>CM055962.1:11674587-12910212 GCA_029531755.1 Holothuria leucospilota | reverse complement strand
TACTATCGAAGTAATAAAAAGGTGTGTATGACAATTTGTCGTAGGCCCCCTATGCCGTAATAAAAAATTTATGTTCAATTGCTTTCCCGGGATCCCAGTTCAGTCAATTCTTGCATATTTTGGGTGAGGTTATCTAAAATGATTGATAAGGTCAAAGTTGTCACTATATTTTACATCTGTTAATTAAGGCAGGCTCGTAGCCAGACAAGGTTCTGAATGGGAGGGAGCGAAAAAGTTTCCAGGGGCAATATTTTTTTAAGAAGGAGAGGTATGCTACAATGCATTTAGCGAACAGTAATTTTTAATTTTCTAGGGGAACTAAAGTCTTTCTAGGGAAGCCCCGACCCTTGTCCCCCACCCTCTTGGCAACGGGCTCTGTCTGTTGTCAATTAATTCAAATTCATGGTTCTTAGAGGCTGTGACTTTTGTAATCTTGGTCAAGACTTGAGTAAATCTGTATTTAACTAGAAATTTGAATTGCATGGCAAATCCGACGTAGCCTCTCCGAGAGAGAGGTGTGGGAGTTGTTTTTCAATCGGGAGAAGGGAGATGGAACATATGGCATATTGATTAACCGCCAGAGACATTTTAATTTTTACAAGCAAGCTCATGACAACATGAACTTATAGAGTTGTTTTACGTAAACTATCCTGAAATTGCAGGTATAAGCATGATGAAACAGTGGGTACCGAGGACTAAAAGATTATTATTAAAGATATTATTATTCAAGTGAATTGAATTTACTTTTATCAGTTGCTTCGAGGACCAGATGAATTAGTGGTCTCGCGGGTCGGAGGCTAAAAGAACCCACGTGCCGGAGGTTCCTCACCCTTGCTGTAGAGCCACCGTACATCATACCCTAATGATCTAAGTGCTAGTGCACAGTAGGACTTACACATACCGCTGTGTTGTTTTAATGATGGGCGTGAATTCATTCATTTTACATTGGCGGCGGCAGGAAGGACCCTAATTTTCCCTCCAAAACTCAAAGTCGGAACTTTTGGCAATTTAATAAACGTCAACATGCCGACATATTATCTCAAAATTAAGCATATAGCCTAGTAAGCTTCAAGTTTCCTGACGAAAATCGCCCACGTCTAAATACCTAAATCAAACAGGCTTTCCTCTGCCAGCTTCCCGGCCGGATCTCCCGCCTGCTCCTGCTGGAATTAGCGCTACTCTACTCGCCTTCTGCAACTCCAGCTGTCCAGTGTCACTGATAGCTGGTAATACCTTTCTCAAAGTGCTGAAAAAAAATTCGTCAGTATTCGGACGTGACAGAGAATCACTTCTTAACGATTGGTCATCATTTAAAATCCCCACTTGAGATTGGGTCAATTTAAAAATATTCATACTATCCCGCATGCGCAGAACTGCAAATCGAATATTTTTTTTTCAATATATCAGTCTCTTCTATGCATTATTTTGATATCGTAATTTGTTCTTATAGATTCCCATCGTTTGTACCTTTCAAGAAGTCATTTTGAGCATTAAAATCCTTTAGTTAAAGTCGAGGGGCGACAATGAGAATACGAAAAACTTTGAGATATGAAAATGAAGGATTATGGTAAACCAAAATTCAAAACGAACACCTTGTCGTCTCGCAAGTAGATCCGTTTGTTGTACGTGCATGTTGGGGGCACTGAATACCATACAGGCCGGTTCATACTTCCAAATTTCTCGCGCGATAAAGCGATCAATAACCATATATGGTCAAAATATCTTTGCCGCCAGTTCAATTCACGGTCATCGCTTGGAGTTGAACATTGTTCAACTTTTCTCGCAAGCTCTCGAGATATCGCAAAGGAAACGGCTTCTGATTGGCTGCTTGGTAGGTGAACGACCTTTTGAAACGAGCTCACAATCCTACTCGACAACAATGGTGGACCTTTTCAGATACCGGCTCATTACATGTATTCGGGTTCCGTGCGACTATCGACGAACTGATTGTGACAGTGAGAATTGTCGGAATGGAAGGAAACAGTTATTGCTTCCCACGAATTAAGACATAAAAGTTAGTATGGCTAGGATTTTCTTGTATTCCCTAAAATTATCACGGTAATCAATAGTGTACTTTGTCGTAGAGCCGATCAAACCACATACACATACTATGTACTGTACTTGGCCTTTGCATAGGCAGGTATTGGGAGACTGTGCATTGCATGGCGGTACTGCGAAAGTTGAGCTATGCGAGAAAACAGAAGTATGAATCAATTTTACATCGGCATATCGAGACCCAGCTAACATCCTTAAACACAGTTTTATAGCGCTATAATGAAGTATGAACCGGCCTTTAGTCTTGCGTATAAAGCCGCCGTAGCGACTAACCATATCCAAAATACGGATACCGCTCTCATAATCATCTAAGCCATAGCCACCACAGATAGGCCTAAAGGCCGGTTCATACTTCCAAATTTCTCGTGCGATAAAGCGATCAATAACCATATATGGTCAAAATATCTTTGCCGCCAGTTCGATTCACGGTCATCGCTTGGAGTTGAACATTGTTCAACTTTTCTCGCAAGCTCTCGAGATATCGCAAAGGAAACGGCTTCTGATTGCTGCTTGGTAGGTGTACGACCTTTTGAAACGAGCTCACGATCCTACTCGACAACAATGGTGGACCTTTTCAGATATCGGCTCATTAATTACATGTATTCGGGTTCCGTGCGACTATCGGCGGCCTGATTGTGACAGTGACAGTTGTCGGAATGGAGGGAAACAGTTACTGCTTTCCACGAATTAAGACATAAAGGTTAGTAAGGCTAGGATTTTCTTGTATTCCCTAAAATTATCACGGTAATCAATAGAGTACTTTGTCGTAGAGCCGATCAAACCGCATACACATATGTACTGTACTTGGCCTTTGCACAGGCAGGTATTGGGAGACTGTGCATTGCATGGCAGTACTGCAAAAGTTGAGCTATGCGAGAAAACTGAAGTATGAATTAATTTTATATCGGCATATCGAGACCCAGCTAACATTCTTAAACACAGCTTTATAGCGCTATAAAGAAGTATGAACCGGCCTTAACTCAAGGTCTACGCAAGTCAATACCTTGCGTCAAGACCTTTGATTGGTCTAAGCAAGTCATGAACAAACGTGCGTTTGTCTGATGTGTCTAGTTAATTATACATGTCAATGGTGCGTTACACAGTACGTGCTATAAAGATCGACCTATAAAAATACAAGTAAGCCACTACATCTTACGACGACATTTTTAAAATTCAGTTGGCCAGTGCATGCGGGCCCATATTAAGAGTCTCTTCTCCCAACAAGCCATGTTCAACATCTAATTGTGATAATTTTTGTGAAATATATGATCAGTGGAAAAACTTGCAGAAATTTTCAGATTTATTTGCTCTGTTGCTGTAAATTTCCAAAATATTTGCGAGTTTTATTCTGTTTGCACCTGAACATTTAGAAGCTGCGTAATCTTGGTGAAAAATCATCAATGGCGACGAGACAAAATACAATGTTCTTCCGCTCTGAATTCATCCGCTTTATAGAGTTTCCGTAGGATAAGGTTTACTTTCTTTTGCGCAATGTAAAAAAATGTCTACTTGGGTGTAGTTCGCCTTCCCAAATGATGGAAATACGATTCCGTACACGTAGCTTGAGAGGCTACGTAATTAACACCGTGTGATAAAGTGAGGGCACGTGTCAACTGAACTGCATAAACACGAGTGTTCTGTCCGTCCGGCGGCACTAACCCTTAAAACAGAGGACGTAATCACATTAGTTCCTAATAAGCGTTGTAATGTGCACAAATACAATACTAGGACCATCACCAAGACCATGACTTCATTATCTACATTTAAAGAAATGATGTAACTCAAATACCAGCCATGAACTGGTTGTCATGTGTACATTATCTTAATTAAGATCATGTGACACCCTTGGAAATGCTTCCAAAGCATTCATTTGCTTTGTAAATCTAACTGGTTGCTTTCGAAATAGGAGTGTCTTCTATGTTAGTATAGCGGCTATCTCCAACAGAGGCAAAAGTAAGCTTGGCACTGGTTATCACTTTTTGTAGGACACCATACTACATCTGTACCAAATGTGGCCATGTTTTCATAGAGTTCACACATTTTAAAAAATCTTTTGGACTATGCGTCTTATACACTTAGTTCTATAACCGTGGTAACGATGCATTAAGAGTTCTGCATGAAAACTTGGTCACAGTGTAGGTAACTGTTCTAAGCGGGGGTGGGGGTGCGAGGGTGATGAAGAGTTTAGACCACCGTCCTGGAAAAGGGGTTCAAGAAAAGGGCATCCTCCACCTTAAAGAAAAAAAAATGTGTAATATTTGAGACTTCCTTAGATGCAAATTGATTCTGTATTTTGTGCATTTCTGAAGTACATTTATTGAATTAGTTTGAGTTTTACAGAGTGGACATACAAGGGATTTTCCGGCGTTCATGATAGTGGGGGACGGAAGCACGACTTTAGCCCCCACTCTTTTTACATGGGGCTTCAGCCTTCCCCCATCCCCAGCTTTTAGGCTTCCTACGTCTATGAACTTAGGTTACCAGTCCTTTCACTTTCATACTCACTGTTAAGGTAAGTAGAACTCGTCTGATCCACATCTTCTCCATCGCGAAATTTAAAAAGTCCATAATCCGTTAGTTTTAGCACAAATCGACTGTCGATGACGCAGTTTGATGACGTCAGACGACCATGCATCCCAATTACACTGTTGTGTAGATAGTTTAATCCCTGTAAAGTTGTAAAGTACGTTGGTAATAATAATAATGTGGCTGGGGTTCAGTACGTTGAAGGAAAGTAGAGCCAAGATATCTCATAAGGTTGGAAGCATTTGAGGCACTTAACAACTAGAAATTTCCCCTCGCTTTCCTCGGTTAGAAGTTGTTTTGACTAAATTTGCATATTCTTGTATAGTGATGTAAGTGTCCCTAACAACTGAACAACACCAGCTTAACTGGCTCTCTTTCATCTCGAGGAGGAAAAGCAGCGGACGACTTGCTGCAAGCATTGTCAATGAACAAATATAACCTATTCCATTGCAACATTGAGGACACCATTAAGGGGGAGGGGGGAGATTGTGAACTTTGGGTAAACTAGAGACGTATACAAACTGCGTAACGAGAAACAGACCTAATTAACCTAAGAAAATCAGTCTCCATTAACAGAGTCTCAGATGGAAAGGTTGTCAGTGACAATTTAAAAATGGAAAGTAAATACACAGTAAATATAAAATTAGCTATTTGAATGTGTAAAAGATAGGATTGATATCTTGTTTTGTTATCTGTGCTGGTAGTGAACATTTTATCTTCTATAATGCCAGAAAAAACATTTCTTATAGCTCAAGAATAAGCTTACTATTCTGTTTTAAGGCATATCAGGGCCTTACGGTTATGCAGCCACTACGCATGACAAAAAAAGAAAGATAAGAGTGTAAATGAATTGTTTGGAAAACGACATTCTTACCCAGAAAATGTCCGTCATAAGGGAATACTTGAATGCCCACTCGATGTTGAGAGAATCATTCTCTAGAATATCCTGTAACAAAATTTGAAAAAGGAGGTGAACTCACCCCTGCAAAGAAGCGATTTCTACAACTCTCACAAAACCTTTTGCTGATAGTCAAAGCTGATTTTTTTACTAAAAAGTGACAACAAGTCATAGTTGCTTTCAGAAACAGAAAAAAAGTGGATCATATTGAAACCAATGCACTGGTATATAGGCGGTGGTAACACACCGCTGTTACATGCCAGATGATAAAAAGAATGACGGATACGAAGAGGAGAGGGGTGCAACAGGCCCGTGTCCCATATGGGCACCTAAAGAACGCGGCCGAGTGTTTCCAAGTATTTCCTTTTTTCAATCCTAAAACGAAGTGTTAAGGACAGGCCGCTATCCTCACAAGTTATCCCGTGCGTTTGTTCCTTTTAACCAAGTGACCCTGGCCGACCATTCATTTGCACTCACATTAAAAGAACCAGTGTACGCCACCTTAGTGAGGTGAGGTTTTCATTAAAGAGAATTCTACGTTATGCATGTCTGAAATATTCTTTAAGCTTAAAAAGAGTCCAAAGTTTTGAATTGGAAGTCATCAGTAGTAAAGTTGTGTGTCATGAGCAATGGCTTGTCTACGAGGGTGGAGTTGGCTTGGTGGTTTGAGTGTACTGCCTTGCATACTAGAGATCCCGGATTAAATCCCGGTGCAAACATTTGGAAATTTTTCTGGGGACTAGAATTACTTGTTCAGCGTAGCTGTTCACAGTGATACAGAGGAGGTTTAAATTGGTGAATTTTAATTGGGTATATGATTGTCCGCTTTAGAAAGTTGTCCGCTTTTCACTGTTCAGCTGTTTGGCAGCGGTGCAGAGCAAGGAACCCCTACCTCTCCCAGCCATTGGAAAAGTGGCTAAAGGCTGGGAATAAACTCACGTCCGTCGAATGGGAACGTTAAATGACGGTCCCGGGAGTAGGATTGGGAGCCATTAGTACATGTCTGCCTCGTTAACCTCTGAGCACTAGTCGAAAAGCGAAGGCGAATCTCGCCGGTGTTCATCCACGCTCACACTCGTATGGGGTCCTCGATGAGCCAATTGGCTTCCTGAATCTCATACTTCAACTTTGCCGGCTGCTAATATTCGTAAAATAAGCGCCTCAAAGCCTACATGTTACGCTCATGGGTATCAGCAATGGCGTCAAAGACGGTTGCGACCACAGAAATCCTTAGCTGCAACGTATTATCTCGAAATGTAGCTGCTAAAACAAAAGGTTTATAAGAATGTGCATCTTCAGTCAAAGTAGCGAAGTGCATTTACTCACTCGATATTCCGTTGTGCATTTTAGGTAATAGTTCCCTCTTACAGAAACGGTCGAAAAATCTATAGTTTATGCATTTTAAAATACAGAAATGCATAATTGGAGTTACGATGTTTAGCTTGGATAGCTTGGAACAAGACCATTGTTTTTAACAAGGAAACCCCCATCAAACTCAGCTTCTGTGATTAAGTAATCGTTGGTCTCAAATCACATTTGAGACCGGGCAGCCTCGCTTCATCCCCTAATTTGAAACAAAGCTTGCAATTTGTGACAATGAAAGGCTATCATTTCATTCAGAGTGACATTATGAAAGCGGAAGACAGTAAAAACATCGCTTTTATGTTGTAATCGATTAATACTTGCTTAGCAATGAGGGCGATTAATTGGGGCTCTCACTCGACGTCGATTCCTAAAACTAACAGTCGCTTACCAAAAAGAATAATTTGATGACAGAAAGGCTGTATGTAATGTAATTTTAACAAGGGTTATATGGAATAAAGGAGGATGAAAGATATCGCAAACTATCTTGTCGTGGTAAATGCTCATATATTAATATGTAATTTTTTGAAAGACCTATAAGAAAGTATTCAATAGGTTAATCCATTCTTGGTAGCGAAATATTGGGCTTTATGTTTATAAGTTTCTTAAAATAGTAAACTGTTACTACCTTTAGACTTCCTTTAGAGCAGTAATTCATAATGTAGAAGAGATTGGAGGAATCTGTGCATGCACCAACAAAACGGTTCACATTAGTATGATCAAGCTCCCGCATCTGAAAGACACAATAATCCATTTCAGTTACTGTAACGGTATTTTGAGTTGTTAGTTATTTCCATCAGTACATTTAAACAACGTTTGGAAAAATTATAAACGGTGATGGATTCTCCTTCAATTCATTTCATTCAAAATTTATTTTGCAATTACTTTAGCATCCTTCAAATTTACCATCCATCGTATTAGACTTCATCGTGGTCAAAATTTGTAGCTTCATAAAACTGTTCCCATTCAAAGTCATAATTATGCAATATTGACACGTTACAACCGGATAATCCCTTCGGACGATGTTCCCGGACTACCCCCGAAACAAAGACTAACCCCGGAAGAATCCCACTTAGACAATCTTCTTTCCAGACAATTCTCATTAGAACAATTACCATAGGTGAAAATTTTCCCCAGACGGCCCCTTTCGGAAGATTCTGAATGGTCCAATTTGAGAATTGTCGTGGTGTCTTGATAGACTTTTTCGGGTGCCCATCAAGGGGCAGTGGAGTAGCCTGAAAAATCATGGTGGCGGGGCGGGCTTCATCATATAAGTGGGGCTTCAAATGTGGAAGCTACATATTTTTCAGTCTTGTGCTTCCCATTGGGGATACTGGGGAGGCTCGTGCCTTTTGTGGGAGAAGTCTCCCCTAATTACTTCACTGTCAAAGGGAGTTTGTCGGGGGATCGTTCTGGCGGCAATTGTGCATGAGGGTTGTCCAAGTATCATATAAATTACAAGGTGCACAAATTAAGAAATTGTTCTTTTGGAACGACTTCAAATGTTAAACAAGCAGAAACCAAACTGTCAAATAGCAATAAAATACCACCGAAGATGAGTTTAAGTAAGTCTGAACATTAGTATACAAATAATGAATGTTTATGAGTGCGATAGTATGAATTATTTCATGAGTTGAAAGATTGAACGTTCTATTCAACGAGGCGGAGCCGAGTTGAATAGATCATTAAATCTCCCAATGAATGAAATTATTCATACTATCGCACGAATGAAAAACATTCACTATTTGTTTTATATAACACCTTATAACTATCTAACGTTACCTTTATCTAGTCGTTGGTTGAAGTTGTGTTTTGGTGGTCACTATGGTTCGTGTTTGTCCTTTTGGTAGCTCCATGGTTTGTCGTTTGCTAGCTACGCGTAGGCTACGCGTTTATGTACCTATTAGGTACGATATGCAATGTGCAATCCCCAGAGCTGCATTGCTTTATTGAGTTGCGGCATAATTTGTACGCACCACAGTGATAGTGACGTCACAGTCGTGTGTTATATTAGTGTGTTGTACTTGACTATTGCACGATGGATAACACACGTCCGTGATGATAGAGTCGAATCACCCATGACATGTGCCCACCAATCCTCCAATCAATGTAGAGAAATTAATAAGTTGTTGCATAATATTGAAAATGATGAGCTGTCCTTACCTATCTTAAGAGACTTATAGACATTTTTATCTTTTTCTGTCTCAGACAATTTAGTTCTTTTTTGATTTTTCGCACTTTTCCATTCAAAGGAAAACGGCTTGTGAAGCGAAGCAGATAACTTATGTAATGACCACATTACTATTTGCTGAGTCTTTCATATCTATGGTCAAGCATTACGTACTACCTTTATTGAGATCACATACCAAAACATCTATCTATCTATATATATATATATATATATATATATATATATATATATATATATATATATATATATATATATATATCTTAAATATGATTTCTTCAACAAATAATTTTCCGAAGAAGGAGAGGGAGAGGCTCCAGACCCTCTGGAGTAGCCCCTACTCACGAACATTACCCTATTTTTCAAATGAGTTGAACACTTACAATTGTCAGTTCTTCCAGGATGTCACGGCTTAGAGTGAGAACGTTTTTACTGATTCTCTTCACAAGCACATCCCTACCCTGATAAGAAAGGAAAAGATAGCAGGCTCATAAATACAACCGATCATAGTCTTTACCTAACGGACAATTAATGATTTTCTATCCAAGCTTTCTGTTTACCGTAGGTGCATATGGATCTATTACTTTTAAGTGAAAAATTATAAAATTCTCCCAAAATAAGAAGGTAAATTTCCTTCCAGAGATAGATACCCTCGTTATTCAGAGTTCTGAGGTCCAGGAGAGTAAAAAGGTAAGAGAAGGAAGAGAGTAAGGAATATAAGATGTAATAAGACTTATTTTAATTACTCGTGACAAAGACTGGGTTTATTAGGTAACACACCACTGATTCAAGGGAGTACCCGGAGAAAAGTATTACCTCTCGAACTTAACACCATCATAAGGGGGAGGGGGGGCACATTATAAGCCAGGTTGCTGAAGTGATGTGTTAATTTGTAATGTGCATGCATCAGGAAAGGAAAAAAATACTAATTATTCAAAAACTAAAGAAAATTGAAGGTTAATTTAAAGTACGCTTTTGCATTGTATCCTTCCGCCATGTGAAACGGCATTTGAATGAAGTAACGAGGCAGGAACCACCAGCCTACCATACAAACTCTCTTAGCTGAAAATCTCAAGGGTTATTGTGCACAAATTTGAAATCAGTGTGGAAGGCCTTCATGTGAGCCTTAATAAATTTATATGAGAAGTAGATTGTACCCGTTGAAAGCTTCTACTAAGGTCCAGAGACTAGAAAACAGACCTATTTTAGTGTGTTAGTCAATGGGGGAATATTGAGGGGTGTGCTACCGGCAATGTGCATCGTTAACATTCAATTGCACTACATGGACATGTTTACAAAAATTGATACTTGGTGAGTTCAGACTTGAGAACACGTCCAGGATCGGCCCCAGACAAGGTCTATCAAAGAAGGATTTGACCCCCGTCGAGAGTTAGATCCTCCCCAAAAGGGCAAAAGCAGTAGGAACACAAGCCTTAACACTAGCAACTTTACCATTTTTAGGATTAGGCTCCCCGTACCTCATCCCAGTCTGAACGCCGCTTAAGATGCGATAAAAATTTAGTGAACGGATTCTTACGATCTTGCTTAAACGCCTTATGGTCCTTCACGTGGGTAATTAATAGTGTTTGTAATCCTAAACGCTTACTTTCGAGTAATCAGGAAAGAAAAATCCTAAGTAATTTATATTTTATACTTTTACGTTCTGTTCAACACATACATCATTTGCATATATGATTGCTGAGTCAGGGAGTTGCAACTCCCTGCTTGAATAAACTTACCATACACTGTGCAACAGCGGAGTGGAAATTTTTCGTAGATGACATACTATGAACATCAGCGTCCTTTGCCTACAAAAGTAATAAACATGTATTCCTCGGAAGAGTGAACTTGTAAAATAATTGAATGAGTCTAATTACACTTCTGAAGTTCTAGAAAAAGGACTCAGGCTAAGAGTTTTGGACATGCAAAGTTATGGTGGCCAGGGTTAGCACCCTGTTGCATAGATTCATCGTTTGCATATGCACCCTATGGCGTGGGTTAAAACCATATAAATTAAAGGGAGAATAACGTCTGGCGATCTGGACTGAAGCCATTGACTTGGCTCTCTGTGCGGCAACAAAGCAACGGATCGTGTTGCCCCAGTTATTGGCGGAGAAACTACAAGTTTTCAAGTTAGGAGTATAAAACAAAACACTTAAGATACCATGACCTATCCCTGCTGGGAAAATGACTCCTAATCTTTCGAAGAACGGATAAAATGACCAGAGCCTGATTTTCCTTCAGAGGCCCGTAACCTTTTATATGAAAGGGCCCTTTCAGTGTCATTTGTGGTGACATTAGACTAACACGTGGCGCCACCGTACAAGGAAATTTTTTGAAAATATGCAGATGTCAGCAGACTGCCGGAAAAAGCACTTCCCAGGTCTTTCAATTTGCATAAGACTTTTCTATCTTCCATTATTTATAAATTTTTATCCCCTCATCGCCACCTAAAAGAGGGACAAGTCAGGCATATTCTATTCCCTAAAATTATTGTGCGGGAAGGGGGGGGGGGGAAGGGGGGAGAAATAGAACTTGACGTTATCTTATAATTTCTGCGGTAGGCTATAGAAACTAGTGAAAGGTGGTTGTGGCAAGGTCTAATACGTGTTAACTGCAAATAGCGGGGTACCTGCAGGTAGTACAGTAATCGTTACCTCAATAACCGGATACAAAAGCGTGCTTCGGCATTCTGATGGTAGCTGCAGCTTTTAATTTCCTTCCTGGTTGAAAAATTTCCCCTTTTTTCCAGAATTTAATTACGAAGACTAATCATATATTTTTCTCAATCTTTCCCATATGAGAATGAAGGCTAAAATTCAATTCCCTTCATGTTCATGTAACTGGTGAGTGCGGATCTACGATTTTGACAAAATTCTTTGGGGTAAGTGGCTTTGTGAGAGTAAAGAGTAAAGTCAGGAAGGACAGAAGGAGGTGTTCCCGGGAAAATGTTGAAATAAAACACTGTTTGACGCGAATTCCTAAGATTTGGCAATCACGATAACTACACAAAGATACATTCAATGAAATCCCATATGATTATGAAGTGTGCCCACCTTGCAATTTTAGCAGTCCATCATTCAAGCGGGTAGGGGCACTGCCCCAGGGGCTATTTTTGCCCCTAGAAAAATTATTAGAACAAAATTTACTATAACTTTTGTGTCTTAACATATTTTGCCCCTTTGTAAAATCTCACCACATGGAATCTCTTCCGCTTTTTCTCAATACCTCGTCTACCTACCAGCATGAAATTTGGAATATGCTTCCAGTTAAAGACTTTTAGATGTTAATTTCTTGCTTATGGAAATTAAGGTAAGTACTCAAAAGCATTTCATCTGTTCATGTTACTGTTAAGCTGTAAATTATTTGAAATGTCAAGTGACTAGCCATTGCACGAAATGTGGTGTCAATATGAACAAGCCAAAAAGACGAGGCCCGTCATCTATCGGAATCCAGAACTACTTATACAACCATACCCAACCCCATTCCTCCTTCTCATTGACCCCAATATTTTTTGGACCCAACTGAGAAGCACTGATCGGAACAAAGCGCTACATTACTTTAGCGCTTAGCGCGTAGAAATTTTAGGTTAAAAGTAGCCCCACATCGTTGGAAAGAAATCTTTCTACTTGCTGCAGTGCAGATAATTACCGCCTTGTGAGTAATTTGTTAATTAGGCCTCAACAATAACTCGATTAGATCCTCTTGATTGAAAACAGTATTAATAATACAGTGAATACGCAAAAACACGAACACTCCTCTAGGGCACCCATGTAACCATGTACCAGTTTTAACACAATATTATAACTTGCGACAAGTTTGCCATACATAGTTACCCACATGACATGTCTCAATAAAAGCTTCCTTGGCATGTATTATTAGAAATGTCAAATTCACGAAACTTCCTATACGTATCGTTATAAATTAGCAAATTAGTGCAGTAGAGCCTATATTTTGGTACTTGGTAGGCAGAAATCAGGTCAGGTTTTCTATTTTAACTCAGACGCATGTGTAAGCTGGTCCAAAATCGATACTCGTTTATAGGAATTTTTTTAAGCCCTCAAAGTCAAACTATCGGGGGTCCGCACACTTTACGTACGCAGACACGCCAATCAACCAGTTTTTTAACATACGATAGAAGCGCCCTCACAATTTTCGGCTTCACTGGTTAGACACGCAGCGATACACTGTGTCAGCGTTCTCCCTTACTTTAAGTCTATGGGTAAAACAGATATTTGGGAGACGCATTACCCCAAAATGCCCCCGTGGCTATAGACCCTTCCTGAACAGAGATGCTTAAAGGGAGAATGCAGTCACCCCAATAAAGAATTGTATAGTAGACTATCCTATTTCCTGAATGGATCTTGAGAATCATGTGACAGTATTTTTCTCACTCAATTGTAAAATTTACAAGGAGCAACTGCTTAGTTTACCTTGAATATGCAATATTTATGTCCTAAAATATTATAAAATATACTTGGAAGAGAAATAAGAAGAAATTTGTGACATTTAGCTATTGTTTCAAAATAAGTTTGGGGTGACTGCTTTTGACCTTTAATTACTGGAACATTTCCATGCGTAAATGTACAGCTAACATGAACAAATTGCTACTTTGGTAGCCTAGGCTTTAGTCGAGGCCGTTAAGGTATTTCCCTTCCTTTTAATGAATGGAAGGGTAGAAGCAGATGGAGGAAAACACACTTCCTTCGAATGAAACATAACAATGTGACATCAAAGACAAAATTCCGTGTGCTTAAAAATGAATTCTTTCAAATGTGATTTGCATGTGTTAACTCAGTTTGACTCGAGATATAGTTAGCAAGGATGCACATTTAACCTAAAGTGGACCTAAAGTCTAGAATTGCAAGAATATATATTTTAGAGTTTGAAAAATGTATTTCATTCATCCAACTCCCATTTTCATAGCTTACTCCAATGGTGAGATGTAAAATGTTGAAATTTATTCACTTAATTTGAAATAGTCGATTGCGCAATAATTTGTAAAGTCCTTCTTGTACACCTTACATTAACTGCTTTTGTTTTCTTTTGAAATTAAGATGTTTATAGAAACAATTACAGTTCCTTGCATGGCATGTTGTACGAAGAGCACTTATATAGCCAAGTCACCCTATAACAGTAAGACAGTGATCACATTTTGGCACAAGGTGCAGTGGCTTTCAAAAAAAAAATTAAAGAACAACAAAGACTGTAATTTGAGTAGTACAAGAATGACATCACAAATTATTGTGCAATCTACCATTTTAAATTGAGTGAATAAGCTTCAACATTTTATATCTCAGCTCAAGAATGTCCTTTGAAGATAGGAGTTGGACCATTTTGTTGCATTTTTCAAGCTTTGTTACATATATTTTTGAAATTTTAGACTTTAGGTACACTTTAACTTTGGTATACTCACATTATTGCAAATTTGGTTTATAATTTGGCTTAAAATTTGACTAAGTTCCTTGTGACCCTCTTTGGGGTTTAATTGACCCAAGAGGTTTTAGAATGTACGGTATAGGCGAGGCTGTATAGCCCCTTTTTCGTTATATAGGGCAAACGGAGTGGGATATAGTGGAGGCTTATCGTAAGCTTCATGCACTCTAACAATATCACTTATATAGAGGTGAACGTTGTGTTTGAACATTAAACATGTCTCTACAGATTTAGGGTTTTATTCGTTTTTATCATCTAGACTTACGCCGTCGCCACTAAACTTTGACGAGTTGCTTGATTTCCTGGCAGATGTGAAGGTGAGATCGTCGTACTTGATCTTCCACAACATCTTCATCACTTCACTCTCTCGTCGGAGCCGTCTGTAAATGAAACAGTTAAGAAAGAATTCATGACGGTTACCCATGGACGTCAACCAGAGGGATTCGAGGGACATGCCCCGACCTATTTTTTGAAAGTTAACGTCAAAGTTCACATATACGGGTACGTACACTATTTTTCATATTCCGTGGTTAATGTCCCATCATATTTTGACGTTAGTGCGCTTACCAAGAGCAGAGGAGGGACTTCTTGAAAGTAAAGGGTCGAGGGGATGACCACAAAGCGAAATATTGAATATATCAATACAATGTGTAATGTCCTCAGTGGAGCATTACTTTTCCGTAATGGGGCCCTCAGTCCCTTTTCTGGATCGGATCCGCCATTGATTGGGTTTGAAGTTGTTGCATAAGCAGTATACGCATACAGGGGAATAATTAAACAATTTAAACAACACATCTCCGGGGTTAGGGACCTGTATGGGGGTTAAGTCATGAATCCAAGGCCCGGGCTAAGGTAGGCGACGCAATAGATCGAATTGTATTACTGTTTTCAAGTTTGTCTTCTGCATGCAAGAGGTCCCACAACTGGTATCCTCCCCAGGTTGATGTGACAGCTTGCAAATAGTTTGCAGGTGACAAAGCTCGTGGTGGATCAAAAAATAGAATCTGACACTTATGCAAATCAGGGGTAACGTAAACACATGCCTAGGCTACCTTGGCCTTGTTCTACTGAGGTTGACCATGGGCCCTGTTTGAAATCCATCGACTCTGAGTATCGGTCTTGTCTTTTCAACCGTATAAGAACACAGTACCTTGGTGACTCAGTAATCTTTATAAAAGATGCTGCTGGTAGCCAAAGTTTGCTTCCTGCTATCCTAAATTAAACCTAGCGAAACATTAGCCAATTAAAAAATGATATGTGTAGTTGGCTTGGTGGCTAGCATGTACGCCAAGAGGTGGGACCACATGAGTTTTTTTTTATAGTGACTCAATACTTCGGTGACTAAATTTTTCAGTTCTACTGAACCAATTTCAAACTAGTGATAAGAAGAATGTTTCTGGTTGTCTGTTTCAGGAAGTCATCAGCTTCATGTATAGGTCGAGCAGTGGTGGTGTGCGCGTTATCAACCATGGAACGTGTGATATATCTCCCACTTTTCGAAGGTTGAGGACAAACTCCACATGTACTTCTGCACTATTTTTTATGTTCCGTTATAAATGTTACCCTATTTATTGATTGAGTTTGACGCTAATGAGCAAGTTCTCGATCCTTGCCAGCCTTTAGGAAAGTGGTTCCATCTCGTCCGAACATAAAATGGAACTCACACATGGAGGACCACATTCCTGTCTTGTGAACCTCTGTTCATCCACGATCGATTGAGATACGGTCCTCTATGAACCCTATAGTGTCTTCCTGAAACTAAAACACTTAAACTATGACGCTACATCTATATAACTAATTTACCTATATACCCAGGCAAATAGCAACACGCTTGCGAAAGCCAAGATCAGTGTTGTCACCAAAACAATGGCAATTGTTCCCCATCCTGAAAGAAAACAAGAACGAACAGGATTAAGAGGGTATAAATGCTGTAAGCTATAATTGGATATCATGGTGAGTTAGAAATGGATTTATAATGGATTGTTATAGACCCCTTTCCCTCCTCCAGGAAATTTGGTGCCAACTCGCGTCGATGCTACATCGTAGCAAAGTAGAAATGTAGCAGAATAAGATGTAGTCAGGGGAATTTCTTACCAGTCAGGAAAGGTCGTAGTTAAGTCTTGGGTACCTTTACGTCGTAGGCTCTTAAGGCTAATTTTGAAAGTTTCCTAAAATTCACTCGTTTTCATGTAGCAGTAATGTCGAAATTGTATCGTTACAGTTAGTTACAAGTCGTGTAAGAGACTTATTGTAGGATCATATTGTGCAATTTTTTCGCAGTTGTGGAGAATATTGTATAACGATTTACTACAGTGAACACGCTGTAAAACTACGCAAATACAACTACAATACTTCACAATATCGTACTTGCATGGGCGTCAATCCTGGGGGGGGGGGGACAGGGGGACACGTCCCCCCCACATTTTGAACAAATGCCCATTGACTTAAGATTTTTACACAGTAAATTTTTGACAGAAGTGGCCATGTCCCCCCCCCCCCCCCACGTTCGAGTAAAGATTGACGCCCATGCGTACTTGTGACGAATTTTGGCCCAAGTTTTAGGTCAAAGGTGCCTACTGGCAAAGAGTAACTACCCTTTAGTTTTTGAAGTTGGTACATCCAATAACAACATCGGTATCGATCATGAAAGTAGGAAACAGTCACGCAATGATATCAATTATGAATGTAAGTACCAGTTATTTTTTCTGTTGACCGGGGAGATTGAAGTGTTCAGCTACAGTAGCTGAACACTTCAATCTCCCCGGTCATGCCCTTGATAATCTTAAAGTAACTCTAATAGCTAGCGACTTTGTTTGCACAGAAAACCGTAAACGTACGGAACTAATTTGGATAATGAGGCTTCAATCACACCTCACTGGACTTAACAAAGACCTCGGTCTTCTTAATCAGTATACCTTTCACCAAACGCTTTAATCCTATTATGTTGGTTTATCTAACTTCCAGCACATTGTCTGTTGCTTGTAATTTTCTTGATTAAGTTACTCACTTTGTTGTAAGATTTCGCTGAGGAAGGTTCCAGGGGAACCGAAAATTTCGAAGTAAATTTAAGTTTTGTACTCCAACAATCAACCAGTTATGCTCTTTATTGCATTCGTTCTCATTTTATATATATATATATATATATATATATATATATATATATATATATATATATATATATATAATAATATATATATATTAATGTCAAGAAATGAACACGATCCTCCAACTCAAAACACACACTAATGGTCTAACTAGAGATCTTTTTTTCATTAGCACTCAAGCAAGCATTACCTCTGAAGTATATAGCCTTGAAGTTTGTCACGTTACCCTGCATTTGCAACTAAAGAAGAGTTTTGACTGCTCGAATATTTCGTATGTTTTCGTCTTCGATGTACTAGTTGGCATGTAAGTATCTGTTTCTTACGGTGTTTTCTTTCTTATTTATTTATCTACCTATATATATACATATATATATATATATATATATTATTGCTTAAATTAAATTAAATTGGAGAAATTATTAATGGTTGTGTTAATTTATTTAGAGCATATCAATATCTCAAAAGAATGACTTTGAGAACGACACTTCCTCTACAAACAATGTAAATTTAGATTGCACAGCACCCCTTCTTCGACTAGTGGGGCCGTTCCCGTAGCGGCTATGATTCCAATTACACAATAAACATAAATTAATCAACACAGTGTTAGTGAGGTCATATGAAACATCATTGAGACTAATATTAATCACAGTGATATTTGATATAATTAATATAACTAATTGATGTAGTTTTGACTAATTTATTTTTTATAATACATTCATACCTTCTGTTTGATGACAGTTTGGTTTTTCGTTGTAGAAACCACATTTTGGCTCGTCTAGGGGAGGAGCGGTGACTCCTGCTGGCCAAAGTATTTCCTTGCCAGGTACCGCCTGAAAAACGCCTGCTGATTCAGCCAAGAAATATGCAACGACCTATTGAAAGAATCAAGGTGCTTTTATTCTTTTATCACTTTTATTTCGGTACTCTAATCCCATAAAAATTCACAAAATACTAAGTATCGTAAGAACCTCCGGTTAGGCACATTTTAAAAGAATTTTAGAATATAATTATCATTTTTGTGTAGGGAATGAACTAAAAGAGCGAACTGTGTTGTACATGATGGGCAATGGCCTACACACGCTAATAAGGCATGAATTCCAGCTTTGGAAACTCTTGAAGTTCTTGTTGATTTCTATTAGAAAGTGGTTCGTGGAACCAGTTGTAATTTTCCTATAAAATGGAAGAACCACCAACGGTTAAAAATCATCGCACAAAAATATGGGGTAGGCCTACTCCATATGGGGTCCTAACGGCTTGGTTGTAATTAGCACCTAAGGTCTCCCAAGTCTCTAATGTCCAGTCGTGACTTTCTAATGGAAGTGCTAGTAATGTTTTATTAGCTAATAAATCCTATGCATATAACGTCACAGAAACGAAAGTGCAACCCCGATGGAGGCACGTGCGTATCATTGCAACTTACACCAACAAATGCTAATTTGCTTCCCGGTCGAATACGTGCGTAAGTCTACTACGCGCACGTGCACGTGCGAGGTCTACGTCGCGCTTCATTATCCTCCAAAATGCCGATTCGTGACGTCAGTGCATAAGGTCTGGCTTGTGTTCTCCTTCCCCTAAGGTTGTAACCTGTTACTTGTATCATGGAAGTTCCACCTCGGAGCACTTCCGTGCTTGTATATTAGGGAAGGGTTGGTATTTTTTTTTTATCTCACCTCCTATATGTAATGTGTTATAGGAAGATGAGATATTGTGCTTCATCTAGCATCAGAAGTGTGAAAATTTGTGCTTCTGGGTTGTGTGAGTATCTGATTGTACGAGATGTGAATTTGTGAGTGTGCAAAAATGTATCGCGAACTCCTTCAAACGGTAAGTCCCATCAAGTTCAGACTTGGTGGGTCGGTACCTGACTATGGAAACTTTTGCATGAGAGAAATAATCTCTTATACTTTTTCATTATATTTTACCAGGTTAAAAGGTAGTTCTTCTATTTTTAGGGTATTTTTTCAAAATATGTAATAAATACAACCGTAGTATTTAAAGTATTGCGTTATCATACCTCGAATCTGCCGGTTATCGTATCTGTCATATCTGATATCAGATAATCGGAATCGCGGTCACCGTTTTCTTTGATCTTGACTTCTCCAAACACACCTGATAATGATCAAACAAACTTGGACGTTTCTCTTTCGTTGATTCATTCAATAAGCGAGCATCCTTGCGTAATGTTATTTTTCATTTACGTTTTATTACTTTAAAACTAACCCTTTACCAAAAGATAATTAATTTCAACCACTGTCAATTGTAATGAGCCCTTTCTTTTGTTAAGTCAAACCAGTAGTAAATCTAAAATTTGTCACCATAAATTTAAACTCCTCTCACAAATGTAGTACGTAATGGTCACTATAGTCTTCGCGTTATTTAATTCATTTTCCATAAGAAAACCCAGCAAACGCATATTTTCTTATAAAAATAAATAAATTTGCTAAACGTTAGAGAAGAACAAAGTGTCCTGATGTCTCTCTTATTCTAAAAAGGGGTCATAACCTGTGACAGGATCATTAAGTAGTTCTTCACATATGAGTGTGATGCACAAAAGCCCTCCACGATAGTGCTTATCTTCATCTTTGAAATAGTGCACAGACAGTAAGTAGGTACATACATCTTATTTGACAGAATACAGATATCATGTTAATTGTTTTAATTAGGTAAACGAAAATTCATTTCTTAAAACGTTTGCTCTTGCCTTCAAAGCTAAGATTCCACATCTTTTCCGATACAGCCCTTCCATCCCGGACGTCAGCCCCTTCTCCAATGGTTTCGTTTATAGCTAAAGAGTATAAAATTATCGCATCGTGCAAGGTGCCCGCTAGAAATAAACTCTGTGGATTCGAAAAGTCAAGTTTTATTTAGAACAACTTAAATCTTAAGTATATATCTGACTCTGGATCGAAATTAAATAACATTCCTAAATAATAATCAGCAGCCCAAGAATATGTTGAAACTTTAGTCAAATTGTTACCACGCAATCTTCTTACCCTTAAAATAACATCTTTCAGGACATAAATATTGTATAATTATCAAATGTAAAGCAAGGTATTTTTCTGCATGATTTCAATAATTAGGTAAATATATTTCCATATAATGAAAAAAAAAAGAGTTTTCTGCAAGCATGCTTTAAAGCTACGGGAGATTAGAATTTTAAAAATTTTTAATTATGTTTTCAATTTATTTCTGGAGTACATTGGGCAACAGAAACCTGACGAGGGATCTACTTGCATAAATATAGAATAATTTAAATGGTATTTTGAACTTACGTAATATTTAGTAATGTCAATTGTGTAAGACGCTTAGCCTTATGTAATCATTAATATATGACACAGTAAACACGTTACACCTGTCAATGAGAGGAGAAAATTCAGAGATCTTGATTAACAAGCTTTTTTTTTATTTAACTTACATCAATTGTTATTTGATTGTAAATGTTGCCGTGCCTGTGCATATTTTAATCCTTGAGATACACGACTGTTTACACATACAAAATTGATTATCCCCCAAGCATTGCACTCAGAAGGGAAAGTTATCTTTAGGTCCAGTCTGACACTGCCCCCTCAAAGGTCTATTTTTACCTGATCTACTAAGGCGGTATAGTTGAGTTCATTTAATTGAATCATTTCAATTTCGGATCGAAAATTTTTTACGTCTTCCGCTGTTGGTTCCGTTACACTGATTGTAAGCAGAGCTTCGTAAGCTGTCTTCGCGTCACCATCCCTCTCATCCAACTAAGGAAAGCAAATTAAGGATAGAAGAACATTGTAAACTTCTAGTGTTTGAAGAATACACATGATTATAAAGCTACCCAGGATTTTATTAATTCTATTAATTCCTCTTTATTTGTCATACTACATAAAAATATTGTTAAAAAACACTCAGAGGACAAAAGAGTTAACAGTAATGTTATCTAAGTTCTTCTTTGTAGAAACAAAAAGAAAAAGGAGAAATGCAAACTCTGAAGTCAAAAGGGAATGGCATTTGAACCCAAGAACTCAATATATAGAAGCCCGAAGAAATAGATAAACAGAAAGGGGGGAGGGGGAATGGACGGAGGGATGAACAAATAACTACTGGAAGTCATCGTGCATTTGAATGTGCTCAATATGGGCAAGTTGATATAAAAGCATCATATGAAACTAGAGTAATGTAATGAAATATGTTTAAAAATAGCTTACAGCTCTCCACGTAAAATCTTTAAATTGTACGTCATCAGTGAATGGGTAAATGTTGAAGAAGACGAATTCTCCGTTGATGTAGCCGAGGTCGAAAGCATCCAACATTAACTGACGTATAACGGGACCGTCAGTAGCCATTACAATAACTGAAAACAGAGAGTCATATATTTTAGTGAAGATTAGATGTATTACGTGAAGTATCGGTGATAGAAAATACTTAAATAAGCATGTTTCCTTTTTTAGTAAGCTCCTCTTTGACGTTCCTTAATCCACATAGCCTATTGTTTTGTACGTTATCACGGGGTATTCTTCTTTCATACCAAAGTGAAAGCAATGTAGTTTGCAAAAATCGAGTCGGGTTTACAACAGAAGTTTCAAAATGTTCATGGCATCGTTCTAGATCTTATGAGTAAGTCAGAAGAGATTCTTGAAGTCTGTACACCTTTAGCAATTACTGTCTTCTTATCCTTGGGTTTTGTGATCAATTGACATAATTCTGTTCATATAAATATTACGAGAAAACATGCTCCACCTCTGCTTCTCACACCTTTCTCTCTCTGAGTCAGTTATGTTTAATATGAACGGTAATGATGTCAACCAGTTCAAAAGTTAACGAGAGCGAACACATAGAACATGTGCTGCAGTCGAAAAGATCATAGGGGTAGGAAGCTGGGGTATGAACGGTGTTTCGAACCGCCGTCCTGTGGAAGGGGTCTAAGGGGGTCCTCACATATTCAAAAAAATTCCAAAGGGGAGGGAGTCCCCCTCCCCTTTGGAAAATTTTGAATATTGGAGGATCCTTAGATGTAATTTGTTGCAATATTTTAGCAAATTTGAAGGAAAATTACTGCAAATTTTGGACATTTTGTTTGCAGAGGGAACAAATAAGAGGTTTTCAGCCCTGAGTTGGGGGCGGAAGCATACATGCGCATACTACCGCATTTTTGACGGGTGGGGCTACCCACAGTCCCCCGTTTCCTACTCCCTTGGAAAAGATAATGGGATGGGCGCTAGTAAAAAGTGCCTTGAACAATATTTCATTCAGATACATAAAACTCAGTTACAAATTTGAAAAGGCGCTACTTTTGAAGAATATGCTCAGGGAGAGCGGTGGCTCCACCTGTAGCATCCCTTAATAAACAACGCTACTCTAAATTAGGTGAGAGATTTGGAATAAAAACTTACTTCTCCCTAATCTTCCTGCTTCTTGCATTGCCTCGGTTGTGGTATCAAAGTACTCTAGGCCAACAAAATGAACAAATATGTTGGCTTGTTGGAGTTTGCCTGCGAGAGCCTTTTCCATAATCGACCAGTATCCTGTGCTCGACCATATGAAGGAACACCTCTTCCAGTTGTATTGTTTCATCGTTGCCACGACGGCGCTGGCTAGTCCGTCGGCAAGAAACGACGTTCTGGTGAAGGTCGTAAAGCGAGTTTTGTCACTAAGCTCCACTGCAGAGGAAACACCAGATATTGCAGCTATGTTCCAGAAGGCGGCCAAATCGGCCACACCAATATTCTGACGACTACATGGTGGCCCAACCACAGCGGTGATAACCTCGCGGAAGTAATATTCCGAAGCTAGGGAAGGTCCTCTTATAGGAAATTGATCGCAGTTAACGGTTTCGTGGAGAACGTTGAAGGTAAAATTGTGGTAGAGTCCGTCCCTTACCCTCTGATTTATGGTATTTACCGCGATCTGAACCGCTGGCAACAACCGCACCTGATCGATGCTAGCAATCTCACCGTATATTGAGAGAATCTTGATGTCATGCCGTGCATTGTCGCTGGTGAGGGCCGATACCACTGAAAATAGGAGATAAAGGAATATCGCACCCATTCTGACAGTTGTTGTATTCTCACCATTCAATTGTAAAGTGGATAAGGAACGGCTAACAGACGTGACGGCGAAATCTGCACTGCAACATACAATGTGGGTGTGTGTGTGTGCGGTAGAAGGCCACCGTTTTCAAAGGTTTCTTCTCATTATGAAAATTCATTCTTCTTTCCGAAGATGTTTCCTTCCTCTGTGTCCCTAACTTATAATGAGTGTTGTCAGGCTTCTAATTACTTTGAGCTGTTTTTTCTTTCCATTTTTTCGTTAGGTATTTTATCCTTGATAACAAGAAGAAGCAAACACCAATATGCAAAAAATGCACGTAATGATGTAAAAACTAAAAAAAGAAAGAAATACAGAAAACAGCATTAACTTATCTCGTTTTATTTTTAAGATGTGACTTATCATGTTTACTACAGTAGGAAAGTCATTTTCAAAAAAAATGGCGAGCATGTAGTCTGCTATAATGCCAAACACCTAATAATATTTCAATTTTGTACACTTCTTTGCAATCTGTAATTTAGTTCTTTTTTAGCTCTGGTCGAAAGACGAAAACCAAACGAAAATACTCCCAATGGAGTTATCATCAGAAGGGACAGAAAAATGGACCTGGCCATTCGCCCATTCTTCAGATATGATAGGCCAAGCATCCGACGGCGTATCCGTTCTAAAATGGTTGCACAGAACAGGCCCTACACATGGCCGAGAAGCAATCCCTAAATGGCCTAGAAATGATCCCCAGGTAGCCGAGAAGCACCTATGGAACCGTTAAAACCCGGCAGGTGCTATGTTGACAGTGTATTACCGCTAAATGTTATAACAACGCTAAATGTAATACCAACCGTAAATGTTATAAAAATTAACGCTAAATATAATAAACGTCTGACCGTACATTTTAGACTTTAACGCTAAATGTGATAAATGGGACTCATCGTAAATGTTATAAAGATCAACGCTAAATGTAATAATTTTTTTGCAATTTTCATTCCGCAGTGAGGAAGAAATAGAGGTATATATCAAAGAGTTTGCGCACATGGATCTGCATGTGACACAAAGCTTGATTCTACTTCTCAAGTTCTCAGCAATGTTATATGAAGGAATATACAGGGAAACGGTGAACTTTGGTGGAATGTTCTCATTTTGTATCCCTTGGGAGTGATGCAGTCAAGCTGGCGTAGGCTATGCGTATGTGTATATGCATGTTTGAGTGTTGTTCGTTTAGAGAAACCAACTTAGTTGTTTGAAGCAATCGAATAAGTTGACCCACATCACATGAACATATGTTTACCTTCCCATTGCTTCTGTGCAATGATCCTCCCAATAGCTACATATTCACTGTACCAATATTGACGGGAGAATTAAGAGATATTTCTTTAATTTTTCCTCACAATGATTAGGGAATTCCATCGTCGAAATTAGTGTTACCATTCTATTCATGTTAAAAGAGGAATCTGCACAAAGTCAGTTTGAGCGTCACGGGTCAAACACTGAGTGAGATGGTAAACACGATATACAAAGTATATACTGGTGAATGGTAAACGGACTTTTTTAAATGGCACACCGACACAACTTGTTATATAGTGTCTTAAGTTGAAACAGTCATGATATTTCACCTTTTACAGACGGTCGCCTTTTGCGACAGGCCTGGACCACCTCGGGTCCATTCTACTGCCCCAACCTGCAGAAGCACACACCACTCGATTTAATTAAGGCCTCGAACAACCCGCCAATTATGGGTTCAGCAGCGGTCAAAGGTGCGCATTTTGGCCTTCGAATCTCTGATAGGCCTATAATGAAATCCAGTAGCCCAATGTTTTGGGGGCAGCTTTAATGTCAGTTGAGGTTAACAGAGGTCAAGTAGCAAAATTGTTTCTTCGTAATCAGTGTGTGAGTTGCTCATATGTAGTACAGTATAAGATACCCATTCGCACTTATGGGTCCTAAGAACCCCACTCTTGTCAATGCCAAACTGCACATGAGACGGCGGATGAAGCACCGACTGGAATATTCTCGCAGTCGCAAGATTGATGGGTGGGATTATTGCTCGAAATAGCTTATATGCGTGAGAAATGTGTAAAGAAAGGAATAAAAATGAGTCGTTGGGAATCGAAAATGACCTCCGCATATAAGTCTCAACGCATAAAGAAGGCTCGCTGGATTTTTTTTTTTTTTTGAAAAGCTCTGTAACCCCCCAGTATAGAACTTAGGCGTTTTATCGTAAAATGGCAAATGGGCACAGCTAAGGACATGTTTGATGAAAAAATCCCTGCAAATGGTTAGAAAGGCCCCAAAAGGCGCAAATATGCAGTGAAATGCGGCGGCGGAGATAGTGGTGGTGACGACGGAGGCTGCAGTGGGGCGGCTGGGACCTTGGCGGAGACGGCGGCAGCAAAGCCAAAACCATAATATCCCTGAGAAGCATTCGTTTCACAGGGATGTTTTGGAAAACACTTGTCGATCGTGGCTAGTGTAACACCTCAAAGGATCGAAAAGTATGGGATTATTACATTCAGCATTGATCTTTATTACATTTACGGTGAGTCCGATTTATTACATTTAGTGTTAAAGTCGTATAACGTTTACGGTGAGACGTCTTTTTGGCGTTGATTTTATGACATTTACGGTTAGTATTACATTCAGCGTTAATTGTTTTAACAATTACGGTTGGTATTACATTAAGCGTTTTCATAACATTTAGCAGTGACACAGACAGCATCCTAAACGTCTTGGTATATTATTTCACACAGGCGCCAGCAGGGGCGTCAATCCGTATTCAAATGTGGGGGGGGGGGACGGGGGACATACATGACTTAGCACAAACCCATCCCTTTGGTTTTGAAGAGGGTGTGTCTTCCTATAGGCCCTTTCCTCCTCCCCCCCCCCTTATGATGGCTGACGCCCTATTCTTATAACAGGCCCGTAGCCAGGAATTCTGATATAGGGAGGCACCGACACCTCATAGAGGGGCACCGAAGAAGATTATGTTTGTTGTCAGTAGTACCACCACAGGATTACAGCTTGACGGAACTACAGGGGATTATATCTCAAGCTTACCAAACATAGCATAAAGGGATCGGTTTTACGAGTGCACATACGCGCGCCGAAGCGCGCGAAAATTTCACTTTTCTAATGGAAAGTTTTCCCTCCGCTTGCAATACAGAGACGTAGAATTCTCCACAAGTGAAGGGAACAAAACTATAATCACGATATATCTTCAGCTAAGTAAGCGCAGGTGAAGCCGCTTAAGTACTTTGCGAAAGGCGACACGGGACCAGGGGCTGCCATTAGGCAGGCTTGGTGTGATCCAGTATGATTTTGTTAGGACCCAGAGGGAAATTTCCCGAATATGTGACGAATTAACAAATTGGGAACACTAGCATGGGGCTTTGAGCAGGACTTTGAATGACAGTGAGAACACACCAATGTCTTCACAGTTCACACTTCGGATGGTCATTATCGTATTTCTACTTAGAACGAAATTTTACATGAAAAAAACATGAGAAAACGTAAATTTTGGAATAAATTTTTGGTACGAGTAAATGTAGCTTCAAAAGGTATAGTCGTCGCGGAGCGAATGTTACTCAAGGTACTAGATTACTACATGAAAGCCCCTTGATGTCCGGGATCTAACTTTGAGACTTCACCTAGCTTTGGCTGGAAGAATTCACTTGAATTTTTGTACTAATAATGTTCATGGGTGATATTACTTCGCTTGTGAGAATTGCGCGCGAAGCGCGCCGAAATTTTGCAGGAAAATTATTTACCACGGTAAAACCTGCACAAAGACTCAGCAAGGGGTGGTGGAAAGATAAGCCCGACGAAGGGACCAAGCTCCCCTAAGAGGTCCAGCAACCCGAAGCCCCGTCAGAAGCAATGGATTACAGATTGGATACCGAACGCGAAATTTTGGGCGACCGGGGAAAAATTTGGGGTTCTGTTGAAGAAAAATTGAAAATATTTGGTTCTTATTAAGGAAAGTTAGAAAATTTGGGTTTCTATGGAAGAATCTGCCCTCTTCGTTCTAGACAGTTCCAATTCTCCCGACTAAGTTACTCCTTCCAAAACTGTGTTTAGCCCCTCCTTGTGCAGACACAAACCTAGTTTGTTGCTTAAGGGCATATCCTGTTTGGCGTACAAGGCCATAATATGTAACCAGAACATTCTCTGCGCATGTTGTGTTCTGTGAACTTTGATGTTAATCAAAGAGCATTCACCTATGACCAATTGCGAATTTTGCTTTCTCCCAACCAAAATGTATTTGGGGTGATGAGTGTCTGTCTTTAAGAACAAAACCAAGGCGCCGGGCGACTGGTCGCGAGGGGCTGCCCCCTTCCACCACCCCTGGACACTGAGACACTTTACGTTTCATACAAAATGATTATCATGATGTAGAGTCTGAATTAAGAATCTTCCCGATCGTAAGAGAAAGAGGATGGAACTTTTTATGGATTCAGTTTTGTGTTTTTCCGGGAATCGCACCTACACGAAAGAACAATAGCCTAATTGTGGAACCTGTACATTTATAAATTAAGCCAACATATCTGAAACGGGTGTTAAAGCTATATGTAACTAAAGATGAAAGCGCGCGTAGCGCGCTAAAATTTTTGTGATTTTAGAACAAAGATGTTACAGAGAACAAAATACGTTCATTATCAAACTCCTTTTGGGATCATTTTTGGTTACAGATCGCTTGGTGTCATACCAGGG
Source organism: Holothuria leucospilota (assembly GCA_029531755.1). NCBI lineage: Eukaryota > Metazoa > Echinodermata > Holothuroidea > Aspidochirotida > Holothuriidae > Holothuria > Holothuria leucospilota. Next base: position 12,881,915 of record CM055962.1, on the reverse strand, counting down.
CCACCGTTTACATGTACCAAAATTTTATTTTCGATCAATTTGCCCCCGTATAGGGGGCACAGTGGTCCGCACGGGGGACACGGCCCCCTCGTACCCCGGCCTGGCTACGGGCCTGTCTAATAAGAATAATCATTTCAAAGTTAACATGACCATCACTGAGATCTGCCAGTTGAAATGCATTTTACCATGTCCCATAATAGCTGAAACCACGCTTCGCAGCGTGGATCATTGTCGGAGATCATGGACCCGACTAGGCCCGTTGCTAGGGTGATATGTTTTGGGGTGTGAAGGTGACCGTCCCAAATTCCGACTGGCTGGATGTTTTTTCCAACTGAGTGGAGACGTGTAAATTGCACTTTGTTTATGAGCGTTCTGCGTTTTGTATACAGCAGTTGGGATCCTTCCTTTTTCACTACATAAATGTGTCGTCCTGGGGGAGTGGTCTAAGGGGAAGGAAGTCCCCTCCCCTTTGAGAAATGTTTGTTAATTTAAGGCTGCTTAGGTGCAAAACGGTGTATCTTTGGGATATTTTTGGAGCTGATCGTATATGGCTGGAAAATATCCATAATTTAGTGAATTCTAATTTTCCCGACTGGCTAGATGTTTTACTTACTGCAGTGGCGGCACGTAAATTGCACCTTTTTATGTCCCCTGCGTTTGTATACAGCAGTGGGGATCCTTCTTTTATCACTATGTAAAAGGTATCATCCTGGGGGAGGGGTCTAAGGGGAGAAATTTTTGTTAATTTAAGGTTGCTTAGATGCAAAATGGTGCTATCTTTGGGATATCTTTGGAGCTGATTGTAGTATAGCAAAGTTGTGAAGGACTAGCAAGGGCGTTTTCAGAACATGCTTTTAAGTCGTAAGTGTATTAACAATCACCATCTATACCGATAATGGCATCGGCGAAGCGCTCTGTAAAATTTTTTGAAAAATCTTTAACGGCAACAAAGTACTTTTAACCTTCCACATCATGCTACAAATTAGACTGAATGCAGTGGCGTCCCCAGGATTTGCCTCAAGGGGGCGGGGCATGCAGTATGTTGTGTGACCGCCGGCCTGGGGGAGGGGTCTAAGGGGAGGGGTGTCCCCCTCATCTCTGAAATTTTTGAAAAATAAGGTGTCCTTACTTGCAATCTGGTGCCAAATATGCTACCTTTTGAAGTAAAATTTGTGTTAAAAATTTACGTATTTTTAGGAACTAAAAAATAGGCATCAGTGAGGGGGCATAAAAAATTTACGTATTTTTAGGAACTTAAAAAGAGTCGGAATAAGTGAGTGGGCATGACCGAATGGCCCGCCCCTCTGCGTACGCCACTGTTTGAATGATCCCACATTGATGACAGGCCCCTTCAGATGTTTGGAGATGTATGTCTGTTTTCGGAGAGTGTTGTGCTCAGAATAGTTCCATGTATTTACCTTTTTAATAGTCATGAGAAGGAGAGCAAACCGTGACGCATGCGCGCGAAGCGCGCCGAAATTTTGTCAGTAAATAAGATTTCCCTGACGAAATCTGCATTCAGAATCTGCATCGAGACACTTAACAATTGCCCAACAAACATACATACCACTCAAAAAGCCAGTCAAATAGAGCCACGGCACTTCTCTTTACGCAAATGTGGGGGGGGGGCATTGATATTGTGTCCCCCATCCATCGAAATGTGGGGGGACTTGTCCCCCCGTACCTCCCAGATTTGACGCCCATGGGCGCCAGGGAGATATTACTTGGACTTTTTGTTTCACTTCGTTGACTTCTTTTCACACAATTAGCCAGAGTTTAGCCAATTTCAGCATCTCCCTGAGATTAGCCCAATTTGCTTGATCTACAGTATGAAATAATTGCTCATAAATGTAATGTGGTGAGATGAACTCCAAGGCCTGAATAGACTTTTAATTCAATCTCCTGTACACATCATATAACAAGTACTTAACTGGCTTTTGAAAGACGTCTTTATATTTATAGCTAACATATTTTTGAATCTCTGGAGGATACAGTTATACAAAGATATGAATCCTAGTCATCAATCTGACATAACATTTGTCTTAAAAAAGAAGCGTCTTCATGCAATGTATCATAATAGACATCACATAACCCTGATTTCTGTGTGGGAATGGTTGATTCAGGGATCCCTGAAATTAACAGAATATTCTGCTAGCAGATTTACTATGTTGCTCTTTCAGTGAACTACGTTGTACGGTCCCCAGTTGATGGTAATCAGGCTTGTGTAAATCAGCGGGGCGTGTATTTTCACATCCAACGTCTACTCACCTGACATACATCAACCTTAAAGGGGAAGGAAAATCTAGAATTGCGTTAAGAATTTATCACAATGGATTATTTTTCGGATGATACGAACCCAAGAGGGTGTGACTTTGGAAAGGTGGCCCCTGACTGCAGCAAAGAGGGTAAACTAACTGCATTTCATTTGTAACACCCCAAATTAATGTATCACCGTCAGCATACTTACACTCAACACAATCCCCCCATAGTAGGGACTTAGGGCTCGTAGATGCGAACATCCATTGTCAATCGATTAATACGAGCTTGATAAAAGTCCACTTTAAGTTATCCCATTACGTAAACGCCAAACCGACTCCAGCTTATGATAATTAGTGTTGTGGAAATTAGCGCGAATAAGCATTAGAAATATAGGCCCATTCGTCTGACATTTAGGGTTTTAAAGTTTAAGTAAAATCTAGAAAATGGAGCTAGATTGTATCACAATTCAATGGATTTTTTAGGAGTATACATGCGGGAAGCAAAGCAGGTAATATTAGTTGTACAAGAAGGAAATTATTGCACAATCGACTATTTAATATTAAGTGAATAAATTTTAACATTTAATATCTTATCAACGGATTGAGATACGAAAATGGGAACTTAATGAATGAGATTCATTTTTCCAAACTCTAAATATATTCTTATAATTCTAGACTTTAAGTATACTTCAATTAAACGCAAAAAATAGACAAATTGAGTGAGTCAAACAACAAGGCCCGGGAAGTGCCTTTTCCGCAATCTGGGAGGACTTTCCTGTAAAACTTTCATGGTAGGCTAAGGGCCAGCTGATGTTAACCTTCACTTACATGGTGTCACATAGTAGTCCTCCGCCCTCACCCCCCTTCACGCCCATCTTGAAAATCTTCCGAAATATATGTCCCTGATATCACTAAGCAGCCAATCGGCAAAGTAACATTACATAAACTGATGAACCGAATAGGTCGGCACTTGGTGTCTTATAGTCTTAACAAGTCTTGTGTGAGTTACAGATACTTAAATACCCGGTTGTAGATACCGCCATGGAGCTACTACTTGGATGAGTAGCTCCATGTTGTGACCCACTTTCCTTTTCAATATACATAACAGAATGCGTAGATCGATTTCATAATCTGACTCGATACTCGTAAAAGTACAGAATTTTCCAACATCAACGAAATAGGTAAACTTACTGGGGAAATCCCCAAATTGAAGAATTTCCCAAATAGAATTGCAACGATCGCTTCATATTACAGTACTTAATGCTATATTATTGCTATCGATTCATTCCCATAAAAAGTTGGCTTAGCCAGAAAATTTCAAGGAAAGGTAGGGGGCTCCACCATTTCGTGGAAGGACTTCAAGTACTGAGACGGTTAAGCTTCTTATTGTCTTGACTCCCCCTCTGCCCCTCCCCCATGAGATCTTTCGGCGGGAACAATCCACCAAGCCTCCTTAGCTACGTCACTTCAAATAAGCAAACAACTGCCCTCTTCGTTTAACAGGCGATAATTTTATCAAAACACATTTGCAACATATTCTTTCCTGATATTTTGTTATTTTTCATTTGTTTTCCAATCTTATCGTCTGCTTGTTTCGCTTGACGATCTGTTGGATTCGACAAACCACAGACCAAACTGTTTGTACCTTTCAAGTTTAGGAGCGAGTCCTACAATCCAATTATTATGAATCATAACTGGCCGAACTGGTCTCTCGTCTAGAGGAGTTGATGAATTGAAAAATTCAAATCCGGCTTGGAATAAATTCCGTGGTAAAACTTTTAACCTGAGTTTTTTATTACCCTTCTGTCCGAGTCCCTTCTTTAGAGCCTTATTGAATTTTCCTTGTTGCTCAGATCCTTCTTTCCTCTTTGGAGATACCAGCATTTTTTGCCAATGATTTACCACAAATTTGGCTGCCGGACAATTTCTAAAATAAGCATATCCAGCGCAGTAAATGACCTTTTTTTCTTTGTTCACTGGATAATCATGGATGACCGCCACATCCACTTTGCCATGTACATACGGGAATGGGTCGGCCAACCAAACAATATCCGTATCCATAAAGAAAACATCCTTGCCGTGTTGGAGTAGTTCTAAGATGTATGGTACCCTCTTATCGACTAGCTTGTTATAGGCCTTGGATCTCCAGTCTTCAGCGGCCGATTTAGAAAGCTGAAGATGAGTCATTACCACTGTAATATTTTTCCATGTGCTTAATACTTCATAGGACCTTTTGTCTTCACAAACTATGAGAATTGAGGGCGTTAAATTTAACTTACGAATGCTAAGTATGAAGTTCTCCGTGATTTCTATAAAGGCTTCGTTAATTGCAGATAAAACGACTGGCGATTGCAATGAAGAGGCTACGTCGGACAGGGTTGGCGGTTTTGGATCCTTTTTGTTAATTTCTTGAGGTTTTACTGCGGAGAGCGAGGGCCGTTTCTCATCTTCATTGTTTCTGTGAGATTGGCGAGCGTGTCCATATCTTTGTTTCCGTTTATGGTAAAACTGTGACTGATGAAGAATATCTGAAAGGAAAAAATAATAAGTGTCTTCTTGACAAGTAAATCTAACATTGCGTTCTGGCTTGGAAAGTTTCCTGGGAGTAGTCAGAGAAAATTGATTAACATCTCGACATCATCCATACCAAACATCTAATAACCTTCAGCATGATGAACAGGAGGTAAAGACTCAATCTCACGTGGTTACAAAACAGAAACACTGCTGATGGTTAGCAACTTTGTTGTATACATGACTGATAAGATATTTAGTGGTTTATTAACGTGCAAAATGCATGCAAAAAACTTTATACATACTTCTGATCCTCGATCTGTTACGGTAATATTATTGCATAAGACCACTCATATAAATTTAGATGCCTATGCACACCACTGAAATTGCACACCGCAGTGGTTCTGCCTGATGCAAAGGTCTGGAAGACAGTCTCCATGGTGTTAAGTTCTTTTATATTTTCTGGCAATGATAGTTTACAGGACAAGGAGTTCCCCGCCCCAGACGAATCTTGATTCTGCGCCCGTCTCTACCATACCCTGTCGCCCTAAGCATGGTAAACGTAGATACAGATGTTGGTGTCGCCCGTTAGATGTCGTAACATAAAAAGTGTGTCCTCCCCCACTTTTTGGCCCCAGGCCCTTTCCTGTACTGGCTAGATTTACCCCCCCCCCCCCACTTTCAAAACCCTGCTAAGCTTGTTACAACATTGACGTAATCAAAGTATGAGACCATTCACGGTTACGTCACTGTAGGCACTAGTTGGAGCATGCGCAAGAATATAGGCGCACATGATGTGTTGCGCGTGTAAACGCTTGCTCGCTTGCGCACAGGAAATAGACGAATTAAAATCTACTTTGTATTGTGACGACAGTGTAAGCGCCTATTTCAACTCCTTTGCCAACCAGCCGAGAAGTCATTTGTTGGAAAACATGAATGGGATTATTGAAGTATAGTCATATCCTGTATCTCCTGTGAGGAGATCTAGACTGGTAATTAGTAACCTAACGATGTGTGCAAAATGCCACTTGTGAACAATATTTAAGTGGAATGAAATATGAAACATTTTCTCGAATGGGGCAAAATTTGATGAAATTCTAAGGAGTGACTTTGACAGTCCTTAAATGCACCATAGATACTCTTGGCAACTGTAGTAATTAACAAGTTGACATCTCTAAATCCATGAAGGTATTGTGACTCATTCATGGATTGTAAGATTACATAGGGCCTATCATGATTCTTTTTCTCGCGTAAAATTTGCGTTCTCTTATGTATTAATTGCTAACAGTAACAACAGGATATTATACCATGATACTTTTCAAATGTCTGATGTTGTCACCATTACACTGGTGCTGAGAAACTGTCGGAATTCTAGACGAATTGAGAAGCAAGCTCATGAATGCTTGAAGCTTTCGAATGAAATCTTAACGTAAAACATTGTAAAGCAACTCACCTCTGTAATGATAGTACGTTAAACAGCACACAGTGAAACAAATGGTTATAGTCAAGGCATACAGAATACACTGACGCATGTTTACAGTTGTGTCAACGTCAAACGTCGGTGTTTCGCCAAGAGATACTGTTTCTGTGAAATACTTGCTGCAGGATCTTAATTAATGAAAATCATCTCCAAGACGAAAGCAGTTTGTTTGAAACACTGCCTGTCACTTCATTATATACATAGTACCTACGATACTAAACTCACGTATTTTTTGTGTAGCCTTTGGTATAGCAGTTATGATTTCACGGTTCAATGAATAACTGTCTTCTAACAGATGGTTCTATGCACACAAACCAAAACCAATCGACCGTAGCGTTACGTTTACGGTTTCCACAATGGACCATGGAGACTACGTGTATTTGAAAGGTCAAAGCAGGGAGCTGTATGAAAATTGTGTAAAATTGTGTAGATAGGGACTTTCCCCTCCTGATCGAAGGCCAACCTACAGTCCCACCACCTTTCTTCATTTTCATATCGCTACCATTCGTAATAAGTCGCTGGGTTAACCAGGAGTTGCTAGAGAGTACGTCCTTAGTTCTACTCTTAGCCAGAGGGTCTCAGAATGGAGCTCTTCGTGACAGTTCCATGGTCCAGAAAAAGCTGTTCGGATCCACACAGGAGGTCCAGCTTTCGGCCAGTAATTATGAAGAGGTGGGTGTAAAATTTATAAAATCAGATATGCTTGCAAACACCCACACAGGTCACCAAATGTTTTGCCAAGATCAAGTTTTGCCAGGTAAATGAAGTTCTTATAGCACCCACTCTCATTGAGGTTGTTCCTACACCCTGACTGGATGGAGTATTAAAGGGGATATGGCATCCCCCACTCCCTGCCCAAACATTAAGGAAAGCCCTAAAGTTCTAAATACAGTCTATGACTGCACTTTGATTGATATTCATTAAAACAATATGGCTTCACTTTGGTTGGTCCATACAGCGATGACTTTCACATTCAGGAATTGCTTTCCCAATTAAGCTCACACACGCAATGTGTGCCAATGTGTATGTCTTGGAGCCCAGGTTTAGGCAGGCGCCTTTTGTTTAAATTGGAGGAAGGGGTAAAAGCCGCAAACCGTCGTAGTAGGGAGAACTAACTGTCTGGGGTGAGATGAGAGAGCCTTTAAATGTCAGTCTGCTTTAGTTTGCCTACAGTTGTATTTGTAAGAATGCACTCTTTGGTCTACCGTACAGCATTGCCTAACAGGCCTATAGTTAATATTACGAAGTTTTGCAGACCACATGCAAAAACGTTCCCTCCAGTCAGGGTTATCCTGACTAGGCATAAACTTGATAAGGCACCTAAGTTGTCAATTAAGGGGTCTGTAACTGCAACCGTGATAGTTGGGAAATATTTAGGAAGACGATAAAAATATGTAATATGATTGTTCAAATAATCCCAGTAGTAAACCTGCTAGCTATGTAATTGCGCGGAAAACGGACTATTCGTCATTTGATTCCTAAAAATACTAAGGTACTGTACTAGGACCGGGGGAGGGTAATTGGGAAATATTGGCTTCACAAGTGTGATCTTTTTATGATATTGAAAACTAAGACGAAACAGATTAACAGTACAATTATAACAAATTATTCGGGAAGGTGTGAAATAATCGTTGATTCGATTGCCCATAGATGCGCCTGTTGCTTATACGCAGTCGAAAAAAAAAAACGCAGTATGGGACTCGGGGATGAGTAATGACGATTGGAATCCACAGCAGAACGGACGGCATATTTATTTTATTCAGGACGCATTGGTAAAAGGCCTCCGAACGGTCAACTAAAACCTTGGATATTAATGATGCCATAGCCTTTGGAAAGAGGTGGTCCGGTTCTCTTCTCTTTTTTTCAACAGATTATGCCTTGGGGACTGAACCCTTACCCTTTTTCGAACCCTAATCCTGATTTTGAAACAAACTAAATAAATCCTGAAATAGTATTGGTTGTCAATACCACCTAAAGCTATTGCCAAAGTGTCCTACCATAAATAAATATATGCGAACAGACGCTATGTCTTGGGCTGCAGTTTGCGTTTATGACCTACCTACAACACTGGATACTCAATTGAACCGCCCCTCTAAAAACCCCTGTGGAGAACACTGGGATCTAGTATGAAAAGATAGCAAAATATAGCACCATTTTGTATCTAAGCCCTTCGAGAAAGCAAATAAAATTACAAAAGGGGAGGGGGACACCCCTTCCCCAGGACGGCGGTCAAGAATGGGGACGGTGATTCGGCTTTGCCCCCACACAAAAAAACCTGGCTACGCCCCTGGTGTGAACGTATTTGTCCCAAACTACAGCTAGTCGTTTTAACTATTTTGCATTCGTGAATTTCAACCTTCCCCCAACGAGATCTAGTAAACGAGGACATAGAGGCTGCGCACTAAAGCAAGTCTTCTCTTTTCTGGGTCCTAGTTCATTAGAAATGTTTCAGAATGTACATCAGATGCATGATTTCACAGACAACACTCGTACCTAAAGCATTCTAATCACACCGACTTCAAAAGGAGAATTATTTCTCTGCATACTTGATTTTTCATTGATTCATTGACAACATTAACACTGACTTTGAGTTACCCACACAGATTAATCTCTTTGTTTTCACATAGTCACGTTCTTGGCTTAAAGGCGAACAAATATTAACACAGGGAAATAAGACGAGCGGTACAGTTTATGAAATCTGCTGGTATATTGAGAATCCTTTCTTAGTAAATTTTCACATAAGGTGGCTACATTTAGCTATACTGGGACAGTACAAAAATAAATAGTTTACCAGATACTGTGCTCTAGTGACTGCATACTGAATGTTTTATCTACTAACTATAAGAAAAACTGCCTTGGGTTCCTAAAAAATTCTCTCTTTTATACACTTGGAGACCGCCAAAGGACAAGCGAATCACTACGTCAAAAACAAACTGTATTCTACAGGTTTCTTTCCCGTTCCTCAGCCCCTGTCTTTTTATTATTTGCACTGAGGTAATTGCTACCTATACAATCCACGGAAGATTAAAAGGTGTTTTAATTCAAGTATAAGGAAACTAAACTTCAGTATGTTGATCACACGATGTTTTTCCTTGACGGCAGCCGGGAATCTCTCGATGAGATCCTTCAAATTCCTAACGTTTTAAAGGTGTCTTCTGACCAGTCTATCAACACTAGGAAGTCAATCCTTTTTCCACGTGGATCTTACATCCAGCACACCCCCCCCCCCCCCTCAATTTGTAAAGTATCGTGCTTTTAAATTCTCCATAGGACTCGTTAAGCTGTTTGGTATAACTTTCAATCACAGTGGTAATGAAATGACCTTTTTAGACTAAATTTTATCTCTAAGCTATTTAGGCTTAAAAATAGCAATCGGGTTTGGTCCACCAGAGACTTAACACCAGAAGGTCGCAATATTTTAGTAAAACTTATGCTTTATCTCAGCTCGTTTGTCTGTTTATATGGTTCTCCTCGACCACCTTTTATTAAGGACGTTAAGAATATTACATATGACCTTATATGGACGGGGAACCAAGATAAAGTCTAAAAAAGTTAATTAATTAATCATCTACATAAAGGTGGGTTAAAGTTTGTTCTCATTCCAAGTTTCATTAAAAGTTTAAAATGTACATGGGTCAAACATTATTATGATGGTAGTGGGGGAGGTGGGGCACGAAAAATGTTCTTTGGCGAAAGTTTGTCTGCTGCAGGTGGAAAGTTCATTTTTTAGTGTAAGTACAATCCCGGCGATCTCCTGCCCATCTGTAGTGAATTTGTTTTTCACACTTTGAGAGCTTAGTTGGAAGCTACTTACCACATCCCTGATTAAAATTTTGGAAATCAAGTAATTTGGAACAACCATCACTTCTTATTAGTGATTCTATGTTCTACTATGATTGCATTTACAAGAATGGTATAATGCTCCTCTCAGAGCTTTTTTAATAATGATGGTTAACCTTTCACCTTTAGACTACCAGTCTTTTAGAGAGAAGTTTCACCTTAACCATTTTCCTTTTACATTTTATTGAGGTCTAATCCGCAATGTTCTTGTGCACTGGAAGCGTAGTGGTATTCTAAAAACAATTCATCGAATTCTGGTATTATTTTTCATATAAAATAGCACAGACGAAATCTACTTCTCAATCATTGTTCAGGTCAAGGTACTTGGATAAGGTTGTTGCCTAGCCAACGGCTCTCGCAAAATAGAATGATGAACTCTCTAATATTGATACCGACGAATGGGATCATGTTTTTAGCATGCCTTGGCATTTTGTCTCGGAAACTCAGTTATCTTATTTTCAGTTTCGTTTTTCTTACATAGAGTTATTCCTACAAGTTGTTTACGAGGTTTAATGGGTATTTCTGACACCGACTTACGTTGCTTTTGTCAATCAGAGGCGGAAACCTTGAGTCACCTCATCGGGAGTGTAATATAGTAGCATCTTTTATCAGCCAAGTTGTAACTCTCTTGCCTGCCCCGCCCCCTCATTAATTTTTCAAAGGAAAATATCTTTTTTGGTTACCAGAAGGAAAAACGTCATCCTTATACTTATTCATTCTGCATCTGAAGTATTTTATTTTTAATATGAAGCACCAGGAGAAAAAGTTAAATTGTACTGAAATTTTCTATAAGTTTCAGTATTTACTTCGACTGAAAAAGCACACACTATTAGATAATCATGGTTAAAATAAAGAAAAAAAAAACACTATTAATTTCGGGGACCTGAAAGAGGTCTTTTTTTGTGCGATCCTATTCTTGATTCTGATTACAGAAGGCTGTTTTAAAAGTTTAAATCCTCTTTTGCTTTCATGGAAAACGTCATTTTTCTGAGTTGTTTGTCATGTTCATTGCTATTTAATATATTCTGCGATTCGATCCTTATATTATCTAGGATCTCTAATTCCGTGACCTATGTATAAGTACACAGATCAGCGTCTCGTTTCAATTACATTTTTGCGTTCTAAGACTCGTGTTAATAGTGTACATTTTGGTCGTTTTTTGGCTATTGTCGTTGTGTAAATAACTTTTGCTTATCCTTTCATTGACACTGTGAATGTACATAGAGATAAATGAGAATTGAATACATGAAGGAAAAAAGATGACGTTTCAAATCTATGAAGATCTTTATTACTCAAGAAAATATGAATGCTTCAATCGGCTGTACGAATGTAACATGTTAAAAGTAAATACAACAGAAGTTAAAATTTTATTAAAAAGCATAGAAATTTAGCTAACAGAGGGAAAATGTAGTTCGTTAAAATAGCGCGACTTAAAATCTTAAAAACGATAAATTATGGAATGATAAAAAACAATGTGAGATATTCTAAACATTCAAAACAGCGAAAGCAGCTTAAAAACCAATCAAGAGAAAGTTGTATGGAGGCTTTCTGGTAATTTCGTTTAAAGAATGTGCGACTACGATATTTTAATTGGTGAATAATGATGTTGCATTGCCAAGTTACTTAAACTTGGTTGTGGGTTCTAAAATACTACTGATTTAATACTGTTAGTGGATCACAGGACAGGATGTTACATGTCACAACGTGACGTACGAATACTACATGTTACAATAATTGATAAAATTGTAGAAGAAACTTAAAACCGAGCATCACAAAAGTTGTACCTGTTCTGAGTATATAGTCATGGATGTTCGAGTACCGGTTTTGATCTTATTTTGAAACTTTGGGATCACTAAATAATGGTGTCAATAATAGACCAGTGACCATGGAAAACTGCCATACGGGTAATTCAACCTATACGATTAACATTATGTACAACTCACTGGGAAAATTGTTTTTAAAATTTCTGCAGCTCTGTGCCACTACCAGTACCGCACTCTTGATCCATCAAACCAGCTTTGGATGTAACGGCTCAGACTCAGTTAAACATCATGTGACTCTGTATAATTGAAGTTACTTTTGTCCACTTTTTTCCAAAGTTAATTCTTTTTTATACGAACAATTGATATAAAATTTACATAAAATGCACTTTCATTTTCATTAGCTGGTTCATCACATTAATTTATGACAAAAATTACGTGATAGGGTAAAGGAAGCTAAGACGCAGTGAAAAGAATAGAACACTTAGTAACAGAAAAAATATGTTAAACTAAGGTAACACTGTCCCATTGTAAAAAGATGACCTGACTATACAAACCCATTCGCCGTGCAAGAAAACAATAACTTTATTAAGGTTATATAAAGATTTCAATTTTAAAAGAAGCAAAAGCAGGTAATGTGAGTTGTTTAAAAAGGATATCAGAAATAATGGCAGAATTGATTAGTTTAAATTAAGTAAGTAAATTTCAATATTGTATAACTCAGCAACGGAATACGATATGAAAATGAAAGATGGATAGAAAAGGTTTATTTCCGATCTCTAAAATATACATACTGTACTTATTTTGGGCCAAGGTACACTTTACTTGACCTCTGATTCACTACTTTATCATAAGTCCTCAAAATTTTCCTCACTTTCCCTACTTCTCTGTTTGAACAATTGTGAAAGACAACTTCTGGAGGTGGTCCATTTTTCACCGAGAATGATTTCACTTACTCAATTAACTTTACTTAATGCTTTGGGAATGCAACTGGTCCTTTCCTCATTTCAGATTATTGACGGGTTAAAACACACACATAACACTCATACATAATACATATATATATATATTTATTTATATAAATTTGTAAATATTTCTATAACTGTATAGATAGATAGGCATAGATATATCTGTTTCCTTTGGGATGGAAGCCAAACTGCCCAACAGAATGCCATTTTTGCCAATAATTCCCAACTACTTCTCTCACGTGTGACAAGGAGTGGGTCCGTTTCCTTTGGAAAAGCATGGGAGAACGCCGCATTCGGTTATTAATTTGTCAAAGGTTTGGCCAGAAGTTATGCAAAGAGGAGCTGCTCAGATCGAGTTAAAATATACCATTTTGAAACTAGACCTTGTTATATTTATATGTGTATCATTGACCAAATTGTTTATGATATAGTCGCATAGAGACCTTAGGCCCCTTTCTAATATCCTCCTTTAGTGTAAGTCAAATGCCTATGTTAGTGATATATATATATATATATATATATATATATATATATATATATATATATATATATATATATATATATATATATATATATATATATATATATATATATGAAGAAGTAGGTCGAAAGATCAGTAATTAGTTGTGATCATATTTGTACATCAGTCCTAAGTACTCGCGATATCCTTTTTTGTGAACAAGGGAAAGAACAGAAGGAGTAAATTCTGAGAGAAAATGAATCCTGGAACAGGACTCGAAACTGGGTCCATTACGAGTACAGTTTGGTTACACTTTTTCAGTGAATTTGTAGCCAGTCAGGCAGATAATATGTTTATTTGCCCACTCTGCCATATGCTGATAGGCCCACTCGAGAGTGTAAATATTTTAATTACAACTCCCTCACGCAACAATGAACACAACAATGAATACTGTCTTTGCATAATTACAATTAAGCATTCACCCTGGCATGGTGTTAATCTAGCCGGCCACAGGCAAGAAGAGGAATACGGTCTTTTTCCTTATTGTTTTGAAAGAGGACTCAAAAGATACAAAACGGTTAAATCTGCTCTTAATCAGTATTGTAAACTTGCAAAACTTGTCGAAGTATTTGTTTTGAATGTTTGGGAGGAACACATTTTCATTTATTGGAGTGCCACAGTGCCCACCGAAGAATTTGATTGTGAAAGGTTCAATCACAAGCTTGTTAATTACCGATACAAGAATCGGTAACTTAAGTCATGTGTGAACGATGTGGCTTCCGCAGAGTAAGCCGTCAGCCAACTCAACTGTGTAGATAGGAGATAACGTTGCAAAAATTTGGTCACGTGACACCCGGGCAGACTTAGTAAATCGGGTGAAATCAGTGAAACACTGCAACCGTTCCGAACGCGTAATGTCTGTCGCGTTCGGTGATTTGATTTTCATACGTTTGCATATTGCAAAATCTACTGTGCCTAGAAATTTTTCGACACTTATTGCAACTCGAAGGACAAGGCTTCTAAGAGGAACGTTACTTTCTATCTCATTATAAAATCTCGTGCATAAAAAATTGGCTGACACTTAACTTGAAGTTATCAATTCATTCATTACTTTCAAGATGATATCACATAGGCTATAAGAAAAAAAAATCAAAAACAAAACTATTAATACTGTTGGTGAGTCTTCTGCACAACACGCAAGACAGAAACCCACGTAGTTCAGCTTAGGTAAAATAGGCAAAACAGTCTTCCAACATCTCCCTGTAGGCTACATCTTTGTTATTTCATCTTTATTTCGTATTTCTGTAAACACTTCTTCAATGTTATTATTATTGTCAGCTGCAACACTTGCTGTAGAATCTGGTACTGAATGCTGACAAAAAGGAGACAAAATTTTAAGGAAATTATATTCTCATAATAAACGTTTTTGTGTTGTCTGATTGTTACCATTGTTTGTTCACACAATACAGTTTCATGTCTTTCATCTTAGTAACCGACTTACAGTCTCACCATAATTTGAAAATACTTCAAATAGTAGTTTTGGGCAATTGGTCAAAAGGTCAAGCATTAACACTTTCTTGTTTATAAACAATCGACCATAAGTCTTCGCGTTTACATCAAAGTGTGCTGTGAGGTACCATGTCGAAATACTCAACCTACAGCTCCCTCAGCCAAGCTGCAGCCATGCTTTGTTTCTATACACCTCTCGATTTCTGGTCTTGTAATGTGTATAGCAAAAAGCATGGCTCAGGCAGCTGCAGCCTACAGTTTGCCATAGGTCCTTAGACTACGTAAATCACCGCGACAATATCAATTCAGTGCCGATAGTTTCACCGAAATACAAGTTATCCGCATTAACAAATGTCTTAGAAATTGTTAATGATGGAGAGTTCATTATCAATCGATGGTATTCGAAAGCCTTTGATTGTTTCTCAATTGAAAAATTTCCTCCACTAATGGTGTCTTAACCTGTTAGGAAGTTGGGCGTACAGTTGTTCACGATAGTGTATGCTTTCAAGTAAGGCTTAGACCTTCCTTCGTGCCATGGTAAGCAGCACGGCTATGAAACTGGTACAATGTATTCAATCGAAGTCTGCAGAAAAATTGATTGTTGGGGGGGGGGGGGCCAAAGAAGAAGGGCCAAAGAAATCCTTCCTTTCTATATGAATTTACTTCATTTTTACTTTTTGCAAATACACTGAAGTGAGGATCCTGATTCGCTTTTACTTGCAACACACAGTAAAATAGATTTGGGGAGTCCTAAATCAGGGACTACTAACTACACACCAACTACACACCAGGAACTACTAACTACATTACACGGCACCTCGCTCGAGAGTCGCATAAGGGGCAACTTAGCTGGTTCCCTTTTAATGCATAGACGTATTATGTATGTTAGGCTTAAGGCTTCATGTAAGACTGGTTTTAGTCAGTTTGCATTATCACGGATGTTGAGAAAAGATATGCGTTTTTACCTAGCTCTGTCGGTAGTTGACCTCAACAGAAAGGTCATGAACTGTTAGTAACGCATGCGCATTAGCTATCTTGGAGATCCCTTTACGTAAGAAAAGTATGATTAAAATATATATTCAAAAGTTTCACTGTGGACGTACAACTGTCTATCTTTACGATCTATAGGGCTTGGAATTTTAGTTACTTTTTGTAGTCATGTAAAAATGTATAACTTCATCCTTAGGCATGCACACACTGTTGCCATGTCTGCATAGGTTTCTCTCTCATCGAATCCAATAACAGTTTACAAGCAAACAAAACAGTCAAAATATGTAATTAATGTTTTTTAAGTTCATAGAGTACTGGAACAGTCTTCGTAATCTTCGAGCAGAAGATACAACTTTTACAGACCATTTTCTTGAGACGTAATGTTTGTTTTCATCATTGTGTTAGATAAACCATGCATATCTTTATACGTTACATGCATTTTACGCAGGTCTAACCCATACTCAAATTTATACGAAACGCTAACTTCGACCAACTGATCAGTTTGTGTGCACGTACTTAACTGCATGAATCCTGCTAAACACGGAGGTCTTCTTCTTAGGTAATGGGTAAAATTGGTCCATTATTTATTTGGGTGATATATTTCCATTACATCACCACGCCAAAAGAGACGATTTATTAAAAAGGGGCCGCATTCATCATGACATGCATAACTTGGTATGTTGAATTATTAACAGACTGCATGTGCACTTCGAAAACAAGTATTCATATAAATAGCATACCCACTTGGTAAAGACACTAACCCTTTAATAACACATCAGTGGTTTTTTCACATGGACTATCAATTGCTCAATTTTTTCTTCACCCTTGGTTCGATTTAGCCTATGGCCTGGATTTCGGACGTAGGAGAATCAATTTCGGGCCAAACCAGTGAAAATTTTGACGAGCACGCTAGTGGTCCACTTGATTTTCATCACAGAAAACATTGGAAATTAATGAACGTCAAGTCAGACACATTTAAGGTCTGCCAATATTGTTTTTATACAAAACACTATCAAGCTACGAGTGCAATACGATCAACGATCACACCCACTTCAATGTTAGCGGGATAGAAATTCGTAGTAGGTGTGGTGTAGAATGAAATCCATAGAGATGTCATGAAAGGCATGCGTTACCAATGACTTTTATAATTTTACACCGGCCCCGCACCAATGGATGTACGTAACGATGATCTGTTAGACCGAAGCGTGTGATGTACAACGAGGAAACGTTCAGTAGTACAACCAGGCATAAGAGTTTGGGAAGGGGGGAGGGATGGGGCCAGCAGGAGGAAAGCAAGGACAATGCTCACTTTTCTCCCACCAATCTAATTGCGTGCCTGAAGAAATTCAAGGTAGTTCAAGTTTGCCCTTGGTATGTCGCTTCACGCCTTTATTAGTCTCTTAACATTGAGAAAGGGCAGTCACATACGCTCGAATTTGTAATCCCAAGATTTTCAGTATCGCACACCAAATTTGCTTCTAAGATAATCTTTCGTACCTTCGAAAGTGCTCCCTTTCCCCAACCTTCACCATCACCCTTTAGGTGTGTTGAGGTATTAGGATCCAACTGAAAAATGTAGAAAGTAAATAACTGGTTACCTAATAAAAATGTAGAAAGTTCCAGATGACTTCAAATTATGGTGTGTATATCATACCATGAATAGATCATTTATTAATGACAATATTTTAAAGACGTGAATGCGTAACACTCTAATTATGCACAAAAGAGCTGCTGCAAAGTGGCACAATCTTACCCGAATTGTTTGTCTTTATACTGTGCAAAAAAACTACGAGTTATTGTTAAAAACCCCCTTTTTGCAAAAGATACTATAAAAGTCCATTAAATGACAACATACATAAAAACCACTGAATTTGTCAAACAAAATGCACTTAGCACATGTACTGCTTACCATCTCCGTATGTGCCTGTTGTAATGCGCATATAACTGCATCATGGAGGCTGATATACATCTTATCCAGTCCCAAGGTATCGATCATTCCATTTTTCCTCAATGTATTACGAACACTAGCTATAGAGAGAATAGTAAGAGTGTAGTCAAAAATTCCCAAATAAGCAGCCAGAATCGATCAATTGTTGGCAACATGTGGAGTATCATATATTCAGGCTATGGCAGTTGATGCATGCTAGAGTATATCTGCATTCTTTGCTGCATTAGAGGACACCACAGTCTTAAAACTACACAAAAGATATTACGGAAATTGAAAATGAAATCAATCAGTCATATTATATTTAGATTTCGGTTAGTTGCTCCGGTCGGTTCAAATTTTAATAAACCGTTTTTAGAGTAAGCAAATGCAGTTACTGAATTAAAAAATTTTAACGTTAGTTCCTGACTTGAAACTGTAGCGTTTAGGCAAAGAGTTGTTATGTTGGTCTTGTGCTAGGCGCATTTACTGTTTCGAAATCAAAATGACAATTTTTTTCAGACGTTTTTGTGGAAAGGGAGTTTGTGAAAGAAAAAGAAACACAGAGGATTTTTATCTGGGTAGCACCAAAATAGCATCAAAGTTTATTGCACAGTCTACAATTATATTATATATATATATATATATATATATATATATATATATATATATATATATATATATATATATATATATATATATATAAAGTCACTGACATGTATAGTGTTTGTAGGCTCTGATATCATTAATTTTAAGGTATGATCACAAGAGCTACCATTAAATGTGACGTTTTGCATGCAAAAATTGAAATAGCAGCATTTTGATTTTAACAAGCTATATTCGTTAACCCTCCCGAGTCCTTAAGTCGTTTACTGATTTATTCAAATGTATTTTCTTTTTTGACGTTGTAAATTTGAACACTAGAGTGTAGCAGCAAAATTAATATATGTATATATATATATATATATATATTATATATATATATATATATATATATATATATATATATATATATATATATATACTCAATAGAATTAAGTTCGTAGGTAATCGAACGTGGATAATCCATGTGGTCGAAAGTTGTCAGGTGTTCGATCATATGATCTTGAACGCACTGTGCATGTCCAACCTAAGGGGATTCATCTATCGCCGGGCCCGTACTCATGTAATTCCTCTAATGTTATCTACTATTATTGTGCAAAAGTGTCCCACGATCTCTTATATTGGTGAAACCTCCTCCATAATTTAGATATTATATTCAATATATCACAAAGCCAGCATTCGCAACATAAAAGCACTGGGCTCCCTGTTGCGGAACATTGTTTAATCACAGCGTCCGCGACTTGAAGTTTACTATTTTGATGGGAGGTTTTTCCAATACCGAGGCTCGTAAAAAGCAAGAACTAAAACTAATCTTGAGATGTGAGGGCCACGTTCACGGTCTTAACCGTGACCTTTCTTTCATGGCCAACAAGCGTTGACCACTGAGGTCATTGCACTTTCTATTCACGTAGCATCTATGTCAAGCTCCTCATATTCGTGTCGAGACCTAGGTGGTTCGAAAACGTCCAGTTTTTGTAGCTTTCGGTTCATATTCTGTCATATTTTGCAAATTGTTTTTCACCATTCAACAACGATTTGTTAACAGAATGTGCCGTGTCTTTCGTCTTTTTTGGTTTGATAGAGGCATTGCTTTTGCTCTACGCTCTTCGTTTATATATGTATGTATATATATATATATATATATATATATATATATATATATAAATACATCAATTTAAGTCACCATGTGATTGAAACCCACCCTTAACATGAGTTAAAATCATTCTAAGAATGAATATTCAGGGCTTTTTCTTAAATATCAGTTTCCACAATAAACAATCAAGGTCAAACCAACTTACCTCTTACATTGGCAACGATGACAGTCACATCGATTTCGTCGTAATCTGTGATAATGCTTTTGAGAGTGTTCATACCCACAGTATCGATAAAACTCACAGCACCAAAGTCTAATATTACAGTATGAGTCGGAATCAAATTTTGTTGCTGGTCTGGCACACTTGCAGATGTATTCAAGATGTTGGCATTTTGTGCAGTGCCATTTTCCACTACTACCTTGAAATGAATGCAACAAAAAGACTACTTGTTACCTTTTTGTTTAATTTAAAACAATCATTATGAAGTTAAATTCCCCTTTGGTAATTTGGAGATTCTACTTTTTGCTTACGTTGACCGATGTAAGGAAATTGATCATATATGTTCGGATATTTGCAGCAGTTTTACTAATAATGAAAATTCGATATGTAATTTCCGTAAAACATTACACCATCGCAAAATTTGGTTTGGATAAGTCTACGGTCAACAGCAATACACACACTGCTAGCCTTAACACTAAAACGAAAGCAGTGTAGCGAAGTGTAAGTCTAAAATGACAACCATGCTTGGTAATTTCTTGACCTTTAGAACCCCACTTGACCAGTGTCAGACATTTCCAAGAATTTAATGTGACGACATCGGAAACATTTATGTAAAGCTAATCCGTTGAACTTTAAAACTGACACAAGCTTTCTTACCTCCCAATAAGAGTTAGTTCTGGCTATAAGCTACCCGCACACAAACATCCGCTTTGCCTGCTTTGGTTTGCAGATGGTTTATTAAAAAAAATTTCCCCTTAAAAGTTGGCTATTGTTGAGTCCCTTGACAAACTGAACCGTAGGTGAATAATTACCTCTTGTTCATAAACAAGTTTCTTCCTGGCTTCCTGCGTTGCGGCCTTTTTAGCCATCTTAGCTCTTTGCATCATGATATTTGGTGGATTCACTCCTGTTTTCTGGTAAATAGTGCTCTTGACATACCTCCCATTCGAGAAGTACAATGGAGCTTGCACTCGAAAGATTTTTATTCCAGGTACTTGAACAGCCTGTTTGATATCAAAATTTTGTTCCGAAAAGTTGTCAGAAACGTAGATTAAATTTCATCATTCATTATCTTTATATTCTCTTTGTGGAAGTACTTACATAAATGCAACATAAGTAGTTTCACATAAAAAGACATTTAACTGTAGTCGAATGTAGGCCACCCTTACATCCCAGCCAATTTGGTGACAGGTTAAGTAAATGTCACGTTAAAAATACCAATACCTATTTTATTGTCAACTTTGATTTTAGATCCATTTCATCAAAGCAAAGGCAACACAACACCTTTTCTTACATACTTTGTTTTCACTTGTAGTTGTTGGTTGACCCGTTCTACCTCAAAAGGTGGAAAACGAAAGACATCTAACCACATTACTTTAAACGTTTACCAGAGAAAATGACCAAAATACATTGAAACATTAACTTCAATAAGATACTGCAAGGAAAGTTTGCTACATAATTACTGATAGTACTTCTTATTAACGCCATTACCTGAAGTTAACAACATTACCTCAGAAAAATACTTAACATCTCTATAGATATCTGTGTCTGGAATGCGACCCAATATTTGACAGTGAGGACGCTCGGTACGAACCACAACAGTAAATACTGCGAAAGCAATACCGGCGAAAAGACCAATATCCAATCCAAATGTTATCACCATCAAAAAGGTCACAATCCAAATGATCTACATGAAAAAAAGAAATAAAAGTTTCATTATTTAATGCAAAGAGAGATACTGCATATATGCTGAAGAGAATGCATGCTCCATTTCAATAACACAAGGATGCAATTTGGTTTTAACTCAAAAACTTATAAGTAGAAAAAACGTAAGAGTAAGAAGCAAGAAAATGATGAAGCGTATCTTGACGCAACTAATTATAGTACTCTTTTAAAATCGAATGTCTCTCTTTCAGTAAGCCTCCTTCATCTACCCTAGAAGTCTTCCACCAATGAACTATTAACTTGCACCACTACAATAACAAGAGAATGTTTTGTCTAGCTTACTATAGGATAGCCCTACCTGTGATACTACGTATACCCTACAAACTTTTAACGATACAAAACTGCTTAATGGGGCATTCTTCCTTCATAAAACTAGCTATCCCATCATTTTTGAACTGCCTTAGAAAGACTTTCCTTTTGAGGTTTGCCAGAATATTGACATGAAAAACATGCATGTGTTTGCATAAATCGCACTTTAACTACTGTACATCCTATTGAAAGGGGCAAAAAGATGCGAATCTTTTCGTACTCATTGATGAAAGGCAAACGTAACACCTGCTATCAGTTTCACAAAGTGAAAGCTATCGTATCACTTGCAAATGATCTTTGCAAAACAAACACAGCTTCGTTGGTGTTATCGGCGGCATGCACCTTCCGACAAACTTTACTGAATACTTCACTGAGATTGATTAGACTTTTGTCTGCCAGAAGTAACGCATTTAGATCTTAGAGCATGGTCTACTTTTTTCACATTTCAACAAGCGTTCAACCTTGTTACACAAAAGGTACGTATAACATTTGAATGCAGGAATGGCATTGCACTCGTAACTACTTCGAGGTAATGCTTTGCCGGAAAACCTTTAAAAGATATGTTTTTGCAATTCCCATTACAAGAAAGAATGTATTTGCTGCTTATCCCATACAATATCTACTAAGGTCTCAAACACTGCATTCGTCCCGTGTGGTTTCAGATGATGAAGATATGAAATAGATACTAAGGTCTCAAGAACTGCATTCGTCTCGTGTGGTTTCAGATGATAAAGATATGAAAGAGATACTAAGGTCTCAAGAACTGCATTCGTCTCGTGTGGTTTCAGATGATGAAGATATGAAATAGATACTAAGGTCTCAAGCACTGCATTCGTCTCGTGTGGTTTCAGATGATGAAGATATGAAATAGATACTAAGGTCTCAAGAACTGCATTCGTCCTGTGTGGTTTCAGATGATGAAGATATGAAATAGATACTAAGGTCTCAAGCACTGCATTCGTCCCGTGTGGTTTCAGATGATGAAGATATGAAATAGATACTAAGGTCTCAAGCACTGCATTCGTCTCGTGTGGTTTCAGATGATGAAGATATGAAATAGATCGACAGACAGACAAACAGCCAGCCAGATAGACAGACAGACAGATAGATAACTGTATATTGTCCATTTCAGTACAACGGAAAATGATATTCCGCCGACAGTGTGTGTATAAGATACAAAACAGTAAAAACATAAAAGCAAAGATACACACAAATGCGATAAACAGTAAAAAGCATAAAAGCAAAGATATACGGTACACAAATAAGATACAAAACAGTTAAAAAACATAAAAGCAAAGATATACACAACTCATAGTAATAGTGCTAAATAGAAATAAATGTAAAATAAAAGAAGAGCGAAAGTAGAAAGACCAAAGTAGTACACTGTGGACAGATCGCTTCACATTAGAATTGAATTTATGTAATCCTTCAATTCTAATGAACTACTTACCTAGTAGAATATTTCTATGCACTCACCATGTCTGTTTTGGAATACTTCCAAAGAATCTTGATATCTCTAAATTGTCTAAACATACCCCTCATAGCAACCAAGATAATTGCTGCAAGGCAACTCTGTCAAAAAGGAAAAGAACAATAAAGTTCTCCGAAGGATGAACAGATCATAGTGGGATTTCTAACACCACGTTTTGTTAAAGACTGGACACTGAATTAAAGCAAACTATAATTTGAGTTTAAGTAAAGCTTACCTCTGGAAGAGATTGAAAGAATGGGCCCAGACATAGAATAATAACAAGGATCAGAAGAGCTGAGACAAAGCTAGATATCTGAAAGAGAAACTATCATCATGAACATTTATAACACAACTCAGAACCCTACGTCTGCATCAACGGTAACATATTTGTGACAGAAAGCTATACTTCTGTTACATTTTTTGCATGAATTTGTGTTATATAATTTTTAAGATCAGATCCTGACCTGACAGAGCCTTAATGAAAAGTGAACTGTCAAAAACTTTACTATTACCCATGTAAGCTACCTTACAGCTTAACCCCTTGTTCCAATGACTATTAACAAGAGATCGAGAGAGATCATTTCGCAGTTGGATTGCTTTTTAAAGCAATGTCAGTCCGACATGGATAAATCAAAGTGTTTGGAATACAAGCAGAAAAAGCAGAAAAAAATAAAGATACCTGTAAAGGCAATTGTTACATATCATGTATTGTACATATACTAATGGCTCTAAAGGAGACCACGTTTACAATCATGAAAATATGTTTTAGAGGTTATACGTATTTTATTTCAAATGTTGAAAATTAGTCAGGTCATTTATAAAGATAAATTGTTCAGGTTAAACAGGGTCGTAGCCTGGGGGGGGGGAGGGGGGGGGGGCTGTTGCCCTTCCTGTCGCCTACTTGAGAAAAAAATGCTAAAATACTGGAAATTTTACTGTCCTGATTATGATTTAAAGGCCCAAAGAACCTGGTAAATCGCATATAAGGGTTCTCCCCCAAATTTTCTCGGGGTGGTTACCAGCGCCCACCATGGACGCGCTCTTTTGTGGATTTCTCTTTCTGACGAAGGAATCCTCTCCCTCCTACAAGATACACAGCTTGAATGCACCTGAATATACGCAGGCTAAAGATAAATTAGCCTATTATAAACTTTAAACCAAACTCAGTGAGCTTGAAAAGTAACTCTTAATTAAATCAAAGCTAAATTTGTTCTTCTTGATACACTATGTAAAATATAATGGGCTACCGGCTTTAGTATTGTTGTGAACTCATTTTCTCTTAACAGCTTATCCCCAAAAGAAAGAGTTTGGTCAAGCTACTGTGGAGATTCTATGACCGGTGATATTTTGTCAACATGACTTATGGTTGCCAACAAAAGTAAGCCGAAACCTTCTACAATAGAGTGGTACCCCTGTAGCCACTTATCACAAAATTAATGGAAGAAGCAGGTCACTTTATACAAAAACACAAGTCGATTTTTTTAGAAGTACAAAAATAGCAATACAAATTGTTATGTGATCGACAGTTTTAGAGTAGTGAATCACTTTCAGTATTTTATGACTCAGAACGGGGTTGTGTTGTAAAGTGGGACCCATTTATTTATGAAACCACATTTCAGGGGTATGAGGCCGGGGGTTGCGGTAGGTTGCAATCCCCGATCATTTTTAGTTGGAAGATATTCTGTCTTCAAAACGTCAAAAATATTTGAGAAATTGTCAAAACTCGGGGAATGAATGGTCCAGCCACCCCAACCCCTCAAATCTTTCAAACCTCTGGATGGCACTTAATTTTTTCGACGTTATACCTGAGGTCCCTTTTTAAAATGCACTGCGCATGACTGGGAATGTTCAGTTCAAGGAGAAAAGACAGTTGGATTGAAATTACTCAACACGTGTCCACTTTCTAACACGTGTGGAGATCTCCTCACAAAATTTTTTGTGTAAACTCATAACTCTGTTTGTGATGAAGAAGAAACAATTGTGTTGTGTGGCTTCCAATACGCCAATAAGAGAAGCATGAGGCATGCATAAAAATAAGTTTCTCCTTTGAAGATTTGAAAGTGTCTTAATTTTATCTTTAAAACAGAAAATCCCATCACTTTTTTCACTTACCTGAGAAGTGCAACCTGCAATTTCTTGCATCAGGGACCTGGAAAGAGAGGCTGTGCTTGGAAAGCTCTGAAACAGAGAACCTACAAAGTTGGAAGCACCATAAGCAAACAGCTCCTGGAAGGAGAAGAGAAAAATAGTTAAACGTAAGAACTTTAAAATCATCATTTTGTAATGGTATTACTTCAGCCTACCTTTTTGGGGGGCAGAATTTCCCCAATTTCCTAAAAGTTGGGACTGCTAGCACTGAAGCAGGGCACGAAATTTTCTTTTCCAGGTTGATTTTTGTCGAATATTTTTGGGAAAATCTCTACCTTAAATACTATACGGGAGCATTTGAAGAGGGCAATTTTCATAACATCTGGCATCTGTCGCTTCCTGAACATTTTGCAAAATTAATTTGTGTAAAAATCGAATGCTGTTTGGACATTTTGTATTTCTAAGATAGTGAAAGGCTTATTTGGGGAAATCTGTTGATAAATGATAAAATATTATGCTGGGTAATCAGGAGCCTCGACTTAACACCCATGTCGGAGTAAATCTATGTAATCATGGGAGTCATGATTTCTGCTAGAAATCCCCGAGGTTAACATTCTTATGCGAGTGATTTCTTCCCCTTTCACACAGCGTGAACTTTCAGTAGGAATATGAAAGTAATTAAAATCTTTGGAAATTGCTTCGAACTTGAAAAATATGTCAAACTGTTTTGGATTCGGAAAGAACTGAATACAATATTCTGTTATTAAAAGCACACTAAAGTTGAAAAACTACCCAAAAATTACCTTGAAAATAGTCAAAGAGCTTAAGAAGCTTTTTTCTTCAGAAAACAGCCTACCTGATTAGCACAAATTTCGTAGTTGTGTTTCTTTCCAAATATGTAGGCCATAGAGAGACCAATAGAGAATGTAACAATAGCAATGACAATCGAATCAAGAACAAGGTAAGGCGCATAGCTCAGGGAAGGGAAACATGGTGATGGCAGTCTGAAAAGCAGAAAGAAACAGATAGCATTACCTTTTACAATAGACCTTATGCATTCACGTCATTACGGACTCCAAAAGCTTCGTGTTAGGGGACATGTTGCAGTACCGCGGTGTGCAAAAGTGGGTACAGGTGTTTCTTCGGTCTTTTTGACTCTGTGACGTCATGTGAATAAGGTCTATTAATTTTCAGATTAATTTAAAAGTAAAATCACTTTACGAATGCTTCCATTGTAATGGAAATGTTTTTCAGGTGCAAAATATTCCGAAGTAATACAATTTTATTTGTGAAGACTCAGGACAAGTTGCAACTCTTACACGTCCCTCCTCATAAACTGGAGGAAGTTGTGACATGAGTTTTTGATGAAATTTTAAAAATTAATTTTGAAATGTATGAAACTGCTACCACGGTTTAGCCATCATAGTACAGCTTTTCTTGAATGCATAACGAAAGTATTTGAAAATGATAGGCTTTAGTGAAGAACGTTTCCGTTCCTATCAATTCTGTTTATAAGTACCTCCCAAGTTGTCCATAATTCAAAAGCCCTAAACAGATTTTTCCACTCAAGGGATCTAACCAGAATTATGGATAGAATAGGTTTACCTAAAGGAAAACGTTTTCACCTAGATCTAAACCAATGTATCCCTATAATTATTGTAGATGGATAGCTCCTTGTAATCATTTGCAATAGTTTTACTGATAAATGCAAAACAACTTTTGGTATATGCAATGTTCACACTATGATACGTAGTGGAATGATACTTTTGAGTTATTGCCGCAACCATTTAGTACACGAAAAAACATAAAATTTCACGAACTCTGTAACATTACATCTTTTGTTCTACATCTTGCTGACTGTAACGTGGTAATAGGTCCGAGGGCCCCAGCCAGCGGCACTCTACATACTTCCACAAAATTTCATTTCATTAGTGTTTAAACAATGCACGTTAGTAATGGTTTATACTTTAGTCCGGAGTAAGTATATCTCTTGATTTTTTAAAGTTATGTAAAAGAGGTAGGAAGTAAAAACGATGTCATTATGTTGTATTATTATCATTATTCTGAGTGGGGAGATGTCAGAAAATTCCTTTGTAATTACGTTGAGGTCGTTGGGAAAGTATCATTTTAAAAGCATTAATTTTTCTTTCACTATCATTTTAGGGAAAGAGGAAAAAGGAGATAGTTGACTTATCGGATTTAAAGTTACATTAAGGTGGTAGAAGGTCAATATGTTGAGGAGTAGTTAGTAAGGCCAATTGTTTTTCGTAGGAGGGAGTCAATTTTTTTTGGGAGGTAGAGCAATAGATAGTGCATTCAGTACAATTATGTAGCGCTAGCCTAGTAGGAAGTAGTTTTGTTCTATTCACATTTAAATTATCTTTCATTGTAATGGTGAGGAGAAGAAAGGGTAACCAAATTGGTCGAGACCCCCTCACCTAAATCTTGAGTTAAGTAAGGCGGTGACAGATCTGAACTGTACAACTTGCTGTTGTAATTATTGGCCACGGTAGTAATAATCCTAAAGGACATTTGATTCTACTTGATATGTGTAAACTAACAAAACATTGTCGATAAAGGTATTGCCTCTATTTGATTCTTGCAAAGAGGGGTATGAAGACCTTCCTTTTTCTCGTCAAGGTCATGCAGCCCACAAAAATAGTTGAACAGGAGTTTCAAGCTTTCTGGATAGGCAGCACCTTGCACATTGTGATGTTCAGCTGTGTTGACATGATTGAACTAGGCTTGTCTACCTTAAAAACCACAACCTGTGGTCATGCGTGTAAAATTCATCGTTTTTTTTCATATGAATAAGGCATTTACCCAGTGGGAACACTCCCTACCACAGAAACGCCATTGTTAGTTTCAAACTCCATGTAGTATGACACTAAAGTTCCAAGAATGATCTGTAAAAAGGGGGAAGAAAAGTCATGTAACAAAACGCAACAAGGATTGGTTTACACTGCCTCCAAATTTATACAACTACTAAATTTTAGCAGAATGTAAAAATATGTTGTGCTTTCTGCAATTCTGTGATTTGCGTAGTCTGAATAGTTGAATACCAATCAAAGTAAGTTACATTATGCAAAGAAACTGTTTTTCAAGTGAGATTAAGTGTTAGAAGTAGGATGCATGATGGCGGGGACTTTCATAACATCTGCTAGAATCATGTGAGGAGAATATTCTTACACGAGTTATTCCCACTTCCTTTAGCTACTCTCAATCTTTCAATTATATTCTAGAATGGAAAAGCTTTCACCAGAAAATAAACCTGTACAATGATACGTAGATATGGTACGCCATGACGAGTACGTTTGTACGTTTGTTTGTCTCCCTCTTTGAATGAGAAAACTGAATATCTATGCCACAAGAAGGTTTACAGAGGTGGATCTCAGATTGTTGATTGGTGGATGTCAAGGCCATCTGAGGTTATTTAAGATAAAATATTCAAAGGATTTGATTGTACTGATATACTGATAATGATGCACAAATTTGTAGTTGGATCGAATGTTTAAAGGAATTAAACTTACCACCAGCAGTTCTACAGGAATAGGGTATTTGAATACTTGGTATGTCTTCTTAAATTTCTCTTGAACCTCTTTAACAACCACCATCAAGATTATTGAAATAAGGGATGCAATAATCTCTGTTGTGTTGACATACCTCAAATTAGGAAAAAATGGTACGTATTGCTGAAAGATTAGGGAAGATGAAAGAAAGATATGATAGAAAAGCAAACGAATCAAAGAATTGTCTGCAGCGTTCCTTGCATTTTATGACAACAAGGATCTTCTATATTCCCTGAAAAATGAACTCCCTTGGGGGATTTACCTCTTTGAGTGTTATAAAGATGTGTGGCTGGTTCTGCTGTATTTGAGTGTATAATAAACATATCATTGGACGGAAGTGCTTAGCTTGCGCACACTTCGGACATATACATTTTCATGCCTGTGTCTTTAGTTTTCAACGTACTTTCTGCAAACAACACCTCACGTACTTATTTTAACATTCGTAATTAGGCGTTGACATTCCAAACAGCTAGTACATCATGTCTGGCACCTTGCATAGCGTTTGTACAGGAAAAACCGTACTATATCATCCCTGCAACGTGAACATTAAACGTCTCCGCATCCACTCAGTTACACGACACAGTTTACAAGACATACATGAAACATGATCAGTTTTCTGACTCTTCTGCCACTCAAACTTCAGTTAGCTTTCCCTGATTTTGGCTGTTTTCCCCCAATTCCGTCTCTTACATTAACCAAAAATGGATATGTATAATTCTGGACTGACCTTGTTTTTGCACATATTGGTCACTCATTCTTTATGTAAGGATTGACTGAAATAAAGTTTGCTGTTTATTATTATCTCAGCATAATGCATTCAAAGTGCTTTTACCATAGAAATATTTAAAAACTTTAGAAGCTCTTAAAACGTTTATTCAATCATAAGCATAACACCAATCATGTTCACTACAGGTATCAAAGACACTTTACTAAAAACTTTTTGATGTAACTAAGTGAGACCTTCACGTAACTGAGCCCAGAGAAGGTTTTAAGCGTGTATTTACAACCTCTTCAGGGACTGTTTGTGTCCATTTTCCAAAGGCATGACATTAATAGATATTATTGACACATAATGGACACACTTTAAAAGAGACTTACCCCTTAGGTTTGCCAACTCTCACGGAATTGCCATGCCATCAGGGAATTTTGGGCCTGGCCATAACCATGTCACAGAAATCCATCCATGTCCAGTGAAACACTTCGCACTGGTTATAATATGCGTTAAATGAAGAAAAAGACTCATTTTTTTTATCTTAAAGAGGTCGCTAACATACATGGATACAAAATTAAATTCCTTCGAATGGAAGTGCTATTTGTTTCCATCTAACGGGTATCTGTGGCGAGGACTTTTGTTACGCTCCGCCCATCATTGTGATAGAGTGTTTTGAAAGTGTAACGAAACTTGTAAACTTAAAGAGTTCCTAAGCCTACTTACCCTGAATATAGATAATGGTCCTGTGACATCTTCTAAAGATATGCCAAACATCTTGTTAAACTGACTGGTGAAGACGTGGACAGCAGCACCAGTGGTGAAGCCACGGATTAAAGGTTCAGGAAGGTAGTCACTCAAGATGCCAAAATGGAGGATACCCAAGATAATCTAGGGAACAGAACATTATCTTGGTCATATGAAGAGGCATAAAGGTTTTTGTAGGAAAGTAGCTATCCTTATTAAATGCAATTAGACAATTGTACATCACAATCTCTCTCGTTGCTAAGTATAAAGTGAATGTAAATGGAGGCACAGGTTCAAGATTTGTAATCAACACAACAATAAAGCAATTAAGATAACATTCTACATATGCATTTGTAGGATCGTTTAATGAAACAGACATACCCATTTTTGATTCCTTGCTAAAGGTGAAAGGATCGAACCTATGCTGGCGAGTTATGTATGTGTGTGCATGTGTGTGTTTAGGTTTGTGTGGATGTATGTGTGTTTGGTACGCTTGGCTTGTAAACATGATATCTCAAGATAGCAATGATGGATAATTCTCATACTTTGAATATAGAATCATCATAATAGGAGAAAAATCCCTATAATCTTTGTGGAGGTCAAAGGTCACGTGAGGTCACCAGAGGTCATAATTCGAAAACATTGTAAAAACGGTATTTCTAGGTATGCCAGGGAAGCATGGATGCTTTTCATATTTGGCATGTGAATGCGTTATAGTCAGAAGATGAACCTTATTGGTTCTGGTAGAAGTGAAGATTATGTGAGGTCACCGGAGGTAAAAATACGAAATTCCTAAAAACTGCTTAAGATAGCAATGACGGACACTTTTTATACTTGGTATATAACGTTATTATATCAAGATGAAGAACCCTATTGTTTTCAGTGGAGGTCAGAAGGTCAACTGAGGTCATCAGCGTTCTAAAACCGAACATATTGGAAAAACATAATATTTCAAGACTGGGACGATTGATACTTTTCAAGCTTGGTATATAGATTTGCCACTTTAAGAGGGAAGGTCCCAAAGGGGCCAGAGGTATTTCGCAGTCTCAATTAGTTTGTCAATTTTAGTATGTTGTCTCTTCAGGTACGTTTACATAGCGACACCACATATTTTGCGACCAGACCACTTCATACAAATCTTGACGGCAACATTTATTACAGGGAAATACATCAAGGGGCCCCAAAGCATTAAGGAAACTTGTACTGAAACTGAACAAGTCACATTGTTACTTACGACACTTTCTTTTCCTTTGAGATATTTGGTATCAGATCCACGGAAGCAAGCCAACGGACAAGCATTTAATGTTGTTACATATCAAGTGATGGCAAACAGAGGACAATTATCAGTGCATGGCCAAAGTAATCACTAGCTGACTATTTAAAATGGAATAGATCTGGGACGACACTGTCATAGATAACTGAATACTAGAAGAATTGTATACCACATACTGCAATAATTAAGGTATAACCTTTTCAAAATCCCTATAATTTTAAAGTAGTTTTAAGCATTTACTTTGGGTACGTCTGAATTGTACTTCTGTGCAGCAAGTCTACATGTATGTCATAATGTTTTAAAGATTCTGATAAATGGGCCTGTAGTTGACTTAAAGTAGCCTTAATTGGCCCATAAATTTACTCCCACTTATTTTTATCATTTCTGAAAAATTAAGTAGTAAAATGAATGAAATGTTTCGAAAAAGATGTATTCATTCATTTCCTTGGGGTTACCTTCCAAACAATGCTATGAATTTGTACCCATTTACACCAATTGCAAGCGCATGAACAGCTTCTTAACGTTTTTTTGTGGTGGAATAACCTTGAACAGAACTAATTCTAGAGCAAAGGGAGTGGGGTTTGAGGGTCTCAGAGTTCTAGATATACTGTGATATAACCTCAGGGTTGTTTCTGCCATTTTAATCCATTTTAGTCAATGCTTTTACATGAAAGAGTAGTCTTATGATATGCCTTCACTTTAAGTAGGGTTTTGAAAAAGGGTGTTCGGGACTGGTAAATTATATGATATCCACTTTCTCAAAGAAGAGACATTCCCTCCCCCCGTCTTCCCTCACCCGTTGACGCTCACGACCCATGGCCATTGTATTGATGTTGGGAATGCAGCAAGTACTGTAGGGAAAGCATTTCGAATCAGGAAGTTGCGATTCAAAGTAGTCTTAGGTAGTAACTGTAAACTGGTACACACTGTGTTAAGGAAGCCAATCGGACCATAAATCAAGCATTACTTAAACCTTGAACTGGGGTGGGTGTTGAATATTAAGTTATTAAAGAGAATAGCGTTACACATCCAGCACAATTGTTCGATCTAATTTCACCTACAAAATTAGTAACAAATGTCTCTTAATTTTGCAAAATTCTCTGCTGACAATTGATATGTTACCTGTATAATGCCAACCATCAAAGCTAGGGTAACAACTGCTTGTATTCTCGCTGCTTCCTCTTCTTCTGGTGATAGCACTTTATCTTTTGAAATCTCTTTAATGACCTTGTCTGCTGCATCTCCTGTCATAATACTGACTACAGCAAAACTACCTGCATGGATAACAAAAGTGATCAGAGGACTGTTTCAAGGAGAGGAAGTACTAACGTCAATGGGAAGACAACAATGGTGGTGTCGATAGAAGACAGGGAGGGGACAGGGACCTGTTGAATCATGAACACCACGTTTCTCTGAATAACATAGATTACTTGCACTCTGTTATTGTATGAATTGCACAGAAGACAAAGGAGTAATGGGAAGATGTAGTGCTCAACAGTATAAGGTCATGGAGTTAGGTGGATGAAACAGCCTACATCAGGGGTGGAGAACCTCTTGCCAGGGACCATATACAGCCCGTGAGACCATTTTATCAAGCCCAGGAGACAATTCAAAAATACAATTTCTCCGAAAATGAAATAAATATGTTTTAAGCAATTTGCCTGTTTTCGATAAGTAGGGCATTTTACTTACGCAACGGCTTACTACCGTACACAATATTACTGTAAAGTATACGACATAACTACGTAACATGCAGAGCACCCATTGTATCGTACTGGAGCTAACCGGCATGTGAGAACTTTGTATGGCCCGCAAATGTTTTTGTAAACATCGAAATGGCCCATGATAGGTAAAAGGTTCCCCACCTCTGGTCTACATCATCTGCAGTTAAAATATCACACAGCAAGTTGAAGATGAAACAAGAATAATAATACAGTGAGTCAACGTTACACGTTAGTACATCAATAGCGCCAAGAATATCGTATTATCGCATGAGAAGGAAGCTTGGTTTAATGACATCAAAAGTGAATGTGCGTGTCCTGACAAAGGTTATCAGAGAGCTAAAGACGAGACCTAATGTTTTGGGGTTGTATTACATATTTGTGAGTACTTCTAAAACAATGTTCAGTTAAGAAATATCACCACGTATACAAACTGACAAACTCCTTCGGTGTTTTTCATATTTCTGGGCCTGTTTTAGTCATTTTAAGGAAAAGGAAGTCCAGACAGCCCGCAAGTTACAATACAGTTACCATGAATATCAGTTACGAGCCGCAACACGCAGTAAGTTTCTTAGAGACCCCTATGGAGGTAAGTAAGGTTGAGATTTAATTACCGACAATGACATTCATGTAGTAGCTGAACAAATCGAATGTAGCATCAAGATTCTATACGCACTGAAGATTGTAGAAGGGAGTTTAGATGACAAATTATATCCGACGTTGAAATCCTTCTGATGTTGCCTAAAGTTACATATTGTCTTCAATACTGTCATAATACTGTCATTTTAAGTTAGTAGTGTGCTATCTAATAATAAAAGGCATAACTTGAAAGGGTGCAATTCCATTTAGTTTTCCTCAAGTATCGCTGTAAGGACAGTTTAGAAAATACAAATATTACACATTACAATATTACACCCCGGTCTTATGTTGTTTATGTTTGATAATACGCTTGTCCTGAGAGATATTATTCAGACATTTTCTGACATTAGGAACATGCATGCTGGATCAAAATGTTTGTGATAGACGGGTTTGGGGATTGGGATGTGTGACTACATCTTGGTCAAACTGACTGTGTGGTTGCAGACTAAACAATGCAGCACTTGAATTAGAAGTTCCTGGCTTCAAAACCCTTCTATTGGAGATCTTAGCTCCCACTAGTCCTATCTCACAGCGGTTTCACGTGCAGAAAAAATGCGACCCTAGCGCAAAGTTTGGTCGGCGATATTGTTTTCGAAACCCACATTAATGAAAAGAACGTTAAAATATACATAACATACATAGCATCTACAAGATACTTATGTCATTACATATGAGGAATATTGAATATGACCATTTTACACACCATTAATTTTTATTTTCCGTGTGTCCTAAGGACTATTCTATTTTTAATTCTTTATCACATTTGCTTCAATGAGGTATATTTTACGTATTGCAGCCTGCGGATTAGTGAAGAAAGGTCACTGTAACCTGCAAGGTCAATTATATGATGCTCGTCCCATATATTAAACAGTTATCTCATTTTCGCTTATATGAAAAGTCCCGTCAGATTAAATTGGGACTTAGTAACAAACAAATTAAAAGTACCGCCCACTTTTCGTTTGAATTAACTTGACAATTTGCATTTTATGTAACTTTTGCCTCTTATATGAAAGAAGATCGAATGAAAACCATTCTATTAACAGAATTCCATAGAAACCATTAGGGGAGACACCCAAATGCTTGAAAAATACAGTTTAAAGCCTCTTTCATGCAATATACGGGGTTAGGAACTTTGGACGAGACCACCGTTATGTGTAAACAAGGTGGATGCACTGTGACGTCCTTGATATGGAAACGTAGAAAGTCCGTTGTCCTTAATTTGCTATTGAATTAGTACAGAAACTAAGCTGGTTGTTTACGGGCCTGGTAAGGTGGTTCTTGAGTGTGTTTCGTATGGACAAGTTGTCTTTTTAGGAGCTAAGGAGCTAAAGCATAATGGGGAATGTCCTAATGGCTGAACAAACCATGTTAATTTGAGTGACGTACAGTACTTCCGATTTCTGTGAAACCCCTACAGCTAAACTGTGTTAGTAAATCCATGACAAGTTGAGGGCGCTAGTGATGCAATGTTTTCAATATAGTGGAAGCTTCTCTGTCATATACTGTATTGTTTGCATTGACAGCAATCTGATAGCAAAATTGTTTTCAAATCCTTGTCCATATCACTTGAATACACTGTACTATGTAAGTGCCTGTCAATGTTTATTTAATGCTAGTCCAGGTGTAGATTTCAATACAAGTAAGTACCTGAATGTCCCAAAACGGGTCCAGCTACGCCAAGACCTTATTCTGGGATACATACTAGCCGTTATCAATAGTGGAAAAGTCGAACATTATAAGCTACCAAAGGGTACAGGTCTTGTTCTAATGGTTATCGATCACTGTGAAATATTGATTCACATAGGGTGATAGAATTTCAACTGGGTTCAGAGTGAAACGATTAGGAACAAATTAGGTGAAACCCCGGATAAATGACGAAGATTGAACCCTGATATTTAGTGCAGTGATGAATAAGATGAATCTGATTTTGCTTGCACAACAGAGCACATGCATTTTGTAAAAGAGGACTGCAGGCCAGAACACAGTGACAAAACAGTTTTTCGACACATTTTGGCTAGAAGGTAAGCCAAGAAGGCGCACAGCTCAACTGAAGGGTCTAGGTATGTCCCCGAGTTTGCTCTAAACTACAATAAAAATAGTGCACCCTAGTAGGTTTTGACATTAAAAACTAGTTTATCGTCCCCTAATCGCGTTTTAGGCTAAAAACCTTGATTCTTCCCTCGGCTGAAAACCAGAAAAGTGGTTCTTTGGAGCCCATGCTACTGTCCTGACGTGGTTAAAATAACTCAAGGACCATTTTCCTCACAAATTCTTTCTTTAGTTTCCACAGACACAACGGAAGAACTTCCTGAATTACTTTTTATATAACAGCACATAATAAAAGGGACAAGTTGCATCTTGCATTCATTTTGGAACTTCTTAATTGTCTTCCACTGAAAATGTGTAAAATTTTTATTATCTGATTTACATGAATGTAATCCTTACTTTCTGTCGATCATGTCATGCATAGTACGTCAATCAATTCTTTAAACTCTACGTTCTTATCGTTTTCCATTAAGTGGATCAGACTGATAAAGACAATAACTTTTGATGAGTTTGCTCAACAAGTTGTTTTCCTTTCCTGATTAGTTCTGTTGAGCACCGATATGTCTTAAGTTAAAATTTAGTTACTTGTGTATGGGTTGGAGACACGCTTGACTGACATGGCTATCTCTGCGTCATCACATTCAACTTACTCAGCCTGGATTTCCAAGAATACAGGTTGCATAACTGATTACCGTCCTTCGGTTGAAAACATCAAAACTAAACCGACCGCCCCCGTACTTACGAAAGAAGATGTCTACAATAATTTCCTAAATTTGACAACTCTATAGCAGATTGCATTTGGGATTACGCCATGGAAAGCTGGCAAGGTACCCAAATGGCTCAAAAACTTCTTCGACATATTTAACTTTAGACGTGCCAGTGCAAATAATTGGTGATACTCAGTCCTCATAGGGATGAGGATAATATTTACATAAGCAGGCTCATCCAACACAGCGATAAGACTAATCTATAGTCTATCTAAAACTGTTTATACTCATAAATCCTACATAAAGTTTTCTCTGTGTTCTTATCGCTGCGAGGGCATGCAAATATAATCGAAGAACCCCTGACTCAAATAAACTTCTTCATGTATAGGTAAAATACACATGATTACATCTTTTTTTGAAGGACAGTGTAAACACGTACTTCGTTAATAATCAATACTCTTGACAGTGATAGCCAGGAATAGCAAAACCACAGTTCAGAGCAAAGTCATATTGGACATAACATTTGTCATTAACTGTCACATCATATGGCTTACACACAGCCAAAGTACAGTATTATTAAGTAGATTACATTTGTCTTTTTCTACAGATAGTTGCAATAATCATTTCTCGTTAGACTTCTAGAACGAATGAAATGTAATTACGTGTATAAAATACGTGTATAACGTTACGTGTAATCGTATATATACGTGTCCGCTAAAACAGAGCCATTAGTAACAAGGACGATAGATGTACTGTACCATATTTTGTCATATGGCATACAACCATTAACCACCCCCAAAGGACCTGTGTATCCCTGTGAATGTAGTAACAGCGTAGGAGGTATTATCGAATAGAACATTACACTGCGAAGGCTGTCAATGTTACAAATTTTCTTATCTGTTAACTTTAACGTAACTATCCAATGATCTTCAGTATTTTTTCAAATGAATCCCATGATTATATAACTAAGACACGTGTTAACTACAGATTACGATGCCAACAGAAGGAAAAAGCTTTTGGTCTGCAACTGTAAGAGCTATTGTTCTGAGCCTGCAGTCAACTTGAGAATGAATGAACGACTTCAGCCTTAGCAGGTTGATCAAAAGTGGCCCTCGCTTAATGTTACAGTCAAGTTACAGCATCGTACAACTCATGCTCGTATGCAAACTAAATAAGGTAAATTACTCATATGGCTTTAAATCCAATCAAATTTATCAATGCATTCAGTTAATTACGACATTAAATAGTTTTTAATGAAATGTGTGTTTTTTGTTTATATGGACTGTTTTAAGGTAGGTTTTTTTTTTATTTCAAACAGTCAAATGGGCTTATATTGCATAACTTGAAACACTAATTTCTAAGTCATGTCAATGATTAAACGAAACAAATGCAGAATTCCTGAATAACACACCTATCTAGTCCAGATCCTTGAAAAGATTAAGAACAAATGAGATTTAATTTTAAGTGGAAAAGGCATTGACAGCTTGCCTACTTGCATTCTGACACAAAACGCTTAACTGTCTGGAAAAGTTATAATCTTGAAGCCTCCACTTAAAAGCTATCTTTCTTGAAGTGAAAAACAGATGAAGACCTCTGTGTGTTCACAATGAAATCTCACACATGGTATGCAGGCTTTTCAACGGCGACTCCAGCTGTACTCCGGCTAACTGTCCATCTAACTGTTGCACGGTAGACAAAATTTTGTGACTGCAGCATGCAGGTTTGACGTATCTTTGCAGGGGGAGGGGGAAAAACAGTTTTATCTAGCCTACTCTGTTTACACAACTTTTCTCGCCGCAAAAATTGGCTTTAGGCCAAAGAAGTTTGGAACTAGATAAAAAAGAAGGAACATTCAGAAGTGACATTGTAAATAACTGCTGTTACGTACCTTGCTCCCACATCGATGGAGACAATCTATATAATCAACTAACCGCAAATACAGTGATAGCACTTTAATCATTACTGCAAGTATATCACAAGAACTTCGTTAAGGGCAAAAATCTTGCACTAACACTTAAAGTTTCCCCTAATAAGTTGACTTTTAACCCTTCACACAATTTAAGTTTAACGCTTGAGGGTCAGGAAGCCAACTGGCTTATCGAGGTCCCGATACCAGAGTGAGAGTGGATGAACACTGGCGAGATTCGCCTTCTCTTGGTTCGACTAGTGCTCAAAGGTTGACGAGGCAGGCGTGTACGGTACTAATCGCTAACAATCCTGCTCCCGGGACAGCCATGTAATGTCCCCAACCGACCGACGTGAGTGTATCCCCAGTCTTTAGCTACTTTCCCAAAGACTGGGAGAGGTGGAGGTTCCTTGCTCTGCACCACTGCTCGATAGCTGAACCGAGCAAAGATTACAACTTCCTATATAGAACAACTTCTTGAAACGGACAATCAGATACCCATTTAAAAATCACCAATCTATTTCGCTCCTACTTACCTCCCCTATTACTACTATTGGATCAATGGTAATGAATTCCCCTTTAGAGTGCTATATACTTTGCTCCTGGGCTGATAATCCTAACTCGTCCTTGTTTTATTGCCAGCTGTGCCGAACAAGTAAATTTTAGTCCCCAGAATATTTGCAAGTGGTTCCACCGGGATATGATCCTAGGACTTTTAGTATGCAAAGCAGTACACTCAACCACCAAGCCAACTCCAGCCACTGAAAAGAAAAACCCATGTCAAGTGCACCTCCTGGACAATAGCCACTGCTGTGTGAATGCTTTCTGTCAAACTGGGTGATTTGCAAAGGCATCATTGATCAATCACAGGGATGCTATTGTTTAAATATATGTCAATCAAAGAGCAGTATCCAATTGTGTATAGAGATATGACGATATTCCTAGTTAGGCTTTCATGATGTCATGATAATAGGCTTGTGATTGTTTACCAGACGACGAAAAAAATGTCCTTGCACATTGACATGTGGAAATGTGAAGAATGAGATGTATCAACCGGCTGTGTGGCTTTGATCTTTATGAATGGCGTTTTCCTTTGTTTAGCGTTGTTGGCCATTTCCCCTTTGTTAACATATTCTGTGTTGGGAAGGAAAAATTTTGACTAATTGTTTACAACGGATTCAAAAATATATCCACTAGTATGTGTGGCGGATGCACAACATCCCTTGGAATACCTTTCCAGATTACAACGTAAGACCACATGAGTACAAGGGTACAAGCAGTATCCAACATGGAGGGGGTATTGAGAAAAGGAAAACTCGAAAGTTGTTTCGGGGCATCAACAATAACCACTAATAAACTCAAAATATTTCTTCCTTCAGATCCCTTGATCAGTCGGCGGTTTCCACTGGTCCGTCTGTGAACTTAAGTGACCAGAACTGATAACATAATCACTGTGGGAAGTTACCTGATCTTGAAAAACCCAACCCTACGGAAATTAAGATTGCTGAAGATCCTCTCCCACCTTTACATCTGGTGAATACATGAGCTTTTCTGCAAAGTCTAATCCACGCCTTGAATGTTGTCTTGGTGTTTCCAACACATACTGGGTGCACAGCACTGGCTTTGACTTTTTTTGCGTCAAAAACCATATCCTCTATGTTTGTTTCATAAAATGTATTTCTTATCCATCTTAAAACACTGACTAGTATATTTTTACTGTCCTACAGTCATATTCTACCAGTTTTACCTACCTTTGTTTTAGTAATTTCGACCCCCTGAACCTACCTATTGAGATATGTTTGCTAGTTCCAAAAAAGCAGTAAATTATGACAGGGAAGAAGACAGTGTAGAGCCCATAAACCGGGGGTACGGTAGCCAGGATAGCATGTGCCATGCCTAGAATCGAGAGAATAGGGAAAATTTGAAATAGACTATATAAAATGATATAAACAGAACGAACTAGAAATCTAATAAATAAAAATACCATACTCAATTTCTGCCCAGAAAATCATCATAGTGATCTCTGCAGTTGAAACATACTGTAGGATACAGTAAATCGTATTACTCTACAGATTAAAGAGCCCCTCACGTCGAGTTTCGTAATGGTGAGAATGACATTCATGTGTTTTCCCTAGTGAAAGGTATAATTCAGGAGTCACTTCAAAAAGGCAAAACACTACTTGATTACATATAGTGATTTTATTTTCATTGTTTGATAGTGTGAAAAATAACACAGTTGCGCAAAATTAAGCGATTAACAATAGGCTAGCACAACACTGTATTCTACTGAATAGAGTATTGAAACTCCAGTCCTTTTCATCGTTACAAAACTTCTGAAGTTAATAATTAAACAAATACTAAAGTTAGATACATCAGACATACAGCTTTATACTTTGTTTAACATTGCATCCTCACCTTGTGGTAACCGATAGATTCCGACTGTGAATCCAGAGATAATATCCGGTAGTAACTGCTTCTTAAGACCATACTTTGGGAGCCACTCTAAAATGGGTAGCGTACTGAATACAAAGCGCTTCACTGCCTTCTTGCTTATTTCATCTGGTTTCAACCAAGACTTCAATTTGGACACAAAAGATTGCTTTTCATATTGTTTTGGCTCATAGTTCTTTCGGAACTCATCTTCACTGTAGAATGGACGACTGATCTGCACACTGTTCCGATGTCGTAACTCCACATCACGGTCAATGTTGCTGATGCTTTCAGCTGGAACACCTTCATAATCTAGAGGGAGGAGAACAAAAGTACTGTTAGTAGGACTTATGACCTTGAAGCAAGTGTTTCATGACCACAGATTTGTCAGAACCTTTATGTCAGGTGGCTCCTACCTCAACATTTTAAATTCAGATTTGGATTTTTGTAATTAAAAACTTATTTTAGATGACAAACCATTGATTGATCGTGGATCAAAACCCCACTTGCCTATATGGCCCTCCCGGGGACTGAAACCCGAACCTCTTATTGCTACAGACAAAACCTTTAGAGCCTCAGAAAAATATTGAAATTGTAGGAAGGGTTGAAAAACTTTGTAGGGAGGATCTTAGATATTTGGGAGAGAAAATTAACCTTTCAATCCTAGCCTTTGGAAGAATCCTTCCAAACCGAAAGTTCAATATAACACCGAACATTTGCTACAGGGTTCGAATCAGAAGTAGGATTAGGCTTAGAATTAGGACTAGGATAACCAGGCAAGCACACCTTCGGTATAGCCGACATTCGGTAAAGCCGACCTTTGGTTTAGTGGACCCTGCTTTCTCTGTCCACTTGCAATTTGTAAGCCTTTTCCTTTTACAAGCGAAGCCTTGCTGTGATAAGCCCATAGTATTTTGATTCTCTCTGTATCTAATAAATGGATCATGCTAAAATACTTGCAAGATCCCCGCTCCATTATCTTAACACAATGAGCATTATGGTTTACAAGGAGAGAAGCAATTTATATGCACCATTGCTTTGTGATCGGTCGTACTTGTCATGCCTGAATTGAGTCACATTCCTTGTGATACGTACGTAAGACAAGGGCATTTTTTGCACTCTGTTTCACTTCTGCCAAACTGTTCAGGGGCTTAGGTTAATACCGTTGTCTAGACATTCTGATTACCACTGCTTATAAGGGATCCGCTAATAGATCAACACATTCCTTGTCACATGAGTGTTACTGAGGCATCCTGATTTACTGGTGATCGATTCTACCCACAGGACCATGGAAGCACTACCTTGGATCTTGGATATACTATAACTGCGGATCTGGGAACGCCAGCAAT
Source organism: Holothuria leucospilota (assembly GCA_029531755.1). Taxonomy (NCBI): domain Eukaryota; kingdom Metazoa; phylum Echinodermata; class Holothuroidea; order Aspidochirotida; family Holothuriidae; genus Holothuria; species Holothuria leucospilota. Next base: position 12,839,610 of record CM055962.1, on the reverse strand, counting down.
GGTACCCAGTTGAAGTACACTTTCAGGGAGATAAATTTTGTCCTTCATAAAATGTGTTCCATCACAACCTGACGTTTTCCCCCAATCAATGGTCCCAGGACAGCGCTCCTGGGAAAATTTTTACCCTCATCGGAGAATTCCCACCAATCCCTGACAATCCCTTCTCTACACAGGTCCACCTTTTCTGGAGGGGTGAGTTGTCTGAGAGATGGGTAGGTCCTTATTCGGGAGGGGCGGGGATTGTCCGTGAAAACTGGGGAAATAGTCCAGGTGCGAATTGTCAGGATGGAGTTTTCCTTGAACCATGTCCCCATTTGCGTTTTCACAATTCATAATGTTAACACGTGTTACAAGAGCACGGCAGCTTTGCAAGGGTGACTTGTCAAAGCATTAATAACGAATAGGCTACTGACTTCAGTTTTGTTTTTGGAATCTATCAAAACATCCTCAATATACGGTTTGAAATATTACTAGCATCCTCATCAAACGGTGTCACACCACTATATATTTTGCACAAGGACAATCTGTGCAACATTTAAAGCTAAAGAAGTCTACCGACGTTCGACAGAGGCTAAACGTTACAATATTTTGAACTTGATTGATAAAAATTTAACAGACGGTAAGAAATAGCGCAAGGTGTTAAGTTTGACAGTAAATTGGGGCACGGATTCTGAAATGGTTCTGATAAACTTTACATCAAAGGTTGCACTTATTTGAATTTGAAGGTGAAGTCATTTGGGTAAAAGAAGGGATTTTAACTCTTTGAACCTGAAATATAAATTAATCTAGCAACTACACAACATTTGTATGTGTTGTCTTTGAGTAGGATTGTATATTTACAGTGCAAGATAATTTCAAAATTGTACAAGACGGTCACACCTCACCTTTGGTTCCAAGCCTATACAATGGTGGATGGACGAGGTATCGCACTATATAAGAGAGTTGCATCTAAGTACACTTAACCCAAATTTAAACCAATTCCGATCTATTGACCCCAAGTCCTGGACAATTTCCGAGTCCCGTGTCCCACGAATCAGAGCCAACTGTGATTCTGTAGGTGACCCATCTTTTCTGGTCAATTCTGAGTCTAATAAACTGTGACTCAAAGCCAAAATCGTCTGAAGTAATAATAACCATTTGTGATGGGTAAGGAACTGTTCAAATTACAGTTGGGAAGATACAAATCACGAATCACAAAATAAGACGCAGAGCTTTCGAATAAAACCAAAACATGTTTCCGACCACTTGATTACTCTAATTACCAAGGAAAATAATACAAAAGTGGCAAATGTACTTTAAAAATAGGAACTTATTACGTGGTGTGTTCATAGCAAGCTAATTTTGTATTGTACGTGCTGGTAATATACGTAAGTAGAAGTACACGAACTTAATATACGGTAATCGAAAAGGCAATAGCTTTTCCTAATACGGCAATGGGCAGATGGGTGCACAAAGGCATTATAAAAGTTGTTTCCTCTGTGGTATGCACTATGCATGCAAATAGCCGAGATTACACAGTGAAAATGTAAACATGTCCCCTTCACTAAACTCGCATGTATTGAACTTCAAATCGATTTGCACTGTGAGACGATGGGGAAACTGTGCACATGAGAGCGACAACATTTCAAATTTTGACATTTCACAGACTCGATGATCATTGTCATTTTGACACTGTTTTACTAGGTATGCAAAATAGTTTATCTTTTAACAAGACAGGAAAGCTAGTCCAAAAGGCAATATTCAAGTTTTGACAATTTAATAACTTAACAATTTCACAATTTTCCGATTTACCTTGTGAGCAACTCATTAAGTAATTATATGCTTCCGTGCGTTGGGCATAGTGGGCATACTGGACACTAACGATAAATGTCGAATAATTAGTGGGCCTTTACTAACGCCCGTAAGCTTTATGTTTCAAAAGTAAAATCAATGTTTGCTTCAAATAAAACAGTAATATCACACTTACCCATCTTGTCTCCAATAGGTTAAACACTGAAAACCAGGGTCTGACTTCGCTATGATCTGACAAAACAGTAAACTAAAAGCACAGACGTCTATAGGATTCGCTAAAGAGTTAAAGATCCTTTTTAGTTGTAACATTAGTCACTATAAACCACGACTGTAAATAAAACACGTAATAAATTTACCCTTCAACCGTGGACTGTGGAGAATGAAGAGAAGGTACGGAAGGTTAAATGAAACATCATACCGATAGGATATAGGAACTGGATATTGTAGAACTGTCAGCTTCGTTAGCAAAATATCCGAGCTTTATAGAACCGTGAAAGCACGGCCAAAATGTTCACATTCGTCCTTTATTATTTCAGCATGTTTTCATTCTGAATGACTCTAGATACCATCTCATATATTGTAGTTAGGGTGTTTATGAGGGACCTTCTAGATATCAACGTGTCAATATGTTAGAGCAAAACAAACCGTATTATTATCGAATTTTTAAGGTTAATTTTACAGAAAAATGATGAATTACTTACTGTATTAAAACAAGATATTTTCAACCCCCCCCCCCAAATCAAATATAAAAAATAAAATGGAAAGAGTAATAACATTTTCAAGGGAGCAGTTTACGGCTGACATCAGTCTGGAAAAATGTTCATTCCAAAACAACCTTGTCACATGTAAGATATCTCAGTACCAAAGCACGGACTTTTCGTAAACTAATTAATCTTTAGTAAATACATCTGCTCCTTAATGGTCTTAGAACAAACTAAATGTTCTAGTAATTAAGGACGTTATTGTGTTGGACATTTAGAGGCTTCTGTTTATGAGCCTGCGAGTACGACTTTGTTATTGCGGAGTTTTCGCAGGAACCCACATGTCTCAAGTACTGAGATGTCCAGCGTATTGCAGCCTGCGGATTAGTAAAGAAAGGTCACTGTAACCTGCAAGGTCAATTATATGATGCTCGTCCCATATATTAAACAGTTATCTCACTTTCGCTTATATGAAAAGTCCCGTCAGATTAAATTGGGACTTAGTAACGAACAAATTAAAAGTACCGCCCACTTTTCGTATGAATTAACTTGAAAATTTGCATTTTATGTAACTTTTGCCTCTTATATGAAAGAAGATCGAATGAAAACCATTCTATTAACAGAATTCCATAGAAAACATTAGAGGAGACACCCAAATGCTTGCAAAATACAGTTTAAAGCCTCTTTCGTGCAATATACGGGGTTAGGAACTCTGGACGAGACCACCGTTATGTGTAAACAAAGTAGATGCACTGTGACGTCCTTGATATGGAAACGTAGAAAGTCCGTTGTCCTTAATTTGCTATTGAATTAGTACAGAAACTAAGCTGGTTGTTTACGGGCCTGGTAAGGTGGTTCTTGAGAGGTTTTCGTATGGACAAGTTGTCTTTTTAGGAGCTAAAGCATAATGGGGAATGTCTTAATGGCTGAACAAACTATGTTAATTTGAGTGACATACAGTACTTCCGATTTCTGTGAAACCCCTATAGCTAAACTGTGTTAGTAAATCCATGACAAGTTGAGGGCGCTAGTGATGCAATGTTTTCAATATAGTGGAAGCTTCTCTGTCATATACTGTACTGTTTGCATTGACAGCAATCTGATAGCAAAATTGTTTTCAAATCCTCGTCCATATCACTTGAATACACTGTACTATGTAAGTGCCTGTCAATGTTTATTTAATGCTAGTCCAGGTGTAGATTTCAATACAAGTAAGTACCTGAATGTCCCAAAACGGGTCCAGCTACGCCAAGACCTTATTCTGGGATACATACTAGCCATTATCAATAGTGGAAAAGTACAACATTATAAGCTACCAAAGGGTACAGGTCTTATTCTAATGGTTATCGATCACTGTGAAATATTGATTCACATAGGGTGATAGAATTTCAACTGAGTTCAGAGTGGAACGATTAGGAACATATTAGGTGAAACCCCGGATAAATGACGAAGATTGAACCCTGATATTTAGTGCAGTGATGAATAAGATGAAACTGATTTTGCTTGCACAACAGAGCACATGCATTTTGTAAAAGAGGACTGCAGGCCAGAACACAGTGACAAAACAGTTTTTCGACACATTTTGGCTAGAAGGTAAGCCAAGAAGGCGCACAGCTCAACTGAAGGGTCTAGGCATGTCCCCGAGTTTGCTCTAAACTACAATAAAAATAGTGTACCCTAGTAGGTTTTGAAATTAAAAACTAGTTTATCGTCCCCTAATCGCGTTTTAGGCTAAAAACCTTGATTCTTCCCTAGGCTGAAAACCAGAAAAGTGGTTCTTTGGAGCCCATGCTACTGTCCTGACGTGGTTAAAATAACTCAAGGACCATTTTCCTCACAAATTCTTTCTTTAGATTCCACAGACACATCGGAGGAACTTCCTGAATTACTTTGTATATAACAGCACATAATAAAAGGGACAAGTTGCATCTTGCATTCATTTTGGAACTTCTTAATTGTCTTCCACTGAAAATGTGTAAAATTTTTATTATCTGATTTACATGAATGTAATCCTTACTTTCTGTCGATCATGTCATGCATAGTACGTCAATCAATTCTTTAAACTCTACGTTCTTATCGTTTTCCATTAAGTGGATCAGACTGATAAAGACAATAACTTTTGATGAGTTTGCTCAACAAGTTGTTTTCCTTTCCTGATTAGTTCTGTTGAGCACCGATATGTCTTAAGTTAAAATTTAGTTACTTGTGTATGGGTTGGAGACACGCTTGACTGACATGGCTATCTCTGCGTCATCACATTCAACTTACTCAGCCTGGATTTCCAAGAATACAGGTTGCATAACTGAGTACCGCCCTTCGGTTGAAAACATCAAAACTAAACCGACCGCCGCCGTACTTACGAAAGGAGATGTCTACAATCATTTCCTAAATTTGACAACTCTATAGCAGATTGCATTTGGGATTACGCCATGGAAAGCTGGCAAGGTACCAAAATGGCTCAAAAACTTCTTCGACATATTTAACTTTAGTGTAAATAATTGGTGATGCTCAGTCCTCATAGGGATGAGGATAATATTTACATTAGCAGGCTCATCCAACACAGCGATAAGACTAATCTATAGTTTATCTAAAACTGTTTATACTCATAAATCCTACATAAAGTTTTCTCTGTGTTCTTATCGCTGCGAGGGCATGCAAATATAATCGAAGAACCCCTGACTCAAATAAACTTCTTCATGTATAGGTAAAATACACATGATTACATCTCTTTTTGAAGGACAGTGTAAACACGTACTTCGTTAATAATCAATAGTCTTGACAGTGATAGCCAGGAATAGCAAAACCACAGTTCAGATCAAAGTCGTATTAGACATGACATTTGTCATTAACTGTCACATCATATGGCTTACACACAGCCAAAGTACAGTATTATGAAGTAGATTACATTTGTCTTTTTCTACAGATAGTTGCAATAATCATTTCTCGTTAGACTTCTAGAACGAATGGAATGTAATTACGTGTATAAAATACGTGTATAACGTTACGTGTAATCGTATATATACGTGTCCGCTAAAACAGAGCCATTAGTAACAAGGACGATAGATGTACTGTACCATATTTTGTCATATGGCATACAACCATTAACCACCCCCAAAGAACCTGTGTATCCCTGTGAATGTAGTAACAGCGTAGGAGGTATTATCGAATAGAACATTACACTGCGAAGGCTGTCAATGTTACAAATTTTCTTATCTGTTAACTTTAACGTGACTATCCAATGATCTTCAGTATTTTTTCAAATGAATCCCATGATTATATAACTAAGACACGTGTTAACTACAGATTACGATGCCAACAGGATAACGCTTTTGGTCTGCAACTGTACAGCTGTAAGAGCTATTGTTATGAGCCTGCAGTAAACTTGAGAATGAACGAACGACTTCAGCCTTATCAGGCTGATCAAAAATGGCCCTCGTTTAATGTTACAGTCAAGTTACAGCATCGTACAACTCATGCTCGTATGCAAACTAAATAAGGTAAATTACTCATATGGCTTTAAATCCAAAGAAAACCCCAATCAAATTTATCAATGAATTAAGTTAATTACGACATTTAATAGTTTTTAATGAAATATGTGTTTCTTTATTTATATGGACTATTTTAAGTTAGGGTTTTTTTTTTATTTCAAACAGTCAAATAGGCTTATATTGCATAACTTGAAACACTAATTTATAAGTCATGTCAATGATTAAACCAAACGAATGCAGAATTCCTGAATAACACACCTACCTAGTCCAGATCCTTGAAAAGATTAAGAACAAATGTGATTTAATTTTAAGTGGAAAAAGCATTGACAGCTTGCCTGCTTCCATTCTGACACAAAACGCTTAACTGTCTGGAAAAGTTATGATCTTGAAGCCTCTACTTAAAAGCTATCTTTCTTGAAGTGAAAAGCAGATGAAGACCTCTGTGTGTTCACAATGAAATCCCACACAAGGTATGCAGGCTTTTCAACGGCGACTCCAGCTGCACTCCGGCTAACTGTCCATCTAACTGTTGCACGGTAGACAACATTTTGTGACTGCAGCATGCAGGTTTGACGTATCTTTGCAGGGGGAGGGGGAACAACAGTTTTATCTAGCCTACTCTGTTTTACACAACTTTTCTCGCGGCAAAAATTGGCATTAGGCCAAAGAAGTTTGGAACTAGATAAAAAAGAAGGAAAATTCAGAAGTGACATCGTAAATAACTGCTGTTACATACCTTGCTCCCACATCACAAGAACTTCGTTAAGGGCAAAAATCTTACACTGACACTTAAAGTTCCCCCTAATAAGTTGACTTTTAACCCTTCACACAATTTAAGTTTAACGCTTGAGGGTCAGGAAACCAACTGGCTTATCGAGAACCCGATACCAGAGTGAGAGTGGATGAACACTGGCGAGATTCGCCTTCTCTTTTCGACTATAGTGCTCAAAGGTTGACGAGGCAGGCGTGTACGGTACTAATCGCTAACAATCATGCTCCCGGGACAGCCATGTAATGTCCCCAACCGACCGACGTGAGTGTATCCCCAGTCTTTAGCTACTTTCCCAAAGACTGGGAGAGGTGGAGGTTCCTTGCTCTGCACCACTGCTCGATAGCTGAACCGAGCAAAGATTACAACTTCCTATATAGAACAACTTCTTGAAACGGACAATCAGATACCCAATTAAAAATCACCAATCTATTTCGCTCCTACTTACCTCCCCTATTACTACTATTGGATCAATGGTAATGAATTCCCCTTTAGAGTGCTATATAATTTGCTCCTGGGCTGATAATCCTAACTTGTCCTTGTTTTATTGCCAGCTATGCCGAACAAGTAAATTTTTGTCCCCAGAATATTTGCAAGTGGTTCCACCGGGATATGATCCTAGGACTTCTAGTATGCAAGGCAGTACACTCAACCACCAAGCCAACTCCAGCCACTGAAAAGAAAAACCCATGTCAAGTGCACCTCCTGGACAATAGCCACTGCTGTGTGAATGCTTTCTGTCATACTGGGTGATTCGCAAAGGCATCATTGACCAATTGTTGTGTTGGGTTCGCGCCATGCCTCGGCTAGCTGTTCTGCCTCGGTAGAAATTAATTCACCAAAAGAATAATTCGAGAAATCGAAGTCCTGGTTACATCTTTTTATTAACGGCTTCTTTCAATGAAACATGATTATTAAAATTGTGAACAGAAAAACACTTCTTGTAACAAAGGTAACTGAAAATTAGATCTTCTCTCTTTGAAAGTCAGAATTCAACTTTTCAGAGATCCCTTAAGTGGAACTCTTAAAGGTAGACTTCAGAGTCCTGCACGTGGTGGTCAATCCTTACTGTGATACTCATTGGTCACTTCGAGTCTTAAGACAATAAAGTATAAATATTTACAAGTTACTTTCTGGAAGTGTCCAATCAAAGCTGTATTGAACAAACTTAAGACACGCCTGTGCAAGGTAAGTTTGATTACGTAATGTCTGAGCCGGAAGCAGAAGTTTCTCGTGAGAACCGGACGAGAGGAAGTCTGTAATTATTTACGGCTGAGTGCAAAACTGACTGTGATCAAAGAAGGATTGTTCAAAGAGCAACTTCCTGTTTATGAATCATGATAGGAGGTAAACATACTTGAGGTTTGAAAGGAAATAGGCGTTATCTTTAAAGGAGAGGATGCAAAGAGGGAGTATTATATGACATCCCTTCTGAGATTTTTAAAATTTTGGACCTGTCTAAAATTTTACTTACAATGGAAAACATAAGCTTTTAAAAATATATACATGAAAATGTAGAACCCTGTAAAGAATTCATCTTTTTTTTTTTTGCCGTACTCAGTAACACTCTATGAAAAAAGGAAATAAAACTTGCATGCCTATTTACATTTATCTTAAAAAGTAAAGAAAAAAGGAAAAGTTGCCATGAACATGCATCATGAAGACTTGCTCACATTACTGAGTTGACACTATGGCATTGTACTGACAGAAGTGCATTCAGGATAAAGTTCTGGTGAAGTACCATGAAAAACCAGATATCCTACTACTGTTACATATGATACCAAAATGCAATCATAATAATGATATCGATTGAAATACAACATACTTCAAAACATGTTTTTCTCAAGGCGCTGGAAATACAAAACAATCAAGAAAATTGAAATAACTCAAACTTTAGAACAAATGAACGTGAAAAGAGGGTATTATCACAGATAAAGGCTATCATAAAGTTCTGTTTTCTCTTAAAAAACAAATAGAACGATTTTACAAGGTGAAGTTCTTTATACATGGTGGTTCAATACATTTGACAACAACACCAAAGTCAGTTACCAAAAGAAGCATACGTTAATGTAACGAGACGTATGAAAATGTAACTGTCACTTGCACCTAAAATTACTTTGACTGTGAATTCACCAAAACAATTTTTCAAACATCTTGTGCGGTGCACCTGTAATTTGTACTCTATTTTCCATCAAATAATTCACGATATTTTCTGTGTCAGCATAACTGCTAACATTCCACCAAAAATAATAGCTGTTTGAAGCTTTAGGTAAACATACGAGCACTTGTAACTGGCCATGTTTGTACCTGGCACGTTGAATCAACATACTGTCGTGCGATGTTTCCGTCAAAAGATTCAATTGTCTCGCAATCTGGTGTTTTTCCAGACGGTATGGCACTGCCAAACCTTTATTATGAGATGAATGTTCAACATAAGAGTTCAAAATAATAGGTTCTGTACATGTAGTACATAAAATATCATGTGATGTAATCACTGGCAAAATCTTATCATTTTCATCATGAAAAATCACATCAGAATCAAACATCATATTTACAACGTTATTCTCATTTTGCTTAAGAACATCTTTTAACTTATTTACATTTGTAATATTCTTTGTCTCAGAAGAAGCTCTTACGAAACAAGGTTTTAACCTATTGTAATTGAAAACATCATGGAGAATTTGTCCTGTAAGAGTTGCTAAAATGTAGTGTGTACGGTCTAAGACTTCGTGTACAACTAACGGACCACACCATTCTGCAGCAATTTTTCTCGAGTTGGCTGTTAATGAAGATGAGGTTGGTTTGTACAAATAGACCAACTGACCAACAGAATAGATTGGACTTTTAGCAAGTTGTTTCGTAATCTTAACATTTTGCGCGTCTTGTTGTCTTTTCTGCAATTTTAACATTGTCTGCGATAAATGATCAAATCTCTTCTTCAACAATTTTGCATATTCACCATAAGAGTGTGACAGACCTGACATAGGATTAAATGTCAAATTGGTAAGATTAGCTGGCTTTCTTCCAAATACAAGCTCATATGGGCTGTGATTTCCCAGATGTGGAGAAGAAAAAGAATTGTATGCATAAGCAGCAGTTGGTACAAATCTTACCCAATCATTGCCGAATTGATTCAGGTTTACTTTAAGAAAGTTAGACAAGGTCTGAATATGTCTTTCGACCTGAAGACTTCCATGGTTCATGACACTAATGACTTTCTGATCAATACCTAAGGTTCGACACAATAATTCTACTAATTTTCCTGTCAATGAAGCTGCCGCATCGGTGATTAAACACGATGGAGGGCCAAAGGTGGTAACAATTTTCTGCAAAATTGCTTCACAGATAGTTTCCGCGTCGAGTGTCTTTAACGGCACACAAATCACAAATCTTGTTATCTCGTCGCAAGCGACCATTAAATGTTTGTAACCTGTTACTGAAAGAGGCATAGACTTAAAGTCTAGACTTATCTTGTCAAAGGGACGATAAGAAGCTGGTATTCTTGCGTGAAATTGTCTCACTTTGTCTGGCTTACTCCTAAATTCTTGACATCGAAGACATGCTTGAATATAGTTACTGATGCATTGAAACATGTTACGCATATAAAAATATTGTCGAATTGTTAAGTACGTTCGCATAACACCTTGATGGTTGCTTAACAAATCATCATGATACTTGGATATAACTTTGTCAACCATGGTATCTGGGATAACCAATTGTAATGTCATCTTGTTATCATCTTTATCATGCAAAAATATTCGAAACAGTAAACCGTTACACAACAAATATTGTTCTGCTTGTGTACATACAGTTCTTGCAGACTTAACATTATTCGGCAAAATATCATGAGCTAAGTAATCATATATGGGCTTGAAATGTGGACATGTCTCTTGTTGGACTTGCAATTCCTTTACATCAAAAGGCAAATTATAATCTCTAATAATTTTGCGTTGAATATTGCGCATAACTCGATGTAACTCTTTCTGTTTTGGAATGTGACCAGTAACTAATTTGTCTATTTTGGGAACCAAAGGCAAGGGTGGTACGAATAAGTGTGGAGGTGGGTCTGTAATTCTTTCTTCTGATTTACCTTTATCAACCAGACGGGGTTCAGATTGACTTGGCTGAACATCTGAAAATTCTGGCAAAAATGGCAAATCTACTAATGGCTGACGTGCCACAGGAGTAGGCTTCGATACATTAGGAGGGGGCACGGTAGCAGGTTGGCTACGGGATAATGGAGGAGGAGGGACATTTTTCCTTGAACGTGAATCTTCTTGTTGCCTATCAACAACTGGGGGAGGCGGAATTACAGGAGGCGCTGAATTCTGTTTCGCTTGACCCCTTGTCTCTTTTTTCGTAGGAAAAATGTCGGGTACTTTTATTCCTAACGCTTTCGCTTTAGATCGAGTTAGCACTGGATACAAATGGGAATCAGACGTAGAATCTGAACTGAAAGGAGTGGCTATTGGTAGAATCTTATCTATTTCTGAGTCTCCATCTAGTGGTGCTCGGGACAAATAGTCCGCTAATACAAGTTCAGCTCCTTTCTTGTAACCTATTTTGAATGTGTACTCTGACAACTTTAAGAGTAATTTACCTATACGTGCCGTAGGCGGTTCTTGTTTGGATTTCAACATATCAACAATGGCAGAATGGTCAACGTAAGCTTCGAATTCAATACTCTTAAGTAAATACTTAAACGCCGTAACATTAATCAGTAAACCAAACAGTTCCAGTTCCGTTACACTGTAGCGTTGACACGCTTGAGGTAAAACCTTAGAATAATATCCAATGATATGTTCTTCACCATTCACCTTTTGTGTGAGATAAGAACCTGTAGCTATTCGTGAAGTATCACTATACAAAATAAATTTACCATTTTTCTGTGGCATGTGCAATATAGGAGGTTGACACATTAACTCTTTTATTTCATTGAAAGCTTGTTGATGTTCTGATGTCCATTCAAAATCTTTTCTCTTACGACTCAACTTATGCAGTGGTCGCAAAATTGCTTGAACATTCGGAAAGAATGCAGAAACGTAGTTAACTGCACCTACGAATCTCCTTACAGATTTGATATTATGAGGTACTGGTGTGTTTCGAATGGCTGAACACCTATCATTCAAAGGTTGAATACATGCTTCGCCTTTGTCATTAATGGAAATAAGATGTCCCATATAAAGTACAGAATTCCGAAATAGACTACACTTTTTGGGTGATATTTTCAAACCGTGGGAGATCAGAGTTTTGAAAATTTCTTGCAAATGTCTCGAATGAGACTCTTTGTCTGCACTAAACACAATTATGTCATCGTGATGTGCTATACAGTATTGTAATGAATTCGGAATAGTACCTAAAACTTCATCTATTTTAGCTTGAAATAGAGCAGGTGACAAATTTAGGCCCTGAGGTAAGCGTCTGTAGTAATAATGTTTGCCACCACTGTAAGAAGCTATACCAGTGTATTGTTGAGATTTTTCACTGAGGGGAAGGCAGAAAAATGCTGACTTCAAGTCTAATACACTTAAAATAGTAGCTCCAGAATTTCCTATAGTACGAAGGGTCTCATTAAGCAAAGGGAATGGGTGGTTAATTCGTTTAATTCTGTTGTTCAAGTATCGAAAATCTGTAACAACTCGTTTGTCATATGACCCTTTTTTAGGAATCAAAAAGACTGGGGAGGTGTAGGGTTGATGACCTACTGCGAGAATGCCTAATTTAACTAATTTGTCAAGCTCTTTAGATACAATCTGTTTATCTTGTTCAGAAAGCTTGTACGGTCTGATGAAAAATGGCTCATCATTCGTTAAAGTAATATTTGCCTCGAAATTAGGACAATTAGATAACTCTCCGTATAAAGAAAAAGCATGTCGGTAATTCTGAAGCAACTCATAAATTTGATTTCTCTCTGGAGGAGTCAAAATACTTTTGTCAAGATCGACGAATTTTCGAATTATCTCACTTTCAGTCATTGAAGCAATTGGATCGTTCTCATTCAAGTGAGGATATTTCTTCAAATTAAATTCTCTTACATTCTCTCTTTCTGACCTTATATTTACATTGTCACTCTGACTAGGATTATCTTCGTTTGTGTGATTACAAACATCAAATAACTCTTGTGGTAGCTCTTGAGTGACTGTGACAATGTTTGCTAAGTCAAGATAAGCAAGTGATTTACTTGGAGATACCACAAATGGCTTGATTCTATTATTTCTTAGCAAAATACGAGTTCTGCCCTTACGCAGTTGTACTAACATTGCAGATGGACACGTGTGCGATACTCGTTGAGTAGGATGTACAACAATCTCAGAATTACGTGCAAATGCAGGTATACGACCTTGAAGATTGACATATTTGCTCTGACCTGGGTATAGGATTACCTTGTTTGTAGGCCTTAGAAAAGTTTTACTCGGCTTAATGTGAAAACAGTTGGTCTTAAAATCTAAAGTGCCTTCTAATTCTTTCAATGTTTCTGTACCGAGCAATAAATCGATACCTGTTAAATTATTCACGATTAAAGCGTTAATTTGGAATCGAGTTCCTTGTATGTTAACCACAAAACTTAAAATCTTGTTTGCATACATATATTGTCCGTTACCTAGTCTAAACTTAACGGAATCAACAGTTTTCGGTTGCAAAGAACTTAGGTTACGAGAGTTCCGTACAGTAGAAGCTGAAATAATAGAGCGTGTTGCTCCGCTATCAAAAAGTATTAGGATGTTTTTACCATCCTTGAGAACACCTCTAGCAAAGTTTCGCTTATCTAATTGAATGCTAACGTTTTCAGTATTTAAACTCCTTGCAGTATCATTAACATTTGGTACTTCTGAACTTGGAATTACGGCAGGGGGAATGCTCTCCTCCGAATTCCTTTGTATTTGTATTTCCTTGTATCGAAAATTTTGGTATGTACGTTGATGCGGTGCTTGCCAAAAGTCGTTTTGTTCATACTGCGCATAACTTTGAGCTGTTTGATTCAGGCGCTCGAAACAGTTTTTCCAAGTGTGCCCTTGTCGAGAACAAAAATCGCATATCATAGAATTGAAGCGTCTGCGCTGAGTTGAGAAACGATTGTTAGACCTACGTCTATTTTGAGCAAAATTACCACGTTGTTTTCTGTTTCTAGAACGTGATGACCTAGATTTTTCATTAGGTTGCTCTGACTTAGTAAATTTGGATTCCAAAGCTTCCATTCTGTGCACAATGTCCTGCATGTCGGACTGGATAGTTTTATCTTGGGGAGTAGGCTCGCGCATATCTTGCGTTGTCATAACATCAGCTGCAACTGCAATAGCGGTAGAATTTTGGCTTGATTGCAAATCGAAATAACACTGTGCTTTGTCAACTAAAAGTGGAAGCGGTGCATCCATGGGTGCAGCCATTAATACTGCTGACCGGCATTGGGTTGGGAGGGAAGAGAGAAATTTATCTCTAATCTGATCATCATTATACTGTAGCATGTGGGCCGCTTTTGATATCTTTGCGAGGTGGACTTCTGCTGTGTCTCCTGCAGTATAAGTTAGGGTTTGGAATTCTTGCGATTTCGCGAAGTGAGAATTGCTCGGACTAAACCTGGCAAGAAATCGTGTTCTCAGCTCTTGAAATGATTGGAATTGTTTGCCTTCTATCCACAAACGTGCTTGTCCTTCAAGGGTGCGTTTAAAGGTATTCGTAATGCGCAGCAAAGCAGCATTGTCTTCTGGCTGGGCGATATTGTGCGCGTCAAGATAGTCTTGAAAGGCTAAAAAATGAGCTCGCGCTAGGTCTGAGTTAATAGTTTCACCTTTAAATCTAGAAGGTAAAAAATCTGTTGTTCGCAAATTATCGTTAGCCATTTTTAATCTAATGATAACTAAATAAATTGCCAAAACAAATGGTATGAGGTTCACAATGCGGTACTTGAAATTAAGTATGGTAAAACCCTGTCAGCTAGTGATGAGATGAGATACATGAGGCACACTTGATAACATAGGTGTAATTTCGAAATGATTATTCAAGATGAAACAATGTCACTCACCCTGAATTTGAGGAATATCCGACACAAAAAATACATTGTAGACTACATATAAAATTAAGCAAAATATGTAAATATAGCTGTGGTATGGGTAGACATCTCTAAGAGGTGAAATCGTGTTTCTTCTGGGAGCGTTGGTTGCTGGCTTCAACAATGTAGCACGATCGGAACATCTGCATATTGGCTAAGCTTGTGTTGGTATGAAGTTTGCGTTGGTATGTTGTGTTGGTATGAAAGGTGCGCAAAACAGTTGAGACATCTTACTGGGAACACTTAGTCGGTAAGTCGAGATATTGCCTGGAGAAGGCCTTAAATGAATTCACACAGCTGATGTATATATAGTGAGATCAAAGGCGTCATCAAGCGGTTTACCGTCGTCTCTGGGCTTGGACATTCAGACATATATACCGTACGTCACGGATCACGGTCACTATGGTGTTCACGTACAAAGTGGGCTGACTCGGCTGGGCTGTTTACGGTATTTTATCGGACACGGGAATTAGTAAGGAAACATCTTGGGTGGATACGTTACTATCTGAATTGAAAGTATGGTTCTAGAAGACATGGAGACGAGGTTCACTGGTGACTGGTCCGATGTCATTGTTTCAGTTCAATTTCATAAGTGGGATGAAATTCTTGATAAAGAAATGTCAGTTGCTTCAACGATGATGGTGACTAGGGCAAATACAGTGATCTGAAAAGTTACTCATAACCTTGCGATTAGGGACAAGTGAAAATAAAAACATGTTCTTTCAGAAATGGTACAATGAACAGTCATTCCGATGAAAAACTGCCAAGACTTCGGCAAGTAAAGATCATAATGTTTTAAACACGTTCAAACACGTTGGGCGCCATGTTGTGTTGGGTTCGCGCCATGCCTCGGCTAGCTGTTCTGCCTCGGTAGAAATTAATTCACCAAAAGAATAATTCGAGAAATCGAAGTCCTGGTTACATCTTTTTATTAACGGCTTCTTTCAATGAAACATGATTATTAAAATTGTGAACAGAAAAACACTTCTTGTAACAAAGGTAACTGAAAATTAGATCTTCTCTCTTTGAAAGTCAGAATTCAACTTTTCAGAGATCCCTTAAGTGGAACTCTTAAAGGTAGACTTCAGAGTCCTGCACGTGGTGGTCAATCCTTACTGTGATACTCATTGGTCACTTCGAGTCTTAAGACAATAAAGTATAAATATTTACAAGTTACTTTCTGGAAGTGTCCAATCAAAGCTGTATTGAACAAACTTAAGACACGCCTGTGCAAGGTAAGTTTGATTACGTAATGTCTGAGCCGGAAGCAGAAGTTTCTCGTGAGAACCGGACGAGAGGAAGTCTGTAATTATTTACGGCTGAGTGCAAAACTGACTGTGATCAAAGAAGGATTGTTCAAAGAGCAACTTCCTGTTTATGAATCATGATAGGAGGTAAACATACTTGAGGTTTGAAAGGAAATAGGCGTTATCTTTAAAGGAGAGGATGCAAAGAGGGAGTATTATATGACACAATCACAGGGATGCTATTGTTTAAATATATGTCAATCAAAGAGCAGTATCCAAATGTGTATAGAGATATGACGATATTCCTAGTTAGGCTTTCATGATGTCATGATAATAGGCTTATGATTGTTCACCAGACGACGATAAAAATGTCCTTGTACATTGACATGTGAAAATGCGAAGAATGAGATGTATCAACCGGCTGTGTGGCTTTGATCTTTATGAATGGCGTTTTCCTTTGTTTAGCGTTGTTGGCCATTTCCCCTTTGTTAACATATTTTGTGTTGGGAAGGAAATTTTGACTAGTTGTTTACAACGGATTCAAAAATATATCCACTAGTATGTGTGGCGGATGCACAACATCCCTTGGAATACCTTTCCAGATTACAACGTAAGACCACATGAGTACAAGGGTACAAGCAGTATCCAACATGGAGGGGGTACTGAGAAAAGGAAAACTCGAAAGTTGTTTCGGGGCATCAACAATAACCACTAATAAACTCAAAATATTTCTTCCTTCAGATCCCTTGATCAGTCGGCGGTTTCCACTGGTCCGTCTGTGAACTTAAGTGACCAGAACTGATAACATAACCACTGTGGGAAGTTACCTGATTTTGAAAAACCCAACCCTGTGGAAATTAAGATTGCTCAAGATCCTCTCCCACCTTTACATCTGGTGAATACATGAGCTTTTCTGCAAAGTCTAATCCACGCCTTGAATGTTGTCTTAGTGTTTCCAACACATACTGGGTGCACAGCACTGGCTTTGACGTTTTTGCGTCAAAAACCATATCCTCTATGTTTGTTTCATAAAATGTATTTCTTATCCATCTTAAAACACTGACTAGTATATTTTTACTGCCCTACAGTCATATTCTACCAGTTTTACCTACCTTTGTTTTAGTAATTTCGACCCCCTGAACCTACCTGTTGAGATATGTTTGCTAGTTCCAAAAAAGCAGTAAATTATGACAGGGAAGAAGACAGTGTAGAGCCCATAGACCGGGGGTACGGTAGCCAGGATAGCATGTGCCATGCCTAGAATCGAGAGAATAGGGAACATTTGAAATAGACTATATAAAATGATATAAACAGAACGAACTAGAAATCTAATAAATAAAAATACCATACTCAATTTCTGCTCAGACAATCAGCATGGTGATCTCTGCAGTTGAAACATACTGTAGGATACAGTAAATCGTATTACTCTATAGATTAAAGACGCAAAGAGCCCCTCACGTTAAGTTCCGTAATGGTGAGAATGACATTCATGTGTTTTCCCAAGTGAAAGGTATAATTCAGGAGTCACTTCAAAAAGGCAAAACACTACTTGATTACATATAGTATTTTATTTTCATTGTTTGATAGTGTGGAAAATAACACAGTTGCGCAAAATTAAGCGATTAACAATAGGCTAGCACAACACTGTATTCTACTAAATAGAGTATTGAAACTCCAGTCCTTTTCATCGTTACAAAACTTCTGAAGTTAATAATTAAACAAATACTAAAGTTAGATACATCAGACATACAGCTTTATACTTTGTTTAACATTGCATCCTCACCTTGTGGTAACCGATAGATTCCGACTGTGAATCCAGAGATAATATCCGGTAGTAACTGCTTCTTAAGACCATACTTTGGGAGCCACTCTAAAATGGGTAGCGTACTGAATACAAAGCGCTTCACTGCCTTCTTGCTTATTTCGTCTGGTTTCAACCAAGACTTCAATTTGGACACAAAAGATTGCTTTTCATATTGTTTTGGCTCGTAGTTCTTTCGGAACTCATCTTCACTGTAGAATGGACGACTTATCTGCACACTGTTCCGATGTCGTAACTCTACATCAAGGTCAATGTTGCTGATACTTTCAGCTGGAACACCTTCATAATCTAGAGGGAGGAGAACAAAAGTACTATTAGTAGGACTTATGACCTTGAAGCAAGTGTTTCATGACCACAGATTTGTCAGACCCTTTATGTCAGGTGGCTCCTACCTCAACATTTTAAATTCAGATTTGGATTTTTGTAATTAAAAACTCATTTTCGATGACAAACCGTTGATTGATCGTGGATCAAAAACCCACTTTGCTACAGACAAAACCTTTAGAGCCTCAGAAAAATACTGAAATTGTAGGAAGGGTTGAAAAACTTTGTAGGGAGGATCTTAGCTATTTGGGAGAGCAAATTAACCTTTCAATCCTAGCCTTTGGAAGAATCCTCCCAAACCGAAAGTTCAATATAGCACCGAACATTTGCTACAGGGTTCGAATCAGAAGTAGGATTAGGCTTAGAATTAGGACTAGGATAAACAGGCTAGCACACCTTCGGTATAGCAGACATTCGGTAAAGCCGACCTTTGGTTTAGTGGACCCTGCTTTCTCTGTCCACTTTCACTTTGTAAGCCTTTTCCTTTTACAAGCAAAGCCCTGCTGTGACGAGCCCATAGTATTTTGATTCTCTCTGTATCTAATAAATGCATCATGCTCAAATACTTGCAAGATCCCCGCTCCATTATCTTACACAATGAGCATTATGGTTTACAAGGAGAAGAGCAATGTATATATGCACCATTGTTTTGTGATCGGTCGTACTTGTCATGCATGCATTGAGTCACATTTCTTGTGATACGTACTTAAGACAAGGGCATTTTTTGCACTCTGTTTGTATCACTTCTGCCAAACTGTTCAGGGGCTTAGGTTAATACCGTTGTCCTAGACATTCTGATTACCACTGCTTATATGGGATCCGCTAATAGATCAACACATTCCTTGTCACATGAATGTTACTGAGGCATCCTGATTTACTGGTGATCGATTCTACCCACAGGACCATGGAAGCACTACCTTGTATCTTGGATATACTATAACTATGGATCTGGGAACGCCAGCAATGGTACCCAGTTGAAGTACACTTTCAGGTAGATAAATTTTGTCCTTCATAAAATGTGTTCCACCATGACCTGACGATTGCCCCCAGTCAATGGTCCCAGGACAGCGCTCCGGGGAAAATTTTCACCCTTCTCGGAGAATTTCCACTTATCCCGGACAATCTCTGCTCTGCACAGGTCCACCTTTTCTGGTGAGGTGAGTTGTCTGTGAGATGGGTAGGTCCTTATTCGGGAGGGGCGGGGATTGTCCGTGAAAACTGGGGAAATAGTCCAGGTGCGAATTGTCAGGATGGAGTTTTCCTTGAACCGTGTCCCCATTTGCGTTTTCACAATTCATAATGTTAACACGTGTTACAAGCGCAAGGCAGCTTTGCAAGGGTGACTTGTCAAAGCATTAACAACGAATAGGCTACTGACTTCAGTTTTGTTGTTGGAATCTATCAAAACATCCTCAATATACGGTTTGAAGTATTACTGGCATCCTCATCAACGGTATCACACCACTATATATTTTGCACAAGGACAATCTGTGCAACATTTAAAGCTAAAGAAGTCTACCGACGTTCGACAAATGCTAAACGTTAAAATATTTTGAACTTGATTGATAAAAATTTAACAGACGGTAAGAAATAGCACAAGGTGTTAAGTTTGACAGTTAATTGGGGCACGGATTCTGAAATGGTTTACCAGATAAACTTTACATCAAAGGTTGCACTTATTTGAATTTGAAGGCGAAGTCATATGGGTGAAAGAAGGGATTTTAACTCTTTGAACCTAAAATATAAATTAATATAGAAGCTACACAACATTTGTATGTGTTGTCTTTGTCTAGGATCGTATATTTACAGTGCAAGATAATTTCAGAATTGTACAAGACGGTCACATCTCACCTTTGGTTCCAAGCCCATAC
This sequence comes from Holothuria leucospilota, assembly GCA_029531755.1. Taxonomy (NCBI): domain Eukaryota; kingdom Metazoa; phylum Echinodermata; class Holothuroidea; order Aspidochirotida; family Holothuriidae; genus Holothuria; species Holothuria leucospilota. The sequence goes on along the minus strand of CM055962.1, from coordinate 12,819,550 downwards.
AATGGTGGATGGAACAGGTATCGCACAATAAGAGAGTTGCATCCGAGTACACTTAACCCAAATTCAAACCAATTCCGATCTATTGACCCCAAGTCCTGGACAATTTCGAGTCCAGTGTCCCACGAATCAGAGCCAACTGTGATTCTGTAGGTGACCCATCTTTTCTAGTCATTCTGAGTCTAATAAACCCTGACTCAAAGCCATATCGTCTGAAGCAATAATAACCATTTGTGATGGGTAAGGAACTGTTCAAATTACAGTTGGGAAGATGCGATTCACGAATAACAAAATATAACGCAGAGCTGTCGAATAAAACCAAAACATGTTTCCGACCACTTGATTACTCTTATTACAAAGGAAAATAATACAGAAGTGGCAAATGTACTTTAAAAATAGGAACTTATTACGTGGTGTGTTCATGGCAAGCTGATTTTGTATTGTACGTGCTGGTAATATACGTAAGTAGAAGTACACGAACTTAATATACGGTAATCGAAAAGGCAATAGCTTTTCCTAATACGCCAATGGGCAGATGGGTGCACTAAGGCATTATAAAAGTTACTTCCTCTATGGTATGCATGCAAATAGCCGAGATTACACAGTGAAAATGTAAACATGTCCCCTTTACACTTAACTCGCATGTATTGAACTTCAAATCGATTTGCACTGTGAGACGATGGGGAAACTGTGCACATGAGAGAGACGTTTCAAATTTTGACATTTCACAGACTCGATGATGTTGTCATTTTGACACTCTTTTACTAGGTATGCAAAATAGTTTATCTTTTAGCAAGACAGGGAAGCTAGTCCAAAAGGTAATATTCAAGTTTTGACAATTTAACAACTTAACAATTTCACAATTTTCCGATTTACCTTGTGGGCAGCTCATTAAGTAATTCTGTTCCCCTATATGCTTCCGTGCGTTGGGCATACTGAATACTAATTATAAATGTCGAATAATTAGTGGGCCTTTACTAAAGCCTGTAAGCTTTATGTTTCAGAAGTAAAATCAATGTTTGCTTCCATTAAAACAGTAATATCACACTTACCCATCTTGTCTCCAATCGGTAAAACTCTGAAAACCAGGGTCTGACTTCGCTATGATCTGACAAAACAGTAAAACAAAAAGCAGAGACGTCTATAGGATTCGCTAAAGAGTTAAAGGTCCTTTTTAGTTGTAACAGTATTCACTATCAACCACGACTGTAAACAAAACACGTAATAAGTTTACCCTTCAACCGTGGGACTGTGGAGAATGAAGAGAAGTTACGGAAGGTTAAATGAAACATCATACCGATAGGATATAGGAACTGAGCAAAGTAGCGAAACTATGAACTGGATATTGTAGAACTGCCAGCTCCGTTGGCAAAATATCCGAGGTTTATGGAACCGTGAAAGCACCGCCAAAATGTTCACATTCGTCCTTTATTATTTCAGCATGTTTTCACTCTGAATGACTCTAGATACCATCTCATATATTGTACTTAGGGTGTTTATGAGGGACCTTCTAGATATCAACATGTCAATATGTTAGAGAAAAGCAAACCACATTATTATCGAATTTTCAAGGTTAATTTAACAGAAAAATGATGAATTACTTACTGTATTAAAACAAGATAATATTTTCACCCCCAAAATAAAATATAAAAAATAAAATGGAAAAAGTAATAACATTTTCAAGGGAGCAGTTTGCGGCTGACATCAGTCTGGAAAAATGTTCATTCCAAAATAACCTTGTCACATGTAAGTTATCTCAGTACCACGGTAAGGACTTTTCGTAAACTAATTAATCTTTAGTAAATACATCTGCTCCTTAATGGTCTTAGAACAAACTAAATGTTCTAGTAATTAAGGATGTTATTGTGTTGGACATTTAGAGCTTCTGTTTATGAGCCTGCGAGCACGACTTTGTTATTACGGAGTTTTCTCATGGACCCACATGTCTCAAGTATTCAGATGTCCAGGTTGAGTTGTCTCAAGGGCCAAGTTGTCTGGACCCCGTTTAAATTGAGCAAAAACCATACATAGCATGTGAAAACGGAAATAAAGAAATCTAAGTTCAATTTGATTTTATAATTCGAAAATCATTGCATATCCTCAAAATAAATAGATGAGTCTCAATGTTACTGTACTGGAGAACAGAGCTGTCTGGACAAGAATAATGTATTTCGCATGCAAGGACTCTGAGACTCAAAGGCTTATAAGATCATATCAGGTAATGAAAACAAGCGAAATATCCACAACAGACCTAGGCCAGCCTTTTTGCTGTCCCCGGTATCTCGCTTGTTTTCATTACCTGATATAATTTTATAAGCCTTTGAGTCTCGGGGTTCTCTCAATATTTCCAATACCAATACATTTTTGCATATATTTCTCCATTTTCTTTCCATTTTCAAGTTTGCCTTTATAATAAACTAGAGCAAATACATTATGTCCGGACGACTCTGTAGTAATAGAGACTCGTCCATTTATTTTGAGGATGTGCAATATTTTCCACGCCGTTATAAAACGTTGTTGAAGTACCCCCTCTTATATTTTGGATTTCTCTGTTCTCATCATCCGTTAGCATGGTGTACATAGAAATCGATGTGCATTTTCTCTGTACCTCAAACTTCTCGGCTTCCGTACTCCTTGGGTTAAAAATATGATGCTGCCGCAAGTCTGTCAGGTCACTCCCAGGGTCCGAAACACATCAAACCAGGGCGTTTTATGACATACATACTGGGGGCATGCCCAACCAATGGTGGCCCTCGCCGGCCTTAGATGGTCCCTTCCGATAAATGCTGCCCCCACTAAAAATTTCTTTGAAAAGGCCCTGCACCAAGCGACGAGCAATTGGCACTTGCAAGTCAAGCTCTCCCTGTAGACAAGCTCTCCCTGTAGAAAAATATTAACCCCTGGTTAAAGGATTTTCACTTCAAACAATTTAAAATCCCTTATCGTCCCCTGAATTAGCCCAGTACACATTCCACGTGCAATTTTTCCTCAAAATATTTCAAGTTGATATTCAAACCTCACCCTCCTAAGAGGAGGGTAAACTTTGAAACCTGGTCACCCAAGCAAAAAATTTACTACAGAACAAACAATAATTAAGCTGGCAAAAGCATACATCACATAGGCCACAGGCAATATCATTCCCATGCCCTTTGATCAGGTCTTTGTCATTTTATCAACATATAATTTAGCAAACAACAACAAGACCTTTTATTTTGGTTTAATTGCAGATAACGACATTTTTGTTTGTGCTCAAAAACTGATTTCAATCTTGTTTATACACCACGATGTTGGTCTGCCTAATCTGGACCATCTCTAAATATCTATGTTTTATAAAACTATGAAACAGTATGGCTTGACATTTTATATTTGCAAACCACAATTGAAAAAGGTTCGTGTGTAACTTCAGCACACACTGAAAAATGTTGAACATTTCTGCATAGTATTGAGTATGTCTGTACTTTGGAGGGATATCCCATTGACGAACATGGATTTAATTTCCCGAATCCACCCAGGCGAAGTGGGTTGACGGAGCCTAGAATTTTCATTTGCTACATGATTTTTTAGTAATTGGTGATACAATATGTGTTACGTAACGATGTCATGGGAACTCTGAACTGAATGGAAGAAGACTATAACTTCTGAATTTAATCATTTGTCTAAGAACTGTGAGTATTTATACATCCACATTTGGTAGGTGAGTTGAGACGCAAAACCGTTGGTCTCTGTGGAATGGCACCAACCTTACTGAACACAAAAGCCGAATCTCGAACCTCTGGGATAAATTTCCTCGGATGTCACCTTTCTATTCAAGTCACCTACCGGTATATCGTCCGCTACAACAGTTTAAATGTGGCGTGTGTGTGTGTGACTCTGGCTGGCAAACTTTAAGCTAGCCGCACACTACACGACTTTGCACACCGCAAATCAACTCGATCGTCGGGTCTCCAACAGTCACTGGCGTAGCAAGCGGGTGGACTGGGTGGACAATGACCAGGGGTCCCGAGGGTTCAAGGGGTTCCCAACCAAATGCGCAAAAAATACTCAAAAATCGCAACTCTGCCTACCATCTAACAGTCTAACCACCTAGTACAGAACCGAAAGGAACCACAAAGCAACACCTGCAGAACTTCTTTTGAAAAACCAGGCAAGAATGGGATACGGGATTGCACCCGGATCTGGTGCGTGCAAGGTCTCACTCTTATCCCGTACCTGGAGATTGGAGGGCTCTTAGAAAACGGATTTATGATACCATTGGTTTGGGGGCCCCTCGCTGTCTCTTGTCCGAGGGTCTTGCTACGCCGCTGCCAACGGTCGTGCAGTGTGCGCGAGTTTACAAATGCGACTCCGGGCAGTTTTAAGACCAGTTTTAAAGACAGGTTTGCATCACCCTAAGTATGACTTTTAGTTGGGGGTAAGCAAAAGTCTCAGTTGGTGACTAATCTTTAATTGACATCAGAGTTACAAAATTCAAAAGATGCAGAGCAGCTCATATTACACAGCACGCACAGAGATGTTTTGATTACACGTGGGGTCTTTTATGCTCACCAGGATGTGGCCTTGAGCAGAGAACTATGTTTGTGCCTGCACAAGGAGAAGCAGTAAAGACAATTATGGGCGGGGCTTACCACCAAGTAAAAGTCATACTTATGAGGTGATGCAAATCCCTCTTTAAGTCTCGTCGCCTTCAATCGGGAAGACCCAACATGTTCGCTCTTCCAGACTGAAGGCAACGCCACTTAAAACTGGTCTTAAAACTGCCAGTCGCAGCCGTAAACTCACACTACACAACTGTTGTAGACCCGACGATCGAGCTGAGTTGCGGTGCGCAAAGTCGTGTAGTGTGCGGCTAGCTTTAAACTGTATACAAGCTCGTATTTCCATCTATGTTGTAGCGGTTTAGTGGGGTTGTTCTTGCCGACTATTGCGGTTTCTGAAGTCTGATTAAAATGTACTCATGCTTTGTATTTCGTTATCACCTGCATACTATTGACGAGGAAGATTGAATGAGCTGTGGTAATTTTGTAAGTTTTACGTCAGTATATAAAAGGTCTGTCAGTGGTTATGAAATACCTGTTTCTTCTGTTACTTCTCTGCAGGCTTATTGCCGCTGGAATAACTCCAAATGTAGTTGGGTACAGGGGCGGCGCCACAGGGGGGGGGGGCAGGGCAGGCATTTGCCCCCCTATGGTTTTGACCCAAAAAATAAAATCGTCTAAATAACGTTTTAAGACACATAATTTTGTAGGGGGTGGGGTGAGGTGTAACAGTATCATGGAATAAAGTATTGCGATACATTATCCGTCGCATATAGGACAGCTTCGGTGTAAATCCTCGAAAATTTTGCGCGCTTCGCGCGCGTTGTCTTCTCTGTCTAACTCATTGTACATTCGCCCGTTACTGCATCCACCGCAGAGCTTACACTTAGGCCCCTTCTACATCCCAGAAGACCCATGATTGAATTTCTCTCTGAGTTTTTTTTTTTTTTTTTTTTTGTCGTTTAAGGGTTAATACCTAATAGCGTAAACAATAGGGGCGGGGGGCAAAAATACAGTATATCCCCTGGCGAGATTCTGTGAAAATTGCTGTCTATTTGAAAACAAGCAAAACATAGTATTCAACACTAAACTGACTGATTTGAGTGATTAAAAGTTAATTCAAATCCGTATTTGACCGACGTATTTATCAATATTCTGTAAATTCTCGGACTACGCGCGAATGTGGTATCTATTACGAGTTCCATGGCTACCTTCACGACCGTGGCTCACGGAGAAGTAGGCCTACATCATATTTTACTGTGTAAATCCAGTGCGCATGGACCTACCAGCTCTAGTTGTACACTTGTCCTACACATGCAGTGACATGTCTGTATAGTGCAGTATCGTATCCAACCAGGGGAGGAGGGGGGGGGGTAGGATTTTCACTTCCGTGTACATTGTTCAATCATGTCACAACAATCACAAAATGGTTAAATTGGTACATAGGGTAGGTTAAACCAGAGGAAGAGTAACAGTTCCGTGAAAGTGGGAAAGTATATATAAGGCGTGTAACATATCTAGATGTCTTAAGTGCAATTTGAAAGATCTGGGAAGGGCCATTTCTTGCGATATGGGAGCTGTTTTGGCAAAAATTTTATCGGCGCAGTCCGCGCCAGCCAATAGAAATCATGCCACATATCAGTGCAATTTGAAAGGTCTGAGAAGGACCATTTAATTGCGATATAGAAGCCATTTTGGCAACATTTTAAAAACGTTAGTGGAGCTCCGCTTCTATACCAACGCAACCAAACCCGTTCACACCCTCATGCCTGTCAGTCGTCACTTATCAAGAGTATCGTACGGTTCAAAAATGCCTCCAAGATCCCGAGAAGTGCCATTTCATGCAGTCTGGGGGGTCTGTAGGGCGAAAATTCTCTTGTACGCTTCGCACAAAACTATGATGGTCCCGCTTCGATGGCAACTTCCATTCTGCGCCCCTCCCCCAATAGCCAACACAAATCGCCGCCCTTGCCCGTTTGTTATGTAATCGTCGACAATAAGTGCAACAAAGTTAGAAAACTGTAGTCGGCCAAAAGTAAAGAACGTTGGATTACTTACCTAGAAACTAGATTTCTCGAGAAAAAATATGACTTCAAAAGATGCAAAATATTGTACCAGATTGCGTCTAAGGCTTCCCGGTAGTCGAAAAATCTTTCACACCCCCTCCCATTAACCCCTCACTCAGAACCGCGATCATTCATCTCATACCTGGGGCGGATGCAGGGGGAAGGAATCAGTCGCTCCCAAAAAATTCAAGAAAAACGGCAAAAAAGTTTGTTAAGCTATAGTATGAGGAGGGGACAGGATGTAAGTACGCTGCATCTTCGATCTATGTCCGTCCCCTATACGTTTCTTTGCCTGTGTTTTTTCTAGTTTCTTCAGTTAAACGTACGTTACCTATCCGTTCATTGTCAGTTCTATTCCTTTACGCTTCCGTTACTTTTGCGTTAGTATCCGTCGAACATTCGGTACACGTACTGTACTTTTACGTTTCATCCGTTTGTTGTCCGGTAACGATCCGGTGAGCAATAGCAATCACTGTAGACGAACGGATACTAACGGAGAAGTCCAGTATCAGAAACGCACGATAAAATGATAAAACGGAAGCTTAGCGGATAAGTAACGAAGACGTAATGGGGACCTTTTTCGGTCGACGTCTGGTCCAAGTTTTGTCCATGTTCAAAATCTCTCGCCGTTCATACCGGAAGTTCCCGGTCATGAAACGAAGTCGGCGGAGGAAAGAAACAGGAGACTAAAACGGATACTAACGTACATCAACGGAGTGACATTTGGGTCTTCGTTTCCTCTCCGTTATTGCAATCCGGTGAGGTGTGACAGTCGCTTAATTAAAGACTGACGTGTGTTATGGTACGGTATCTCCCTCTCTCCTCCCTCTCCCTCCCTGGTGACGCCATCCCAACCAATTATTTATACCTCTGCCTGTGAATTCATTCTTAAGATTTAAGTCCAAATTTTACATAAATAATACTGCAATAAAACAAATTGCAATCAGTTTTGTCTCTATCCCATACATGCACGTTTCATTTCAGGAGTTTAAAGTGGACCTAAAGTGTAGAATTATAAGAATATATATTTCAGACGTTGGAAACGAATTTTACTCATCCAACTCTCATTTTCATAGCTCACCCTGTTGCGAGATATGAAAAGTTAAAATTTATTCATTTTATTTGAAATGGTAAATTGCGCAATAATTTGTGATGATCTTCTTGTAAAACTCACATTACTTGCTTTTGTTTCCTTTTGAAATTGAAATGTTTACATAACCTTGCAAAAATAACTGCTGTACGGTGAGGTTTTGTATAGTCAAGTCACCCTATAACAGTGAGAAAGTGATCACATTTTGGTACAACCTGCACAAGGTGCAGAGGCTTTCGAAAAAATAAAGACAACAAAGAATTTAATTTGAGTAGTACAAGAATGACATTACCAATTATTGCGCCATCTACCATTTTAAATTGAATAAGCACCAACATTTTTTATATCTCAGCTCAGGAATTCCTGTAAAGATGGCAGTTAGACCATTTGGATTCATTTTTCAAGCTTTGTAACATATGTTTTTGAATTTGTAGCCTTTAGGTACACTTTAAATTTAGCTAAAATTTGGCAGTTCTTTGTACACCAAAAAAAATTCATTTTCTATGTGCGTTTCTTTCAACATAAAAAGCTGATTTAACTGTATTTTCAAAGCAAAGTGAACTCAAAGCAAGCTGGAGTGATTTCACATTCTCACATTGATGAGCAGTTCTCCCTTTTCTGTGCCTTTCAATCGTTTTGGCTTACAGACCCTTAAGGGTGCAATTTGCAAAATTTCAATATCTCCTATGCATATTACGTAATGATACCATACGATTATGAAGGACACTAAATCGGATTTTAAATTTTAACGATACACATAATTCAGTCTATTAATGTGAGGGAAATGACGTCACTCCTGTTTGCGTAAAGTTTACTTTAGCTTGCAAATTTGGTTACATCATTGGTTCAAAAACTCGAAAACTATAGGTAAAAGTTAAATGGTATCTCATAAGAGTTATGATTCCTCTCCCTTTTATAAAATTCAATTTTGCATATAACTCTTCCTCAGTGATTCGGCTTTTCTATAAGCAAGAAAAAAATCACATAATGAGTATTAATTTTTTCTTATTAATTATGAAATTGCAGACATGAGATCGATATTTCAAGGATGAATAAAACAGCTTAGAACACTCGGGAAGTGCCGTTTCCGGCCATCTGGAGGGTTTGCAAAAGTCAAAAATTTTCTTGAACGCTCCGCGCCAACTGATGCGTGGCGCTCCGCTTAGAAATATGTATTACCATTTTCATAGATTTATTTTTTCTCCCTTAATGAGAAATTGCAGACATATGATCCATATTTCAAGGCTAGTACATGCAGCTTAGAACACTCGGGAAGTGCCATTTCCGGCCATCTGGAGGGTTTGTAAAGCCCAAAATTTTCTTGTTAACGCTCCGCGCCAACTGATGGTGGCGCTCCGCTTAGATAGTCTTGCTGCACTCAGCCACCCCCCCCCCCCCAAATTTTTTTTCGTTACGCCGCGCTTGCTGCATAGTTTATTCGTCTCATTCAGTGAGGGGCCGATTTTCACTGACAGACAAACAACCCTTCGCACAGTTCGTATTATTGCAGACAAAAAAGTTTTTTTGTAGAGAAAAATAAAGTCCAAGAGAATGAAAACGCCAAAACGCAGGTTCTGACACGAGCGAGGGTGGGGGTGGTAGGGTGAGGCTCGGAAGTCTTCAATGCTGCACCCCTCCAAACAACAAAGCTGGGTCCGACCCGGCATGATTTGCCACCCCTATCGAAAAAACCCTGGCGCCGCCCCTGGTTGGGTACCAGGCAACAATATATTTTTCCTTCATGAAGGTGAAATGAGAGTGCCACACGCACTCCAGGGCCAAGCCCTGGTCAAATCACTGGGGTGAGGCCGGAGAAAAAGATGCGTACCTTGTATAGCTGATACCCAGGAGGATCATTTGTTTATAATTCCCGTTCAGGGGTGCCGTCCAGTTGGAGCGGGTAGTCTACATATATGGTGGGTTAGCGAAATGGTGCAATCCTGCGTAAAGCCCAGCCAACATGTTAAGACGTTATCGTTATTTATTGAGTTTTCCTATTAGTGTTCGGTTTAAGGGAAAGGGTTTCATCTAAAGGGAGAAGACACTCATTTCCTTGGAGATTTTTTTCTGTGAAGTAGCGAAATTACGAATGGTTTTATCCTTGCCAAAGCTAAATGATTACAACGGGTTTTATTTTAAAGTCTTTTTTCCTGAACCCGGTTTTTAGTCAAATTTGGGGTCCCTCTCCAGTTGGGGGGGGGGGGGGGTGGGGGGGGGGGGGGGTGGGGGGGGGGGGGGGTGGGGGGGGGGGGGGGTGGGGGGGGGGGGGGGTGGGGGGGGGGGGGGGTGGGGGGGGGGGGGGGTGGGGGGGGGGGGGGGTGGGGGGGGGGGGGGGTGGGGGGGGGGGGGGGTGGGGGGGGGGGGGGGTGGGGGGGGGGGGGGGTGGGGGGGGGGGGGGGTGGGGGGGGGGGGGGGTGGGGGGGGGGGGGGGTGGGGGGGGGGGGGGGTGGGGGGGGGGGGGGGTGGGGGGGGGGGGGGGTGGGGGGGGGGGGGGGTGGGGGGGGGGGGGGGTGGGGGGGGGGGGGGGTGGGGGGGGGGGGGGGTGGGGGGGGGGGGGGGTGGGGGGGGGGGGGGGTGGGGGGGGGGGGGGGTGGGGGGGGGGGGGGGTGGGGGGGGGGGGGGGTGGGGGGGGGGGGGGGTGGGGGGGGGGGGGGGTGGGGGGGGGGGGGGGTGGGGGGGGGGGGGGGTGGAAAAAAAAAACAAAGCTCTTCTTGCATCAACGTTCACATATTGATACCTCGTCCACAGATTTTTGGCTCTTTACATTTACTATTCGCCACTACAGTTATGTAAATACTAATCGCACGGTTCCGAGACTAAGCTTTGCGTCCCAAAAGACGGTTGCAAGATTTCTGAGTTTGATGGTGTGAGTCGAATCCCTGAAACAAATATATTTAATATGTGGTCAAAAATGTCTCATAAACTACAACCTCCGTTGAAGGAGGCATTTAATAACTCTTCCGTTATCACAGTGTTTTTCTTGGAAGCATGTTTCCAATTTTTTTTTCAGGAGGCAATTTGTGCGTAAACGTTTCATGGCCATTTTATTAGGTCCCTTTGTTTGTTCATTGATGACTAAAGGTTTCTTAGAATGTTGATTTTCTTTTAGTGACAGTAGAGCTTAGACTCTCGTGGTACGGACTGGTTCTACCAGGGAGTTGCTATTTGACAACCCCCTGGTTCTACCCCCACGGTGCTTCGTGTGGTGGTTCTCTGTTTGGTGCTAAATAGAACACATCAGTCGCCATTTACCTTTTCTCAGCCATCCCGATCTTTCCTATCGTGTAGCCTACTGTATAACAGTTACCTAAAAACTACAGTTCTTTACATTAATGGCAAGCTATTCAAAATCTAACATATCTCCTTACCTAAACAGAATAGAATTGAAGTTGATATGAGCATGAATATTGTAGAATGCACATTCTTCTTTCAGTCACCGTTGTTTAAAAGGCAATTTCTGATCCATTAAATTCAAAATGGCCGCCGATTGCCTAGACTAGCCGAACTGATCCCTGTACACCACCTCGAGATCGTCAATTTTGCTACGGAAAAGCATCCTAATTAGTCAGAAGACCCTAATCACCATCCAATATGTTCGGGGACAAATCAAATGCATCAATTTCATAGTCTCTTTTTTGTCTCTCCAGGGCTACCTTCAGAGCTGCCTCATAGCTCCCAATTTCTAGATGCGGGTCCACCTCTGACCTGTCCGTTGGTGGACGGCCTGGGGAGGGGTATAAGGGGAAGGGTTTGGAAAATTTTTGAATTTGTCTACACGCAAAATGGTAGCACTTTTTTGGCAAACCAGTCATTTCATTAATTTACCGTCCAAAATATCTGCACTGTTACTCAGAAGCTTGCAAAATTTAAACCTCATTAAATAACAGCGATCACTGGTTGTTTATTTTTACCCTTAATTTCTGATGCAGCTTAGTTCAGGAATCACGTAGCACGTTTGGCGTAAACCACACCGTGCTGCTGCTAAGTGATATACCAAGGGAAGCGGGCCCGTGTTAAATTCACGCCGAAACGGCATCACACACTGTCCATAGTGGGAATTTTTCTTGAATTAGTTTCTTTCACAAAAATGTGTACATATCTAAAGGAATTACCACAGGATGAGGGTACGTTGAATGAAATATTTATGAGGCCCTGATAGTACAAAGGTAATTACGTATTTTTGCATAGGACTGAGTGTTTATGATAGAGTCGGCAAAAGAATTTCGTTCGGTCGTTGGGTTGAAATTTTTTGAGACAAGCCCAGCCTCTTACCCGCGAAACGGACATTTGTTTTTGGTTTTGAAAGTTTCGTCGCACGTCCATTAGACTCGATTGCTCCCATTGAATATTTTCGATACCTGCTATGGAGGTTAGCTATGTTGCTACAGTCTACGTAAGAAGAGAGACTTTCGCAAGGCAAGCAGCGGATTCACTGTGATGTGATTGGTACCGTAATTTGCTAAATTTGTGGTTTAGTTGGGAGGTATACTTCCGAAGGCAGGCTTTGTTTTGTGGCTGTATCATGTATTGAAATGCAGGTTCCATGCGGGCCAAACCCTCAAAATGCGGGTCACTTGGGAGGTATGCCAGTGCCTTCGCTGATTCAAAAATACGCATTGCTTAGTTGATTTGCTCTCGGAGGCTGCCATTTTGTTTTCTCAGTTTACCGTCACTAGTTCAAGGTACGTAAAAAATGTAAACAAAATGACTTCTAAAAGTTTTCTAGGAACATGAAACGTATGAAAACTGTTAATCCTGGGCATGCAGTAATGAGGCAAGGGAAGTGCCATTTCCTGCAATCTAGAGGTATTTTTGGCAAAAAGTCCCCTCGGCGGCACCCTCCGCGCGAACCAATGGTCGTGCTCCTCGTCAGTAGTGTCCCAGCGAATCTCACTCCGACCAGTCACTGAAAGTTGTCATCCCTGCAATAAGGTTCTTTATCTCAATATGTCCAATCTATATATGCTACGAATGAAACGTATCTATCTTGAGACAATTCGTGTTTACAAGCAATTTCCTCGGTTTTCGAAGTTTCACGTCTCATCTCAAAGTTTTACCTTTGCCCTGTACGAAAAAGATACGCTTCATCTACTGACCATTACGTATCCACATTCTAAATATGAAAAGTGTTTCCGTACTTTAGGCTTTTGACCTGTAAAGATCTCAAATGACCTTTGAACTCCACCAAAAATAGTACGTCTCGGTTCTTCCTCTCAGTATGATAAATCTATGTGCCAAGCATGAAAAGTATCCATCATTGCTTTTTTGAGGTATCACGTTTACAAGCTAAGCGTCACCAACATACACGTGCATATACACACATGCTATACACTCGCCAGCGTGATGGCGTAGTTTCCTCCCACCTTCGACAGTAAACCAAAAGTGAGACACTCACATTTCTGTGGCCTGGTCTCGGCCTTGATCTCAGTGTCAGACATTCGGTTTTTCTCTCTCATCTTAACGACTCGGTCTTGGTCTAACTCCAGAACGTTTGGTCTCTTAAACAAGGGACCGAGAACATCCGAGACCTCTCGTAAATTTTATTACCAGGTATATTTGCCCAGAATACTACATATTTTTATTTAAATATCATAAGCAAGAATCTTACACTATGTGAGGGATAACTTGAACAGTTTTTGGTTAATATAAATATTTAAGTCGTGTGGCATTCCTAACTATATAACATTGTTGATGCCGTAATATGTTTGTGTTATGTTGTTACGCTTGAAAATAAACATCTTAGAACATGCAACATTTCTTGTTAATTGATGTTTCTTACTGGATACGATGACTCGACTAGGACTTGGGCAAGCTTGTCTCGTCTTGACTCGGACTTGGATTTAAATGATTTGGTGTTGGACTTTGAGTCGAGTTCACCGGTATTGGTCATTTACTCGGACGCAGATTTGATGGACTACAGAAATGCTATTTGCTACAGTTCTTGTAGGGGGCTGAGTAAAGTGAAAGGGGTAGAAAGCATTGTATCCATTGTAAGTCTCGTAAAGTCATTGTAAACCTAAAAAATGTACTTGTAATAGAAACTGTTTCGAGAAGTGGGTCAGTTACACCTTTTCTTGCCCCGCACCTGCCCACTACGGAAGCGTATTGTTGTCACGTATGATTTTTTTTTTTCAATTTTTCGAACGTTCGAAAATCTTTTCGTACGTTCGAAAATCTTTTCGTACGTTAAAAAAAACTTTTCGTACGTTCAAAAATCTTTTCGTACGTTCGAAAAAACTTTTGGAACGTTCCAAAAGATTTTCGTACGTTCGAAAAAACTTTTCGTACGTTCGAAAAAACTTTTGGAACGTTCCAAAAGATTTTCGTACGTTCGAAAAAACTTTTCGTACGTTCGAAAAGATTTTCGTACGTTCGAAAAAACTTTTGGAACGTTCCAAAAGATTTTCGTACGTTCGAAAAAACTTTTCGAACGTTCGAAAATCTTTTCGCACGTTCGAAAAACTTTTCGTACGTTCGAAAATCTTTTCGTCCGTTCGAAAAAATTTTCGTACGTTCGAAAAAACTTTTGGAACGTTCGAAAAAACTTTTGGAACGTTCGAAAATCTTTTCGTACTTTCGAAAATCTTTTCGTACGTTCGAAAAAACTTTTCGTACGTTCGAAAAGATTTGGAATATTGATGAGTGCTATTAAGTTGGGCTGTACATACTCTCTGCCCTTATGTGTCATATACATGTACTGCTACGGTAATGTACAGTGCTCATGCAGGGACTCTGCAACTCGATCATCAGAAGCATCAGTTAAAGGCATTGTCTGGTGGCATTTTGTAGGGGTCTTATATGAAAGATAAAAAATTTTCATTACATGTCATCCAAACCCCATACCAAAACTCCATTCCTAACTCAAGATATTTCTTTCTAAAGATTGGTTACTTTTAATAAGAAATACCTCCAAGTTTCCTCAAGGTCACAAAACGTGATCCAAAGTGGGCAGATTGCCTCAGATTCCTTTGTTATTCTTTATAATTGGCTACCTTGTTTGTCCTTGAAATTTGATACCGTTGGCATGTTTAGATATTTTTCCGTGTAGATATAGTGAAAAACTGTTCCATACTTATAGTACAGCAAATAAAGTTATGAAATATTCAACATAGTGATATCAACATTATAAAGAAATACAAAAGCTACATCAAATCCATTTGCCCAGATGACATCACAGATTTCCCATCATGCACTAGGGAAACTGAAAATGTAGTATTTCTTCAAAAACTTGTATCTTCCTAATGCAAGATGCTATTGAGATGGGGTTTTCACTGCCTAACACGGAAAATTTTTCTGCTTTTTTTTTTGAAAGCATCAAATTTGGTCACCAGACCATGCTTTTAACCTGACAACTTGGTGTTTAGGTCACTGACGGTGGGAACTTTTGCATGCGTAGATGATGAAGTCATTTGTCAGAGGCGAAATGACCCCAAAGAGTTTTCAACCAATATCTGCTCAACATTATGTGTTAAAAAGACCATTATTTAGCCCACAACATAATGTAGAAATGGATGAGACAAAGTAGTACTTTTGTGGTTGCTTTAGATGAAGGTGAAAGGTAAAATTATCAAAATTTCGGATCAATGTAGGGCTAATTCTTTAAAGAGCGTAAGTCCTACCAGAAATGGGTTTCGGTTTTACTGGCCATGACGAGCTGCTTGTCAGTTTGCTGAAAAATTCTATTGAAGTATTTTGATTGGGGGGGGGGGGGCAAAGCATGGGTTGAGTGATCGCCGAACCCCTTCTCTTTGAGAAAGTTTTTTAATTTAAGGTTGCTTAGATGCAAAATGGTGCTGTCTTTGGTACATTTTTGACTGATATAGATTCGGGCTGAGTCGGGTACCCGAATACCCGACCGAACATACGGGTACCTGAACATAAAATGGACAAAACGGGTACCCGTCTTATGTGTAAAAATACGTGAAACTGTTCTGAACATATAGAACCAGTGCTGTCAAGTTCCGCTTAATGCCCTAAAAGGGTCGGAATAACGTTCGTTTACAGTGCACATGGTGTTAATATTCGGTATCAACCGTGTTATGTATTTATTGGCTCTGAAAGTCAGAAACTTTCAGAGCTAGTCCCTATGATTCGGGTACCTGTTTCCTGACCGGATAATGAAAACGGGTAGTACCCGGTTCCGAATTTTTGCTACCCAACTCAGCTCTAATATATATGTCTGGAAAATGTTTATAATTTTGTGAATTATAATTTTTGGTTGGGTGAAAGAGGGCCGTTCTGGGGGAGGGTGTGTCCCCTTCCTCTTTGAAAAACTTTTGTTAATTTAAGGTTGGTTAGATGCAAAATGGTGCTCTCTTTGGGATATTTTTGGAACTGATCATATATGGCTGGAAAATGTTCATACTTGAGTGAATTCTAATGTTTGTCTGGGTGAGAGAGGAGAGTACAGTAGCCTTTCTTGTCTAAGGAAATGTTGTCAACAAACCTCCTGAATACCCCTTTTGGATGCATTACTGCCTTTAATTCGGGGAAAGTTTGTACGCAAAAATACGTGCGTAGTGTTCACAGAAACATTTTTAAACTATTAAGAAAATTTTCCGTGGTAGTGACTAGAATTGGTTTCATCAGAGCTCTCTTATTTGGAGGAGTCGTCTTCCGGGACCCCTCTGGTTACGGACCAGTAAATCCCTCCCTATATGCGAGTGACACCCCTACAAACCTAGTATTCGACCTTCAACTTCTCTTCCAATACGCTAAAATTAATTGGATGTTGTAACGACAGGCCCCTTTAAAATACCCCTATACGTTTAGTATCCAATAATTATTACTTTAACTTTTGTTCAAGTTGTATCAAGTCTCGATCGGAGTGCTTACCGCACTGTTGTCATGGATGGTTAAGTACTAGTCCTCAAGGTGTTTCTCATAGTAGCGCATTTTTCGCAGCATTCTGCGGTCCATTGCTGATGCGTGACATTTTGAATGGGAAATTGTAAGGATTTTTATATTCCAAAAACTATAGCCTACTTTAACAGGGGGCCCGGGGAGCACACAAGACCGAAGGTTCAGTATATCGAAGGTTTGCTGGACCGAAAGTTGGCTTCCAGAGAACCTTTGATCTAAAGAACCCGACCCCTTTAACTTGCGGGAACTAGCCATGGGACCCTTTGTTCATACGTTCTGCCCGGTCATCAATGAACCTACTTCCCTGAGGAGAGCAGCTATCACTCTGATCTTTTTCCAAAAAAGCCTACAGGATTACTCACTTTCGTGCACCTTATGCCACTTGAGGAAGTTCAATGTTTGGTTTTCCACCTCCCTAAGTGCAATTTATAGGGGTTTGAGATAGTGTACCTCACCTATAAGATTGCAAATGTGAAGATGTGTGTGTGTGTATGTGTGTGTGTGTCTGCATGTGAAAAAAGGGTGTCACAATTTCACCCTAATGACCGTAAGTGCACTCAAGCTCAAACTTGGTGTGTAGGTAACTGACCATGGAAACTTATGCAAGAGTTTTTAGCCATTATCTGCTTAACAGTATGTGTTGGAAAAGACCATTAGCCCACAGCATATGTAGAAGAGGATGAAACAAATTTCAAAGTAGTACTTTTGTGGTTGCTTTGGACAGAGTTCAAAGGTCAAATTTTCCAAATTTTACAAAAGTGTTGTAGCGCGAATTCTTTTAAGAGCGTATAGCCTACGTAAGCCCTATTAAATTTAAAGTCAGTGGACAGATAGGTCTACGTACTTGACCATAAAATTCTTGTAAAGACATTAATGACGTTAAGGGTAACAAAATGGGTTTTAGCCATGATGATCTGCCTGTCAGTATGTTAGAAAATGCCATTGAAGCACATAATATGTAGAGGAGATGAGACAGATGAGATATGCAGTACTCTTTATATGCCCTCTTTGTTGCGTTAACAGCAATCTTCACACCTTTCAAACCATGACTCAGATATACAGAATGACAAAAGGATAACTTCTATTTCAAGAAATAATGTTCTCGTAGAAAGAAATTTATTTTTGTAGCTTATAAATAATTTCTTCACCGAAAATTTTAAACTTTTATATAACGTATCATTCATAACTCTGGTAATGTGAGCTGTTTTGGAAGGTAGATCTTTTGCGTAAGCGGAGGAAAACGGGGCGGGGGCGACCGCCCCGCACTCTGATTGGTGGGGGAGGAAATCTCCTCCCCCCCCCCCCACACTTTGACATGCTGCCAAAATATGCTAGGGGAGGAATTGAAAAGAATAAATTACTTCAAAGTTTGTGAAACATTTCACCGTTTGCACCTAGGGCATTTTAAATGGTCAAAGACTTCCACAGGGGAGGGGGACCACACTCATCACTAACATGCACTTCCGACCCCTTCACTTTCAAAAAGCTTCCTACCCCTATATTATGTTATGGACAGAGATTGTTGGTGAAACTAAATGGTTAAGTAATAATTAAAGATATTGCATGTCTAGGCCAGGTGACGGTAATGTATATAAAACGCATTATGCTCTTTTCACTTCTTTCTTTTAATTTATTAATTCACGAGAACTTTCAATACGGGCTTCTGCGGATTTCAACACAACCACGCCTACCGGGCCTTGCACGCCAGAACTGAAAGGTATATGACTAACAAGTCATTCAAAAGATATGTTCATTCCAATTTCTTTCGTCCGAGAATACAGATGCTGACAAATAAAGGGGGAAATTATCGACAATGATAAATGAATAATCATAACTGAAGAAACGTTTATATTATCATTTTGATGCAAGTGTGTTCTATACCGTATACACAGTGACACACTTGGAAAACGACCGAAGTAGAATACTGAGTACTGCGTTCGTAAATACACGGAACATGTTCCAACTTTTGGGGATACTTCTCAGGTTTTATGTTGAGTATATATAAAAGAAAAAATTCCAACCGAAAACATTAGCATACCATCACTTTGAAAAATGCCGGCTTCCATGCAAGGAATCTTGAAAACGAGCACAAATATTTACGGTGTAGAAGATACGCCACTGCTTTATGTAAATCACAGTGGCCCGTTGCTTTCTACAAGATCAAGCTCCAGGCGCGGATCCAGGATTTTGAGAAAGAGGGGGGGGGGTGTTGCACACATCGTTGGCCGAAGGCCGACGAGCTAGCGTCGAAGGCGCGATGCCACGGCGGGGGCGTAGTTTTTTCCCAGGACGAGTCAGGCCAAATCTGGCCAATGGACCAATCAGCTTCTTGGAAATAGGCTACACCTCTAATTCCAAAATGACAGCTTTTCGACCCTTTTTTGTAATTCTGACCCGGGATTATGAAAGAACGGGACAAATAACCCCAATCCATGTAGTCCTAACCTTAAATCTAACCCTAACCTTCAATCTGAAACAAATTTAAAATTTTTTGAAAACTCGATTTGCCCACGTTCGTCCTGGGAAAAAAATGCCGGCGGGGGGGGGGGGTCCTCTCCCAAGAAAAATTTGAATTCTATATGCGCTTTGATGCGTTTCCCAGCATCTGGGAAGCATATTTCTCATATATATATATATATATATATATATATATATATATATATATATATATATATATATATGTATATATGTATACATATATTTTAATCGTTGATCAAGAAATCTTTGGTCATCGAAAAAGGGGACGGGGCGTGCGCCGGGTGCGCCCCCACCTGGGCCCCCACCTTGGGCCTGAGCCCAATAAAGCGCAGACAGAGTGTTTGACAAAAGTCCTTACTTAAGTGTTTCAGAAGTTACGATCATAATCGCAAACGAATGTAACGTCTCAGGATTTTGTAAATTTCTTCGGCTTCCTTGGTATCTTCTGGTGGACTTATATTATGCTCAGCCATTAT
Source organism: Holothuria leucospilota (assembly GCA_029531755.1). NCBI lineage: Eukaryota > Metazoa > Echinodermata > Holothuroidea > Aspidochirotida > Holothuriidae > Holothuria > Holothuria leucospilota. Next base: position 12,800,046 of record CM055962.1, on the reverse strand, counting down.
TGTGCATGCAATTTCAAACACCGTTTCATCACAAGGTAACCGGCCTCTAAAAGTGCTTTCGTCTTTACACAACCGAACCTGCTGACGAGATACATTCTGCAGGTGGTCAGTGCCACCAAACTGGTTGGGAAGATTGTACATCAGAAGAGGGCGACCGTTTGGTGCTATGGCATTCCTGCATCGTCGTATGCGGTGCATGTTCCACAGGTCAGCGACTTCGTTCAGTTCATTCTGAAAAATAAGATTGACGGAATTTCCTGTTACAGCGCACATATTGCAAAAAAGAGAAAGGGGAGAGGTAAACAGTACTCCGCCTTTCGAGTAACCTAATAGGTTGTAGTTTCTTTATATCCGATTGAAGGCATCGTGTGGGTTCCAATCGATTCAAATGAGTTGCAAAGGATGCCTCTCACCCAGTTTAAAGTCAGAGTTCCATTTCACAAAAATATACATGGGCTATTTCCAACGTAGAGATACCAAATACTAGGGAGGAGAAAGTGTGTCTGTCACCTTCTGGAGAGACCCTAGCCCCGTTTGTGTTCCGTTCCCAAAAATGGGAACAAAGAAGTATTAAATTAGTTATATCAATACAATTATTTAAAGCACAGTGGCGTATTTAGCCGGCGATATGGCCGTTGCCGTAGACCCTGACTGGCCCCCTATCAATGCTATACCGGCACCCAACGTAACAACTGTAAAGGTAAATTTGCGTGTAGAGTATACGCATTCCTATTTTCCTCTGATGAAGGGTGTTTATAATGCCGTATAACAATGGGACTGATCGACTTTGGTCCTGTCTTGCGTTTTCCCTAAGATTCAACCATCCACAACCCTCCATGAAGAATTCCTAGATCCGTCCCTCTTCAAAGACGGTCTAAATAAGAATGTACAAAGCGTGAACTTAACGTAGTAAGTTAAACCAAACGTCGAGTCGATTTTATAACAAAATGAAAAATTGCCATAGTGAATATAATTTTACTTACTTGTATAATGTTCATAAAGCAAAACTGGACAAGACTCTTATCTAACAAGTCCCCCGAAAATTCATTTTCCTCTTTCAGTTGTTGAAACAGATTCATCCAGAACTGTGCATGCTGTTTTCGCAAGTAAGACCACCAGCTCTCGATTCTTTGATTGTGGTTACTAGAGCCATAAATAAAACAATCTCGAGCAAATTCGTCCACGTGGTCATACCTGAGAAAACGTTGCATTTGTTCCAAATAAACGTTTTCCGTTCCCATATCACAACGAACACGGGCTGGGCATCCTCCAAGTTTTTCAACTTCTTCCATAAAATATCCGGCGATTATCCTTGGATTACTGTTTGTCCAGTAGGCTTTAATCCATATAATATTTCGCGAAAACCCATCAATTACTGCGTTTATGCAAATGCCGTATGGTTTCAGTTTATCATATGAATCAATGTGCCACATATAGTTGGGACCAGGATTACGATACAATCGTCGACGCAGACGTTTAGATCTTCGATAAGCAACACCCGCTGGATCAAGTAGTTGAAGTAGGATTCTTACAGTCTCTTGAGTTACCTGCAAACCTTTCTGAATGCACTTAAGATGCATTGTTTTATACCCATGTAACTGCCCATGCCTTTCAAGTTCTTCCATAACAAACAGAGCTACTTCAAGTAAATCTGATTTTCTCCTACGATACAAGGCCATCCCCTTTAGTCTCCTCCGCACAGTTGTTAAACTTAAGTGAACGCCGTGACATTGCTGTAAACAAAACACTATTTCTTTATGACTGAATCCGAGATGAAAGTAAAATCTCACCAACTGGTTACTTTATCCATTATTTCTCTGTACTCTCAATGAAGCTAAACTGCAATGGCAGCGGAGTCACAACAAGGAAGCCTTGACTACTTGCCTGAATATTTGCATTTATTCAAATAACCTACAGGCCTACAACAACTACGGCTTTGCGTTTCGACTCACATTAAAAGAACCGTGCGTTAAAACAGACCAGTAGATTGTTGAACGTTCGAAAAGATTTTCGAACGTTCCAAAAGTTTTATCGAACGAACGAAAAGTTTTTTCGAACGAACGAAAAGATTTTCGAACGTTCCAAAAGTTTTTTCGAACGTACGAAAAGATTTTCGAACGTTCCAAAAGTTTTTCGAACATACGAAAAGTTTTTTCGAACGTACAAAAAGATTTTTCGAACGTACGAAAAGATTTTCGAACGTTCTAAAAGTTTTTTCGAACGTACGAAAAGTTTTTTCGAACGTACGAAAAGATTTCGAACGTTCCAAAAGTTTTTTCGAACGTACGAAAAGATTTTCGAACGTTCCAAAAGTTTTTTCGAACGTACGAAAAGATTTTCGAAAGTACGAAAAGTTTTTTTGAACGTACGAAAAGATTTTCGAACGTACGAAAAGTTTTTCCGAACGCACGAAAAGTTTTTCCGAGCGTACGAAAAGATTTTCGAACGTTCGAAAAGTTTTTTCGAACGTTCGAAAATCTTTTGGAACGTTCCAAAAGTTTTTTCGAACGTACGAAAAGATTTTCGAACGTTCCAAAAGTTTTTTCGAACGTACGAAAAGATTTTTGAACGTTCCAAAAGTTTTTTCGAACGTACGAAAATCTTTTGGAACGTTCCAAAAGTTTTTTCGAACGTACGAAAAGATTTTCGAACGTACGAAAAGTTTTTTCGAACGTACGAAAATCTTTTGGAACGTTCCAAAAGTTTTTTCGAACATACGAAAAGATTTTCGAACGTACAAAAAGATTTTCGAACGTTCGAAAAATTGAAAGAAAAAATTTTACGTGACAACAATACGCTTCCGTAGCCCACAAAGTCAATAACATAAAAACTTTTTACCAAAAGTTTCAGACTGATTTTTTCTGTGACAAGCTAAATCATTTTCTTGGTAGATTTAAGGTATGGTTACCTCTCCACCGACAAAGTGTTTGATTCAAAGTGGAAGATTTTGTTTTATTTTTTGTTTACAATTATCCGTATTATTCCGTTATGCCGTGAAGTCTGGTTGTTAGGTACAGGACACTTGGAACAGGTATTTAATACTTGAGATATAACTGCTTTACAAGGAGTACATCATCTGTTGTAAGATGATCAAACGTCATTTAAGTTTATCTTAGATAAAACTGTGACGTGAAACTATCGTTAATAATACAGCAGAAGGAATGATGGACACCTTTGACAAGCCGTTTTATTTTTTATTCGATATTTGATGATATTAACAATTATTTGCTTGTATAAGCAAATAATTTGCTAGAATTTTTAATTTATTGCTGATATCAGTAAACAATTGCATATTTGTCGATAACAGAAAATACTTCCTCTTATCTACAAATGAATTGCTGATATCAGCAAAAATTGTTGATATCATGAAATGAATTGCTGGTATCAGCAAAGAATTGTTGATATCATGAAATGGATTGCTGGTATCAACTACAGCGTGAATTAGCGATATGAACAGTTCATCTGTTGATAGCAGCAAATGAATTGTTGATATAAGCACACAATTAATGATACAATTCCTTTATATATATATATATATATATATATATATATATATATATATATATATAATATATATATATATATATACAAAAATTCAAGATCGAATGAACTACTATTTACCTTTCGACCTACACAATCTAACTTCGATCTACCAACCTGGACCTACTATATATATATATATATATATATATATATATATATATATATATATATATATATATATATATATATATATATATATATATATAACATGATTATGCAGCTGAACGTTTATCGTCTGTTGTAAAACAGAAAAGTCCCACGTATACCCCGAGTTTACAATAAAATAAAGATAGGATTTCAATAAAGAGCATAACTGGTTGGTTTTAGGCGTAGCCTACAATAGATGCAAAATGTATTTCGAAATTTTCGCCCCCTCCCCCCAGGACCTGCGTCAGCGAGATCTTAAGGCAAAATGTCTTTAATCACACATCACCAAACTTAACAAAGACCTTGACCTTCTAAATCAGTACACGTTCCAGCAAACAATTTAATCCTTTCTTTTGTTTGTCATTACATGCAGCTTTTTGTGCAATTATTATACTCAGTTTGCCTCAAGATCTCCCTGAAGAAGGTCTAGAGGGACCGAAAATTTCGAAATATATTTTGTATCTTATGTACTCCTAAAATCAACCAGTTATGCTCTTTATTACATTCCTTTGTTTATTATATATATATATATATATATATATATATATATATATATATATATATATATATATATATATATATATATATATAAATTTCATTGAAAATGGTGGAAACAGGTCCAAAAATATTATTTGGTTCAACCCACCATTTCCAATGAACGTTAAAAGTAATATTGGACAATCCTTCCTTAATTTAGTTAAGACACTTTTTCCCTGTGGAAGTACCTTAAGTAAAATATTCAACCGAAATTTTAAAAATTAGAAAAAAAAAATAGTTACTGTAGTATGAGTAACATCCAACAAAGTATTAGTTAACGCAATCAAGCTTTTTTTCGGGAAGGAAACAAAGGAAACTTATCACTCCTGTTATTTCAGAATTAAGGATATCTGTCCAGTCCCAACATAATGCAACAACTCTTCACCTGTCGTCTCCCAAGCTGCGGTTCTTACAGCCGACAAAATAGAAATTTATGTTAGTCTTGCAGAGTGTTTGAAGAAAAGGTACCATAATCATATAATATTGTACAATATTAAAAAATAGGAAGTACGCCCATGACACTGCACTTAGTAAAGACGTATGGCACTTTAAAAACAATAACAGTCCGTATACAATCATTTTTGAAAATGACCAGTGTCTAAAATGTTACAACATTTTTTAACAACATAATTTGTGCCTGTGGGGAACGTATTTTATAAACTGTGAGCCCCACTTAGCTACTCTTTAATACCGGTCTGAATTAGTTTCCTCCTGTAGGCATTCTAACAAATTCTCTCTGACTAGGTTCACAAAGTAGCTTTACACTCTTTTGGTATGTGCATTTATTTATTTGTTCTGTGAATGTTGATTGTTCGCACCGTTGTCAGTCGTGTTTTGAGTCGCTTGGCCGGTGGCTTATCCACAAACTTAAGAGTAGCAACGTATATACTATGAATTGCTAACCGGACTGCTCTATCCGAGTATGTATGTGTGTATGTATATGTGTATGTATGTGTGTATGTATGTATGCATGTATGCATGGATGGATGGATGGATGGATGGATGGATGGATGGATGGATGGATGGATGGATGGATGGATGGATGGATGGATGGATGGATGGATGGATGCAGGGAGGGAGGGAGGCAGGCAAGGAGGCAGGGAGGGAGGCAGTCAGGTAGGGATGTGCCTTCACGACTCGACAACGTGGTTGCTTTGGCAGCGCTTGTAGAGTGTATATGTACACGTCCATCGTCAAGTCGTCTACGTACGCGTTCCTTTGTTTCATTTGAATCGCTTCTTTTGATCAGTTGGTATTTTGGCGCCTAATTAAGGGTATTCAATAGAAACGTTGCGGAGTTTCTCCTAATCCTAAATTTTAAGCACGCTTCATAAGTTTTATATGTATATGGATGCATATAATAGGTTAAATATGGTAGATTGACTATGAACAAGTAGGTCGAAAGATAAGTAATTACTTTCGATCATACTTTTAAATCATTCCCAAGCACTGGCGAAAGGGGTTATGCACAATCGAAAGAGTAGAAGAGATAAATTCAGAGAGAAAATTAAGCCACGACCAGTATTCGAACCTGGATATGCTGCGTTTCGTGCGAGGGCCTTAGCCACTAACCTGCCATGAGTCATGTGGCTTCAGACGTGACAACAGGATACTTGTATTTTCGTAGTGGAGAGAAAATTTTGCAATCACAGTTAACAAATTGCAGACTACCTGCGTAATTGGTGACTGAAATTCAGGCACCCCACTTCAATTCGACCTCCTTATAAGATTATCGGTAGCAAGGCTGTGCTCGCTTCAAGGAAATATAAAATAATTACGCTCACAATTATTAAAAAATTTTGCTAATATTTTTCGAGTTTTGTAAGGTTGGAAGGCACTTAAATGTTAGGGTGAACAAAAGCCGGTAGCCCCATCATATACATATATAGAGAGATACTTGATAGCAGGATAGGCTTGAAATTTCGAATATTAAGAAAGCCATAAAAGGTTGTTGCAAAGTTTAGAGCAGAACTTACTCTTCGTCAGTGTTTGATCACGAGAGTGACAAAGAGTGCAGAAAATTTAGAGCTTTTAAATTTTGAGGATAATGGTCTCATCGATAAGTCAACTCGTCTTAATTGTCCTATCAGTGAGACCAATGCCACTTGGTTTTGATTTCATACCCTGTAGTCATCTGGCGAATACCATGAGACACTCACTAAAGAGACGGCTACGTGCGAAGCTCGACTGGCAAAACTCATCATAAAACAAGAGCAACAACGTTGCCGCAGCTCAGCTTCTCCTAGGTCATGCGGGAGGGGTGGTTACAGTCCTAGCAGGTTGAGATTCCCAAGCCCTGTATAATCAAAACTGAATTGTGAAATGTTTCTCGGAGGGTTTGTGAAATGATGATTGAGAACGAATTTTCCCCCACGCTGCCAACATTATAGTTGAAGTACGTCAGTCTCTCCCACACTACCGTACTTCTCGGTGTCCGTGTGAAGTAGATCTCTTTTGAAACGCGACGTTTACTTATTGCGTAACAAGTCATTTGAGCATTCCAGAATTGTGCACCAGAGCAAGCAAAATAACAACTACTACGAAGTACAAACCGATACATGACCTCCTGACAGGCGCAGGGAACAAAGATTATGTTCAGCTAGTCATTATGAAAGAACTATTGGCAGCAGGCCCGAATGGCGTAAGACACTATGAGCCAATACTCACTCAGACTAGAAGCAAACTGTGTTAAAATGTGTCTTCGGCTTCAAATACTGTACATAAGAAGTTGACTCACAGAATCATTGGGCGTTATGCTCACTGAACTGAGCTAATCCCATCATCTCTTGTTACCAGTATATGAGCTCTTTCAGCTGCTCTTCCAACTACATACCCACTCCCCACTAGATGCATTGTTTAGCACAACTTTCGTAGAACAGTCACGCTGCACTGTTAAAGTGAATAATGCGCACATAATTGGTTGCAGTAATACAGTTAGAAGCTCACACGCAGCACAATGAGCACTTTGAATCTAAATCCTGCAAGGAGAGAGGAGAATGGAAATTTAACTGAGCTTTAACAGATCTTTCACCCTATCAGTTGTGACTATAAACAGTTAGTCTTTCTTTACACTGTGCAAGAAAATAATTAGATTACTTCTTATTACACGTTCGAGCATTGTCTCATCCGTAATAGTTTCATCAGCTAGGGAGTTGCCATGGTTCCATGAGAGGGTTATAGTTGATACGGCATACCTTGAGTGTCTTGCCGAGTGAAAGGACTATTTGAAACCAAGCATTCAGAACCCTTTTTGCTCAAATTGGTTATTGTTTACAATGGTATATCGCTAATAAATATATAGCGTTAGGATGAGGACGCAATATCTAGGCTATGTTAAGTTGTCCTTCTTTACTACTAAAAAGTGCATCTATTTTGACCATTTCTGGCTGGTTGCAACATGCCCTAGCATATGTTTTAAGTTAACCTATTGGTTTGATCTTGGATAAAGTAGAAATTGGTCTCAAATCTTACAGGATTGAAAGTTTCAGTGTAACATTGGAACAACGTAGGTCATTAGTCTGAACCTTGACTAACTACTTACGTTAAGTTCATCATTGGTAGGAAATGTGAAAATTCATGTAATAACGCTTCGACACCGAAACCCTGAAATCGAATGGGAGTTTCACCAAAATGCGTTTATTAAGTTCCCCTTAACCAGTTACCTAGCCAAGAAATTAACGTTTTTTTCTACACTTAGGTTTAGACTTTTCTATGGAGACAAGTCCTTTGGGGACGGTAACCCTCCAATAGCGCCTGGGCCTTACAGCCTAACTCTTCCCCCATTTTAATCGTCTAGTTACTCTGCCAAATGCGGAAAGAACCGAAAACATGACAAAAACTTGATAATGATTAATAAACAATTATGAAAAAAGGCATTCGTTTGCAAAAGCTGATTTATTACCTTAAACTTTCAGCTTAAAACATTTCTTGTATGTGATACAAACATAAAAGTGAGGGTACTTCTGAGAAGAAAGGGTATAGTGTTGAAGCGGGCCTCCAAAACAAAAGGTCATCTTCATTGTCACATGAACATAAAGGCAGCACATTAACAATGATACTGTATTTCATTCATAAAATTGTTTTGGAAGCGAAGCTCATACATGATGGAAATTCACATAACAAATCTGGAAGTAAATGTAACAAATTAAGAGTTCTATTAGGTAGTCTTGAAAGTATGTTATTAATGCGAAAGAATATAAAGAAGATTGGTAGGCTGTATGGAGATCACTGGCTGTTGCAAAATCCTGATTTTCTGAACACAATGGCATTGATACTATAGGAGTACTTTGAAGAAGATTGTTCTTGTTCAGTATCCATTCTTCCTCCATCAGACATACGTAACAATTGAGAAAATTAAAAATGACAATGACTTTGTATACTGTCCTACGGTTTTCAACATGTTTAACGTTTCTTGTAGGCTAATGCCGAAAGTAAAAGTGGAATCCTTCAAAAAAAATCAACCATTCTGCTGAACAGAAAGTACAGGAAGTAGAGCACTGGCATTTTCAAAGTTTTCACTTGGCCAGACTGTTCCTGAACTTCAAATATTTTTTAATGTGAGTAGGACAGAACATATATTGGTCCTGCGCAGCACTGTTTATACACCGTTAACATTTGAATTGGTAGTGTATACCAAATACACAGTCATTCGTCGTGACTTTCTGCAGCTGCAAGCCATCCAATCAGCCACATGGATGTTTCGCAGGTAATCGATAATCGTCAGCATATATTTTCTATAGAATGACAACATTTTTAGGCCTCCTGGAAAAACAAACATGAATTTACAATGACAGGTGGAGTTTACTTTAATTTTCAGTCTCAAATCTGTAATATTTTGATCACATAATCCCTCTAGACCCAATATATTAATAAACTGAGCACCGATATGGATCCAAAAATTTCGAGGGGGATTGCCAAAGATGGGTGGATAGGCCTATTTAGTGCAACACGTCTCTCTCGATTGAACAGCTTGATTCTTCAACACAAATTTACAGGTAAATGCAGCACGTCGTGTCCTCACAGTGAATCTGTAGACTAGCATCATTTCTCAGCTCCTTGTAGCCCTGTTCTTGTTGTCAACCTCTTTAACGGATTTTGAAGAAATGATCTCAACTAGAAGCTCAGCCCAACCCCTGCAAAGGTATGTTTTGAAGATGTCTTTAGACTTTTTGTTATTTTTCTTTTCTTTCTTTCTCCTTTCTTTGTTCTTTGTTTTCCCCCTTCTTTTCCTTCTTTATTTTTTGTGGCACGGAGAAGGGGAGGGCTCCCGAGGCCCCCTATTGAATCCGCACCGGACTAAGCAATACAGTTGGAGCATTTCATAACCTCAAGAAAACAATTGTGACGAAAATTATTATTTACATGTCTCTAGTTTAATACTCACGTTTACACAATCTTATATAAATTGAGCTGGTAATAAATGTGACGTAAAAATACTTACCCAGGTGATAGGCATTCGTCGTTTAGGCTGAAGAACTTTGGGTGGGGAGTGCATGACTCATATGCTGTTGTTGCACTTTTTTATTCCCAGGTCAGGTAAAGCCACCCTCGTGTGATGCGACCGACGATCAGAGCAATGCAAAACAATAACAAACGGAAAGGATTCACAAAACTGATACAAAATGTATGCAGTCATACACACTCATGTCAGTAACCGAGTAATAAAAAGGCTGTTGTCAGTACTTAATTGATCACGATCGGAACAATGAGTTATTCACCAGGATGGAAATTTTGTACCATACACAAGGATGCTGAAAGCTCCATTTTTTATGAAAGTACCCTCTACCCCACCCTGCCAAGACCAAAACGGCTACATTATTTAGATACCCCATGGAAAGAAGACATAGCCCGACAAAAGAAATTCAACGTGGCTTGGTCTTCGAATACATGCTTTTGACCCTCTAATCTAGAGATAAAGTTACACATTTTTACAAAAGTACTTTCTACAGCACCCTCCCACGAAGAAAGAGTTTACACAACATAATAGATATCCCTACAGCAAAGTCATAGCGTGACCAAAGAACATGGTTTGGACTTCTTATGCATGTCTCCGCCCTCAAATCTAAAGATAAAAACTGCATATTTTTAACAAGAGCATCCTTACCCCATTGTTCCAAGGAAAACTTTTAAGACACCTTATAGGTTAGACCAACTAGTCATAACGTGACCAGAAGACAAAGCTAGATTTTCTCATAAATGCCTCCGGCTCTCTTTTCTAGAGATATAAGCTACACATTTCTAACAAAGCACCACTACCCCACTGTTCCAAAGAGTTTGCACTACTTAATAGACACCTTATAGACCAAAGTCATAGCGTGACCAAATAACATGGCTTGACCTCCACACACATGCCTCCGGCCCTCTTATCTAGTAAAGATATTAAAGCTACATAATTTTACCAAACGCACCCCAACCCCACTGTTATAGGAACAAAAAAGTTTATACTATCCAATAGATACCCCATAGACCAAAGTCATAGCGGGACCAAAGAAAATCGCTTGGTCTTCGCATACATGTCCCCGGCTCTCTTATCTAAAAATATTAAAAGCTACATATTTTAAACAAATGCACCTACCCATTGTTTCAAGATCAAAATGTTTACAATACCTAATAGAAACCTCATAGGCCGAAGTCATAGCGTGATCAAAGAACATGGCTTGGTCTTCGCGTACATGGCCCCGGCCCTCTTATCTAGGCCTAAAGATATTAAAAGCTACATATTGTTAGCAAAAGCACCCCTACCCCATTGCTTCAAGATCAAAATGTTTACTTTACCTAATAGAAACCTCATAGGCCGAAGTCATGGTGTGACCAAAGAACATGACTTGGTCTTCGCATACATGGCCCCGGCCCTCTTATCTGGGCCTAAAGATATTAAAAGCTACATATTGTTAGCAAAAGCACTCCTACCCCATTGCCTCAAGATCAAAATGTTTACTTTACCTAATAGAAACCTCAAAGGCCGAAGTCATAGCGTGACCAAAGAACATGGCTTGGTCTTCGCATACATAGCCCCGGCCCTCTTATCTAAAGATATTAAAAGCTACAGATTTTTAGCAAATGCACCCCTACCCAATGTTTAAAGATGAACTGTTTACACTTCCTAAATAGACACCTCATAGGACGAAGTCATAGCGTGACCTAAGAACATGGCTTGATCTTCGCATACATGCATCCGTCCCTCTTATCTAAAGAAATTAAAGCCACATATTTTAACAAAAGCACCCCTACCCCATTCTTTCAAGATCAAAATGTTTACACTACCCAATATAAACCTCATAGGCCGAAGTCATAGCGTGACCAAAGAACATGGCTTGGTCTTCGCGAACATGACGCGGCCATCCTTTTTAAATATAAAAGCTACATATTTTTAATAAAAGTACCCCTTCCCCACTGTTCCACGAACAAAATGTTTAAATTACTTTATAATAGACACCTCATACATAGGCCGAGGTCATAGCGGGACCAAAGAATATGGCTTGGTCTTCGCATACATGGCCCCGGCCCTCTTATCTATAGATATTAAAAGCAACCGATTTTTAGCAAATGCACCCCTGCCTACTGTTTAAAGATGAAAATGTTTACACTTCCTAATTAGATACCTCATACTCATAGGACGAAGTCATAGCGTGACCAAAGGAATGGCTTGGTCTTCGCATACATGCCTCCAGCCCTCTCCTCTTCCAAAAAGTTTACACTACCGGTACTTACTAAAAGACACCTCATAGACCAAAGTCATAGCGTGACCAAAGGAATGGCTTGGTCTTCGCATACATGCCTCCAGCCCTCTCCTCTTCCAAAAAGTTTACACTACCGGTACTTACTAAAAGACACCTCATAGACCAAAGTCATAGCGTGACCAAAGACTATGGCTTGGTCTCTGCATGCATGGCCCCGGCCCTCCTATCTAAAGATATTAAAAGCTACATCTTGTTAGCAAAAGCACCCCTACCCCATTGCTTCAAGATCAAAATGTTTACTTTACCTAATAGAAACCTCATAGGCCGAAGTCATAGCGTGACCAAAGAACATGACTTGGTCTTCGCATACATGGCCCCGGCCCTCTTATCTAGGCCTAAAAATCTTAAAAGCTACACATTGTTAGCAAAAGCACTCCTACCCCATTGCCTCAAGATCAAAATGTTTACTTAGAAACCTCATAGGCCGAAGTCATAGCGTGAACAAAGAACATGGCTTGGTCTTCGCATACATGGCTTCGACCCTCTTATCTAAAGATATTAAAAGCTACAGATTTTTAGCAAATGCACCGTGACCCCTACCCAATGTTTAAAGATGAAACTGTTAATACTTCCTAATTAGACACCTCATAGGACAAAGTCATAGCGTGACCAAAGAACATGGCTTGGTCTTCGCATACATGCCTCCGGCCTTCTTATCTAACGATATTAAAGCTACATAACTTTATCAAACGCACCCCTACCCCTTTCTTATAGGAACAAAGATTTTTACACTATTCAATAGATACCCCATAGATCGCAAATCATAGCGTGGCCAAAGACTGTGGCTTTGTCTTCGCATACATGCCTCCGGCCCTCTTATCCTAAGATACTGAAGCTACATATTTTTAACAAAAGCACCCTATATACTCCACTGTTATCAGAACAAAAAGTTTACCCCCTTAATAGACACCCCATAGACCGAAGTCATAGCGCGACCAAAAAATGGATCGATCTTCGCATACATGCCCCCGGCCCTCTTATCTAAAGATATTAAAGCTACATATTTTAACAAAAAAACCCACCCCACTGTTCCACGTAAAAAAGGGTAAACTCGCTTAATCAGTGGCGGATCCAGGGGGGTCGCCGACGTCCGGACCCCCCCCTCAAATTTCCCAATTTGCCCTTTTTCAAAATTGTTTTTTTTTTCACACTAGCCTAAAAAAAATAAAAAATAAAAAAAATGAAGAAAAAAAAAACCACGACAGTTTGACAGGTAATGACAGTTGTCCAGTTCCGAGGAGATTTTGGTTACCCCAATCCAATATCGATCAAACCACCAGTAAAAGTCTAGCTATGTATCGCAGAAAATTTCAGCAATATATTTGACTATGGTAGCCTATATTGCCCGCCCTGAAACACGAACAGCGCAATCGTTTAACAGAGAATGTGACTACAGTATGTCTTACTGATTGCAATGGAGTAGGGAAAAACATGCGAGTGAGCCACAACTGCAAAAAAGGCCGCGGCCGGCCCGACTTAAACCAGTTGGTTAGAAACTGAGCCGTAAAACCCCATCTAACTCTAATTTTTACTGCCTGCGTGACAGTCAGGCATTCTAATCACTTTTCGCTTGGAACCACGTGTGGCGTGCTTGGGCTTTCAAAGTAATACAGTAAAACGCGCAGATATTACGTCATACTCACTAGCTAGCGCTTTATGCAAGTATTACTACTGAGTTTTAATATTGATTCCAAAAAGTCACTGCTAGTCTTTTGGTCTAACAAAATAATGATCTGTTCACACTCCCTAAACGCTACATCTACGAAACCTTCCCTCTACCCGCTAGTATCCCTCCTCTCATGAACACGATATGGTTTTCATGGTCTGGAATTACTCTCTTCATTTGTAAGTGTTGCCCTAGTGATGGGAATAAAAAGCCAATCTTAGTTAAAAGTCCACAGCCAAGAGTTGACCAGAAGTCGCAATGGACGAATCGGCTTTTGTTTCATTTTAAAAATATTATATAAAATCACCACCAGGTCAAATAACGCAATGTTAGTCGGTTCAATTTTTTGACGTCTTTGGACCGATGACCGGTCTGCTGTCGCAAATAAAAAGCAAACATTCGACTTCAGTCATCTGTTCTAACAAAGTATTTTTGACAGTCGCGCGGCAACTATATAGGGAACACAACATACTATTTTAACCCCCTCCCCCAGTCGAGGTAACGGTGGCGCCAGGTGGGGGAAGGTTCATGCCCCCGTAGGGGAAGGCTGGCCAACTATCGGGGAAGTTTTACAGGTTTGTCGGGGAGTCCTAGTCGAAAGTACGCAGTCCCCGACGACAACTAGTCGCCCCGACAGCTTACCTGTTTTTTGCCCTCAAGAGGATAATTTCTCTAATAAGAACCCAAAATTTTCGGCGCGCTACGCGCGCTGTAGAGTCACTCTATTTTCTTCAATAGTTCCATTCCGCAAAGCAGGATAGCACAAGTCCTTTCCACCTTACCAAGTAACATATAGGCAGAGTACATAGTTTATGTAAAGTTCGTAACTTTCATCCCATATCTCAAAGCCTAGTTGGTGTTCTCTTGTGTGTTTGTCATGCGGTAGAGTCAGTTGGTGAGCGACTTACGTAGCAACGTTTGGCTATTTCATCTTATAGTCTAGGTGGTTTCGATACAAATGTATGTTACACCCGATACGGTCTACAAGTCCACAGTTCTTTTTTCGTTTCGTCATATGTTTTAGGTGTTAGCCTATCAAACATATTCCCCGCTTTTCAATTTCACGATCCAGATTCAAAGAACACTATCAGTGCGCAACTCCGATCTTGAAGTATTAAGTGATATGATGCAAAATATGCCTGCAATGGCATAGGATAATGAGGCTCCTCCGTTTGCCCTTCTCATCATCCCCTCGAAATAGGGAATGTCGGAACTAATTGGGGTTGCTGACATGGCTTGGCCTCCTGTTGGGGAAATTCTGCCGCCACACATGGTCGATTTACTTACTTTGGCTTTCATAAGGGTAATTTCTGGGATAAAACCCAAAATTTTCGGTACGCTTTGTCCACTCTTCCTCAGCCTAGTTCCGTTATACTTATAGCTAAATATAGTACAAACCCTTTCCACCTTTTCAAGTAGAAATACATGGATTTATGTATACATGGATTTATGTAAACGTCGGAAATTGTATCGCATTTCGTTAAACCTGGTTAACGTTCACTTGTGTCTGTCGTACGGTACGGCTAGTGACTCGAGGAGGGAAGTACAATAAAGTTATGCCCGATAGGGCCTAACTGTCTGGACAATTGTTCTATATAAGCTTTAAATTAGTACAAATTCTTAAAAGTGTAGGCTTACCCAAAAAAATTTCGCGCGCTTCGCGCGCTTTGCATTTTCACCGTTTAGATCCCAGTTTTTGCATGTCTCTTGGTTTATCCTTTCTTTGTCAATTTGCCGTAAATTGTATAATCACTGACGTTTATGGGAACCAAAAATTTTAAAAAAATGAATGTGCCCTTTTTATGTTGGACCCCCCCCCCTCAGAAAAGACCCTAGATCCGCCCCTGTTAATAGACACCCCATAGACCAAAGTCATAGCGTGACCAACTAACATGGCTTGATCTCCGCATACATTCCCCCGGCCCTCTTATCTGAAGATATTAAAGCTACATATTTTTAACAAATGCACCCCTGCCCCACTGTTCCAAGAAAAAATGTCTACACTACTTAATAGACACCTCATAAGCCGAAGTCATAGCGTGACCAAAAATCGTGGCATGGTCGTCCGGCCCTCTTATCTTAAGATATTAAAGCTACATATTTTTAACAAAAACACCCCTTCCCCACTGTTCCACGATCAAAAAGTGTACCAGTTTGGCCAGCTAGGGAAAGTTTCAGATTAATTAGCCCCTATTGAGATGTAATCTCTCATCAGAATTAGTGTGTCCCATCAACGTTATTCACGGATGACTATTTTGATCATGTGACAATATTTTTGTTACTGAATTTACCAACAAGGCAAATAAATTAAGATTTGTAAGGTTTTGCTGATTTTTTGAGAAATTTTTGGGAGATGCCTATTGAGAATTGCCTTTAAGCCTCCTCCCGTACCACCTCTATTTAAAGAGCCCCTTTCTAATTCCTGCCCCTTAGTTCCATTTGTCAGTACACTCTTTTTATTGGGAAAATGTTTATCAAACACGGGATTATACTTGAATAAGATCCTTTTTCATACAGTGGTGACCTTGATCTGATGAAAATTACGACTGCACATCATTCCCTGTGTATGCTACAGAACGGACCTATTGTACAATAAAATTGGAAAAAATTTACACTATAGAATAGGAAAGACTTACCTCAACATTTTTAGAGAAATAGCCTTGTCTCATCGTTAGTTCCGAAATTAAAGATTTCATCCCCGTTTTGAACCAACTCTTGGCTCTAGCCTTTTCCCCTAGAATAAAAATCCATGACAATACCACGAAAAGGAACATTTTGTCCACTGGCAGATTCGAGACAGAAACCGGGGGCAGGTTTCTATAATTCGTCTTCGCCACATTTACTTCCCCAAAAAATTTCTAAAATGAAAACAGATGCAATCTCCTTCTGTCCAGCCGTGAATCAACTTCGATAGTTTCGCGTTCCCGTGGGAAAATTGCTAGGTGCAAAATAAGTACTTAATAATCATTTTGTTTTGAAATGTTGCGCTGATGAAAATAAATTGCGCTTCATCTATGTTAGCACATCGATACGTATCAATTTATATAAAAACTTTATATGACACAAACGAATTACTTTAAACTATTATCAAAATGAAATGGTGATCGCCGAACAACCAGTTTGTGACCAGCGACAAAGCATTAGGTTCATTTAAAGCATTCTTTGTTTTTCAGTGTGCTTTACTGTAACTCAGCTATCACTCATTGCCAAAACAACTGTCCACAGAAACACTCATTCGTAAATCTTATTTCTTTACCATTTTGACATCGTCCATTGCCAGAACGAATTAGCCACAGAATCACTCATTCGTAAGCCTATTTCTTAACCATTTTGACATCACCCATTGCCAAAGCGAATTAGCCACAGAATCACTCATTCGTAAGTCTATTTCTTAACCATTTTGACATCACCCATTGCCAGAGCCGATTTCGTAAACTTAGATCAATGCATGGCAGCATGGTAGTCTGTATCGTGAAACGAAGAGCTTTTTGTATTGAATTTCCCCTGGTTACTTATTTACAGTGAAGAGGTTCAGGTGTAAGATCTTTTGACGGAAGGCCCCTTTGAAACTTGTGTGAGACTTTTGTAACAACCTTTTAAGTGTTTTCAGATCGTTTTTACTTGTTTTTTAAACAATAATTATATGGAATCGTAGGTAAATTTTCCACAGAAATCATTTGTAGGAAACCAAATTCAAAAACAGCAGATTTATTTGGAAAGATGTCTTGGAAAAATGTCTTCAGTTTTAGTCAACCGTAAAGTATCAGTTTCACACGAGGCCTTGATTGCCGCGATTACCCATTTCATTGCCAATTCAATGACCGATGATTCTGTGGGAACGTCTGGGTATGTACAGGTTGGGGGAATGTGTATTGACCGAAATCACAGTCGACATTAAAATGCACGAACGTACAGTTGTTTTGCAAGGTCATCATTGAGCGACTACACAGGTATTCCCTTCGGGAAACCCAAACGAAATCTGGAAATGCTGAAAACCTCAATTCCTAATATGTTTCGTTTCGTTTCGTTTATTTGTTTTTCTACATCATTGAAAAGTACCGATACATAATATGATAATTACCAAAAACATAATGAAGTATAAGGAAGTAAAACTAAAAATCCTGAGGGGCTTGTCGAGAGTTTTACTCCCCATAACTACAAAACAAGGGTAACTGACGCAGTTGAGTCGGAAACACAGAAAGCAAAAGAACAAAGAATTAAAGATATAAAGGCCAGAAAAAAAATTAACTAAACAAAAGTAAAGACAAAGAAAATAGGACCAAAACTTTCCCTCTAAGACCCCACCCATTTCAACCCGTGCCCCCCCCCCCCACTAAAGACCACGGCTTTCTACAAACAAAATTCGTAGTGACAAAACAAACATGTAACGAATGCATTCAAACAGTATAAGTGATGGAGACTGCTTAAGTATTAGTACAGTGCTATGTAGAACTGGGTGAGACCTCTCCGAAAAGAATTTATACTTGGCCTGTTAATTAATGTATTAGGTAATGAGTTCAACAGTTGTATAGCTCTGTAGCGTATTGTCAACTGTAAAGATGATTCACGGGTAGCAATACTATGTACGAGACGAGATTGGAGAGGAAAATAGTTGTGGACTAAAGAATTTTTGGTGAAGAATTCTGAAAATGATTTTGGTAAAAGGGTGCGCATGAAACAATAAGTGAATGAAGCAATGTTAAGGCTGATCATATCGAACAGTTTCAAGAGATTAAAGTGGACCTAAAGTCTAAAAATTCAAAAATATATATTTTAGAGGTTACAAAATTAATCTTATTGGTCCAACTCCCATTGCCATAGCTTATTCCATTGCTGAGATATTAAATGTTAAAATTTATTCACTTAAATCCAAACAGTTCATTGCGCAATAATTTTTGACATTCTTGTTGTACAACTCACATTAAATGCTTTGTTTTCTTTTAAAATAAAAAATGTTTATATGACTTTGACCACTTCCTGTTTTCTTGCATGACATGCTGTACAGAGAGGGCTTATATAGTCAAGTCACCACAAAGCAGTAAGAACGCGATCACATTTTGGCACAAGGTGCGGTGGCTTTCAGAAAAACAGAGAAATACAAAGATTGTAATTTGAGTAGTACAACAATGACATCACAAATTATTGCGCAATCTACCTTTTTAAATCGAGTGAATAAACTTCAACATTTTATATCTCAGCTTAAGAAAGTCCTGTGAAGATGGGAATTGGACCATTGGAATTCAGTTTTCATGCTCTGTAATATATATTTTTGAATTTTCAGACTTTAGGTACACTTTAAGGGACTTATACAACTCGCTGGTGTGGTCACGGAGTCCGGATAAAGAGATGTAGCGAATAACTCTTTTCTGCAAAAGAACCAGCTTGTGAAGGTAGGAGGTTTTTGTACCTGACCAAACTGTGGAACAATACATTAGATGAGGATACACCAGAGTAAGGTAAATTGTACGGAGAATACCTTTTGGCAACAAATGTCTTAATCTACCAATTACACCGATTCCTTTGGCAATTTTTGAAGAAATATGATTGATGTGCTCTTGCCAGGTAAGTTTGCAGTCAATAATGACGCCGAGAAATTTAACACTTTTGGCAGGTTCAAGCTTTTGCCCATTAATGGATATATTGAAAACATGATGATGAGTATTGTTAAATACGATAAAATTTGTCTTACTGATATTAAGGGATAGCTTATTTGCTATGAACCAATCAGAGAAGAGGCTTAGTTCGTTAACAACATTGTTTTCAAGTTGATATGGGTCATTCCCAGTGAAGAAAATATTTGTATCATCAGCAAACAGTACAACTTCTGCTTTCTTAGAAACCAAAGAAATATCATTCATATAAATAATAAAAAGTAAGGGCCCAAGAATTGAGCCCTGCGGTACACCACACCTTACAGTTTGTTGTTTTCAAGGCCCAGGCTCAGAGCCAACTTAGGAAATCGCATACATAGGCTCTTGTTTCCTTTTTCCAAAATTTCCCATTGAAGGTCCAGAAGGGCACTTATAGGAGCAGGAATCTGTTGCAACTCGCTGATGCGAGTAACTCGCTCGGATGCATTAACCTTCAGTCTGATGCATAATGCACGCTATACAGTTGAATGGTAAAGATATATACATATTGTTCTCACGCAGTACGGTGCCCAACATGCTTGGCCTACGTAACTTTGCCTATGATTACCTTGTTACACGCTAAATTTGTGTACCCTTCAATCCCGTTTAATCCTGCAAAATTATCTTACTGCATAAAATTTTTATGATTGGGATCTATCAAATATATACCGTTGCTCTGGACGATTTTTAGGGCCGTTGAATGTGTCGCAACAGGAGGCCTGGTCGTATAACTACTCGTAGGGAGGGAAAACATGCACGCGTAATGCGTAACGAAGAATAAACTTGAATGGTGCCCCCTGTAGTGACTGAACACTAATTCCTGCCTCGGAGACTGACATACATACGCCTTCAAGAATGCACGTTTTCCTTTCGAAAGAAATGTTTTGAAATGTTAACACAACCCTACAGCTTAAACATTTAGTATTATATTTTCAATCAAAGCGCTATGTTCTTTTAAAAAAGAAAGAGGGACTTACTCTTCCCCTCAAACCCATTTCGTAAACAAATTTCACCTTAACTTAAAGTTGTGACCCTGGCATCTCAGTTCACGAGTAGCTACCAAATTACACGCGATCCCCAACAACCACATAACTAAATTAACACCTCTCGTTCATGTGCAGATCTCTCTACATTCATCATAACGGTGCGGCCTAACGTTAGGCCTCAAGATAAAATCTTTCCTAATCGGGCACTCATTCACAGGTCGGGCAGTCAACAACACATCACTGGCAATCATTCACACAGGTCGGTCATTCATTGTACCGGCAAGCAATATCGGTCATTCATTCACTAGGACCCCCGCTCGACACCATCATTGTTGTCGATATACTACACGTTGCACAAACGCTTCCACACGATTCAGCACGATGCGTCCTGTACATTTATGTGTGTACAGTATACTTTTGTTCGTAGTTTCTTTGTTCACAAGGTACTGTTTTTGGCCCTCAAATGATAACGACAACTGGGAGCCTCGAGGTCTTGTAAATCAAGATGTGAATAGTATTCTTTTGAATATTTTTTTTCAACAAAGTACTGTTTTGGACCCTCAAATGATAACAAAAGCAACTCAGAAATACAACTTTTGTTCAGCACTATTCAAACTATCTATATGAAACGTTTCAGCACATTCAAGGCACAATTGAACAAAAAGAAGGAAATTTTACGAGTCAGACAAAGCTCTTTCGTAAGTTCAAATAACATTTATATGTATCAGAAATGAATGCAACATTAAGATATGTTCCTCACCTACACGCCAGACAAATTTCAGTCAAATCTATGAAGAAATAGCGAAATGCTACGCATTTAAACACGATGTCGAAAAGTGACAGACATTTGTCGCGTACGATAGCTATAGCTTTTCAGCTGAGCTAATGAAGTAGGAGCATAGAGTTACTATACCCCTGGAGGGCAATGAGAGATTATAAATGCAGAAACATTACACTATCACATTGTTTACAAAATATTTTCAGTGATGCAATCTTTTTCCTGGGGTAGACATTCTTCCTTGAGGAGGCTTGCGGGGATAATTGGGAAGGCCTGTGCTTGAAACTAAAAGTCATCGTTAGTCGTGTCTACTCGGAGCGTCGCTTAATTTTGTTTTTTTTTCCATGATTAATCGAGACAAATTTATCCTTCGTTGACAAAATACTGGGAGGTGGTAGAATAACAAATTTTCGCCCCAGCCAACTTATACGGGAAAAATACCCTTTGTTGATAATATGATCGCCGCCCATGAGTGCAGTTAATAAAATACGTAGCTGGATAAAGGGTGCACGTGAGCACGACCATAACCATTGAGTTCATTAATAATGCCTTCTAGAATTTAGTATAAACGTGATAATCAAATATTAACACTGCTGCTAAAGTATTGCAGGTTCTGCAGCTTATTCCATCTTATTGAAGGGGACTTTGTCTCACACTTACTTGTATCATCAAATATTCGGGCCATTGTCCAAACAATTAATGTCGGGACGAAACGGGTCCCGGGGAATAATTTAGTGTACAACATTTGCAAAGCAATTTTTAGGTTTCTGGGTTTCTCTTTCACAAAGTCATTAAAAACCCTAATGTTGTATGTATAAAAAATCTGCTTCACAATATTGCATTGGTGTAGCAATTTGTCCATCTTGTGTAGCAAAATACGATGCGATACCGGATAAATTATTCCCTGGGTCCGTTATCAACCAAAGTACCGTCCCTCGTAGAGCGAATCCCAAAATTACAATGATTATACCAGTGAGGTGTTACTTTGTCAAAGTAACACCTCCCTGATCTTAACTGTTGGTCCATTGATGTACCACACAAGTTAATATAAACTTCTTGACGTAAGCAAGTACTATTTTTAGGTCTTACGGATGTTTATCATACGACACAAGGAAGTGATGTTCATAACAAGGTACTGAAATGTTCACCTTCAATGTAGTATAAAACCAACCGCCACAATTTTATTTAGTCAGTAATTGTGCAGCATTTATTTAAAGGTAGTTTGTAGCAATTCCGTGGTAGGCTAGGGGAAATAAAACTGTAAAACATCAAGTACAAACATGTTGAAAATCCAAATTGTTTCTTTTTATATACCGTCAGTAGGAAAGTGCATGGGTTGGACAAGCGTTGCGTTCGTTTGGACTGTTGTCATAAACTTAGTCACTCATCTTCGTACGACTACTTCATGGAAAATGCTTAGTTGGCTTTTCTATGACACCAGATGAAGATGCACCCAAGTGATGGGCTACTAAAAGCTTGTCGTGGTGTTTACAGTGCCTGACTAACGATTCAGCAAACGTCCCCTTTTCGAGAGGGGAAAGAGGCTTAGTCGGAGATGGATCTTTAAAGCTGACGTATTCCATTAATCGAGGGACATGAAACATGATCATAGCTCAACAAAGCCACGTTAAATGAGCGGTGAATGGCCTTAACTGAAACACTGCGAGACTATTGCATAACAAGCAAATACAGGCTATGTACATACCTGCAATATAATCTCTGAATAACTAAAAGTAAAGGTGTGGGAAGAAAACCAAAAACCGAGATCAAAAACGAAACCACCGGAACCGAAGTCGATTGGGTAATCTAGATGGTCTACTTACTAGTGAGACCGACAGTTGAGGGGTTTTTCCTGCCATGAGATCGACATCATTTTGGTTTCGGATCGTGTATCTATTTTCCATACAAAATGAGAAAAACCGAAGGAACTGACGATTCAATTGTAAATTAAATTCAATTTTTAGGCACACTTACCATCCCACACTGTACCCAAATTTCAAAATCGTGCGTTGTAATCTCTGTGTACTGCAGCTGTAATAAACCCTTTAAAATGTCTACATAATGCCACGTTTATTTTCAGTATATTTTGTACTCTCTTATTTAACATATCATGAAAAGATTTTATCAATTCAAGTCCCTTTACTGTTCGTTCATTAAACCTTGCCCGGGTTTTGGGGGTTTGTCCCTGGCGGTCTGAGAGCTTCGTCGACTTAGCTGGTTGGCTTACCCTACAACCGATGCCAGTTTGGTATTTGCAGGTCATGGTATGATGCTTTGTCTGTCCTGGGTGGTACCGGTTGTGGTTGTGTCCAAACCGACGATTTGGTAACCACATAAAAACCAGACCAAGGCACACCTTTAGCTAGGAGGATAATATGTGCACTAGGCCAAAGCTATCATTAAAATGTTAATTATTGGTAGCAATTACAGTAGCTCAAGAACGTCTTAATCCATCTTGTCCCAAATAAAACTGTTGCGTGCTATACACTACACACTAGTTTCCATAAGCACGTGTGTTCTTTCGCAAGCAAAAAAGCCTTATCAGAAGTGGCAAATTATTATTTTGACAAAAAGACTCCAAGTTGTACTTCATAGTCTATTTTTTTTTTTTTTGATTCCTGGCCGAAGGCAGGCAAGGAATCTATGCGATGGTGATGTCGCTTGTGTTTGTATGTAAGCACTCACAGACCCCTCCTTAGCGGGTACATAGGCAGCCGGCTGGACCTCCGCTCTCGCCCGTTGTTCCTAGCTCACGCGCGGCTCGTAACTGGCGTAGCTGCCCGAAAATGCGGTCACTGCAATGAGAAGTCTCGCGCGGCTGCACGTGCCTGCATTGGCAAGCAGCCTGCCCTCCAAACACGTACGTCTGCTGGGTTACTTGGAGGTCAGCCAGGCTGATGGGGAAATCCCGTGAATTTCTTACCGGGTCCTTAACGCAATCAAATGCCACCTTCTTTGAACGAACTTTTCATTACTAATTCTGTAATACATGGCCACTTTACTAGACAGTCTGATTACTTGCATATCTCTTGCTTTCGCTCAAGCTTTTTAATGAAGGGATTACACTACCGTGCAGTTACCTTGTGGAATTCACTTCCAGATATTTTAAAACAGGAACCGTCTATTCTCAGCTTTAAGATGAGCTAACACAAGTATTTGATCGAAATGTGTTAATTACTTACTTTTTAATTATTAATCTTTTATGATAAGGGCTTTCTCTTTTGTCTGGTTTAGAGGCATGGCTTTGGTTTTAAGTGGTGGGGAGGTGGTTGTTTTTTTAGACTGCTGCTTTGCAATGCCTTTTGCGCTTAAAATCACCTTGGTATGTGTAATCACCTTGGTACTCAACTATTTTTTTAGTACTTTACTCTATTTTTTCAAGGGAGTGTTCTGTCTTTGATGTTAAACTCAACAGGGTTTTGCAGTTCACTTGCTTCCGCTACTACTACTACCACGAATTGCCTCCGTGGCTGTATAAATGTAGTATTTTGTCATATTGTATACTGTAGTGGAGAAACAAATGAATGAATGAATGAATGAATGAATGAATGAATGAATGAATGAATGAATGAATGAATGAATGAATGAATGAATGAATGAATGAAGAATGATAAACCTCAGTACAACAGAGCATCCCCATTTGGCAATGAAAAACTAAGTCTTTTGCCTTTCTGGTCATTCTCCACATTTGTGTAACTAATACGCTTATAGTAGCATTACTTTGCCCGGAACAGTCGGTAAGGCGCTACTGTTTATTACAATCCCTAAGGTTTAAAGGTTGTTTTTGTACTTTTTTGATGATTATGCATTTTAATAGAAGGTGTGGTAGATGATTCTTTAAACATAATGTATGTATTCAGCCGTCTTTCATAGCTTGCCCTCAATTTTTAGATCGTCATAGTCAATTGTATCCTTTTTTTTTTCTTCAATGCTATTGTACAAACCGGACTACCAAACACAGTTGAAAGTTAAAAGGTGTCAATTATTCCACTTCATAACAGTCACGTTGTTTTATGGAAGTGAAACATTTGTTCGCTGGAATCTAGACCATTTTACGCAGGTTATTCAATGGATTCAGAATATAGGCTTTTTAGGTTATTACTTATTGTCCAAGTTCAATGTAGCACGTATTATTGCCAGTCCCGACACAGGGGACCTTTGACTTCAAAGTTAGTTAACCAAGGCAGAGTGTATTCCTATGATTATCAATCAGAACAATCCATTAACCACCACGTCAGCTAACATTCTGTCTTTTGTAGGAAGAGGCCTTGAAAGATATTACTTCTTTCAATACATTGTAGAAGCGGTACGTTTACGTTTTAACCTTATGGCGAATATAGTTCATGAGCTAAGTCCCTGTACAGTAGAATATGTGAGATATTTTAAATATAGGAGTTTTGTACAAATTCGTCGATTTCCATAACCTGAAATCACAGCAGCGTTTTTCCGCACTCTTCGGCCTTGCAACAAGGACATTTTATTATGGACCCAGCAGAGTATGGTATTAAACTGTATCATATCATGAGAAAAGTTTTACTACGTAGATCAACTTAAGTAGAACTTTCATCCCTAACATTGAAGGACTTTGCATATATGGATAATGTACAGATATGTAGAATACAACTAGGATAGTTAGCAATAACAGTAACAAAAATAATGGAGGTAATTATTGTCACTCATATTGCCCCGCTGCCCCTCATATCCATCTACTGTATATCTGAAGTAGGCTATGACAAAACCAAGTGGTGAAATATGCTCAAGTTATTGTGTCCAATTTGGTCTGCCCCTAGTGCAATGCATCATTCATTCTCACGCCCAAAAAGTTGTGAATATCTAGAACTTTTGGGGATGGTCCTTCTAGCCACATTACACCAAACGACCATGGTAAAATAAAATATCTTTGGATGCAACATTTTTCGACACTTCAAAATGAAGTTTTAATCATGGATACTGGAGGTATATCTTAACCCCCCCCCCCCCCCCTCGTTCGATCTGTTTGTCTATCTGTTGGTCGGTGGGCCGGTCGCTCGGTCAGTTGGTCCCACCCAGAACTCCACGGTTGCATGTACTTCTCAAGTTAGGTCACATCATGGGCTAGGAAACCTCATTTCTGAGCCATTTTTTCCGTGACGGAAATATCTTCTAAGTCACTCGATGCCAATACTTGCTAATTGTACCGATTTGGGCGGCAGAATACCGCTTTTTAGAGATTTGAACCGGCTACCGATTTTTTACTCTAATCTACCGATTTTTGGCAAACCTGCAATAGAATTTATTGAAACTATTATTCAAGTTACACTTTGATGTTTAAGCCTGCATATTGTGCGTAATTCACTCAAAAAACAGCTCAGAAAATGTTGATAAAAGTACGACTCATCGGTCTAGCTTGAGCTGGAAGATATGGATCGATCGATACCCGTGCGCGTACGTAAGTACGTAACTGTGTATTGTGTTCTGCAGTATAATGTTAAGTACGGCACAAGCGCACATGAATAGTCCGACTGTACTGTACTCGATTGTTTATATCTTTTGCGATCAGAGCGTGCGGGGGCTCGCGGCTTGACAATAATCCCATCACCTACACATAGACTTCCATACAAATATCGATATGGAGGCAGCGCATCAGTTATTGCCGCCGCTATACAGTCTCTGTGCTAGCTAGCCCACTTGAAGAATAATAAATTATTTTCCAGCAATATGTGTGTATTTGATTCTATATAGTTATTCCTACAAAATAGTTCATAAAATACATAATAATGTCTCCTTATGCATACACAATACCGTATAAACTATACACCAAATCATTTATTTTCACATTAAAAAACCCAAAAAAAGCTACACACCGTGGGAGGGGGCATCCCCCCTCTTACACACACCCCTCTCGCGCAAGCGCACTCTCCGCTCGGTCGCTTCGCTCTCTCGCAAAATCTACCGCTTTGCCACTTTCAGATGTTGGCAAGTATGGGCCGGATGCTGACCCGGCAAACATCCCTAGGTTGGTTTTGATTCTAATCAACACACCTTCCCCAACCTGTACCGTGTCAGAAGCGACTGCTAGTCTGCGCAGTCGCTCACAATGTCTTGAGCCTTTCGGGTTTGTAGCAGATAGTTCTTTCATCGAGACGGGATGAACCTTAAAGGTTTTGTTCATTGCAGCCTGTGGATAAGATCAATTCTCGGTTTGCATTGCGCCGGTGAGATTCTCAATTATCGGTTTGCATGCGCCTGTGATAGATCAATATATCCGGTTTTGCATTAATGTTACAATGGCGTGGATCCATGTTCCAAAGGTGGGGGAACTTTTCCACAAATTTTGCAAATTGTCGTCCTGGGGAGGGGTGTGTATCCCTCCCCTTTGAAGAAAAAAGGAAAATTAGATAGGTGTCATCCATGGCATATGGTCGCCATATTTTGGGGGCCAATTTAGCTTTTAAAATGTAGTGTCAGTCGTTAATCTATGTTATAATACATTCACTCACAGTTTCAGTTTTCATTCATTTTGGAAAAAGTGGGGGGACTTTTTGGAGATGGCCCCCCCTTCCAAATGTCGAACGTGAGGGGAACGCGTCTCCATCCCACAGGATTCACGCCCGTAAATGGTGTATTTTGCTCGTGGTATACAATTGGAGGAAGTTCAAATAATCGTTTCGCAATAGGCACAAATGCGTGTCGAGAAAGATCTAGTTCATACGAAAACTCAGGAGGGGCGGATTTGGAGAGAGACGTAGACTTATAGCACTTTAGGGAAGAAATTCTCTAAGCAATCCTTATTTGACACTAACCTCTGGAAACATTCCACAATTCAGTTTTGATAGACCGTATGTATATGACGTTGCAGAAAAGTTCCACAAAGATAAGCCCCTATCCGTAGCAGAAAGCTTCAATATGCAGCAGGGTTTGCCCCGGTGGAGGGCAGGGGCCATACCCCTCCCCTTGGGGAAGGCTTCGCCTGTCCCGGAAAATTGACAAATATCTAGGGAAGCTTCAGTCGGAACGATTAAGTATGTAGTCCTCAACGGCGACTAGTTACCTCGACGGTTCACCCGTTCTTACTCTCAAGAGGACAACTTTCTAAAAGTAACCCAAAAATTTTCGGCGCTCTTCGCCCGCTTTGCATTTATTTTAGTTTCCTTCCATAGTTCGGTTCCAAATAGTACACGCCCTTTCTGTCTTTCCAAGTAACATATAGGTAGAGTACACAGGTTAATTCAGAGGTTGGGAATCTCATTCTATATCGAATAGCTTTGAAATATTCCCTTGTGTCTCTCCAGCGGTGCCGGGCAGACGAAGTAGATTCTATACAGCAAATTTAATACATACAGGTTATCCTCCAACAACCCGACGGTTGCTTTATTTTGGGGGGGGGGGGTGGGGGGGGGGGGGGGTGGGGGGGGGGGGGGGTGGGGGGGGGGGGGGGTGGGGGGGGGGGGGGGTGGGGGGGGGGGGGGGTGGGGGGGGGGGGGGGTGGGGGGGGGGGGGGGTGGGGGGGGGGGGGGGTGGGGGGGGGGGGGGGTGGGGGGGGGGGGGGGTGGGGGGGGGGGGGGGTGGGGGGGGGGGGGGGTGGGGGGGGGGGGGGGTGGGGGGGGGGGGGGGTGGGGGGGGGGGGGGGTGGGGGGGGGGGGGGGTGGGGGGGGGGGGGGGTGGGGGGGGGGGGGGGTGGGGGGGGGGGGGGGTGGGGGGGGGGGGGGGTGGGGGGGGGGGGGGGTGGGGGGGGGGGGGGGTGGGGGGGGGGGGGGGTGGGGGGGGGGGGGGGTGGGGGGGGGGGGGGGTGGGGGGGGGGGGGGGTGGGGGGGGGGGGGGGTGGGGGGGGGGGGGGGTGGGGGGGGGGGGGGGTGGGGGGGGGGGGGGGTGGGGGGGGGGGGGGGTGGGGGGGGGGGGGGGTGGGGGGGGGGGGGGGTGGGGGGGGGGGGGGGTGGGGGGGGGGGGGGGTGGGGGGGGGGGGGGGTGGGGGGGGGGGGGGGTGGGGGGGGGGGGGGGTGGGGGGGGGGGGGGGTGGGGGGGGGGGGGGGTGGGGGGGGGGGGGGGTGATTTATGATACCATTGGTTTGGGGGCCCCTCGCTGTCTCTTGTCCGAGGGTCTTGCTACGCCGCTGCCAACGGTCGTGCAGTGTGCGCGAGTTTACAAATGCGACTCCGGGCAGTTTAAGACCAGTTTTAAAGACAGGTTTGCATCACCCTAAGTATGACTTTTAGTTGGGGGTAAGCAAAAGTCTCAGTTGGTGACTAATCTTTAATTGACATCAGAGTTACAAAATTCAAAAGATGCAGAGCAGCTCATATTACACAGCACGCACAGAGATGTTTTGATTACACATGGGGTCTTTTCATGCTCAACAAGGATGTGTCCTTGAGCATGAGAACTATGTTTGTGTGCTGCACAAGGAGAAGCAGTAAAGGACAATTATGGGCGGGGCTTAACCACCAAGTAAAAGTCATACTTATGAGGTGATGCAAAATCCCTCTTTAAGTCTAGTCGCCTTCAGTCGGGAAGACCCAGACATTATCGCTCTTCCAGACTGGAAGCAACGCCACATTAAAACTGGTCTTAAAACTGCCAGTGCGCAGCCGTAAACTCACACTACACGACTGTTAGAGACCCCGGACGATCCGTTGGTGATGAGTTGGTGCGCAAAGTCGTTTAGTGTGGCTCGGCCTATAGCTTTAACGGTATACAAGCTCCGTATTTCCTATGCTATTGTTGTAGCGGTTTCAGTGCGGTGGCTCCTTTGCCGACTATTGCGGTTATCTATGAAATCTGATTAAAATGTATCTCATGCTTTTATAATTTCATTATCACCTGCATACTTATTGGACGAGGGAAGATTGAATGAGCTTGTGGTAATTTGTTGTAAGTATTTACGTCAGTATGTGACCCAAGCGTCCTGGTTCAAGTGGTAATATGAAATACCTGTTTCTCTTCCCCATGTTTACTTCTCTGCAGGCTTATTGCCGCTGGAATAGACTCCAAATGTACGTTGGGTACATACAGGGGCGGCGCCACAGGTGCGGGGGGTGCAGGAGCAGGCATTTGCCCCCCTATGCGTTTTGACCCAAAATAAAAAATCGTCTAAATAACGTTTTAAGACAAGCATAATTTATGGTAGGGGGTGGGGTGAGGTGTAACAGTAATCGATAGGGAATAAAGTATTGCGACTACATTATCCGTCGCATATAGCGACAGCTTCGGTGTAAAATCCTCGAAAAATTTTGCGCGCTTCGCGCGCAGTTTGTCTTTCTCTGTCTAACTCATTGTACATTCGCACGTTACTGCATCCACCGCAGAGCTACACTTAGGCCCATTCTCACATCCCAGAAGACCCATGATATGAATTTCCTCTCTGAGTTTGTTTTTTTTGTTTTTTTTGTCGTTTAAGGGTTAATACCTAATAGCGTAAACAATAGGGGCGGGGTGGCCAGCAAAAAATACAGTATATCACCTGGCTAGATATTCTGATGAAAATTGCTGTCTATTTTGAAAAACAAGCAAAACATAGTATTTCCAACACTAAACTGACTGATTTGAGTGATTAAAAAGTTAATTCAAATCCGTATTTGACCGACGTATTTATCAATACTTCTGTATGGAAATTCTCGGACTACGCCGCGAATGTGGTAGTCTCTTACGAGTTCCATGGCTACCTTCACGACCGTGGCTCACGTGAGAAGTAGGCTACTGACATCATGTTGTACTGTGTAGAATCCAGGTGCGCATGGACCTACACCCAGCTCTAGTATGTACCACTTGTTCCTTAACATCCATGACAGATGACAATGTCTGTAATAGTGCAGTACTCGGATATCCAACCAGGGGAGGAGGGGGCGGGGGTAGTATGTTTTCACTTCCGTGTACATTGGTTCAAATCATGTCACAACAATCACAAAATGGTAAATTGGTACCATAGGGTAGGTTAAACCAGAGGAAGAGTAACAGTTTCCCGTGAAAGTGGGAAAGTATATATACGGCGTGTAACATATCTAGATGTCTTAAGTGCAATTTGAAAGATCTGGGAAGGGCCATTTCTTGCGATATGGGAGCTGTTTTGGCAAAAATTTTATCGGCGCAGTCCGCGCCAGCCAATAGAAATCATGCCACATATCAGTGCAATTTGAAAGGTCTGAGAAGGACCATTTAATTGCGATATAGAAGCCATTTTGGCAACATTTTAAAAACGTTAGTGGAGCTCCGCTTCTATACCAACGCAACCAAACCCGTTCACACCCTCATGCCTGTCAGTCGTCACTTATCAAGAGTATCGTACGGTTCAAAAATGCCTCCAAGATCCCGAGAAGTGCCATTTCATGCAGTCTGGGGGGTCTGTAGGGCGAAAATTCTCTTGTACGCTTCGCACAAAACTATGATGGTCCCGCTTCGATGGCAACTTCCATTCTGCGCCCCTCCCCCAATAGCCAACACAAATCGCCGCCCTTGCCCGTTTGTTATGTAATCGTCGACAATAAGTGCAACAAAGTTAGAAAACTGTAGTCGGCCAAAAGTAAAGAACGTTGGATTACTTACCTAGAAACTAGATTTCTCGAGAAAAAATATGACTTCAAAAGATGCAAAATATTGTACCAGATTGCGTCTAAGGCTTCCCGGTAGTCGAAAAATCTTTCACACCCCCTCCCATTAACCCCTCACTCAGAACCGCGATCATTCATCTCATACCTGGGGCGGATGCAGGGGGAAGGAATCAGTCGCTCCCAAAAAATTCAAGAAAAACGGCAAAAAAGTTTGTTAAGCTATAGTATGAGGAGGGGACAGGATGTAAGTACGCTGCATCTTCGATCTATGTCCGTCCCCTATACGTTTCTTTGCCTGTGTTTTTTCTAGTTTCTTCAGTTAAACGTACGTTACCTATCCGTTCATTGTCAGTTCTATTCCTTTACGCTTCCGTTACTTTTGCGTTAGTATCCGTCGAACATTCGGTACACGTACTGTACTTTTACGTTTCATCCGTTTGTTGTCCGGTAACGATCCGGTGAGCAATAGCAATCACTGTAGACGAACGGATACTAACGGAGAAGTCCAGTATCAGAAACGCACGATAAAATGATAAAACGGAAGCTTAGCGGATAAGTAACGAAGACGTAATGGGGACCTTTTTCGGTCGACGTCTGGTCCAAGTTTTGTCCATGTTCAAAATCTCTCGCCGTTCATACCGGAAGTTCCCGGTCATGAAACGAAGTCGGCGGAGGAGAACAGGAGACTAAACGGATACTAACGTACATCAACGGAGTGACATTTTGGGTCTTCGTTTCCTCTCCGTTATTGCAATCCGGTGAGGTGTGACAGTCGCTTAATTAAAGACTGACGTGTGTTATGGTACGGTATCTCCCTCTCTCCTCCCTCTCCCTCCCTGGTGACGCCATCCCAACCAATTATTTATACCTCTGCCTGTGAATTCATTCTTAAGATTTAAGTCCAAATTTTACATAAATAATACTGCAATAAAACAAATTGCAATCAGTTTTGTCTCTATCCCATACATGCACGTTTCATTTCAGGAGTTTAAAGTGGACCTAAAGTGTAGAATTATAAGAATATATATTTCAGACGTTGGAAACGAATTTTACTCATCCAACTCTCATTTTCATAGCTCACCCTGTTGCGAGATATGAAAAGTTAAAATTTATTCATTTTATTTGAAATGGTAAATTGCGCAATAATTTGTGATGATCTTCTTGTAAAACTCACATTACTTGCTTTTGTTTCCTTTTGAAATTGAAATGTTTACATAACCTTGCAAAAATAACTGCTGTACGGTGAGGTTTTGTATAGTCAAGTCACCCTATAACAGTGAGAAAGTGATCACATTTTGGTACAACCTGCACAAGGTGCAGAGGCTTTCGAAAAAATAAAGAAAACAAAGAATTTAATTTGAGTAGTACAAGAATGACATTACCAATTATTGCGCCATCTACCATTTTAAATTGAATAAGCACCAACATTTTTTATATCTCAGCTCAGGAATTCCTGTAAAGATGGCAGTTAGACCATTTGGATTCATTTTTCAAGCTTTGTAACATATGTTTTTGAATTTGTAGCCTTTAGGTACACTTTAAATTTAGCTAAAATTTGGCAGTTCTTTGTACACCAAAAAAATTGCATTTTCTATGTGCGTTTCTTTCAACATAAAAAGCTGATTTAACTGTATTTTCAAAGCAAAGTGAACTCAAAGCAAGCTGGAGTGATTTCACATTCTCACATTGATGAGCAGTTCTCCCTTTTCTGTGCCTTTCAATCGTTTTGGCTTACAGACCCTTAAGGGTGCAATTTGCAAAATTTCAATATCTCCTATGCATATTACGTAATGATACCATACGATTATGAAGGACACTAAATCGGATTTAAATTTAACGATACACATAATTCAGTCTATTAATGTGAGGAAATGACGTCACTCCTGTTTGCGTAAAGTTTACTTTAGCTTGCAAATTTGGTTACATCATTGGTTCAAAAACTCGAAAACTATAGGTAAAAGTTAAATGGTATCTCATAAGAGTTATGATTCCTCTCCCTTTTATAAAATTCAATTTTGCATATAACTCTTCCTCAGTGATTCGGCTTTTCTATAAGCAAGAAAAAATCACATAATGAGTATTAATTTTTTCTTATTAATTATGAAATTGCAGACATGAGATCGATATTTCAAGGATGAATACATACAGCTTAGAACACTCGGGAAGTGCCGTTTCCGGCCATCTGGAGGGTTTGCAAAGTCAAAAATTTTCTTGAACGCTCCGCGCCAACTGATGGTGGCGCTCCGCTTAGAAATATGTATTACCATTTTTCATAGATTTATTTTTTCTCCTTAATTGAGAAATTGCAGACATATGATCCATATTTCAAGGCTGGGTACATGCAGCTTAGAACACTCGGGAAGTGCCATTTCCGGCCATCTGGAGGGTTTGTAAAGCCCAAAATTTTCTTGTACGCTCCGCGCCAACTGATGGTGGCGCTCCGCTTAGATAGTCTTCCTGCACTCAGCCCCCCCCCCCCCCCAATATTTTTTCGTTCCGCCGCGCTTGCTGCATAGTTGAAGCGTCTCATTCAGTGAGGGGCCGATTTTCACTGACAGACAAACAACCCTTCTCACAGTTCGTATTTATTTCAGACAAAAAAGTTTTTTTTTAGAGAAAAATAAAGTCCAAGAGAATGAAAACGCCAAAACGCAGGTTCTGACACGAGGAGGGTGGGGGTGGTAGGGTGAGGCTCGGAAGTCTTCAATGGCTGCACCCCTCCAAACAACAAAGCTGGGTCCGACCCGGCATGATTTGCCACCCCTATCGAAAAACCCTGGCGCCGCCCCTGGTTGGGTACCAGGCAACAATATATTTTCCCTTCATGAAAGTGAAATGAAAGTGCCACGCACTTCAGGGCCAAGCCCTGGTCAAATCACTGGGGTGAGGCTGGGGAAAAAGATGACGTTCCTTGTATAGCTGACACCCAGGAGGATCAGTTGTTTGTAATCCCCGTTTAGGGGTGCCTTCCAGTTGGAGCGGGTAGTCCACATATATGGTGGGTTAGCGAAATGGTGCAATCTTGGGTAAAGCTCAGCCAACATGTTAAGACGTTATCGTTATTTATTGAGTTTTCCTATTAGTGTTCGGTTTAAGGGAAAGGGTTTCATCTAAACAGAGAAGACACTCATTTCCCTGGAAATTTTTTTCGGTGAAGTGGCAAAATTACGAATGTTATTTTCCTTGCCAAAGCTAAACGATTATCATACTAACAGTTTCTCATTATTAATGGTCTTTTTCGGCTGTTAACTTTCCGGTACTAGTGCAAGGGGAGGGTCTTCCTCTCTCAGAACGCCTCTGGGAGCGCCACCATCAGGTTGCGCATAAGGTGGACCTAACAATTTTCTTTTTTTTTGGGGGGGGGGGGAATACCTCCCAGACTGGCAGACAAAATGACACTCTCTAAACACTGTAAGTTGCATCTATAATTATTCGATTTTAAGACTTCACTTTAGACGTTTAGGTCCCAAAACAAAATCAGAAATCACTGTGAAGGGGGGGGGGGGAGTTAAGGTTACTCTTTGACATTCTGTGATGTTATCAAGTAGTTAGAGTTATTCATTTCTATTTCATAAAACATGCTGTGGCATGGCGAGTGAAACAATTCTATAGAGCTTTAGCCCACATGCTTCAATTTTGTTCGGTGTATCATGTAAATTCAGGCAACAATATTGGTAATCGGCCACTGGCTAATCCAGTTATTGGAGGAAGGGGGTTTATTCTTCAGGGTGAATATCCCTGACACTTGAGAGCGCTTCATGACGGGCGCCTCCTCTAGAAAATTTGGGTAAAAGGAAAAATTTCATGTGTTTTATAAGGTTCTGATGACCTTACAGAATCATTGAACCAGTAATGAAATTTGTTAGTATTTCCAGTAATTCGTTTCATGTAGGCCAACTTTCCATGCAGGCTATGGAAATGTGTGGGAAATGGGGCTTCTCCTGTCCAACCTCGCAGGCTACAACCCTGCACTCACATGCATACACACACGCACAAAAAGTCTTTCCTTGGTTGCGTTTAAGTGGGGTTCTTTATTTTTGTTACTTGTGTTTCATTTACTGCCAGTCAGCACCTGTTTTCGAAGTTTTCATTTTGCTTGAAAACTACATTAGAGTTTGCATAGCAGTCTGACAAATTTAGGGCGTATGCCCAAACTTATTTGAGTAAAGGATTTTGCCCTTAGTACAAGATAGAAATTCATCAGTAGATAGCGAGGGTACGTACAGTCGTTACCCTTACAAAAAAAATGTGGGGCATGCCACATGTGAACATGCATAATCACATGTGGCGGGGCATAGGGAAATACATGACTGGAAAAGTGAGGTAATGAGTGGTGACACATGTGGGATTGGAACCAATTTGACACACAATATTCTACTTTACCCCACTTTGCCACATGTTTGCCTTTGTAAAAATGTATTTTGGTTCTCCACTCTTGGTCACATGCGGCAAACTGCGGTAATGCAGGTAAAAGCATGGCATCTTAAAAAGTGGGTCAAATTTTTATTAAAATCACACATTGCCCTACAAAAAATCACATAAAATTCACTATTTTTCACACCCAGCCGTAGTTTTACACAGTATGACACGGTTTGTCCGGTGTGGTATTGGAACTTTTGCCACACAATTTTTTTGTAAGGGTATGAATTAACATTGACTGAGTGCAAGTATAGTACAGTTAGTACTAGGATCTTGAGCAAGACTATAGGAGATCAACGGAGGCCGACGTGGGGAACAATATTGTATGTCGAGTAAATTATTCAGTTTGCAACAGATGCGGGCTTTGAGGTGAGGCTCGAGGCGCCGTTGAACCAGGGCGGTTAGGAAGGAGATCCAATGTTCTAAAGACTCTTTGCAGCAATGTTCGTTTCCGACAGTTATCTTGCCTTTCTTCTCAAAATTCTTATCTCAATACCTAGATCAACTAGGATCAGTGATGCATTGTGAAAATGACGAGAAGACTGACACCTCTTACGTTGAACTCGTTAATTTTCGTTGCCAGCTGTCATGCAGAAATCCGAAAATTTTATCCTTTCGACGTTATTCCTTACACTAAATATCGTTTCATTTAAAGTCAGCTAACAATTTCTTTACAAGTTACTTTTCGAATATGTTTCTAGAGGAAAGTATTAGGCTTGAACAATGCTTCCAGCAGGTGACGTATTAATATCGTGGGTGCACAATTGAAGTACAGTCGTTTTACTGAAAATCCTCATTAAATTTGTGCATTGGCGGAAACAAACCTTACTTCAAAGCATGTATAGACAATGGCCTTTGTCATGCTAGTGAAGAATGAATTGAAAGTTAATTTTAAATTTTTGTCTCAGATCGAGAGACACTGCTTACTTTGTATAGCAGGTACCCAAATATATTTGAATTTGACATCAAATATTCCGTCTTTTTCTGTCTCGTTTCATACCTCTAGCATGTTTACAGATATAGTTGCGCCCTTCCATTAGTAGCGTTGGCCTCACCAGTTTCTCTGACCTAGGGTGAATTTTAGTCTCCTGAGTAACCCCCACCCCCACCGCTGAGCTTGGGCTTCTGTTTCCAAATCCTCATAGACTCTACAATTATATCCCCCATCGGGTTCCATGGGGGAACCATCGCTGCACGTCAAAGGATCGGCACCCATGTCTTGAGAACAGTCTCGGTCTAAGACTTCAAAGAGCCCATTAAGTTTGGTCTAAATCTTAAAAGAAGATAATTAACTTCTCACGTTAGAGAGGTCATTACTTTTTGACTTTTTACAAAATGCCATGGTTAGGAAACTCTTATTAAGTCTCAAGGCTGTTCTGTCTCATAATTTTGAATTTGACCCAACGTGTGCACTTGCAAATTATACATCTTTTTATCACAAGACTGCCTGCCCGTTACATGACCATGCAGTTTACTGTTATGACCTCTTTCTGAAGCAGGTAATGTGTAGGTAGTATGGGAACTTGAACTGTATCATAACAGGGCCGTAGCCTGGACGAAATCTCTGGGGGTCAACTCATGACACTAAGTGGAACACTAAAAGTGGCGTGCCTATGGATAGTTGTCATCCTGGGGGACCCTTCCTTCTTCACATGTGCACGGGCGCCATCATTGGGACGGTACTGAGGGGAAGGGGTACATGTAAGGACTGGCCTAGGTGCAAAATGGTGTTATCGTTGACAAAGCATTAAACTGATTTTATCTTTACAAATTGCCATTATTTATAGTGATATTCTTCCTAGTTCTTGGCTGGGCGTAGGGCTAGAGGTGCTGTCTAAGCAAAAAGGACGACATCCCAACTCTTTCAGAAATGTTTGCCTATGTGAGGTGGATTGGATGCAAAAGAGTGCTACCTTTGGTAAAGCTGCGTAAAGAGTTGAACTGATTATATATTTAGGAATTCTTATTATTCAGCGGTTTTTAATAATTCTGATAGGGTGTAATTGAAGGTGATGTTGCCTACGGGGAGGAATGACACTTCTACTCTTTAAGAATTTTTCTTTATCTAAGGTTTGCTAAATCCAAAATAGTGTTATCTTTGGTAAACCTTTGAACTGTTACATGATTTGATGTTTTACATCTTTACTGTTTTGTTCGGTTGGGGCATGGTACCCTTACGACAGTGGCGGCGGAACTGGCGGGACTTAGAGAGCTCAGCCCCCAGTGACAAAAGTGAGGGGCTAAAGGTATGTTCAGCCCCCCTCCCCGATATTTGCCAAGTTGAGCTGGGTACATGCATCTTAGAACACTCGGGAAGTGCTGTTTCCGGCCATCTGGAGGGTTTGTAAACCAAAAATTTTCTTGCCCGCTCAGCGCCATCCTGTAGCTGGTGGCGCTCCACTTAGAAAGTCTTGCTGGTACTCAGCCCTCCAATCGTTTTTCCGTTCCGCCGCGCCTGCCTTACAAGGCTGGTAGCCGGTGCAGACTGCTCGCTCTAGATACGCCTCTGAAATAGGCGAGCCACCATTTCGCGCGAAGCCGTAGCGTAGGCCTTGCAAGAAAATGCTCTGTAGAAATGCCTAGATTTCATGCTTTGGAAACAACTTCATTTAGCTTTGATTTATATCAAAAATTACTTTACAAAGCTCATTGAGTTGGTAAAAGGTAATGCTGTAGAACGTTATTGTACTTCATTCTCCGTCTATGCAATTGTATGTAAGCTATGTATCTTGTGAGAGAAAGAGATTCCTTTATCAGAAAGAGAAACCATAGGAACGCATTCATGGCGGGGGTCCGGGACCTCTCCGGAATAAAGGGGGAGGGGCCCTTATATGCGATTTCCCATGTTCTTTAATTGGGCCTTGAAATCATATATGTACTCAGGCCTGGATTAAGCTAGTGAGGGACCTGTAGCATATGTTACAGGGCAGTATATAAAAAAAAACACATAAATATATTTAAACACATACATTTTTAACTTGCATAGCAATTATACTTTGTCATTTGCTAAAGAGATAGATAATGACAAATATGCCTATATAGTATTACTTACATGTAGGTATCAAAAGGAAAACTACTACCGTTCAATATTACATTTTCTAGATTAATGAGAACAAGCAAATTGTTGCCGATGGTACTAGAAATGTCTATTTCACGCAGTTCACATTCAGTGCTCATTAGTGTGAGATTATTCAATCTTTTTTAACCCATGGTGCTCTTTAGTTCATTTTTAACCAGTTTCCTTGTAGCTCACCCCCTTTTGCTTCCAAAACTGATGTGTTTGTCCGGTTGTCGGCACAATTGTTTTGTTGGCAAATTTTTATCCCTAATGCGCCCTCTTCACAAGTGTTTGGTACTAGTGTAACAGGGCAGGCATGTTTATAAATTATCGTAAAGTCAGACACTGTTAATTCAATTGTTATGTATTATAATGTAGCATTGGCTTAGCCTACGGCGACACTGTGTTACTAGGCCTAACGTTGGACTTGTTTGTACACTCGTGCAGCAAATCACGTAGGCCTAGGCTAAGCTAATGTAAGTAACATTGGTACTTGCAGTTTGATGCAGTTGGAAGATGGAATATACTTAACTTTATTGTTCAGTTGTACGTACTTACTAACTAGTAATTCGTACCGTTATTTCTTTAACGATGCAATAACGTTAACATGTATTATTATGACGCAGACAGATAGGTATGATTATGAGCGCGCGGTACTCTAGTAAATTTACAGTTCCTAACGAAACGATCTATTATAGTGTGCTGCGCGTCCAGACGGCCGCTGTACTGTTGTATGTACAGTGTATGCGCGCCTTGCCGAGACGCTTGTAGTTTTGACGTCACAATCGTTCCGGGAATCCCCTTATGTCTTAGTTCAAACAAGGAGCGCGTAGAATTGCACTGTTTTCTGCGCCGTGTAAAGCTGTTATTTTCAAAGTAAGATTCATTTATTAATCGAGGGAGATCGAGAGCGGGTGGAAGGTTTAGCGAGGGTTGGTGCGGTTGCAACTGCAGAAAGTAAGTGTTGTGTTATAATAAACTGGCCAGATTAGGTAGTAGGCCTAGTAAAAAAAAAATAAGATTTAATTAAAGCACAATTTAAACATTATATCACTAGGATTATTTTGTCTCTTTCATCGAGTCTCTCAGCCACACGACCTAGAATTCAATCCTGGAGAAAGATCTTCATATCGCTCCAGGCCAGGAGAAACAAGTTGCCCATTTGAAAAACGCGCGGCCGACCCCTTTTACACTAGTCACCCTATAGGAGTAGCGAAACAGTTGCAGAAATGAAGAACATTCGAAATGAAGACGCTCTAACGCAATGAGTGCCAAAGTACAACTGCGGGTGCAGGGCCCTTTGGGTCCGGAACTTTACAAAAAGTTGCCGACATATTCCGATTCAAATTTAATGAGCAGAGCAGTGAACGCATGAAATTTTTGACAGTTTGCAGCAATTCTAAATAAAAAATAATAAAAGATAGAATTTAAAAATGACAACTACCCTACTTTCTTAATGTAAAAGAGTGAAATTCACTCTTTGACGACTGCCTACAGTGACCACTCTTTTTCGAGTGGAAATCGACTGAAATTCCACTCTGCCCTGAGTGGTAGTTAACTCTAAAGGAGTGAAAATGACACTCGATGGGGACTGGGATTCCACTCGAAACAGACAGTGGTCACTGCAGTCAATCGTTTTGGTATATTTTCACTCTTTAACATTTAGAGAGTAACTCCATTCACATCTTTCCCGCCGACAACGATTTTCCCAACATACCTGTTCTTCAATTCCTGCCTTTCCGCCAATACAAAGTAAGAAAGGAAACAAAAGCAGTACCATGTTCGGCATACATACAGTAATACCACATGACCAATACAAGAAGGACAAAGGACAATTGCGTACTGCCATTCAGACCCAGAGTCTATATCATAACACGCAGGGGCGGGATTTGGTGTGTGAAAGTGGGGGCAAACCCGGGCGGAGTACCAAACGGGGTCGACGGCGCCGAGAGAGCACGAAGAGCTTCTTTGAAGGCGTGGGGTCCAGGGGCCTGCCCTCGGGCCCGGTGGAACGACTCCCTGGTGGTCCAGGGGAACGCCCCCGGAAGCCCTGATGTATTAAAAGAATTAAAACCATTATAATGAAGCATTTGGCTATCTTAAACCTCATCAGATGTGTGGTATAAGCAGATCAGAGGAATCACATTTTGACCTTTTTAAGTTAATAATAGCTTCAATCAGAATTACAGGTCATTTTGAAGGGGTTTTGGCTTGTGGGTGGTTACAGTGATGATAGAAGAATTTGTATGAATATGGAACATGCAAGATGTTCTTTAGGAAGTAATCACGAACCAATATTTAAAACGGGTGCGCGCAAAGCACCCCGAAGAAAACCGTATGTTACTGCAGTCTATTGTTTTTCTTTATATTTGGAATGCAATATTATCCATTACATTAAAGACTCTCCTACTTTCCCCAGCCAGGCTATTCTCTCTTTTTTGTTTCATTTTGCCCATGCTCTGGGACAAGGGACCCCTCAAGTTTTTCATTACTTGTGAAAAATAAGATAGTTTCGAAAATACAGGTTAAAGCATAAATTTGTAAGGACGATGAAAGGTTGAGGGTGATGGTGTATAATACTTTTCAAAATGAATGAAATGTTATGGGTAACTCTTACAGAGACATGGCCATGGGCTTCCACAGTAAAAGATGCCAGAGAAGCAATTTTTATTGGAGCCTGCACCTTCGTAAGGTGTGTCCAGCGAAGCGTTTAACTGCCAGTGCCGAGGGCAAGAAGCCGGAGGGTGGGGATCCTCCCGATAATTCGTTTTTAAATGTGATGGTTGTTGCTGACATTCTGGACCATTTTTAGAGAAAAACTAACAGAATAGAACGAACTAATAGAAATACTAACAGAATGCTTTTCTTATCTTGGTTGCAAATTTCAGATAGTGATTTTCGATCAATTGTATGAGGATGGTGGAAGTTGATGTGGAAAGTGAACAGCAGGATGGGTTGTAAGGGTTTTGGAATAGTAATTCACCCAAGCACTGATCCTACAGGAAGTACTAAGGAGACAATTCCACCGACAAAGGTTTACTAGGGAGTACGGACAGCAGTTTTAACGATGCACCTACTTCCATTGAGCTCACGCAAAACATGCTGAAAAAAATTATCGAGAATCACGATTCCCTGTATAGGTATAGGAAAAAAATTATGCCATTGTTTGGTAATTGAAATTAATGTTTTTCCTTCATTTTACATTGCAAAATTTACTAAAATGTTAAAAATTCTCCCATAATTTCTCTGGTCTCTCTTTCTTTCGTTCTTTTTTATAATTATTTTTATTCATTTTTTAGGTCTAGGAAAGGTAGGGGCAAGTGCCCCCGCTCTTATCCAGTAATCCCGCCTATGATAACACACAACAGCATTGTATGAAATGCATTGTAAAAATTGATCATTTGTAAATCCCTGTTTCTTAGTGTACACTTTTCCATAGGGGGACTCGGACTCGGATTGTGACTCGGACTCAGTCTCGGACTCGAATGTCAGTGATTCGGTCTCGGACTCGGACTCGAGAGGTGGGGACTGACTACAGCACTGATGATTTGATAAGATCTAATGACCTCGTTACCATCTCTTCAGGTGTAAACGTTTGTAACTAAAGAAGTAGCTAATCCAAATACCCCGTTTAACTTTTCATAAGCTTTCTGGCGTTTTGACAGGGCAGAGAGCAGTCACCAGTCTACACCTCAAGAACGCTTTGTATCACTGATAAAACTAAACTGCTAAAAACAGCACTTAGAGAGCTATTTTATAGCACTTTCCAAGAGCCCTATGAGGGCTGCACTTGTGGTGCTAAATTAGCACCTATGTAGGTGTTGCTTTTTCAGCACCTTTTAGTCATATTTTGATGAACTTGGTTTGCAAACATTGTTTATGATTATTTAATTGGTGTATAACATACAAAATCCACACCATGGAATGAGCACTTCAGGTACTGATTCAACATCAGCAACTGTTAGTTGCTACCATTTTTAGCACTTCAGTTTTTTCAGTGTACGCCCTCAACCTTGTGACGGGAATTTCTACACAATGAGGCGCGCCGTTCCAGTCACAATCTCAAACTCACTGCTCAAACTTGACAGATACGGCTATTAAGAGCGCGCGAGGATCTAAGCGCTCACTTACCAACTAAGAAAATTATGACCAAAACTGTTATTCAGCAATCGTCTGCCGACAGGCATATATATGAAGAGAAAATTAAAGCAATGTAAAAGAAATTGATAGCTCTAGCGCGGGGCCGCAGAAAGCGCTGGGCCCGTAGCATATGCTACTTTTGCTACCATACTATGTTAATTCGGCCCTGAATATAGTCGGGGCAGTTAAATTTTCAGCATTTCTGTGATTTTTTCTCAAGCAGGCCAACTTTCATTAACGGTTTGGGAATCTCAGGGGGTAACTGCCCTTGCCCCTACAGGCTACAGCCCTTCATACAACTGCATTTCTCACCTGCTGTGGAGCACAAAGCTGTGATCTAGGCTCGATGTTGATCAGTCGATCGTCTGGTCGTTTTATCTAGAGGACAGTGATACACACTGGTTTCATTACAGTACGGGTGGCGTCATAATTTGCCCTAAAAGGGGGCCAACGCTCCCCTACGGGGCCATCGACCAGGAGCCCCGACAGAGGCGACGGATTGCTGAAAGAATGGCGACCTCAAAATTTTAAATATTGGAGTTTTTAAAAAATTTAAAATTTTGAAGTTTTTGAACAAA
Organism: Holothuria leucospilota; assembly: GCA_029531755.1. NCBI lineage: Eukaryota > Metazoa > Echinodermata > Holothuroidea > Aspidochirotida > Holothuriidae > Holothuria > Holothuria leucospilota. The sequence goes on along the minus strand of CM055962.1, from coordinate 12,756,304 downwards.
CCTGCCCACTTTGAGGGGAGATCTATCATCGTTGGGGATTACATACTTGATCTTACCCATTGAGGTCCAGTTTCAGCTATATCTGCCCCTTTGCAAAGGACAAACTTTAAATGCATACATAGAAATATAAGTATAAATAAGTACCGGGGAACCAGAAGGAAGTTTCACTTAGTTTCGATTCTGGTCGATCTCTATCAAAATAGAAAACTATTTCAATGAACAATTACGTAAGAAATAACAAAAGGTCCAAAGAGGTCAGAGGTCCAAATATTCACCTGTAATTGTTAGCTGTCATTGAGCAAACGAATTCCTAGTGTATGGGTGTGACAGACTTCGTCCACCACGAAACTGGAAAATTTCACCGACGGTTGCAGCCTTCCCTGACAGTGGTCGGGCATTTGCCCTACCCCGCATCTGCGACAGTCCCGTTTCATTTACAAGTTATAATACTTTTCCAGCCTGAGGAAGGACAAAGTCCTTAAAGGTAGCGTTATGATATCCTTAACATCGGCAACACTCAAGGTTTAATCAGAACACTTCGAGAGGCTCTCAACAGTAGGAAGAGTTTATCTAGTACCCATGCAGTGTGTCGTAGAGAAGTGAAACTTGCTTGATTCATGACAGTTCTACCTTCATCGGCGGAGAGTCACTATCCTTGAAAACGCTTTAGCTATGACGTAAGTTGAAGGTAGCAACCGTTCGAAGTTGCAGCCATGGATCTGAACCCGTGGGAAGGTTTAGACATCTTCTGAGAGAAATATAGAATTTTTCGATGTGTTCGTATACCCTTTAAGCGCTTGTGTTTTCCAAACCTGCCGATGGCTACCTCAGTTTCCCTACGACGGTGCTGACAAAACGCAGGCTCACTCCTTAGAGCTATAAATATAGCATACCTGAAAAGTAAAGCCACTGGTTACAAACCTGGCCTAGGTTGCTTGCCAGACTGGGATATCTTCGGGCAGACTAGGGGAATGCAATCACGCCACTTGAATTAGTTTACCCCCATAGGCGTACGAGGCGGGGGGTCTGGGGGACTGCAGCCCTCACAGAGCAGGGAAAATGCCTATTTCAGGGCACTGACACTTGTATTTTCAGGGCAAGGTTGCAGTGCAGTGGGCAGTGCGGCGGGCAGTGGCGTTTGCCGACAAGGCAAAATGCTTATTAGTTGCACAACGAAATAATATCTCCCGAGTTGATATCTTTCTTTATAGTCTGTGGTGGGTATGGGGGGGGGGGAGAACTCATCCATACCCGTCCTGAGTGCTATCGTGGTAAAAGGGGAAAATCAGGGCAATCTGCCAAATTTTCAGGGCAAACACCCACCGCCCTCCCTGTGAAATGTCTTCCCGTACGCCTATGTTTACCCCCGTATGCATGTCGGTCGGTGACACGTCACTTTCGCACGACAACAATGTTGGTGTCCTCCGGTGTCCTCCAGAACAACTAGCATGTCCACTCAATTTGACCTTTTGACCTTTGATGCAAACTCCGCCCTACAATTCACCGTGTTGCTCTTTTTAAATTTGCGACAATAGTTTGCTTCTTAATGGGTAGGATTTCTTGAGAGTAACTGGATTTTGATCTGGATCTGAATGAACACTGCATAACACTCCTGGTGGGGTCAAACATGCAGGGTTGGGTGTGTGCATGCATAGGTAGTCCTGTTGGAGTAGAAACTTTGAGGCAGAATCCGCGAACTGTTTTATGTCTTCCAGTTAAACAGTGCTAGATGGGAGGTGGGGAGTGGGGGGGGGGGGGGAGAGGATCCAGTCTCTGACGGTAACTAATTCGTTTACAGTAAATATGCAGTGTTCTTTTTCGGAAACAACATGACAGATGCTCCTTAGGGAAATGGGAGGATATTTGCAAGAATTAGCCAAAGTTTCAAAATAAATTTGGGGTGACTGCGTATTCCCTCCAACAATTGCCGTCTTTGGAGTCTTCGCCTGGGTAGCCTGCGTTTGTCCATCTTTCTAGATCTATAGGGACGGTAACTACGGCTCTGTTCTGCCTCGAGTCAGAGCCGTCTCTATATACCGACGGCTCGCGTAGTTCTGTTTCCCCGGACGAATGGGGGCTAATTTCATTTTGTTTTTACCTTAATTAACCCTTACCGTAATCCTTCCCTGAGCATCATTTTTCATTTTTCATGATTTCACAGCGGCGTAGGAAGATGTTTGACATGGGGGAGGGGGGGCAGACAAGATGCGATTTCTCGACCTTGAATCCCAACCCTTTCTACACCCCAACTTCATATTTGCTCAAAGTAGTATATTAAAGAAAAACAACAACAACAACACATCATTAGTGGTGTAGCTAAGATATTTTGTTTTGGTGTCTCTGGAGGGCTGTGGATTTTTGTTGGCGGTGGCTCTCGTTTGCTATCTAAGCGGAGCGCCACCACAGGTTGGCGTACCAAGAAAATTTGAGATTTTAATACATCCCAGATCCCCGGAAATGGCACTTGCCGGCCTTAATAGCAGACATCGAGCCTGTGCAGTTTTTGTAGAAAATTTGTGAAGGTTGATTTGAATTTATTCTAAAACACATTAAGTTTGTCACAATCTATCCGAATTTATTCAAAATTATTCAGAGTGGAGTTATCCCCATGGATTTCAGTGGATTAATTGGACTGGAGATTTTCCACAGCCAGAGTTTATAATCAAGTTGAGTAGAGGTGGCGCCAGGATTTACTCGAAGGTGGGGAGGGGGGAGCGACCCGAAGCTCTGACAGCCCCAGTGCCGTCGGGTATTGGTGAGGTGAAATTTGAAGAAAATCTGTGTACTAGACCATGTCATTTGGGACAGATATTGCATAAAATTTGTGTAAACTAGAAAAGCATAGTTCCGCGTTCTTTAAATGTTTTCCCGGAATCTAAAGTGAAAATTGCAAGTCGCGCGAAATTTTTGGTAGGTTTTCACAAAAGACATATATCATCACTAAGAATAAAAAGAAGAAAGAAAATCTCTGGGGGTTGACAGGTTGTAGACCATATTGGAGATAATATACATTGTATCGAAACCATCCCGACTACCCGATGAAATATCCAAACATTGCTCCGTGAGTCCCTCACCAACTGAACGTACACACACAAGAGAATAGTAACTAGGCTTTGCGATATGGGATGCAGTGAATTTTACGACCTCTACATAAACTAGGTACTTTTCCTACATGTCACTTGGAAAGGTGGGAAGGACTTGCGTATCTTGCTCTGTAGGATGGAACTATTGAAGAAACTAGGGTCTCTCTATAGCGCGCGTAGCGCGACGAAAATTTTGGGTTCTTATTAGAGTGTTCTCATGAGAGCAAAAACGCGTAAAACGAAACTCTAACTATCACGATTTTTTTTGGGGGGGGGGCAAGATGACATTTGCCCCCCTCAAAACATTCAGTTGGGGGCCATGTCCCCCTGCCCCCCGGTTCCTGCGCCACTGTTTCAAGGGAAATTTCCGAAAGTCGCCCCCATTCGTTCAGGCTGGCTGGGAAAAAATTCCGCATACGACTTTGTTCTGTTTTAGGACTCCACTCTGTTTCAGAGCTGCAGTGGTCAGTCAAGTGGTTAGAGCATCCGACTTGCAGCCGGAAGGTCTAGGGTTCAAATCCTGGCCGGGTCATACCAAAGACTTTAAAAATGGAACCTACTGCCTTTGTGCTTGGTGCTCAGCATAAACAATGGAGTAGGGAAAACAAGCCAGTGAGCCACAACTGGAAAAAAGGCCGTGGTCGTCTCGACTTGAACCAATTGGTTGGAAACTGGGACGTTAAACCTCATCTAACCTAACCTGTTTCTTAATTATATGGCTTTGTTCTGTTTTGCAACAGAGCGCCATCACCCAGAGCATACTCTTGAAGCCAACTGCATAACAGGCTTTTTCAACGACAACAGCGTGAACGACAGTCTAGTATAACCAAACACCGCGTCGTACGTGACTAATCTAGCTCTCTAGTCAGAAGGTAGGGATCATCCATGCTTACCACATTGCGCAACGGCCTGTACGACCTTGCAGAAGTTATTTCCTCGAAAGTGATCAGTGAATTGAAGCACCTTAGCGTGCATATAAGTATAACGATAAAAAACATTTTGGTTGATTTTCAGTTTTCGTCCTCAGTCAGAGCACAGTGAAATTGTTGTTAATGCTAGTAGTTGATCATTTCAATACAGGATGGGTAAGTATGGAAACTTTTTACGTACTGTAAGCAGTAACCTGACGTTCGCTCAAGTCAGGTACACACAGTACATAGCCTAGCCTAGGCCTAGGCCGACCAGTTGTGCGACGTGTTTTTCACCACTTTCAAGTTCTACGTACCACGTAGTACTAACTTGCTATAGCCAAGTAAGTAATCGGTATCCAGTTAAAACGTCCCTTTACCAAAATGTCCCCGCATTTTGGCTACCAAAACGTTCCCGCTTTTTTCCAGAACGTCCCCATGGTATTTAGGCCTATGTATGTTATGCAAAAACGTCCGCATATGAATGATACGTAACGTTATACTTTAACTTTTAAAGCTTCTTAAAAGTTTTCGGAAAGAAATATTTTATTGTAATTGATTTGTTGCCGATATTAAGAAATCAGTTACAGTTTTTGGTTTCAGAAGACTAATATTACGACAAGAGAAAACTTAGCGCTGCGCTCAACTTGCAACCGTAGGCTACATTGTTACCGTAAATCGTAATGTATGTAGGCTACACTGTTAAAACATGTAACTTTGTAGTTCTGTAAATTGTATAGGCTAATATTTCATTTTCCTCGAAGAAATAGAAAACTAGACTAGGCCTACTAAAGTTAATAAAAAAATATTGCACAAACTGATCAAATAGTTAAAAAAAGGTGTCATGAAACTTACAACGATTCAGTGTTTTGATACGGGGACGTTTTGGCACGGGGACGTTTTGGGCAATGGCGGGGACGTTTTGGTACGGGGACGTTTTGGTTAAGGGACGTTTCAACTGGTAAGCAAGTAATCATGAGTCAATCAGTATCATGAGTCGATCACAGCATTCTAAATGCCAGTACAGTGTGCAGGCGCGATGTGATTGCAATGTAAAGATGACCTGCAATGCGTTTTCTTCAAACAACATCAAAAAGAATTATTTGCGTTATTATTTTTGATGTTCAAAGCAAAAATGTTACTCATGGCCAAATTTTTAAGTTTTGGCACAAGTATGGCATACAAATTTGCAAAAATTCCCAAAAATGGTGACCAAGTGTCTTTGATGAAGCTCTGATTAATATTTTGATAAAAAAGACATTCTTCTCTAAGATTATTTGCATAACTGTTCTTGAATGTGGTAATTTATAGGATTTTATTTGCATGTTTTTTGTAGCGATTGACTCAAGATTCCTTCATAAGCATTGTTAGGCCTACATGTACCACCACCAACATTTCAAAATTCATTTTCAATGGATTACTGTACGCAGTCTGAACAACACCAAAATATAGCACAATAAGGAAGACATATAACAAAATATTACTGCCAAGTTTAATTGATTTTTGTAGATGTTTTAATATTTTTATTGTCACAATGTTCGTTAAGTGATCGACTCATGTACTCCTGTAGCCTAGGCTACAACTTTGGTGGTACTGTACGATTCATGAGTCGGACTTTCACTGAAAACCTACATACACGAAAGAAATAATTCAAACTTATACCTTAGGCTACATGCATGAACATTTCATCGCTTAAAAAAAAAAAGAAGAAACATCATGTATTCTGCATGCAAACTTTCAAGATACAAAGAAATTCCAACTACCCCTGCCTGCCTGCTGCTAGCCAACAGGCAGTTCTAACATTATTTAGTGCATGCACATTTATACAATGTGCATAGGCCTAGGTATCCATAGGTAGGCCTACGTAGGTGTATGCTTTAAGTAAGGCCACATAAATAAATAACTTGATTCTCATCACTGACATCTGAAAACATCTGTCACCCGGTCCTTTTGTATTTTTTATTTTTTGTTACAAATCAGTGTTCAGTGTGTTCTTTCTGGGCCCTATTTTATACTATACATTGTTTATCCAAAGTGTTCTTGTCAAGTCGGCCTAGTCGGTCGCAAGTATGGGAGGAATGTTTGATTGTGGGATTTGGTTGGAGTGATTTGAGGCAATATATTTTAAACCATTCGAAAAAGAGGGCCTTTCTCATTGACCCTTTTTTATGAGGCCTAATGTTTGTTTTACAGTATCAATGAATGATGCCTCGCACTAACCATTTGAAAAAGAGGGCCTCTCTCTTGGAGGGGTCATTGACCCTGTGGGTTGATTTCAAAACAGATGTGGAAGAGTATAATCACCGTCAGTGTTCTCCACTAGCTGTTTTGTCCAGGGGCTCCGCCTCTACAAAATCTTCCACACTAGTTTAGCGCCCGGACAAAACTTTGCCGCCCGCACAGAAAATTGTCCCGCCCCGGCGGTCAAGAAGCTGTCTGTACTCTCAATCACAAACACCACAACTTAGTCATTTAACTGCCTTTTACATTTGATTTGATTTCAAATACTCATGACAAGCAATGTACAGTATAATAAAACATCGGAGATGCAAACCCAGCTCACTTGCACCTGAGCTCTTATATCATTCAATATGCACTTACGCTACTGCATTTCTTTCATATGTTTCCACAGTAGGAATCTGTTACCATCAAACTCATACACTAAACGAAACCATTCAATTGAACTGTCCCCTAGGTTTCCCGATTTTCAACCGAAATTTCCATTAAAGTGAACTACTTCATTCTTGAATACTTCTAAGTGGAAACTGGAGCTTCAGATCTGCAAGTCAAAGATATTTAGAAAATGCAATTTGCAAAAAAATGACCTCAAAATGCCCAGATTTGAACTCATAGGGAAGGCTTAGAACAAGGCCGTAGATTGCACCATTTGCGATCTAAGCCCTCCTAAATTGTCAAAATTTTCCTAAAGGGGAAGGGATGTTCCCCTCTCCTTAGACCCTCCCCCAGGACGGCAATCACAAGAGCCCCCGGACAGAAAACAGACCAGTGGAGAACCCTGACAGTAATATCAACAGTCTCAAAACTTCATGTACTGTATGTGATGTACAACAGTGCAGAACTATACAATACCTCCTTCATTGCTTCATTGTGATGTAGGAGGATTAGCCTATACTGTAATGTATGGTCTACAGTGTTTTCTCCATCAGAATGTTAAATACACTTTTCACTCTATGCTGTGTAATGTGATCACTACATACATTTGAATCATTTTCTTCAAGTGCCATAAATAAAGTACATTACTGTAATGTGGTTATGAAAAGAGACTAGTTTGAGTGCAGTGTGCCAGTAGCATACTGTACTGTAGTAAAGGTATCAAAACAAGGTCAGGTGAGGGGGTGGGGTAGTGGCAGCAAAGAGGAAAAGGCCAAATGTACCAGTAACGACACTAATATCCATACAGTACTGATATATCATCTAGTCTTTCAGTACAACATTGTTCAGAGTTCTAATATGCTGGCAGTGTAAAGAAGTTATGCAACAAAGTCAGTATTAAATTCATTTCATTGGTTTGATGAGGTACAGTATTATTAGTCTAGGGCATTTCTGAAGGATAATTTTGAAATCAAAAGGTATTAGAGTGTTATTTCCTTGCATGGAGCAATCAAAAAAAAAATACAGTTCTACTGGAAGACAAATGAAGATTCTTCAAAAAAGGTTTTAGACTAACCTTCACAGCAGGTGTCAAATACAGTACAGTATGTACCCTAAGTTTGATGTACATACCTAAAATATATAATGCATATATCCGCTGGCTAGAGATGAATAAATGAAAAATTGCATCAATTACGATCTCCTTACCAAACTTATGATAGTCTTTTCATGGGGCAAAGGCATTAAATTAATATAATCAAGAAGGGCATGAAAATAATGGCTTGATCTGAATATTCACAAAAAGTAATTGCATATAAATTTAAATAGCTTACAATTTTTACGCAGTTTCACGATGAATTTGTTTAAAAGTTTTCAAAGTTTGTATTGCGAATGCCGTCAAGTTGAGTGCAGGAGCAATGGCTCATTCACTGGGCAGGTAAGGTTTAGACTTGAATGAAGTTTTGATATGTACTCAAGTATTCTGGTAAACTTTGCATTGAACTCAAATATGTGGTTCTGGAGATTTTAGATGAAGTTGAAAAGTCAGTTACAAAATTTTTGTTACATGATTTAAATGATCCATTCATGAATTAGGGTACCCATTACACTAATTCAACTTCATGTGAATGCATTTTCCTAAGGTTAAATGGTAAAGACACAGTGTCTGGGGTTGCCTCCTTCAAAACTGTTGGATCTAAAAAGCTTAAAATTTGCAGTCAAGACAAGTACAGTACAGTAGCATACAAAACATTGTAGCACACCTCAGGGACACTCACAGTCTTTAAAATGGGAGGTGGTGGCCAAAAAGGGGGTGTGGCCCTTTTATATATTAAAGTTTGAAGCGTGAACAAAAGATGGATTGATTGCCTGCTTCATTGGTGAGTTACAGAGTTGCTGTTTTAGTACAACATAAGCTGTATGTAGATTCATTCCCACCCAGGGTTTGCGCTAGCTCAGAAATTCTGAGAGGAATTTTCGCTCCTTACTGTAGCTCCATTAAAAAAGAGGGATCTCAGATTTTTGAGAGGGATCATTCCCTCTTTGAGTTTTGTGGACTAGAGGGATTGCAATATCTATCAGCCCTGATACTTACTTCCTATTTACACATGTAATCCACACTTACCCGCAGTAAGTCCCTGGCTAGCTGTTAATAGCAAAGTGGGCATTTTACTTGCTTGCTAATATCGGCGAAACTCCGTGGATGGCGTATTAATTTCGAATCGCCTTTTTTGAATGTCTCTCCACATCTTATCTATCGTTAGAACTTTGAACTAATTACTTGAAAGCTATGAAGTAAGTTTGAACAGTCATAATCAATGGATCAATCATTGATTTTCTAAATGCCACACCAATGAATCTGCTAACTCAGCAATTTGCTACCCTCTGTAGTACAGTACCAGCCTGTTCCACGAAATTTGTGTAGCACACAGACTAGGGTACAGTAAGTTGTCTCCACAGCATTATGATTTTACGTTGGATTCCATTCTGGATATGGGCACAGCACTCCATTGAAACAATGTAGTTTGTGGACAGCGTCTTAATGAGGATATTCATTGGAGCCATTTGTTGTTACGGACCTTGTTGATCATCAGATGAATACTTTCAGATTCAGTGGCTTTGGAGAAAATGCATAGGCACATTGGGGAATTCATTTGCGGATGCATGTATCTCGCAATCGCACTGCCTTGGGCCAATCCTGTTCCCACCAAGAAGGGGCAACATTTGCTTTTCATCCTCCTTGAGATGTTGAGAGTGTGTCATGGCATGACATAATTTTTTAGACTGTAGAAGTATAGTACTACAGTACAGTACTGTACACCTTCAAATTGGTGTGGAACATATGACACACTTTTGGGAGGGGTTTGAGTGACCATTGCAAGTTTCCAAATCTTTATACTGTACTATACTTAAATTATCTTTTAGAAAAAAAATTTTTTCTGTTTTTTAAGTATTCTGCATTTTAAGCAAAAAAGATGATCACAGGGCTTTGGAAAGAGTGCTGAAAAAGAAGAAATTGCTTTCACATAAAGTTTGAACAATTAAACTCTTATACTGTAGCTCTGTGGGGAATATTTCATGGTCAAGCAATACAGTAATTGTGCTGACAAAATCTACAGTATGTAACAACAAACCTAAGAGGCAAAAGTTGTGAGGAAGTTACCCTCCCTTTCCCTCCCTTGTCTATGCTATTGTACTGTACATACTGCTCTGTGCCATGGTTTGAAGCAGGTGTACAGTGTCACCCCCTGTGTTGGATGAAAGATTTCCTGTCTCAAGATACTGTACCTGTACTCAGCACCATTAACTTTTAAATTACTGTTTTCATCGCATTTTGGGAAAAAACAAAAACATGAAACACAGCTGCTGTAGAGACTGCATTCTGTTTAGACTCAAGATTCTGCCTTCAGACGCTTTACCTGTTTAAGCCATATGTATAGTTTTATACAGTGTATCCAGTCAATGAAAACTCACAAGGACACTTTCAACATTCAGTATTGTGCAGCACTTGAGCCTGGGTATGGGGTTTATTTCACAGTGTGTTCAATAAAATTGTCAGTCATTCTGAAGAAAAATCATAGAAATTCAAAATGGGGAACTTTTCAGAGAAGTTTGTAGATGGAGTATACTGTACTGTACAGTAGAATGAGACTTGTTAAAAGATACATGCATCTATAAATGTATACAATATATGTACTGTACAGAATTAAATGACTCTTTTATAGATTAAATACAACCTTTGTACACAGTTACAGTTAAAAGTTATTTGATATTCATTGGTAGTCAGTACAGTAATTACGTAGTTCGGCATTACAGCCTGTACATATAGTACAAGATGTAAATTACATATGTTAATACTAAACAGCAGTCTATACATACAGTACTGTACAGTACTGTACATTCAACAAGCTGGTCAAATCGCTATTTAAAAAGCATACAGTATTCTACAGCACCTTTTTGTGTGTGGGGGTACAATACGTACTGTAGCTGTGTGTTTAACTTTTGACTTTAATTTTAACTGATATCAGGAATCAGTGTATACATTACTGTACAGTACCTCAAAACTTTACTGCTAGATGTGGTATTTTGACAACATTTCAATTATTCAGTTTTTAGTACCGTCCACTTTATGTACATAGTACCTTCAGTACCTACTGTTTGTGTGAACACGTCACACACATTACTGTAAGCGCTGCCTTTAACATTATTGCTGCTGCTGTACCTCAAAGCAAACACAATTTCTTGCAAGTTTATCAGTTCTTAGTCTTTCGATTAGCTTGAAGTTGTTTGATTTACTGTTCTATGGCACAGTGACCTGTAAATCCATGATAAAACAATACAACACAAAACTACCACTTTAGTGTCAAGGTTAAACCAGGCAGCTGTAAGAGACAGAGAAACATCAACCAAATCTGCTAGACAATGCAGTACAGGGTTTCCCCTGGCATTCTTTTTGTGAGGTGGCCACCTCACAGTTTTTGGCCACCACCTCACAGAAATTTGCCATACTTGCCACCTGTACTGTACTAGCTATGGAAATACTGATATTCTCACTCACTGATGGTGCCAAATTGGCCAATATTACCCCCATGGACTAATACCACCTCACCAGGGATGTACAGTGGCTAGCCAAATTTTAGTGCCGGGTAATTGTCTGATCTGGGGAAAGCACCTCATCCCACCTCATGGCATCTACCCCATTTTCCAGCCATTAATTTTTCATTTTTCCCTCATTTTACTTTAGGGAGTCAATTTGGGGCTAGTTTTAGGTCTTGGTAGGCAGATTTGTGGTGGGCGGGGAGACGTGCGTTTGCCTGGAGTGCTGGGCGGGAATATCTAGTGCTGGGTGTGGCCGCCCAGTGCCGCCCACCATAGCTACATCCCTGCACCTCACAGGCTCTAAAACCCAGTGGAAACCCTGCAGTATGTAAATTCTTTTCAAGTACCAAAATTTGAAAGGTGTTTTTGTTCCTATTGTTTAGTCATTGTTGTCTCTTCTGCTCCTGCTTTTTTCAAACCCAAATAGTCCAGAAACAAGATTATTTTCAAAACTACGCTTTGAAGTTTAATTGCTGCATATGCAATGAATGTGAAACCTTTTCACCGTTTAAGTTTAAATGACTGTACTGTACATGCACAAGTTATGCCAGGGGAGTAGCTAGGATGAAATTTTTAGGGGGGCCTAGGTATCAAATGGGGGGTCACGGCATCCATCGCCGTCCTTAATTCTTACACATTTTATTAGGACACGTACAATTTTTTGGGGGCCTGGCAAACATCTGGGGCCTAGGCCCCTCCCCCATAGCTATGCGCCTGAGTAATGCAATTCCATTATTATATATTTGTAGTACTTCCTTTTATGAATGTCTGTTTTTGGTAAAGCACTACAGGTACTAGGAGTCTACATGTACATTTTGTTAATGACATTACAAACGATTCAGGATTGTTCAAGAATGAGCCGAACATTTGACCATTTTCAAAAAGTAATGGTAAGACACAGTACACTGAAGCCTTTTAATAAGTGGCACCTGTCGGCAGAAGTTAAAATAAATTTTAATCTCCTTGATGACTGGTGATGTTACACAATGGGTGAAACCATCCCATGAACCCTCTCAGATGAAGCTGATGATAAGAACCATTGTCTTCACTGACTTGTCCATTTAATTACTGTTAGAGGAATTTCAGGAGCCAAATAATTTGGAACTTACAGTTGTAAGTGTCGGCAAAACACCTGTATGTTCAAAGGAGGGACCAAGTGTTGGATATCCATTGCAGCTCCCTAGTAAAATACTAGACACTTCAAACAGCATGATTTGCAATTTTTAATTACGTTATATATACCCTGTATGGGGCATGTGTGTTAAAGGCATTTTCCAATGGCTTTTCATTAGGATCCTAAATGAAAGACAAAAATATTCCAGTTAATGCTCTTCAAACCCTGTAGCAATACTCTTTTCCTAACTCGAGATATCTAACGTTAAAGACTGCTTATTTTTGTCCAAAAATACCTCCACTTCTCATCAAGGTCACAGAATGTTATGTAAAGTGGGCACATTGCCTCAGATTTCTTTTGTTTTTCTTTATAATTGAATGTCCTGTTGTCCTTGAAATCTGATACTGCTGGAATGTTTGAATATCTTCCCATATCAATTTAGCATAAATCTACAACATATATAGGGCACAGTAAACAAAGTTGATAAATATTCCCTTACAGCGGAGTCAATATCATAAAGAAATTCGAGGCTTTGTCAAATTAATGTGCTGCGATGACATCACGGTTTCCCGTGATGCATTTCGTCTTGAGAAAAAATTGCATTTCTTTGGGAATATATATCTTCCAAATGCTACAAGCTATTGAGATACGGTTTTCAACTCCTAGATGAGAAACATTTTCTGCATTTTTTAAAGGTATTGATTTTTGTCACTGGCAAATTCCTTTAAGCAGCTGCAAAAACTTTAGTTTGAAACATCAGGTAAATTGCTTAATTACCTTCTTTCTCTTAAAAGTACAGTATCTGGTATGATAACGTTAAAGATTTCACATTACAAATCAACCAATTAGCTGTCTTGTATGATTACCTCATGTGAATTTAAGTACTGTATTCAGTAACAAAAAAATTATGATGTGCTTAAAAACTACATTACCACACAAGAATTACAGTATTGTGGGATACAGTGCTTACAGGGGTTATTATTCAGATTGGGGTTTAAATCCCAATCTGAATGTAACCCGCTAATTATTAAAGTGCATGTGCCCTAAAGAAATGACTCAGACTTGAACAGAAGGTTAAAGTAAAAAGAGTCTTCCTCCGTGTATTGCTATGCAAACTCTCTTACTGTACAGTACGGTACACTGATAGAAAGTGGAATTACTGAACAAAAGTACTAAGTCACAGTATATTCACAGCAATATGTTCGTCTGCATTTTCCCATATACAGTATGATATTGCTACAGTATTGGTGCAGGAGGTATGAGAGGAAGTTCTTGCAATGAGGATAGATGTGATAATGTAATTCATTGTACCTTTCTTTCAAAGTGTAATTGTAATACAAAAATGTGCAGTCACTGAAAATTTGGTGCTGCATTTACCATAATTTCATTTGATTTCAGTTTTTTTTTCCACTTAAAGTACAGTAACAATTTCAGCTTTACATAATTACGAAATAATGAAAAGTGAAAGGAAGTGGGCTTGTCGAGAGAGCACTCCCAAAAATAAACGTATGTAATATCATAATGCAAGAAAAAGGAAAAGCAGAAATTAAGCAAACAATACAGGTACAGTATAGGCACTGAGTGCCTGTGTAATGGTAAATGCAGCACCCAATTTTCTTGGGACAGTAATCACATGTTTTGTCATGTACTGCACAGTATACAGTGTACAGTATGACAAATTTGCAGTTTGTTAATACTGTACAGTACATATGCTACACTACAGAGTGGAATGTACTTTACAAAGTACAGGATACATTACTGTACATTCAGTAAAACTATATGCAGTACAGTAGTACTTCTGTAAAAGCCTAATAAATTTTATGTTCATAAATATGGTAGAAGTGTTGGCCTGTACTGTAAATTTTATGAGGGATCAGCTTTGTGTGCTGGTAGGCAAAGGGTACTGTACATATTAATGTGCTGTACTTTTGTAGGTTTGACCTTAAGTGTTTGTTAGCCATCAATTCTAGCATGACACTGTAAATTTACAAAGCTGTTGAATTTATGAAGTCACTGTACCAGTTGTACATGTAAGAGTGGCTTAAAGGGTTATTTTCATTCCCATATGGTTCAGGTTCCCCTAATTAAAGTAAATATGTACAGTAGCCCTTCTTCCAGTTTCAGCAACATTTTACAGGTAGTTGTTTCCACAAATTCATCGCTAAAGTGAATGTACAGTAATCCTCTTTGAACTATTAAAGGTGCTAAGTAGCTGATTTTACAACCCTTCCCAAATGTGCTAAAAAAGGTACCCTCCAAGTATACAGTAGTAACTTGAGAACCTGAATACATATTTGTATTGTTGTTCTGTATCTCTCTGTACAGCCACTTTGCTGTGCTATCATTGTCTACTAAACATGTACAGTAGAGTACAGTACATCAAAATCTTTATACAGTCCATGATTTTGAACATTAAAGTATTGAGGTAGTGTACTGATAGTATTGATTTTGCCAACATATAATGTCATGACCAACGCTCTAACACAGCGCTTCTCAACCGGTGGGCCGCGGCCCACTGGTGGGCCGTAAAGCTCTCCCAGGTGGGCCGCGAGATCCTCCATAAAAAATAAAGAAAAAGGAATAAACTTTTTGTAAGGTGGGCCTGAGAAAAATTCTGAGAGTCAAAGTGGTCCTCGAGTTAAAAAAGGTTGAGAAGCGCTGCTCTAACATTTTAGAATTTGCAAAAAAAAAAAAATTTTGATCACATTGTCTGGTCACAAAGCACCTACAGTATTATACAGTGGATTCAAACACTATAACTCCACTTGCTAATTCCACTTTCTATTTCATATTGATTTTACTGTATATTTTGTGGGTCTTCATTTTTCTTCAGGTAGCAGTGCTTTCTGAGAAAAAGAATTACTGTAAGTGCAGCCCCAGCTTCAGTATAAACTTATATTTATTTTTGCTCTGTAACATGATGTTGGGGTTGGTTTCCAACTACTGTACAGTAGATAACCATGTCAATGTATGAGGTCTGTATCAAGTTCTTATGGACTTAAAGAGTGGTAAAATAGGTGTAGTGTATTGTGAATTATATCAAGATCCAAATTCCTACAACGGTTCTATTCTTCTTTTCCTAGAGGATGAAGGCGTTCCAGCTGAAAGTATTAGCAACATTGACCGTGATGTGGAGCTGAGACATCGAAACAGTGTTCAGGTCAGCCGTCCATTCTACAGTGAAGATGAGTTCCGAAAGAACTACGAGCCAACACAACGTGAAAAAGAATCCTTTTTGTCCAAGTTCAAGTCCTGGGTAAAACCAGATGAGATAAGCAAAAAGACAGTGAAACGTTTTATCTTTGGTCTACTACCCTTTTTAGATTGGCTCCCAAAGTATGGCCCAAGGAAGCAACTTTTACCAGATGTCATATCTGGATTCACAGTCGGGGTATATCGCTTACCACAAGGTGAGGATGGAACTTTAGACAAAGTAATTTTTGTGTATACAGCTGCTATACGGTAACTTTATTTCTGGCCTTAATTACTGTTAAACTTAAATCAGAGAAATTTAGGTATCCTAAAAGGCAGAGTACTTTTCTATAGTGCTATAGTGCTACTATTTCAATACGTAGACTCAACTGCTTTGCAACTTGAATTGTTGTATGCCGACACTATTGAACACTGTATATTCACTTCATTATGTAATTGGGGAAGGTGTTGCTTGTTTAAAATTGACTGCCTGAAATCTTCCACTGACAGCTCAGATCAAGGAATGTGTGGCTCATTTCTAAGATGGAAAAGCTCTAATGAATTTATTTTGCATTTTAATGCTGTGACAGCATAATGTAACTTGAGAATTTCCTTTCAAATTCAGTCAGTGAGATTAATGTGTGGTTCACAGTATTTACCAGCCACAGAGCTCTTATCTTCATATTCCTTTATGGCACCTGTCTGTGTTATTTTGAATTGTTACATTGATACTGTTGTAAATTTTCTTTCTTCTCTTCTAGGCATGGCCCATGCAATCTTGGCCACAGTACCCCCAGTTTATGGCCTCTACACTGTCTTCTTCCCAGCCATAGTATACTGCTTTTTTGGAACTAGCAAACATATCTCAATAGGTAGGTTCAAGGAGTAAAAAATGACTAAAAATAGGAACTAAATGTTAGAATGTGACTACTTTGGGTTTTTATGATGGATTAGAGTTAATTTGATTGAGGTAGAGCAGTAAAAGCCATTGTAAGTTGGTCACATTTGAACGAGAGAAAGAATTCACCAGTGTTGTGTACTTGATTTATACTGTGTACAGTGTTAAACAAATATAATTGTAAGTGCATATATGTGCATTGTGTACATGATCTGGTTGTAATTGTAAAAAAATGGATTACTGCTCTGTCAATACAATCCAGTCATTAAAATTTTAGTACAATCATTAAAATTGTAATACATCAAATACGATGTATATAAACTACTGTGCCAAACAAAAATATGTCTACATGTACTGTCGGTGAGAGTATCAGCAGGGAATCAATTGCATTTTTTTTTTTTCAAGGGGGCTTTTTTGAAATGTTCTGATCACCTACTGTAGATCATTCTAAGTACACCTTGAAGAGAACATGATTATGATGGCAAACAACCTGGTTCCTGTTGTGTCAACACACCAATCAATTATTAAAACTGTGTTTCACAGATGTGTATTAGTGTTCCCATTCAGTTACAACAATGGCAATTGTCAGGAACAGGTCTTTCTTTTAAATATTTGATATAAAGAACTATTGATCTGTAGGCTCAGTTAGGGAATCAGATGCTGCCTCAGAGTAGCAGCTGGCTGTGAGTTAAAGTAGTGACTCAACTTTCCTTGGAGAGCCCAGCTTTCTAGGAGTGACAACTCCTGGGGAATTTTCAGTGCTTTTTAAAAATGGACATTCACAAGCTGTGTGGTGGTATTGTAAAAAAACTACAGCCCTTATACTGTATTTTAGTGTTTTTCTTTATTTGATCACTACTTTTGCCTGGTGGAGACCATACAGCTAGGGTTCTCTGTTGTGGGCCATTTGATACATGCTGTGAAAAGTGTGTAGTGCCAGGTGGATTAATGTGCATCTTAGGGAAATTGCACAGTGACATGAAGAATGGGAGTTACAGTAGAGTAATTTCTCTACTCAAGGTTGTGACTCCTAAGAGTTCAGATATTACCCAACTCCAGAAACGTTAGAATTGTTATCCAAACTTGATGACAACATTTCTCTGTACTTATGTAATGCTTCATTAACAGTAGTGTCTTTTAAATTGCCTTCAACTTTCCATAACTTTTTAAATTCCTTAAATTTGTAGAAATTTCCTTCCTTATGATATCCTTTGATTTTTGTAAACTGAATAATTTTTTTCTTTCTGTAATCACCAAAATTGCCGTAAAGTAAGGAAATGTCTTTGAAGGTGGAATGGCTAGTCCAAAACATGAGTTGCGGGTGGGGTTAGAATGGATTAGGGTGTTTGTTTGTTTGTGTGCTTCTTTGTTTTACTGATCCTCCCTTGCGGGAACTTGGCAACCCTCCAATCACGGAGTATTGTGCTAAGCTGGCAATGCCATTTTCTCGAGACAAACTTAGAGTTTAATGTCTATGATTAAGGGACAGCAAATGACAAACTACAACCCAGAAAGAGGACAGTTTTTATGTCTGAGCTGGGATTTGAACACACCACCTCATGAGTGGAAGTGTGGATCATAACCACTGTACCACTTGCGTGGGTGTGATGGACTATTGGCTAAAATAGGCAGCAGACTTGTAAACCAAGGATGGTTACAGCAGTTCAATTTCTGCCTTGTTCATTAGATTGTGTCCTTGCTTTATCTCAATTGCCTTTCTTGGATCAGTGGTTTAGATTGGTGCCTGTGAGGTAACTTGTCATTTGGCCTTGACGCTGTTGCATTCTCGAGGACTTATCACAAGGACATGGATGATATTATGATTTAACCATGGTAATACTTGTCAAGTGATCATACAGTGGTGATAAAGGATTACATGAAAACAAATTATTGCTATCATTAATGCTCCAAGTTTTTAGTGACAGGGTTTTGTGCCCAACTTTCTGGTTTGTAAATTACCATGACATTTGGCAGAAGATGTGCAGTGGTTTTATAGGCTCCATATATATGGAAGACAAATGCAGATTATACATGATTCTTACAAGCTCCCAAAAGCTTTGCTTCATTTAGGGCATGTGCAGGCAATTACATTGCAGTCGATCAAGGGCTTTACCATCTGGGTATTACAGTTACCTCATCAGGATGGCCACGTGTTACCTGGGTGTGTTACCGTATATATTGTACAGTGTGTATAGATAGTTCTCAGTGACGTCAGAGCCAGGGGTTAGCAACCGCCATGTCTGAGGGCAAGCCTGTACACACATGCCGGGGTTGCCCTCAGACATGGCTGAAATAATACACGTGAAAAGCTCCTATGATGTCACGTGAGGACTATCTATAGTACCTGTTGTACTAGGTACTGTAGGTATGGGCTGCTGGTCTTAAGCTGTACTTCAATAATCTACTGTACTGATAGTGGCATAATCTCTGCTTGCACTTTATTTCTTATTGCCAATTGGATTGTGGCTTTGTTTACCTATCTACTTCTAGTCATGGCTATTCTTGTTTACATTTTGGACTTATGCTTGTGTTTCACTGTATCTTTTGATTCATGCCTGATAATGTAATTTATATTTACAGTACTCAGTCCTCTTATGTAAGGCTTGCAATGATTATATGGGTGTTAACCAGGCAGGTCTTTCCAAGCTATTCTATCCCATAAAGTCATGTTTTAAATTTCATTGGAATAAGGAATATTTGGTATCATTGTAAAGCTAAAGGATCGAAGTTTCCAATTCTGATGCAGTTTTATGAAAAGGTAAAGTATTTAATTAATGCCAGGCTGCTGATTTTCATAATTATGGAAATGGACATGATGTTCAGGGCCCTGTTTCATAAAGAGTTGCATTTGATCTTAAAGGGGCTTATTGAGTTGGTTCACAAAATTCATGATTTTTTTTCACATCTGTTGAGTTTTACTCACATCCTGATGGTAAATGGTCAGACTAAGAGATTCTGCATATCTGGCACACAACTGAAATGGCAATGATTGGGTAGTTAATGATTAACATTACAAATTTGTGACCAGACACTTTTTACCATTAGGTATTAATCATATGGAACCCCTGTCCACAAAACCTACAACTTCTCACATTTTTGGTAGCTATAGATGCAATACATGAGTATTGAGGCCTATTAGAAACATTGTCATCCAATAATTCCCTTCAAACTCGTCACAAAATAATTGGCATTAACTCGATGAGCCCCTTAAAGTTTAATCTGCCATGCAATCATCCTGTTGAAATCAAACTAAAGATTGATCTTAACCCTTTATAAAAAAGGGTCCAGGACATTTAAAATTTTGTGAGAACTTGTACAAAGGACCCCTCCCAAAATTAGAAAAGGTTTTTCACTTCTGTCTCCTTGTTTGTTACACTAATTAGGTGGATTTCAACTGTGGATGCCCTGTACAGTACTTCTCAATTGTTTGTTTCTTTTTATTTGATGAAGCAAAAAATAATTTTAACAAACATTTTGTGGAAGTTCTAATTTGTGGTAGTCTCCAAAAAAAGTATTTCAAAAGATTTTTCTAATCATAATTCATACATGTCAAATTATCAAATTAAGAAAAGTGACATACTGGACAAGACAAAACATGACATGCAGTTTATAGCTGTATTGAATTTGAACACAAAAATTTCCACACTTCCCCAAATATTTTCAACATTAACACTATAAGTGATTTGTACTTCCTGAAACATTGTGAAATATTAATTGTGTTTGTGAAATAACAGGAGATGTGTAATGTAAATGTTTCAAAATAATAATTGGGCAATTTCTTATACTGTACGCTTTAGCTGTGAAGACACTGTGATATTCAGTAGCTACACAAATCAGGAGACTAAGGGAATTGCCACATTTAATTTCATTCTTTATTAGTTGATTGTCTTTAATACTCATAGTAAACATTAAAGGATAGCTTGTTCAATTACAGTATTTGTGATGTCAGTCTTACACTATACAGAATATTGAAGTCATATGTCTTTCTTCTTCTGTTTTTCGCAATTTACTTCAACCTTTTGAAAATGTGGTCGTCAGGAATGTACTGTAATGTACATCCTAGTTTATTTCTCACAAAATTCTTTGAAAAAAATTGTTCATTTTCCAAGGTCATATTAGCATTTCAGTTTTAAAACAAAACCAGGCAATTTGAGTACAGTACAGTAGTTCAAAAATGATGTTTTCAAGTTATTTCAAAATCTAAACTTATAAATAATTACTGAAGTGAATGTAGCAACAAGTTTTAGCATGGCATGTCTCTTCAATGGAAGAAGCTACTGTATGAACATGGCAGTCTGACCAGTGCACTTGGTAACATGTATACCTTTGAAATTGTATATAATTTAGGTCCTCATTACATATATCATTTTGACATTGCATTTTGTGGTAAAAGCAAACATTTTCCTGTAGGAAGTCATTTGTTCCTTCCTTATCATACATGATTTTACTTGGAGTGCCCCATGACCTGCATTGAGTATCCGTCAAATTTTGTAACATTTACTGTGCATGATCCCAAGTGACGTGTGATAAAAACCAGCCAATCATGGAAATTATGGCTAAAATTCTTTCCATGGCATAATATGGATTGGCATCTATAAAGGATTGCATTCTTTTTACTTGTCAGCATTAAAAAGGGACTGTCCATCAAAGACAGTACAGTAGAAGTTCACTGTATAATGAAAGTAAGTGGAAACTTGTCGCATTGGTTTTAAAAGAATTTGTGGAAGCTCACTTTGAAGAAAGAGGTTGTTCTGGTATAAGCGTCAGACAATTGGGCAAGTTCTGACAAAGAAATTGTATGAGAGAGGTGTGTGATGGGTTAGTTAGATGTTAGATGAGGTTTAACGGCCCAGTTTCCAACCAATTGGTTGAAGTCGAGCCAGCCACGGCCTTTTTTCCAGTTGTGGCTCACTGGCTTGTGTTCCCTTACTCCATTGCTTATGCGGAGCATCACGCACAACGGCAGTAGGTTCCATTTTTAAAGTCTTTGGTATGACTCGACCTGGGAATCGAACCCGGGCCTCCCGGGTGAGAGGCGGATGCTCTACCGCTAGACCAAACACCCGGTCTGAGGTGTGTGATGGGAGGTGTGTAATGGGTGGTCTACAGTACAGTATCTTGCATTGTGGTCAATAAGCATGTAGAACCAAGCCCCATTTGTAAGATTTCTATGTGCTGTAGCGATAAGCTGTTGTGCACAAAACTTAGACTCAATTCCAGGAGGAAATGGGAGTGGGGAGGGGGAGGCCCCTACTTAAAAATGTGGTGGACAGAAGTATGCTTCCCCCACAATTCAAGAATGAAAAGCCCTTATCAGTTACCTCTGAAAAAATGTCAACATTTTACAGTAATTTTCTCTACAATTTGCCCAATATCTTCCACCAGATTGGATCCCAGGACCATCAAATATTCAAAAATATTGCAAAAGAGAGGGGTTACCCCTTCTCTTTAGAACCCCTCTCCCAGGATGGCAGTCCAAAACAACGTTCAGCCCTGCAGTTGAGAAAAGTTTCCTACCTTATGCCTTTGCTCATTTCAGTTACCTCCTTGGATTCAAAGAAACAGTGTACAGTATCTGTGCTGTTAGGGTTACAAACTAAAGCTAATTCACCTGTGTTCTGTGTTTATAGACTACCATAGGCCAATTTAGTCTGGCTTTCCCATTGTTTGGACTTCACTTTTGAAAATTCAGTTGAAGTTTTGAATTATTTCTGTTGTGGGGGATGGTATGTATATAACTACTGGTACTGAAAATAAGGCCTTCATAGCATCTTGCATATAGGTAATGTTGGAATTTCGATTGGACTGATGGGAACGTGTTTGTATATTTGTCTTCTTGAAAAGGACCCTTGCTGGCTTGCTTAATTTCCATTGCTTCAATCAGTTTGAATCTACAGGATTGTATCTTGTGGCTTGTTTGCAGATATGGTAGGTTGTGTCAGGTGATAGGGTTTACAGATTTTTAAAAAGATTTATGTGAGATTTCTATCAATGTGTAAACAAGAGAATTTGTTTAAGAGAAGCTTTGTCAACCTTGTTGCGTACATGTGTCACATAGTGTACACAGCACATGCGCTCAGTGTACTGTGTAGTTTTATAGAGGACTTTCAATTGATCCAGACTGAAATGTTATTTAAGATCAAGTCATGCATAGCAGCATGTAAGGGTAGGCCTATTATTACCAGCCGATTGTGACAGAATTATGATTTAATACACTACAGAACATTAAACAGTATTATTCTACATATTAAAAAGGAAATACAGAATTAAAACAATGGAACAATGAGCGAAATTTGTTGCATCCCCTATGTACATTACAGTATTCATATACAATGGAAGTGTCTAAAGTAGATTCTTTTTATTTCTTCTCATTCCAAATTACATCCACAGATCCTCAAATTTGTGATTGGCTAGGGAAATGTGTTTAAAATGCATCAGCATGGTATACAAAGAATGTAGCTTTTACCATTATTTAACCGTTCAGTCTCATCAGTTAATCCTACAGTAGCAACAGCTTTATCACCTAAAAATATTGTGCATTACAAGAGTTACGGAAGTTGCATCATTTGAATTTAAATGGAAAGTTTGGACCAACAAATTACTCTATTCTTGAACAACAAACATCTAAATTTTTTTTGCCAAAACCTTATTTCTTGAAAGAAAGGAGCATTACTGCCGTATTTAGAATTACCCATCATTCTATATCTACTCTCTTAATAATGTGAAAATTTCAGTAAAACAAAGCAGTATTTCCCTTTAAAGTACCATATGGTTTAATTAGTTGGTCAGTAATACTGTATGTGCAGATCAGTGGTATAATTGCATATTCTACCACCTCTAGCCGTCCGTTTTTGAGAATCCTGCATTCTGATTAACACTGACCTGTTGTTCCACAACATATGGTCAGTTAACATAAAAACTGATAAAAATAAAGTTTTTGACACATCTTCGGTGGTAGAATAGGAATAAACCACATTTATCGGACTGTTATTGGTGAATGAACTGTGGAGACCCCAAGTTTGGCAAAATAAAAGATTCTCCTCGTCCATCATTTTGCCAAATTTGGAGTCTCAACCGTTTATTCACCCATTATCGTCTGCTAAATGTAATTTATTCCTTAAATAGCTGGAATATAAAACAGGGAGAATGGAAAGTGTTGTTAAGCTTCTGTATTGTGTATCATGTGGCATACACTGTACATGTAGCAAATGTTGGGTAGTCTTAGATGTCTACTCTAGTTTTCACAACATTAGTTTGGTTTTGTTTTATCCTGTACTTGATACGTACAGAATTTTAGTGGGTCTAGTGTAATTTACTACTGTACTGTATGCCTCATGACGGCAAATGGAGTGACATGTTCTTGCTTTGAAGTTAGAATGTTAAGTCAGTTTAGACTTTCACTCACATAATGACCTTAACTACAGTATTGATGAAAAATTGTTAGAAGATGCTGTAGTTTTTCTGTGATATGCAGTATCTGTGTTTGTGGAATAGTATCATACTGCAGGTGATGCAGTTTTGTGAAGAACATCTGGGTTTTCATAGGTTCACCTGGTATTTTTATATAGTATCTAAAAGACATTATGTTAACCCTTTAAGCAGTACACATCGTCATACTGTGTGTACCTTTCATAGCAGTCCGATGAAACTGTGGTTCCTATCGGATGACAAACTTGAGCTAATGTAGAGAGGAAATATGAAGAAGCCACAGAACTTTTAACATGAAAGTAAAGTACTGTAAGGAACATCAATGCCAAATTTACGTATTTTGGGGATGTACTGTATTGCAGTACCTTCATTCTGAATGGCATTTTAATTAGTACTCTGACACAAAAATGGCAGTACCCACAGAAGTAGATGAATGGCAAAATGGTCCTCACACTCATTCCTTCTTGTAAAGTATCAGCCATGGTGATTGAATCTCATCCTCTTTCTTTTTTGGTTGAAAACCCTACTGGTGTTATACTGCTGTACTGTTGTAAATGTTCAAATATGATTATTACTGTAAATGTTTTCTACGAGTGCCAATGTGGTTTTACCATGGTGTATAGTGTAATAGTTCCTGTCCATTTCTTATCCATATACAATCCCTTCCCTGTTCAACGATGAAGTGATTTCTTTTGTTATCCATGCAGGTAGTTTTGCTGTGGTCAGTATCATGGCAGGAGATGCCGCAGACAAGGTCATTGAAGAGATTTCAAAAGATAAAACTTTATCACTGGAAGAAGAGGGAGCAGCAAGAATACAAGCAGTGGTTACATTAGCATTTATGGTTGGTGTTATACAGGTATAATGTAACCCAAATGGTCTTGCTTTTTTTTTAGAAATTTGCTGTACCTTTCCACCAGTTTTAGTTTATTGTATCCTAACTCTCAAAAGAGCTGTCATACATTAACTGCTGGTGTTGTATCTTGCATTGACTGCTGGTGCTGTATCTGACATTGAGTGCTGGTGCTGTATCTTACATTGACTGCTGGTGCTGTATCATACATTGACTGCTGGTGCTGTATCTTACATTGACTGCTGGTGCTGTATCTTACATTGACTGCTGGTGCTGTATCTTACATTGACTGCTGGTGCTGTATCTTACATTGACTGCTGGTGCTGTATCTTACATTGACTGCTGGTGCTGTATCTTACATTGACTGTTCTTGCTTTATCTTACATTGACTGCTGGTGCTGTATCTTACATTGAGTGCTGGTGCTGTATCTTACATTGACTGCTGGTGCTGTATCATACATTGACTGCTGGTGCTGTATCTTACATTGACTGTTGGCACTGTATCATACATTGACTGCTGGTGCTGGATACTGATGCTGCAAGAATGTGTTTTAAAGCTTATTAATCCCCATTCATTGCATGAAACAACATGACATTCAGGTGTATCAAATAGCAGCTAGGTACTATCTTACAGATTGTATAAAGGCTGCTCCTATATGGTAAAATATTGAAGGCGTACAGTACTGTACGTTCTCCTGTTAGTGTCCAGCTTGGAAGATCAGTGACCATGGGGGTGAATACTTGCCAACAGTTATCTGTGAAGGGGTGTGTCATGTTACTCAAAGGTAATTACAAGCTCAAAATTCTCATCATGGGCCAGGTGAGCAGGCTCATCAAGTATTAAGATTTGAAGGATGGTTAAGATATAATCAATCATTATGGTCTGAAACTCTTCATTCATTGTTGCATTTTTTGTCCCAAGCTGTCAAATAAAAGTTTTGTCAGATTATAGACACTATGCATTGATGTCAGTGCTGTCACTATGTTTGAGGACATTATGAATGACATTATGAATGAAGGGACTGTAGCTAGTTCGGGTATATGACTTTGTGTCCTATGATGTCACATGCATACGTGGGTCTATAGGCTAGTAAAACCATTGATAGTCACTTTTACTAAAGTACTGTATATCTAATATAATGAAGTTTGTCAAATCAGGGTTGGTGGTAGTTATGAGTAAATGCAATCTATATTCAGAGGATATGAGTGTATCAGAGGTCAAACAGTATGACTTTTGTGAAACATAATGGGGTTTGCAGCTGTTTCAAGGTTAAAGGACAAGTGACTTACTGTAGTGAAGTATGCAAGAAAGGGCAAAACCATACTGTAGCTGATTACTGTAGATTTTATTGGGCAAAGTTGTTTCAACATTGGTTTGAATGTGTGTTCAGGTGATAAACTTTATACCATTTTGATAATAAGCCAGTGTTTACTTTACAGTAGATACTCATTGAATTATTAAAGTGGTTAACTTAAAGGGAAAGATTGCATTTTTGGTTCAGATGATTCAGAGATTAGCAATGCAAAGGACAAAGTACTTGTAGCCATTATAATAATACTGTATCAGGTGCAACAGTTTCAGTGACAAAAGATGACCAGTAACTGATTACAGTTTTATTTGCAGAATGGGGCCTTCACAGAAGCAATGTATATAGTTACTATAAAGGTAAACATTGAATCATGACAAAGCAGTTAAGTTCATGCCTGTATTGGTCTGTTGGTTTATACCAAAAGCAGCATGGTATTGTAGGCTGTTACTATTGTAAAAGCTACAATCCTCGACAAAAGTGATGGGACAGAACAAGCAAAACAAACAGCAGTGAGATCACCATCCCCCTGTCTGCATCCCCATTCCCCTGTTCAGTGTTGTCGTGGCCCAGCATGTTCAGGGACTTTAACATTGATACGGGGAGTGGGGTTTGTCCCATCTACTTTTGTTGAGGATTTTGCCTGCCTTTATATTTAAACTGCCAACATTAAAGGGCAACAAATACTGTATCACCCCAGACAATAAAAATTCTATTACTTGTACTGTAGGTCCTCCTCCAACTTAAAAGGAAACACCAGGCTCTTTCTTGGTGAATTGGACTCCATAAAAATGGTCATTTGGGATTTCACTCACAAAGAACACTTACGAACAAAAAGTTGTGAAAGTGGGATTTATGCAACATACAGTATCTTTCTTAATGGGTATTCTTGAAGAGAAAAGTTTGTAAATATTTTTGCCTACTGTAACTATATGCAAGCTTCAGTGTTGTCATCAGTAAAAGAAGCCATAGCGACAGATACAGAGGCACGTTGTACCAGATAGCTGTGCAAGGAGAAGGACAGCACAGTGGTGCTCGTGTGCTGCACAAAAATGCGGGCATTGTTATTACAACAAGAGTTAAAATGATTGACAAAAATTGTGACAAAAACAAGATGCAGCAGTACACATGGTTGTCTCTTGTCCATATTGACACTGCACATTTTTACCAACTACTTAAGCTGCTTTCATGATACTATGACTTACGAAAGTGCAGTATTTTGACTTACGTAATGCAAATATTAGTGAATCCTTTCCCTGTTACTTTGTCAGCTTTAAACCTACAGTATGGGTGTGCTGTTCTGTTAAGTTATGACCTTGAAGATACCGTGGATCAACACAAATATCTTCCTTGTAAATGCTTTCAAAGCTCCTTGCCTTTGTTATGGCTCTTGCCCTCTTTGCGGATGTGCATTACTCCTGCACCTATATTGGCTGCACTGGTGATACCAACGTCCACGAACTTACACACGAATTCTTCATGAAACTGCATAAAAACTATATGCTATTAACTGTTCATATATACGATAACAACAAACACGAATTATCTGTATTCAGCAAAAATTTAACTTAAGCAAGTCTGATTACCATGCTGTTTTAGTGTGTGATTTCTCCCACTTAAAGCTCACACAATGAAGTATGTCCCATTGACTTATTGAGTAAAAGTGAACATTACAGCTGAAGCTTTGTCTTGCAATATGAATATTAATAAGTTGAAACCAATCGTTAGTCAAGAGGTACTGTAACATCAAATTGGGCTTATGAATATAGTGATATTGAATGATCCAGTTATTGTTTGCACGTGTTAGAGTATGTATGTCAAAAGAGGAGTACATACAGCATTTGACACCTGCAGGGGTGGAAATTTAATTTTTTTGCTGCTGTTCCACGGAACATCGCTTTTTCCAAAATTACTGTTCTGGATCAGATTTTACTGTTCTGGAGCACAGTACCTCGGATTACTGTACGTACAGTTCGTGCACACGTGCAAAGGTGCATATTGCTGTCTAGTGTCTACTGTATTCGAGTTGTATGACTGCACGACTTGACCGTAACGTGGGGAGGGTGAATTTTCTCCTGCAGCAGGGATTAGCCAGTGGGATATCCTGATTTTCTTTTGGTTCTTATTTTTTAAGCATAAATTTATGGCTAATAATCTTGCATTGTCCCAAGACCTAGCATTGCAGTGTCCCAAGACCTACCGTAGGATGAAATACACTCGAAATTGATGCAGAACGCACAGCAAGCAAGGCAAGTGGGATTTGAGTGAGAGCAAAAAAGTTCCACGGTAAAGGAATATTTTTGCTTGATGCATCCTTTGCATTGCGGTTTATTTCTATAGCAAAGCAATGAGTGGGTTCTCCAACATATGAGTGCACATACTGATGTTATTTTCTCGCAGCAAATTTACGTGAAATTGTTCCAGTCGTATCCTTCGCCACAACCTTGATTCAAGTATCATTCCACACAGTAAGTCAATGGAAAGATCTTGCGAGGAAAAACAAACACTTAAGACCCATTGACTTTGGTTGCGAAATGTCAGCAGTCAGAATTGCTTTTAGTCGTTTCGACTTTCGGTGCTTAGTTGCTAGCTTGGAGGGAATATTAATACAACACCCCCTAAAAATACAATAAAGTGGAGGGAATATCAGTGAATAGTAAGAGGTCATTTGGAACATACCACGCAAGACAATGGGTGATGTAAGATGACCTTCGCTTGCAGGGCAATAATATCATACTGTACGAAAAGTTTTCTGCATTTGGTAGTAAAACTTCAGTATGTGCATTTACACAGTTCTGTACCATGCAGCATAGGGAATAACACATGCAAGTGTAACCAACTTTAATTGATGACGGTGGAACGAGATTGCATTTCATACTTAAGCCAAAATTTACGGGGATTTTTTTATATTCACAGCGTCATTACTTTATCAGAGATTAGCATGTGTGTTATTTATATGCACTTTGCTTCTTGTGGAAAAACACTGTTCCACGGAACAGTGGCTTTTAAAAAGTTACTGTTCCGGCACTAAAAGCACTGTTCTCGGAACAGCGGAACAGTGGGGATTTCGACCCCTGACCTGCTATGAAGGTTATATGGCCCTAGGCTATTGGGTTGGTATATTACATAGACAATAGAATTGTGTGGTGTGAAAACAGCAGTTTGTAATCACAGTCAAGACAGCAAATACACCTGGACAAAGCTGCATTGGCCTGTACCAACTTAAGCTCGAGGCTATTTCCACACACAACTGTGTGAGGACTGTCTGCTATTGGGTTAAGTACTACTGAATTATATGTACAAGTCATCATTGCCCATTCAGAGAGATGCTATCTGAATTCATGTCAATCAAATTATGGAGTCAGGAATTGTTTATATCGGGATATTTCTAAATATGTTTAAGGTGATGCAATAGCCAGTTTAAGAGAATAGCACAGGCAAGATAGATGGTGTGGTCTTCTTCCATCCACTCAAGTCATATTCAAATCAGTACATGTTCCTATTGACTGTACATTGCAACTTACACTTACATGGTCAACAAGGATTTTATTGTTTTGAAATTGTGCCTTTTCCCATTACACCCAAAAGGGCCCGTACACAAATGTTACAGTATGACTGAGTCATACAGAGGCCTACAGGCTACATAATGCTTTTATGATTCATGGTACAAATAATAAATGATATAGAGTGAGCATGTAGGTATGTGCACTTTTTTAATTTGTTGACATGTTTGCCATTATATTCCAGATTTATGACCTGGTATGAAATATGAAAGTGAAGACTAATTGCTTTATGACTCTGTTTGCTATAAATCTTCAACCTGTGTCTTCAGTGCAATTATCTATGTTTTTTAAAGTATGAGTAAGATTTTGCTGGTACTCTGCCTTATACCAATAAATCAGGGTAGAAACTTCAGTTTTATGGCCTTCTCTAATCACAGTTTTTATGTTTTTCTCCTCCAGATTATCTTGGGTATCCTACATTTTGGCATCCTGAGTGACTACCTTCCTGAACCTCTAATCCGAGGCTTTACCACTGGTGCTGCAATCCATGTCTTCACCAGTCAGTTTTACAAGATGTTTGGTGTAGGTGTAGGGGATGTCACAGGACCATTAGAAATACTCAGGGTATGTAGGCTTGCCAGCTCTGAATAAACAAATTTCTTGTCACTATCTTGCTCTAAATATAGTCTCAAGGTTGGGGCAAGTGTAACAAAATATTGGGTTGCAGCTAGACTTGATGAGGCTCTAATCTTATTAAAGCCCCCAGGTAACAGGGTTCGCAATCTTACTCGTCTGCGCCTTATGGACCCCATTCTTTCACGGTTGGATGCGTGAATAAATTCCTTAGCTTCGTATTCTGGTCCAGCAAGAAAATCTTGGACGTGCTTTCAGTGCCTCTCACTCCCTTCCTCGGCACTGTGACAATCCAAGCCAGAATAAAAACATATCAGTTAGTACAAATCCATACAAATCCTTTCAAGGCCTGAATTAAGTCTCTGGTGTATGGATGGAATTTCATGATGAGGTCTTTGATACTGTAGGTCCAAATCTGTTGTTGTCACCACTGTATGGTACACTATGGCTCATTCAATGTGGATCATACAGTTTGTATTACTTCTGCAGCTGTATTATCCTCAGATGTTTGAGGGTGGGGGGGGGGGGTGAAGGGATGGATCAAGCTTGGGGAGAGCTTTCAGACCCTCCCCATCCTCTTGAGAAATTGTTGAATCGTCCACAATTGAGATGTTAAATGATTCAAACAAGTGCCCTTTCATGTTTTCTTTTTTTAGGGGTGGGGGGGGGGGGGGAGGGAGTGCAGCCTTCAGTCCACCTCTGCAAATTTGATTTTGTTTACAGGTGCAACTACATTTGCGAAGGCAGCAATGTTGATTTAGTGGGTGGGTTTCCCATGCAATGGCCCCTTGTGGGGGACGCAGAGTTGATGACCAGCCTAATTGTAATATACACCTGTATAAGCCTTGGCAAAAGTCGTAAGCATCTCTTTCACAACCTTATCTGCATTAGAATGTGAAGATCCTACTTTGTATTAAATTTATTTTGCTGGCAGGGTTTTATATAGATCCCATGAATGAGGGTGCATGTTTGGTATCTGGTTGTTTTAAAAGTTTAATGAACATTTAGAAGAACTGAATCATAAGGAACTTGAAAGTTTGAACAACAGCTAATTGTGATTGCCTCATACAAAGACTATTTGATTAAAAGGGTATTTTGGGCTTTACTGTGGACATTACAGGTACAGTACTGTGTCCAGTAAAGTACAGTGTAACATGTGCAAATTTTATGTAGGTGTCTACAAAAGTTTGAAGGCCAGTGCCATGGAAGTTTTAGTCCTGACAATATGTGTTGGTTACAGAAGATACTGTACAGTTAAGTAAAAAAAAATGCCATATTGTCTGCATGTGGTGCAGACTATAAATTTTAAGCACTACAGTGCCAGTGAGCCACAACTGGAAAAAAGGCCGTGGTCATCTCGACTTGAACCAATTGGTTGGAAACTGGGACGTTAAACCTCATCTAAACTAACTACTGTGCTACATTGAGCAGTACATTAGATGTCATTACTGCTCCACTGAAACTAAATCATGTGCACTTTACTCAGTTTGTCACACAGTTGTTGTATCATCTAAATCATAGTTTTTTCAGCCTAGGCTCTTGTTCAACATTTTGGGTTAGACCATCTGAGGGGAGGGTTATCCCTCTCTCCTTCATACATTTTCATTTATGTTAGGTCCATATGTACCGTATTTAAAGAAATGCTGCCATCTCGAAATAACCCAGTCTTATGGGAATCTGTTCCACAGGGAATAATTTAGTGTTCAAAATTTACATGTATAACAATTATGAGGCTTCTGGGCTCCTCTATCGCGAAATCATTAAAAACCCTAATGTTGTATGTACAAAATCAGCTACACAAGTTTGCATTTGTGTAGCAATGTAGCAAAATGTGTTGCGATACTGGATAAATTATTCTCTGTCCCATTGTTTCATTTTTGGTTCCTTGCTTTAACAAAGGAACCTGTATAGTCAGCTTGGCATGTGTGAGTGTATGTGTGTGTGTCTGTGACACTTGCTTGGGTACGCTGTAACTTAACAAGGGAAAGTCGGACTGATCTTGGACTTGGTATATAGATCTGCCATAGTGAGAAAGTGTGCTGTTGTTTTTGGTGGAGGTCAAAGGTCATCTGGGGTCACCAGGGGTCAAACACTGAAAACTTGTTATTAACACAATATCTCAAGGTAGGAAGCTTGGATAGATTTCATACTTAGTATATAGATCCACCATAGTAGGAAGGTGTGCCCTATTGTTTTTGGTAGAGGTCAAAGGTCGTCTCTTGTCACCGGGGGTCAAACACTGAAAACCTTGTTAACACAATATCTCAAGGTAGGAAGCTTGGACAGATTTCATACTTCGTATGTGGATGCATTATGGTGAGAAGGTGAATGCTATCGCTTTTGGTGCAGGTCAAAGGTCATCTGGGGTCACTGGTGGTCAACCGCTGAAAACTTGTTTTTAACACAATATCTCAAGGTAGGATGCTTGGATAGATTTCATACTTAGATGTGGATGGGTTATGGTCGGAAGATAAATGCTGTTATGTTTGGTTCAGGTCAAAGGTCATCTAAGGTCACCAAGGGTTAAACACTGAAACCTTTTTAACATGATATCTCAAGTTAGGAAGCTTGGATAGGTTTCATACTTGGTATATAGATCCACCATAATGAGGTGTGCCCTTTTGTTTTTGGTGGAGGTCAATTAAAGGTCATCTGGGGTCACTGGGGTCAAACACTGAAAACCTTAACACAATATCTCAAGTTAGGAAGCTTGGATAGATTTCATACGTGGAATGTGGATGTGTTATGGTGAGAAGATTGATCCTACAGTATTGTTTTTGGTGGAGGTCAAAGGTCATCTGGGTTTACTGGGGCCATTTGGAGGTTATCAGAGGTCATCTTGAGGTCACATTGTGGACTCATAGGAAACTTGGTAGATGAAGTCAACATTCACTGCTGACCTGCTGACAACTTTAAAGGTCATGTGGCAGTCACCAGAGTCATAGGCAAACTTTACATTAGCTAAGTTTTGTTTGTATGCTCATGGCTCAGTGTCATTACATTCAGCAAGGAACCATAGTGCCCATTAGGCTCTTGTTTGAGGAAGGGGATGGGGTGGAGCTATCTGGTGGGGCAGCTACCCCCTGAGCCTGTGAAAAAAATATCAGGAAGTACACTGAAATCACTGCAATTCATAGAGTATTTTAGGAGGAAATTCTCTCTGGGGAGATTGTGAATTTTTACACCCACACACACACACATAAAGAAAATGTCAGGGAGTTGTATTGCCATGAAATGCTTCAAAGGTACTATTCTTTTCAATTTTTAGCCTTTTTATGATTTTTGCTTTCCATCCTCTTTCATCTTACAGCAATATATAGAATTTTTTCCTAATTTGAGGGGCGTCAACACCACAGAGGTCATTGTATCCCTCCTTGCAATAATCTTGATGGTGGTTGTTAAAGAGGTTCAAGAGAAATTTAAGAAGAAATACAAAGTTTTCAAATACCCCATTCCTGTAGAGTTACTTGTGGTAAGTATTACTTCTTTAAATGTGTGACCAACAGGCTTTTTGTGCATCAAAATCATTCAGAGTATAACTTTAATATTTGTTCCCTACTGACAAGGCTTGGATGGGTTACCTGGCTTTATTTCAGATTCACCTCTTCTGGCTGTGAGCCAAGTAGTGGCAGTCACTCCAAATCTTTTCAGTTGTGACCCCTGTAGAATTTTTACTGTGATAAAAATGCCGAGACAAAACATTATGCTGTTGTGGTCATGTGCAAGTTTTGTAATAAACAGAACTGCTTTCGTAGCCATCTTCCCTGCTCAAACACTTCGTTCCCTTATACTGTCTGCTATCATGATTATTGGAGATTGGCAGTTCAGTTCCTCTGCTGTTAAAAAAAGAAGTTGCGTACTCCCACTGCAGGAGTAGTGATGCTGTAAAGTAAGAGTGGTGAGTCCATCCAGTCACAACTTCTAAGGCTGGTGGTACCCGACCTCAAGACTATAGGGGTTGCTCAAGGGTAGCCTTGCTCAAGCTGACCTTTCCAGCTTTGATCTGGACCTAAGACAAAACTTTTCTAATTAAAGTATGTAGCATCCACATGACAAGAAAGAGACCCATCACTGTTAGCATCTGTTACATGCAGTACAGTAGTTCCTCATTGTCTCATTTGTTGTCTCAGGGTTGAGTAAAACCTATGCAAATACATACTGTATTTTCCTGCATGTGTTTGTTCATTTGTATATTGTGCATTTGTGGATACCATGGCAATGTAACTTCTCACATCTAGAGTAGTCTGCTGTTTATGGTGGAGATCAAAGGTCATCTAGCATCAGCAGACATTTTAGTGTAGAAATCTTGTAGACATGATATCAAAGGAAGGCCGGTATGTTCAACAAATATTACACTTGGTAGTGAATATTACCCCTTTAGTCCATCAGTTTTGGAGGAAGCTTGTATTTGGGAATGTGGCAGGTAATATTAATATCTCTGAAATAGTGGAATGCTCACAATAAATTGCTATAAGTTGCAGAACATTGCAGTGTGTGTCTTAATGTCTACCATATTTGTTCCAAGCAGTAAATTGCACCAAGGAGCATAGTATCAACCAAACTTGTTCTGAAACAGGTAATGGAATGACAAAAAAAAACATGAAAGAAAAAGTAACAACTAGGGGAAAACTTCATGATTTATGGTGTTACCTGTGAATTAAAATTACTGTAGGTTTTCTTTACTGTGCTCATCCTTGTAGATCTGTTCACACTCATCCAGAATTTGAGTCCTTCAGTGCTATTCTTTTGGGGCTTTCTTACTTTTTAGCTAGCCAGATAAAGGAATTAGTGGGCAGTGTGCCCTCTGGCAGGCTGTTTCAAGTTGTTGGCAGTTGTGACCAGTTGTGCAGGTCACAACTGCCAACAAAAACTGCTTAAGTGCTGCCAAAATATTTTAATGTGCTGCATGTGGCTCTTGGTGCAGTGTCGGAAGTGTTTTTATTAGTCTATTAATCACTGTTACACGTTTGGCAAGTATGTTCAATTGATTAGGAGTCTGTAAGCTCTTATACTAGGCATGCAGAGAAGTATTCCGATCATGTCACTACCTTTCACATCTCTATGATCATAGAATATTTTGCCTATCTAGCATACAGTGTGGTGTGTCACAGTACTTAGTCTAATGGTTGTGATGTGTGCATTTTATAACATACAGTATACACTTACACTTCATGTTTTCTGTGCTTGGCAGCCAATCAGTGATTATTAATGTAATGTCATGTTGCTGTAACATACTTCTTCATCTTCCTGTTTTTGCATCCCTGGAATATATCCAAGTAAGGAAAGCTAAAGAAAGCTAGAAATGCCTCCATAAAAAAAAAAAAAAAAAAAAAAAAAAAAAAAAAAAAAAAAAAAAAATTTTTTAGGAAGGTACACTTTGCACAAATTCATCATACTGTAGTTCTGATGCAGACACAGGTCATTTGGTCATTTATGTTACTTGAAAAACCAGATTGTTTGCTTGACAAAGGTTATTTGTCATTGGTATAAAGCCTGTCAGATTACTGTATGTAGAACACAGCAGGGCTTGAAAAAGGGCACAGCCAAAATGAGCAAATTGGCTGTCAGTCTATGTTATTTCATAGGACAGTGACTGAGAGGCACCACGGCCATCAGTTGGGGGCTGTCGGTGCTGGCAGTTATTTTGAGCCCTGATACAGTATTACATTCATGAAGAGCATCAGATGTTTCAAGTTGCTATGGCATCTAGACTCTATATACTGTACACATCTTAGAGACATATTTAGAGTAATGAACTGCTTACATTGACTCACCGTGCTCTTTTTCCAGATCATTCTTGGGACTTTGGTCTCTTATTTGATGGATTTTGAAACTAAATATGGAGTCTCTGTCGTAGGGACTGTTCCTACTGGGTAAGTGTCTTGTTCATACATGTACCTTTGCCCACTGAGAGCTATTAAATACATTTAAAAGCCAAATTGTGTTTGACTGGACATTGTCATAGAGCAGGGGGTTCTCAAATCTTTCAGGCCACAGGCCACTGTTATTTGAGTTTTTGCTTTAACTCTTTTTGCTTTAAATTCCTTGTTGTAGCCAGGCCTTTCAGTAGCTCTTTTCTTCTTATAAAAATTTTTGGCTCCTTGCATATTCCGCTGGCCATTTTTATGCCCGTCCCGGGCCATAAATGGCCTGCGGGCCACCACTTAAGAACCTAGGTTGAAGTGTAAAAGATGGTTTAAGTGGGCACACCTATAGTTGTAGCCATGTCAACATTACTTGGGATCAATGGAATTATCTCCCCATCAACACTATTGGAAAGAAACTATTAAAGATAAATTAGAACATCATGACCTCCTACCTCAGTTTAATTTTACATTAAATGAACCGTTTTTCTTCCTTTTAAAAATAATTATGAAATAACAAGTGATCTTTCCTAAATGTCTGTTTCTTTATTATAGCTATGAAAAATGTTTCAAATTGTTTTAATAAAATATTATTTTGATTGCAACTGCATGGGTACAAGTACTGCAGTTAATTGTCATTTGCATATTGAGAGAAAAATGACACTTTTGCCTCTTTTGTACATTTGTGTACTTATTAAGCAAAGAAATCAGTACATACATTAGAAGGATATTGGATGAGATTCTTGTTATCCTTCTATTGATATATCTTCAAACATTACTGAACTCCCTACAGCTTTAGTATCCAGTATAACCAATCTGCTTTATGGCAAAAAAGTTCTGACAGCATCATGCTTTCCAATTATCTCGTAGTTGCAGTGGAATCACAGAATTTGACCAATCTAAAGACCTTCATTACTTTCTTTCCATGTCACAGAATTAATTATTGTCACAAAACCAAGACAAAAGGAACTTTTCCCATGTAGTATAATGTATGTATAAAAATAGTTGAAAAGAGCACATTGCTTTACAAATCTTATGCCTTGCACAAAATGGGTGTTCAGAACTATTGCTTTACTTAACAGGTGGCCATAGTCATTAAATGACCTGTCTTTTGGTTTTGAATTTGATATAGTGTGTGAAAAAAAAATGAAATGGTCACTTCAAATTTTGTAGTTATACGATTTTTCCTTTGTAAATCTCTTAAGGTGATCAGACTTAATTTTCATTGTCCGGAAGTGCCATATCTGGCCATCTAGGGTAGCGTATGATGTACACTGGACCAACAGGCTATTCGCACTCCTAATCTAAAATTACCCCTGACAGATGTTGAGGAGGGCAAAATATGCCAATTATAATGTAGATCACCATCTCCCTCTCAAAAATAATTATTAACAAAATTTATAGCCCTGTAAACCCCAAAGTAGCCCAGTAAATGTAAGACCTACTCTTTTCCCAGACCTTTTGATCAGCCCTCTGAAGAAGTATATATTAAATTTGTACTGTAGTTTGTATGTGTAAGGAGAAATTTGCTGGTATCTCATGCTGAAACTATGGTGGTGCTATGCTCAGATAATGTCATGGACTTTCATTTGTAAGCTTAGATGAAAATTGCAGATGTGTGATATGTTGAACATTTTACTCTGTTTTTGACATGCTCTGTGAACCAGTGTTGCAAATTTCTACTAAAGAATTAACCAACTCTATTTTGCTCTTACTTACCTCACCTATTACAATTATTGGACAGCCCATAAACCACAGAATGATCATTGACAGTGAAATCCTCCCTAGATGTTACATACCAACCCCATTGGCTTTAATCTCCCAGACCAAACCGATAGTAATAGGTGAGGTATTGAGTAGGGCTCATACATCTTCCCAAGACAGGTTAGGTTGTGGGGGATTATGACACAAGGCCATAGCAACAAGAAGGTAAAGGCTTTATGTGTGAAAGCATTCCATAAACAGATTTTGACTACCTGAAAACAGTTATTTCTATTGCAGTGAGACAGTTTTTTGAGTTTTAGTTAAAGGTTTAATAATTAATTTCAAAGTAACACTTTGTCTGTTTTACTTTTCAGATTGCCGTCACCAAGTTTTCCTAATTTTGAGTACGTACCATACTTAATAGTTGATTCAATTGTCATCGCAATTGTTGCATTTTCTATTGCTGTTTCCATGGCTTATATCTTTGGAAAGAAATACAACTATGAAGTCGGTGCCAATCAGGTAAGCTGCTTTCTGAATAGATTCATTTAAGTTTTCCACTAATACCAGGCAGGCATTTATAAAAAAGTTGATATCTGATGTAGTGTGGATCTAAGGTAGCCTTATGGTAGTTCCTGATACTCTTTGTAGTAGACCCTTTTCCAAAGAGCAGTTTCAAAGGATTGTGGGACAATGATTTGGTCTGCATCATTTTTGGCCAAGGTAAAATCTCATTAACAAAAAGAACATATTATACCTGTACTAAAACTCTATCCCATAATCCTTTGTAATTGCTATTTGGAAAAGGGTCTTTTGAAAGGTTATGAACTTGAGTCTTCCCTAGGTTGCCTAGGTGAGTAATGAACAATAAACTTCACTCTGCCTGCATGCTCAGCTTATCTAAATATAGCTACCAGCATTGGCTAGGAGGTTACCTTATGGCAGTTTACTGACTTCCCATTTTGGGGGATTGCTACACTCTCATCTGCTTCACATCATTGAAACCATATGTAAGGACCAGGTCTGTGGGTCTTCAGTGACCCAATGGATTAACCTTACTGTTGTGTGCCATAGAAAATAAAGTCAGATGGGAACCTTCATCATTGCCACACTCATTTTTGAGGATTTTGTTCATGTTTTCTTTTTAAAGGTTTTCATTTCTGTACAAATGACTGAATAGTTGTGGCTGCCTAAAAAGGAGTGGGGAAATTGCCTGATAAGAATTTTTACTTTACAAGTTTTTACAGTAACACTTCTGCAAATCCTGCAGTGGCATGTTCTAACAGACAGCCCCTGAACAGGTGTAAAGTTAAATGTCCTGGTTTCTTGACAAGTTGTTTTTTATATTTC
Organism: Holothuria leucospilota; assembly: GCA_029531755.1. Lineage (NCBI taxonomy): Eukaryota > Metazoa > Echinodermata > Holothuroidea > Aspidochirotida > Holothuriidae > Holothuria > Holothuria leucospilota. The sequence goes on along the minus strand of CM055962.1, from coordinate 12,717,258 downwards.
TTTGTGAAGGAGTTTTGTACATTTTCAGGATGTTATATGTGATCATTTAATGAGCATATTTGAGCGTTACACCACATGCATTTTTATGACTCAATATGTAACTTAAGCCTTAGGACTTGTCATAAAAAGGAGTCCATGTATGCTTTATTGAGAATGGGTAAAGGGCATAAATTCTTGCATGTTTTTAAAGGGAAAGTAAGTCAGTTTTCCCTGAGGTAAACATATTCAGTAACTTTGGTGAATGCAGTTGTGGAAGGGAGATTAAAAAAGCGATGTTTTCAGAGATTTGAGAAAACAGTTATCCAAGAGTAATAAGTCTTTATTGGAATGCTTTTGTTGCTTAAGATTTTAAATACCATTTTATAAATTCCACGAAGGCTTAGTTTGATTACTGCACTTGATTATTGGTTGTGGCTGTGAATACTTCAGTTATTACGTTATTAATGTGACCTTTACAGATTATACTGTGGACCTTGACAAAAATAAGTATTAAAACAAAAAATTGTGTAATGTTTATTTGTAAAATTGAATGTATGACAGTACTGACAGTGATTGAACCAGGATGTGGCTCTCAAAGGAAATGAGTCGACAGATTTCACATTTACAGTATGTCTCATACCACCTTTGTTTGTGTGTCAACAATTAATTCATTGTGGATATTGTGCAATGTTCAAAGTGCCTTAGTTTCAATTGCTGTATACCAAAAACTTGTGAATAGGCTTTACATCATTGAGTTTAAGATACTGTACCTGTGTTGAAACTGCAGTACATTTGTACCTATGTGAGTGTGTTGCCAGTGTGTTTGTGGCAATTTATATCTATTTTTCACCACACCACTCGCCCCCCCCCCCCCAAAAAAAAATTGATGATAGTTCAATATCTTCGGTTGAGGCTTTGATGGCAAGAGATACCTTTGCGTCATGATGGCATGTGTTTTTATTGGAGGGTGTGTCAAGTGTGTTGATTTATCATTTTTTATCATTTTATCAGCTTGTAACTACCTCAATGGAGGTATTTAAACCAAGTCATCAGAGTTCAAAGCACACGACATTGTGAACAAGAAGGTCACGTAAGAGTTGTGTACATCTCTGATTAATGGTTATGATTGTGAAGCTTACAAATAAAGTGTGTTGACTCTGTATGCAACATTGTCTAAGATTGATTAATGTGATTGCCTAACATTAATCTATGTGACAGCATTTGACCTTGGAATGTTTATTTTGTCGGTTTAAGTATTTGCTAACAAATAATAAAGTAACATTACAAGGCTACTGAAATGAATGACTGAAAATCTTGTTTGCCAATATTACCAAGATTGAAGTTAGGAGTATGCTAGACCATTATTTTAAAGTAACAGAACTTTTTAACCAAAAATATGGTGGAGTTGTATTTTTGAAAGGATCGAGCTGGGATAGTTACAGTACTATTGTTTCCTGACTTTTATAGGTTGGCAGCCACATAAACATTAGATAAAGACAGCTGTGGGTATGGTATTTATCCCATAAATTTATCATGTGATGTGTACCCTGGAGGACTGAACTGCCCCAGGTTCCCTACCACTTAATAAAGAAAACTCTTAGGAATAAGGTTACTGAGCTTTTACAAATTTAGCTCAAGCTAAATATTTAAGGGGAGAGTACATGCTCAGTAAAAAGTATGCCATAGAGGGGATGTGCAATATTTTAAATCTACAGTATAGATGCTGTATCAAGTGACTTGAACTACTCAGTAAAAAAGAGAAGAATCAGGTTACTACTTTTCACTGTATAAACCATCAACTATACAGGCTAGTGGTTTGAGTGAAATGTTAAAGGGGGAACCACTGTTGTGTTTGTAAAGCTCTCGTAACTCAAACTTAAATGGTGATGATTTGAAAACTTGAACAGAGCCCAAGAGTCCTCCTTGTTGGCTTCCATATGACGGTCAGCTTGTGCCCGCTGAGGACTTTATCAATGATGTGGATGCCACAAGAACTTTAAAAGTCAAATACACATGGGAACAGTAGTTGAATGGATAATTCATAGGAAATATGCAGATATGATGAGACATACTCATAAATGTGACTGGTGGTTGATATTTAGTGTTTTTAAGTTTTACAATTTTCTCCTCTCCTTTCCTTTTTTCAGGAGCTCTTTGCTTATGGTGCTTCCAACTTTGTAGGTTCTCTGTTCCAGAGTTTTCCCAGCACAGCCTCTCTTTCCAGGTCTCTGGTACAGGAAGTTGCTGGTTGTACTTCCCAGGTAAGTGCCACAGGGAAAGGCACTTTTCATTTCTAGGATATAGTTCAGAGGCTCTTTCAATTTTCTTGAAAGATAGAGTAATATTTTCTGAACGGCATCGAAACCTGCCCATCAGGCAGATATGCATTGCTCCCTCACTTGCTACAGTAGCTGCATCATATATTCGCACCTTATGTTGTTGCAATGCAATCACAGTGCATTTGTTTTGTTGACTTTAATAGATAGCAAGGTGCTGATGGAAGCCATTTTCTTTCTTTTAAGAACTTGGAGACCCATCTCCATTTATTTGTAACAAAGTGGACATGTTCCATGCAATTTTCATCAAACCTCAGTAATTTCAAACCAGAAGTAAGAAAAAACTAAGGAAGTTGAGTTTATTTTGTGAGAAGTTAAGAGTAGCTTTTAAGTCTTAGGTCGGGGCCAGAATTAAGTTGCACTTTTTGTTTCATTTTTGATTCCTTGCCGTAGGCAGGCAAGGAATCTATGCGATGGTGATGTCGTGTGTGTGTGTATGTGTGTGTGTGTGGGTGGGCGTGCGTGTGTGTGTGGGTGAATGTGGTGTGTATGTGTGTGTGTATGTGTGTTTGTGACACTCATTGTAATCGCAATATCTCAAGAGAGGAGTGACCGATACTTTTCGTATTTGGTATGTAGGTTTGTCATGTTGAGAGGAAGAACCCTATTGTTTTTGGCAGAGGTCAAAGGTCATTCGAGGTCACCAGAGGTCAAAGTCCAAAAACCTTGTAATCGCAATATCTTGAGATAGGAATGACCGATACTTTTCATATTTGATATGTAGGTTTGTCATGTTGAGAGGAAGAACCTTATTGTTTTTGGCAGAGGTCAAAGGTCATTCGAGGTCACCAGAGGTCGACGTCCAAAAACCTTGTAATCGCGATATCTCAAGATAGGAATGACCGATACTTTTCATAGTTGGTATGTAGATTTGTCATGTCAAGAGGAAGAACCCTATTGTTTTTGACAGAGGTCAAAGGTCATTTGAGGTCACCAGAGGTCAAAGTCTAAAAACCTTGTAATCGTAATATCTCAAGATAGGAATGACCGATACTTTTCATAGTTGGTATGTAGACATGTCATGTTGAGAGGAAGAACCCTATCGTTTTTGGCAGAGGTCAAAGGTCATTCGAGGTCACCAGAGGTCAAAGTCCAAAAACCTTGTAATCGCGATATCTCAAGATAGGAATGACCGATACTTTTCATAGTTGGTATGTAGACATGTCATGTTGAGAGGAAGAACCCTATTGTTTTTGGCAGAGGTCAAAGGTCATTCGAGGTCACCAGAGGTCAAAGTCCAAAAACCTTGTAATCTTGGTATCTCGAGGTAGGAATGGCCGATACTTTTCATAGTTGGTATGTAAATTTGTCATGTCAAGGGGAGAACCCTATTGTTTTTGGCAGAGGTCAAAGGTCATTCAAGGTCACCAGAGGTGGAAGTCCAAAAACCTTGTAATCGTGATATCTTGAGATAGGAATGACAGACGGTTTTCATAGTTGGTATGTAGATTTGTCATGTCAAGGGGGAGAACCCTATTGTTTTTGGCAGAGGTCAAAGGTCATTCAAGGTCACCAGAGGTGGAAGTCCGAAAACCTTTTTTTTTTTGTTTTTTTTTTTTAATTTTTTTGGTTATTCAAGTTTTGGTTCAAAGGTCATGTGGCATGAACTGATGTGAGCAGGGGTGAAATTGTGACCACATCATAAAAAATGATGAAGTAGAGAAGTATAAATTTGATGGATGAACCTCAGTGTAACAAAGCACCCCCCTTTCGGCAAGGAATCATGAAGCCTTTTGGCTTTCTGGTTTTCTTTTTTTTTCTTTTTTTTTTCTGTTCTCATCTTATTTCTTTTTTTTCATATTTCTCTTTTTTTGAAGTTCTTTTTAGAGGGAAAATAATTTTGATAGTTATGATTTTTATGGGCTCTAATACCTCTTTGGAAGATGAAAAAAAGAATAATATGAAACTGAAACCTTCCTCATGGTATATTAAAGAATTTTGGAACTTGACAGTATAATGTATAACCTACTGCACAGTCCTTTTAAATCAGTGATATAGGTCATTTTGTCCTGAATAGTTAATACTAAAATATTCATGATGATGTTCTCTTGTCTCTGCCAGATATCTAGCTTTGTCTCAGCTCTCCTCATCCTTGTTATTCTTCTGTGGCTGGGTCCATTATTTCAGTCACTCCCAGAGGTAAGTTCTTCACCTTTTTGCTATGAAGGGTGGGGGAGGTTATTAGTTATTGCCTGATTGTGGTGTAAGTTTAATATTTTCTCTTTGTTAGTTGAGAAGCAAAACTGAATGACACAATCATACGTACATAAAATTCATGTCCAGGTGTGTTGACTCACATCTATCTCTAATCCATTACTCCGAACTCTGATTTTCACAAATTCTACCTTCTACTACACAGTAGAGTCTTTGTATACTTTATGTAGGTGAAAAGTTGGGAAACCATCTTAGCTTGACCTTGAGTCTTTAGAAGCATTCCCTCACTTCAAGTATTGTAACTCTTGATGAGCTGGTTAGGCTCAATAGATTATTTTGGTCACTCTTGGGAACAAGTTTGAAGAACATAACATTTTGCATAGGTGTGTCTTATTGACAGTGGGAATTATACCAATGAATTCATATTTCAAAATTATTTGAGATAAATTATATGAAATGTTAGACTTAAGTATCCCTTTGAGTGTGACCTTTTGCTGCTGTTGTTGAATTCTCTCTTCTGTGATAATCAATGTTTACATATTTAAAGGGTGGGTGTCAAGCTGCTTCTTTTCAAATTGATGAAACAGTATACAAATAATGAATGTTTATGAGAGTGATAGTATGAATAATTTTATGAGTTGAAAGATTGAACGTTCTATTCAACAAGGTGAAGCCGAGTTGAATAGACTGTTAAATCTTTTAACGAATGAAATTATCCATATTATCGCACAAATTAAAAACATCCATTATTTGTTTTATATAGCACCTTTAACTTTGATCTAGTTGTTGGTTAATTTGTGTCTTGACGGTCATTTTGGATTCATGTTTGTCCATATGGTAGCTCCATGGTTCGTCGTTTGCTAACTTCACGTTTATGTACCCATTTCTGCAATATGCAATGTGTGATCCCCAAAGCTACATTGGTATATCGAGTTGCGGCATAGTTTGTACATACCACAGTGATAGCTGACTCACCGCCATGTGTTATACTAGTATAACACACGATCATGTGTTATACTGTGCTAACACACGGTTAATAACACGTGACTGTGATGAAAGTGCCGAATCACCCATGGCATGTGACTTCCAATCCTCCAATCAGTTGTACAGAAATTAATAAGGTGTTATGTAATATGTATGTGTCAGTGTATTGGAATGGTAAGTTATGACTCAGATGGGATACCTTTCTTCACCCATTGAAGAAACCTTTGAAGATATTTACTTGCTTTCTTTGTTGTAACAGAGCTGTCTTGCAGCAATTATTGTGGTTGCATTGAGGGGTATGTTTAGACAATTTAGAGACATCAAGATTCTTTGGAAGTACTCTAAGGTGGATATGGTGAGTATAGTGTAACAGTTTACATGTTATATTGTAGGAAGTTTACCACATACTTTCATTTATATCTGAAAATGGGCATAAGTAGGACCAATGCTTGGGACCTTAACAAATTTTGACTGATGTAATATGTAAGTAGATGAATGTTGTTATGACTGGTAACTTTCCCCCCTCCCCACAACAATTCTGACATGCAAGATTTCCCCCAGACAGTATCCCCTGGGTAATTCCATCTGGATAATTTTCACCTGGACCATTTCCACCTGAAAAATTTACACCAACCTAAGGACAATTTCTGCTTATGACAGTTAGTGTCAGTCATTGAAGAGCATAGCAAAGTTGAACATGCTATAAAACAATGCATTGTTGATGCTCCTGATAGGACACAGTGTCTCACAAACCCTTTCATCTTAGCATTTCTTGTAGATACTGTACTTTGAAATTTGTGGGAATTAATGAAAGGCATATGTGTTGTTTGCATGCAGCATTTTGGCATGCTTTGAATGGGAGATTATTTCTAAGGCATTTCAAGAAAGATTGGATAATTTTCAAGAAGTATTACTGCTAAAAAGGAGATATATCAGCAAAGATATCTTTAAAGCTTGAACTGCTGTAGGGTAGTGTCACCTTGCAAAGATTATTTTTACCTACAGTAGGGGACTTTTGAGTGGTTAAATTAATTTTCTGAATAGTTCAAAAATAAAGAATATAGTTCATTTGCACCATTATCCTCTTGACTAGGAAGTATGTACTGAAGAAGTACCTGACTGAAAAAGATGTTGAGGAATGTATATGCTTTTGTCACATTAAAGTGCTTCCTTCCAATTATATCATCTTCCCACATGTAATGTATAGGGAGATGAGATATTGTTCTTCACCTAATATCAGATATCAGAAATGTGTAGCTGTGCATCTCCGTTTGTTTTTTGCATGTGTGTGAGCAAAACTGTACATGGCTCACTCCTCTTAAATGTAATTCCAATCAAGTTGAAATTGATAGGTAAGTACCTTATTGAGAAAACTTGTCCCTGCAACATTGATGATGTCATTGGGTCAAAGGTCAAATTACCTAAATCTGGTTTTTTGCCATTATTAGCCTGTATGTTAGAGAAAGTCATTAGACCACATGATATTTACAGAACAATAAGACAAATTTTAAAATAGTATCTTTTGATTGTGTAGGGTTGAGGCCAAAGGTCAACTGTAGGTCAAATGTCAAATAGGCCTAAATTTTGCAAAAAATTGTCACAAACTCCTAAACTGTAAGTCTGAACAAGTTTAGTTTAGACTAATGTTGATTATTAAGTACCGGACAATATAAACTTATGCATACATCAATTATGATGTCATAAGTCAATGGTTAGAGGTCAGAGGTTAAATTTAGTTTGATGGTGATTTTTTAGCCTCCATTTGCTCATCAGTATGATAGAAAAAGTCATTAAACGACATGTTATTTGGAGAACAATATGACCAACTCTGAAATAGTGCTTTTGGTACACTAGGTTCAAAGTCAAAGGTCAAATGATGGTGAAGGGCCAAATTGGCCCTAATTACTCGAAAAGATGTGTCATTTAACTCCTGTTCTGAAGCCTGATGAAACTTAAACATGGTGGGTAGGTGCAGTACTATGAAAACTGCATGCTGATTTAATGACATAGGTGAGAGAGAGATCAAAGGTAAAAGGTCTGGTAATTATTGATTCCAGCATTTATCTGCTTGTCAGTATGTAGAAAATTTCCTCCTTTGAAAAGAAGTGGAGGGAGGTAAGATTTTCAGCTCTGTGGACTGGCTTCTTGTGTATTTTAGTTTAATGTCCAGTTGCATCAATGTATTACTTTGATGGTGTAAAAGGTGTGCTCAACTTGTATGTGAAAGCTTAAATCTTACCTATGTGAATCTCTGTTTGCATCAAAAATTGGACTTCACCTTTCTTTTCTTAATTATTCATTTAGATAATTTGGATTGCAACCTTTTTGATGGTGATAACATTTGGGTTGGATATAGGTCTTTTTGCTGGCATTGCTTTTGGAGTGTTTACGGTTGTGGTTCGTACTCAGCGCCCTCCTTGCCAAATTTTGGGTCGCATTCCAGACACAGACATCTATAGAGATGTGAAGTATTTTGCAGAGGTAATGTCATTAATTTAAAGAGGGAGTTTTGTTAATAAGAGGTAAATGTCATTATTCAGAGAGCCTAATTTCAAAGTTATTTAAGTTACTGTATGCATGTGAAAATTACTGTAGCAAGTTTTCCAAGTCACTTCATTCACAAAAAAGATAGATATGAGGTATAAACTTTTGTCAGTGTGCACAAATCATGGAAAATTTTAGCGATAAATTCAAATGTTTACCTCAGTTTTGGATTGTATAAGTTGAGGATATAACCAGCACTTTGTACAAAAATTAGAATTGGTTAGGTTCTATATTTTTGAAGCAGCCTTGGCCCCACATCAATCTTGGGGACCATGGTGTCAGTATCACCTATTACCAACTTAATGTAATTAAAAGCTCTTTTTTAACTGTAGCATAAGCTGTTACAACATGTGATGTATAAGTTTACTGCTACCACTATGGGGATATAATCAATTCTTTGAAACACATTTTTAACACCAAACAGGCTGTTCAACTAACTGGCATTAAAATCTTTAGAGTGCAAGCTCCGTTTTACTTTTCAAATGGGAGGTATATTAAGGACACAATTTATCGGAAAACAGAAGTGAGTCCACCAAAAATCTTAAGGCAGAGAGCTAAGATGGCAAAAAAGACTGCAGCCCTCGAAAACAAGAAGAAACATGTTTATGACCAAGAGGTAATAATCATTTTATACCATATACTGTATGAAAGAAGACACTTTTTTCACCCTTTCTTTTTGTTTTAAATTAAAAAGTGCTTGTTGGTGAAGTGAGGGTGTGTAGCCAGGCTTGAAAGTATTTGGTGTTAATGCAGAGGGGACAAGAAAAACATTGTATTAGTCTAACATTAAGAGGATGTATAGAATTTTCCATATTCTGCTTCAAATATTGTCCAATTTTATCCAAGCAATATTCTACGAGAGGGTACCCTATCCCTACTAGCTGTACCACAGAAATGGGTTTGTTTTAATTGCCCAAGGTTTTGCAGTGATGAAGTAGGCTCATTATTGAGTACAACTTAGTAGAAGCTGCAATGATTTCATTATTTTGCTATACTACAGTGCTGTCTGTTAATATGTACTTATACCCCCCCCCCCCCCCTTCTTGCCTCCTCCCTAGGCTGTCTGCCACTTGAGCTGGCTGTCCAGGAATCAGGGCAAATTTAGGGCGTACCAGTAGGCTCATATTCAAAAAATAGATTTCCTGATGATTTTTTTTTGTGTTTAGTTGTAAACATTTTGATCGATACTGAAGGTTGTCAGCGACCACCAGTTTCCTTTAACCTCTTAGGGTATGTTTAAATCATACTCATTTCATTGGAGTTTTCTAGCAACAAACAAAAATTTGTTTACACTTTTTATCTTTTTCCTGGCTGTTTGCTTGAAAGCAGCTTCAAAAGCATGGGACTTCTAGGCATGTGGGATATAAACGAGGTTTAAGGTGTACCTAAAGTCTAAACTTCCAAAAATATGTGTTACGCAGCTTGAAGAGTGAATTTTAATAGTGAAGATTCCATTATCACAAGACATTTGTGTGCTGAGATGTGAAATGTTGAGTTCTAATCACTCAGTTTAAACTGGTGATTGCATAAGAGTTTGTGATGTCATTGTTGTACTACACAGATTACAGTTTTCATTTTTTTTTTTGTGTGCGCAATCCATGGCACCATGTGTCAGAAGTGGTTACTGTCTTATTGTTAAAGAGTGGCCTGACTTTGCTAACCCTCTCCTCACAACATTGTATGTAAGAAAACAGTAATGCATGTAAGATTTAAGTGTTTTAATTTCAAAAAGAAACAAAAGCAGGTAACATGATTTGTACAAGAAGGACATCACAAGTTATTGCACAATTTCATGTTTCAAATTTAGTGAATACATTTCAACATTTTATACCTCAGCAGTGGAAGCTATGAAGATGGGAGTTGGATGAATGAGATTCATTTTTCAACCTCGGAAATTTATATTCTTGTAAATCTACACTTAAACTTTAAAACAAATTTTATGCAAACCAGTTTTACCACAGACTCCACTTTTAGTAGGTTAACAGTTTTGGATCAGAAAATGAGTTTAAATGACATGGTAATTCAGTTTGTTTAAAAATGATGAGAAATTCTGAAGTTTCTGCTTATTTGAATTTTTACAGTTCTTTCATATGGTTTTTGACTCTCAAATTCTCATGTTTTCCTGTAGTGTTCTCCAGTTTCTATGAATTTTGTCCATTTTTGGTTCCTTGCGTTAGCAAAAGGAACCTATGTAGTCAGCTTGGCGTGTGTGTGTGTGTATGTGTGTGTGTGCGTGTGTGTGTGTGTGTGTGACACTTGCTTCGGTACGCTGTAACTCAACAAGGGAAAGTTGGACTAACCTGAAACTTGGTATATGGATCTGTCATAGTGAGAAGGTGTGCCCTATTGTTTTTGGTGGAGGTCAAAGGTCATGTGGGGTCACCAGGGGTCAAAGACGGAAAACCTTGTTTGCACGATATCTCAAGGTAGGAAGCTTGGATAAATTTCATACTTGGTATGTAGATGCATTATGGAGAGAAGATGAATGCTGTAGCTTTTGGTGGAGGTCAAAGGTCATCTGGGGTCACCAGCAGTCAAACACTGAAAACTTGTTGTTAAAACAATATCTCAAGGTAGGAAGCTCGGATAGATTTCATACTTGGTATGTGGATGACTTATGGTGAGAAGATGAATCCTGTCATTTTTGGTGGAGGTCAAAGGTCATTTGGGGTCACTGAGAGTCAAATACTGAAAACCTTGTTAACGCAATATCTCAAGGAAAAAATCTTGGATAGATTTCATACTTGGTATATAGATCCACCATAGTGAGAAGCTGTGCCATACAGTTTTGGGTGGAGGTCAATGGTCATCTGGGGTCACCAAGGGTCAAAAACTGATAACCTTGTTGTTAGCACAATATCTCAAGGTAGGAAGCTTGGATAAATTTCATACTTAGTGGATGCCTTATGGTGGGGAAAAAATTTTGGAGGAGACCAAAGGTCATCTGGGGTCACTGGAGGTCAAACTCTGCAAACCTTTTCAACTCTATATCTCAGTGTAGGAGGCTTGAATAGATTTTTGCTTTGAGGTGTTGCATTAAATCTAGCAGAAAACCCATATGAGATTTGTTGGATGTCAGAGTTGAAATCACCAGATGCCAAAAAGCAAATTCCCAAGAATTCCTAAAGTCAAAAAATATAAGCACAAAACTGTATCATTGACTGAAAGATGTGGGACATCTTTTAGAGATGCCAAGTATCTCAATTTTAATTGAAATTTTAGTATTATGATTTTAATCCATAATCCTGCCATTATGAAAACGTGCATCAAGTACTACTTTTTAATATTGCAGAAGATTCTCTGCCCACAAAGCAGAGGACTGTTGTGAAAGTTCACTAGACAGACAACATTTGTCCTTAGATTAGGACATGTGAGCTTGCAGGAATTGGAAATTAGAATTGATTAATTAAATGCTACTATGGGTTGTTAGTTTTATAAAGAGAACCAAGTTACTGATCATTTGGATCAGATACCATTGAGCGTGCATGAATTGTGATTGCTTAATTGAATAAAACAAATTGTAACTGTATACTGTCTGTGTTGGTATCCCCTGAAGTGCCTGTAGGCCGTATTTCTTCAGAACAATTTATTTATGCTTGAATGTGTTAACACAAGATGTGCATTGTCTACAGAGCAGATTTTGTGAATCAACAGAAATACTGGTTCATTCAGTAGTTGGCTCAGTTTCATTACATTCAGCAAGGAACCACAGTGCCCATTGGGCTCTTGTTTTTAACCAAAATGGTAAACTTCTGTCGTTATATGCAGACTTATAAGAAAGATTCATCTGTGTCGACATCAGTGAGAGTCATTCACTTTTATAACATCCTATTGAATGAATGCAGTGGTACAATATAATTTGATTTTCTGTGTGAAGAGAGTATACTCGTAAAACAATAAATCTAGTTGTGAAAGTGTTGAGAATGCCAAGTTAAACAAAAATTGATGAAACCTTGACACCATATGAGCTTGCTAAAGGTTCACTTTTGCTAGAGAATATGATATCTTCAGCTGCTAGTATGTGGAGAGAGAGACATACAGTAGGAATAAGATGTAAGTTTCATCAGGATGCTTAGATTACTGTTTAATCTTTTTTGACATATCAAAAATATATTTGGTTCTGGACTATTCTTTTACAGGAAGAGATAATGCAAGCCCGGAGACTAGTGAGGATATTACAATATATCTTTTTGTGGTTTGACTTCTGTCTTTAATAGCTTTTGCACTAACATCATTGCACTTGCATGAGTTTTGAACACCTTAAACCTTGAAATGCATAAAGTGATGACTGTCGGAGCACTGCATGAGGTCATCAGTTGATGCTATGATATAAAATTATATTACCCTCTGTAATGGTCTTTCAAACATTTTTTAGAAAGGAAAGAAAAAAAAAAAAGGAATGAATAAGCATGATGGTTTATTGAAATGGTAGAATTTGTAAATGTTTTTAAGTCCTATTTAACCCTTGGTATCCCTTTCCTTGGTTTATCTTTAGTATCCAGTTTTTTACCCCTTAACAGTAGTATCCCTTTCTTGCTTTTTGTATCCCTTTCTTGATATCCCTTCCCTTGGTTTACCCTAAGTTTCCACTTTTTTACCCCATAACAGTAGTATCCAATTCTTGCACTTTATATCCCTTTCTTGGTATCCCTTTCCTTGGTTTACCTTAAGTATCCATTTTTTTACCCCTTAACAATAATATCCCTTTCTTGCATTTTGTATCCCTTTCTTGATATCCCTTCCCTTGGTTTACCCTAAGTATCCACTTTTTTACCCCTTAACACTAGTATCTGATTCTTGCACTTTGTATCCCTTTCTTGGCATCCCTTTCCTTGGTTTACCGTAAGTATCCATTTTTTTACCCCTTAACAATAGTATCCCTTTCTTGCACTTTCAAATAATTTCCCCTTCATCTTTCTGATATTCCAGACAAACTCACTCTAACACAGTGACTGTAACATATTTTGCTCAGTTCCCAGACAACTCCCACCCTCCCACCCTCCCCCCCTCCCCCCGATAATTCTCACCTGCACTATTCGCCTTCTGATAATTCCCAACCCGTACAATCTCCTCCAGGACTATTTTCCCCTCAGACAATTTTCACCCACTTCAATTCATGGTGGGGGCAGTTGTCTGAGGGGTCAGTGTTATGGTTGGGAATTGCTTTTGTAGGAATTGTCTGGGGGGAAATTGCAGGGTTAGAAGTTAACCAAGGGGAAATTTTTTTTTGGTGTGGAACTTGTCTGGGGGTGTAGTTGTAGGGTCATGAGTTTGCTCAACTAGTACACAGTACTGTACTTCTGATTGGTCGAAGTCCACATTGGTTAAATGCGAAATTGTCCATGGAGATGTGCTGTGGTATTATAGTTTCCTCTCTTCTTAAAATAGCCTTTAGCACTCAAAGTTGTTTCAAGTAGTTCTTCCCTTGTTAATAACAGTTGGTGTGTAACTTTGGCTGTGACAGTGTCACAGTGACCTTTAAGGGGCTTGCAACTAGGCTTGGGTGACTTCAATATTTTTGGAGTTAGGTACATGGCTCAATTAGTAGTGAATCTGAAGAAGTTGCCACTATTATGATGGCTTCTTAATGGACACTGGAACATATATACCTCAGCAGCTACTGTCATCTACTAGCCAATCAATGACTATTATCACACTGGTATTCTTACAATACATACTTCTCAGCAGCTGAGGTGCTGAACCCCCTATGTCAGAGAATCATAGTGGCCAACTGAAGGGAAAACTTGTCACTGAATAAGGGAAAAGACCAGAAATGCCAGTTTTAGGTATAAATTGGTCATTATAACCTGTGAAATAAGGTTAAGTTCAAAATATGATTTTTCTGCATGTTTTTGACAATTTGGAAAAGTATCTAGGAGTTGCCATTATAAGGAAAGTGGAGTCACTACTTGACTCCTGGCCATGGACATCCGGAGGAGGGGGGCAAGGGGGGGCACTTCCCCCCTGGAAAATCAAAAACTTGAAAAAACGAAGGAAAGATAAAAAAAAAAAAAAATGAAGAAAATATAACATCAACATTTCTTAACAGTTCAATCGGTGTGAATTTCTACTCTCAGAACAGGAATTGAATAAAAATATCAACACTCAGGCCCCAGCAGCCCCCGAGCATATTTTTGGTATTCTTTCAAGTTTGTATTTTCGATATTGCTGATGTTTCCCCTTTTTATATGCGGTAAATAGGCCTTGGAAGTGCCATTTCCAGCAATCTGGGAAGCATTTTGGGCCAAAATTTTTTGGCGCGGAGTGCTGAGAGTCTATCTATGGGCTTCACCCCCCCTTGAAAAATTCCTGGCTATGCCTTTTTCAACACTGTGTGAAAAGTAGAATCTTAACTCTTTTCTGGGAGTAAAATATTTCCCATGGAAAAAATTGGGCTGCCTTAAAAATTTTTGTCCCCCCTCTTGAATTTTTTTCTGCGGACGCCCCTGCTCCTGGCTAGGGGTCACAACTCTGAAGTAGTCTCAGGTAGCTCACCCAAGCCTTATGGCAGTGCGACCTTGGCATTTATCAATGGAAGTAGTTTAACCTTCCCAAGGCTAAGGCCTAGTAGTTAGTATGTAGTATTAAGCTTGTTGCAGGTGATTTATTGTGAGTAATATTATCATACTGGACCCTGTTATCCATAATTTATCCCGTACAGTAACATGTTGTATATGAGAACTTCTTTGAAAGGGCAACTGGTTGTATCTATCATTTAGCACCTCCAACCCCTTGGCATCTGCAACAGTTGATAATGTCTCTTCTGTAGATGAAATATTCCAGACGGAGTAAAGCACTTATAAGATACCCTTCTCTTGCACCCATTAGAATGTATTCTTAGATGTTAGTTAGTATCAATCCTTTAAGGAATGCTGAGTGGATGCACTTCTCCAAATCATTTAACTTGCACTGCTATTCCCTCTCCCCCCCCCCCTTTTTCTTCCTGTATGTGGTTCTACTTGTGACCTATGCCTTTGTAACTCTGCTCATTGGATGAATCAATGAAGAGGTGTTTCACATAATGCCACCACATGTCGGATTGCCATGCTGGCCGCGAGGGCTCATGTTCACAAGGTGCATCAATAGTACTTGTGCACTGCAGTTACACCTCTATGTTCTGACATCTCTATGTTCCAACATTTCCACATTCCTACACTATATAAATATACATGCTGACCCATGTAGATTTATACTGAGCTAAATGGCATCCCTCTTTAACCCTTAATTAACCAGCCCTAACCATATTCCTAAGCATAACCTCCTTACCCTCTTTACCCTACCCTGTAAGGTATTGGAATAGACAGATGTCAGAACAAAGAGGTGTTGAATCATACATCAGTCACCATGCACAGCAGCTATACAACAATTTTTGAAGGAATGCTTTACGCTCAAAGGTTCACTAAATTGTGAAATTCATGACACAGTGACATCAGTGAAAGAAACTTGTATGTGCTACAGTAAATGGATGGAATATATGCTGCAAGATTAAGCTCTGTTATGCTATGACATGCCACCTGACCATATGTTACTGTTCTGTGAGATGGGTCATTGAAAGTTGAAAGGAGAAGTGCATGATTGTCTGTCTCTGCTTTATCCAGTTGTGGGTAGATTGTAGGTTATCAGCTCTCAGTGAACAAATTGAATTTCAGTACCTTAGATGGTGGCCCCATTAGGAAGGGGAAAAATGTACCTAAAAACCACAAATATACTTCATATGGCTGGAAATGGTACTCCCAGGAGAGGAAAATTTAATTTGAAGCCTTTTGATGATTCCTTTGCAAAAGTCCATAGGAATCTATGTGATGGTGATGGCATGTGTAAGTGTGTTTGTGGGCATTTGAGTGTGTATGTAACACTTTATTGTCAACACAATATCTCAATATGGGTAACCTTGAGGGATCTCATACTTGGCATGTGGATGCCTCATATTTTGAAGATAGTCTCATATTTGTTTTGTGGAGGTCAAAGCTTGTTTGTGTTTACCAGAGGTCAAACAGTGACAACCTTGTAAATAGCAAATGTTGAGGAGTTTGGCTTTGATGGATCACACAGTTGGCATGTGGAAGCCCATATTGAAAGAAAGTCCTTTTGTTTTGGAGGTCAAAGGTCGTTTGGAATGACAGTCCCTGATGTCAAATGGTGAATATGTCAAAAACTGCTTGCAAACATGGTATCTCCTGAAGGGTAATTATGATGGGTATCATACAGTATGTGAAATGCTCCATATCGAGGAGGTGATCCCTGTTGTTTTATTTGAGGTCAAAGGTCATGTGAGGTCAAATCGGTAAAACATAAAATATGATAATGTGTTTCAAAAAGGGAAATATGTAAGAATCTCATACTTGACATTTGGGTGCCTCATATTGAGTGTATGGTCATTATAAGTGTTGGGAAGGTAGGGTAAAGGTCATTTGAGGCCTCCAGGGGTCATACTGCTAAATTCTTATAAGCATGATATCTCAAGTAAGAAAACCTGTATGATCATATGCATGACATGTAGGTGTCCATATGGAGTGCATAATGAATATTGTTTTTGTTGAAGGTCTAACTTTATTTGAGGTCACCTAAGGCCAAGGTTTGAAAACCTCTTAAAATATGGTTTATTAAGCATGCAATATGTATGAATTGAATGTGTGGCATGTAATGCCTAAATTAAAAACAAGAAGTTGATTTTGAAAATTGAAACATGATCTTGATCTGGTTGACCTGGGCCTGTGGATCTTGAACATTTTGTAGCTCAATGTAATCACAGTATTTACAACTTTGCAATGAAATTGTCACTTGATACCACAGTATATAATTTATGTGCCAGTGGCAAGGCCATTTTCCTTTCTGCCTTTGGCTTTTTGTTTCTGATTTCAGTTCACAGGAAACCAAATATCTTCTAACTTCTAATCAGTTTCTTTGTATTTCTGTGCAACTTTGATTTAATCTATATGTAAGACTTGAATATCCCTTGCATGAGTTTTGTTTTTAATTGAAATGTCAGTATTTCCCTGCATTTCTTTGCCACTTGCTTTGCATGACCTAGCCAACAGAGCTGTTGGCATAACCAGGGTATGTGTATGTAAGCTGATTATTCATTTGAATGATATATGTATTTATTTAGAACAGTGAAATGTGATTTTCTAATTTGAAGCCAGAAACATGGACACTTCATACTGTACCTGTTTGATGAACCAGTAACTGTCGTTAAATGCTCAGATTTGAATATTTTCACCCCCCCCCCCCTTTTTCTGTTTTTTTTTTTTTTTTAGGATAATTTTTACCTTGTATGCCTCTCCAGCTGTTGGTACAATCTGCATGCAAAGGCTCTGGGAAATATTTTACTATATTTTTCTAGTTTATTTCATGTTGCCTTCTTACCTGAAAATTCAATGATCTAAGAGGGTACATCTTTGTATTCTGACATCTGTGTGTTCCAACACTTTTATGTTCCGAGATTAAATATGCATGTAGACATATACCATAGCTTTGAGTAACTGATCCAAAGTTTTGTTTTCATTCTCAAAAATATTGACATGAAGGGTTCTTTGTTTAACCCTATCCCTGTCCATGATCCTAACCTATCCCCTAACCCTACAGTACTAACCTAACCTTATTTTCCTATACATTGACCATCTAACCAATAAGGTGTTGGAACATGGAGATGTCAGAACAAAGAGACAATGTTGTATAGAGCAGCCATTGTTCAAAGGAATTACCTTTAAGGATTAATATCAGCATATTGATGATGTCACACTACCAATTCACATTCTGTGGAGCTGTTTCTATCTTTCTGAATATTTCTATCCCTATTGTTACTGATTCTTAATGATCACTCAGCTCTTGAAAGGCACACATTGAAAAATGCAAAGTATCATGTAGCTGTATAGGGAAAAAATGTTGTTTTTGCAAAATCCTTCTGTGGAGCTGTTTCTATCTTTCTGAATATTTCTATCCCTATTGTTACTGATTCTTAATGATCACTCAGCTCTTGAAAGGCACACATTGAAAAATGCAAAGTATCCTTTAGCTGTATAGGGAAAAAATGTTGTTTTTGCAAAATCCTTCTGTGAGCTGTTTCTGTCTTTCTGAATATTTCTATCCCTATTGTTACTGATTCTTAATGATCACTCAGCTCTTGAAAGGCACACATTGAAAAATGCAAAGTATCATGTAGCTGTAGGGAAAAATGTTGTTTTTGCAAAATGCTTCACCCAGATTCAAGTGTGGATTCCTTCCATCTGTCAATGTCATTTCAAATTGAGCAATGGTCAATGATCTTAATTGGCATATTGGCCCCTTTTCTCACATCATTTTAGACATTGCAGTGATTTCTTGTAATGTTAGTTCTATAGGAAGGGAAAAGTAAGATTGGTTTAACTAAGTTTGTTTACCTTTACATGTCATAACAATTAAAAACTATTTAACAGTAAAACTGCTGTCAACATTTGAAAAATGAATGCTTCACTGAAGTACCAGAATCCGAACAACTACCTGTAGAGTGTAGAATATCCTTATATAGCATATAGCAGTTTGGTTCATTAAGCTGAAGTTTTAGTAAAGGCAATTTTTACATTCACAGTTCTTATTGAAATCTTGAGAAAAAGGCATTATTTAAGTCCTTTTTTTGTTGCTTTCATTTTCAAGGTTGAAATGGAGAATGGTATTACAGGCAATGGAGACAATGTGAATACATCAGCAAGTTCTCCAGACCAGCAACAAGCTGTTTCAACACATACTATAATATTAGACTTTGGTTCTGTGAGTTTTATCGATACTGTGGGTATGAACACTCTTAAAGCCATTATCACAGAATATGATGAAATTGATGTCACAGTCATTGTTGCTAATGTGAGGGGTGAGTTGTTACTTTTTTCTTTTATTTGTACTGTTTAATGGATGATTGTCATTTTAAAGAGAAACCATGAAACTTCTTTGGATCAATGTCATGTATTTGGGGGATGGAGGTACTGTAGGGGGTTAAAGAACCGGGTGACTTAATAGAGATTTCAATTCTCTAATGGAACCCTCTGTTATGCAGGAATAATGAGGGCAGATTGTGGAAAGTGGATGTCATAATGGGAATTAAAAAGAGAGAGAGAGGGAAATGATTTTAGACTCAAATTTAAACTAAATGTTGTTATTCCATAGATCTTTGCTTTTGGAAAGCACTGCAAATATGTAAAAGAGTGTGGAAGGAGGGAATTTTGTGTCATGCTCTTATAATAATAAAGCAAATGGCTGCTTCATCCCTGAGAATGTGTGCTTCATTATCAGTTTTGTGTTGCTTGTCAAGTTTTCCTGTGCTTTCAGTTCATTTTCTCATTGTTTTATCCATATTTTTTACACATTATGTACTTCACTATACTTTTTCAGCACATCTGAGTTTTATGGATCAGAATGTAGTTTTGTATTTGGGTTCTGTTGAGAAGTCAAAGAACTGCATAATTTGATACAAATGACAATTTTCTTGTGGTTTTGTGAATTTTGTATGCCTTACAAGTTTCATCTAATAAAACAATCTTTTGGTATTTTTTATAACCAGATATTTCAAAGATTAGTGTGATGAAAATTCACTTTTCTCTCCCTCTCGAATGTGTTGTTGAAAGAAAAAACAGTTGCCAAAATAGGAGGTGTATTATATAGTAGGGAAAACTATAACCAATATCAGCTTTTATTATCTGCTGATAGCTGTTCAGAGATCTTTGTGTCAGACTGTGCCAATGGAAAAGAAATGATGAAAAGGGCTAATAGTGTATTTTGAAGCCCTCAACATGCATAATCACATGTTTGGTGTAAGGTGTTTAGGCTTTCAATAATGCCAAAAAATGCCTGAAAAGTTTTTGTCTTTTTGTTGTTTGACTTCTGTGTTCAAATTGTTTTTATATGTTTGATGCCCTTTCTTGTTTAAAACAGTCTAGTAGTAAACTGTGGTGAATTGGTATAAGTATCTAGCATACTGTATGTTAATAACAAGGCAAAACATGGGTTTTCAGGCAAGGAGGTGTGTTTTCACAAGCTGTAATGGACACACTATGTGTTTATTTGAATCATGTCACACTTGGTATTTTGTAACGGTGATATCAAGATACAGTTGTCTTAAAGTTGACCAACTTGGGCTACCTCAGTAAACATTTTGCTGTCAAGGCATCATAAGTTTTGGGTCAACATCAATGTCTAGGAGTTATTCAGTGCATTTTGCAAATTGGCGTGCAAGATATACATTAGACATGTTGTTTGGACTATCATGTATGTGGTCATTGTCCATCTGATGTTACACCAACTTGAGCAAAGAACTGCAACATTTTCAGTAGTGCATCTGATGTCATATTGAAGTCGTAAATAGGCTGTTCCTTGAAGAAAGATAGTCTGTTCTCTGATCACAGAAATTGAAGTAAGGGACAACACTGACAAAGTGTATTGCAGTGTGTTTATCATTGAAGCCACGAAAATAGTGAGGGTGCTTCTGTTGTGCAACAAAAAGCTGCTTGATTTGTGTTGAGTCCATACATATGGTGTAAATTCAACTTTGGAAGTTAAATGTTATTTGATCTGTTTTTCCAAAGATTAGGAGCAATTTTCACAACAGAGATGAGTTATTATGCCTAAAATTTCTGTTTTATGTCCCTGACTTTGAAACTTGTAATTTTGCTAATAATAATTAGGACAAGAGTAAGATGTGATGTTTGTATTCCTTGCTGTTGCTTTCGTGCCGTTCAGGATGCTAAATGAGGGGTTTAGTCCAGATTGCTGGACATCATCTCCTTTACTTCAATTTCTATGTCCCATGCAGATCTCCAAGTATTACCAGACCTCAGTCCAACCAATTGGACTAAAACCTAATATGTGGTACAATGGCAAACTGTTTACAGGAACCTGCAGTGTATTTGAGAATCACTGATTGCTCTTTCATTTTCAGCTAACATACGTAACACATTGAGGAAAAATGGAATGACTGACACCTTAGGACTGGATAAGATGTATGTCAGCCTTCATGATGCTGTTATCTGTGCATTACAGCAGGAACATAGAGATATGGTGAGCACAGCCTATAACTCGTATTTATGCTTTAGAAGTTGAGTAATATCTATGCAACAAATGGTGATTACATAAATTTTTGAAATTGAGCCTTATTATATTACGCTTCCATATGATAAAGAAAGTCCAGTCGTATCAATATGTATATGGCTTTAGCTTTTCTGTAGCCTTTCTATTTATCTTGAGGGGCAAGGATTTCTTCATCATGCTGTTCAAGTCAGTTGAGTTGATTTGAGTTCACTGCAATTAATTCAGTTAATTTCTGTAACAGTTGCAGTTTGCCCATGATGGCAATGAACTAGCAATTGGAGTGAGGGCACTTTACTACTTTGCTATTACCCTTCCTGTGAACTGAGGGATTTCTACATTCCTAGCTCTGAAATCTATATTTGTTGCTGTTTTATAAAGTCACTATTGTTTCAAGCCATGTTTAGCTCATACCAGGGAAGCTGGTTTCAGCTTACATCATTGTGGGACATCTGTCTGTCTGTCCCTCTATCCATAATTGCATAAAAAATTTGCAGTGGTTGATAAATTTACCTGAAATTTGAACACAATTATTTTGGTGTAAGAAGCCTTGAGAGGGGTGTGAAAAGTGAGGTCAAAGGTCACCTCAGGTCAATTAATGCCATATTTTGTAAATTTTAAAATAGCTTCTCATGGATGCATTAACTAATTTTCATTAAAGTTGGTTATAGGTATGATTGTCATGTAAAAATTACAAACCATATCCCCAATTTTAAATCAAAGATTATCTTGGGACCTTTTTAACTGTTTTCTTAGGCCCATACATTTTTGTGCATATTACAAAATTCTTCCAATGCACCCTGTATAGAAATGACCAATGGATGAGAGGTCAAATTTGTTAGCTTGTTTAAGTTAAAATGAACTGTTTATGGTTGGTATTGTGATGCTGCTTCCAGTATCTGAACAAACCCTGGGCAAAGAGCCTATGTGAGAGCATGAGGTGTTGATGAAAATATTAACGGAGAGATTAAGCTAGTAATTCCTGAGTTGGTGCAGCTATGCCACTATAATTTCTGCTGCATTTGTTGGAGTAAAGAGTTGTTCCTCCAGAGAGCATTTTGTGCATTTGTGGAGACATACTTCTCCTTAAAATAAATCTCCAGGCCTGAGTTTGTACACTTTTTGGTGCTGTTGCTGTAGGTTTCATTATATTTACCACAGGGTTTTGTACTTTCTGCTTTTCAGCTGGATCCCACTACCCCAACACGCTTAAGAGGTGATAGTGGTAGCTTAGGAACAGGAGCATTTTCAAAGGTAAGAATGAATGTATTAGCTAGCAGACTTAATATGCGGCCGTGAATATATTGGGAATTATTCATGTACATAAGACTGTGCATGCCATCTTTTGTACAAATTGTTGGAAGAGCTATAAAGACTTTTTTGCTTGGATGTTCTTCAGTTCTTCCTATGATTGCAATTTATTTGCATGACTTTAACACATAACAGAATTTCATCTTAGAATTTTCCTAGGACTAAGTTTCAGATGCAAGTTCCATCATTAGTTTACAAAGAATTTGTAATATATAAGCAACCACAAGGTGTGTTCAATCAATCGCTTTTGAGTTTTACACAGAATTGTGAAAGATGTTCCAGAACAGTCATAGTGTATAAGAAAGCAATAGCTATATAAATGTTTTATAAAATTTACGAAGTATCACACAGATCTCCCTTAAATTTTTGTGTAAAGTTACAGATATTCCTTGAGAGTATTCCTTATTAAAGGCATTAATTTGTAGAGTGACTAAAATTTTAAATTTCACAGTTTTCATTTTAGCCATTGTAAGCTTATTGGGAGATGCATACTGAGGTAATATATATATATATATATATATATATATATATATATATATATATATATATATATATATATATATATATATATATTTATATATATATATATATAGGGGGATATATATATATGAAAATATAACGCTAGATTGACCTGTTAGGCGAAATCGGTAAAAGGCCAAAAAATCAGGCGACGCGAAATACAATAAAGGAATACGTAAGATGGTAACGTCCGTTTCACCACATGATATATATGCACCTTACTTCAATGGCCCTTAAGTACCCGTATCTTTTAACTCGTACGTAAGTTGGTGTGGAACTAAGTAATTGCATTAACATTATGTGGTAAATCTGGTTTCCAAAAGGGGAATATTTTTTAAAACAGTGTATTTTATTGTTAAGGCGAAACGATTTTCTTCGCCTTAAGGGTCGAGTTCTCCCAACAGTCGCGATATATCGATTTCCCCGTACAGTAGGAATTATATATATATATATATATATATATATATATATATATATATATATATATATATATATAAAGAATAAAGGCATGTCTGGTAAGTTTCTGTGGTGTCGTGGCTACAGAATCCTCATTTTAATACCCCTTGTAGTATGCCCTGGTAACATCCCAATAAACATGTTATTTCCTATGCATTTTGATCAATGGATAAATTTATTAATCACAATAGTTGAACATTCAGTCCCATTTGATATTTTGAGGTGGCAGCTATACTGTAGCTTACATCAGTCTTGTGTCTGTATGTGAAGTCAATAGAATTAGGTTTGTCATTGGTCTGAGGTTAGTTAAGTGCAAATAACATGGTGTAGCAAAAGTGTAGAAGACTATGTTGTTTGGTTACACTCTTTTTGTTGAAAATTTTTTTCTTTGACAGATGGGGGACTTGCAGATCATTGATGAAGATGGTGAAAAGGTAAAATTGTGAAGTCAGACAGTTTAAGGGAAAGTGCATCAACAATTGGATAGACAGTAGAATGCACTTTATAGTTGGGAATGGGAACAAAGAAGACAACCTCACCTTTGGTGATCACTTGGAGGAAGCTGGGGATACTTGAGAAAAATCGACAAAAATTTGGGAAAATTAGGGTCAGATAGGTAGAACAGGGCCTTTCACCCCTGAAAACATCCTGTACAAATTGGTGACATTCTTGGGATAGAAATGAGAGTGCAAAGGAAGATTTACTTATTTTATGTAGAACTTTTACATTTAATGATCTATGTTTGTGAATTATGAAAACATAAAGAATAATAGCTGCAAGCATGGGATGTTACATTATATTCATGGCCACAGAAAGCTGTGTTTCAAACCCCAGCAAAAGCATTGGCTTGCTGGGATGGTGTTAGCTTTATAACCAAAGCCTACAGAGTGACTCTTTCCCACTCAGGCTGCAAACACTGGCCAGGTAAATTGGACAGATATCAACAGTATTTGGTCCTTATCTTGTTCATTCTTTGTGACATCCAGCTCAGTGGTTACATTACAAAATGCAGGGTGTCCAATTCATTTCTGTGGAAGTAGTTGGTATAAATCAGTTACCTATCTTCATCTTGGCTGTATGGTATATCATATCTTGGACTAACTTTGACTACCCCTTGGCAGTTGATGGAATGGAGAAGGGAAGTAGAATAACTGACCATTCTAGGGAAGCCAATTTCTCAAGTTGCTGTTAGATAAAGTAAATCTGGCATAGTATTAGATGAACCTTGAATTCTTTACTAAAAGTTGAGGTATGGAACCTTGTCCAGCTTGTTGAAGTGAAAAAAATTATGTTTTATATACTAAAGTGGGATGTGATCCCAATTCCCAGTACTGGATTTGTTGGCATGGTTGTGTTGTGAACAATATTTCATACATCAGTAAAGAAAACCCATTCCATTTACGCCATGAACTAAAGAGCATTGTAAAAAGATTGTCCTGTCTGTGCTGTCAGTAAAGTTACAATGTACTTGTATACACAAACTTACATATGAATGCAAGTCAGGCAGGGTGCATACTGTGTACACATCAAAGTGTGTGGAGCAGCTCAACACACCCAAGCTATTACTGTATAGTGGGAAATTTTCATGGGGTTAAATTTTCGCCCTTCTCGCGATCAAGTATCTAATTGAGAATTTAAGACCCGCGAAAGTACTTTCGTTAGCTTGCACAAGACTATGTTGGTTGCCTGCAACAGCGAATTCTTCACTCCGCAGATATGTGAACAAGGTACAGATTCGCCAAAAATTACATAGCCTCGCGGAAACATCCCGCTATACAGTATATTGCCTCCATAGCAGTGTAAGCAATGCATGAAGTTACATAAAGTTGTTTAGACCTACATCTACTGCTTCATTAGCATGAAGACTATGAGAAAAGTTTGTGGATTAGAAACAACTGAGTGACAGCTTTGCAGCTTTCTATACATGTGTATTTTTACTGTATTTAATGAAGAATTGCATGCAATCATCATACAGTGTGTGTGTGGGAGGGTGGGTGTGCTTAGGGTGGAGGGGAATGTGGAGGGGGGAATGTGAGTGGGTGAGTTTGTCTAAGTTTGTGTATCTAAGTGTTACCATCTGTGTTATTTTTTGTATATTTTCTTTTTTTCTCTTAAGCAAAAGGACAGAAATGCACAGTTGGTCATATAATTGTTCATTGCTGTCTCCCACTTAGGCTGTAAGCTGCTGTTTGTCTCTCTTTCCTTTGATATTACTGCAAATACCAAGTTTACATTTTAGCAACATTAAAGACACAAAGTTACATTTTCTGTTCAATGATAAAATACTTACATTTACCCAAACTGTTTCTTACTTTGCATTGTATTATTAAAAAACTTGTTTCTCTTTGTTTCAGCATGCAACGTCTCACTCTGCAGCAGGTTTGAGTGATGATGGTAACAGCCAAGAGGAAGTTGCTGCAGGAGAAGATGAGAAGAATCCAGATGAGGATGAAGATACAGAGATGTAAGCATCTCTTAATAAAAACAGATAAAAAGGAGATCATGGAGGACTTTCACATGCTTAACATTAGCCTTGAAGATTTCCAGTATAAACAAGGTGTATTGGATGCCTTGTTTCCTTTCGTGAATGAGGTCCACAAGGCTCAACACCTGTATTAAAAGCCATGTTGTGATGGTGTCTGATATGATTTTTCATTTGCTGATAGCAATGGATATGCTTTTAAATTCTGGGTATAAACTCTCATGTTGGGATAATTAATGACAGTTCCTAGTGGCCTTGTTGTAAAGGCAAACAAGAATTGTCAATTTGGGGAAAAGTGGTTGTTACACAGTATATTGTGAAAAGGACTTTGAAATGCCATTGCAGAAGCAGTGTTTTGAAAACATATGGGAATGCAATATGGTTTTGACAGGAAATCTTTCATGAAATGGAAGTTGTCAACATATACAGTACTTTAGATATTGTGTAGAGCAGCTTCAATACAATTAAAAGAGGTTGCATGCATGTCAAAGACACATTTGCCTTGCTCTTTGGAGGAGATGATGGCACATGAATGTGTGCCTCTTAGTCTTTGTCATGTCAATGGTGTCTGCAAGAAGAGAATTATCACAATGAGGAGAAAGAGACATGTGACTTATGATATTGTGTATCATAAAGAGTTAAATTGTGTTTATGACCATGTCTCTCTTTCTCAGCAGTAGGACATTGTGTTTTGACAACTGAACCATTCAAAGGTTTTTAAGGTTGACTGTGACTCAAACTTTTTCCTTGTTCTAGTGATTGGATGCAAGTTTATATGATGATAAACATAGCACTCTCCATTACCTTGATGTAATTTTAACTTAAAATCACTTCTTCTTTTCTCAAATGCTATATTTCTATCAGAGTTACTTTATAGAATAAAAAACTATTACTGCAAATGTTTGTCAGGTGTTTTAGAGAAGAAGCAAAATGGAAATAGGGAAAAACTTTATTTGGATTTAAAACCAAACATTTGTAAAATAGTCTGTGCCAGTGGGTTTGGCCCTACTTGTATAGAGAAATATTTTGAAACTATTTCGAGTTATTGCAATCAAAATTGGTTTGATGGATCAAGAGTGTGTTGGTATTGTAAGTGGTACAGAAATTTTAAAGAAGTACTTTCCTGTAACTTTCCCATTAGGTACTATGTACTAGTGACTTTCATCATCAATGAAATTTGTATTTTTATTTTTTAATTCTTTGTCTATTACTGAAATTGTAATTTACTGGTTCAAAGTACAAAAATAAGGTACAGACTGCCATTTTTTATTTATTGAATGTGACCATTATAGGATGAAAATATCTGTAATGTTGTCCACTTCCAAGGGATTGTATTTTTATGTATGTTGATTATCAAATTCATTCATCAAGTTGTGAGTTTCATCACATCCTTGTGATGCACTAGAAACACAACAGCAGTATAGTTTATGATGCACCAACTAATGAAATAATAGGACACTTCATCCTTATCTTTCACTAATAGGATATATCACAGGAACACATCCTTATTACTAAACAGAAATGCCACTGGTGACTTTGTACCACTCACCTATCAGTTATGGAATACCACATCAGTATGTTATATCACAGCAACACATCCTACGAATTTTCTAGAAATGTGAGAACAGTACATCATTTTGATGTACCAAGTTTTCATGACAATCACATCTAATCAACTTTATGATGCACCAGAAATACTACATCATAAGTCTATAAGCCTATGGTGCACTTTGTTTTATAACATCAAAGCAGTACATCCTGATGGATTTCCGTTTAATGAGATATCGTATCAGCACATCCCTGTGATGTACCGACTTGAGCGGTATCACAGCAATGTATCATTATAATTCACTAGTTATATAATGCAACACTACCACTTCCCTCTGATGCACAAAGTTATCAAATACTACATCAGTACAGCCTTCTGATTTATTGGAAAAACATTCGCAGTGTTTACTATGAATAAGTGTTAAGATAATAGTCAAATTATGAGCTACCACTTTACTGTATAAGTATGATGTATCAATTTATGAAACAACTCACTTGTACATCTGCATTGATGTATCAGGAATGCCACAGCAATGTTATGTCATCATGAACCATGTTGTGGCCAGTCTCAGTGGTACATGAAGTAGGGTGTTAACACGAGGCATTTCAAGGTAGGGTTATGGTAAGTTGGGTAGTATTAATTGATATTCATTAGGAGTAATCATTTGCCTGAAGTAGCTACTTTTTGACAACCTTTATAACGTTGTTGCTGTGTGGCAGTCACAAAACTATTTTCACAAATACATACCTTGACCATACAGTGTTATTTTAGAGACTGAATTAATTTTAAATGCAAACAAAAATGCCTGCTTGTGGTATTATTAAAAATTGTATGAAATGGCATTTATCCTTTGCTCAAAGACTTTATCAGAAATGCAGCATTTACTTTTATACTTTCCCTGCAAGCTTTATGATAGCAAGTTTCCATGTATTTGTAGCAGAATGAAGAACTAACAAAACATTCTCAATGTAAAAAATGATCTAATGCTGATCGTTGAATATCTGTCGAAATTCCTTTTACGCTACTGACATTTCAGCCAAGTCTTCCTCTATTCATGACATTCCATTGGTTATTCGTGTTTACTATTAAAAGTTACCATTTTGAAGATAAAGCACGTTTTGCATTGATGTAGTTTCACAGTTGACATATCATTTGTAGGCTTTGGTAAGTATGGTTTGAAAATACTGTAAAGCTGTGCTATGTGTTAAAAGGAAATTTTGATCATTGTCAAGATTTGGTGCAGTTTCAGTTTATTCCTTTCTTTTCTACTTAGTGCAAGATGTAAACAGTAATTTCAATACAATAGATAAAATATAGCATTACAATGTTAAGTAATGGTAAAACTGTAGTCGTAAGAAGGGGATGGGACAGAAGGAAGTTCGGAAATACTACTAGTCTGGTCCCGACTTTTCCATATTTAATGACTATAACACAAAACACAGTGCTAACAAAAGAAAATAGAGCACAAGAGATTTTTATCAGATGCTGCATACAGATTTCAGGAATTTCAGTCACTATTTAAACTGATAGTTGATGTTTCCATATAAAAGAGTTTTGCAGGAAAACGCCTGTACTTCTTAAGCCAGCCGCATACTACACGACTTTGTACACCGCAACTCAACTCGATCGTCGGATCTCCAACAGTCGTATAGTGTGCATGAGTTTATGACTAAGACTGAAAGTTTTAGGACCAGTTTTAAGTCATGCCGACTTCAGTCGGGAAGAACGATCATGTTGGTTCTTCCCGATTGAAGTCGGCGCGACCTAAATCTGATCTTAAAACTGACAATCGCAGCCTTAAACTCTTGCACACCTCACGACTGTTGGCGACCCGACGATCGAGTTGGGTTGCGGTGTGCTAAGTCGTGTAGTGTATAGCTAGCTTTACTTGTGAGTGAGCAATTTGAGTCGGTGTAAATTGTTGTAATAAATTATCTATAGTTCTCATTGGATAACAGTAACAGTAGCTATTTGTTTGAAAGAAGCTTAATTCTGTGGGTATGGACTTTTGGAACTGTTAGTAAAGAAGAATACTGAGCTGACAGTTGGAAAGACCCTTTAGGTTTAATAGGATGTGTTGGTAAAAAGGAACTTAGAGTGGATATGGAATGGATTATTATGGAATGAGATGAGTAGCACGGTTTTGAAGTCTGATCACATGCCCAGGATGTGAAATCGCAGAGACATCCCTTTGAAGACAGCTATAATTGAGATGTGGGAGGACTGAACATTGGTGAGAGGGAGGTTGGTTAAAAGATGACAAAATGTCAATTACAATGTGTGGGGAAATATCTTAAAAAATTTTTTAACTGCTATCAATTTTAGTTTTCTCAAGATTCAGAAGAAGGGGACATGTTTATTTTTAATACCCATACCCCTAGTGATAGCCAGGGTGAAGTAATTTTACTGCCATTAACAAATATGACCAGACAAAAAAGTGCTCAATGTATTTAGCTTACCCACACATTCTTGGCTCCTACCGTAGTTGCCTGGAGCATTGTATGAATAACTTCATGTTGGTTACAGATTGATCTGGAGTTGTCGATAGCAGTGCTTCTCTCCGCCATTAGCCCTCCTCCCTCTTTACTCTTCTCCGATCGCCAACCCCATTGCCAGCATTTTGTGTATAAAGTAAAAAAAGTATCAAATAAAAGAATCTCCCCAGAGTATTTAATCA
Source organism: Holothuria leucospilota (assembly GCA_029531755.1). NCBI lineage: Eukaryota > Metazoa > Echinodermata > Holothuroidea > Aspidochirotida > Holothuriidae > Holothuria > Holothuria leucospilota. Next base: position 12,687,217 of record CM055962.1, on the reverse strand, counting down.
TAACCAGAAATGTATTTGACAAGAATTTTACAACTTTACTTTTCTGCATTCTGCTGTAAGAATAAAGTTGATTTTTTTTTTGAAATTGTGGTTTTCTTTCAATCATGGACTGGTTTACGTTTTTTGTTTCTGTACTTGTGTTGTGGATGGTATGAGGTTGCAATAAAACTGCACTAATTGAGTGAAATTTTATATAAACAACGAATAAAGATGACGTCAGCCTTCTTTTTCTGTTTTATTAGTGATTGTGTTGTATTCTTATCAAATGTAACAACCATTGTTTTCCACGGCTGGAGACTTTTTACCAATTCCAGTACGTAATGCCATTGGGCTACCAGCTGAAGTTGTTACATATACAATTTTCCTCTCTTCACATAAAATAATGCTCATGTAGAGTTTCGTCATTTGTCTCCACCAAATTGTTGTGATCTGAGTTTACTGCGCTTTCTAAATAAAACCTCTCCAAATGATGCTTTCTCCGCTGCATGAGCGGCGATCGGGGGGGGGGGGGGTGGGCGGCGGGGGATGGGAGACATATCCCATGGGATTTAATGAGGGATACTGTACACTGTATCCCCCCCCCCCCCCCACACACACACACCCATGAAATCAACCCGGTAGATTCGGAAATCATGTTAAAAAGTTTAGTTTTAAGAAACTTAATAGAACAGAAAAATTTAAAGATTACAAAAATTAACGCCTTTGAATGTAACATACAACCTGGAAAGGGCCATTTCCGGTGACCTCGGGGGTACTTTGGCCAAAATTGGCATTGTGCGCTCCACACCAACTGATAGTAGCGCTCCGCTTAGAAAGTGCCACAGAGTATCTCCCCCACTTTCAAAGACGGATCGCCGTCCAGGCGCCCTTGTACGCAATACGTTTAATCCCCGAAAAAATGACAGAAAATTCCGACTCCGACCATATCGAAACATTGACAATTAAGTTGTGTATGTACAGTACTGCTAATTGCGTAACCATAATAGAAGACCCATCTTATCGCCGTTATCGCTAGGTTTGCAATCGTTTTTGAATTGACATGATATTAGCTGAAAGACTAAAGTCTCCAGGTATCCTCTGTAAGTACAGTGTTAGGTATAAAACGATTGTTGCCACGTAGTCAAATGGCCCCAAAGCCGTCATGCACAATTGGTCCACCAAACTCTGCTCTTACAATCTTGTCTAGTATGGCAAAAGTATTACGATACCGGAGAAGGGAAAGATTCGCCACCATACGTTGGATATGCATGACTTTCAAGCTGGTCCAGAAAAGGAGTTGTCCTTCTTGTCGAGAGGTGTCCCCTGGTGAGGTTCCAATTGGCGGCGAGACATGGAAAGAGTTTCAAACTTGAGTGCTGATTAAGGACATGTTTAGGATTTGATTACTTGACCAAGATGGCTACTTCGAAAAAAAGAAGAAACGTATTGAAATACATACATATAGCACTGGTATCCTGACATATTTTCGCTTTTTGTGTTCAGAAAGGAATTCGGGGAGTTTCATGAAAGATTAGAACAGAGTGACTCACAAATGACGGCCCCACTCTCGTTTCCATGGTAGTTGGAAGAAAAGTAAAATGCTATTGTTTAGAATAACTGGTTGCAGCTACTTCTTGGATATGCATTCGTGAAATAATCATCTTAGTGAGTCTCCTTTTCGTTGTCTCCAGGCGTGGATCCAGAAGGGGGCGCACCCGGCGCACGCCCCCTTTCTTCGATGATGACTAATGATTTTTTCACCAGCGATATGAAAAAATGAGCAAATAGATATGGGAAATATGCTCCCCAGATGGAAAAAAAAGGTCCAGCCTCTTCAAAATTTTGAAGACCTTTTTTCCCTTTTTGCTCGTCGGCCTTCCCGACGATGTGTGCGCCCCCCTTTCTCAAAATCCTGGATCCGCCCCTGGTCTCTCCTAGTTCCCTACCAACACTCTACACGAGGTAAGCATATCTTACTTTCGGAAGAAGTGACAATGGCTTCATGCGATTTGAATGTATCTTTCTACTCTCAAACCTTATTAGAAACATCTCCAGTAGGGCCCGTAGAGATCTTGAGTCCAATTCCTCTTGTCAAGGAGCCAGTAAGAAACGGAACGATCGCTGATCTACATTTGGTCAAAACAGAGAGAACTTAATTTTTATGAGCAGCAAAACGAGAGCAGTATCTCAGATCAAGTAAGTTTTAATTAGAAGAACGGGAACTTATCCATTAGTCTTTTCGACTGAAAAATTTGCCAGTGATGTTTAAAGTGACATGCTTCTTTTAGTCAAATTGTAAATTTCTAGACGTCGCACGAGGCGTTTCATTTGGTAAGGACACACTTTTTTGTAATTCAGTATCGGCCTTAACAATTGACTTTTCCCTTTTCACTTAGGCTAAGTATGAAAGACACCGCTTTCTTCTAACTCGGTTACGACACGTGCAACTGGTTATTTTTGAGGAGGATGCGGAGCAGTATTTGGCCTCCTTAATGGTCACCCGTGTTACAAAAATTGAGTTAAAATATAATTTATCAATGCAAGGTCCCCCGAATAACTGGGCACAGTGTGAGAATACTTACATGATGTAAGAAGTAATCTTGTAGCTTTTTCAAGTAAGATGCAGACCAGTGAGAATTAAGCCATTGCTTAATTTCTGAGAAAAACTGCAACCACTGACACCTTTTACAAATTATTTTCTTGTTTTTAAACAATACTTTCACCAACAATAACTCTTCCATCTCCTACGGCACCGTACCGCACTTGGAGTTTGCATCCGGAGAACCTACAGTTTTGTTCATTAAACTACCGAAAATTTGAAATTTTCGGTCGCTCGATTTCACTTACATCTTAGTATGATCTTCCTGGTATACAACAAGTCTCTGGCAGGTGTACATTTCTTCATATAAGTACTTCGTGAGCGTGATTGCTAGTAGAATTCTAATCTACGAAGCAGCTAGGAGTGGCGCTGTTCCAGTTGTCGATTTCGCTCTGCAGTGACGAGATCTGTCGCGTGCTTATCTTCTACTGCATGTGCATTTTGATCATTTTCATCCGAGCATCATCATCGATGCATCATCAGAAACTCAGAATGTTTTCTTTGACCTGTCTGATTCATCTCCTATTCTTTGGCCTTCAAAGAATGTGTTACCAAAGTAGTTTCGCCATTGATACTTGCTTTGCGGAAAATGACGCAGACTTCTCTTACAATGACTATTTCTCTGACACAAGTTCTCAATCATCGTTCGATTGGTACAGTGATGAAGGTAAGAATTTGCAGGTTATGTCTTTTCAACTTTTCATCCAATACATTTTGAAGGTGATCGGTCGTTAGTTTAGCAGATAGAAGTTTCAGCGATTGTGATTCAATTACATCAGAGCTTATCAAAATATTGACCACATAATTATAAGACATTGTAAAGTGACAGTAAAAGACAGTAGAAGTTCAATATGTACATTTTGCATGGTAAGATATCCCTGTACAAGAACAGTTGATTGTTCGGCATTCCTTCAGCGAAAAGTTTTCTCCCGTTCACCTTCCTATTACAACAAAAACTGTAAAGATTAAGGAAGATACAGGGAGATGCGTTATTCTAACATTTTTTGTAGGCTAACTATGTAGTAATTATTTGCCACGAGTATAGAAATAATAAACGGTGTCACCACCACGACTTTCGTTGGTATGATGGCACTGCATTATGTTCCAAGAAAATTCCTCCAGATAATATATCCCTGGACAACCCCGAGAAAATTTTCCCGGACAATTAACCCCCGGACAATTCCTTCCCTAATTTTCTGTACGGGGAAGTTGTCTTTGGGGTAACTGTTATGGGTGGTAATTATCCCGGGGCGAATTCCCCCGGGTGTTTTCCGGTGGGGATTTTCAGAGTGGGAATTGTCGAAGCGGGGTTGGGAGAGTTGTCCGGTCACGGTAGTGATACGAGATCCAGTGCTAAGACAGGGATCGTAACAGCATTGCATTTATTATGATTTTAAATACAAAACAAACGTTTGGCCTACAATGAAGCATCCAAGTGTGCAAAGAGGATAAGTGTGTTGAAGGTAATGAATTATTAGTTTATAGCGAAGAAGTATTTAAGAGAAGGAGACATTGGGACTGTAACCGGACGGACAGGGAATCCTTAAACAATAATAAATTCTGACGAAAAAGGAAGAATGGGAGCGGTTTTGTAACTTATTAGAACTTGAATATTAGAGTAAAAATGTGCGGAGATAGCCAATAAAACCAATACCATCGCCTTCACCAAGAAAGCGAAAGAAGCAAAACAAAACGAAGAACCTTAGAATATGACAGCATTAAAAAAGTTTTACTAGCATATTTAATAAAAATTACTCCTTCACAAATTCTGTCTGATCATTATTTACTACAGGTAAAGGAAGCTTCATTTTAAATACCAGCGCTGTTTATGAAATGTACCTTAACACCATATATAGTGTGGAAAAGTTTAGTTCAAAATAGACCCAAGTAAACGCAATGGTTTGATATAAAGTGAAAATTTTCACTCTTGCTTGCAACAAAAGATTTCTTTCCGAGAGCTTTTAAAGTATTTGACGCTTTGATCCTGTCCTGCTTAACACAGTTTTCAAATTCATTGCATAATCTAATCGTGGTTCAATCTTAAGCGTAATATTCAAATTTTAAAGAATCAAATCAATGGTTGCAAGAGCGGAGATGTGTCAAATATTTAAGTAAATTTTGGTTTATTTTGGACCAAATCTAGTAAGAAACATTCCGATTCCTGTCATTATATTAAATAAAGGGGTCTTAGACTGGCGGGAGTATTAAAATCCTTAGGCTTCATACAATTGAGACAGAAAACCAGCCAGCGACAACTCCCCCCTTTTCAACAGCATACCTCGGCATGTTAGTTACATGTAGAAGGAATGCTAAGAAGGATACAAAGCCTGCGAGAAACTTCAGTCGATACTTACAAAAGCGTCACGATTCTTCAGGACTGTGGAAGCACTGAAAAACATTGTGAGATAAGTTAGTCATTTTAAACCAGCTTATATAGACTTGGCCTATACATACAGTAGGGGCAGGGAGCTGTAAGCTCTCACAGCTCCCTGGCAAGGGCATGGCAAGAAGACTTGAAAAACGCACTTAAGATCACCCGGTGAACTTTTTTATCAAAAAAAAAAAGGAGAAAAGAAAGAAAAAAAAAAGAAAAAAATCTTTGAATGACGTAAATTCCAGAGAAAAGCAACATTCGTTACTGGATGGAAGAATAGAAAATCGACAAATTTATAGGATCTAGTCCGGGATTGAGCAAGCCTCGGCACACGCCCAGTTAGCACAAAACATTTCTAAACGTGCTTGAAACGTAACTCGTTTCGATTTGAAAATGCATCACATGAACGCTTTGAGGACGTCCATTTGTAGACCTTTTGGACGTATTTGAAACGTTTCTATAGGACGTTTTTACTTTTTCTAGATGAAATTGACTGAAGTTAAACATTATTCTTACGGTACACCGGCGTTTGGAAAGGGTACATCAACCCCGCCCAGGAAATAAGCCCTCCCGTTAAGTATTCTTAAATTGTACATACATAAAAAGTACACTTGGATCTGGTTCGCAGATAGCAATCAAACCGCTATATAATGAACAAAACAGTAGGTAGCACACCACTAGTTATTCCTCAATTCGTCTCCTTTCTGGCGTGCTGACGAATCGTCAAAACACGAATTTCACAAATCTGTGGTTTTTCCTTGTCACATGACGAGTGTTATCTCAGTTGGAGGTTTTTTGCTTAATTAATCGTTTATATGTTTTAAACTTTAGAAAATAAAATATATTACAATGTCATTTCAGTTTTTAATGCTAAAATATACAGAATGGGCGTAAATTGCATTCGTCACTATGCCAAAATGTCCAAATATAGTCTACAGATTCGTCGATAGTTTGCGATTCGTCACTACGCCAGAAAGAGGACGAATTGACTAACACACTGATTTTGGTCCGTTTCGTGGCCTCAGTAGACCCTTAGAGTTTTTCAAAGGGGTACAAGCTACCCTCATAAGAAAGCTCACAAGCAGGTCTTTCACATTGTCGAATTTGTGCACCATGACAGTCGAAATTTTGAGCTAAAAGACGGAGTTTGTCTAGTGTCTAGTATACAGGTACTGCCTTTTCACCTGGTGCAAAATGCCATTTTATCATTTTGTTGTTCAGTTTCCTTCACTTTTGCTTAATAAGTGCTTCCATTCATGTAATGTCTCATTTCTATCATATCACTATAGCAACATGGTCTAAACTGTGCCCCAAAATTTTTTGAAGGTGTTAAATTCCTAGGGTAATAAGTTCCGCAGGGAATTCCTTTGAATTAGTCGTGTTCTACCGAATAGCTTTACAAAGGAGGTCCAAAAATGTTCAATTCGTTAACATTAGGTTTTGTTAATTGGTTTTGAATCCTCACTGAATGACAAATATAATCATGAAAACTGTTTGCAAATGCAAAAAGCTTAAATATTTCGGTACTGAACGTTAAACCACCCCATACTTACTGAATGGTATCTGGGGCAGATTTCACGAACGTTTTCGATGGATTCCTAAAGTCGATATCCATCACTTAACCATGAATCCATCGCAATGTAGGCCTACCCATATATTTCTGCAATAGCTTTACTGAACTCTTAACTCTGACTTCAGATAAACAGTTTGTCGGAAGTTACCAATATGATCGACAAAAGAGTAACAACTGAAGAAAATGTTGAACGGTAACCGATGGGAAGTGTTAGTACGCCTTTATAACAATTTCCAATTAATTAGTACGCCTTTATAACAATTTCCAATTAATCCTCGTACTAGTGCATTTGCGCAGGGAGCTGCAGTTTATAACATGCCCATTCTACCAATGCTGTGAGGCGATAACGAAATAGTTAACTTTGAAACAGTTACTCAAAGTTTCAGGGACATGATGCATGTGGCACAAGGTTTGCATTCCATTGTTTGCCGTGACAACGGGTTATTCTGCCAAGGCAAGGTATGCTTCCTTCGGCATCAAGTGAAAACCGAGAAAGAGCTTTCAAAGCTTTTAATTGAGGACAAAATTAAAGGCGTTACTATGGCCCTTGCTATTTTGGGCATTGGTCCAAAATATATTTTCAGATTTTTTCACTTTACTCTTTTCTTTAATCTGACAAATCGTGTATCCTCTCTATGTATTAATGAGGTTTTATATAATTTTTTTACATAGGCGTAGGAAGCGAGGGTGGGGGTGGGGGTGGGGGTGAGGGTGGGTGGCCCCTGAGTCAAAATGTGATGTGCGGAAGTATACTTCCGCCCCACTATTCAAGCACAAAGATCCCATATTTGTTCCCTCTGTGATAAATGTCAAGAGTTTTCAGTAATTTTCGTTTAAAAATTCGCACAATATGCCTCACCAGTTTCATCTAACAACCCTCAAATATTCAAAAATTTCCCAGAGTGGAGGGGTACACCCCACTCCTCAGACCCCTCCCACAGGAAGGTGGTTCGAAAGCGTAACAGGAATTGAAACTGTGACCGGACAACTCCCCTCCGATAATTCCAACCCAAAAAATTCTCAACCTGGGCAATTTCCCCCGGACAATTCTCAACCATGATAATTACCCCAATGAGAACTTTCCTCACCCAAAACTTGGAATTGTCCTGGTTGGGACATGGCTGGGGGTAGATCTTCGGGGTGGGATATGTCCGAGTGAGAATTATCCTATCAGGGACGAATTATATCTGGTAACCCAGGCGCGTAGCCAGAAATTTTCCACGGGGGCGAAGTCTGTAGGGAAACTATCTAATCGTAGCGCCCCGATAGGTTGGCGCGAAGTGTACAAGAAAAAATGGGCCTAAAATACCTCCCCGATCGCTGGAAATGGCACTTCCCAGGCCTTGTAAGTTGCATCTAAGCATTTCTTTTATTTTGAGTTACTAGCAATGTCGTAAAAAAGACTCATTAAAAAATACCAAAAATATGCTCAAGGGGGGGGGGGGCGGCTCCCCCTTCCTTCGTCCTCCCTTGGCTACGCGCCTGTGGTAACCGAAGAAACAAAGTCCAGCCCCATCTGAAAACAACCTGCCAAAGCCTATGATTTTTGATGTTGGTAGAAGCAGATTAAATTGAAAAGTAATACCGCTGAAGCCTCTGTACGAATAGTTTTACTACACAGAAGGTAGTTACTCAATGGTTGAACGATTTAAAGTAAAAAGATTACATCGACCGATCAGTATTTAAACTTTCAATCGATTGTTCTTTAAGTGAAGTCGGCCAGTGGTTTCCACCCATTTTTACAGAAATCATTTACAAAAAATATGATGACATTATTGGCAGTCTGTAATGTATACAGCTACCCATGACGTATGTAGTTATATAATCAAGAACAATTACATATTAATAAAGGGAGAGTGATCGTAAAATTCCCATTTAATGCTAGACCAAAGACCGATATACGGTGATATTGTTGGTTTCGAATGCTAACGGTATTTCAACGTATAGCTGCATGGGTAATGTTTTACTCAAACACAAGTTACATAAATGGCCAAAGAGATTGAATTGCACGCAGTCATTAGGGAACACACAAAACGAGTTTAAAAACGGTACCGGCCGGTACTTCCTTACGGTATCTAATGATGTTTTGAGTGAATGGCTTTGAGAAAGGATAAAAGCCTACATGGAATTACGCGCTTTCAGTAATCATTATACTAGTTACACATTCCTAGAACTTCCTGTGAAGTACATTTCGACCAATTATTGCCTGAAAAATGATTAAATCAGGTAAAAACGACTGACAGTGCAAGAACATTATGTGAAGTAATAAACATGTAGCTGTCATTGTATTGCATTCATTCCCTCTTAGAGCAAAATTGAGTATACGATGTCTATTCGAATCGACCTACGTACGATTCTTATCTAAATTTTATGCGAAAATAAAAATGATAAAAACTTTACCCCTTATATGTTGTGCCACAAAATTTGTGAGCTGGTCGTTTTTACGTATTATGTCTTAACTTCTTATTCGTCACTCTTGTATTTTTCATTGTACCACTGTCTTCTTATTTTAGTGTTCTTTTCTTCACTTCATTTACATTTACCCGTTTTAGGTTCTTAGGTAATGTTTAACTGTATGTTTTATGAGCTCTTGTTTTCAACCCATTTCCATTGTATTTTTACGACTGTCTGAATATGAATCAATCAATCAATCAATCAATCAATCAATCAATCAATCAATCAATCATTCATTCATTCATTCATTCATTCATTCATTCATTCATTCATTCATTCATTCATTCATTCATTCATTCATTCATTCATTCATTCATTCATTCATTCATTCATTCATTCATTCATTCATTCATTCAAAGAGGTGCATTATGCTGGAAATAAAATCATTTGGTTACAAGGGGTACATGCGTTGGGCAGAGAATATTCATGATAATTGCCATTCGGTTTTGCCGTCCCATCAAGAGAGTAAGGCCTAAATGATGTAGGTCTTTTACCATGGCTGTATCCGAGTTCAGCTTTCTCGATTCCAAGACTATTCGATTCCAATGTCCCCATTGCCAAGCCAATTTATGTGCCGGCTATTTTACACTGTAGGGTATCACACAGAACCTTTTGTACTATTTTTGAGTATATTTGATTGAAAACGTCAGATTTAGAAGTAAGTTTATTAGTAATTCGGACGGTATGTGACCGTGTATGCATTGAACTGTGCACTAATAAAATGTAGCCCAAAGTAACAGTTATGTAACTTTAATTTTCATGAAATCGGATGGAATCGGCTCAGTGTCTGAGTACAGCTGAAGCACATTCCGGGCCAAATCCGAGTGCGGGACGTCCTATTCCAGGCCAATTCCAAGTCCAGTAAATAAAACCGATTCGAGTCCGGAACTGAGTCCAAGTTCGGTCACGGGCGTTACAGTAGTGCAAGATACTACTATCGTATGGTGCCCTTTTTCGAAATCACTACACGTGCAACTGAAAGTAACTTCACACCTTGCTTCCCCTAACTCAGCGGTTCTCAAATGATGGGTTCGCGACCCAAATGTGGATCGCCAGATGCTTTCTGATGGGTCGTAAGCAGCTCTGTGGGTCGCGAAAGATTTCTAGACCAGAAGAACCAACGTCACCCTGGACAGTTTCATCAACTTTAGGCCAATATCAGTGATGTTCATCAATAATTCACGGGCGATGAGAATTATTTATATGTGCGTGGTTGAGGATGTATGATGGAGATGCCTTTGATTGTCGTAACTAGTGGGGCGGTCCCTCTTCACAAGTAACAGGGCAGACCCGTCTGCCGAATCTCATCTCACCTGCTTGTACTTCGTATGTTCCTTTGGTAGCCTATTCAAATCATACATATGTGTGACTTAATAGCGGGGTCGCGGGTCGCGCGTCGCGGGGTGACAGTGGATAGCCAGCAATGGGTCACGACAGAAAAGGTGTGAGAAAGGAGGCCCTGACTTAGGAAACACTAAACCATCAACTGTAGTAATGCCTTAACTCCAAATCAAGTACAATTTTCCTTCATACAGAAATAATTCAGATTCGACTTGGCATCAGGGTCTTTATGATTGCAACAGTTAAAACGAAATTCTATACTGTCGACGTATTATATATTTTACCTACACATTTTATATGAGACAACTTCCAAACAACTTTGGGACAGCAACCCATTTAGCGAGCAGACCAATAGACCTTTTTCCAAATAGCAATTGCAAAGGATTGTGGGATAGAGTTTTTGGTACGCGTTGTTAATGTTAATGGCATTTTACTGTGGCCAAAAAGGCTTTGAAGCTGAAAAATATTTTGTTACCCCAACTTTGAAATTTTTCCAAGATGTAACATTCAAAACACTCGTAACGTATAATATTTGGGGCAAACGTTAAGCTATGCAAGATTTATTGGTGAGAATGGGTGGTTTAAAAAGGGAAATTTAGGTCCTAGCACGTCCCTGGTTTAATAATGATTAAAGGTATTTGGTGTCTGTGCCATGGTGGTACAACAGAAACGAAACACAACATTTTCTTTGAAATCCGCTAAGGACCCGACAAAATGGGCGTAGGAAGCGGGGGAGCTGGAGGGCTAAATGCCCCAGTCAAAAAATGTGTGGGGCGGAACTATGCTTCCCGGCGCCCCCTCAATCCAAGGACGAAAACCCTTTATTTGTTTCCTCTGTAAGAAATGTCAAATATTTGCATTAATTTACCTTAGAATTTGTCCAATATGTTGCACCAAATTGCATCTAAGGACCCTCAAATATTCAAAACTTTTCCACAGGGGAGGGGGACAACCCTTCCCTTTCGACCACTCCCCAGGATTACGATTCGAAACAACGTTCAGCCCCCAGTCTAAAACAGCTTCCTACGCCTATGCCCGACAACTCGAACGAGTCCGAGGCAGGCGTGTACCTACGGGGGGGGGGCTGGGGGGCCTGGGCAGTGTTGTAGTCGAGACCAGAGTATCCGAGACCGAGACCAAGACCGAGACCAGTGGGTGTCGAGACCGAGACCGAGACCAGGAGCAAAATTCGAGACCGAGACAGACCAACAAGGTCCGAGACCGAGACCGAGACCAAATGAACATAATTGTATAGGAAAATGAAACAAATTGTTCAACTTTCTGAATACTTTATTTACCTGACTTTACTACATTATGCTCTACAAAGGAGGTATAGCACCAAGAGTGCATCAGCTCATTGATATATGCACCTGTTTTCTATTATCATATGCCCAACATAGTAAACATAATTAATAACTTAACATAATCATTTATCTTTCTAATGTGCCCCGTCTCTTTAAATCAGAGTCAGTCAGTGCTACAAGTGTTCAGTATCGATGAACTTGGTGCCAATTCATGCATCATAGTGAGTTTGTCCAACCCACAGAAAAATGAGTCATATAGAATTAGTTAGTGCCAACTTTTCCTTCGGACCAATCATGACCACGGAGTACTCGCAGTTCAATAACCGGACATTTTGTTTTCGAGCCCATCAGGATTTGGTGATGGGGGTAGAACAGATGACGCCGTAACTTCAGTTCCCCCCTCCCAAGTCTGCGTAAGTTGTACCTTTTTGTGCGTCCCTGTGATTGTATACATCAGTGTGGAATCGTTTTTGACACTACATGAAGGTGCCGTTCTGCGGGAGGGGGTTCCCCCTCCCCTTTGAGAATGTTTTTCAGTTGTTAATTTCAGGTTTTTTAGATGCAAAATGGTGCTATCATATGGGATATTTTTGGAACAGATCATATATGGCTAGAAAAAGTCCATAATTAAGTGAATTCTAATTTTTCCAACTGGTTGGATGTTTTTTCCAACTGAGTGGCGGCGAGTAAATTGTTCCTTTTTATGCGCCCTGCGTTTGTATACAAACGGGATCCTTCCTTTGTCACTACATAAAGGTGTTGTCCTGGGGGAAGGGTCTACGGGGAGTCCCATTTGAGAAATTTTTGTTAATTTCAGGTAGCTGAGATTCAAAATTAGTTTGAGAACCATTTATGATAGAAAATAGTAACAATAGATCCATCACCCGGTCGAAAATACACCTCACCCTACCCCCTAAATCTATTGCCTTTTGGGATCATTTTAAAATTTAAAAAACAAAAATCTGAAGTCGATTGGGAGGTCACGCTCCCTCCCTATGCCTCCGCCTTGTCGGGGCCACTGGAGCCTAGGATAGGATTGCAGATAACTATGTAGCCTGGCATATAATATACAGTAAACACTGTGCAATATTTACACTCTGAAAAGCGCGTTTAGGAATTAAACACAATTTTTGCCCCCACTTTGGAAACATGTTTAATTCCTAAACATTATGTGTTTAATTCCTAAACATTATGTGTTTAATTCCTAAACATTATGTGTTTAATTCCTAAACATTATGTGTTTAATTCCTAAACATTATGTGTTTAATTCCTAAAAATTATGTGTTTAATTCCTAAACATTATGTGTTTAATTCCTAAACATTATGTGTTTAATTCCTAAACGTGTTAAGAGTGTAAACGTGTTTCCAAGGGGGGGGGGGGAAAGTGTTTAGAAAAGTGTTTAATCCCTGAACACTGTTTTTACAGTGTAAACCTCGACTCAAAGCCTTCAGAGTTGCCAGATAGCTGTAGTATTTTATCTGATAATGATGGCCAAACCATGTTTTGCAGTCGCACTTTTTCCATCTGAGAAACAATATCTGGTCGATAAATTAAGATATGATCTATATATATGGAACTGGTATATTAGTTCATTCTATTTTTTCGATAGCCAAATGATCATTAGAAGCCAGATTGGATTACTTATAGTCATGAAGAGGCCAACAGGCAATCCTGAATTGAAGAGCTAGGAATGGATAGCACTGAACAATCACTGAGAAGGGGATTTCAACACACACACACACACACACACACACACACACACACACACAATGAACATGCAATGCAGTGCAGTACCAGACTGCCACTGTTCTGAGTATACTGAGTAACCTGACCTGTGTGCTAGTCCAATGCACTATTATGTTCCCCATTGACCAAGTAAAGTTAAAGACCCACTCACTAGTTTACTAGAAGAAAGTTAAACCCATAATAGATAACAGATGTATGGACTCGCTGGATGAATGAATTTTTTCTCAATGACATTTTTTTAATGAAAGTAAATGAAGTAAAAAATAGTTTGAAATAAATGAGTTTATTGAAAAAAAAAAATAAAAAGAAAACGGTAAGTTTTTTGTCGGTCTCGAAGCCAGACCGGAAAAATTTCCGAGACCGCAAGGGTCCGAGACCGAGACCAAGACCGAGACCACAGGGTGTCGAGACCGAGACAACGAAAAACCGGTCTCGAGACCGGTCTCGAGTACTACATCCCTGGGCCTGGGCCCCCAGATGTTTGTTAGGTACCCTCAGAAATTGTGTGTGTCCTAATAAAATTTGTAAGAATTAAGGACGGCAATCAATGCCGTGACCCCCCATTTGATACCTAGGCCCCCTAAAAAATTTCATCCTAGCTACGTCCCTGGTGCCAGGTAGGTAGATAGCCTCTGTCCATGAAGAACCATTTACGGTCTGGGGCAGGAAATTAAGTTTCACTCATGAAGATTTCACAAGTGTTTGGACACTGAGATTGAGAGGACTCAGCTTGAGTCTTTCGATGAAAGTCGTCATCGTCAAGCAAATCACAGAAACGTACAGCTGTGAATTGTATAGGCTACCTGTGTACACAGAACCATTGGTACATACAAAGACAAACTACAGTGTATAACATCAACCCTGGTACTTATGAAGTGTTAAATCCTACCAGTAGCATCTGAAAACTACTGTGTTCAATGTTTTTGGGGGCCTCATCCATGTTTTAATGATGAAGAAATACTGAAAAAACACTTCCCTGAAGTTTATTACAGCCAAATGCTGTCATTATTACTCCTAGCGCCTAGAGCAGAATCGACGGATTAAAACTCCAGAGTTTCCAGCTAATAAGTGGTTTTTAAATTGACGCGTAACTTACAATGTTTGCTGCTACTTTCATAACAAAGGCTTCAATAGGTGTTTGAGTGTTGTGTGGGCACTTTATGTACTAATTTGTAGCTGCCTCACTTAAATATATTTGCACAAGTGTTTCAGCCAATTAGAGGTGGATCGATTTTCAGAGTGATCACCTTAATATCTAATTAGCAGAGTGGAAGTTATAAATGTCGCTGCCAATCCTTCAATTCTGATCCTGATTTTAGAGCAGGAACTTTATAATTTGATTATCAAAATACTATATCAAACAAAATAGTACGATTTACTTCGTCCTCTAGACTCGACCATTCTTTAGTGAAAGAAAAATCTATTAAAATTTGTTGTTTGAGTTTTCAGTGCCATCCATTATTCCACTTTACACGAAGTAGAGGTATTCCACCTTCTGAATAATGCCTTAAAGTGGACCTAAGGTCTAGAGCAACAAGAATATATACTTTAGAGGATGGAAAATGAATTTTATTCATCTAACTCCTATTTTTATAGCTTACTCTTTTGCAGAGATATAAATTGTTGAAATTGGTTCACTAGTAGTCGATTGCGCAATAATTATTGATGTCCTTCTTGTACAACTCACATCACCTGCTTTGGTTCCTTTTGAAATTAAAATGTTTATATAACATTGAAACATTTTCTGTTCCCTTGCATAGCATGTTGTACGGATAGGGCTTATAAAGCCAAGCCAACTTATAACACTAAGACACACTGATCACACTTTTGCACAAGGTGCAGCAGCTTTCGAAACAACACAGAAATACAAAGACGGTATTTGAGTAGTACGAGAATGACATCATAAATTATTGCTCAATCTACTATTTTAAATTCAGTGAATAAGTTTCAACATTTTATATCTCAGCTCAGGAATTTCCTTTGAAGATTTGATTGGACCATTTAGATGCATTTTCCAAGCTTCGTAACATATAGTTTATTATATATAAATCATAAAATAATATAAATTATTATTACTAGTTTTGAAATTGTAGACTTTAGGTACACTTTAAATGGTTACAATTGTACCATGTATTCCACCGTAAAACATTGATTTTTTATTCATCTTTTTGTCTCTCTTTTAGGCGGAATCGTTTTTAATGAGACAGGAAACGAATCCTTTCATCTTTGCCCTTCTGTGCACCTCTGCAATTCTACTGAAAATAATCCAGTATGTTCCTGTCAACCCTCGTGCATTGTGTTCAAAACCTGTTGCTACGATGCTCCCATTTTAAAGCATCAATTAGTGCCTGGTTGGAATTCGGCATCTCTTTTAGATCCATGGAGGGAAGGGCATTTCATCTGCGTAGAGACTGTTTCACCTCTGAGGGGTCATCAAATGATTGGGATTTGCCCGCTAAATTGGGAGGATGATGTAATCCGACGTAAATGTGAAGACGTGTCACAGTTCTTAAAGGAGAAGGAAAATTTGGATTTAAGTGATCCTTTGAGCTTAGCCCCAGTAGTTGGAGCTGGTAATGTTACATTTCGTAATAGTTTCTGTGCAATTTGTCATTCAGTCAACATAATGGCCTTGCAAGCTTGGGAAATGGAGATTAACTGCCCGGAGTCAGCTATTGCAAGGTTTAAGACAAACTCATCTGATGACTTGTCGAACCTTGGTTCAAATTGTAAAGTCCTGTTGAAGCCTCCGAAAGGGGTTACCCATTTAGCTGTTTTGCCTTGTTTCCCTCACGAAACGACTTCTCAGTGCAAAATAGATATGTCGCCTACAATAGAACTTGCAAAAGGATGTGAAACGTATCTAGCACCGATATGTGGTAGTGACGGCGTAGTTTATAAGAACCCACAATGTATGCTTTGTAATTACGCAAGCAACACGTACCCTTTAGGATACAGGGGACTCTACTGCCTGGACTCTAATGAATTGCTTTCGTTGGATATTAATCCATCCCTTGAGTCAGGTCGATTCGAAAATATAGTCCCTCTGTCCATCGTCTTTGATTTTAGTTCCCGAAGTGGAGTTCGTCTTGAAACCGAAGGATTCGTTTATAGGAAAAGGACACTGCCATGCAACCGCGGACAGATATTTGATCCTTTCCAGGGATCTTGCATCACCTTTGCTTGTACTGAAGGATACAAGTTAACCGGTGGGAAATGTATTCCGACATATACAGGAGATTACTGCAAGAGATCTAACTCGACTCCAGATGGTGTCATAACGATTTCTTTTACTTTATCATCGCAAAGTACATTGGAAATTGTCAATCAGCATGCCCAGCTTTGTATAACCGATCTCTTAGCTATGCCTTTGAACTCGCTATTTTCACGAGAAACCTCGAACGCTTCGTTATTAATCAACGGTGACTCTGTCTTTCTATCGCAGGGACCACAAAATATCGTAGACATAGAGTTTATGGTAAACTTTAAGTTAACAAATGTTCTCACTCTTTTGGAAAAATTGATAGCCTTTCAGACTATTAATCAATCCACTGCTTTTCCACTGAACGAGATGCACGAAAAGGAATCAATCACTATGAAACAAGTTTGTGATGCTATTTCGAGAATTCGATTTGAGTATGGATGTGAGGAAATTACAGAATTGGAATGTCCTATGAGATGGACGAGGGAGTCGGAATGGTCTGTCAAGGCAACGAATGGAACCGATTCAGTTTACTTTCCTCAATCACAACATTCAATAGTTTTAACGGATACCAACCTTAATGTGGACATTTCCTTTAACGGTAGGAGAGTCACAAATTTTTCATCTTCTGCGATTTACTGTAAATCTCTGGAATGCCCGACGGTCATTTTAAACGCTTCCCTCTTTGACATTGTATTACAAAACGGAAAAGCACATTTGCAGCACGTCATCTTACGAAATTTTACAGTTCCAGAAGACAGTTTTGAGTTGCTAAAGGCAGGACTTGTCAAAATATGTTCGTCTGTCTTTTCCCAAAACGGTACGTATTTTGACCAACAACATGATGATTTTTTCCTATATTCTCAGTTGCAGACGTATATTAGCACCGTAGGACTTTGTCTTTCTGTTGTCTGTCTTTCGGTTACTATGACGACGTACCTGATATTCCCAACTCTTCGGAAGGCAGTCAGCAACAAGTTGATTATAACGTTCTGCTTTATGCTAAGTTTTGCCCAGATATCATTGTTAGTCCTTGCGTTACCAACCTTTTTCCCAATTGTATGCACTCTTGTTGCTATTACGTCACATTATTCTTGGCTCGTGACGTTTCTTTCAACTACTATGCTGGGCTTTGACTTAAATCAAGCTTTCGCCTGGGCTCCGATGACGCATCCACAAGGAGACGGAATGGCAAGATTTCTAAAATATCTTTCAATTTGCTTCGGATTACCTTGTTGCATCGTGATACCGTTCGCCGTGATCCATTTTGTTCTTGACAGGGATGCTCCTTTCAGTTATGGTAGCGACCGAGTCTGTTGGATCTCTAATTCTAAATGGAATTTTTACGTTCTAGGAATACCCTTGGGATTGTGCATGGCGTTCAACCTTGTATTTTTTGTGCACACAATTTATGCAATAAATAACACAAGGAAACAGATAGCAAAAATAAACGACAACGGAGAGAAGAGATCCTTGCAAGACCTGGTATTTCTCAAAGTGAGTTCCCATTTTTTGTAGTTTTGGAGGTTTTTTTGTTTTTGTTTTTTGTTTTTGTTTTTTGTTTGTTTTTTTTTTGTGGCTGTCTTTAATGCCCACACCTGACACTGTGTATTGGTAAATGTTACTTGACTTGCATAAATTAAAGTGTACCTAAAGTCTAAAGTTTCAAGAAAGTTTAAAAACTTATTTGTTGGTCCAATGTATATGTAAAGCTTGCAGTGTACCGTCACTCTAGTACAATTACTGCAATGTTAACTTGGAACTAGGCAAGTATATTACGTGAAATGTGAACAATATCTCGTGAATCTGATATCAAGCACTAAAAACAAAGGTTAACTAATATTTCAACCTTTCTTTCAGATCTCACTTCAGCTTGGGTTTACTTGGTCCGTAAGCTTCATCGCTAATGTTACTGGTTCAATTGTGGCTTGGTACATTTTTATCGTATTAAATTCATTGCAAGGAGTCCTTATTCTCATCGTTTTTATGTTCAGTACAAGAGTTAGGCGGTTGTGGGGCCAGAAACTTGGATTTTCCTCAGAAGCTCCCAGGGGTACTGCAAATAGGAGCCCTCAGTTTACAAGTAGACCGCCAACTGGAAGCAGTCGAATCGACACGAAAGTCTGAACCTACTTGGTCTTGCAGAGTAAGTGTTGCATCAAGGAGATATAAAATTTGCATCCACAGGGCAGGGCCTTCCAATTCCCTGCACAAGGACACCGGCTCTACTACCAACTTGAATCTTCTACAAGACTGCCTCTTCATTTCACTCAAAAAATCGACCCTCTATCTACTGCCCAAAGTTTTTGATATATCTTGGAGCAGGTTTCTTGATTAAAGTTATTGTAGCCTTAATTTGATCTTTTCCGACAGAAGAAAATTGCTTCGAGAAGGTTTAATGGAATGGATCGATTTCCTTTTAATATTGGCATTGCACGAAAGGTTGCTTTGTTGTTTTCCTACGCTGCAGACATCAAGAAACGTTTTATATTTGTTCAAATTTGTGCACGTCTGTACGTGGATATGTATGTAGAAAGCTAAATTGTAAATAGGTAAACTCGTTTAAAAAGATAAAATAGGCGATATTCGACGTAAAAACCGTTTTTTTTTTCAAAAACAGAAGTCATGTAATTTACTTTGCTATAGTACAACATATATCAAGGTTGGACTGAATGCAAGAAGAGCAGAGACGCTGCTGGGCCTCATGACTGTTGAGCTTACAAGATTTATGTAGATAATAGTCTTGCTCAAGTCTTGTATTGCCTGACAAAAGAACTACATCAATGAGTTGTCTGGTCAGTGGCCTGTGCAGGCTTTTGAAGGAGGGAGGGGCGGACACAACCTGTGATTCCCCCGACTGATATGGAGGAGTGACACAAGTGCACTGAAAGTGCACCACGAGCTCAAAGGGCGAGTATACACGAGTGGAGTCCAAGTGCCCGCCCGAGGACCCCTGGCAGGGTCCAGAGGCAGAACCCGGTGGAGCGTCCAGGGGCGACGGCCGGAATCTTCTGCACAATAAGATAATAAAATCACCGAAAATCCCATGTTATTGGAATGTGATTGAATGAAAGGCATGGGAATTTCAAAAATTTTACATTCCCCATGGGAGTTCCTATCCCTACTAACTTCAAGGTCAGCACAACAGACTGAAAAAAGAAAGGAAACAAAGCATTTCTCATCAATGTGAGGAAGTGATATAACCCCTGCTTACCTCAAGCTCCCTTTGGGTCATAAATGTAGTAACTTCGTTTGCGCATATTTCGAATACTACATGTCTGATTTGAATGGAGTTACACCAAACTGCGTAGATTTAGTTCCTCTTTCACACATGAAGATTATTTTTTTGCTTAAACCCTTCCTTTAAGAAACTATCCGAATTCTTGGCCATAATGCTTGTGGCCCGAGGAGAAAATTGAACAAGGTGTGTTGTCGATTTACGTGCATGATTTTGGTATTATTTGCTTAACGGAAACAAAAACTGACTTCGTCGACCCAGCCTCATTTGTAAGATATAACATTATTCATGCCACCAATCATTCTTACAAACATCGCTAAGGTGGAATTCATGGCATCGCCATTTTGTTTGCAACATCATTGTCATGGAGTTACCAGGTGATCCCCAGTACACGTTCTGACACAGTCATGTGGGTATTGATTGAGTTTGGGCAGATCAGCTACAATCAACCGATACTAGGAGCAGGGAGTTGTCAGGGAAGGAGATCCAACATTTATATGTCCTTTGAGACTATATGAAGTTGCCGACATTAAGCTGCCTATTGTCTTGCTCTTAAACCTCTCTAAGACGTGAAAGAGATTTTGGTACTGAAGACAATGGTTTGGGTCGTCTGCTACATCTCAAAAAACCATCACGATGATTTCACCAATTTACATAACATTGCCAGTCGTCAAGGAGAAATTAAAAAACTTTCGTCGTTTGTCGTCGCAGTTACAGTCATTTCAGTTAACATCAATGAAGAACTTTTTCAAACCTCCTTCGTTGACAATGCTTGATACTAATGCGGAAAGTTGCCATAATTGTGATTATTTTTGTAGGCTTGAAGAATGTGTCAAATTGGCGACCCACCAAGGTCATGGGGACACAAAGAACCTACAGTAGTTAAACGTTTATTGACAGTCGTTTAACTTAAAATCTTTATTAAAGCATAGACAGATAGACTTTGTCGGCAAAGAGGCTGAAATTCAAAGTAACGTGCTTCAATAACCTTTCTTTCTGGATTACCTGGGTTTGAACGGAGCACACACTCATTAAGAAGTGTAAGTCAGAAAAGGCTAAACAATGGGAATAAAGGGACCTGTCGATCAAATTTTGTTACCTGAAAAGGGATTAACTTATTTTCAGGCACATATTGTCTGACAGCATTAAGGGTTGGATCTCCTTCCTTGACAACTCCCTGATCCCACACGAGGGATCAAAATATCATGAGGATACACTTTCTGATGACATCACAAGTGACTGTATTTTCTTGAAAGCTAAGTGCAATGCACCTATTTGTCTTTATCGAGGTTATGGGCAAATCGTTCCAATGGACCAATCAGCTTCTTAGAAATAGGCCACACCTCTAATTCAAAAATGACAGCTTTTTTACCCTTTTCTTGTAATTCTGACACCGGATTATGAAAGAACAGGCCAATAACCCCAGTCTTCATAACCCTAACCCTGAAAATATCCCCGACCTATGATTTTGAAACAAATTTGAAAAAAAATGAAAATCAAATTTGCCCATAACCTCGTGGGAAAAAAATGAGGCTGCCCGCACGAGTTTATTAAACAACTTTGTTCAATCGGACGATCATCCAACTTTCCAAGTCGGTCTCCGTGTTGACGTAACCAACTCGATAGATGACTTAGATCCCTAGGTATCTATACTCGGAGGATAAACCAAGATAGAGCTACTAACAACCAGGCCCGTAGTCAAGGGGGGCAAAGCCCCCCTTGGAAAATTTTCGCCCCTCCCTAGAAGATCAAAAATTAGCATTGCCGTAATGCATTTTAGTATGTTTCGCCCCCTTAGAAGCTTTTTAGCCCCCCCCCCCCAGCATTATCGTTCACCGTACCATCTCTACAGACTCCTCTTAGACCGTACATCGGCTCCCTCGGTGTCACTGTATCGGTACCGTACTACTGTTATCAGTTTCGCTACCGTCAGTCATGATATCGTTTTCTGGAGGATCTGATGCGGTATCGTTAGTGTCACTCTCGGTGTTATCGTCACATTAATCTTCGTCTATAGAGTCGTTAGGTTGTTTGGTATTGTGCCCTTCTTGAAGTTCCAGCCGTTCCCCCCAAAAGTCTCCATGACTTTGTGGACCCTCTCTGTATGAAGATGAGGTCGTAGCCTCGCTTAAAAGGCAACTGATATATATGACATAGGTGAGACATCCTGTAATCTCTGCTATCACAAACGTCTGATATAAAATGCGAGAAAATGAGTCTAATTCGACTTAAATGTACCCCCATTGGGGTCGATTTGGGGGGACGGGAGACATTTCCCCTGCGCCTTTTTTTTGAGAGGAGGGGGTGCTAACACATTCCCCCCACTTTTTGTGACCTGGTACTAAAAAGTGAGGTAACCAAAACACTACATGTAGGCGGTTCCACAGGGGACCAGGGGGGCTTTAGCCCCCAAAATGTTTCCTAGCCTCCACAATTCTTTCTATAACTTCAGAAAAAATCCGCGAGCTACGCGCGCTTTCATCATCAGTTCTGCCTAACTGTAACGCCCGCCATCATTTCAAATATACTGCATGTTTAATTCAACGTTCACTAAGGTTCCACAAATATTGTAGTCGTGATTCTAGAGAACGTTAACAACGAAGATGCAACGTTGCGCAGTTCTAACCTCTTTGTTCTATCTTTTGGAAGGTTCTTTCTTCAACCTCACCATCGTGACAAATACATTTTGTAAGAAAACATATTTTTCAGTTTCGTCTGCCGAGCCTTAATTAACGATAACGATGGTCGTGGCAATGTGTCATACCAGGAAGTTGTTAGTAAGGAGATACAGCCAAATTTGTCAGACAATATGTACTTGAAAATCATTTAACTCTTTTCAGGCACTGTTATATGATTGACAGGTCTCTTTGTTCCTATTGTTAAGTCTCTGTTGACTAAACCCTTTTAATGATCATCTCCCCATTTCTTTTCAAAGCAATTCCGAGACAAAGGCCATTGTCTATACATGCTTTGAAGAAAGGTTTGTTTCCGCCAATGAACAAAATTTAATCAGAATTTTCAGTAAAACGACTGGCAACAAACGTTTAAATATTATGTACTTCGATATTGTGCCCCCACGATTTTAATACATCACCTGGTGGAAACATTGTTCGAGCCTATACATTTCTCCAAGTTTTTAGCAAATTTTCCCATCATTAAGAAACATATTCGAAAAGTAAGTTGTAAAGCAATTCTTAGCTGACATTAAATGAAATAATATTTGGTGTAAAGAATAAATAAGAAAGGTTAAAATTTCACATTTTTGCATGACGTCTGGCAACGAAAAGTTAACGAGTTCAACGTAAGAGGTGTGTCTTCCCATTGTCATTTTGACAATGCATCACTGATCCTAGTTGATCTAGGTATTGAGACAAAAATTTTGAGAAGACAGGGAAGATAACTGTCGGAAACGAACATTGCTTCAATGAGCCTGTAGAACGTTGAATCTCCTTCCTAACACCTCCCCGGTCATACCCAATCGACGCTTAGGAAGCTCCAACCCAAATGAATAAAGCCGAGGGAATCCTTTAAAACGGGAACTAAAGAACGCAATAGGCCAAGCTTCTTTTAGTTAAGGATGAAAGCCCCATTCATTTACTTCTCAAATTCCGTGGTCAAGGGTCAACCCGTCTTTTACCAAATTACCAGGGACAATCCTTCGAGTGAAGTCAATAAGAGGTGTCCATCGTTAATCAGAGTGTCGTGACAACACCTCTTATAAGGTGCATGGCTTCGAGTCATGGTATGGGGATGGTGGAAGTGTTAGGTAATATAGGAATAAAACAGTGGAAATAACACATTTGCTTTATTCAATCGAGTTTTCTATCGACATGTTACACACTATAATGTAATTAAACAGCATGGTTTCCCTTATTACACCAAGAGCACTTCGAGTTGACGCCCAGGAGATGAAGATATCAAAATAATGTCCCATAGCAAAGTTCATTACTCCGGTAAAGCACAAGTTAATGGGAAATGGGAATGGGAAATCTTCCTTGTCCATCCACCGTGGTGTTGTCCTCTTTGAGTTCCCATCGAGCGATTCTGCTCAGTTGTTTTCTCTTAGGTCATTTGCCCCAAATGTGGTGCCTTCGCGATTCCCTCACCAGGATTTTTGACGTAACAATGTCAATCATGTACAGGAGTTAATCTCCTGCAGCACTAATCACCCATTTGTTATCTCGTCTTTTAGAAATTCTGGTTACGTGCATGATAATACTGTCCCATCAGGGCGCACGTAGTATATAGTGGGTGGTTCAAAGTTCAAACAGGTTCTACTAAGATCGAACACCTCTTCCAAATGCCTGTTAATTCACAAGTCGAAACAAAATAACAGCTGATATGACCGAGAAACGAAAAACAATTATATGTATATTTTTTGATTACATTGATTCGTATTGGAGCAAATCCTACAGGGCATGATCCAAAACCTGTCACTGTCACACTGAAAGTCAAAATTTGAACCTTAAAGTTGGTCAAAATGCTTTAGCTGATATTTTATTTTAAGTCAGTCTAGCTTCAACATTTGGAAGAAGATAGTTAAACTCTAAAAATGTGCCTTTTTCAATTTTGGGGGCATTTTGATTGGTCAAATTTTCAAGTGGGCATTTTCCGCCCCGCCACCTCTCAAACCCCATTTTTTATTTTTCTATTTCTAAAAAATTAGCATTTTAAGCAAACATTGTAATCACATTTCCCCAGCAGAAAATAAGCTCCTCATCAAGTTCAGTCATGTTCGATTGTGGAATAAATTTGTAAGCTGAAATTTCCCGCCAATTGTATTTAAACCACATTCGGTATTTTTTTTTTACCGTATGCGGCAATCATTTTTTGCCGTCATATGTAAACAGCTATCACGGATTTTCGTTACCGTTGCCGTTAAATGTGAACGTACCTTAAGTCTATAAACTTCATATCAGTCATTGTGCGTTCATATTCAAGTGCACTTATGTGTAATGCCACTAGAAAGAGACAAATTTCTTCTTGTAAGTGGAATTTACTGAGGAGTGATACTTCTTAGTTAATAATGTTCCAAAACGTCCAGTAATTAATAGGCTACTTTTGTAAGACATTCATTTGCCTGTTTGTTTTCCAAATGACTGAACTGTCATCAGCATTTCCTTTCCGATATTTTGGCGTCCATAAGGAGTCACCACGCCATTTAAGTTGGCAATCTGTGCTTACATTATCTTTGCTATACATATGTCCGTGATCGGTGCCTTGTGTCTTATCTTTCCATTTAGCGGACACCCTAACTTACAGTAAGTGCTATCCATAAGTTTGTAGCCACTGGAGTTTAGATTCGTATTCTTCGGGTTGGATTGACTTGTACTGTAAACACAAAGGTAACGATATGTACAGTACTTTCGTTTTTGTCATACATTGGTGTCATTTGCGTCAAATACTGTGATGTAGCCACTTCATTAATTTGCTAATGCAATTGCATGTACTAGACTCAGTGCAAATATGTAACGATGTGCACGTGCGCTAACGCGTAATATCGCCAATCAACTCATTAGAGACCGAACAGGCTTAAAGACACTCTACAGGTGTAGGGCGCGCCCGTTAACATACCCACATCAAGATAATATAAGCATAAATATCAAACTCCTGTTCGTACACTGTTACGGAAATTTACTCTTCATGGAGACGCAAATATATCAGTGCGGAAGTGTGGAGTTGACATACACGCCTTCTATTCCAATGTGCATAGGAACGCATTACAAAAAACCCCATTGTTAAAACATCGCAGCTTGCGTGAGTATTGTATACGCACAGAATACAGTTCTAGGTATACCCAGAATATAATACTTGACGCGCACTTTTGGGTTATTAGAAAACGAACGCGCTAGTATTTGCTTTCACTTTGTGAGGAATTAATTGGACCGATATAAAAGTGCTTAGCCCAATAGATAGTTCTCAGTGACGTCACAGCTAGGGGTTAGCAACCGCCATGTCTGAGGGCAAGCCTGTACACACATGCTGGGTTGCCCTCAGACATGGCTGAAATAATACACGTGAAAAGCTCCTATGACGTCACGTGAGAACTATCTATTTGAAGATACCATAGAAACTGACCTATAAATAGTCTTTGAATTTCAGACGAGTCATTTTGCGTTCATATTCAAGTGCACTTATGTGTAATGCCACGAGGAAGAGATAAAGTTCTCCTTGTAAGGGGCTAGGCTAATTGTTTACTGAAAAGTGATACTTCTTAGGTATACAGTGTTCTGTGTATTTATTTTTAAAACGACTGAGCACTGATTAGCACTTCCACCCAGATATTTTCCCTCCATGAAAAGTCGACACGCCATTTTAAGTTTGAAATCTATGCTGGGCAACAATGCCTCAGCGTTGTATGATTTCCAAAGGTAACCTACATCACTTGACCCTCAAATCGGCTTCAGTTTCATCATTTATTCCACACTTACAAGAGCAGGATATTGCGTACCCTGCGGAGGGGACTCTGTTTGCTCAGCTCCTCAGCTTCTCAAACCCCCGTTTCGTTGGGGATATGACTGTACAAGGAATATGCCGTACAGCCTGCTACGTATAAGCAAGATATTGCGCTATGATTACACATTGACGTACGTATATGGCCTACTTCAGTTACTTGGTATGGCTCAGGGCAGGGAGTGCTAGGATGAGATAAGCAACTCCGTGGATTGTCCTCTTGTCATTTTATAATTGAATGTCCCGTTTGTCCTTGAAATTTGATACTGTTGGGATGTTTGAATATCTTTTCACGTAGATTCAGCATAAATCTGCACCACATGTTGCTAAATATTGCTAAAGTTGCTGAATATTCCACCATAGACTAGTAGCTGTAGGCAAACGCCTACTACCGACTGACTTTAGAGAATTTTAGTAAGAGACTGATATTTTTATACTGTACTTTCGTGTTAAGATTTACGACGCACGAGTAAAATGCCTGTGTTCCGAATTGCAGACATATATTTGTAAGTTGCATAAAAGTTATAGAGACGCATAATTTTTTTTTTGACATGAGTGTTTCAATTGCTATCAAAGGTGAAGGAAGTACTCGAAGAAAACATGAAAAATGGTTACCGACGGTGCGTAGCATACATACAATTTGGGGAAGAACTGCTTAGTATATAGGCAAGGCTTTCTCAACTGGTTGCGTGCAGCACCATTTCAGATGGCGATGTGCGTCGGGCCGTCTGGCTGCAGTGACAAATGGAACCAGCGGCGGAACGTATACACTATTATTCAGACATTCACACTCTCAACCTGTCAATAGGGCTGCCCAGCCGAGTAAAAATTAACAGAGGGCGCTCTCATATGGTTCCTACCAGTTGCGCGAAACGTAAGCGCGACCGCGAAATTTATAAACAAAACATCGCTTATTACGTCTAGGCCTGCATACTATCTCATAAGTTGCTGTTGAAGCTGAATATTTAAGAGCTCCCCGGTTTTAGTACGCCGCAAAGCATTGTTCCTGGCAGTACCCAAAGGTAAACAAAGGATAATTATCAAGAGTATTAACATACCCAGAAGAAAAGAAGGCTACATCCCTAATATGGACCTATCAGTAGCGGCCTAGTAGCCAACTCACTACAGCCCGAGTCAAAGATAGGTCGCTCGGCTATAGCCCAGTATTTGTACTAAGAAACATCATTCCTCAATAAATTCCACTTACGCAGAACACTTTTCTCCTCAGTCTTCCAGGCTTTCCACAAAAGTACTTTTGAATTAACGCACAGTGACTTTGAAGTTCATGTAGGCCTACCTACTGATTGGTCTGTTTCTATGGTATCTTCACTAACGCATTTTATAACGCATGCATTTATATTCTTACGCGCTAACGACGGAAAAGCAACCAAAGCGTTCGTTTTCCAAGAGCGCAGTAGTGTGAGTCAATTATTCCGGACAATACACAGAGAAATGCATTATGCGCGTATAGAACGCGTTGTTAATGTGCACACACGTCAACTCTTTTAACAATGGAATTTTCTGTAACGCGTCCTTAGTTTTGTACGCAGATCATCGAACAGAACGACGCACATATCAAATCTCCCCAGTAATTGAGCCTTCATGCAGAGTCAGCGCGTCCTACAGTGTAGGTATAGGAGTTTAGGGGTATCTGTGCACCAAATCCTTACGTTTTGTTCCGTTCTTTATCACATCCGCGTCTCGAGACTTGCATGTCATGCATAATATAACTTTTTTTACATGATATACTGTCCGGATTGGGTGATCTATGTTTGTAATATCTTTGTAGGAACTAGGGTTCCTATATAGTATATCGTATAAAAGGACTCTAGTAGGAACCATATGAGAGCGCCCTCTGTAGGTAAGACGAAAACGCCGGGCAGCCCTATTGGGCGCACTTACGAGTGTCCCACTGAGTAGCTAGTGTTACTGTAGGTAACAGGTGTGGAAGCCCCTGTAATGCAAGCCACACAGTTGCAAGCTTCACTTCAGCGACGGTCCACGGAAATTTACTATGGGAAAGGCTACCGTATACAATTTATTGTGGACGTTGTGATCAGGCACGTAGCCACGGGGGGCACGTGCCCCCAAATTTTTCAATAAAAGGTCTTGCACTGAAGGAGGAAAAATTTATTACGAGACCAGCCTTTTTGGAATACAAATATAGGAAGAAAAATGGAAAAAGGCGCACTATTTTGCATCTAGAGTCCTTAAAATAGGCAAAAATTTTCAAAGGGGAGGGAGAATCCCCTCCTCTTAGACCCCTCCCCCAGGCCCGCGAAAGTCCAACATCGATGTTCCCCCACCCAGATTGGTTATTCTGGCTGCAGGCCTGGTTGTGATACACATCGTTTCGATATAATTACTCCCACAGGACGAACGGTCACCAGGTTGGATGGTGACACTCCTTGTCTTTTTATTCAATCAAGTGGCACTTCACCGAATATAGTTGAGAATGCCTGATATAGACCATGCTGATCAAAGCCTCATACTACATGTGCTTCATTTGTGATTCAGAAGTGGATTTGCAATAATTCCACTCACTCTGCCCTGTTATTACGAGATAACTTCCCCAGATTTCGATTATTTTGATAACTTGTATTAGAAATTGAGAGGGAGCAAATAATGGTTTTGTCCCTGCTGTTTCATTTGGGGTCCACCCTCTTCCTTGCCCTGGTACGGTGGAAGTGTCGGCAGTGGAGACAGTGGCGGTAATGGCGGTAGTGGCGGCAGTGGCGGTAGTGGCGGCAGTGGCGGCAGCAGGATTTCAAAAGTGGGAGGGGCAACAGGGGTGCAAGCCCAAATTTTTGGGGTGCTTTGCGTGCACTGGGTGTGCAGTGTTCCTGAAAGCTGTATACTTTTCTCAGTGAAGCTGTCGGGAGTTGGTGATTAAGGTGGGTAGGAGGCACCACAGGAAATAATGTCCCATCTCAGAAAAGCCCGCAAGGTCAATGTAAATTGTGCATATGCGCAATTGTGATTTTTTGCAAACAAAGGCGGATCATTTGATGCTTTGTTATCTCGTAGAGGTGCCGTCCTGGGAGGGGTCAAAGGGGAAGGGATGTCAACGTTTTTCCATTTAAGGTGGCTTAGATGCAAAATCGTGCTATCTTTGGTGAATTTTCGAAATGATCATACTTTCAAAATTATCCATATTTAGTGCATTCTTATTTTGGATGGGTATAAGGGAGTGCTGTCTAAGTGGAGAGGTGGCAACTCCTCCCCTTAAAAGCTTTTTTGTTTATGTACGGTGGCTAAGACGTAAAACTGTGTTTTTTAGCCGATCGTTGAACTAATTAAATGCTTAGAAATTATTCGGTGATACTTTGGGTGTGATTATCGCAAAATGGTGCTATTAACATGAGCACTGATAATTCAGACGATCAGCGTGCAACGGAAAATGGGTAGTAAGAATAACCAAATTAAGCTTTGGGTGGACTAACAAGCATGTTTAAGAATGCTTTTTCTTAGATGCTGTATTAACATTTACCATCTCCTGATAGTGGGTTACGCTCCCTAAAATATTTCAAAATATGTGTAAAGACAAAAACATACTTCCAGTCTATTTCACATCATGCTACAAAGGATACCATTGGCTATACAAGATATAAAATTGTTCTAAGATCCCCCTTCATATGCGTGGTCCCTACAGAGGTCGGGGATATACTTCTACTTTTGAAAAAGTGTTTAAGGGTAATTCTGTGCGTTATTGCCAGAGACGGGATTTAATGTCGGCAAGTTGGGGGACAACTCGGGCCCGAGGCCCGAACGACGCCAAAGGCTCCTGAGAAGCGACAACCGTTTCATAACGGGGTGGGATTCAGGGACCCGCCTGAGTGACCCTTGTTGGGTCCAGGGACAAAGCCCTGGTGGGGGTCCAGAGAAAAGCCCCCGGAAGCTCTGGGGTATTGACAAAATCATAGACATTGAAATGATGCATTATAACTTCAAGTTCAATGACACAGGGTGGGCATTTGACAGACCACTAAAATCAAAGTCGCTTTTTCAGTTATATTGCTACTCTGTATAACTAACATTCGACAGGGATCTGTAATACAGAAGGCTCGAGGAGGGCAGGATGGATTATACTGAGGGTTCCCTGGAGATTGAAACAATAATTTTCATTATTAGATTTCTAATACTCAGAGTAGGTACGCGAGAAGTAAGTGGGAAAAAAGTATTTTTCAGACTTTTTAGCGATAATACAAATTATCTTCAAGAAAAGGGAGCTTGTCAACCCCCCCCCCCCCTACTTTGCTAACAGCTTGTCCCATATTATGGTACCGAAAATGGCACTTTCCGTGCCTCACAACTTGTATCTAACAATATTTAAATGGCCGATAAATTTACACAGAACGATGTGATAAAATTTTGCTTTAACGTTTGTGGGAAGAGGGAAACTGCCCCCCCCCCCGCTGCGTACGGCCATAGGGTATTGGTTGTCATAATGGTAATAGAAGAGTGCATACATAGCAATGACAAGCGAGATGTTCTACAGAAAGTAATTCCGAATCCCGAAAAATATTTAAAACGGGTGGGCGCAAAGTACGCCGAAGAAAGAGCGTTTTTAGACCTTTAGTTGTAGCCTGTTGTTCTTTATTTTTAAATGCAGAATTGTTCACTACATAAAATATTCTCCTACTTTCCCCGGGTATCTGTTCTTTCATAACAGGATATATGGACCTATATTCTGCTCTATATGTTTCTTTCTTTCATGAATCATTGTTGGTGATTTATTCTCGATGGTCTGGGGCAAATGTCCCGCATCAAGTATTACAAATAACGTTAGTGTCGATTTTGAAGATTATATAGTATATAATACTTAAAACAAATCAATGAAATGTTTTTATGTATAGTTTTACATAGACATGGCTACGGGGGTCGGGGAAGTAGTTTTTACTGGACGCTGCATCTTGGGAAGTTGTGGCCGGCGAACCCTGTAACCGTGGGCGCCGAAGACACGAAGCCTTAGGCTGGGGACTGAGCGTCCTCTCTGGGTAAATTTTCTTATATTTGACGGCTTTTGTGTTCATTATGGACTATTTCTAGAGAAAGTCATGCTTCTATTTTTTGAAATGCTAATGACATATGTTTCGTATGATGATTGCAAATCTAACGATAGTAACAGTCAGTCAATTTGACATGCGGTATTGGTCTCCTTAAAACTACTAAAAACCTCTTTCGCCTTCTCTATTACACCAATTGCCTCAAGGCTGGACGTTGCATTGTCCAGATCATGACATGTGATACGGCTTGTTGGAAAGAGATAATTAATTGGCTTGGCGATGGAGACAGCCTCGGGCGTTAGAAAGTGACATATAATCCTACCCCACGAAAGTCCAATTTTTGGAGGACGGAGATCTAACATTTTTAACGGGTTCAATACGGCATGATGAGGATGGTGATGGTTGGTGAGGAAAGCGAACAGCTGGAGAGGGAGCGAGGGTTTTGAAAATAGTACCTTACTCAATTTGTGCTACAGGAAGTAATAAAGAGGCAATTCCACCAAAGTTTTCCTACGCGCAGTAGTTTTAATGAGAGATAAATTCATTTTAGGTTCGCGCGAAGCCCGCCGAAAAACTTATTGAGATTTGCGATTCTCTACACATGGGTAGGCTTTTGGATATTGCTTGCAAGGACCATGGTGCATTCACTGACATACATTGGTACTTTCATTGACCCTTATTTCAGAGCTTCATGTCACCATAGTGTGGGGTGTAGGAGACACCCATGCTTTGAACTTTGTTTTAAAGTGTCAGACAAAACTGTCAGCTATATTCGGTGTAGTAGTTTTCTCGCCGAGGCAAATCTTCCAAGCATTTCAATGGTATTTGATCAGGGGCGTCAGTCCGTATTCAAATGTGGGGGGGGGGGGCGGGGACATACATGACTTAGCACAAACCAGTCCCTTTGGTTTTGAAGAGGGGGTGTCTTCCTATAGGCCCTTTCCTCCCCCCTTATGATGACTGACGTTGTCCTAGTCTAATAAGAATTATCATTTCAAAGTTAACATGACCATCATAGATGATCTGCCAGGTGAAATACACGGAGTCCACGGAATTACTTGAAGATGTTATTTTCATCATGTCCCAAAATAGCTGAAACCACGCTTCGCAGCGTGGATCATTCTCGGAGATCATGGACCCGAACAGGCCCGTTGCAATATGTTTGGGGTTTAGATGGTCCCAAATTCTGACTTGTTGGATGCTTTTTCCAACTGAGTGGAGGCGTGTAAATTGCACTTTGTTTATGCGCCCTGCGTTTTGTACACAGCAGTGGGGAGGGGTCTAAGGGGAGGAGCAGTCCCCTCCACTTTGAAATTTTTTTTGTTAATTTAAGGCTGCTTAGGTGCAAAACGGTGCTATCTTTGGGATATTTTTGGAGCTGATCGTATATGGGTGGAAAATGTTCATAATTTAGTGAATTCTATTTTTTCCGATTGGCTTGATGTTTTTACTGACTGCAGTGGCGGCGCGTAAATTGCACCTTTTTATGCACCCTGCTTTTGTATACAGCAGTGGGGATCCTTCCTTTGTCACTCTATAAAGGTGTCATCCTAGGGGAGGGGTCTAAGGGGATAGGGCGTCCCCCACCCTTTTGAGAAATTTTTGATAATTTAAGGTTGGTTAGATGCAAATTGATGCTATCTTTGGGATATTTTTTGAGCTGATCGTAGTATAGCAAAGGTGTGAAGGACTAGCAAGGGCGTTTTCACAATGCTTTTTAGTCGTAAGTGTATTAACAATCACCATCTATACCGATAATGGCTTCTGCGAAGATCTCGGTAAAAATTTTTGAAAAATGTTTAACGGCAACAACGTACTTTCGACCTTCCACATCATGCTACAAATAAGACTGAATGCAGTGGCGTACCCAGGATTTCGCTCAGGGGTGGGGGCATGCAGTATGTGTGTAATCGCCGGTCTGGGGGAGGGGTCTAAGGGAGGGGGTATCCCCCTGCCCTTTGAAATTTTTGAAAAATTTGGTGTCCTTACATGCAATTTGGTGCCACATGTTACCTTTTGAAGTAAAGTTTGTGTTAAAAAAATTACGTTTTTTAGGAACTAAAAATAGGCATCAGTGAGGGGGGCATGGCACAATGGGGTGTCCTCTCCCCTTTGAAAAATTTTGAAAACTTAGGTGTCCTTACATGCAATCTGGTGCCAAATATGCTACCTTTTGAAATAAAATTTGTGTTAAAAAATTTACGTATTTTTAGGAACTAAAAAAGTAGGCATCAGTGAGGGGGGGCTTGGCCCAATGGGGTGAACCCCTCCCCTTTGAAAAAATTTGAAAAAATTGGTGTCCTTACATGCGGTCTGGTGCCAAATGTGCTACCTTTTGAAGTAAATTTGTGTTAAAAAATTTACGTATTTTAAGGAATTTAAACAATCGGAATCAGAATGGCCCTCCCCTCTGCGTACGCCACTGATTGAATGATCCCATATTGATGTGAGGCCCCTTCAGATGTTTGGAGATGTATGTCTGTTTTCGGAAAGTTTTGTGATCAGAATAGTTCCATGTATAATTACCTTTTTAATGGTCATGAGAAGGAGTGCAAACCTTAACGCATGCTTAACGCTAACTAAGATTTCCCTGACGAAATCTGCATTCAGAATCTGCATCGAGACACTTAACAATTGCCCAACAAACCTACATGCCACTCAAAAAGCCAGTCAAATAGAGCCACGACACAATCTTTTACGCAAATGGTAGGGGGGGGGGCATTTGACATTGTGTCCCCCACCCATCGAAATGTGGGGGGACTTGTCCCCCCGTCCCCCCAGGATTGACGCCCATTATAACAGAATTTTCTTAAAGGGGAATTTTCATGATTCCAGACAGTTCCAATTCTCCCAACTATGCATCTTCTAGCTCCTCCCATAACTGTATGAGGCTCTTCCTTGTGTAAGAATAAACCTGTTTTATTGCTTAAGGCCATGTCCTGGTGAGCATACAAGGCTATAAAATGTAATAATAGTACTCTCTCTGCCTTGTGTGGAATGTGAGCTTCTCTGCATCTTTCAAATTTTCAAACTTTGATGTCAATCAAAGAGCAGTCACCAACTGAGAATTTTCATATACATATACTAAAAATATACTTTGGGGTGATGACTGTCTGTCTTTAAAGATTGGACTAATATTGGCACATAGCCAAGAGGGTGGAAGAATTCCAGGTTCAGTGATTTTTGAAAAATGGAGCAGAGAGCAGGGGCCACCTCCCCTGCGGCTAATTTCAAGATGTGAGCAGGTACACGGTCAGGACCTGAGGCCTTATTAGGATTTAGCTCTTTAAGCAATTTGACAACACCGTCTGAAGATATCTTTATATCAGGCATGGTAGGTATGGTGTTAGTTTCGACTGAAGGTAAGGTGGCATTCTCCCGAGTAAAAACCTTCTTAAATTGCTCATTCAAAATGTTAGCCTTCTGTGTGTTCTCCGAAACCAGCCTCCCTTCTGATTTCAGGGAAGGGATACCAACACTGTCGCATCCGATAAGATTCTTTATGAAGGACCAGAAACGTTTAGGTGAATCAGAGCAAACT
Source organism: Holothuria leucospilota (assembly GCA_029531755.1). NCBI lineage: Eukaryota > Metazoa > Echinodermata > Holothuroidea > Aspidochirotida > Holothuriidae > Holothuria > Holothuria leucospilota. The sequence continues at coordinate 12,652,406 of CM055962.1, read as the reverse complement.
GTATTGACATAGTTTCTATAAGCTGTTCTAGTGGTTTTATGGGCAAGTTTACGTTGAGAGTTAAAGTTATCAAAGGAGGACAGAGTTTGCGTTTTACGCCACCTGTTATAAGCCCGTTCCTTCCTATTCAGTAAACGTTTAATATTCTTATCAATCCGGGGGTTTGGTTCTTCTTATTGACAATGCGAGATGGCACATAGGCATCCATGACCTCTTTGATTTTAGACCCAAGTGCAGAGGGCATAACCTGTACAGAGCACTCTTGTCTAACCAGATTAGAACTGAATTTTTTAAGTTCAGATTTAATTCCATTGACACTCAGCTTTGTGAAAGCTATAAACTTTTCTAGGCTTTTGCTTGGTTGTTTTAGGCCTAGTGCCTATCATGACCATTGGGATACCGTCATGGTCGGATATGCCAGGGATCAGGGCGGACCTTTCTACTAGAGTAGGATTAGTTGTCAAGAAGATGTCCAAGATGTTATTGACTCTAGTGGGCTCATTAACCATTTGTCCAAGGCCAAATTCATTGCATATGTCAAGCATATGGTTTGATAAAGCCGAATAGTGAGAGCCAGGTTGGACAGATCTATTAGACCAATCAATATCAGGTAGATTAAAGTCCCCTGCGAGATAAATCTGTCCATTTTTATTCTTACTGGCATTTCTAAGAGAAACATGAAGCTGGTCAAGGTAGCCAATCGAGTTGCCATATAATATGTGAACGATATAAGGATCCTATCAGTATTTGCTTTGCGCCCTGGATTTCAAGAGAAACCCACACTACCTCACAGTCCGAGTCAAGATCCGATCTGTGGGTAGCAAGCGGAGGTCGTTCTTAGAGCAGTAAGGACGCCCCCTTCAGGCTGACCATAATTTCTATCTTTTCTAAAAACGGTATAATTACCTGGAAACAATTCATTGCTATTGAGAGAATTGTTTAGATGAGTTTCTGTACCTATTACTATATCCGGATTATTTTCATAAATGCAGGCATTTAAGTCTGCCACCTTGTTACGAATGCCTTGAAAATTAATAACAAGGACTTTTAGACTATTCCTAATGGGTTCAGAATTGGGTCTACGTGAAGACCTAGGTTGAGATTTGTTGGTGGCTGGAGAAGACGACCACAATGGCGAAGTTGGGGGTTCACTTGTAATGCTGTGAGCATCATGAGATAAGCAGGCAAAACTATTGGATAGTAGAGTGTCAGATTTGCTAAAGAGCGAACTTGAAAAGTTGGGAATACCACTCTGGCAGCAAATCCAAGATATATTACTGTTAATTGCTATGCCCTGATATACGGCAGAATTCATATTCATGCAATTAACATGGTACCAGCCTTCACACTGGTTGCAGCAGATAGCCCGTTGGCCCCATTTGGCGGCTTTGCCACACAATATACACGGGAACTTGGGTGTGTATGGGCCAGGACTGGGGTGCAGGTCCCCAGAAAGCATAATAACCAAGATATACAAGTACGATAATGTAAGCTTGAAGGGCTGGGTGCTTAAGGGTAAAGTTGAGCCAAGCGTAGATTGTTTGTGGCTAGCCAACAGGGTAGTAAGGCCAGGGAGTGGCAGCTCCCTGGTAAGGCTAGGCATGTACTTAAAGTGGACCTAAAGTCTAAAAATTCAAAAATATATATTTCAGAGGTTAAAAAATTAATCTTATTGGTCCAACTCCCATTGTCATAGCTTATTCCATTGCTGAGATATTAAATGTTAAAATTTATTCACTTAAATCCAAATAGTTCATTGCGCAATAATTTTTGACAATATTGTTGTACAACTCACATTAAATGCTTTGTTTTCTTTTAAAATTAAAAATGTTTATATGACCTTGACCGCTTCCTGTTTTCTTGCATGACATGCTGTACAGAGAGGGCTTATAGAGTCAAGTCACCCCAAAGCAGTAAGAACACGATCACATTTTGGCACAAGGTGCGGTGGCTTTCAGAAAAACAAAGAAATACAAAGATTGTAATTTGAGTAGTACAACAATGACATCACAAATTATTGCGCAATCTACCTTTTTAAATCGAGTGAATAAACTTCAACATTTTATATCTCAGCTTAAGAAAGTCCTGTGAAGATGGGAATTGGACCATTGGAATTCAGTTTTCATGCTCTGTAATATATATTTTTGAATTTTCAGACTTTAGGTACACTTTAACATAATTATACGGGGCTGTATGGAGATTTGTGAAACACGGGGCTCACGCATCGATACAATAATGTTAATAAATCTAGAATACTCATTACAATGGGAAACCCCACAGTTATTAGGAAGGAAACGGAGACTACAACCAAAAATGAAAAAGAACAAATGTAACAAGCCACCACCACCCCACATGACTTCCAACCTAAGGGAAACACGGGAACACCTACAGTGCCAAGTCCTCACGACAACCGACCATTGACCACGCTAGTAATGTATAGAATTCTGTCCATGCATAAAACGTTAACAGGTGTTGGCTGTCCAATGAGCTTTCCACATGAAAATGGCAAAGACTGCGTACCAATGGTCTTTCCACATGAAAGGTTACGAATCACAGAACAACTGACAAGGTGACCGTCAGTAGATATGTAATTTCCCATATCATATGACGGTAAAGTTTTGGAAAGAAGCCGTAGCATGTTTTAACCTTCAAATAACGCATGTAGCAGCAATCAGTCCTCCATTGATACACATGCTTGATTTGGGTCCGTTTGGGGAACACTTGTAGCATGTGAAAGTCTAACGTAAACAGGTAAATAAAAGCAAGAGCTCTACAGCGCTTGAATTAAGGGCTGCGACAATTTTTTGTTTGTATTGGAGGATTTGTGCTCGTGACTAAGACCAAGAAAAGTCAAAACGTCTGCTCGTCGTCGGGACAGGGGTGATGCCAGGTGATGGCAGAGGCCATATCCCCCGTCGGGGAAGGATCCCACATGTTCCGGTAAATTTTCCACTGTCGTCGGGAAACGATAAAATAAGAAGTACCCTATTTACAAGGAACAGTCGCCTCTGTCATTTACTTGATATTTTGCTTTAAATGAGTACAAATCTTGTAAAAAATTCTTCAAATTTTTCAAGTTTACCAACTAAAATCCCCAAATTCTCGCCCATTATTTTGCTCTCGACAACCTTTCGGCAACCCGTGACCGGCCTTGTCGGGGCTCCAGGCTGCAGTTCCACGTCGGGGAGCTTCGTTCCTTGTCACTCGAATCATGCCGCTAACCACCAACGTCGGGTTTACACATTTATCGTACCTGCTATCCTGACTATATGTCTCCCGAAGAAAATGAAAAATTTTGCGACGGAAGAACACGTCCTGTGCTCCCTCACAGCCCGCTCTCATCCCACCCTCCTTTTTGATCTCATTTATAGAGAAAACAAAGAAAAATTTACAGGACATGCTTAACATGAACAGGAACTATGTATAACATTCATGCATTGAAACAACATCATTTGGGAAGCGGTGTGTCAGGCAATATAATTATGTACGGTACCAATACAAAGGGTGCGTACGAATAAGGGTGTCTGCTCAAGCTGCTCCACCCGCCCTACTCTCCGGTACTTCTACTGCTTTACACTAGACGAGTATTAAGTATTAAAATATCTTCCCACCGATTCCAACATTGTCGTTACAACAATGCAATTAACATGCCATGATTATAAGTTTGCTGACAGCGTATTTTTCCTTCTATCAGTCTATTGTATCAATTCTCTCTCATTCAAAATCCTTATAGAGTCAGTGAGTCCTTCAAGAGGAGGTCCAGCTCTAATCTTGGTTCCCATATGCAATATTATCGCATCCAGTAGTGCCTAACTCTGTTTTAGAAAATGGGAACGCGACTCCAGCTTTTCGCTTGTACTCCCGCTGAAAAATTCAAATATTGTGTTGACTGGTAGTGGTTATCGTTGAATTGGAATCACTTAATATAATCAGAAATCGAGAAGGCCAATCATACTTTGGACATCCGTTGGATGTAAAGACGTTCAGGGAAAATTAGACTGTTCATTAGGAACATACGTCTAAAGAAGTTACCATTGTTCTGGAAGGTGCTATAATAGTACGTTATGACCAAGATCATTTAACAGTGGCGTAGCCAGAAGGGGGCAGGGGAGGCAGAGTGCCCCCCACAGAAATTTTGGGGACGCAATGGGCGATGTTGAAAAAAATGAAGGAAGCAAAAAAAAAAAAAAAAAAACGAAACGAAAAGAAAAACGGCGAGAGGAGGGAGGGATGGGAAGTTGGTGGGGCATAGTGGGAGGAGTTAGGGATCTAGGTCTCGCGGATGAGTAATGACGGTGAAATCCGCAGCAGAACGGACGGCATATTTATTTTATGCAGGACGCACTGGCCCTCCGTCGGGGAACTTTTACAGTTTCGTCGGGGAGTTTTAGTCGATACGATAAAGCATGCAGTCCTCGAAGGGGACAGTCGCCCCGACGGTTTGCCTGTTTTTTGCTCTCAAGAAGACAACTTCTAAATTATAAAAACCCAAAATTTTCGGCCCGCTTCGCGCGCTGTAGGGTCACTTCATTTTCTTCAATATTTCCATTCCACATACAGTAGCTATATAGCACAAGTCCTGTCCACCTTACCAAGTAACATGTAGGCAGAGTACACAGCTTATGTAGAGGTCGTAAATTTCATCCCATATCGCAATGCCTAGTTGCTGTTCTCTAATGTGTGTCATGCTGTTCGGTCAGTTGGTGAGCGAGTCCAGGTGGTTTCGATACAATGTATGTTATCCCCGATACGGCCTTCAACCCCTACAATTTTCTTTCTTTCCTTTTGCCCTTAATAATTAAATATGTTTTTCTGTGGATGTCTACCAAAAATTTTCGCGCGCTTCGCGCGCTTTGCAGTATCACGATTCAGGTTCAAAAGAACGATATCAGTGCGCAACTTGGCTCTTGAAGTATTAAGTGATATTATGCAAAATATGCCCTGCAATGGCATGGGATAGTTAATCTCCTTCAAATCCCCTTCTCACCATGCACCCCCTCGACGTAGTGGGCTGTCGGAACTTGGGGTCGTTGGCATGACCCGGTCCCCGTTTGGGAAAATTCTGTCGCCACCCATGGTCGGTTTACTTATTTTGGCTTTCAAAGGGATCATTTCTGAGATAAAACCTACAATTTTCCGTACGCTTTGCCCACTCTTCCTCAGTTCCATTACTTATAGCTAAATATAGTACAATGTCATCTCATTTTGGTAAACCTAGTGAATGTTCTCTTATGTCCGTCGTGAGGTACGGCTAGTGACCAGAGGAGTTAAGTTAAATGTGTGTTATGTCTGATAGGGCCCACCGGCCCGAACAATTGACCTATATAAGTTTTAAATAATTACAGATTCTCTTTAGTGTAGGCTTACCCAAAAATTTTTCGCGCGCTTTGCAATTTCACTGATTCCGGATAAAACCGTTAAATCTATGTTCCTCTGGTATACAGTACAAATTTTATGTAATATATACCCCGCAATGGCATGGTATAGTTCACAGGTTTTCTTCAAATCCTCCCTCACCAACCCCTCTACGGCATCGTAAATATATATAATATAATTTCGGCACCCAAAACCCAACATAGCCCATACAAGGGCTTCTTTTTCTTAATTTTCCCGGCGAGGCCCGCACCCTTAGCCGCAGATGTACCTTCGATACTATTATGTGAGGTCATTCCCTCAGTGTCATACCTGAAGCAAAGACGGGATTACGTAGGCATTTTCCCCTACTTCTTCCAGACCTTAAAAAATTAAAAATAATACAAAAAAAAAAAATAAAGGAAGGAAGCGAGAACACAAAAATTATGAGAAATTTATCAATATTATGGTAACATTTGATTTTTCTCCGCACGCTTGTCGCGCACCTGCAATGAATACTAACTTGAATTTATACAGTGGTGGAGCTTAAAGGTGGGGGTTGTAAGGGGCAATTATTGTTGAAAACTTTGTTTGGTATCTCAATCAAAATTTATTTTCAAGCATGGGCGTCGGCTCCCAGTCACTCACTTTTAAGATTTGGAGCTCTGAAATAAGAGTCACCGGAAGTACTAAGTGTAGGTTATTACACGTACCATGGTCCTTTCATGTACTTTCATGCGTGGACCGAATTAAAGACATCACGCTCCGCCACTTGAGAACCTAGACAGTGGCGGAGCCAGGGAATTCGGTCAGAGGGGGCAAGAATGGTCTGAAGTTGCGTTTTGAAGTAGGCAAATATTCTATGCCTCAACACGATCTAAGCCTTGGCTTTTCAACCTTTTCTTTTAGATTTCACCACCTGGTAGAAAACTGCTTTCCCATTCTTCCTCCCCAAGTATTTCTTTTAAAGCATGTTTCCATTTTCAATCCCTTCCTTTCCCCCACATTCTTGTATAAAGGCGACCATTATAATACACTTAATGGTCATGTTTTTGTCAGGTCCAGGTTCAAAATTTTACGTAAATATACTGACTACTTTGTGAGGATAAAGATTAAATCTGCTAGAGCCAAAGGCAAGAAAACTAAGGGGAGGGGGGACGGAATTTGGGAAATTTATAGCTGTTAGATGCACATTTTTGGCATCTGGAAATCAAGATAAGAACACAAAGAGGCATTTGTTTTCATGAAGTCGTATACCATTTGTACCATTTGTTTATCTTTGAGTGACCGTTTTGCAATAGCCAGTAATCAATTCAAGTGCATTGCTGGAAATGGCCAAAACGGAAGATCTGCCTAGCCCTCTAAAGTACCTTCTTCATAAAAGATGAAATATGTGATTTCCTGGCATATAAGAATCAAGATAGTACAGAAAGAAACCTTTCTATGGCATTATCATGCAGTGCCAGATGACCACTCTGCATTTACGGAGTTAAGCGAGCCGGTTATCATGCCCATGTACCCTTAAAAATGGTCACTTGCAGAGAAGCAAAAAGGAGGCTGCTCATCAGATATGAGTCCAGTCCCCTAAAGCTATTCTCACTCGGACAACAGTTTTCCTTTATTTTAACCAGAAGGCTCTTTCAAATGTTTGGGAAACAGTTTGTGGGAGATATTTGGGATTTGCATATACTATTTTCATTGTTCATGTTGACAATTATTATCCCGGACGGGAGCAGGGCTATTTTCGCGACAGTTATTTTTGCGCCCTTCACAAAATCTTTCTTGGGACTGCGAGAGTAAATTAAAGGTTACTCTGTGTATTTTGTAAGCTTATTATCACGCCCGGTTGGGAAGCAATGGCCGTAGCAAAAGTCAACCATACATAAGTGCGTATATAGCGTGTAGACAAGTTTGGGCTAAACCTACCACCTTTATCACAGAAGATGACCCTTCTCATGAGAATGTAGTACAGATAATGACCGCTGTTTGGGCATTTTTGGTATCTGGGCCTAAGAATAACACTATTAAATAATGTTATTTGGAAGCAATGTCAGTAATGGTGCAAAAGTAAAGTGCGTTTAAAACCTAAAAAGGGCGCCGACTGGCGATCTGATTCTGTCGGGGGATCGACCGTCCCCTGGCTATGCGGAAGCTCCGCCACTGAACCTAGAGTGTAAACGATAGACTGTACTCATGAAAACGCACGACTTAGTACTTACACATCAAAACATTAGCTTCGAAATCACTGCCGCATTCAGTCAGTACACTCAGTTGCTTATTGTAATATTACCAAATAAGGCTATGGCATCTCAACAAAGCTTGTTAGAAAACAACTTAAAAGCCTCCGTTTATGCCTTAATTATTCCGAAATATTGAGCAGTATAGCTCAAAAGAAGTTTTCTGTTCCCATTAATCTTCCTTGAGACTGGATGATCAAACACAATTTTCAGCTTCATAAAATGCTTTTAGTTTCACGAATGTTTTGCAACGTTTGCTGAATTTTACATTTTTAAACACTCAGGTGTGTGGACACTTAGGAACTAATTTATCTCTGACTGTTAATTTATTTCTGACTGGTTGGTAAGTATTTGCAGAAGCTTTTCTGCTAAGGTTGAACTTGAAATGTTTTCAGGCTCATATCATGCTGTACGCGAATGATGAGGGCTGTGGTGTAAAAATCACAAATGTCTAAGTGTTTTGTACAATGAAGAGGGCTAGCAATATCGCCAAAGAACCGCGAGGAAAAGCTTGTAGTTCAGAGGGGAAGTTTATCACATGAAAACTGCGGGATATAGCATCCTTAAATCCACAAAATATATACCTCACTCTACCGTCTACCAAAACTATAGCTTAAGCATAATTATAGACGATTTTAACTTATCGCCGCTCTCAAAAACGGGGTTGCATGTTTGCCAATTTCCCCTGGAACCGGTTGTGACTTTTCAGGTCCAGGAAAAGAAGCCTCGGGAGGTGTGTAAGTAAATAATAGGGACACTTGCATGAGGCTCTTAGCTGGCCTACAAAACACTTGGGAATACACCTACACTGTTAAAACACTGGGCAATATTTTGGTTGGGCACAAATCATTAATTATATGTTGTTCAAAATTTGCTCATGTATTGGTAAAAACCCGTCAGAGAGGTATTGACAGAAAAAAGCCTTCAAAAAGTTATGTGGGCTTTTTTTAGTACAAGCAGTCAGACATGCTAGATTCAATCTACATGTAAAAAGGATGAATTTTACGGGGCTGGCACATTTGAAAATCAATATTTTGGCCATTGTTGGGCAAAAATATGATTTCATGATTTTGTGCATTTCATATTTCCAAATAATTTACTATCAAAAAATATAAATTTTAGTCAATTTAAACCCTTCTTTGGTCAATATTGAGAAAATTAAATTACACTAAAACAAATAAAATAAAGACATTCTAGAGCAACAAAAGTCTGATATCTCATAATAGAGTGACGATTAGAAATCTTTTCTTATGAGAGCAAGAACAGTTCAATATTAACACAAAAGCCTTACAGTACATTTTTATACTTTAGTCATTGTGATATAGCGAACATTTTGATCCTTTAGGAACATAAAACTCCATTATTTTTCCTTAAAAAGCACTTAATTAATATGGTTTGCAAAAATAAACGCCTGTAAATTTGATGTTTGCACAGCCTAATTAAATACTAGCTAACAAAAATAAATTTTAGTTGATTGGAATTACCTTGTAGTCATTGTGTAGAAAACCAATAAAAGCAATGAAATTCATGTTTTGCTCATTTTTTACCGTTTCGGGGCAAAAATATGATTTTCGTGATTTTGATGTTTCATATTTGTAAAATTCCACTAACCGAAAATCATGACTTTAAGTTGAATTTATCTTTACTTTGGTCAATATTGCAAGATAAAGATGCAAAACACAAAATAAGAACTTTTCAATTACAGAACATGAGGTATTGGTCTCGTTAAAACTACTAAAAACCTCTTTCCCCTTCTCTATTACACCAATTGCCTCAAGGCTGGACGTTGCCATTGTCCAGATCATGACATGTGACACAGCTTGTTGGAAAGAGATAATTAATTAGCTCGAGGATGGAGATAGCCTCGGGCGTTAGAAAGTGACATATAATCCTACCCCACGAAAGTCCATTTTTCTGGGGTCGGAAATCTAACATTTTTAACGGGTTCAGTACTTCATGAAAATGCCATTATTTCAAACTTAAGTTATAATGACGTAGAGGATATGAAATTTTTTGATGAGATTTCCACAAAGTTATTTCTTATATGGGATATTTGTGGGGACTCAGAAAAGTAAAAAATTGATTCCACAATCCTTCTAGCAGATAGTTACACTTTTAGGTGCATATCATCCTGTTATTAGGTCACAAAAAGCATAAAATATATGTCAAATGAAGAACTTTTGTTAATGTATTTGTATTGCCTAATTAAATACTACCTCGTAGAGTACTGTAGTATGATTCAAATTCGACTTGATTGACTTGTTTTTTTTGAGAGAGCGTGAAAAATTCAGTTATACAGGTGTTCTAAATGGGTGCCATTTTCTGGTAGGGGAAAGGCTACCACCTATTCGGGAACTTTTCCAATTTTGCCATGCAGCCTTAGCGTATACAAGAAAGGATTTAGTTCTTCATGGCTATTATTCGCACCCTCCCTTAACCTATTTTTGCGCTCATGGCAAGTAGATTATTCATTAAACAGCTCAAAAGTTTAAGAGAACTTCATAGAGTCTTTGTTGTTTCAGATTTTTGACACTAAACGTTCCAAAGGGGAATCACTTCATGGGGTGTGGGGGTGCTAAATCCCTTAGAAATTTTCAAGCCGTCATCTGTGGGCAAATTCATGTGGTCTGTCGGGAAAGAATGCCACTGCCTCTCATATTTCATTTACTTTTTAGAAACAGCCTTTGGGGGGAGGCTACAGAAATGTTGGGAAACCTTATAATCACATCGTTTTTTTCTAAAAATGAAATAGAAAATTTTCTTGAGTACATTTTACAGTGTTGAGCGACTATTCTGTTGGTCGTAAAGCTGTTACATCTTGCTTGTTAAACAATAATTTCAAATTTTGAGAATTATGTCACCAGTGTTCACCACAACATTTTTCAGAATGATATTTGTCTTCTGGAGAATTCTGGCCGTCAGGAAAACAAAAGTACCGTCAGAAATGTTTACCAACTAGACAACCTGTCCCTGCAACTCAATGTAAAGCAACTCAATGATGGGGTGGAGTTGTATGTAGAGGTGACCAGTTGCGTATGGTCGCAGTTGGACTGTAGATTAACCACACAATACATTGCCTGGCTGCCTGGGTGGACATAAATCTAATTTTCTGTTCATGAATCACATATGGGGCCACCATGTTGACTTTGTGTACCCATCACCTGATTTTCCAAACTCCTCTTTATTGGCTGATACAAAGAAATAAGGTCGCAGCTGGGTCGATGGCAAACGCACACTTCCACGACTGGACTCAACTGCGACAACATCCCCTACCGATATGGTTATGACGAGGACCGGCTATTACCAACGGTCGGGTCGGGAACAAAATTTGACGCACACTAAACTGACCCATTTGCCACCCCGACTGTTTTTCACAGCCATTTCGCAGTCCGGATAGTTTAGTGTGCGCCAGTTTTAACGAGTCGCTTTCCGCTTACTCAAATCGGGTCAGAGAGGTTCGTGTTTCCTGCAACCACTTGAAAAACGGGTTTATTTTGTGTAGCACAGTGGTTCCCAACCGGGGGCGTTTTTGCAACTCACGGGGCGATGAGCGCTAAGCGGGCGGCAGGGGGAGTTTTGAAAAAATGAAATCACCAACTTAAACCAGGGCCTTATAAGATTTCGAAAGGTTTCCTCTAGCTGAGCTCTGAAATTGGTTCGTATAAAAAAGGAATAAATGAAGTCACCAAGCGGAGGAGGTCTAACATTCCCTCCTCAGAGTACCTAGTATGTGAATTATCTTTATTAGCAGATGCCACGAAATCACATTTTAGAGAGTTTAATTTTGATGTTATTTTTCTTGCCGAGGACCCTCATATTCTCATCAGTGGCAGTAAAAGCGGTGACCGAAGGGGCCACGGCTAAAAAATGTACCCACACTTTTACCTGAAATGTAGTTTTTTTCTTGCTGTCTATAAACATGACATACTAACAGAAGTGACAATTATAGGTAACGGATAACTTTTGTGTAGACCTACTATGAAGTACAACGTAAATTAAAACTGTTTTCGAAAATGCAATTTTTCAGTGCCCTAATTTCGGCTTTCTCATTACTCTACCTGTAGGACAGCTTGAGTGGCATAGACCTAAGTCTTTCAAAGCCCCATGCAACCCCTGCCTCCAACAGGAAAAGTCCCTTGCACCATCAAAGGAAACTTCCGTTAGCTACTATTGTAATACACACGGTCTATGGGTAATTTTTGTATCTCTTTAGTGCGCATTTAAGGTTATCAAAAGATAGTCAAAATTTGACAGAACCATGCCTCACTCTTGTGTCCACAATATCGGAAATGTTCCAGAGCTTCCACGGGCGAAGGACGTTGCCCGGGCCCCTAATCCTGGCCCCATTAGGGGCCTTGAGGGAACGGTCCACACCTAGTTGGGGCCCTGGCATCTGTAAAATTAAAACGGTCTTCTTCTCCTAATGAGACACATGGCTCTTGGCACTGCTTATTCCTCTGGAATCTTCGTACATTCTGTTTGGCCACATTCTGTTTGGACCCGCTCTTGATTCTCAGTGTCTATCAAAGGAGGTTAGAGGTTTACCTCAAGATGTCGGATGAGAGATTTCGCCAAAGTAATTACGTGTATTTGCCAAAATACTTCCCACGTATTAGCAATAATGATCATCGGTCATTAAGCGTGAACCGTGCATAACTGAGATAAGGTTTTTTGCTAAAAATCACTTTTAATGATACGAATTGCACTCAGGTTCTACACTGAGACACTTAAAAGTTTTCTCAGAAGATGTGTCTACTGCAAAGGCACATTTGAATTCAGAAATGCCCCCTGTTCCGATACACTCTTAACAATACAGTTGGATAAAAATTTGACCAATCACGGGTGCGTAGGTGAAAATACTGAAATTGGGTAAGTTTGCCCAACACCTGTTGATGAATGGGTTGACCTAGAGGTTGGTTACCCACTTAAGTGTACAAAACATTGTCCAGTAAGTTTTCTCACTTAAGTTGGTGACCAACCCTATCACCAGTTCAGTATTTTCACATGCCTGACCAGTGTTGGTGACATATTTACCCAACTGTTTTAGGAATGGGTGCTCTCAATATTTCTGTAAATAGTCTATGTCTTTCTTAAATTGGGGAATATAAGTACAGAACATGCTTGCTTAGCATCCTTGCAATGCTGTGTTCCATAGGCGTAGTAAGCAGGGGCGGAGAATAGGGTCGTGGGGGAGGGATGAATCTTCCCAGTCAAAAATGTGGTGGACGGGAAGTATGCTTCCTCCCCACAATTTGAGAGAGAAACCCCATATTTGTTCCCTTTGTAATAATGTCAAAAGTTTGCATTATTTTCCTCAAAATTTGCCCAATTTATTGCATCTAAGGCTCAAATACCCCCTTCCTCCTTAGACCCGTCCTCAAGGAGGGGATCTGAAACAACGGGCTCCTACCATCTGAGTACAGCTTGTACTTACGCCTATGTTGTGTTCTTCGTTAATCACGCCTATGTTCAAAAAATTAGGCTTTAACTGTAAAATTCTATCCCTTGATTAATAAGAGTACATTAGAGACAAAGAAAGAAAAGATATTCAAACCATGGACCTATGGAACTGAAGCTGGAAACGAACTGAAGGTGAGCGAAAGTTTTGTAGTTTGATGAAGGTTTGTGGTACAAAGCATCTGAAATAGGCTACGTACATTACTCATTCGAAAAGGCACGTCACACTACCCTAATACATAGCCTAATCACCATTGGGCACTTGAAGCTTTTAGTCGAATATCGATTCGCTGCACGTGCCTCACTGCCCTATGACGGTGCTACTAAATTCATGTAAAAAGATACTTTCTTTTTGAAAAAAGGTATCTAGATAAGTATGATATAATATGGTATACTTACACGATCTTGATGGTGAAATATATGATTGTCATGTTAATTTTTAAAGTATAAGATTTTTTCATTATTTTCGTTTTCCTTCTTTTTATTTCTTTTGAGGCTTCTTTTTTGATTCCATGCACAAAGCGAAAGAAATCCTTGTATTCACTGTGTCGAATGTATGTATGGTGTATGTAAGCGTGTGGGTGTGTATTCGTGGGTGTGTATTTGTGCCGCTCAGCTTGTAAACATGATATCTCAAGGTAACAGTGATGGATACTTTTCATATTTGGATTATACATTTATCATATCAAGAGTAAGAATCGTATTTTTTGGCAGAGGTCAAAGGTTATTTGAGGTAACCAGAGGTCAAAAACCTAAAACACTGTAAACACGGTATCTCAAAGTAGGAAAAAAGGACACTTTTCATACTTAGATTGTGGGGACATAATGGTCATTAAATGTACCTTATCTTTTTTGATAGAGGGCAAAGGCTATCTGAGGCCACCGAAGGTGAAAGTTAAAAAATTGCTTGTAAACACCTTACATCAAGATAGGAGTGATGGATACTTTTTACACTTAGCATATAGATTTGTCATTATGAAAGAGAGAACCCTATTGTTTTTAGGAAAGACTATAGAGGTCATTCGAGGTCAGCAGAGGTAGAAACCCGAAAACCTTGCGAATACAATATTTCAAGATAGGAATGATGGACACTTCTAACATTTGGTACATTGATTTGTCATATTACGAGAAAGAAGGGCATTGTTTTTGGTGGAGATCAAAGGTCAACTGAGGTCACCATAAGTGAAACTACAAAAAACCTGTCTGCCACTTGAAAACACGTTATCTCAAGATAGCGATGATGAACACTTTTTATAATGGGTAAATAGAATTGTAATATTGCCAAAAAGTTACTAGCTTTTTAGTTCAGGCCATCTATTCATAAATCTCTCAAACCACCTTTTCCCCACTTTGTTATTCTTTCCTGGTTTAAGCAACAAGACAGCAGAGTTGTGTGCGAAAGAAATAATCTCCCTTCATGCAAGAGGGTGTACCCGACCCTTACGAGGAACAGAATGTGATCTTTCAGAAGTGACTCATCTTAGGTGTAAACATAGTGGGCCGTCCAGATTTCCGCCCAGTTTCCGTTTTCTCAGTCGCCTTGTCTCAGACTAGACTGCGGTGTAATGCCACAAAGGCGGGCTGCCTTTCTTATCGCCATCTTCTTGGTTTTTATCAATTGAATGGCTGTCCTTATACTTTGAAATGGATAATTTCCATAACTTTTTGTGTTGTTAAGAAAGATGAGGAGTTCATTTATATGGCTTAATTATATCTTTATACTGAGTACAACCCCAAAATGAAATCACTTTCATGAAAAAAATACAGAATCATATTTGGTACACTGAGCCACTGATAAAGAACAATAGCTACCGAGAGAGTTTTGAAAAAATAGAATCAGGCTTATACACCCAAGTAGTCTTCACGGCCCTAAATATCTTTTCATCTCATCATCATTCACACATCAGTTTTTAACAAATGGAAGCTAAAATAATTAACATCTGCAAGCTTATCCATAGAGTTGACATCATTCTTCAAGCACCGCTTGTATTCGCCTGCAAGGTGTAGCATTCGAGTGAGAATTATTTAGGTATGTAAATGTGACTTAACAAAAGTGAGATTATCTTAGAGTGCTTTGTTATGTCTAGTGCTGTTCTAAGCCTTATTCTAGCAAAAACGTACAAAAAATAACTCTCTTTCTTTTATTTTATGGAACGATTACAATCATGTTGCTGAATAAACTTTTTAGCAAATCAAGCCAACACCACTCCTTTAACAAAACTTAACACGCGACCTTTTGAACTAGAAAAAGTACAAGGTGACCTTTGAAGTGCATATATTAAGTATTTCACAAATTAAGTTTAGGTCTTTCTCAAACTAGAGAAGATAGGCTGCGGATGGAAGAAGGTTCGAGGAAGCAAACACGGTGATTTTATGAGGTAAACTGTCGCGATTCCAAAAGTTACGTAACAAGCTCATTTTTTTAAAGTAAAGTATCATTTTTTGTTACGAGTGATTCATATTCTCCTTAAATTTGGTCATTTAGTTGCGGATTACTGTAGTACAGGAAGGTGTTCTACAGGTGTTCGTTGCTTTGCACACGCAGACCGTATGACGTAGAGAACAAAAATGGGGGATGGTCTAAAATAGGGGATAGTACACTCTTTTTGAGTGCCCTTAAACATCAACGCTGTTTCATACATTTACAACAAGAAGAACCGGTCGCACCGATCTTTGTTTTAAGTTTGGGTAGACATTTCTAACAAAATAGTGTTACTATGTAACGTTTCTCCGAGATTACGAATTATCTAGATGGTTTGTACTTGCAAGCTAGTACAAATCGAAGACCTAGAAGATGCTATCAAACGAAGATAAAAAGCCCAAATATTGGTGCTACCTGATATCTGATGGAATAAATATTGCAGGAGGAATAAAAACGGGACCGTCTGTCACGCTCACTTCTGAGAGCAAAAGTGTTCTGCTGCCAAATTTTCAAACACACTTTACACACACCCATACTCACCCTCGCTTCCTTAGCGGTACGCGGGAAATGTACCGGTAAGGAATTCGCGGGATTTCCCCATTAGCCTGGCTGACCTCCAACTAACCCAGCAGACGTACGTGTCTGGAGGGCGGGCTGCTTGCCAAGGCAGGCACGTGCAGCCGCGCGAGACTTCTCATTGCAGCGACGGAATTTTCGGGCAGCTACGCCAGTTTCGAGCTCCGCGTGAGCTAGGAAAGACATGCGAGAGCAGAGCTCTCGCCGGCTGCACCGTGTCCTGTAAAGGCAGTGTTGCTGAGTGCACCCATAGCCACAGGATCGCTCACACACCACGGGTGCTGTCAGTCTGTGCAAGAAACGAATTTTTCCAAGCAGGCAACAGGAGGCCATAAACTGTGTCTACCCCAGATTTGGGCGTTTGCGCATGCGCAGCTAAAGCTAAGACGTTAGAATTTATGGGAGAGATGTTGAGTTAAACAAGTGCAGATTCTCAAAGGTGTCATTGCGGCTGCAGTGAGACTTAGCCTGCGTACAGAAGTTTTAAGTCTTTTATAACTATTTTAAGACGGATCACACTAAGTATTTGAGTCAATAATACTGTGAAACGTTTTTCCATTCTTCGAGATACTGTCTCTTTGCCTAAAATGGGCTGATAAATCATATTGGAACACGGTTAAGTTGGTGAAATCGGGGAAAGGGTAAAATTTCAGGTTAATGAAATGATCAAAATAACTGCGTGCAGATGAAGCTATGTTGGTACATTCGTAGTAATCGTGTTCAAATTGAGAAGTACCACACTGAAAGAAATCATTCGCCGAGCCAAAAAAGAAAACGCAAATACACGTGACAAACAGAACAAATCCAATTATCGAAGCAGCAGGGCGTATGCGTTAATTGGCTCATGAGAGTATTTACACGTCTATTTCCAACATGAAAATTCGGACACAGTGTCACATTTTGTCTCCAATTCACTGCCTTGGGTATCATCTGGGACTTGAGAAGATCTTTGAGAATTTTCTCCTAGATAAGAGTAGAGGTGGTGCTTTAAAGCTATGTCTTTAATAGCACAGCTGTCATTAAGGTCATTAACGCATTCCTTGAAGAAGTCAGAAAAAATCGCTGTGAAAATAAGGAATTTACGTAATCATTATCATTAGAAATTTCGAGAGATTCCGAGGGATGGTATGTCACAAAAACAAATCCAATTTCGATCACGTTACTTCTTCTCATGCAGGTGAAATATCGCCTAATGAAGCAGAAAACAACGCCTTTTATCTTTGTCCTGCTGTGCACCTTTGCAACTCTACCGGGGATCCCCCTCCAGTGTGTTCCTGTCAGCCTTCGTGCATCGTGTTCAGGTGTTCGAAACCTGCTGCTATGATGCACCAATTTTAAGGAATCGAACTCTCTCAGTACCAGGATGGAAATCAAAAGCTCTGTTAGACCCTTGGAAGAAAGAGTATTTTCTCTGCGTGGAAACTGTTTCCCCTTTGAGGGGCCATCACATGATTGGGGTTTGCCCGGTAAATTGGCAAGATGATGCAATCCGACGTAAATGCGAAGACGTGTCACCAATCTTAAAGGAGAAGGAACATTTGGATTTAAGAGATCCTTTGAGCTTCACCCCAGTAGTCGGGACAGGTAATGTTACATTTCGTAACGCTTTCTGTGCAATATGTCATTCACTCAACATAATGACCTTGCAACCTTGGGAAATGGAAATTAACTGCCCGGAGTCAACTTTTGAAAAGTTAAAAAAAGACATATCTAGTGGCTTAGAGAACCTTGGCCCAAATTGCGCGGTCCGTTTAAAGCCTCCCGAAAGGGTTAACCATTTAGCTCGTTTGCCTTGCTTCCCTCTGAGAACGATTGCCAAATGCAAATCAGATACCGGTACTTCTCCTGACGTAAAAGTTGTGAAGGAATGTGAAACGTATCTAGCACCGATATGTGCCAGTGATGGTGTAGTGTACAAAAATTCGCGATGTGCTCATTGTGATTACACAAACGAGTACCCTTCAGAACGCAGAGTATTCTACTGCCTGGAAGAAAATAGGCCAACTATGTCTCTAAAGGCAGTCGATCCATTCACTCGAGAAATTGACATCGGCAGAACCGTCCCTCTGTCCGTCGTCTTTGATTTTAGTTCCAAAAGTGGAGTTCGCTTTGAAACTGAAAATTTCGTTTTTGAAGAGAAGACACTACTATGCAACCGCGGACAGGTTTTTGATCCTTTTCAGGGTTCTTGCATTACCTTTGTTTGTACTGAAGGATACAAGTTTACTGACGGAGAATGCACCCCTACATACACAGGAAATTTGTGCATTAAATCCAATTCAACCCCAGATGGAATCGTGACTGTTTCGTTTAATTTATCATTACAAAATACATTGAACATGGTCAATCAGTATGCTCAGCTTTGTATAGTCGACTTCTTAGCTATTCCTATCAACTCGCTATATTCACGAAAAAACCTAAGCGCTTCGTTATTAATTAACTCTAGCTGTCTAATGCTGCAATCACACAATACCGTGGACATTGAGTTTATGATAGACTTTAACTCAACCAATGTTCATATCCTCTTAGAAAATTTGATACGTTTTCAATCATTTCATCAACCGACATCTTTTCTATCATCCGAGATGCTGGATGATGAATCAATCGCTATGAAACAAGTTTGCGATGCTATTTCTAGAATTCAATTTGAGTATGGATGTAAGAAAATTAAAGAATTGGAATGTCCTACGAGATGGACGAGGGAGTCGAAATGGTCTCTCAATGCAACGAATGGGATGTCTTTAGTTTTCGTGCCTCGATCACAACATTCAATTGCTTTAACGGATACCAACCTTAATGTGGATATTTCATTTAATGGAAGGAGCATCACAAACTTTTCATCTGCTCTAATTTACTGTAGATCACTAGAATGTCCGTCTGTCACCTTAAACTCTTCCCTCTTCGATATTGTATCCCGAAACGGAAAATCATATTTGCAGGGTGTTAGTTTACAAAATTTTACAGTTCCAGAACACAGTTTTGAGTTGTTGAAGGAAGGACTTGTCAAAATATGTTCGTCCGTCTTTTCCCAAAACGGTACGTATTTTGACGAACAACGTGAAGGTTTCTTCCAATATTCTCAGTTGCAGACGTACCTTAGCACCATAGGACTTTGTCTATCTGTTGTCTGTCTTTGAGTTACTCTGGCAACGTACCTGATATTCCCAACTCTTCGGAAGACAGTCAGCAACAAGTTGATAATAACGTTCTGCTTTATGCTAAGTTTTGCCCAGATATTAATGTTCGTCTTTGCGTTACCGACATCTTACCCAATTGTATGCACTCTTGTTGCTATTACGTCACATTACTCTTGGCTTGTCACTTTTCTTTCAACTACTATGCTGGGCTTTGACTTAAATCAAGCTTTCGCCTGGGCTCCGATGACGCATTCACAAGGGGATGGAATGCCAAGATTTATAAAATATCTTTCAATTTGCTTTGGATTACCTTTTTGCATCGTGATACCGTTTGCCGTGATTCATTTTGTTCTTGATAAGGATGCTCCTTTCAATTATGGTAGCGACCACCGAGTTTGTTGGATCTCTAATTCCAAATGGAATTTCTACGTTCTAGGGATACCCTTGGGATTGTGCATGGCGTCCAACCTTGTATTTTTTGTGCACACAGTTTATGCAATCAATAATACAAGGAAACAGACAGCAAAAATAAACGACATCCGAGAGAGAAGACCCTTGCAGGATTTTCTGGTGTTTCTCAAAGTGAGTTGCATTTTTTTATCTAGCTGTATTCTATGCCCACACCTGTATCGTATCTTGTAGGCGGTGGGCCAACGGTCTAAAAGTGCTCTATTTCTTGACTTCCGTAGTCCCCCCCCCCCCCCGGGAAGTACTTACAAATGGCCTAGATACACTGGGAACGATGTCCTAAGACATATTTTACATGTTACCACTTTCCAAAGTTGCACATTTATGAGTAATCACGGGAAATACACTATTTTGGTTGCTAGGGAAATTTTTCCCTAGCAACGGTACTTTATGCGCAGAATAAACACAATATCCAAACTTCTAATGATGGGAATACAGATAAAATGTCATTTGCTTTTCAAAAAAATTCTCATTTACATATATTTTTTTACTTATTACTCCAAAAAACACATTTTTGCTAAGGACAATTTTCCCTAGCAACAGTAGTCAGAAAGCAGAATAAACACAAACTCTTTACTTCCAATTATGGGAATACAGAAGAAATGTTATTTCCCTTTCAACATGAAAATAGTTTATGCATATTTTTTGGGAAATTATCATGAAATGTACACTTTTTCGTTGCTAAGGGGAATTTTCTCTAGCAACAGTACTCAAAAAGCAGAACAAAGACAAAATCTAAACTTACAATTATGAAAAAACAGAAGAAATGTCATTTCCCTTTCAACATGAAACTAATTTATGCACATTTTTTGAAAATTATCATGAAAAGTACACTTTTTCCGTTGCTATGGAGAATTTTCCCTAGCAACAGTACTCAAAAACTCCCAATTGTTGGAGTGAAAGATAAATGTCTTTACCTTTTCCACAGAAAACTAAGAGAAAACACTTCAAATGACAATGTCTCAATGACAATTCATTAACTATTTGCTAAGGATAACTTTCCCTAGCAACAAAAGTGTAAGTACAGAATAAAGACAAAGTGAAAGCTTCAGATTGTAAAAACAGGTATTTCAGGGAATAAAGAATACAATTTTTTAACACTTTTAAGGAGAAATTTGCCAAAATGTTGAGAATTCAGAGAAACTCAATGTTTTGGTTGGTGGGCATAATTTTCCAAAGCAACTGAAGTTACAGTTCTTATAGGATAAGAACTAATTGGGCGTGATGTTGACAAACAGTGTTAGTTCATTGAAATTTGAAAATACGAGTATCTCTTATAATCAGGCAGTATATCAGATGAACTACACAAATGATGGTTAGAGCAAAAAAATTTAACCAATTATCACTTAACAACACTGTTCTATGTCAGTTACCTACTAGCATTTCAGCAGCCCCCTTTTACATACTTCTTAATGAAAATGATGAACTTTGAAAAACCTTCAGACAAATGACAATCAGATTGAAGCTTAGTTGTAACCTTCCATTTCCATATGTACATTATTAAAGTGTAGAGGGTATAATACCAGAATGACCTGAATATGCTACCCCCCCCCCCCTCCTACACATTGTCTTACTCAGTGACTGTGTTTGTCCACTCTAGTTTCTTCAGAGGCTGCCTACGTCCATCCTAATGCTGACTCTACCTAAATTATAAAAAGCAGTTTCAAGCAGAAATGACAGCTCACCTATGAATAACATTACACTTCACCCTCCTCATGCCATGAAAATTGATTAAGTATAGTGTCTGGATTTATGGAGTACTCCTACAGATATATTACCTCAACTCCACACGCCCTTACTCATAAAAAGCTGCCCATAGAGTTAATAACTTACATACATACGATAGCATACTGTAATGTTCATATTTAACTACCCACATTACAGTAGGTTTTGTCGGATACCACAATGATGGAAACGAATATAATGGTCCACCATGTGACTTTTAAAACAAGATCATAGAGTTTAAAAAGATCATATAACAAGAAATTGTTGAATGTTGCCTGATATTTTCCAGTCTAGCAAGTTTTGCCGAAAGATACTCTCCTGTTTTGTACAAACAGCAGTTTTTTTCACAGATAAATGAGTGCCTGCCCTGTGAGTGCCATTTCACAGAAGTTGGTGGATTCTTGGTGTAATCCACATCAATTGAAATGCACCACCAATCTTGAGAGGGTTTTTATTGTTTCTTGCACTGCTTTATATTTCACGAATTGAAAGCATCACATCTTCACATCATCTTCAGAAGTATATGACTATATCATGGCATCTTTGAGTCCCTAGAGTCCCCAATATTTGAAGGAAAATTGTTCCTCTTCAAATCTCAAAGTGGGTGGATATAAAAGGAGCAATATAGGAGTATTTAAATAGATCATGACTACCCCTCCTTCTTAAACTCTCAGCTGGTTGTTCTCTTGCTACAGTAGGCATCTCACTCCCAGCAGGTGTCTTGGCTTCTGAGGCTGCAATTAAAAAAATTGCCAAAGGTCAATCTCCAAACTGCAGTTACTTGCAGACAAGACTTGTTTTGACATTTTATGTGTACTACTCCTCCTGAATATCAAAATCAAAAAGAATCTGCAGCTTTAAGGAATTTCTACAATCATATGTGACACATCAGAGGGAAGGGGGGGGGGGTTGACACTGTGCCCTAAAAGTTTTTCAAAAATCCCAAAATTTAGGCAGACTTTGTAGTACTTCAGGCACAATTCTGCTTTAAAGGCCCAGAGATTTAGGCAAAAGAAACTGTGCCCCCTTCTCCCAAATCAAATGGGCCCATAAGCTTATGATTAAAATTTATTTGACTCTTGATATACCACATTTCTGGAACTGCAACAGTTAAAGGTACACCTATTTGAATTGGTATCTGTCAGAAAGCAGCTGGTGAGTATTAAACTGCTTGAGCTAGGTGCACAGCAAAGGGGGCTGTGTCCCATGCAAGTCTTATGCCCTTCCTACCAGGAGCCTCCCAAATGGAAAATTCAATGGTGAACCAAAATATTTTTGAATCCTAGTGGAATGTTAGACATCTCCCCACATAACAACCCCCAGCGCCCCTCCAAATATTGTCTGACAATGCTACTATCTTTAGTTGTTCATAGTATGGAAACAGTCAAGGGCTAGTTTGCACACTCTGCTTTATACTGTACTAATGGTATATACAGCATGCCTATGAATCCATGTAACACTTCAGTATGACCTGTCACATTAAGGCACAAGCCTTGCGAGCTGGGGGCATCCAGCAATCAGCTGTCATGGCACTGTCCTTTCAAACTGGCTTAGTACAGCCTATCCTCAAGCAGTTTTGTATACTTAATCATACATTTAAAAAAAATTACAGAATACCCTGTGAGATGTAAGTTCTGTTTTTCCACTGGCTATATATGCAGTCAGTGTGCATCCCCATAGCCCTTTGAGACAGTTTGAATCCTGACTGTGTATTTATAATCTATGTAGTCTCTAAAAGGAACCACAATTCTGACTACGTATCTTTGTGCCTCTCAAAGACAAGTTAACCTTCATAGGCTACACAATATGAAGGTACCTCAATTTTTTTTAACGGTGTATCCCTGTAGCCTCTCAAAGATATAATAGTGAGAGAACTGAATATTTACTGACTCATTGTAGCCACACACAAAAACAAATGGACTTCTGACTGTGTATTATCATAGGGTCTTATAGTAAATTACTTAGATGCCTCATTCATAGCTAAAGAATAGTGGTGTAAGAATCTAGTCAGAAACATTGATAAGTCATTTTCAAATTACACTTTTGCCTAGAATCCATCATCTTACCTCATCCCAGAGTTTCATATGCTGTATGCAGCGGTATTCTGCAATTACTCCCATGTAAATACACTGACAAAGTCAAATTATGTGTCTCTGCCTTCCTCTCCGCTACACTCTGAGTCTGAACGTTACACTGTATAGTGAAGAGTTTATCGCACTCACTGTAGACTGCAGGCTGTAGTAAACAAAGCATGTCCTAGCAATAGGTGTAACATTACGTACTGGTTTAGCGAAATGACTGGCGAACATGATTATTGCTGCATCATGTTCTTAGCTGCTACGGTCTCACTGCTCATCAGATCCTTCCAAACAGAAATGTAATGCTCAACTTTTTTCAGCAGGCTTGGAAATGGGCACAGCTAACCTTCAAAAGTAAGCTCCATGCATCCAATTTTTAATGATTTTACGCACAGAATCTTGCGAACTAGGACAATTCAGCAACTGTGTAATTGAGGGTGTATATACATAATTCCGTAATGTTTACATTCCATCAAGGTCATGTGGTACTCTAGTTGATCTGCTATTGGTTGCTGACTCGAATCCTTGCGCAATCTTATGGCACGTTCGTGAACAGCAATGTTTAAAAATTTTGGGTGATATTTCATTGAATATCTACAAAATGTGCAACTTTTGCACGTGGTAACATGTAATTTCATCTTAGTTATATATTTTTACGATTTTTGAGCAATTTTACAAGTACTTCCCTGAGAGGGATCACTAAACAAGCGAATTTTAAGCTTTGGCCCACCGTCTATTGGTAAATCTCAATTTACTTGCATAAATTAAAGTGGACCCAAAGTCTAAAATTTCAAGAAAATCAGAAAAACTTATTTATTGCTCCAATCCCTTCACACGCAGGACATCTATGTGTAAAGCTTGCAGTGTACTGCCATTGTCGTACAATTACTGCAGTTTTAACTTGGAATTAGGTAACTATATTACGTGAAAGGTGACCAATATCTCGTGAATCTTATATCAAGCACTAAAACAAAGGTCAACCAATTTTTCAACTTTTCTTTCAGATCTTCCTTCAGCTTGGGTTTACATGGGCCGTAAGCTTCATCGCTAATGTTACTGGTTCAGCTGTGACTTGGTCCATCTTTATTGTATTAAATTCAACGCAAGGAGTCTTTATACTCATTATGTTTATGTTCAGCACAAGAGTTAGGCAGTCGTTGGGCCAGAAACTTGGATTTACCTCAAAGCTCCAGGGGTAACGTACCACATATAGTTGCAGGTCGCTTACTGGAAACAGTCGAACCGAGACGAAAGTCTAAACCTACTTGGTCTTGGAGAGTTTGACATCATGGAGAGGTAAAATTTACTACCACCTGACACCGACTCTACTGCCATCTTGAATTTTCTACAAGCCTGCCTCTTCATTTCATACTAGTAAAAAAAAAAGCGACCTTCTTATCTACTACACAAAGTTCTTGATATCATATCTTTAAGCAGGTTTCTTGATTAAAGTTACTGCTACCTCAATTTGTTTCTTTCTATCAGAAGAAAATTGCTTCAAGAAGTTTTAAAGAAGTTAACTTCCTACTCGCTCTATACATAAAGTTGCTTTGTTCTTTTCTTGCGTCGCAGGCAATAAGATACGTTATACGATTTTTCAAATTTGTGCACGTCTATGGTTCGCCTAGCGTGCCATAAGTACTGAAATCGAAATATGTCGAATTAAATTGACATATGTCAGTTTCTCGTGATCTGTTTGGATAAAACTGACATACGTAAGAGAAACTGACACATGACGAATTAAAAAGACATATGTAAGGTTTCTCGTTCGCTTATTGGACAAAAACAGTCACCTGTCACCTGCTCCTTTTCAGCGCTCTGATTGGACAAAACTGACATATGTACAATTTAATCGTATACATATGTCCAATTTAATCTACATATGTCAGGTTTCTCGTACTCCCATTGGACAAGCACAGTCACCTGTTCCTTTTCAGTGCTCTGATTGGACAAAACTGACATATGTAGAAATTAATCGTATACATATGTACAATTAAATGGACATATGTCAGGTTTCTCGTACTCTCATTGGGCAAACACAGTCACCTGCTCCTTTTCAACGCTCTGATTGGACAAAACTGATATATGTACAATTTAATCATATATATATATATATATATTCGAGGTAATCGAAAAAGTCTTCGGAAATTTCCTCATTTTGGAAGAGGTTGGAAATGAGAGTTTTGACCATGGAGATGGTTTCCATGGTGATGTCCGACGTAAGTTGTCGGTACTGCGGCCCTGACAATTGCCTTAGTGCTATAGTCACTTTTATTAATAACTGCGACGCCTCTGCCTTTATCAAATTTTTTAATGACAATTGTTTGTCTTTACGTAGAGAGCTTATAGCAGAGCGCTCGAGATTAGAGATATTAGATTCCGCGGGGTGAATCGGAATTTTAGCCAGGGCGGCCTTAGTGTTATAGAGGTAATCCTCTAAGGCAGTACAAGGGGCAACTCTCGGTTTCCAAGTAGAAGATAGACGACGGAACTTATGGTATGGTTTGGAGGATTTATCATACATAAAATATCTAATTCTCATGGTACCGGACACTGTCATTCACCATGGATGTATCTGGTCTCTACACATCCATTTCTTATCATGCTGCTTTGTCAGCTATTCGCCATTACCCGGACCAACGACAAGACCCCCAAATACCTACAACTTCCCTTCGCCTGACGGAACTTGTTCTCCACCAAAACTGTTTTCAGTTTAACGGACGCTTTTCCGTCAGGTTAAAGGAGTAGCCATGGGAACCAAAACGGGTCCTTCTGTTGCTTGCCTAACCATGAGCCACTTTGAAGAACAACTTTTTTCTCAGTATGCCGGCGCCCGCTTGTTTGTAGCCAAACATTTCAACCCCCATCACTGTGCTCGATAAAGGACTTGGCCGTTACCGCAGCTACAATGTGCAGAGGTTCTGACCGTGATCGTTTAACTTCCGAAAACCGGGTTATCATGAAGCTCGGAACCCTCTCTCCACACGGTCTTAACGTTAGGATGGACCTTTTTTAACTCCCTCCCCTTTCAAAACACCTTTTACCAGTTTTACTCAGCCTCCATATCGCAGTTTTTCCACCGTGTTGTTTACAACCGTTTTACATGCGATTTGTGCCTTCTTTTAACGTGTATTTTTCTCTACTTTTGTTCAGTTGCATTTTTGCCACCTGATGAAGGGTTTACACGTCGAAACGCCTGCTATATATATATATATATATATATATATATATATATATATATATATATATATATATGTATATATATATATGTATATATATATATATATAATATGTATTGAAAGGTTGTGACTATAGGGTACTACAAGGATATAGGGTACTACAAGGTGTGTTACCACACAATTCAACCTTTCAAAATTTAAGCCCCCTTCTTAGGTTAGGCACTCTACCATTAATTGGTTTACTTTGTTAAGAATATATATATATATATATATATATATATAAATATATCGAACGTGGTAAGATCGACTGTAAATGTAGGTCGAAGAGTTAGTAACTGATTCGATCATGAATGAAAATCAACCCAAGTACTGGAAAGTACTGCCTTAACCACCCTGCACCACCTTGACTAACGTGATTCTCGGCTCGAACCAAGGTACTAATACCACACGCTTCAATTTTCCCTCCTTGTTACAACACAATGTGTGAAAATCCCGAAACGGGTAAATTGTACGTATATATATATATATATATATACATATATATATATATATATTTATATATACAGTTCAACCTTTCAATAGTCATAACCTTTCAATATTTAAGCTCCCTTCTTAGGTTAGGCACTCTACCATTGACTGCTTTACTTTGTTAAGAATATATATATATATATATATATATATATATGTATATATATATATATATATATATATATATTATATATATATACTATATATCGAACGTGGTGAGATCGACTGTAAATGTAGGTAGGACCTACCACACTGGGCTCTTACGAAACAGTGCTGTAAAGCTGCCTTGTAGTACCCTGTAGTCCCACCCTTTCAATATTTAAGCTCCCTTCATAGGTTGAGCACTCTACCGTTGACTGGTTTACTTTGTTAAGAATATATATATATATATATATATATATATATATATATATATATGGGTGGGTGTGTTTGTGTATGTTTACCTTAGTTCTCTTTATGTTCGCAACTGAAAGTCGAACGAACGAAACGTTTTGCTGGCTTGTTCGGGAAAACATATTTTGGTTTCGGAGTAACAGAAATTGTGTCTCCTCGTTTCCTTTTGTATAGTTACTTTTATCATGAAAAGTACACCATTGCAGTCTTTGTGAATCCTCCTGTTAGGAGTACTTTGTTTTGGGTTGTTGGTTCTTCATATTCTTTGCATTATACATATATATATATATATATATATATATATATATATATATACATACATACACCTATGTTACCTACCTATGTTAGAGGAAAAATGGCCTAAGGTCTCTGTGCGACTATTTAATATAGCGTGGATTGACTCATTCATATAAAGTCGCTACGTCACTCTACCTACTCAATACGACATGGGACGCGTTCCTATGACGTAACAATGGAGAACTTAACCCAACAGTATTTAATCTTAGTTGACCGCGTTCTACCACATCGGCCTCAATGGCTCAGTGGTCAGAGCATCCGCCTTGTATGCGGGAGGTCGCTGGTTCGAATCCTGCTTGAGGCTAAGTTTTCCATTCACAAATAATATCCTCTTTCAGTATAAGGCAAGTGCCTATGTTAGAGGAAAAATGGCCTAAGGTCTCTGTGCGACAATTTAATATAGCGTGGATTGACTCATATATATATATATATATAAATATATATATATATGTATGTATATATATATATAAATAAATATATAAATATATATATATATATATATATATTAATATATATATATATATATATATATATATATATATATATATATATATAATACACATCCATGAGACCTCAGGGAGACAATTTTCTTTGTTATTTTAAAGAGGATTCTATTAGGGAGACATTCGATGTCTCCTTAATGTTTTAGATACTATTTCTATACAATTTTTTGGCCGTAGGAAATAGTTTTAGAATGTTCTTTGGACTCTAAACATATTTTGATAGTTTCGAAGTTAGGGGTTAGAAAGTTAGGTTAGAAATTAGTGTTTAAGTCAATGGAAATGTCTCCCAAATGTACAATATTTATACATATATATATATATGTGTGTGTGTGTGTGTTGTATGCGTGTGTTGTGGGCTAGCCTGTGCAAGCAAATTCGTGGGAAACTTATCAGGTGGGCCTGTGGTTAATACGTTGGCCAAAGACAATAATTGTGCAACATAATTTGCCAGCACATTACCTATTGATGTTGAGAGGTTGATTTGAAAACAAAAACAGCTTGTGTCTCGATACAAAGTGTTACATTTCAATTTGTGTTACATCCGTTGCCAATGGGTCTTCACTGTAACTGAAAATTTGAGATGAAATAAATGTTTTAATGGTATGGGCAAGTATGTAAATAATATCCAAATCAATAAAATTTGGTAAACTTATTTTCCTTTATTCTTTACATGCGATTCTTTTGTGCTAAATATAGACTATTCTATTATTACTATTGGAAATGGTAACAAAATGTTATAAATATTCTAGGAAAATCATTGATTTATTTTATTTGTTAACAGTAGAAATGCTCTGGCTTCAACTAATTATTAACCAAATTATAATTGGGAGTAAATTTTCGATCGGAATTACAATGTAAATATAATGTAGTAAATATAATATAATGTACGTAAAGTGTATGATATTGCTGGGCTATCTTTGCAGCAGACGATTACATTAGTGTGTCAGTGCCGTTAAACGAAAGTCGTCATCGGATAAGCAAGAATACTCTCACAAGAAGTAAATAAAATAAAATAGGTAAACAGAAACTTTTGTTACTGAAAAATATCCTGAAAAGGATCAACGAAAATGGTTGGAGGGTCTAAACCTTTAGTGGAGGGATACTTATTCCTTTAATAATGATTCCGGTAATCAGTGGTGTGAAATATTGGCTGGCGCTACTGTGGTTACAAAGGACGTGGCATTTAAAGCAACCCGGCTTAGCAATCTGGAAGTCCTGGGTTCAATTCCATGTGGTGTTAAAATAAAGTGGGTTCTCATCCAAAAACATTCTACGTTGCTCACTTAAGTGAGTATATATATTATAAAATATGAGAAGTGCTACAAAATCGAATTGAAAGCCAAACGATGTTAAAGTTACAACGAAAATGTTCTGAGTGTTTCTTTTACTTTTTTGTCGCCTATAGACTTTAAACAATCGCTGTACATTCCAAAACCTTTAATGTACATATTTTGTACTTTATCGCCTCAATGAAAGCACACATCTTCACCAAATGCTCTTGAAGACTGTCGTCACTTTATTTCACTTCCCCATCGGTTACCAAAACTGATTTATTAAGGCAGTCCATCTATATTTAAAATAGTTATAGATATTCAATATTTTTGACAAAAACTAAACAAGTAAATTTTTGTGCATAAGCGACACCAAGGTGGTATTCACTTAAAAAGAAGGTTTTAACGACTGGAAAGGGTACTAAATCTGACCATTCTGATTATTTTCGTTCAATTCTTGTGTGGTTCTCGAGATTTTAGCGGATGAAATTAATTTCTTTGTAACCTACTGTAAACTCCATGTAAGTAAGAGTTATTGCATCTTCCCACATTAATTAACCATTCGTTGTTTCCGTTCTCTTTGCCTTTCAATCTTTTCTTTTGACCTTGGAATAGATAAGATCAGGATATCTTCATCATAAATGTAAAGTCTGTAAAATGCCCATGCCTTTCATGCATCAGCATTACTAAAATATGGAATTATTTGGGAAAGTTGGTTTGTAAAGTTTCATCAAACAGTGTTGATTAATGTGAGGTTGTTATCATATCACGTGTACTTGCTTCCACCTCACGTCGGTTAAAAATGTAAAAACTAATTGGTTTATATACAGAAAATTATACAGGTTCTATGAAGTTGTCAAATTAAATTACATTGTGATAATAAAGTGGTTTTATGTGTTGTAAGGTTGATAAAGTCAATAGTAGTCTGTTCTCATGGTTGCGTAGAAGTTAAACCCGGGGGGCGATGCGCAAAGCTGAACAAGATTTTAAATCATTGGATAACGCTAACCCTAATCTTTGACCTAATCCTGACCTAGAGTACAATAAATACAATAAATGCGGTCAACCAATCATCAAGAACCTTGTTAGGTACTCTAAATCAACCATGGTAAAAAACAGGGGGTATTCATACATCCATAGACGTAAGAAGGGGGACTGAGGGCTGTAGCCCCCTCGTTCGGGGAAATGTTTGATATTTTGGGAAAATATGTACTACCGGTATTTCCCGTCAAATGTGCATTAAATTGAAAGTGTTCACGCACGCTTATGCATATATCATTCTAACATTATTTTGGCCTTTGTGTACTTTGGGGAGACCTTACTTTCTGTTTCTAAATCTAATTTTTGTGATAACTCGTCAACTAATTAGAGTCCAGATGGAGAGATATTTAGAGTGCATTGTTTAAAAAATGGAACAAATCATTATCACAAAGTCATATTTTGCCTTTAAATGATGAAAACTGATTTGACACTTCCATGAAATTAATACTTTCTACATCTAGCACGAATATTTAACTGGGTGCCTGTTTGTACTAAAAACGCAATAAATTTTTGAAGACTTTTCGGACCCACGGCTGGCTGCCTACCAAATATCATTGCAAGTGAAAGAGTATGTTAGCTGAACAATGCATGTGTGAAGCCTTACAAACTTGACGAGAGAATCCGATCAGCATGGACTGATTCTATGCATTCCATGATAATAGTTGGAAAGCTTTGAACATCTTTGATCTGAAAAAATTGGTATTATAGAATATTTTGAACATCAACAGCTCAACTTACGACTTTTTGTGAGTTAACTAAAATCTTAAGCACCATAATTAAGGGTTATTCGATTTAAATATTAAATTAAATCATTCGTATCTGGTAAGAAATACTTAATTACGCAGTTTAACGCCTCGAGATACTGGTTACTGCGAGTCATGCAATTAAACATAGATGCATCCTGTAGCACTCTACACTCTAAATGCAAAAGAGTAAAATTCACTCGAACAAAGACTGTAGTTTGGGACAACTCCTTGTAAGAGTGAATTTCTCACAGGGTGGAGTGAAAATTCATTCCAAGTAGAGCGATATTTCATTTCATGCGAGTGAAGTATCGCTCAATTTGGAGTGAATTTTCAGTCTACCTCGGGTGAAATTCACTCTTACTAGGAGTGGTCCTAAACTACAGTCTTTGTTGGAGTGAATTTCACTCTTTTGCATTAAGAGTGTAAAAACTTCCGTATCAGAGAGGCACTGACCCAAATCCGGACCATATTTGAATTAAAAACTATTCGGATCGGATCATTTTTATGTAAACCTGACACAAAAAATAATCCGGTAGTCAGGTCGGTACCTGCCCCTTCAATCCGGATTGGATCCAAAGTTTATCCGTGTGTCTTCAGAGTGAAGAGTCTGACGGCTGGGAGGTGGCACGTTGAGGCACGGAAAATCGTAGCACTGGCATCAATAGCCCTACCCGCTGTTTTAACTTCTCAAAGAGCACCGTTCTGAATAGTTTTCGATAAACGGTGTAGATTTAGCCCTTTGCAAATACGTCTCTGGCTACAGATCTACCCTGTTATCTGTCTACTTGTAGGTGAAACATCTTTACCAATCTGATCAACTAGCAAAAGTCAAGTTTTCTCTTGGCTCATCCTTGGGTCCCGGATCAATAAAGTTTGTATACTGATAAGAGGAACCAACTTCATGGGTACTCGTGTTCTCCGGACGATCGGATGAACACTACTCTTATTTTTGAAAACATCAGTGCGATAGATGAATAGATAGGGTCACAGAATGTTTGAATACAAACAGCGAATACTCTTCCAATGCATTTCAATTCGATCAAGAAAGCCTTCAGGAACGGAACAACGTACCAAATGTGACAGAAAGCCAGACATGCGAAAGTAATGCCCCAAATACACGCGGCTGGTACCGCACAGATAAAACTGCAGATTGTGTAACACCAGTGCCTGCTGCCATTGTAAGTCTTGTAAGCACACACCCATACTCCGTCGTCACTGTGCAGGCCTTCCGGTTCCGCGAAAATGTCAGGGAATGCCACCTGAAAAATAAATAAGATATACAATTCTATCATCACCAGGTCAGTAGCACATACTAGGGTCGAGTGCGTTCAGGCAGAAATTTACCGTTCTAAAAGATAAAAATTTCAGGGGAAGTTAGCAGTTTTCAAAGAGAAGTACACCTGTTCCTTTCCTTTACTACGAGCCTGATCATCACTGTTCGTGGGAGAATTTGTAAGCCGTAGTTTTTTGTCTTTTAGTCACAAAGATACGTTTTATACATCTCTGCGAAAAAGTACTATGGTACTGCATCATCAACACCATGGCAGTCATGTCATGAGGCTAACATAAGTATGCAAATATTGCCAAGGTTAAGCTGTTGAAGCCAAAATTAGTTGCAATCATCTCCACTGGACATTCAAGTCTACCTTAAGGGGAAGAGCTTCAAAAGTGTCACAATGCATTAAAATGTACTCCACTGGTGCAACTCTCATCTTCAATGGACATTCGTGTGCTGAGTCTGCTGAGATAAACAAGCGCAACAATGTTACCGAAGCTCAGCTTTTCCTGTTGACCTAAAAGTCTGCAGTCAATATTTTGGTTGGGTCTGTAACTCATGTTATTCATACGTACGTTAGAAAACAAAGCGATAAATATAAAATAAATGCAATGAAATATGTATTGAACTCCCGAAGTCTCTGAAAGACTAAATCTGTTACACAAAGTTAACTTTATATACTGCACAGATGTTAGTATACAAATAATGAATGTTTATGAGTGTGCTGCTTTGTAGACCTCATTTGTTTTCCATAATTAGACCCAGATAGTAACTTCCGATGATTTGGAAAAACCAAAACTGCAGCTCAATTACTCAATATAAACGGATAATTTCTAAATTGAATTCTTTACGCGCCTAATTCTGAGTACTCTTTAGTCCCGTTTTCCCCTACAAAATTATTTTACTACACAACATTTTTATGATTGGGATCTACCAGGTATAAATCGTCGATCGCATTTAGGACCCGTGAATGTGTCGCCACAGGCCGGAGAGTAACTACAGTTCGTAGAAAGCGTTGGGAAAATATGCACACTTACACCAAGTCTAAGGCTATTGAAATATCATCCCCCATGGCTTCCCCTTAACAACTTGGTGGGGCTTTCGGCAACGGAGAACAAGACTGGACCGGATGTGACTGCACCAGGCTCGTAGCCTGACAAGGTACTGAATGGGGGCGAAATGGCTTCCAGGGGCTAAAAAATTTTTCAGGGGACCAAATGTATACAAATGCCATTAAGCCAATGGCAACTTGAAAACTTGCTAGGGAGGGAACAAATTTCAAACAGGGATTCGCCCCCTTGGCCCGCTTGACTGGAAGCCTGAGCTGCACAATTCCTGCAGGCTCCGAGACTGACTTATGGCACACGCCTTCAAAAAGCACGTTTTCCTTTTCAAACCGAAAATTGTATTTGGAATGTTAGCACAACCGTCAAGCTTAAACCATATGTAGCATTGTATTTTCAATCAACAGCTATGTTCTTTGTTTACAGTAAAAGAAAGGGTGGGTTCCTCTTTCCTCTTACGACATTTCCTAGACAACATTCACCTTAACTTGAAGCAGTGTACCCCGCGCCGGCATCCCAGTTCACGCGGCGAGTTGCTTCTTTCCTTCATGTGACAATATAAACTAATTTGCTATTAAGGAAGGATAAGTCTAAATAGTTTTTGTCCAGAAATGTTAAGAAAAATGTTTGTAAAGGAGATACAAGAAGATTTGAAAGATTAAGGTAATGTTTACAAATAACTTGAAACTTGAGGCGACTGGATATATTCTCTTTAAACTTTAAGCCAAACTCCTAAAACCATTCAGACATCAGACTAAGTTGAATACTTGTTTCTGTCTCAACACAAAAATGTGTAGGCCTAACTTATACCACTGTTTCGCACAAGGCCACTTATTCGCAAGAACTTCCACAACTTTCAAACGTCCGGTATTTCTTTTCGACTGTTCGAGTAGGCGAACCATTCAACCAATTTAGCTAGTCTATTATTCAAACGCCTGAATGAGATCAGCGCCAGATGTTCACGTAACGCCTCCATAGTAGGCTGTACGGTATAGTCCTTATTCATGCCATATCCCTGGTTTGGAAAGCGAAGAGCTGAGCAAACATAGTCTGACATAGTGGGATAGCCCACGTACGGTATTCAAAAATCGATACACTGCACTTTGCGTAAACACTTCCACACGATTAGGCACGAGACGTCCTGTACATTTATATATGTTCAGTATTCATTTGTACCTCGTTTCGTTGTACAGTCTCTCAAATGATAACAACTGGGATTCTCGATGTATTCTCGAACATGAGGACTTCTCCAGAATTTGTTTCAAAAAGCAGTGGCGCCGCCAGGCTTTGGTGATGGGGGGGCACAACAGATGATGTCGTAATGGCACTTCAGTTAACCTCCCAAGTCTGCACAAAATGCGTTTTTTTCCCGTGTGCTCCCTACGTTCGTATACACAGTGGGGGATCCTTCCTTTGTCAGGTGTCACTGCACTAGGCTAGGTGCCGTCCTGGGGGAGGGGTCTAAGAGGAGGGGGTGTCCTCCTCCCCTTTGAGAAATTTTTGTTTATTTAAAGTTGCTTAGATGCAAAATGGTGCTATCTTTATGATATTTTTGGAGCTGATCACATACCTGTATGGCTGGAAAATGTCCATAGTTTAGTGAATTCTAATTTTTCCGATTGGCTGGATGTTTTTATCCAACTGAGTGGCGACGCTTAAATATTCGTTTTTTTATGCGCCTGCGCTTTGAGTACAGCAGTGAGGATCTTTCCTTTGTCACTACATAAAGGTGCCGTCCTGGGGGAGGGGTCTAAGGGGAGGGGTGTCCCCCTCCCCTTTGAGAAATTTTTGCTTATTTAAGGTTTCTTAGATGCAAAATGGTGCTATCTTTTGGAATATTTTTGGAGCTGATGATATATAGCTGGAAAATGTCCATAATCTAGTGAATTCTAATTTTTGGTTAGGTGAAAAAGGAGAGCATGTTGTCCACAGAGTCCACAGAAATATTGTTGGAATATAACGAAATTTTTCCTCCCTTTCATTGTGCATTATAAAAAGGCATCTAAGGCTGGCAGATACCTGTATAGGGCCTTCCGGAAGCTCTAGACAAAGTACATAAAATGGAGCAACGACATAATGCTTATTACGTGACATCCAAATGATAATATAGAGTAGAGCACTTTACAACTATCGTATTTTTACTAATTTTGAACGAAAATCCAGATGAACAGCTTCCAGCAATGGAGAACGGGCGGGAGGGAGACCATTGGTGCAGGAAGGTGATATTAGACCTCCCTGATAGGTATAGCAAAAGGGGTGAAGGACTAAGAAGGCGTTTTCAGAATTCTTTTTTTGTCGTAAGTGTATTAAAAATCATCATCTATCAAGGGCGTAACCAGGAATTTGTCAAGGGGGCGAACCCCATAGACAGATTCTCATCGCTTTGCGCCACCATGGGTTGGCGCAAAGCGCAAGAAAATTTTGGCCCAAAGTGCCTCCCAGATCGCTGGAAATGGCACTTCCCAAGCCTATTTTACAGCATATAAATAGGAGAAACACTAGCAATATTGAAAAAAAAAACATTAAAAAAAAACCCAAAATATGCTCAAGGGGGCGGATGCCCCCTCCACCCCCTTGGCTACGTGTCTGCCATCTATACCTATAATGGCTGCGCGCAAAGCGCTCGGTAAAATTTTCTGGAAAATATATAACGGCATAATTTCAACTTTCCAAATCATGCTTCAACAACTTAGATTGAAAGATCGCATATTGATGCTATAGGCCCCTACAGATGTTGTGATTATAGTTCCATGTATTATTATGTTAATAATGGTCATAAGATGGAGTGCAAACCGTAAAGCATGCGCGCAAAGCGCGCGAAATTTTTCATTAAATGAGATTTCCATGACAAAACCTGCATTCAGAATCTGCATCGAGACACTTTCAATTGCCCATCAAACCTACATGCCACTCAATAAGCCAGTCTTTTACCTGTTAATTCGTGAACAGCTTTCAACTTTTGCTGCTGTGCTTCTCCGGGAGTTGCTATCAGAAGATATTGATAATAAGAACACAGAGGTAAGGTTTGAAGCGCGCGGAGCGCGCGAAATTTTTGATAGTTTGCAAAGGATTTGCGAAAATTCTGATAGTTTTGAGAAACATTTGTGATAGAAAATGATTAAATAGATCTATCACTCGATTGAAGCACACCTCACCCTACCCCCTACAGAAATCTATAGCTTAATCGCCTTTTGGGATCATTTTAATATTTTCAAAAAATTTTCATTGGGGGGGCACGCGCCCCCCCCCATGCCCCCCGTGCCGGCGCCACTGTCAAAAAGTGCTGTTTTCATGCCTTAAATGATTGCAGAAACGAAAAAAAATTTAACTTTTGTTCAGCACAAATTGAACTATCTATATGAAACATATTATCAAGATTGGTGCAAAACTGAAAGACAAGTAGGGAATTTTACGTTTTCAAACAAAGCCCCCTCCCGAGGTCAAATAGCGGTCAAACTAATCAAAAAGAGTCGCATCCTACAGATATTACTTTCGCTAACATCTCTACTAAATTTCAGCCAAATCTAACGAAAAACAGCGAAATGTCAGGCACTTAAACGCAAAATATTTAGTATGAAAGGTAAACAAATGACTTATCCTCCTTGATAGCAAATTAGTTTATATTGTCGCATGAAAGAAAGAAGTTACTCGTGAATTGCGATACCGGCTCGGGGTACACTATTTCAAGTTACTAGGGTGAATGTTGTCTAGGAAATGTCGTACGAGGAAAGAGGAACCCACCCCTTTCTTTTAAACAAAGAACATCATAGCACGTTGATTGAAAATACAAAGCTTCATATGTATTAAGCTTAACGGTTGTGCTAACATTCCAAAAACAATTTTCGGTTTGAAAAGGAAAACGTGCTTTTTGAATTCTGGCGTGTGCCATAAGTCAGTCTCGGAGCCTGCAGGAATTGTGCAGCTCAGGCTTCTAGTCAAGCGGGCCAAGGGGGCGAATCCCTCTTTGAAATTTGTTCGCCCCATAGCAAGTTTTCAAATTGCCATTGGCTTAATGGCATTTGTATACATTTGCCCCCTCAAAAATTTTTTAGCCCCTGGGAGCCATTTCGCCCCCTTTCAGTACCTTGTCAGGCTACAAGCCTGGTGCAGTCACATGGGCGTCGACACTGCAGGAACCGCCCCAGTCTTGTTCTCCGTTGCCGAAAGCATCACCAAGTTGTTAAGGGGAAGCCATGGGGGATGATATTTCAAAAGCCCTTAGACTTAGTAGAAGTGTGCATATATTCCCAACACTCTCTACGAACTGCAGTTACCGTCCGGCCTGTTGCGACACATTCACGGGTCCTAAAAGCGATCGACGATTTATATACCTGGTAGATCCCAATCATAAAAATGTTATGCAGTAAAATAATTTTGTAGAGGAAAACGGGACTAAAGAGTACTCAGAATTCGAGGCGCGTAAAGAATTTAATTTTGAAATTATCCCTTTATATTGAGCAATTGAGCAGTTTTGGTTTTTCCAAATCATAGTGGTAACACTCATTTGACATTTGAACTTCTGTCCCTGGACAAGTTCAAGGAATATCTCTGGGGCAAAATATCGCTTTTAAGACCTTTAACCATTTGTAAAATTTCTTTATCGGAAGTTACTATCTGGGTCTAATTATGGAAAACAAATGAGGTCTACAAAGCAGCACACTCATAAACATTCATTATTTGTATACTAACATCTGTGCAGTATATAAAGTTAACTTTATGTACCAGATTCTTTATGTACCAGATTTAGTCTTTCAGAGACTTCAGGAGTTCAACACATATTTCATTGCATTTATATTTATCTCTTTGTTTTCTAACGTACGTATGATCAACATGTGTTATAGACCCATCCAAAATATTGACTGCAGACTTTTAGGTCAACAGGAAAAGCTGAGCTTCGGCAACATTGTTGCGCTTGTTTAAACTAAGTGCATAGCTTTCAACATTTCATTTCCCAGCAATGGGATAAGCTTTAGAGATGGGAGTTGGATGAATAAGATTCATTTTGCAACCTCTTAAACATATATTCTTGTAAATCTACAATAGGAAGAGCGATCGGATATTGCATCAAAATTGCATCAACATGTAAGACCACATTGCGCCTCACTAATAAACTATTGCAATTGCTTTTCTTGGAACAAGTTTATACGTCACAAGTGTTATGCAGGTTGCATCATTTGAAAATGTTAAAATATGGGCGGAACAAATTATTAATGAGCTGCAAAGTTGTAAACTTCTTCCCACGACGACCTTATGTTTTGAAGATAAAGTGACACAGCTACCTGGTTTTGCGTTACCTATCAACTGCATCTATAATCAAGGTTTAAAAAATGGAAATTTTTGTCATCACAAACACACAGAGTTGTTCCCGTTACACTTTGAAAGTAACTCGTTATAGTTACAGTTAATTCCATAAAACTGTAACTCGTTACAGTTACTAGTTACAATGTTGAAAAAGTAACTAGTTACAGTTACTTTTGACTGAAAAGTAACTAGCTACATTTCAAAAGTAACTAGTTACTTCACGGGGAATATACGGTACCTCGGTGCCTGAAACGGAAGGTGGCCATGATCAGATAGTAAGGAGGGGGCACATGAGAGGACCGAACCTTCTTTGTGCCGGATATCCATAGGTGTTCCCCAAAGAAAGTCAATGATGCTAGCTGATCTTCAATGGGCATTCTCGCAGAGGCTCCTAACGCTCATCATGAAGCAGCGAATCATGATACTGTGTCGGAGCTTACGCAAACTATTTGTTAGACGAATATGGTTGTAACCGAAACTTTTCCAGTTACGACAGTACTTCTTAAATCTTTATACTCTCACCACAGTTTAGAGAGGTTATCGGCTATTAAAGGGGGAGAGTGTTGTTTTAGCACTAATTAAAGTCTTTACCCCTCAAGGGCATAGCTATGGTTAATATGATGCTCTATATTTGTTAACGGTAAAATTTTAAAAACGTCACCCCTAAGGTTGGGCTAAGTGATATTTCCGCTGTGCACTCTAAAGGAAAATAGTAAACTAAGGCCCGGCTGACTTCACTTAGTATATATACTATATAAAGTTAGCTGGGCCTTAGTTTGCCAGAGGACCGTTCAGTATTTTTCAACAAATCGCACAAAGATTCGGTCTCCTGGATAATAAGCATTGATCTGTCTAATAAGTAATTTGACACACAAATCAAAGTTTGAACTCAGTTTAATCGACAATCAAGTGACCCTGTAAGCCTGCCACATGTGCATCTAATATCAACTTCTGATTCTACTCGTGAATAAAATTTGATGTTGGTGAGGGCAACGTCGATAATAGAGATGAATGATAAATATATCGAAAATAATTTTACTGCCAAAGTGTCATCAATTTGAAATTTTTCTGTTATTAATTCGAGTAAAATGCATTTTGTGGTCATTTTGATTATTTGTAACGGGAAAGTAACGGGACCCAAATGTAACGCCGTTACAGTTACTTTTACACAGAATTGTAACTAGTTACTTGCTCCGTTACTGAAATGCAAATGTAACTCGTTACAGGGTTCCGTTACACAAAATGTAACTCGTTACAGTAACGACGTTACTTGTAACTCGTTACTTCCCAACCCTGCAAACACAATATTTGCCTTTAATTTCAATTTTCATAAAGGTGCAATATTTCAGTGAAAAAAGTATGAATGCGTTTTCGAAGTTACAAGATGCAGACATAACATTTTCTGCTAATAGCATCACAATGTTATTTCGAAATACCAATTCCCAGTTTTTAAGAGATCTTTCTAAATATGGTCGATGAGAATAAGTACTGGTAATTCAGTAACGTATAGATGCTAGACTCCTAAATTTAGATTCTTTTTTGTGGTATTTTGTGAACAAGCAGGTAAGTATGGATGGTTCTAACTAGATATTGCTGACTTCGACAATATTCCTCGCAAGACTCGTACAAGACTTACTCATTTAGTATGCCTTTGTTCGTGCATGCAGACACTTATTAAAAGTTAGGGTATTCTCGTTCCTCGGGGTCACGGTGGTGGCGCCAGGATTTGCCGACAGGGGACCAAGCTCCCCGACGGGGGACAGCAGCTCGAAGCCCCGACAAAGGCCAAAAAGGATTAAAAAACACGAAAAAATTTTGGCTGTTTTTACAAAAAGTATTGAAAATTTGGGAGTTTTATTGAACAAAATTTGAAAAATTTGGATTTCCATCGAAGAAAATTGAAAAATGTGGGTTTTTTTAAAATTGGAAAATTGGAAAATTTGGGGTCTTTATTGAAGAATCTGCCGTTCCTATGAACAAAATCAAGCAGATCGTCGGGGCGACTGACGGTCGTTGAGACTTCAAATTTTATCGTACGGATTAAGGCTCCCCGACGAAACTGGAAAATTTCCTCGACGGGGGAGGGGAGCTTGGCCCCCGCTGGCGCCACCCCTGCGGGGTCATCTGTTTGAGTACCAGAAGTCAATTGTTTGTGCCTTTGTTACAAATTACAAATAACTTACTGCTCTGTGCATATTTGTAACACCTTTAAGGTCGTGGTAAATTTACTCGGGCAGTTTATTCGCACGGTACCCATAACTAAAGGAAATCCGTACACACGTAGTCTTACGTATAACACTGCAAGCACATGTCAAGCATGGCAACATTGTGAAAAGGTATTTACAATGTTTGTTTTAGATAACTTTCAATGCATGCTATTTGTACAGGTTGGAAAAATCCCTCTTTCATGAAACGCAACTATTTACCACTAACATTTATGTTAGTTGTTCTGCCCCAGTGTAACCTATCTGTACATGTGTAGCCATAATAGTATGGTGAATGCAAGTATACCTAAATCGTCTCGGGAATACTTTGACTGTTTGAGCAAGTTAGCAACCTGTGCCCTTGAGGACAACTGGAACGTTGAGTCTGACTGAAGTATCAAAGTGATTGAGGAAAAATATAATTTGTACAATAGGCTATCATTGACGAATAAAATCATATGCACACGTGTGATTCTTGCGTACTTTTTAGCTCCTTCCAAACTATATGCTGATAAATGGAAACATATTTGCAAAAGTGTGACAAACACATTAAGTGCCTCTCCGTAGGGGCACATAGGGGGCAATTACCCCCAAGAAAACTTTGCAATCATGGTTTACATTTATCAAAAAAAAAAAAATCACGTAATAACATAACACTATGGTGTATGAAAACTTATTCACAAACTTGCATGACATTTTTTTCTAATTTCACAAGTGTCGTATATTTTTGATTCCTTGCAGAAGGCGAAAGGAATCTATGCAATCACGCGAGTGTATTTATGTGTGTGTATGTTTGTGTGTTTGTCACGCTTATATGTAAACACGATATTTCGAGATAGCAATGATGGATACTTCTCATACTTGAAATATAAAATTATAATATAGAGAGGGAGATCCCTATTTTTGATGGAGGCCAAAGGTAATGTGAGCTTAACATAGGTCAAAAACTGAAAACCTGGTAAACACGATATTTCTAGGTAGGAAACATGGATGTTTTTCATACTTGGAATGTGTATGCGTAATGCGTTATAGCCAGAGGTCACAGATCATCTGAGGTCACCGGAGGTGAAAATACGAAAATTCTTTAAAACTGTTTGTATACACGATATCTAAAGATAGCAATGATGGACAATTTTCATACTTGGTATGAAACTTTATTATAATAAGAGGAAGAACTTTATTTTCTTTAATTGTTTTTGAGAGTTAATTTGAGGTCATCAGAGGTCAAAAACCGAAAACCTTCAAAAACACAATTTTTCAAGACAGAAATGATGGATATTTTTCATACTTGGCACACTTGGTTACTTTAAGGGAGAGGGAACCCTATGGGTTTGTTGGCGGTCGAAGGTCATCTGGGGTCATCAGAGGTGAAACTACGAAACTCGTAAAACTAAATAGACAGTGGACGGTACCTCCAAACTGTGTCCGACGTTTCGTGACCAACGAAAAGTTAGGCCTGAATTTTTCTACCATTCCAAAGATAAAGTTATGGAGAAAAACATTTATTTCTTCACAAACATAACTGCTACAGCAATAGGCTAATTCAAATTTGGATTACCGAATTATGAACACGTGTAAAGATGCTGTGACTTTATCATGATTAGGAATACTTCAAGCTTAACGATTTCTTTGACGGCGTAGGGGATTAGTGTTTGTTTTCTCACAAAGACGGCCTGGGTTCGAATCCCCTGTAAGACACGTTTTTTATTTTCTATTATTCAATTTTTGGTGGGGTTCGAGGGTCATATGAGGTCAGCAGAGGTCAAATATTGAAAATCTTAAAAATGATACAGTAAATAAATATAATTTGAGGGATGAACCTCAGTGTGACAAGGAATCACTAAGCCTTTGGGCCTTCTAGTATTTTTGGCTACTGGACCACTGGCCATATGTATTAATATTGTGAGATGCGTCTTGACATAAGATATTACCTCCCCAGACAAAATTTCTTAAAGCCTTTGTTGATATACACCAACGAGATACTTCAGAATTTATTTTGCACTCATAAATACTACACTTATTTAGCATTTCTGGACATTCTTGGGAGAATTTTCCCCGATTTCAACTCTCTAAATGTAAAAGAGTGAATTTCACTCTTCGACGATTGCCTACAGTGACCACTCTTTCTTCGAGTGAAAATTTCACTCTGCTGGGAGTGATAATTCACTCCAAATGAGTGAATTACCACTCCGGGCAGAGTGGAATTCCACTCGAAACAGAGAGTGGTCACTGTAGGCAATCGTCGAAGAGTGAAATTCACTCTTTTACATTTAGAGAGTTAATCATTTGAACCGTTGCTGAATTCCCTGTCATTGCTTTCAAAGAAAAGGGCCATGAGACTTCTTTAACCGACACAAAAAGAATTTTAACTCTCAAATAAGAATAGACATAAAATTACAGAAACCCAAATTCTGCGATTTCTTCACTTTTCCTTACAAAATATGAGTTTAGGGGCACTTTTGAGCTGTAATATCTCTGTAAGTATCATACAAGATGCTCTCATCTTCATGATATGGGCAGCCATGTGCCTTGGTAGTACACAGAAAGAATTTTGACTCTCAAATGAGAATGGGCATTCGGAAAGCCAAATTCTGCGATTTCTTCACTTTTCCTTACAAAATATGAGTTTAGGGGCACTTTTGAGCTGTAATATCTCTGTAAGTATCATACAAGATAGTCTCATCTTCATGATATGGGCAGCCTTGCGCTCTGGTAGTACACAGAAAATATGTTGACACCCAAATGAGAATGGGCGTAAGATTACGGAAAGTCAAATTCTGCAGTTTCTTCAGTTTTCCTTGAAAGTGCGGGTTTAGGTGCATTCTTGAGCCATGATATCTCTATAAGTATCATACAGTTGCTCTTATCTTCATGATATGGACAGCCTTGTAACTTGGTAGTACACAGAAAGAATATTGACTCTCAAATGAGAATGGGCATAAAATTATGAAAACCTGAATATTACGATTTCTTCATTTTGTCTTGAAAAATACGGGTTTAGGGGCATTTTTGGGTAGCAATATCTCTGTGGATACCATATAATATGTTATTATCTCCATGGAAAGGATCCTACAGGGCCTTGGTAATAAACATACAAACTTTTGACCTACAAGGCGGAACAGACAAGAAATAGAGGGAACGGCAACATTTCTTCGTTGTCACAGAAAATATGTGATATGTCAGTATGACAGTACTACTTAATAGTATAAATTGAAGAACTTTTAAACTCCAACAACACTCACTATAAGCACCCATTCAATATGTGCT
Source organism: Holothuria leucospilota (assembly GCA_029531755.1). Taxonomy (NCBI): domain Eukaryota; kingdom Metazoa; phylum Echinodermata; class Holothuroidea; order Aspidochirotida; family Holothuriidae; genus Holothuria; species Holothuria leucospilota. The sequence continues at coordinate 12,607,884 of CM055962.1, read as the reverse complement.
AATCCAAAGTTAGGTTCTATGTATTACAAAAGCACTACAACCCATGAAGATGACAGGATGATAACATTATGGAGATATTACTGCTCATAAGTGCCCCTAAACCCATATTTTGCAACGAAAACTGAAGACATCACAATATTTGGGTTTCCATAATTTCCTGCTTGTTCTTATTTGAGGGTCCAAATTCCCTTTATGCACTACCAAGGTACAAGGCTGCCCACTTCATGAAGAACAGAGCATGGTCTATGATAATTATAAAGATATTATGGCTCTTAAGTGCCTCTAAAATTCATATTTTTTCAAGGAAAACTGAAGAATCGCAGAATTTCGGTTTCCATAATTTCATGCCCGTTCTCATTTGAGAGATTCATGAAGATGGGACCATCTTATGGCACATTTTCAGAGATACGGCTTTTGAAATTTTCAAAATTGATGTGTGTCTTAACAATCCACTTTTCTGTTAATAGCAGATAGACAGATAGATCAGTAGATCTAGTTATTCAATTGAAGGAAATATTGGGCATACTAAAAAATGATTCCAGAGGCCAAATGTTTCGACAAAAAACAAAGAAATTGCGAATTTTCAGTACCACTCATGTCATGTAGGTTTGAATCTAGGAGTCCAAATTTCCCTACGTACTACTTGTTTATAGGACTACCCATTAACAAACGTTAAGGTCGTTTGAATACACATTTTAAGAGAATCTGGTACTCAAATTTGTCCCCGGTGTCAAACTTGCCAAAATTGCCGGTTTTGGCGAAAAGGGCCATATTCGACAGGTCAAAACGGATCAATGTTTTGGGAAAAACTTTCAGTATATTGTGAGAGACTGTGCTTATTTTACCACTTTTTCTCCTAAAAAGTTTTAGACATCAAATGTTGGCACAACAGAGCCTTTCTTGAGCCAGATCAGCCGAAATGATCAAAATGGCGGCCATTTTGAATTGGCTGGCTACCCCCCTTGCAAATGAAAAGAATGGAGCACATACTTTTCCGATTGTCTCATGTCTCTTTTACATCTTATCAAAGTTTTACCAAATACAGCAAAAAAAAAAAAAAAAAAAATAATGAAAACCCCCAAAAAGCTACAAATCGGTCTGGACTATGTGGTTCTCAGGATAGTAGTTAAAGTTGTTACATTTTCAACCAAAAGTGAACTTGAAGCAAGCATATATGACATCACAACCTCATATTAATGAACACTCTTTGTTTTTTTTTTAAAGTTTACAACCAATTTTCTCCTCCCATAATACCATGTTATTGGAATGTGAGTGTATGAGAGACATGAGAAATTTAATAACTTCAAGTTCCCCATGGAGGGCTCCTGTCTCTATTAACTTCAAGGTAAACACTACAGACTGAAACAAAGAATACAAAGCATTGCTCATCAAAGTTGAGAAGGTGAGAAAATCTCTGCTTGCCTTAAGCTCGCTTTTGGTCACAGATGTAGTGACTTTATTTGCTGATATCTCGAGAACTACATGACCGAATTGAATGAAAGTTTCACAAATTGCTTAGACCTAGTTCCTCTTTCACAAGTGAAAATGAACTTTTTGCATAAACCCTTCCTTAAATGCATACTTGCGATGGATGTTTGTGACAACTGGTCAAAATATATGGTCTTTGACTTAAGTGCATCACCTGAATTGTACGCCATTCTGCTCTTAGACTAGCGCATCAATGATGCCGTAGTTCAGCTGCCCTGCCCCCAGCTACACATTTTGCCCTTCTAGAAAATCTTGAAAACATAAAATAGTATTTTTTCATAGATCTGCCTCGTCCCTGCCCAGCTCCAGACAATGATCAATTACAGCCACTCTCCGTCCATAACACAATGAGAGCTTGCTATCAGTATCATACACTCACACACAAGCTCACTATGGTAATAATCTGACACCAAATTTAACCAAGGGAGTTATCAGCACTGACTTTGCTGTACAGTTTGTGTGTAACAGTGCGCAGTACACTGTCTAGTGTTATGTAAGTCTGACTATAACACCTCTTGCACTGACCATTGGCAGTACCAAATGGATTCATATCCCTTGTAGTAGTTAGTACAGGAGATGGTCCATTGTACTCGTTGCTAGGGGGAAAATAATACCATACATACAAAAAGCGAAAAGAAAAGAAAACCGAAACAAAATATAAAATAGAACTACGGTACTTCGTGGTTTTCACGCATGCCACAGAAAAATTAACAACGTAAAAGTTACTTGCAATCGTTTATAAATCTTTCCAAGAGTTGTTTTTTTTTTATTTTAGCTTTCCCAAAATTAACCATATTAATTGCACCTACTCAATAATGTTACGACCTACGACTAAATCGTGAACGACCACAGACAAATTGTAATAGAGCAGAAATTTGGACTGCCTGCAACAAACACACGAAAACATACCTGACGAATGCAAATATGTCGAGAAGGGTAGACCCGTAAAGCTAATTACAAACTAGGCAGGAAACACGGATCGCAAAACTTCCTGGTTAGTTCAAAATTTCAGCTGACCACCAATATTATCCCCCTAAAATGATGGGAAATTAAAACTGAACACAATTTTCAATTTAAGCCAAACCCCATTTTAGTAACAGATACCAACGAACGGGAAAATAACTTCATATGCATTGGATACGATCTGTTGCCTACATTATATCATAGAAAAAGCTCTTTAAAGAGGTTCCATTCTAATCCATTTAATGACGACAAAAATTTTGGCCAGCAATAACGTTTGTTCACCACCTTCAAAACTGTACAAATTTAAGATTTATCGCATTTCGTCATAAGACTTGGAAACAGAGGACTTTTTTTACGTTTTCAAAAAATTAAGTCCCGCAACCTCAAATAACTTAAATTCTGTAACTAATCACTAAATATGAAGACTTAGCTTCCCCAACCCAATGACAAAATTTGAGCCAAATAGAATGAAAAACGACGAAATGACAACCATTTAAACACAGTTGCAAAAAGTGACAGAATTCCAGCTGTCCCGTACAATCGCTATAGCTCAGCTGAAGGCTTTCAGTTGAGCTAACAAAACTAGGAAAGAAAAAACTGGCCATTTTAAGGTCAACTCATCATGATCCCCGATACAGTTACATGTCAACAAGAAGGAACTTGCCACTTAAGTTGCTTTTCCACAATACGAGTACGGGTGCGGAGGCGGAGGCTGGCGGACGGGCACGGACGCGTTTTTTGAATCGGTCATGTAGCGATTTTTTCCCCGCCCGCTTGCTTCATGAGCGGTATTTCGTCATCATTTTGTCCCTTGGGTTGTAGACTTTAATCAAATCCTGCTCAACGTGGTGGAGAATTTGGACAAACTGTTCCCCCGTTGTACGAACATACTGGTAGAACTTTTCCTCGCCCTGGAGAAGCTCTCCAACGAGATTGTGGTCGGCGCCTTGTGCCTTTCTCCTTTGGTTTATCGGGTGCACCCACCATCGGTGCTTTCTCTTCGCTCGGGGCTTCCGTCGTCGATTGTACAGGGCAGGGATTAGGATTTCCTTGTCAAGTACAGAAATATGTCGACTCAACTTGGAGAGGACAGCCATTTCTACGATGTGGCGTGATAAGAAATGCCCGGGAAGCAATGAAGGTAGTTGAAACGGACTCAAGATCCAAACCCGTGCAAAAACTCCCGCGTCTGTGCCCGTTTAGTGGAAACACAACGCCCGCACCAGCGTCCGCGCCCGCACCGGTCTCGTGGAAATGCAGCTTTACATTGCTGCCCGCTTGGAGGACGTGCGTTACTACCTGCACCTATATTGGCTGCACTCGTAGTTAGTACGTAAAAAGAAGAGTACAATTCGACACCTGCTATGAAGGTAACTTAGTGACATATATAGAAGCATTAGTGGTAACCGTCATACGACACCGACCAAAATTTCCACGGTAGCTTTAAACAAACATTCTTACTATACAGCGCCCGCTTACAACATGCATCAAATGTGAGCATGGCTTTTCAAATCTCACTGGCGTAACTAAACATATATCCGTATAGACGAGCAGGCGGGACAGTGCGAAATGCCTTTTACTCTTGCCCACTTCTGGGGTTAGGAAAAAGACCAGGCGGACTCAGATCGGGAAGTGGCCATATACCCTTTTCATTTTAAAGTAGAAAAGACAATGGTCAATGAAAACGGAAACTATAAGAAGACCGAAGTGAAGATGACCAACACTTAAGACTCAGGGTAAAAAATTTATGGAGATAAAGCAACAATAACTTTTAGGTCCCTTTTACCATTGTAGGGAAAGAAAAAATGGTACAAGTAAATGGATTTAACTCTTTCTAGGGGACACACTAGTATTTAGAAACGAACTAGATTGCCCTCGCACACTAGCCCATCACATTCAAGTGCAGTGGCGTAGGAAACGGGGGCCAAGGGGGCCATGGTCCCCTCGATATTTTTTGTAGGGGCCAAATATCATTTTGCCCTCCCCCCCCCAAAAAATCGCGATAGTGTTCACTATAAAATAGATATGCATATCTGATGTATCGAAAACACAATCGTACCTGCATCAATATCTAATACAATAATCTGATCATTATACAGGAAAAAGCCATCGATAACACATCTATCAAGGTCGATACTGATGTTATAAAAAGTCAGTATTTCAACTTTCAAGGAAATTTCCCCCAAACGGTCAATTTCGGGAATTCACATTGAGTTCTCGATATTTTTTTTAGGAAATCAGACATTTTTGAGAGGGATAACTTGCAGGAAACTTAATTAACCCTAATACCCAGATTAGTTAAAACTATAAGTTTAATTTGAAGTCAATTATTAATTTCCGATTTTCAACGACTTAAAAAGCTTCCTTGGTAATTAAAATAAAGTTCTGATTTGAATTGCACCAGCACCTATTTGGTATTAATTCACCAGTGTGTTTTTATTGGTTAAGCTTATATTATGATTATCAGTGGTGTATTTAGGGGGCCATTGGCCATCCCCCCCCCCCCCTCCACTGATACCAATTTTCTAGTACCATTTTTAACACAAATTTTACTTCAAAGGTAGATATGTGGCATCAGATTGCATGTAAGGACACCTAACTTTTCAAAAATTTTCAAAGGGGAGGGGGAACACCCCTTTCCTTAGACACCTACCAGGCCGGCGATCACACAGCATAATGCATGCTTCCTCCACCTTGAGAGAGTAATTCTGGCTACGCCACTGATTATTATCGTTATTATTGTAACGACTCCTCCCCCAATATAATCAATATGGAAGGGTAGTAATACGGAAGATGATTGTATGTAATTGGCATGCGCTACTGTGATAACCGATGCATGCCTATATAATATGTATTGTTGTTCCTTTTTCTTTGTATATTTTTGATTTATTTATTTTTTAGTGCTCAAATTAGAATCGGAAAATCAGATTGATCAAATACGATGTTTTGGTGTGGGAAGGGGGGTCAAGGTCGAGAAATCGTGTCTGCTCTAGCCCCCTCCCAATGTCAAACATCTTCCTATCACATCTAGTTAATGGCTCAACGCGGAAGTTGGAAGTTGAGAACCTGGGATATATACGCAAAGATGTATTAAGGGGAACTTTATACCAAATTTGCCAAAATATTCATTTGCTTCGTAGCAAAGTTTAAGGTCATTCTGCTCCTTATGTTTGCAAATCAAGGGTGCAAACAGCTTCTTAAAAGTAGAGGGCGAAATGACTTTCACTCTAGAACAATTGCACAAAGCCCTATAGCGTGGGAGCCCGATTTGGGACACGAAAAATTTTGAATTCTAGAGCTCTATCCTGCAATGTGAGGTTTTTCGACCATTTTCAACCACGATCATTGAATTAGCCTTTGTGAGCTATGTGATCAAACATATGCCTACTTTTTGTAAGCGATCTAGAAAAAATGCCACTGGGGAAATCTCCATTTTCAACAGAGGGAGACATGCTTAGGTCCCCTACCTGACGACTCCCACATAACCGGAGTGTTATTAGTTTGAAATGATAACAGTCCTCCGAACACTACCTAGCCTAAAATTTCCACACACACACAGGCTGACAGAGTGAGGCTTAGCTTAGTATAGGCGTTACGAGGTGATATCGACCAAAGCTAAACGTAATCAACTTAGGCACCGCAGTGTACTCACTTTAATATCATTATTAATTTTGTGAGGATCTCGGTCCCTTTTTGGAATCGTTCTCTCTTCAGGTGGTTCCGGTACATCGGCATCAGTAAATGTACGAGGCGGTGGAAGCGATGAAGGAATCGGAGGAGGGTGGTTATTAGTTTGAAATGATAACAGTCCTCCGAACACTACCTAGCCTAAAATTTCCACACACACAGGCTGGCAGAGTGAGGCTTAGCTTAGTATAGGCGTTACGGGGTGATATCGACCAAAGCTAAACGTAATCAACTTAGGCACCGCAGTGTACTCACTTTAATATCATTATTAATTTTGTGAGGATCTCGGTCCCTTTTTGGAATCGTTCTCTCTTCAGGTGGTTCCGGTACATCGGCATCAGTAAATGTACGAGGCGGTGGAAGCGATGAAGGAATCGGAGGAGGGTCCTCCGTTACCGTGGAAACCGCAGAAAACGATACAACTCTAGCTCCCGTGGCTTTTGAGGAAGTCCCTCTAATATTCTCGTCGTCTGAGTCCATATCAAGCCTACCTTTTACTGACATCACTTCAAATAGAACTTTTTTCCTTAAGTTGTGTGCGAAACGTTAGAAAGGTACACGCTGCGGACAGTATAATTCGGCTATGGCAAACTTTACAGGGGCTAGCCAAGAAGAAACAAACCGAACTATTTTTGCTACCGTTGAACACTTTTCAAGTTCGTTCAAGCGTTTTAGTGTGACTTTGAAGTCAAGGCCGATTATTGTATTTATCAGTCTGTGTGAAACCAGTCTGCTGTGTCGAAGGCTAAAAAGGCAAAACAATTGTCCCGACTGAAAATGACATAAAAGGTACGTAGGCTACCGTAAAATGTAATCATACCTCGATAGTATAGCCTGCTTAAAATGACACTCCGCAAAACATCGCTTCAATTATAATTTTGTACTATGGATTGCACTAGTAGTGTCTGGTACAGTGTCAAGGTACTTGAGGATGTGAAATAAAAACCGGACTCCTGGTCGATTGGTGAAAAACTTTATTTGGCCAAATTTTAGGCCCGTAACCTAGGTAGTCAGGGGCGGTTTCCCCTAGAAATATATACTTCACCCTCTAGAAAAAACCATCGCGGTATATTTCGCCCCCAAAATATTTACGCCCGATAGAAAGGTATCTAGCCCACCTTTTTAGCATCATACCTGGCTACCGACTTGCCAAATTTACAGTCTTTTAATGACCAAGTGCTATTATCAAAAATGAAAGATCTGGCCAATTTGCCAAAGGGTTTGACAGGAAATGAAATCTTGCAGAAGTTTACCCAAATTTATGCCTAATACTATGCCAAGCCCTAAGTTAGGATGTCAACTGAAAATTTGTATGAGGGCACTGAAATCCTCGAATTGCGGCTGCCAAATGGATTTCAAAAAGCTTTAGTTATACGACCCAGGGATCCTCATACAGCTGGTTCACGAGATTACATCTTACTTGCCTAAGTGTTACTGCCCGCGAAAAGCTTACACAGTTTCAAACCTTAAAAGCCTGCAAAGCAGTTTCATGACTCCTGTCATGGGGTAATTTAAACAGCCGCTCTAATAGAGACACCTTTCGATGTTAACTTGAATTTAGAAGCAGTCGGGTCCCAACCCAGAGGAAAATTCCAGTCGACGGGTAATTGGTATGCCGGGTTTTGTTGGCTTTTAACTGGTTTTAACTGTTTTGTCAGGCACCTGTTAAAACCTGACACCAAATACCTGTTTCTTGGCTGGAAGTTTCCTGGTTTTAACTGGTTTTGTCAGGTACCGTACCTGTTAAAACCAGACACCAAATACCTGTTACTTGGCTGGAATTTTCTCATAGTTAACTGGTTTTGTCAGGTACCTGTTAAAACCCGACACCCCAGTACCTGTTCAACTCCTGACTGGAATTTTCTCCTGGGAATTATGTCATCAGAATTATGCGTGATGCATTACAAAATATGTGCTTGAGGGTAAGGAAGTGTACAAGAGAGTTGTTGCCTAAAGTATAGAGCCTCCCTGAGAATATACGGTTATAGCGATACTATTGTCGCGTGCTATTCATCGAACTTTCACAACCATCGAAAACAAGCTAAAACACTCTTTTTCCTGCGTAAAAAAGGAAAGTCTTTTATGAAACAGAATCAGTCCGATAATGTAATACATATTTACACTTCAGAATCAGGGAAATAAATTTAAATGTGCTTATCAACAGTATCCATCTCTTCAAACCTGAAAATGGATCTTTATTTCAGAATTTCATTCTTTGAACAACGACTCACCTTAAGATCGGAGTCATCCTCTATATGTATTCCCTGTGGATCACGGTGTTCCAAGCTTAGCCCATCTGGCACAACGAGTTCCTTTGGTTCTTTGGGTTCTTTCGTTTTCTTTTCCTTTGGGGGTTTCTTTCCTCTGGACGTTGACGGGGCTGGCGGCGGTGTTGGTGGAGGTTCTCCACGACTTACAGATACATCAACGTACGTTTCATCGGCGTCCGCCATTGCTGACTATCTTTGGTAAACTTTCTCTACCAACCTGTCTTCTACAATTACACTATCACGAATACAAACTCTCACGGGTCTTGAAGTACCATTCACACCATGGAGTAGATCACACCCAGCTTAATTTCGTCCTCGTACAAATATGTGATAGGTGTTTGTGTAAACTATTTCTAGCAAATGCTTAAAAGACTGAACTTTGTCGCTTGCATAAAGCTAAGCACACACTCGGTTTGGTAGAATCTGATACAAAGGTTGCTCTAATGAATAAACAATTAAAGTGGTCACTTGAAATAAGATACACAATGTAAGTAACTTAATTAAATGACAAACTTCATCTTAGCAGATTCGTTTTTCTAATCAGAGAAATGGATTGAGAAAAACTGGCCAACCTTAGAAACTAAGGGAATTTATACAGTTTGCACTAACGAAGAATGTGGGAACAGCGTAACAGTCATTTTACTCTGTACCGCATGCACATTAAAAGAAACTAAACTCGGTACCATCAAGCTTACTCCACGCGCAGAGTCTCTGACGGAGGGGAAATCATTTTCTCTAGAATCGTCAAGTGGGTATACCTGCCCGGGGTTTTGAATGCAATTATTTTAGTATTTCCACTGTGTATAGGACTTGAACTGAAAAAACTCCAACGTGTGAACCATGTGTAACCATGTAAGAACTACATTGGCGGTAGTATTTAAATTACCTAACAGACTGCGTGACCATTTACTTTAGTCTGTGTAAGTTACACTTTACTTAGTGCAGTAATGTAATTTTAGCTGACTTATACACTGAAAACTTGTGTAAAAATTTCATCAACACTAAGTATGTGCAAATACCATAGAAACTGAAGTAAGGGAGAATGCTGACACAGAAAATCGCTGTGTGTTTAATGCTAAACAGTAAAGCCACGAAAAATAGGGGGCTCTTCACCTGTCCGACAAAACTTCAGATGATTTGTGTCTCCACACGTACAGTGTGCATTTTACTTAAGAAGTTTAAAGTCATTTTGTCCGTTTTGCGAGAGATTAGAGGTAATTTTCACCTCAGCGATAAGTCATGGTATCTTAACTTTTCGTTATGTACTCCTGACTTTGAAAACTTGTAGTTCTTCAGCCAATAACTTGGGCAAAAGTAAAGACATAATGATTGTATTAAGCGTAATCTAAAACAGTTGGGTAATTTTTAAGCCAAGGTGGGTCTTTATGGCACTTCCTAAATTTTGGGGTAAGGAACTACCCAATTTGGTTACAAATTACCCTTATCTTGGTGAAAATTTACCCAACATGGGTACTTTTTGACCACCTTTGGGTACTTCTTTACCAAACAGTTTAGGAGGTGGCATACAGACCTAGCTTGGGTAAACGTTTACTACCCAACTGTTTATAGAATGAGCGCTTGCTGTATTACCGTACGGACAATTAGATGAGTGGCTTCAGTCCAGATGGCATGACATCGTTCTCCCTTCCTTCAATTTCTATGGAAAATACTGAAATTGGGTCGCTCAACAATTGTTGATTTATCAGTTAAATGGGTTAACAAAAAGGCAGAATTTTAACAATTGCTGAGCAAACTGAGGCAATTTCAGTATTTTCACAAACGTGCCCACTGTTGGTGAAAATTTTAACCCACTTATTTAGAGTGTTTGATGTTTTGATGTACAGTCGAAATAAGGAGAAATTGACCGGTATATGGAACCTGCGATAAGAGAAAACTATTACTTTCTATAGTTGTTCTTTTAGCATAAATTTATATCTACAAACGAACGGGCTATACTGAATCTGGGATGACTATTGATGCTAGCATTTTTTTCAAATTACCTTGAAATTGCCAGATGACAATGAAAACTTCCAGGGAGTTGAAACTAGGAATGCAACCCATTGATGCATGTTTTTGATGATTTGGGCCATTTAAAAGTTACGAAAGTATTTGATTTGCTTCTTTTATTTCTTTTTCTTTTCTTCATTGCAATCGTATATCTAGTTGCTCGCAACATCTTAAACTTCGAATTGAGTTGATCAATTAGATTCTTTACAACAGGGCACATACAAAATAAATGCAAAATAGTTTCCTTCTCTTGCTTACAAAAAGTGCACAGATCATTTTCTTTTAATCCAATACGATGAAGCAATACATTTGTACACAAGAAGGAATTTACAATTCGATACTGAAACCATTTAAGGGGTACCGAAGTTATACCTTTGAAAACCAATTTATTGTAGTATTTCCAAATCTCATCCGTAATAGAAACATTAAGGATACCATTCCACTTTTCTTTTGAATAAGTATTTGAAGTAACATAGTGTTTCACTATAATATCATAAAATACTTGACAGCCTTTATCAGACTGTAGCAATACACTATCATCTTAAACTTAGCCTTGATTTCTAGGTTGGAAACATCAAAAACCTAATCCTACAACAACCGCATCACCCTTTAGTTACACAGCAGAGATAAAAGAAATTCTTGGGATGGAGAATGGACAATATTGGAACCAGGAAGGCGATATTAGAATCACTTCCCTGGTCTAACACAAAGAATCCTTCTTTCTGACTGCAATTTACGTCATATTTTCAATAATCTTTACACTTAACGATGCAAGTATATTCCAAATCACGTGATATAAAATGACCAGTTGGCATTCTAAAGTTTTGTTCATTTAATAACAGTCCCCTGATAATACCAGGGGTATACAATTAAAAACATGATTTAGTTTCGTTAAGAAGTGTGACATGAGGCAGCAAACAAGCAAAGAGTACACATCTTACTGGCAGGTCACTTAACACAGAATTGCAACGGATTGTATTCTGCTTTGAAACTCTTAAACGTCGAATGCAGCAAAATATTTACATAGTGAGCCTTGGGAAATTTACCTTCATTCCGACAATTTTCAAATAAATCAAAGTTTTCAGATGGTTTTAAATACATTCAAAATTTTCAAATGATCGTAAATGTAGTAACATCATCATTGACACCGAAGTCTTAACAAAATAAGGTAAAAGAGGAAGTGTCTCTCCTGACCAGACACTTAGCCAAGGGGGAACGTGTCCCCCCAAAAACGTCAATAAAAGGTCTTGCACTGAAGGAGGAAAATTTTATTACGAGACCAGCATTTTTGGAATACAAATATATAACGAAAAAACGGAAAATCTTGCACCATTTTGCAACTAGAGTCCTTGAAATAGGCAAAACGTTTCAATGGGGAAGGGATACCCCTCCCCTTAGACCCCTCCGTCAGACCGGCGAAACTCCAACATCGATGTGCCCCCCCCTCATTGGTTAATCTGGCTACGGGCCTGCTCGTAACAGGATTTCGTAAATGTCGAATTATCTACAATGAGTGCCTTAATTCAAAGATTTTTTTCAATAGGCCTAAACACATGTAACAGCTGCACTAAATCCTTAACTTGGCTCGGTCATGGTCAACTGGCCCTCAAAGCTCAAGTGAAAGGCCAAGGTGCGCGGCCTTGGAAAGTTTTTAGGTCATTCTCTCTGGTAAACATAAGGGTGAAGCTTCCAACTGTCGATGTGGAGGTCTAATTAGAAAATATGAATGCAAAAAAATCGTAACCACACTATCCATTCTGTTGCACCGTTTGTCCGATTTGTGGCAGCCGAAAAGTGTTATTTCTAAAATAATCGAATTGTAGTGTACAAAATATAAATACACACCTTAAATAGTTGTCAGCATGCTATAACATAATTTACCTAATGGTGTGTATTTTCTGCCTTAGGATAGAGGGTCATGCCTTCAACCCAACCATACATGCCCAAGTGGTCGGGTTCCAAGATATTTCATACAACTCCCTACATCAGTTTTCTGCCCTGTCAGGCCTGGATAACCTGATAAACCATTTATCTTTGAGATTTGATGGATAGTTGGATCATGGAGGAAGTAAGTTCCATGGTTGGATCGATACAAGTGTACTTGTAGCACACGTTTTGCTGCCAGTGTTTATTCCAATACAGAACTTAAAACCAGTTAAGGGCACCTCTTTCACAAATTGTAAATGCTTCATTGATTCAACACGATAGTTGTAAACAAAGCTAGCTTTTGTTTAGCTTCTACCTGCCGGTTAAACCGGCTAAGTACGTGGCAAGCTATATGGCATATTCCTTGTTCAGTCATCTCCCAACGCCTCCCCGAGTGAACGCCGAACAAATTGTTTTGGATATTCATAGAAATATGTGGCCTAAAGACGGGATGATTGTGAGTGAATATTCAAAAGAATGCAACATTTGGTCCCGTTTTAAATCGTGCAGTAGCCTATGCCACCCACAGAGATGGCATTCCATTGTAATACTTAATTACTACCTGGTGGTGGCCATTTAAAGGTCTTATTCAGAGGCAAAGTGCATTTTCGTTTCATTGGGAGTGAGCAGAAACTGCTGTTTGTTCTGATCCCAACACATCTCGAATTTTTAGAGTACCCCTTAGCACTGCTAAGAAAATACGTTCTAATAATACGATAAAACGGCTAAAAATCGTCATTTCAAATGACTGAATGAAAACGGGGGCGTGGCTAAGGTCAAACCTATGAACTCACTGGCCGGAGTCGTGTTGACATGCATAGGAATAATTAGTACAAACGTAGTCGTAGGCATACACGAGCTCACTTTCAGCACAAACCAGTGAAGAATTTACAGACAAATATTTGTTGAAAGAGATACGATGAAGTTTTTAAAGCCTTTGCATATCACGTAGGGGATCACGTATTACATGATCGGGTTTTTTTTTTCCCTTAAAAACTCATCGACCAGTTGGTAAACGTCATGGAGTGATTCACCAACAAGTTGACCTTCCCTTCACTTTGTTTTGCTTCTTTTCTTCTGAAAAGAGACTTAGGTTAGATGGACTGAGGTTTTTGGAAGGAATTGCTGACCGGTATGGAAAGAAAATACTTGCACATCCTTTCACCCCCTCCCCAAAACGGATTATAAACACCTAAAAACAGTAAAAAAGAACAACAATCTAGAACAAATACTGTGTAATATTTACCAAGACATTGTCTATTTGAGATTCAGCCAATCAGCAGTAAGAATTGAGGGTATTCTCTTTCACGTCCAAATACATGCATATAATTAAAAGTAAACAAGCCACGCCCACGAGGTCGACTCATGTCACTCTCGTATCATAGTCATACTAGTAGCCTATCGTAACACACAGACTGAATGGATTTAATACTGGATATATATCCCTGGATATACATACTACGTATACCTGCCTTATACCGAAAGACACCACGCATCTCTGAAGAAGAGAAAATAACTTGTGGTGATTCTTCTAAAAGAAGAAAATTTCAAGGTCCTACAACTTGCTGTTCGATAGCCCAGCAATTATCTTCAAGCCACAACCATTGGCCTGCAGACTTCCGAATTTTCAGAATTGCTCCGAAGAGTTTTAACGTTACAACTTTGAGATTCTTTGAGCTAGGGGGTTTGCAAAGTTTGGCGTCAGCCTAAGGAACACATTGAAAAGAATTGATTTCGGAAGGAGGAGAGAGGCCGTTAGACAAACTTCCCATGTCATCACTTACGAACTTGAAGGGTAAAGACAAGTTGAGGCACCAGAAAGCCCAAGACGAAGACCTGGCGTAGCCTGCAGAGAAAACCTGATACAAACCAAACAGTTTTCTTTTTAGGGCTACTAATTTCTTCCGAAAGAGCGGCTTCTTTGCTCTGCAAACATGCTTAAAATGTAGGATACTCTAACGTTAAGATTTTTTCCTTTTTTGCAAGTCGAACCTACAGAATGCTAAACCGTAAACGTTAGAACTAACGAGTAATGTTACTAACGTTAGCCTAGGCCTAGCTAACTAGCCTGATGCCCGCCTAGTAGTAGTAGGCTAGGACGTACCAGGCCTACTCTAAAACCTTCCGACCTACGCTGACTATTTAAAAAGCGTAAATTTAATTTGATCATAACAAGAATAAATCTTTACTAATATGCTGTACAAGTTTTCGCAATTTCCGATTACCAAGTGTAACTTGGGCTCCTAGGGTATGCTACTATCCTACTACGACTTAATACTAACTTTACTAGGCCTATATACACTGCTTGCAGTACTGGTGTGGTACATGCTGGCTAGCTCTGTGCGATCGCGCTAGCTCGACCCGACTCCGGCCGGTGACGTCATAGTTTGACCTCTCGAAGAAATCACGTGATGTTATCGTTTCAGTATGGGCCAAAAACAAAAAAATTTCAGAAAATGATTAAAAATAGAAAACGCCTTTTTCTCTTTGTTTTTCCTGTAGAAAAATAATATAAAATTCTAGTTTACCTAAAATTATTCTTTTGAGTCGATTGCATGACCCTTATTTGCCTCTGAATAAGACCTTTAACACAATAATAGGGCTTCTCAAGTTTCAGCCTAGGCTTTCAGTTTACGACTTCAGTACTCAAAAACGATAGCATGAATAATGAGATAGTACATGAATAAGTCGTATTGTGGTTATGAAGTTTGCGTCTAAAATTAAACACAGTCCTCTTCAATTCGTTTTGCCGGACGGTGGTTTGAGAGCTGAGGAGCTGAGCAAACAGAGTCCGCTCCCTGGGTAGCTGGACAGTCAATCCTGTACTCAAGTGTATGTGTGGAGGGGGGGGGGGGATCATGTAATGAATTGTGGCAATCAGTGGCCAGAGTGGGTTATAAAAAGGGTATTAATAGACCACCTTCCTGATGTAACCTGTGGAGGTGCTAAAAAACCAAGGCATATACCACCAGCACTCACTGAAAATTTCTGCTTACCCTGCGGATCATACCAGGGAATTCATACGATGTTTGCTTATACTTCTGTGGAGACTGAATAAGTAATATACGCCAAACTGCCTGTAGGCAACTCCCCACACTCACTCTAAGATTTACGCTTACTCTAAGATCAGGGATCCGAAGTAATAGCAACTCTTTGCTAAGATTTACATTTATTACGTAACACTCAGAATGCACATAGGGTAATTGATAACGGATCCAACTGTACTGTTCAGTGGCTATTGTTACTAACAGCAGGAAGTTGCTACTGCGTCAAATGCCTGTTACTGGCATGAGGAGAATGCCGTGCAGGACAGTCAACACTTTTGTGTATTGTTTGACTTTATCAATTAGATTACCGTAACCAAAACTAAGACAACATAAGGCAGTTCGCGAACCAACCAACTCCCTGTTCCAACCAAAACTGACGATCAAAATCGTTCCCGTCTACATGATTCACACTAGACAAAAGCTCTTTTTCACCTCGAAATGTGAATCGAGAAATACTAGACGAAAGGATCTTGTCACTCGGCCTAATTAGGACTGCTGATGATGGATAGCCCAGTGCGTGTTTCGGTAATCAATCGAGCAACCATGGCCGTACGGGACTGTTTCCCTCAGGGAGTACGGTGATTTTTGCCAGTCTCCAGACCTAATTTAACTGTCCAATTTTCCGCCCGACTGAGACAAAATATCTGCCGGATTTAGTCACGTTTCTGACATTTGGGAGGCCCCAGCCCCCGGCCCGTACGGCCATGCGAACAATCCACCAATTGTAATGCTGACTATATGCCAAGAAGAAGGAAGCGAAGGTCACCTCAATATTTCCTTTCGAAACTCTTTTGAATAGGATGAATAATAAAAGCTCCAAAATATACCACTCACACAGCTGAAGTGAACTCGAAGCCATGCAATCGTGAACACAGAGACGTAAAATAGATGTCGCGTGGCGGTTTGACCAGGGAGCACAGCTCCCTGGTTTGACACCCCCTGCTCACTCCATTCTACACCAAAGAGGGAAGAAAAAAGAGTGGAAATAAAGTAAGAAGAGAGAGAGAAAAGAATTGCAAATTCAGATGGAGGAAAGGGTTTGTGCAGAAAGTAGCAGAAAATGTATGCAGACTGTGAACAACCAGATCACTGAAGGGGGAACAAGATCGCTGAAGGGTATATTTCGGCGGGTGAAATGTGTTGAAACTTAAGAAAACAATGCTAATCTAAAATTTTTCAGGGCAATTTTTTTCGGGGGGGGGGGGGCAACCCGGCTACTTGTATACTGGCTAACCCATGTAAAATATTTCTTAAACTTGAAAGTCAAATATATCCGTGGTCAAATCTACACTAAAGACCGCAGTGGCGTAGCTAGACTTTTTTCCAGGGGAACGAGCACCTGAATTTTCCGATCATGTTTTTAAGCGTGAGCATTAGTGTATTAGGGAACGTTCTGCGTTCTGCAATGTGGGTTACAGACATACGGATTACATGTAACATGGTACCAAACACAAAAGTGACATTATGCAAAATGTGCCCCGGCCGCCAGGGCATATTTTGCATAATGTCACTTAATACTTCAAGAGCCGAGTTGTGTACTGATAGTGTTCTTTTGGATCTGAATCGTGAAACTGCAAAGCGCGCGAAGCGCGCGAAAATTTTTAATAGGCTTTCACAAAAACCACATGTAATCATAAAGAACAAAAAGAAGAACAAGAAAACTGTAGGGGTTGTAGACCGTATCGGGGATGACATACATACCCGATGAAATAGCCAAACTTTGCTCTGTGATTCGCTCACCAATTGACCGTACGCATGACACACATGACAACAGCAACTAGGCTTTGCGATGTGGGATGAAATCTACGACCTCTACATATACTGTATACTCTGTCTACATGTTACTTGGTAAGGTGGACAGGACTTGTGCTATCTAGCTATGTGGAATGGAACTAATGAAGAAATTGGAGTGACTCTACAGCGTGCGTAGCGCGTCGAAAATTTTGGGCTCATATTAGAGAAACTGTCTTCTTGAGAGCAAAAAACAGGTAAACTGTCTGTAAACAGGCGACTGGTCTCCGTCAGGGACTGCATACTTTATCGTAAATTTCCGAATTTTCCATTTTCCATAGCCATTTCCAATTGCCCCCCTGCCCCCCCCCCCGTAGCTACGCCACTGCTGTGCCGCAAGCCTTAAGCTATAAATATATCATTATAATACAAAAGCAAGTACATGGCAGTATGGGCTATCGTACGGGTCAGCAAAATTCTGCAAATTCCTCAAGTTAGCGAAAGATTAAGAGGCGACAAAAAGAGAAGGAAGGGAAAGAAAAATGTGGAGTGGTCAACGGTAAGAAACACAAGATTGGACTAACTTTTCTAGTACATGGTGACACAGGGCAGCTGCAACAAATGGGTCCTTTCAAGCCCAAGTTGCTGCAATTTAAAGGTTATTTGACAAGCTAAAAGTTCTTCTTTTGACCATTCCGGACAGTGGCGCCGTCACGGGGGGCATGCATGGGGGCCTGTGCCCCTATCGATTTTTGAAAAAATTCTGAAAACTTTTAAATGTTCCTAAAGGGGTTAAGCTATGGATTTCTGTAAGAGGTAGGTTAAGGTGTGCTTTCGACCGAGTAATGGATCTTTCGTAATCATTTTCTCTCACAACTGTTTTCAAACTATCAGAATTTCCGCAAATACTTCGCAAACTATCAAAATTTTCGCCCGCTCCACGCGCTTCAAACCTCACCTCAATATTGCTCTTATCATCAATATCTTCCAATAGCAACTCCCAGAAAAGCATAGCAGCAAAAGCTGAAAGCTGTTTATGAATTCCCAGGTAAAAGACTGACTTTTTTAATTTTCACAGAGGTTTGTTGAAGAATTGAAAGTATCTCGATGCAGAGCCTGAATGCAGGTTTTGTCATGAAAATCTTATTTAATGGAGAACTTCGGCACGCTTCGCGCGCATTCGTCACGGGTTGCACTCCGTCTCATGACCATTACCAAGGTAGTAATACATGGACCTATTCTGATCACAACACCTTTCCGAGAGACAAAAGTAGCCACTTCTCCAACCTATGTAGGGCCTTCGCTTCAATATGGGATCTTTCAATCTAATCTGTAGCATTAGGTGGAATGTTGAAAGTACGTATTTGGTTTTATACATTTTTCAAAAATTTCCCCTGGCGCTACGCGCGCAGCCATTATTGGTATAAATGGTGAGTGTTAATAGTGTTAATACATTCTGAAGTGCGCTTGTTAGTCCTTGACTTCTTTTGCTATACCCATCAGGGAGGTCTGATATCACCTCCCTGCACCTATAGTCTCTCTCTCCATTGCTGGAAGCTGTTCGTCTAGATTTTCGTTCAAACTTAGTAAAAATACGATAGTTGTAAAGTGCCTTCCTTCCTTCCTTCCTTCCTTCCTTCCTTCCTTCCTTCCTTCCTTCCTTCCTTCCTTCCTTCCTTCCTTCCTTCCTTCCTTCCTTCCTTCCTTCCTTCCTTCCTTCCTTCCTTCCTTCCTTCCTTCCTTCCTTCCTTCCTTCCTTCCTTCCTTCCTTCCTTCCTTCCTTCCTTCCTTCCTTCCTTCCTCCCTTCCTCCCTTCCTCCCTCCCTCCCTCCCTCCCTTCTTTTCTTTCTTCCCCCCTTGCAGACAGGAACATGAAACAAGATAGTTCCTTCCTTCCTTAAAGAACCTTTCCTTCCTTCCGTAAAAAAGAATAACCCTTACTTAGACGAACCAGAAAGCCAAAAGGGTTAGTGGTCCTCTGCCTTCCTTTCTTTCCTTCCTTCCTTCCTTTCCTTCCTTCCATCCTTCCTTCCTTCCTTTCATTTCCTTCCTTCCTTCCTTCCTTCCTTCCTTCCTTCCTTCCTTCCTTCCTTCCTTCCTTCCTTCCTTCCTTCCTTCCTTTAAAAGTACCTTATTTTCACGAGTTTAAAATTGACGCAGTCAAAGCACTAAGTGCTCCCTGAGGAAGATCCTGCTAGCTAAATCTGGCAACGGAAGGGAAATTAAAAACATAAAACTACTCCCAAAGAGTAACAACCCTGAGTCGACACAATGCTTAATGGCAAGCCATCAGAGAGCCTTGCAATGGTAAGATCAAGAACTTACTCTTAACAAAGTGTAAGCAAAACCTTCTTGAGTAGCTTCAGCAAAACAAGCAAAATCAGCTATTCAACTGGTCTGCTCAAGAGTGATTCAGACCAGGAGAGCAACCAACTTCATCAGCTGTGTAACTGATTTTGATGATGCAGTATACCCTGACAGATGGGAGGAACGCCAGCTATGATAAGATCCATCAAGGTTACCCTACATGAAATGCCTTATTTATGAGGTTTACATCATTTGAACTCTGGTGAACCTAATGACCTTTGATCTTCACAATACCAATAGTGTTCTTGTACTCAATATGGAGGAATCCTTAAGTACGGACTCCATCCAAGTACGGGCTCCATAAATTGTACCCCCTCTTGAGATATCTAGTTTGTAAGCAGTTTACCAGAATTTCATCACTTGCCCCCAATGACCTCGGATAACGTTTGACCTCTACCACATACAACAGGGTTCATCTACTGACAATACTGTTTCAACATGCTAATTTTTAAAACTATCAATGGTTTCTATCTTGAGATAGAAAATTTACAACGTTCTTAGTTTTTGACCTGCAGTGACCTCTGGCCTCCTCCTAAAACAATAGGTTTTACTGTTCAGTATGTCAATGATATATATCAAGAATAAAAGCTCTCCGTCATTCTCACCTTGAATAATTTTGCGTTTACTAGTAATTTTCGCTTTTTCACCTTCGTTGACCTCAAACAATCTTTGACTTCTACCGAAAACAATAGACTTCATCTCCTGACTATAGCACATCCACATGCCACGTAAAGAAAGTGTCTCTGCTTCCCACCAACTCTGAGGAATTGCGTTTATAACCTTTAAGCTGTTGACCTTTGGTGACCTCACATGACTTCTGACCTCCACCAAAACAATGGGGAGCTTTCATTAATTGTGATAAATTTACATACCAAGTATGGAAAGGATCCACAAGACCTATCTTGAGATACTGTCTTAAAATTTTTTTTAGTTTTTGACCTCTGGTGAATTCACGTGACCTCTGGTGTCTATCAAAGCAAAAGGATTTTTCCTCCTAGTATGATAAATCCATGTCTTGTCTTTAAATGTTTCAGTCGGTTTTTGACCTGTGAACTCACATGACCTCTGAACTTTACCAAAACAATAGGATTTTTTTCTCTTAATATGATAAATCCACATATCAAATATGAAATGTGTCCATCATATCCATTTTGAGATATTGCGTTTACAAGCTGCCTGAGATAACCTTTGACCTTTATCGAAAATAACAGGTTTAGACATGACAAATCGGTCTCTCTAAAATGATCAATTGTCACTTTCCTAGATTTACTAACGACAGTACAGTTCAGGTGAAAATTTCATCGTGAAGAAACATTTTATTGCCACAAGCTTCTTCCACAAAAACGCATTCGAGAGCTCCCTGCATTTGCAACAGCCCTAGAATACAGGATTGGTTACATTATATACCCCACTTAGACAACAGAATGGTAGGGTGTAAAAGAACAACTTTTTAACATAGTCAGTACAGCATGGAGTCCATTTCCTGACTTGAACGCAATAACGTGCCAAGTATGAAAAGAACCCATGCTTCCTACCTGAGATATTGTGTTAACAACCTTGTTAACAACCTGGACCTTTCGTGACCGCAAATGACCTCTGACCTCCACAGAAACAAAAGGGTTTACCCTCTTCATATGATAAATCCATTTACTAAATATGAAAATTGACCACCAGTACTATCTTGAGATATTGTGTTTACAAGCAATTTCCAAGTGTTTTGTACTTTTACCTTCGGTGGCTTCAGATAACATTTGACCTCTACCAAAAGCAACTTCAGCTCTCATTTTCTGAATATAGAACAGCTACATACAAAGTTTAAAAAGTACCCATGCGTCCTACTTTGAGATATAACATTTACAAACATTTTACCTCCTTTTACCTCTGGTGACCTCACATGAACTCTGACATTCATCAAAAGCAATAGGGTTTTTTACTCTGTATAATAAATTTATGTAAAAAGTATGAAAAGTATCCTTGATTTCTAATTTAAGATAGTGTGTTTACAAACCTAAACGTCACAAGCACTCCACACACACGGACACGTTTTCATCCACTGAGTGGACTTTTTTCAGTAAGATATTGAGATGTTGACATCTAAGATCTTGTTATCTCAATATATTAGGGTAAAAAATTGAAATGTAAAATCACAGAATCTCAATACTGATATATCTTACTGTAAAGATATTTAGATACTGAGATCATGTAATTTAAAGGTCGTGTGACATGAAAATAACGTAGTTGGATATTTGATGTAAAAAGCATTAAAAATCCAGAAAATAGCCACAGTTCCCATTAAAATCCATCAAATATTGACCATTTTACAGGTAAATTTCTATTTCACTCTTGTATCATGAATAAACATGAGCTAAATATGCAAATATGTGACATCCAAAAAGGGACATACCATATATGGCACATGTTAGCCTTTGTTTTTTTTTAACCTTAATTTCAAGGACACTGGTAGCATTGTAATTCCCCGAGGGGTTTATTATAAAAGTTACAATTTTTCCCTTGAAAAATATTGATATCACTCACCAAACTGTAATCTGTACGATCAGTAATTAAGAGATAATTTATATAGGGTTAACAAAAGAAATCTTCATACTGTGCAACACTCCACATCATTATTTTTTGCATAGGCAATTAGTTTCTTCAGAAACCATCAATTTTTGAAGACGCATATTTTGAGAACGGTAAAAGATATTGAAATAATTCCAACGGATCTTTGATTGGAGGACTTAATTCCTTAACTGACAAGTGAAACAGCTCTTTTTGGCGGCATGTCACACGACCTTTAATATCTAAATATTTTGGTCTAAAATACTGAGATTTCAAGATTTCGGATGTCAATATCTCAATATCTTACTACCAAGACATTAACCTACTGTATTATAACACTTAATGTCTAATTATTTAACCTTAATATGTTAAGACATCAAGACCTTGGATGTATTTAGATCACATAACCAAACATTTAGATATTTTACGCCAAAGTATTGAGATATAAGATTTTAGATGAAAATATCTCAACATCTTCAAGTGAAGAATATTAACATATTGATATCCTGTGCTTAAAACATCTAGATATTTTACGATAAAATGTTCAGATGACAAAATCTTTGATGTCAAGATATCAATATCTTCCGGTGAAGATACGGTATTAAGTTATTGAGATCCTGTCATTTGATGTCTGATCATAAGTTAAAATGTTGAGTTAACAAGATTTCAGACATTAAAGACAGACAGTCATCACCCCAAAGTATATTTTTAGTGTAGGGGTATGAAAATTCTCAGTTGGTGACTGCTCTTTGATTGACATCAAAGTTTGAAAATTTGAAAGATGCAGAGTAGCTCACATTCCACACAAGGCAGAGAGAGTGCTTTTATAACATTTTATAGCCTTGTATGCTCACCAGGACATGGCCTTAAGCAATAAAACAGGTTTATTCCTGCACAAGGAATAGCTTCATACTGTTATGGGAGGAGCTAGAAGTTGCATAGTTGGGAGAATTGGAACTGTCTGGGATAATGAAAATTCCCCTTTAACATCTCAATACTTCACTGAAAAATTCCAGATAGTCACATCATACCTCAACATCTCTGTGACACCTTAAAAGTTCCGTATGATGGTTCAACTGGTAAAGTGACGACAATATCTCATTCTCCTCACGGAGCGATGAGTAATGGCTGTTCCCGTTGTATAATATACATTTTGACATTATAAACACAACCTTTTGGTCTTAATGGTTCCTCAGTGATTCCACTTCTGCACAGCGTAACCTGTACCCACACAGAATAACCTGTAGATGAATGTCACAAGGTAATGTGTAGACAATGCACGGAAATGCTATGAATTTGACAGTGACGACCATAGAACAGTAGGCAACATAGGTAGCCTAAACTATAATAACGTCAAACTAAAGAATGGTTCTACATGTTTGTACCAGTCAGTTCCGGAATGACGTAAAGGGGGAAAAATGGGAATCTCAAGTTGGAGTAAGAGCGGAAAATATAGAGTATAAGAAAAGCAGACACTTCGTATAGATACCTTACCAAGTATACATAACGTTCACTGTTTTTCTTTGAAGGTAGAGCTGTTAAGACCTTACAAAGTGACTCTCCTCATGAGCCTTACGTAGTTTAGCAACTATTTGTCATTCGTTTCGGAGCTAATTGACGTGGCAGGGAAAAGTCAAAATTTTCACATTTAAAGAAATGGTAAAGTCAACCTAGAGACGGTAAGTTTAATGAAAGTATTTGAAAGCCAAATAAAACATTGCATCCACCAATTTATGTTAAAGTTTTTACTGAACCCTAAAAAGAGCCAATCTAGCAAGTAAGCATATGTTATGCTTTATTTTTCTCTTTTCAAGAAAACATGTTTGATATGACGCATAATCGCTACCAACGTACACCTTAAATAAACACTTCTTCCAGATCGATACTTGAATGTCACTTACTCTACTGAATCTGTCCATAAATTTTGCAGCGGATTGCTATCCCGCGTTCGAAAAAACGTCTTAACCTTTTGCAGCTTTATTGTAGTACATCTTTCTCATGATTCCAAATCTACGTAGCTTTTCCGGTGCCAAGCGTAAGAAATTGTTCAAATTTCTGAAAAGAAATTCCAGACTTTGGCCTCTATGTTTTTTCCTCAGCAACTAGTTCGGGCTAGAAACAAAAGAACATATCTCAAAGATACCCTAAGAAAATCATAACAAACATATAAAATGTTTTTGATCAGAAGGTGTAGGCTATTCAACTAAAACATACTAGTCTGTATTTAGCCTTGGGTACCTAGGCCTAGTTCTGACGTACACTTTTTTCCCTGAACTAGGCCTAGGCTATTGCAACACAAACTTTTGACCGCATATTACTGTGAGAGTAATATCGTCTGCATGCGTTGCTGCAGTGATTGTTGCTATATACGCGTATGCGCGTGTATGAACGTAACTATATCTATGGACTATGTCACAATTAAACAGCAGTGCGTGCTATTTAGCATACAATAGTGTGAACGTCCTAGTTACATGATTTGGCATTTCATAGAATGTTAAAAAAAAACAAAACGGGATCGTTTGTGTAAATCAAAATTTTTGGTCTATTTTTGGACACTAAGTGCTAATAATCTTAGAATGAAGGGTCTTAAACATATAAGGCCCCGTAGAGGTCAATTATGTAGGAGTATACGTGAATTTGAGAAAGATCGAGACCATTCAAAATTTTTGAAGTCGCAGTAGCCCAATTTTGACAATGGGTATATTGCTGACCTAGTATGGGAAGCCCCAAAGCTTCCCAAATACTAGGTCAGCAGACTGCGGACTAGTCTGTATTATGATATACCAGGGGCGGGATTCACTAACATTTGCGTAAGTTCTTTCGTAAGTCAAAATATTTACGAACTGCGTAAGTACTTTCTTAAGTGGTATTCACTAAAACAACTTACGCAGTTCGTAAAGATACGCAGCGTAACTACAATAAATGCACAAGAGCCAATCGTGTGTGCTGTTGAATCTTGCTTTGTTACATTTTGAGCCAATCACATTGATTGCTATTGTTAAAACGACGCACACGGTCTTCTGTGGCTACAAACGCGGTCCTATGCTCTACACAACCGTGTGCACAACGCAGTCTTCTGTATGTGTTACTATGGCTATTTTGTACTTACGACAACTCTGAAGCTTGCGTAGTTACGCAAAATATTTACGAAGTTTTCTCTTCGTGAATACCGACTAAGCAAGAAACGCTTCGTAAGTCTGACTTACGCAAATTTTTGTGCGTAAGTATTCTTTGTGAGTCCGGCCCCAGGAGCGGATCTGGGGGAGCGACCCGGCCCCGGCTCCCCCTTTTGAAAATGCAAAAAAAAAAAAGAAAAAAAAGAAAAAAGAGAGAAAAAACGGAAAGCGGAAAAGAGAAGAGACAGAGAGAAGGGCAGAGAGTGGAGTGATAGAGAATGAAGCTGCAATTAGCAGCCTCAAAGCATGGGAGTCATAGCGCACAGCAGATCAGTTTGAACGTCGATTGGGACGTTCACACGCATGCTATCTTACTACACATGATTGGATACAATCAATACCATACAATACCATCAGCCAGTCGAAAAAGACCTAACGAGATAGTGCGCATCAGTTGGGATGGGCTGCTATCAAGCCTAGCAAGTGCCATTTCCGGCCATCTGGGATGTATTAAAACCTCAAAGTTCTCAACGCTCCCCGCCAACCTATGGTGGCGCTCCGCTTAGATAGTTAACGCAGTGGCGTACACTGGGAGAGGCCATTGGGCCATGCCCCCCTCACTGATGCCAGTTTCGTTTTTAGTTTCTATAAACAAATTTTTTAGCACAAATTTTACTTCAAAAGGTAGCATATGTGGCACCAGATTGCATGTAAGGATACCTAATTTTTCACAAAATTTTCAAAGGGGGAGGGGGGACACCCATAGACCCTTCCCCCAGGCCGGCGATTTCACAACATACTGCATGCCCCGTGAGAGAAATCCACTGGGTAAAACGGGATTCAAACTTGCAACCCTTGGACCAAAAGTCCCACCAGCTGAGCTAATCCGTCCTCACAGAAATGTGTAATAAAATAAATCAAACTTTACATTTTGTTCACCACTTCTTGATGGCTGTTATCAAGCCTGGCAAGTGCCATTTCCGGCGATCTGGGATGTATTAAAATCTGAAATTTTCTTGGTACGATACGGAAAAACTCATGGTGGCGCTTCTCTTAGATAGTAAACGGGAGCCCCGCCCCCAAACAAAAAATTCTAGCTACGCCACTGCAAGAGAATTAAAATGGAAAATCATGCGAATTACAAGGCCTTAAAGTGTCTTTTCCGGCTATCTGGGATGTACTTTTACCCAAATTTTCTGGTATGCTGCGCATAGGCGGCGAAAAGTGTGGGAACGAGGGGAGGACACGTCCCTCCCTAAAATTTTCAGTGAGGGGGACGTCCCTCCATAAATAAATTCCTAAGGAGAGAAATGAGAAATTATAAATTAAGTAAAAATCAGCAATCAACAAGTATAACCATAATCAATGACAAACTAAATGGTCAAATGCTGTTCTGTCAGTTAATTAATATCCCTTGATTTTTCTCTGAAGGACGTTAGGATTGGCCTACAGTGCACGTCACCAACAAAATTTTATTTAGAAATATAGTGGTCGGAATCATTACAATTCGGTCATTCAGTTTTGATACTATGTAAGGCCTACAATAATACCATGATTACACTGCCTAGAGGTAGCCCCAAAACAATGTGACAGGGCTACCAATTCTCGTGCATTTTGGGTATTTTCACTTTCTCACTGAGTCCACGCAAAACAAGAAATTAGGCAGAGGGGAACATGCACGCGATAAAACGTACATTTACGCCCACATGTCAATGCAAGGTACCTGGGTCCTGGCATCAAGTCGAACTAAGATATGGGTCACAAATTTCTCAAGGTAGTCCCTCAATAATATTCACCAAGTTAGAACATGACTACTAAAGATCTGATTAAACGCCTTGAACAGGATGCATTGTACTAAGGCACAGTGCCTATGATAACTGTCTTCTGTTAATAACTTGTGGAAAATTTAATGTTTTGAGAGTTGAGACATGAAATTATATGAAGCAGAAAATGCAAAAATAAGACATGGGAAGTGCTATTTCCGGCGATCTAGGAGGTCTATTTTGTCAAAAATTTTCTTGTACGCTCCGCGCCAACTGATGGTGGCGCTCCGCTTGGATGATACAGTGCCGTCAATCACAGGTCGAACAACTTCGCCCCCCCCCCTTTTCAGAAATCCTGGATCCACCCCTGTATACCGAAGCCCCTCTGCTTACGAGTAAATCTTTATACTAGACCTACTTGACAAGCCTGCCACAGTCTTTCTGTTGATCAATATGAGAGAAAAATCATATTTGGGAAGAAGTTTAAAATTATCACAAAAAATATCAAAAACGCATAGGAATCTAGCACGGTTACATGTGTAAGCTCATTTTTGTTTGGGTACCAAGTGCTGCAAGGCAAAAACCCATGCATGTACTATTGTAATAGTATGCCTAACCTAGCTTATGTTCGCACTCAAAGCAGTACCGTTGTGTGTCAGTCAACACAGAATATGCAAAGTGATGTGTATACTGTGTACATAGGAGCTCACATCTCATGACCTTTGTTTACCATCTATAACTAGCGCGTCACTATATTTAACCTTTTGATATGAGCTTTTAGCTTCAACCTCTCTATTGTGACTCTATTATTTACACAAGATAAATTCAATTCCAGTTTTGTTAGTTAAAGATCAAACATTCATTAAAATGGTATTGGAATCTTAAAAATTTACTTCCGCTAGTATAGTACAAGATAACGAACCGCCTGCTACCCCCCCCCCCCCAATTTATTACATCAAATTTGAGCACACTAAGAGTAACAACCACATCCGGATTAGCCAACAGGCGAAACACTGTGCCTAGGGTCTAAGAAATTTTAGGGTCCTACGAACACACACTCCTGACTCGCAATACTTAACTTGGGCCTGATTTGTTTTATAGTTACAATGAAACTATACACTGGAGGCTGAATATTGCAGGCTCCACAGAAGTTTGAATTATAACTTCACACTGTCTGCATTTAACCAAAACTTGTACCATATTTCAAATCACTTTAGCACAGCTCTTGACCGGTTAAAAAGGAGCGTTACAACTGTAATATGCTGTTTAGCATTCACCACTGCACACGCGCACATGATATTTTCAATCTGGGGATAGAAAAAAGCATTGCAATACGTACAAAAAAAAAACTCCAAAAATGGAATTCGTTTTACAACATATTAACACATAAATACAAATATGAAATGTACAATTTATTAATCTGCAAACTTTGACAGATTTTGCAAAAGGTGCTGATATTCCTTCAATCTAATGAATGTAATTAGGCTATATTCTGTGAAATAATCCTTTTCGTATTTTTCTTCGCTTTTGGCATACACTCTTAAAAACGTGTTTAGCAACTGAACACCTAATTTGCCCCCACTCTGTAAACACGTTTAAATTCTAAACATGTTTAGCAATTCCCTTACAAAAATAAGGGTGGCATGCCACATGTGAACACACGTAATCACGTGTGGCAGAGCATATGAAAATACATAAGGAAAAAAGTGTGGTTATGCGTGGTGACACATGTGGTATTGGAACCAATCTGACACACAGGACCACGCTTTTCCCGGCATGATTGTCACACCTTGAAATCTGGGTCAAAGTGGGGAAAGCTGTGTCAAGTTGACACATGTGGCAAACAGGGGAAAGTGTGGCAAACAAGGCCTGTGAACGAAATCGAACTACTGAATTTATTTTACTCAGCACCACACTTCTCCACACATCTCCACACTTTGTCTACTTTACGCCAGTTTGCCTCCTGTTACATGTGTCAAAGCGTGATTTTCGGTTTTCCACACATTGTCTCATGTCCAAACTGTGAAAATAATGGTCAATGCATGGCACTTAGGAAAAGTGTGTCAACTGTTTATTAATGACACACATTGTCACGCAAAAATTCACAGAAATTTTACGCCTCTCCACACCTCACCATAGTTCTGCACAGTTCGACACAGTATTTCACGTGTGGTATTGGAACTTTTGCCACACACTTTTTTGTAAGGGTTAGATTAAAGATTAAACGTTAAACAGACGTGTTTAAAAAAAGAATGTTCAGGAAATAGACACGTATCTTCAGCATCTAAACATGTTTACAAAGTGGGGCAAAAGTGTTTAGAAAAATGTTTAATTCCTAAACACCTTTCAAGAGTGTAGGGGGAATCACTTACCACATTCAAAATTTTTAAATGGGTAGCAGTCTCTTATTGCACATTATATTTCACGCCGACATAAATTAACTGTCTTTATCTGTAATCTGCAACCAAAATTTTCCCGAGAGAAACCTTTATTACCAAGGAAATTTACCTGATTTTTCGAGAAATTCGGTTCGTGCACCCACGTCTGTAGGAGATCTGACAGCCTAAAGTTTAAACTATACGTTCGCTAGGATATGCCATTGGTCACTGCTCTTGAAAGCCTACGTCACAGGGTGGCGCCAGGATGGGGAAGCAGTATGGGGATGACAATAGAACCCGCCGAGAAAGGCTACCCTACGTCCGGGAATTTTTCAATTTTGTTGGGGTGGAGCTTACGACGAAGTGCGATACTTCCCTCCCCGATTAATCTATTTTGCTCTCACACGGGGCAAATTTTTCCATTCTAAAACCAAGATATTCTGCGCATCTTAGTGACAAGAGTCCCTTTGTTGTCCTTTCATAGTTTTGTTCCATCATGCTAAAAAAGTAAACGCCCGTCCCTCTCATCAACAGGTATTCCATATGAAGGCTACACGGTTTTCTTTTACGTCCAGGAAATGCATCATAAATCGATTAGGCTTCTTCCTGACAATTCATCTTTTTCTGCTCTCAATAAATGCACATTTTCTGTGTGAACCTCAAAATTTCTGGCTCCATGCAATTCTTTAAGTATATTTTCTGAAAAATATTACATTAGCACAAATCTCGTTGAATCAAATATTTTTATTGTGCAAATAAGGTGGGCTTGTACAAAACCTTTCTTTCAATCCCTTCCTCATTGCCCTTCTGGACCCATTAACAATATTCTTCCAGGATCCTCGTCGACACAGCTTGTCGGAGATTCGGGTTCCTGTTTGGGAGCTTGACCCTTGTCGGAAAAATCCTGGCTCCAACTCTTCTGAGTTAAAGTTGTGCCTTGGGCCTACGAAAGTCTTACTCCGGCCTTATCACAATTTTGGAGGAATCGATTCAGTTTCTCGTAATAAGTCTTGTCGACTTTCCTTCGTGCATAACAAACAAAGCAGTTTTTCAGAAATCACCAAAACTTTCATCGGAAATTTCACAATCATGAAGATGAGCTGTTTTGTAAAGTAGGCTACTACGTCTTCGGGTCCATAATTTAAAGATCTTATTGTCAATTATTTTATATTAAATTTTAATTTTTGTACTTTCACGAAAGTCGAAGGATAAATCAGAACCATACAGGACCTAAAAATGAGGCTTTGGATTCAGATTTCGACGCTTACAATTCTGATGCTCCATACAGTTTTTTCCAACTCCAATGAACAAGATAGCACAACCGTACCAAGCAGTCTCACCGATGCTGATGTGTTTGTGGATAGCGTTCCTGACAAGTTCAAACGCCACTTTATTATTGCAGAAGAAGGCAGGGAAGTACTTTTCCAACCAAGAGAAAGTAACTGCAAAAAAGCCTTGAGATGGTTTGAAAATACATGTGAGATTTTTTAAGCTATTTATTGTTAAACGCTACCGAGAAAAATTGCAGACTGTTTGTTGCTATTTTTTGATGTCTTAAAATGATTGGATACCAGAAGCTTAATTTAAATTAAGGTCACTCTGTCTGTCAAAGATTTAAAATAAAGATGGGTGACACAATTTTGTTAGGCTGTAAAGCTATGGCATGGATTTTTTATTCTTTGTTCTGTCGTAGATCGAACTTTGCGATGTAGTGGTGTATATCTGTATATAGGGAGGACGTAACCCCGAGTGAGAATTATTAACGTGTATCTGTAAATGGTGTACTCAAGGAGGAACGTTATGGGGGTTATGGGGCTTACTTCTGACCCTGTTCACTCGATAGAAGTACGTTGATGAAGCCGGGGTCGAAAGACAATTCCACAGTCTCCGTGAACGTTTTCAGAACGCGGGGGGTGGGGCAGTAGCAGAAATTTGTGTGCAAAATTGAGTGGGGGTGAGTGGTGGTGGATGGGGGTGGGTGGGTGGTAGTGGGAATAAAGGGAGCTGCATAAAAAACTAAAAGAGTGAAAGTCAACTGGATCATCTCCAAAAAGTGGGTGGGAATATATTCCCCCATATTCTCTCCACGATTGCCGCTTATTTTGGATTTTGGGAGGTCACATTCCCTTTTGTTGTTGCCCAGTTTAACAATTTGCGTAAGCTGATTTTTAACAAAACTCTTTACATTCTTCTCCTTTAATGTAATACCTACGGGCTTACATTAAAAGGGTGGTAAGTTGATAATAATACAATACATTTATTCAATCACACAAGCAGATTTGGCCAAGAACCACACATAACACCTGTAAAAACTCTGAATTTTTCGAGGCAGTTATGCTAAAAAAAAAAAAAACAATTGAAGCAAGTACATAACGTGCACCACAGCACCACTTTAGGGAAGTAAAATGTACAGATGTACCCATACCTGTTTTGTTCAGCTCTTCTACTGGTGTAAATTAAAGTTTATTTTACGTCCAGACATTTTTAAAATTTGACATCCTTTTAAAAGTATAAGTGGACTTGGACAGTACTTCTTGTTTTACGAATCAATCACCGTTTCTCATTCGTTTTGTAGACAGAGGAAATGTGGCTATGATCAGCAGACTGATAACATGCAACATGGCTTCCTGCCCTGCCTCAAGCAGTGATAATAGATTATGTGGTCGGAATCTACTGGGTCGTACACGTTATTTCTGGAATAAATGCCATCAGTGTGCTGCAGGATGTAAAGATATCTTGGACGGAGGAACACGGTATATCTCACGTAATGAAGATGACTGCAGAAGGGCCCAACAAGGTATGGTATCCTTTGCAATTCTTACAGCGTACTAGTATATCAGTTGCTTTTGCTAAAAACTGGACCTCTCTTAGCCATGACCGCACGTATTTGATTTTATCATACATTGCAACAGAAACGAACATCCCTTAATATTGGGTTACCAATGATTTTCAAACTTACTCAGTGGAATTTTAATCTTGCCCACTGAATGATTATGGATATTGATTCTTGACTACATTGTTTGCACTCATTAATATGACAAGTGCATTCGAGAGTGAAAATAAAAAAGTAACAGAACCTTGCTGTTGATATGATATTTTTTCCACCAGCCTGAGTGTTGTATATGCTATTTACGTATATCTTTGATTGAAATGTCTTGTAGTGAGTGACTGTGCTCTTTTGTGATTGTGCCATTTAACTCCTCCCATTTAGTATTACCACCGTGGGACTCTAGGAATGAATAAATCTTGTACGTGTCTGTACGGTGCCGGATGAATGCAAGACGAGGCTGGGAGTCAGCAGGATGAAAGACCTATTCACTTGCTATAAATAGCACATAAGATGTATTATACATGCACGACTAAAATATGAATAGCTTAATATGAAGCATCTCCGTGCAAAGTATGAGATCCCTAAACTTATCCTTCTTGAGATACCCTGTTTACGATTTTTCTCAGTTTGACCTTTGGTGACCTCACATGACCTTTGACCTCCGCCAGAATCAAGCCTGTAGGAACCAAATATCACGTTTACGGGTTTTCACAATATGACTTCCGATAATCTCAAATGACCTTTTATCCCTCCCAAAAAACGATGTTGATCTATATTTGCAGGGCATAGACATGCTAAATATGAGATCCCTAAATATTACCACTTCTTGGTTTTCACAATTTGCTTTCAGTCTGATGACCTCAAATGACATTTGATCCCCTGAAAAATAAATCCTTCTCCAACGTAATGTGAAGCATCAGCATGCTTAACTGTGTGAGCCATAAAGGGTATAAAGAAAAACAGATATCATATTTAAAAAGGTTTTCACCGTTTGATTTCTGGTTACCTTATGTGTCCCCTGACCGCCACAAGAAACAAAAGACTTCTTGTAATCAATATGTGGCATCTACATGCTAAATAAAAGATCTCTCACAATTAGTTTCTTGAGGTATCGTATTTACAAGCAGTTTGCATTTTTTTTTCGTAGTTTTAATCCTGGTGCCCGCAGATGAATTTTTACGTCAAAAACGGCCCTTTTTCTTAATATAAAAATTTTGTATTCTAGGCAATAAAAGTATCCGTCAGTCCTATCTTGAGTTATACACATA
Source organism: Holothuria leucospilota (assembly GCA_029531755.1). Classification (NCBI taxonomy): domain Eukaryota; kingdom Metazoa; phylum Echinodermata; class Holothuroidea; order Aspidochirotida; family Holothuriidae; genus Holothuria; species Holothuria leucospilota. Next base: position 12,574,484 of record CM055962.1, on the reverse strand, counting down.
GCTTTTAGTTTTTTGAACCCCGGTGACCTCATCACATTTGATGTCCACCAAAAACTAAAGGAGCCTTTTCGTAATATGAAAAATGTATACACAGGTATGAAAAGTACCTATCACTGTGTCTTGGGATATCGTGGTTATAAGCTAAGTGTTGCATACAGATACACACATAAAGACAATTGACCGCACTTTTGCATATATTCCTTTTGCCTTCAGCAAGGAATGCAAAAAGAGGGGGAGGAAAGATTAATGTCCCTTACTGAATTCAATATTTGTTGTGTGAAAAAGTAGAAATCAAGGGGCCCGAATTTCACAATGTGGAGGATGTTTCCTCTTATCCTCTTGTATTTCCATCTATAAGGACACCTATAATGATTACTGTCTGCCACAAGGTACAGCAATCTAAGCAAAAAGGCATGGATGGATGGGTAGATGGGTGCATATCGTGGTATAAATTTGAGCACATCGAATTTCCTACCCAATACACATAGCATGTCCAGTTTAAAATGATCTGTGGGCTGTACCCAATACACATAGCATGTCCAGTTTAAACTGATCTGTGTTACAGAAACTGTAACACGTGTTACGAGAACTGTTAATGGTACGATACGGTTGAGTGATTTACAGATAAGTAGTTAATTTAGGAGAACGGCTGTCGAGTTCTCCGCATGGTACAGTGGTCAAGAAAAAAGGCATGATACCATGATTTCCGGGGTTCTGTGTTCGATTCCTCTTATAAAGTTAACAGAATTTACTCTTGTTTTTTTGAGGGTTAGGGTTATTCTTAGTGTTATTCTTAGTGTTAGGTTTAGGGTTAGGGGAAGATTGGTGATATTTAAACGTTTCTCGTGTTACAAAATTATAACATGGCACAGTTTAAAACTGTATCCACCATGTACAGTATTTACTGTACATGCTATGAAAATTGGCTGAATTTCCTGTCCTTAGACCAAGGAAAATCGGGTAAGCTATTGCTATTCAATTTGACGTGGCGAGCAACTGGGAAGAAGGGAGTTTTGTGGAGGATGTTATGCTTGTACGTTAATGATTGTCGATTTGAAAAAAGTAAGAAGTTTCGCCGATACAGTTAACATCAGTACTCTTGGTGACAAAAAAAGAATAGCATTGGCTCAAGCACAGTTAATTTAACCGGGTATATTTTGGAATAACTTTCGTAGCAAGTGTCGAATATGCATTTCACGTACATATTGTAACACCTGCAAACAATGAAAGATCTCATCTGTTAAATTGTTCCGGCATATGAAATATTCAGTCTTTAAGACGCAACTGCAGCGCTGATCTACAACCTCCTCCCTTTGAAATTATTAATTCAATGGGACGTGTTCATTTGGTGAGCAGAGAGAGAGAAATCACACACTAAAATCTCATGGCGGTGGTCCCGTAAAATATATGGTAATCATTAAGCTAATGCAGGCCTTGAAGGCAAGTGTTTAATGACGTGAATGCAGGAGGAGCCTTTGGTTTATTAATTTCACGTCGGGTGAATCACCAACATAACAATTTAGATCAAATTGGGTGTAGAACGTTTTTAAGTCGATTGTGATTGAATATTTATATCTGTGGAGACCAAATTTAAGACGGATGTTGGTTGGCATAAAAAAATGGTGAGCGAAAATGTTTTTCATATTTGACACAAAGATTTGCCACGGGGGGTATCATCTCCTACTCTCTAAAATCTTTGGAGTGAAAATCACTCTTTTAGAGTGAAATTAGGGATCACTCTAAATTTGGAGTGAAAAATTTCAATCGAAAAAGAGTCATTCTCACTCTTTTAGAGTGAATATTCAATCTTAATTTGGGAGTCATCCCTAATTTCACTCTTTGGAATTTATAGAGAAAGGATTGTTGGGTGGTGGTTGGGGGGTGGGGGTTGTTCTAGACATAACTTTGTGGTGGAATCCTGCAGTTCAGTTGGAGAGGCCAAGGCGGAGAAGAAATATGCATTGCGACCAATCTGCCAAACCACGTGCACATGATGATAGTTGTAAAAAATTATCGGTGTGACACATGTCGGGAATCAAAACGGCAGGTACACTGACAAGAATTATCCGGGCAAAACATCTGAAATGATGAAGTTTCAACGATTACACGGTGGAATGATTGGAGATAGTCAAGCTTCGTTAGAGGTGACTATTACTTTTGGACTGAAGTAAGGAAAAGCAAAGTCAGCTAGTACAGTAGTGTATGTGCTTCAGTCGTGCGTGCAAACGACTAGCTTAATCAGGTGGACAACGAGAAACCGATTTAAATGGCAAGCCTTGCTTTGGGAGAGGAGAGCCGGAGTGCAGAAAAAAAACCAACATACCTTGAACGGGATTCGAACCCATGCTCTTTCGGAACACATTTGTGCATGGCAGCGCAAACAGCTCTGTCAATCATTTGCTGACGGTGTATTTATTCTAAACAAGGGATATTTGAATGAGTGTCCTCTTTAAATGGTGGACCTTGACTTTACTATTGGTTTCATTCTAAATTTAAGTGCGTTGTTAAATTTACGGGCATATTGAACCAAAGCCGAATTCTGCGTTCAGCTACTAGGAACTTTGATAGTTCGTGTGTTGTGGAAAGGTGCAACTCCTTCCATCTAGGCCTGGAAGTTTAAGATGAGACAAAAAGTAGACTACGAAGCGAGTTTGGGAATTCGAAATCGGGTTAATTATGTAGTTTGGAGACAGCCAAACTGCAAAATGGGTGGGGATTTCCAAGTTTCGAGACAAACATGATGGCGATGAAAATAAGGTAAATGTACCGACAGCATATAGTCGGTTTATCTCAGAAATGACCTTTTTGGAAAGCCAAACTAAATAAATTGACCATATGTGGCGATAAGGGGCCTGGCCATACCAGCGACCCCAAGTTCCGTCAGCTCCTTTACCGAGACGGTGGTGAGAAGTCGATATAAATGTACCTGACTATCACATGCCATTGCAGGGCATATTTTGCACCATATCACTTATTACTTCAAGAGCCGACTTGCCCACTGATAGTGTCCTTTTGAGTCTGAATCGTGAAATTGCAAAGCGCGCGAAACGCGTGAAAATGTTTAGTAGGCTTACACTAAAAACATATGTAATTATTAAGGACAATAAAGAAAAATAAAAACTGTAGGGGTTGTAGACCGTATCGGGGATAACATACATTGTGTCGAAAGCACCTGGACTGCCTGACGGAATAGCCAAACTTTTCTCCGTTAGTCGCCCTCCAACTAACCTTACCGCATGACACACACGAGAGAACAGCAAATAGCTTTGCGATATGGGATGAAATTTACGACCTCTACATAACCTGTGTGCTCTGCCTACATGTTACTTGGTAAGGTTGACAGGACTTATGCTATCTAGCTATGTGGAAAGGAACTATTGAAGAAACTGGAGTGACCCTACAGCGCGCGTAGCGCTCCGAAAATTTTGGGTTCTTATAAGAGAAATTGTCCTCTTGAGAGCAAAGACTGGTAAACCACTGGGAGACTAGTCGTCGTTCACACCGGGCGGATGTACCGACAAGATCAGCGAATGTACCGACAGACCATCCCAGGAAGCCAAGTGGGGGGCAACCGCCCCTTGCCCCCTTCAGTTACGCTAGTGATGGGCACAGAGATGGGTGGCGTTGAATTACTATATAGTGTAGTATTTGTTTGAAACGTTGCTGACAATTTGTCCAATCGCAAACTTCACTGTACTTATGTGGCATAGTAGAAGGTTTAAACAGCTCAGTAGACTTTAAGCAATTTTCTTTTTTGTTTTTGTTCATGGTCACACAAAGTTGTGGAACTAATTATGACAGGTGAACCCTACGAAATACGGTCGCACACAAAGTTTCATTGGTAAATTGTTCAATTGCTCTTTCAGAGTGCAACGCCTTGGGCTGTGCAAATAATTCAACATGCGTGCATTGCGAAACGGGATACAGATGCCTCTGTCCAGCTGGCTTTCAGGGAATTAACTGTGATGTTGGTAAGTATTAATGGGTGTGGGTTATGCCAAGGTACTTAAGAAGTGACGAGAAGCTAGAACTGAATTCCTTGGTTGTGCATCCTTAAGTTCACCATCTCATCATTCTAGCACCCTGCCTTGGAATTTAACATCACCACCGTTACCACCACCAGGGATATTCTCTGCTAATTAGTCTTTGCGAAAAAAAAATTGCGAAAATTGTTACTTATTTTACTTTGTCAAAAGCAATTCACAATACCATACGATCGTTTGCTACTAGTTTTCAAAATACATTTTTAACTGTTTAGATGAGTCATTACGAGCATCAAAGATTTTTGCGTACTATTTTCCAATAGCACCAAAATGAGTCAGCAGATAACCAATAAAATTTTGACTGACTAGTCAAGCTGTGGCCGCTTGTACTGAGAAACTTTGTTTTATCGTGAACTATACACTGAAATTACGTTGCTGTCGCAGGTAGAGGCTCACCCTTTTTAAAAACCTGTGAAAAGGGCCGAACGTCTGTTACTAACATGTTACATTAATTTTTTTCATAGAAAATTAGACCAATTACAACAGAGAAGCAATTAGCATTGAAGCTTTAGCTGGTACCTAGGGTGTGCAGTCCTGGGGTGTGGGGAGGGGATTTCCACCTCACCCTTACATATTAATTCATGGCGTAATTCCCAATGTAACATGAACGCAGCTCTTAAATGCAAAACAATGTACGCCTATTGACTAACTGTAACACAGGACCCAATTTTTCTCTCACGATTTAAGGGGGTGCCTCCTTAACATAGTCCGATCAACTTCGTTCAAAGAGGTTTAGAATTGTTTACGTGTCAACTTTCTGAAAAAGAAACTTTAAACGTTATCTTTCCTTCCTATTGGACTAGTGGGGTAAAAGAGGCGATATCCTAAACCCATAAGGCCCCCTCTTCTCCTATCTATAAAACCCACAGTAAACGGGGGGGGGGGGGTAAAAGCAATAAGAGACTAAGTTTCCTCTAGCTTAGCTCTCAAATTGGTTCGCATGGAAAGGGGATAAATGATTTCAACAAGGCGAGAAGGTCTGACAATCCCTACTTAGTTTCACTACAAAGTTTGTGAATTTTCTTTGTTACCAGATGTCACGAAATCGCATCTAATAGCGTTTAATTCCAGTATTTCCTGGCGGTGACCAAACAGGCCATACCTAAATTTTTTCAGGCCATTTTAACCTCGAATGTAGTTTTTCTTTCTTGTTGTCCATAAACATGACATACTGACAGGGGGGATAATTGGAGTAAATATAACATAAAAGTTAACGCTTGCAATGTACTACTAAAGTAAAACGTTAAAATGCTTTCCAAAAAGCAATTTTTCGGGGAGCCAATTTCGGCTTTTTCATTTTTTGTACCTGGAGGACAACTTGGGTGGCATAATTTTTCAAAGCCCCATGTGACCCCTACCATCCTTTTCCCTCCCACCTACAGGAAATCTTCCTTGCAGCACCAAAGGGAATTTTCGTTAGTGCTTTGAAATACAACCTGGTCAAGCGTGATTTTCGTAATCTCTTTACCGAACATTTCAAGGGAAATACTGCGTTTAAAATGCACCAACATGGCATACAAAGGAAATACCTTAAATCATTATGAAACCATTCAGTCTCACCAATGAACTCTAGTGATAGCTTTATTTCCTCAAAGTATTATACATTACAAGAGTAACAGATGTTGCATCATTTGAGTTCTTGAAAGTTTGGGTGAACAAGTTACTTTTATGCAACAAATAACCGAGTTACTTCCTGTGAGAGCCTTATTTCTTGAAAACTGTCTTATTTTGAATTGTCTATTATTCTGTATCCATTAATATTGGTTTAAAAAATATGAAAATATTCTGTAAAACAAACGCAGTATTTCCCTTTAAGCTTACTGTACTAGGTAATCGGAAGATAATGGAAATTTGAGAGACAGTGCTTCATTCTTGTGTCGTCAATATCGTACCCCAGAGCTTCTGGGGCTTCACCCCCACTGGGACTCTTCTTCTGGGTCCCATTTTGGCCCTGGGGAACGGTCCACACCTCGGTGGGGTCCCTGGCATCTATTAAATTCCAAAGAGTTCTTAGCTTCTGAAACCGATCAAGCCTTCACACCTTGAAGTTGGTAAATAATGGGTTAAAGATTCGCCATCTCAAAAGGGTGTCAATTTTTTAAGTCACGCACCGCTAGTTTGCTACCCTGGGTCGGACCCACATGTAAAAACGTTGCATGTGTAGGTTCGCCCTTTATTATTTCAACCTGTACTTTTAATTTTGTCGTTTCATTCATAGCAAAGCTATGCTATAGACAGGGGGACGCGTTTGCCTAACCCCATTCGGTTTCTGTGCAAGGGGACGGGGAGCTTAAAAATGTTGGGAATCACTGGTCTAGGGGGGCGAGAAAGTTTGTCTTTATGTAGGGTGGTTTAGACACCAAATGATGCCATCTATGGAACAGCTTTGAACTGACTACATTCTTGCAAATTCTCATCATTTTCTGATTTGGTTATATAGTTTGTCTCGTTTTGAAGGAAAGGTGTATCATCAAAAAGGAGAAATATGACCCCGATAGGAAAATAGCATGTGTAACTTAGTTTACATGCAGAATAATTCCATCTTTCCTCAGCTTGTAAATAATAAATTAGATATTTCAGAAATTCTCCATTCCTAGTAATTTATTTTGGGGCGCTACCATGTACCATCCAATGGCATTTGGGGAAACAAAGAGAAATGTACAAACACACCTTTGATATATAGCTCTGGGGAGGAGGACTCCCTGTTACTTCATCAATAAAAGCAGGGCTCTAAAGGTGAACAAAATCTTCTTAAAAATACTTTTTTGCAGCACTCTCTGTTTGGTGAACTAGACCATAATATTTGAGAAATTTAATACTCCATAAGTATTGTCCAAGTGCCCTTTTTCAAGGGCTAGGGTACCACTTTAGCCGTAAATCTTTCCCACACAATACTCAATACACATTTCGTCCCAAACTGGTTATCTTTTTGTCCAATTCTATGTTCGAAAATCTAGATGTCGCCATTTTAGTGCCTAACAAATGACATGTGAAGAACCTTAAAAGCTTCATCTCATAATGTCTGTAATTTAAAATACCAATAACTGCAAGAGGAGATTTGCTCTGTTAAATCCTCAACTAGGCCGATCCAAGCACCACACTAGCGACCTTAAAAAGGTGATACCTCCATAAAGTAGTAGGAAAGTATTTTCCATGAAAATTAGTTTTAAGACTGAATCTCGGAATATTCAGGGATTTTCACTAGCTTAACCGAAAGGGTGGCCTCAACGGGCAATAGCCTCCTTTTAGTGATGCTTTGTAGATGAAAATGTCAGCTGAAAATGTTTGTCCTTATTTTGATATTAAGACACTCAGGACTAGATCCCATACATGGCCCTTTTCTCAGGGGGCCCTGAATCCCCGTTGTCCACTTTCTGTGCTCTTAGCTAGGGGGTTTGCACTCTGAGTGGCCTACTTCGTAAGAAGTTGCTTTTCAGTAATTCTCGTTGGAAATTTTCGGAGGAATTATTTCCAAAGGCCAATTTTAGGCTTGAATCATTCAGTCGTTTATGAATCTTAGGCAAACATACTGGTTAAATAGTGGTATTTGTGGTTCGTTAATGCTTAATTTTAATGACCACAAGTTTGAAATGATCAACCCTTTGACAATCACAGGAGCGTTACCCCTGGACCTCTCCTGAGGCCAGTCGTGGTTTCCATGGGTCCTCCCTAGGACTCCTGGAGGTAACCTTCCCCACTGAAAATAGTTTTTACAAATCAAATAGGTCAGTATAGGAGGATGACTCCCTGCTTAGTTTTGGGCGTGAGCCAGTTCTGCTGTTAATTAGAAAATCCATATCATGAGAGGATAATATCTACAATGAGGAGAGTGAATAGCTGTAAAACCCTTTATTTTCCGAGTTATTTTATTGTGAATGAGAGCGACTGTTGTAGGCCAGGTTTTTTTCCCTGGGAGTTCAAAATAATTGATCTTCACCATGTGGCAATATGTTTATTTTCAATCCATTTCAGTTACACCTAGTGTGGAACCGCCTGAGCTTGACCTGATCGTGACAATTGAGAAATCTCATACTACTCCACGTCTCGGAGACAGGGTCAGGTTTAGTTGTAGTGTAAATGATGAAGCTGCTACTCTTACTTGGTATAAAGACGGTAATCGATTAGCGAATGGTAAGTTGTCAACACCTCTGGTCCTTTAACACGTGTAGTTCATGTAACGTTCTAGGAAAAAGTTGTGCAATTTAAAGAGTAGGTGAGCTTATCTTGAATTTGACTTCCAAACACACTTGACTTATTCCTAGCATGCCAATGAATGAGATTTGGGCATGAAAGGGTTTCCATGTCAAGTAAAGCACCAAACGTAGGACGGAATCGTTTCCTATATTATGAAAACGTTAAGGTGCCGTCAAATTACAAAATTAGTTCCTGTATTATCTTAACATTTTGCAACAAAATGATGAAATGTTCACTTATTATTGTAACATTTTGCAGTTAAATGATGGATTACAAACTTAGCATATTTCAACAATTCAACATTTCGCAGAAAATTGATGAATTACCTACTTGCCGGATCCCAACAATTCAACATTTTGAAGAAAAATAATAAATTACTCACCCATTGAAACTCAACAAATTGACATTTTGCAGAAAATTGATGAATTTCGCATTTAGAAGATCTCATCCGAGTCAATTTAACATTTTGCAACAAAATGATAAATTACTCATTTATCGGAAATCCACAATTTAACATTTACAGAAAATTAATAAAATTACTCACTTACCAAATGTTATCAATTCATCATTCTGCAGAAAAATATAGAATTACTCACATATTAAATTTCATCAATTCAACATTTTGCAGAAAAATGAGAAACTAAACAGTTATCAAATCTCAACAATTTAACAATCTTCAGCAAAGTGACGATTTTCACATTTACCAGATGTCCACAATTCAACATATTGCAGAAAAATGATGAGTTACCCATTTACCACATGCCATCAATTCAACATTTTGCAGAAAACTGATAAATTACCCACTTAGAAAATCTCATCAAATTCAACATTTTCCAACAAAATGATAAATTACTTATCTATCGGATCTAAACAATTTAATACTTTGCTATAGAAGCTTAAAAGTGCTATCAAGATAAGAATATCTTTGGCACAGAAGTTGACAATTTTCAGAAAAATGTCTAGATAACGACATAATATCACGTCAAAAAACAGAAAAATGATCAATTGTTCAGTTGTGTCATATGAACAATTCAACATTTTTCTTCAGAATGTTAACTTGTTCACTTCATTCTAAGCGAGCAATTTAACAATTTTCTGCAAAATGTTCAAATGACAACTTAACATATCCTGTCAATTCAACAATTTTCTGCCAAATGTTGACTTGTTCACTTTTTTCTAAGTGACCAATTAAACAATTTTCTACAAAATGCTTAAATGACAACTTATCACATCCTGTCAATTCAACAATTTTTTTGCAAAATGTTGACTTGTTCACATCTTTTCTAAGTGAACAATGAAACAATTTTCTGCAAAATGATATGTTTCTATTTCCTACGGTGGCCATAAGGTAACATACGACTTGTCATGTCTTCTCTTCCATATTGGTTACATTTTTCGGTACACTAAGTATGACATGCACACGAGCACAACTTATTGTGTTGTAAGGGGATGAGGAGGCAGATACCGCATGGGGTCCAGGCCTAGTGCCCAGACCTAGGGCCCCTGGCGGGATCCAGGGATGAAGCACCCGGAAGCTCTCACAATATTGTATTTTACCAAAGGAGAAATCGACTCAGTTGCTATTTTAAGAAGTATCATTTCATGGTTTATAAAACTCGCCCAACAAAGTTACCAACCTTAAGCGCCCATGGCGAGGTTGAAGGCAAAACTGAGGTTATTTCACAAATGTGGACGCTATAGCATGAGCGCAATAGGAACATTACTTTCTTCAGAAATTATTTCTGCCATTACGGAGAGTTTTATTTTTGTTGTAAAATCAGCCGGGTATGGTATGGGAGGTACAGGGGGATAAGTACGCGCCAAGTATATTTTGGCAGATGGTACTTTAAAACCCTTAATTTCCAAAGCAAAATGGTTCTGTCAGGACGAAAGTCTGACTTATCGATGTTAAGTATATCTCTAGAAAATTGTTTGCTGCTATATGACTTTTAGAACAAGCCGTAGTACAATACCGTCAGTCTTAAATCGTTAATGGGTTAAAGATTCACCATCTCAAAAGGGTGTCAGTTTTTTAGGTCCAGTGCCGCTGCTTCACTCCCCAAGGTCGGACCCACACGTAAGTTTAACGATGTATGTATCTGTAGGTAAACTCATTTTTTCAATATGTTTTTATTATAGTTTAAGTTCATAGCAATACTATGCTATAGCCTGGAGAGGGGCGTTAGCCTATTATCAATCGGTGAAAGGGGCGGTAAGCTGAAAAGGTTAGAAGCCACTGTTTTAGGGAGTTTTACCGAGGGTACGGCAGTGTTGTCTAGAGTCACAGTTTCTTTATCGGCCTAACGTTGTGAAGAACATGTATCAACAATATTCAGGATATTTGCCTTGAATTTATTTTAGCTCCCGACCCCACCTCCCTGGGTCTACCCCCTTCTCAACACACTATAAAAATACCACGACAATCATTAGTAATTTCGTCTTCTTCTTTTACAACCCGAAACTTAAAACATGTCAAAAGTAAGCAGGAGAGTTGAGTAATGTCTACAACAATATACCTTATTTGAATACTAAAAAGGAGAGGAAAATATTTGGAGTGGAACATACTTTTTTGGACAAAAAAGAAAAATTAGAATAACACACAAAGTGAAAGAAGAAATAAGCTTAGACGAGCTTTGTGTAAGAACGTTCAATAGAAAACAATAAATCATGGAATATCACAAAGGCGTAGAAGACGAGAAAATGGGAGTGGCGGGAACACGGCCACACCTGCTGATGAGATGGTGGAACATTGCGACCCCTTTTCTTTCCACCACTCCCTCAAAATACCCACTTAATTTCCTAGTAATAATGTTCTGTCAATTTTGTCAATCGATAAATTATCTTTATCATCTGGAACACCTTAACTGCCAAAGAGTTTCCAATACTGGAAGCAGTCCCTTCCTCTAAATTCCACTCCATGACACTGTACGCGTGTATGTCATGAGCCTTACCTTCCACCCCTCCCCCCGTGGCGTAGCCAGCATTCCATTGTTAGGGGGAAAATTTCTCTCAAGGGGCAACCTGATGATGATTGGTCTCAGAAATTACCAAGAAATATGAGGCCACCTCTTTGGCGCAAATACACATCCAATGGCCCAGTGGAACATGTCACATTCTTACTTACTTTACGTTCGTTACTTGAATTGCAGAGACACTCGTCTTGGTTTCTGCTTAAATATGTCCAGGATGTCATCACAGCCCAGCTTCTTGGTTATTTATTTTTTCAAAAGTTAAGCTCTGTAGCCTCTCAGTCTTGGCCGTACGGATCGGGCGGTCAGAAAGCTGGCTAAATCGGGCAGCTATTTTGTCTCAGTCGGAAAAAAATTGGACAGTTTAAAGGGTCTGGAGCAGTGGCGGCACCAAGGAAACATCCCCTAAAGCAGAAAATTCCCAGTTTCCTGAGACTTCATTTTTCACCAAGAGATATGCTTAATTTTCAGAGCTACTGGGGGCTTGGTCCCATAGACCCCCACCAGGGCTTTGTCCCATGGACCAACTAGGGGCCCTTTGCCGGCCCCTGGAACCCATCCACTAAATCAAAATTTCCCTATCATGAGACTTAATTTTTCAGACAGAGATATGCCATGGCGGGCTCCTGGACCCCACCCGCAAAAGCTCGCGCTTGATTTTTCGCTACGTATGACCTTTTTTGCCCCAACATTTTCTTTTGCCCTCCTCCCCCTTGAAATCCTGGTGCCGCCACTGGTCTGGAGTCGGGCAAAAAACCACCGCCCTCTCTGAGAGAAAAGTCCCGTAAGGCCATGCTCTCAGTGTGCACTGAGACCCGTCTTGCTTGGTTATATGCATGTTAATGTTAAAGGTCAACAAGGAATTATTCTGGCACAAAAGCAACTTTTTTAATCAGCGGTTTAAATGCTTCTTGTAATACAAATTGATGATCATAATACCCACCTGGTCAGTATCATGGGCGTAGAAAGCTATATTCTCGACCGGGGAGCTGAACGTTCTTTCTGACTGTCGTGATAGAAAGGGTCACTCTCCTTTTGAAAGATTTGAGGGACCTTAGATGCAATTTGGTTCAATATTAGAACAAATATGTAAAGTAAAATGATGTTAATCTAGAATTATTTTATAAAAGGAGGGAACAAATATGGCCCGTTTGGAAAATTTTTGAATATTTGTGGGAACATAGATGCAATTTGGTGCAGTATTTGAGCAAATATTTAAGGTAAATGCTGTAACTGTTGTCATATCTTACAGACTGAGGGTCGGAACAAATAAGGCCCATTTGGAAAATTTTTAAAAATGTGTGGGACCTTAGATGCAATTTAGTGCAATATTTGGGCCAGGGGCGTAGCCCAAGGGGTGGGGGTGGGGAATGGCTCACCCCCAACTCGCAAAAATGTGACTCTGGCAGGGCAAAAATATATATTTCGCAGGGCAAAACTGCGAAATAAAAAAATCAAAAATGAAAAAATAGATTATAAATTCATGCATGCATACCATCATTACCATGTATATATAAAGGTTAAAGTAAATATTAAGTATACTGTTATACTATGTTATGCGGCTCTCGACTGTGAAATACATACAATGTACAGTTCTGTTCTTTGTGTTGCATGGCTGCCGACAAAGTAAAATATGAATCCACAGCTCAGTGACAGAATCAGCGTTTTTTCACCTTTCCATTTGCAACATGAAGTCACAGGGCACTGACTGATTTCTCAGGGCAAAAATACCTTCACCCCCTCCAACAAAACCTATTGAGTTATGCCCCTGATTTGAGAAAATGTTGAATGAAAAAAATGCAAATGTTAGACATATTTTAAAGAATATAGGGAATAAATAGGCTTTGTGTGATTTCAAACAAAGTAGAAAGTGTTTCAAATACATCACTGGATTTTATTTGGGGGAAAAACTGCAACACACAGCAAATTGGGGAATTTCCCCCTGGGCCCCCTCAGAGTACGCCACTGTTGACACTACCACAAGTTGGCACCCCCACCACCCCAACCCCATCTTCAAAGTTGGGGGTAATTTTCACCATTTGCGAATCGCTGAACTGGGGTAGGCGTCTAAGGGGAGGGGAGGGGTGTCCCCTGTCATGATCCACGCCCATGGGGAGAGCCAGCATAATGGATTTATTTTAGCAAATAACTGCGGCAGGAATTGACGAATAGGTCTGTTGGGAAATCGACGGAGGTGGGAAAGCTGTGGCTTGAGGTAGGGTAGTTGTCACTTTTAAACGATTGATTCTTTAATATTTTGTATTATAAATTGCTGCAAAGTATAAAAATTTTCTAGCGTTTATTGCTCTGCTCATTAAATTTGAATCGGAATATATCGAAGCTTTTTTTAAAAAATATTTCGGACCCAACAAGCCCTGCACCCGAATATGTTCCCTTGGTGATCTTTACACGAGAGCGTCTTCATTTCGAATGTGCCTCATTTCTGCGACCTTTCCTCTCCTAAGGGTCACTTGTACCGTACCCTTGAAAAGAGGACGCACTTGGGATACAAATTTGTCAACGGAACAATTGTGCCGACAACCTGACATAACATAAGGTTTGGAAACAAAAGGTGTGTGCTAGAAATAAGATGTTTTTCTACATCTTTGTTAAATTAAGATATATTGACTATATTGATATATTGACTTGTATGGACAACGGCGATCGGAGTTCTCTGGCTCAAACCCGTCTTGAAATTCAACCCTATACACCATCACCGATCCCTCTGCTACACCCCTGCATGTATGCAAACCGTACCATAATGTAATAATCCCCCACCCATCCACTCACTCACAAACAACGCTCAAAAGCTAAGCAGTCAAATCAACTGGTCATGTAGTTTGACGTATGTAATCCAGTGGTAATACGTTGGGAGCTAGGCAGGCCAGTTGAAATGAACTTAAGAAATCTAAGGGGACCATGTGCCCTTTGATAGAAACATTTAAAGGCCGAATACTATCTTCTTTTTTCTAAAAGTGGAACCTACTGCCGCTGTGCGTGATGCTCCGCATAAGCAATGGAGTAGGGAGTACAATCTAGTGACCCACAACTGGAAAAGGGGCCGTGGCGCCGCTAGATTAAACAAGAAGGTTATAGAAGTTGAGGCGTAAAACTACAACAAACTCAAACTCTTTCCTCTTATTTGCCTTTTCTTATTTGAACTGTACATTTCTAATAATATTCAAGAAAAAAGAAATTGGTATCGATATAGGCCTATAACTTTTGTAGCCTGCTAAGCCTGTTAACAGTTGCTACTCAAGGCAATCTAGGAATCTTTCTTTCCAAAACAGGTTCTTGTTATTAAGCCATACAGGCCAACAAATAGTGACGTTTTGCTCCGATAAAATCATCCAAAACCACCTTTTCCCCAGCCATATACTTCTCAATCAAAACTGAATTGTGAAATGTTTCCCGAAAGTTTGGTCAAACAACTGGTGACAGAGGAAATTTCTTCCCCAACTGCTAACACGTATACGTCTTTTTCCTGCAAGCCACTTCTTGGCTTCCGTATGAACTAAATCTCCTTTGAAACACGTTAGATGCTATTACGTAACCCAATGCTCGATAAAGGATAGGTACATTCAGGGCCGTAGCTAGGGTCATATGTTTAAGGGGGGGTATGAAGGTCCCAAATTCCGACTGGATGGATGTTTTTCCGACTGAATGACGGGGTGTAAATTGCATCTTTTTATGCGCCCTGCGTTTTTATATACAGCAGTGGGGATTCTTCCTTTTTCACTACATAAAGATGCGGCCCTGGGGAGGAGTCTAAGGGGAGGGGAGGAATTCTTTTTAAGGTTGCTTAGATGCAAAATGGTGCTATCTTTGGGATATTTTTGGAACTGATCATATATGGCTGGAAAATGTCCATAATTTAGTGAGTTCTAATTTTAGGTTAGGTGAAAGCAGAGAGTATGTTGTCTAATAGAAGAATACGCTGTCAACAAACCCCCTGAAGCCCCCCTCCCTCCCCGTGACTACTTTACTGTCATCTGTTCAGGCAAAGCTTTTACGCAAAAATACGTACATGCAGTCAACAGAAACTTTCTTGGACTATTACGAAAATTTTCCTTTCCTTCATTGTGCATTATAAAAGGGCATCTAAGGCTGGCAGATACCTGTATAGGGCCCCCTGAAAGCTCTGGATCAGTTATATAAAATAGGGGCAATGACATAATACTTATTATCTGACATCTAAATAATAATATAGAGTCTAATGCCAAGCACTTTACATCTATCGTATTTTACTAATTTTGAACGAAAATCCAGACGAACAGATTCCGGCAATGGGGAATGGGCGGGAGGGAGAGTATAGGTGCAGGAAGGTGATATAAGACCTCCCTGATAGGTATAGCAAAAGGGGTGAAGGACTTACAAGCGCGTTTCAGAATGTACACCTAGTTTATGCTAGAAAAGTTCACTGGTACTTTTGTGCTTATAATGTTCATAAGTGATACAACGTAGATTGTGAGGATTGCGCGCAAAGCGAGCCGAAATTTGGGTACACTTCAATGCCAAAAGGAAAAACCTGCATGCAGGCTCAGCCAGGGTAGGTGCTTTGATATGCTGAAATGAGGACCAGCCACTCTAAGCCCCGACAGATGCAATGGGTTGCTGAACTCAAAATATAAGGGGCGCGAAGCGCGCCGAAAAATTTGGGGTTATATTGAAAAAGATTTAACATTTTTGCTTTCATTAAGGATAGTTGGAAAAGTTTGGGTTTTTATTGAAGAATCTGCCCTATACTTAAGAGCAAAACCATGAAATTTGTTTGGGCGACTGCATGATCGTCGTCGGGGATTACATTCTTTATCTTCCCCATTAAGGCTCCCCTATGAAAATCTTCCAAAAGTTAGGAAAAACAGGATAGAACTTCGCAACGATGCATTTTCGTGTTTCTCTAGAATCACGCCTTCACGGAAGAACGGTATTTGTGGAAACGTTGAATAAACCCAATATGTTTGAAACGGCGGGCGTTACCACTAGATAGAAGTATAGATGAAAGCGCGCGTAGCGGGCGAAATTTTTTGAAGTTATAGAAAGAATCGTTACAGAACTTACTGGCTACGGGCCTGATGAATAGCCATTTGGAATATTTTCTGAGCATATCTATGTCTTCACCACTACTAGTCTATATAAACCTTTGCGCAATTTTGGGGAGCTAGAAAAAATTGGGGGCTAAATCCCCATAGTTCCCCCCGTAGCGATCGAGTGCAAATCGTGACGCACGCGCGCGAAGCGCGCCGAAATTTTTCATTAAATGAGCTTTCCATGACAAAACCTGCATTCAAAATCTGCATTGAGACACTTTCAATTGCCCAACAAACCTACATGACACTCAAAAATCCAGTCTTTTACCTGGTAATTTGTAAACAGCTTTCAACTTCTGCTGCTGTGCTTCTCCAAACTTTGCTATATAAGATATTGATAATAAGAACAACACTGAGGTAAGGTTTGAAGCGCTCGGAGCGCGCGAAAATTTTGATAGTTCGAGAAGAATTTGCAAAAATTCTGATAGTTTGAGAAACGTTTGTGATAGAAAATAATTATAATAGATTCATCACATACATAAATACAAATATTCCGTGACAAAGGACAGTTTTGATTCGATTTTACGTGAGAAAAATAACGTTTGGTATTATTCTCACTTGATCTAGTTGGAAACTTTATGCACAGTTGACATGGGCTTAAGCCGCGGTCACACTACAACGAATTCGGATCGGATTCCGATCCGATTTTGGTGAGTTTTTATTAAAATCTTCTCCATTTCGGGTCGAAAAGAACCCAAAATTTGCCAACCTGTGTAATTATATGATTTTTATCGCAGGACTACGTAAAATTAAATTTATACAAATTATTTCGTGACGTCACATCGACAGACAGCTTTTATCGGACTACGCGTGTCCGATAAAAGCTGTTTGTCGGTGTGACGTCACGAAAAAATCAGTTAACATTTTATTTTCATAGACCTCTGATGCAAATCATATATTTACACAGGTTGGCAAATTTTGGGTTCTTTCCGACCCGAAATGGAGAAGATTTTAATAAAAACTCACAAAAATCGGATCGGAATCCGATCCGAATTTGTTGTAGTGTGACCGCGGCTTTAGTCGAAAAAAATGTGCTATATATAGACTGAAATATCAGAAATTCCAACTGGTATTTCAGATTTTCCGACTATCGTCGCTCTGACGAACTTTGGGGGTGAGACACCCCCACACCCACCCCGGTCGCGACGGCCCTGGGTACATTTCAAGGAGGTAAAAACACTTTTCACGCTAAAAGTTAACGTTCCTGAAAACTAAAAATATAAGGTAAAAATTAGATTAAGGTAAAAATCAAGTAGAACAAATGTAACAAATATTTTTACCTTTGCAATTTCCAACAATACTATTTTCGTAGAAGTAGTTGTCCATATTAAAAATGATCTTGCCTTACAACAACAGGCTCTTCGAGTCCTCAAAACCAATTTCAATAAAACATGGTATTGGCTTCTGACAGTGAACAATTAATACGTACAAGTTCTTTAATATAGTTACCAGTGGCGCCGCCAGGATTTGGTGATTGGGGGACAGAACAGGTGATGTCATAATGCCACCTCAGTTTTCCCCCAAGTCTGCTTAAATTGTATCATTTTTGTGCGCCCCTCCGATTGTACACAGTAGTGTGGAAACCTTTTTTTCACTACATAAAGGTACCGTCCTTGGAGAGGGGTCTAAGGGGAGGGATGTCCCCCTCCTCTTTGCGAAATTTTTGTTGATTTAAAGGTTGCTCAGATGCAAAATGCTGCTATCTTTAGGATATTTTTGGAACTGATCATATATGGCTGGAAAATATCCATAATTTAGTGAATTCTAATTTTTGGTTAGGTGGAAGAGGAGAGTGTGTTGTCCTAGAGAAGTGATATTGTCAACAAACCTCCCCAAGCCCCCCTTTTGGCTATAGGCTTTAATGCCTTCTATTCGGGGAAAGTTTTTACGCAAAAATACGTGAGTGGCGTCCACAGAAGTATTCTTGGACTATTAGGAAAATTTTCCTTCGTCTCATTGTGCATTATAAAAGGGTATTTGATACTGACAGACACCGATATACGGTAGTGCCTCCTGGGTGCTCTGGATTAATTATATAAAATGGGGCACTGATATGATGATTATTACCTGATATCCAAATGATGCTAAAGAGTATGATGCCGAGCACGTTACAACTATGGTATTTGTACTAAGTTTGAACGAAAATCCAGACGAACATCTTCCATCAATGGGGAATGGGAGGGAGAGTATAGGTACAGGAAAGTGATATTAGACCCCCTGATAGGTAAAGCAAAAAGGGTTAAGGACTAAAAGGTGTGTTTCAGAATGTTTTTTTTTTCGTCGTAAGTGTATTAACAATCACCATCTATACCGGTAGAGGCTGCGCGCGAAGGTCGGTAAGAATTTTTGAAAAATGTACAACGGCAAATATACGCACTTTTAACCTTCCACATCATGCTACAAATTAGATTGAAAGATCCCATAGGCCCCTACAGATGTTGGGGATGTACTTCTGTTTTTCGGAAAAGTGTTGTGATCAGAATAGTTGCATGTGTTGTAACCTTAATAATGGTCATGAGTTGGAGTGAAAACCGTGACGAATGCGCGCGAAGCTGGCCGAAATTTTTCATTATAAATAAGATAACCATGACAAAACCTGCATTCATGCTCTGCATTGAGACATTTTCAACAAACCTATTTGCCAATCACAAAGCCAGTCCGAGTTTACCTAAGAATTCGTTAACAGATTTCAGCTTTTGTTGCTGTGCTCCTGTGGGAGGTGCTACCGGAAATTATTGATAATTAGGACAATACTGAGGTAAGGTTCGTAGCGCGCGGAGCGCGCGAAAATTTTGAAAGTAAGTTTGCTAAGGATTTGCGATAATTCTGATAGTTTGAGAACGATTTGTGATAGAAAATGGTTACAATAGATCCATCACTCGGTCGAAAACACACCTCACCCTACCCCATACAGAAATAAATATAATAAATTCTAATGGTGGTCATTTTTAAATTCAAAATGACGGTCTGTCACATGCAGATAGCGATGGATACAAAGCTTTATTTGAATCAGCGTACGCACTCAACACTGCCTATGAGCAAACTTCCATGCTGTGTCAAAAATTTTACAAGTTTTCCCTTAAAGGGAGATATTGCGTTTAAAATGCACCAGCATGGCATGCAAAGAAAATACCTTAAATCATTATAAAACAGCTCAGTCTCACCAATAAACTCTAGCAATACCTTTATCTCCTCAAAATATTATGCATTACAAGAGTAACAGATGTTGCATCATTTGATTTTTTGAAAGTTGGGGTGAACAAATTACTTTTGTGCAACAAATAACCAAATTTCTTCCTGCGAGAGCCTTATTTCTTGAAAAGAAAGCTACCGTACTGTCTTATGTTGAATTGTCTATCACTCCGTATCTATAAATATATTGGTTTAAAAAACATGAAAATTTTATGTAAAACAAACGCAATATTTCCCTTTAACCGCTGTAGTATTACTAAAGTGTAAATCACCTCAAGAGGGACAGATTGTGGGACCAAAGCCGTCGCATCTCTACCATGGCTCCGGTTGAGGCCAGAACGTTTGCCAACCCAAACGGACCACAAAGAAAAAAAAAAAACAGATTTGGCATTAAAATGTCAGCGGCAACCAACTATGGGGGAGAATATGGAGAATGTTTGACATCTTACTACCCAAGTCACAGTAAACTACTAGATTTCCTTCTAATACACAATTACTTTAACAGCAGTTTTTTATCTAGTATACCATGGCATTTGGGGGTTTACTATCTAAAGATGGCAGCATTTTGGTTTAGGCCGGAGACTTAAAAGAAATGGCCGATGAGTTTAGGCTTCGCAACGCTAAAGTGTATGCATCCGGTGAGAGGTCAGATGTGCGATGAATCACAAAATACTGGTTGTAAAGTGGTGGACTTAGTTTAATACAACTATGTGAAACACTCTAATATTACTCGACTATAATTTTTTTTCATTTATAACTGCACATATTCAATTTGTTACGGTACCTTACAAATTGACTATCACTGCAAACTAAACTTAGGCATGAGTAGCACCGTAACAAAAAGTTGAAACCTAACTACTTAATGCTAAATGTATTCCGTCAAGGCGTCACATATCTAGTCAAGGCTTTCAAATACCCTTCCAAGAATAATTATCCTTTTTGGGATTTACTGAGTACAACACCTTACGCACGTTAATGTTCGTGATATAGATACGCCATTGGATGTACGTCATATTTTCACTTTCAAAGTTTAAGACTATTCTAGAAGGAAGATTGTAATTTAAATCTGCGCTTCGTTTATTCCACTAGTTAATATCTTTCATAGAATACCAATAATTTCATTTATCTGGCAGGTATTTTGGATGATTTGCATGTGAGCAATTCAGAAGTTTTGATCCTGGACTTTTCATACATCCATCAAGGACAGTACGATTGCAGTGCAGTTGGAAGAGACGGGGCATTTGCAGAATCGGTTTTTGCATTCTGTAAGAAACTGTTTGAATCGAGTTCGTTCCAGGTCTGGTTTTGAGTGAAAAGATCAATTATGTACTTCTAAAATACAAGTAACCCAACTAACGTCGAATTTCACATAACATTTAGTTTCATTTTCATTTCTTTCTTTAAAAATATTATGTCAGTTGAAGGGGTCTTTAGGCTGACAACGGATCTGAATTCCATATCATTAGCTTGGTCTCAAAGTTGTGCCCAAGGAAAACCAAGGCTCTCGCTTAGCACACTCCGTTGTAGTTCAATATGATAAGCCTATTTCAAAAAAAAAAGTCATTGAACCGTAATACGGGTGGCGTTGGTTTCCCTCTCATTGCATTCCCAAATACTTTTCCTGCAATAGCAAAATTAGAAATCCATAGACATGTTTGTTTCTTCTTTTTTATCGCTCCGTAAGGAGCATGAAATATTGTAATTACTTTGACACTTTGACTACTTTGAGCTATTTACAACAGTACCAGTTACCATAGTAACACTTGGCATAGTAAAGCTTTATTTCAAGAGGTACTGGTCTCAAGTGCTAACCCATGGTAGGCACCCCGGAGTTAGCGAAGTTTATGACTGATGGAGGGGTCAGAACGAGTCCATGTATGTGTGAGGCTGAAATTGTGTATGTGTGTACCCTAATGCGAGAAACCTATTTAAACTTTCGTGGAAAGGTACCCCAGTAAGTACCCTTGTGTCTCGCATTCTACAGGAATTAAAGATCATGCCCAGTTAAAAATCCTGTTTAAGCCTGCTGAACAGGTTTTAACAGGTTTCAACAGGTTTGAGATTTCAGTAGGTACCACGGGCAACAACAGGAACCCTGAACTTCATAGGAATTACCTGTTGATTCCCTTTGACTTTATTCACCTCAACCAGGTAATTGGAAAATTCCTTCTTCATACTTGTTAATACTCGTTCAAACCTGTAGGACTTTCAACATGCGTCGACAGGAATTTTCTCCTGTGAACCATCAAATTTTATGAAAAAAATTTCTTGGTTGTAATTCCAAGAGGAAATATTGCACTTAAATGAAATGTAATGCATATAATAGGGTTGTCAAGAACTACCAAAACAGGTGATCGCCATGGAAACTGAGGTCAAAGTTTACGTGATGGAAGGTTAGATGTATCTTTTTACACTTTATTTTTTTAAATTCCTTCTAGTCCATTGGACCGATTTTATTGATTCTTGCCGAAGGCAGGTAAGGAATCTATGCGATGGGGATGTGGGTATAAGGGTGTGTGTACGTAAAACTTGGCTTGTAAACACGGTATTTCAAGATAGCAATGACGAGGACACTTTTCATATTTACAGTATACATTTGTCATGTTAAGAAAAAGAACCCTATTGTTTTTGGTGGAGGTCAAAGGTCATTTAGGGTCACAAGTGTTCAAAAACCGAAAATCTTGTAACACGATATCTCAAGATAGCAATGATGGACACTTCATATTTAAGATGTAAATTTTTCATGTTGAGAGGAAGAACGCTATTGCTTTCGCTGGAGGTTAAAGGTCATTTGAGGTCACCAGATGTAGAAAACCGAAAGGCTTGTAAACATGATATCTCAAGATAGCAATGACAGACACTTTTCATATTTGGTATGTAGATTTGTCAAGTTAAGAAGAAGAACCTATCGTTTTGGTGAAGGTCAAAGGTTATCTAGGGTCACCAGGGGTCAAAATCTCCCAAGAATTCCCAGGATCGTCATCTGGACTCACCAGAGGTCAAAAAGCAAAATTTCCCAAGAAATCCCACGCTCGTCATCAGGGGCCACCAGAGGTCAAATAGCAAAATATTCCAAAAATTCCCAAGATCGTCATCTAGGGTCACCAGAGGTCAAAAAGCCAAATCTCCCAAGAATTTGTAAGATTGTCATAAGCTGTCACCTAGGGTCAAAATGCAAAATTTTCGAAGAAATCCCAAGATCGTCATCAATGGTCACCAGAGGTCAAAAAGCAGAATATGCCAAGAATTCTCAAGATCCTCATCGGAGGTAACCAGAGGTCGGTCAAAAGAGTAAAGTTTCCCGAGAATTCCTAAAATCATCATCTAAGGTCCCCAGGGGTCAAAAGCAAAACTTCCCAAGAATTTGTAAGATTGTCATATGCGGTCACCGAGGGTCAAAAAGCAAAATTTCCCAATAATTCCCAACATCGTCATCAGGGGCAATCAGAGGTCAAAGAGCAAAATATCCCAAGAATTCCCAAGATCATCATCTGGGGTCACCAGAGGTCGAAAAGCAAATTTTCCAGAGAATTCCCAAGATCCAAGATCCATTGAAGGTAAAGTCCCTTTCAAGACACGTCCTTTTTTCTTTTTTGTTATATCTGGTGGGTTCAAAAGTCATGTGAGGTCAGCAGAGGTCAAATTGATAAAACATCGTAAAATGATAAAGTCAAGAGAGATAAATTTGAGGGATAAACCTCAGTACAACAAAGCATCCCCATTCTGCAAGGAATCACTAAGCCTTTTGACTTTCTGTTTCAAACTTGGTAGGAAGATAGCCTAGAAAAGTAAATTTTGTCTCGCATAAACATAGGTCAGATGTCAACACTCAAATTTTTTTATAAAAAAGAAACGGGTGTTTACTTTTACTTCAAATGTAGATATTGAATTAACATGGAACTTCCTCAGGTAAAATAAAAATGATGTCAAGTTACACCAAAATGTGTGGTTGATATAGAAACCGAGGTGAAAGGTCACGCGGTAGAAGGTCAAATAGATCTTAAATTAGCTATGTGACAAACGTCCTCGCCAAACGATTGACCAATTTATTTAAACTGTTAAAAACAGACCAAAGGGTAGGTAAATGTATCACGCTGACCCCGGAACCAATGGAAAGGGGCTAAAGGTCAAATTTTGTTTTTAGCTGTCAATTCAAGATACAACTGTATATCTTATGGTGGCTTTTCAGATACAATAAAAGTACAAGGTGTTACCAAAATGGTTGGTTGCCATTGGAAGTTTAAAGTCAACTGTGGAATTTTCAAGGTCCAGTGTATAATGTACTTAGGTATAGTTCATATTAAAGCCTCTACTGAATTGCCAGCTGCTTTTTTCAAACCACGTGTTCTCCATTATGGTTAAGATGTAATTGTTTTTCAAATACCGATGTCTATAATGGATTCGTACGGATCAATGACTGAGGAGTATGGAAGAGTGTATGTGAATCTGAGTGCCAGCGACCAGTCAAACTTTGTGAAGACGATGTAGTCCAGTTTATAGTGGTGGTTGTCTGCTGACTCAGTATGGAAAACCGTACAACGACCGAAATATTGAGTCTGCAGATTCCCGACTAAGAACAGTTGGCTACGGCTAAAAACTTTTTGCTACATTGAAGAGTATGCTATTTTATACACATTAGGCACTGGGTAATGTGAGTCGATATAATACTCTTATCACGTTTCACGAAATGCGTACTAGCAATTAGATATGCAAATCGGTGGATTGCACTCTTTGTTTCTTAACCCAACTTGTATAATATTTGTCTATCCAACTTATTTTCATATCATACAGACGCAAATAGTCACCTCCATTATACTTTCAAGTTGTGTTTATTTTTTGACGACATAAATACTTAACGTGTATTCTTATTATGTCAAACACTAAATTTTGAGTACCCCTTTTGCTAGTGAGGGAGGATTGTCATCAATCTTAAAGATCAAAATTGGGCATATATTCACGACACATGAAAACGTGATCAAACATTTTTCAAGTTTCTTGTTGTATTTATGGTTTCTTTACGTTTAGGGTTACCTTTCCGCTTGCTGTTTGCGACGTATCCTGTAAATGTTACTGTGGCCCAGAATGCAAACCACACCCTCCCATGTTCAGCGATTAATCGCCTACATATTATACGATGGGAGAAAGATGGTGCTCCTGTCGTTAAAAACGAGCATGTTTTCAAAGTAAGACAACATATTTATGTAACTTTGATAGGTATGACATAACAATTTACAACCAAACAGATATTAAACTTGAAGATCCATTTCACCATCATAATAACACTGATTTGCTGGTAACGCTGAGACAAGATTCATTCAAACAATTTCTACATTTTGGAGCAAGCGTAATGAGTGTACCTCTATTTTTGTGAAAGATATTTTGCTTCTTTTCGTAGACCAAGATTTTTTTGATGAAATAGACGTCTCGTCAGCATAGTTTAGGTAGATATGCACATGAAAAGTGAAACCCGTCCAGTTTAATATGAAAGCAACCGTAGTAGTACCCTACTTGCGCAGTTGTAACTCAATGTGTTCATTTGTAATAGTCAAATATTGCGCATTATTAAAGTGATCATGACACGGCCAAAATAACTTTTGTGTATTGCAAGATTGGGTACAGTAATGTAAAAGTATCATCTCACACACAATTAAAACCGGCGCAGTTCGGCATAAATAGAATTTGAAGAAAAACGTCCAGAAATCCAATTTCGAAAAATGCCGCAACAGGTCACCTGACTTTTATGACGCAATTGGCGGCACCCCGCACTGCGCTATGTAAGGACGCGTATCTAGATGTGAAAATAATGCAACGCTTTGGGAAAGTTTCATATCTTAGAAACTTCATGAAAAGGATTACATCACAATACCCGCCTAACATACAGAGCTTAAAGCGCGGAACATGTTGGGGGCTTCGGAGCATATCATTGGCTAATATGTTCGCGTGCATATTATGCGCCCGTGTTCTAGCTTCCCTGCATATAATAAACAGCTTTGTTTTTGTGCAAAAAGAACGCGGTCCGAGCGCGCTGTACAGAACAGCTATGAACATGTATGGACAGTCCATAACAAGCGCGCCTTTACTCAGTGAGCTGTTCAGTAACGTTGCTATTGTGAATGGTAAGCAGTCACCGCGCAACGACGCATAGTTCACGATGTGGTCACTGGTCACGCGCGCTGCTGTATAGTATCGTAGCACAGGTGTTTGCAATGATGTACCTGCGAATACGCGTTAGCATGCACATGATTCGATGTGTAGAACAATGGGTGAGCTGCCTGGTACAGTGTTACTAACCGTGCCTCCAATGACGTCACGATCTTGAGACGCGCTCACATACTTTTTTTTCGCTTTTGGATTTCAGATGGCTGAGTCTGGCCTGTAAATGGGAATTCACAAGGTCGTATTACTGTGTTTATGGACGTAGTTGAGTCGGAAAAACATTTGCTTCATTTCAAGCTGTACCCAAAGAATATTTACTGAGAAACGTACTTTGGCCGTGTCATACCCACTTTAAGTTTTGTATAAAATACAGACCGTTTACACGATCATACATTTGTCCATGAACATACAAATATTAGGACACTTGTTGGAAAGATGAAACATGCAGCTGAAGCTTTGGACAGCTTCATACATGTTGGACGTTGTTTAGATTTGTTCGAAAAGCAGTCCAAAGGATCATACCTTTGTCCATTAGCATCGTCATACAAATGTATGATGATGTTTTGACCAAATGTATGACTGTGTACCGAGCTTAAGAACTTTTTTGGTACATAAAAGCGCACCATAACCATGAAACTGTTATGAAAGGGACTTCCACATAACACAGATTCATTCCAGACACATTCTTGGATTCCTTTTGAAAACAGCTTGGCGATGATCTTGTGATCGCGGATGCTACGCTAATGGAGGAAGGGCTCTATACCTGTGTGCTTTATGAAGGCTTACATAGAATTAGGGCAGTGACGGCTTACGTCGACATAGATGCTCATCAGGAAATTACAGAAGGTTTGGCTCTACAGTCAGAAGGTTTAACATTGAATATTACACCATTAGGCCTATTTAAAATTTATCATTCTAACTGGTTCAATTTTTGATGGAACAGTAAACTTACAATTTTCCAACCAGAGCAAAGTTTGGCTGGTTTCTTTTTTAAACACGAACTATACGTGGGTTTAAGTACCTTGTGGTATGACATGTAAAAGGTTATACTCTCTGTTAACATGAATTTTGAGTTACGGTTCATATTGTTAACCTAACCAAACTTAACCTAAAGTACTGAACTTTAAGTTTATGCCTTTTACACTGAGTGACCACCGCATCTGCTGAGTATGTTCGATATACCATGCATGATTCTTCGTTTAAGCTGAGAAATGTGTCCCATTCAAATATTTTATCATAGGATACTCATGTTCTTAGCAGACCCATAATTTAAAATGGTCTTCAAAAAGATCGTTGAAATTTGTAATTGACCAACTGCATTTGATAAAATTACATCAACAGTTTGTGGAACTATTACAGCGGAGGAAGTTATCAGCATTGAAGATTCAGCTGGCGCAGGAGGAAGGGTTTCAATTGTTGGCGGCCGAAAAGCGATTTATGGTTCTGCACCATGGACGGCTCGTCTCTACGATCGTAATACTAGGGAACACTTTTGCGGGGGTTCCATTGTAAACAATTTATGGGTCATCACGGCGGCTCATTGCATTACGGAAACAGGTATTAGTACTTCCTCTTTGATGGTTCGTCTTGGTGACTACGATACTCGACTTACTGATGATTCTGAAATCCCATTGGGGGTAGATGAGATCATTATTTCGGAGGGCTTCGACGAAAGTACATTCGACAAGGATATAGCTCTGATTAAGCTCAGTACACCTGTGTATTTATTTACAGACTACATACGTCCAATTTGTTTGCCTAATGTAACGTTAGCAAGGAGATTGTATAAGGTTGGTAACCAAGGTAAAGTGACAGGATGGGGTCGTGGTACAGGAGCGGGTCCTCTCCCAAGGTACCTGGCAGAAGAGAGGTTCCCGTTGGTTGGGAAGAAGGGGTGCAAAGCATCCACTGACTATCCTGTCACTTTGAATATGTTCTGTGCAGGACACTCACAAGGGAGTGCCTGTACAGGAAACTCCGGAAGTCCTTTTGCCCTTGAATATAGAGGGCGTTGGTATCTTTTCGGCATTGTTAGCTGGGGTGAAGGGTGTGCGCAAGTGGGAAAGTATGGGTTTTATACGAAAGTATCAAAGATGCTAGACTGGGTGAATGGTTACATATATTCATGACAGGACAACCAACTAAAACTAATTTCAACAATAATAAATTTATCACTGCTTTTAGTATTAAAGACATGCTGTGATTGTTGCACTCTTATTTGCGTAAATCTGGTGATCAGGGAGACTAAGTTTGTAAACACTTATCCCGAGATACGAACACTGGACACTTTACTAAGTAGGTTTTTGGATTAGTAATATAATTTAAGATTCTTGATGTGTTTGGCGCAGGTCAGACCTCATCTGAGGGCATGGATGCTTTTAAAACTTGGCATGTGGATGCGGTATGGTAGGAAAATGGTTCCTTTTATTTTTGATAGAGGTGAAAGGATATTTGATATCGCAAGATGTAAATGATGAATACTTTTCACTATCGGTGTAAATATATACAAAAATTTATGCTCTTCTTTCGTCCATTGCGTCGTATGGTACTTGATCAAAGGCCAAAACACCTTGGCTCCATGGCTTAGTGGTTAGAGCGTCCGCACTAGCAAGCGGGAGGTCCCGAGGTCTGAATCCCGGTGAGTCAACTTTGCTTTTCACTTCAGCCAGATTTTTTCAGCTTTATGGATTTTCACTATATACATTACAGTTGAGTTGATAGGACTTGAAAAGCTAGTTAACAATAACAAGAAGACTCGTGAAGAAGTAGAGCTTAAGTGGATTTACAACATGCATACCTTTGACCCAGTGGGTATGAATGTGAAAGACATCACGCATAGTTCTTAACATTATCTTTGACTTTCCACCTGTATATTCGTTCTTGGTCCTTGGTTCTTAGAATTTGTGCTTCAGTGTACTCTTTTACGTGAACAAGAAAAGTGTATCTTTCGAAACGTCGTGCTACCAGTATAACCAGATTTAACCAGTTTTATCATCTTATTGCATTGAAGATTTTAATGAACCATCTTACCTACGTGTTTTAATAAAACTTTTTATGGATTGTTCTTAATTTGTCGTGCGTCTGGTGGCTTCTCATTTTCATCTATATATATATGTATATATAAATGAGTGTACCAACGCTGTATTGACTGTATTGAATAGTCGCATAAAGACCTTAGCTTAGTCCATTATTCCTCTACCATAGGCACTTGCCTTATACTGAAAGAGGATATTTAAATGTGAATGGAAAGCTTAGCCTCAAGCAGGATTCGAACCAGCGACCTCCCTCATACAAGGCGGATGCTCTGACTACTGAGCCATTATGCGACTATTCAATACAGCGTTGGTACACTCATTTATATAAAGTCGCTACGTCACTCTACCTTATATATATATATATATATATATATATATATATATATATATATATATATATATATATATATAGTAGTATAGTAGTGGTGTAATGGTTTCAAAGGAAAACTAGATAACATAACAACTTCAAGTTTATGCATGAAAATATTTGCATAACTGGGTGCCATCTTTGTACCCATGGGGGTCCCTTTGATTTGGTGGAAAAAGTTAAACAAACGTATCCCTCTTTCATCAAACACTTTAATCCTATTATGTTTGTTTTTCTAACTTCCAGCGCTTTGTTCGTTGCTTGTTATTTTCTTGATTAAGTTACTCACTTTGTTGTAAAATTTCGCTGAAGAAGGTTCCAGGGGGACCGAAAATTTCGAAATATATTGTAGATTTTGTACTCCTATAATCAACCAGTTATGCTCTTTATTGCATTCGTTCTCATATTCTATATATATATATATATATATATATATATATATATATATATATATATGTATATATACATATATATAAATATATGTATGGTATCTTAGAGAGCTGATCTATCAATCATAATTGAAAAAGTAGTCGAAAAGTTTGATGGCCTTCTTTCAATCAACTGTATTTTATGATCTTATGTTCCTGAAATGTTCGGTGCCCCCAGCCTGAGTACCTTCCTCAGTGTGAGTAAAGTCCCCTTCCTATACATTCACGATTTTTGCTCCATTAGAGCACGATTTTTCAGAGTGGAAAAATCTTGATGTACCGTAGCAATTCGTACTCAAAAACTCAAGGTCAATCGAATTTTTAAGTCTTGTCAAGACGATATCAAGACGCCGTCAAGATGCAGTACGGCAGTAGTGCGAAAATGTCACGACAGTGTTACGAATTATGACGGTAGAGTTACGGCATTGTCAAGATTTGTCTTGTTCAAGTCGTGCTAGACCGCAGCACCATCGTAGTGGCATCGTATCATCACCGTAGCGAAGTCTTGGTTTGCCGTAGGTATTCTGGCCATTACGAATGAGTACGAATGAATAAGACGCCGTCGAGACACACCACGACAACGTCACGACGACGTTACGACTGTCATACGGTGCTGCTGCGGTGGAACACGATTTTTCCATAGCTACGGTAGGGCAAGATTTTTTTGAACATTACAAAAATCGTGCTGCTCCAAGGTGAGGGCACGAGTCACTACGGTGTGCTACAGTGGACCACTATTGAAGGGGGATTTACTAACACTGAGGAAGGTACTCAGGCTAGGGGTTAACTTAGGAAAAACTTAGTTCAAACTCAGTAAAAATATGATACTTGCTTGGCATCTCGGCAAACTTTCACTCCATATTTAACAAGTGCAATCGGAATCATATTCCTAAAGTTTAATTGGTAACCATCTAGTAGGAAAACTGGGTGTTTTGAAATGCCTAAAATCTGCTCTTGGGGACACTGACCCTAAAATGTGGGCCTTTTGACGGCCTCCACAACCTACTACGACCAAGAGACGGGATGACTGACTTCGGATCTGTGGTCAACCTGGTCGATAACCTCTAGGATGCAATTCTTATCAAGCGTGAGTAACTTTTATTTCATCTCCTCCTTTCCCTGGGGTGGGGAATGGGTGAGAGGGAATAATCTTCCTTCAGCTTCAGAATAACGAACATAACACTCCTAGGTTTTCTGACATGCTCATTTCAAAAATATAATTTTCAGTCCTTTAGTTTTTGAAATATCTGGTTTTATTAGAGGGTGCCCTCTAAGGGCCATAGACCTATGCAAATAAGCTGTGCCATCCATATGACCCACCTTTATGTAATAAAATATGTTGCAGTCCTTTCATGATATTTTCATCGTAGATATGTTCTTTTTGGTGAGCTTGCGGAACAACAGGGGAGTGAGGGTGCTTTAAGTATATGAAGGAGAAATATGATAGCATTATGTATTTGGCCTTGACAATTGAGAAAAAGTGACCTTTAATTCTTCTGCTGTCTTTCAATGTATCTTTTTAAGGGAAATATACCTGCAAGAGGGCGCTGTAAAATAGGGGTGAGAGCCCCTTCCCCTGGGGTATGACTTACGACCTTTCTGAATTAACGTATGGCTTTTTGGATAAAATTCCATGTTTTCAATTCTATATGAAAACGTCCTTAGATCAATTTTTACAGTATCTGTAATTATTTTTACATTATCGATAGACGAGAGTTTTTACATTATCGGTAATTTTTTTTTACATTATCGGTTGTTTTTACATTATCGGTAATTTTTTTACATTATCGGTTGATTTTTACATTATCGGTTGTAACATGTGTGCTTCAATACCACCAACGTTGTCCTTGTGGTGGGTTTTACGTTCCTACATTCTGGCGGTTTTACTTTGAAACGACGTAGGGCCTTCAAGGGTACCTAACGTGGATATTGGCATTTTTCAAAGAGAGGTTTGACCAAATCCGTGTCATTATAGAGCAAATACGTCTTGTTCTTAGCAGTTGAGAGTAAGGAATGGATATAGTACAAGACTTGGGTGGTTGGATGGATAAATCAGGTAGCTGTGAGAGTCAGTGGAGATTAGGTTTGGCTTTCTGCCACAAATGGATAGCTCCATATCTACTAGCAACTAGCAAGGTGTTGGAAAGGCAGTGAGTGAATTATCCTAGACATTTCTGACATTTCCAACGGGTTTTTCGCAAACTTATTGAATCTCATAGTAGGCATGTGGATGCAAAGATTTTGACTTCGATATGCCTATTATATTTATGAAGGTTGGAGGTCATGTAGGGTCATCAGGGGTCAAACTGCGAAGATAAAATGCCGCAAGAACTTTAGTAAAGCCAGGGGGTCGAAATTTTAGAAAAAGGGCGTTTACTGACATTGAATTGTTAGCACAAATGCTTGCTTTATACTTAACAATGCCATAACCACATCGCATTAACAGAGCTAAAGCCCAATTCTGACAAGGTCAAACTAAATGTTTTTCTAGGAATTTCAAGAATTTTCGAAAAAGATTAAGGACCAATGGAACGCGTATTAAAAACAGTTTGATAGTTTGTTCGTAGCGGTTACTGTTACAAGTTGTCCTGTCAGCAGTCGAAAACGAGAGAGAGTTTACATTGCAAGCCAGGAGTTGTATATTACGATGCATCAAGTTATGGTCGTGTACTTTTGGTACGGATTTCCCGTCAGGTGAATAGTTTAATTCGTTTTTCTTTTTGTTCGGGTGTTTAATTGAGTACACACCATATCTTGAGAAGGGAAATTAGGATGAATGAATGCATGTCATATTTGGAATGAGAGTAAAATGGAAAATCAAATTATATATATATATATATATAAATCTTTAAACATGTCTAAAGGTAGAAAAGTTCACCCATGGCCACATTAGATGTCCTAAGCTGGTTGTATCAAGTCATAGATTTTAGGCTAGACTCTTTGAGTCTTGGTATGTGGTACTGCACCAATGATGTAAGGTTCCTTTTAACATGCTCACCACCGCTCTACCCCTATCGCCAAATACAACCGGATTAAAAAGTAATAATAACACCCATGACAACAATGGATCAAAGGTATTACAAAAATGGTGCTGCATTTTTCTCTTTCGCATCTGCCACTGCAATGTGTAAACTTCTAACAGTGGCATAACTGATGATGATGAGGGGGAGGGAAGACCACAGAGTGTAATGTCGTAATTCCACCCCAGATAAACCCAGTAGGTCTGTGTAAGGTGTTCATATTCTACTCGTGGATCCTTCCTTTGTCGACTAGTGCAGAGGTGCAGTCCCGGGGGAGGAGCCTGAGGGGAGGGTTGAACCCCAGATGCAAAATGGTGCTTTCTTTGGCAAAGTCTCGAACTGATCATATGTTGAAAAGTTTTTATACTCAAGTTTTTGTTGTTGGAGGTAAGGGAAGTGGTGTCTAAGTATAAAGGATCTATGTGAAATGCAAAAAAGGCAAAAAAGACAACTGATCTAGAGAAAGTTGCTAAGTTGATTTTTCAAGTTTGTAAAGGCATACTCAAGGGGAATTATTTTTCCTCAGTTTGAAATAGGGAACTCGTTGTTTTAATTCATGAATGATCCTTTTTACTCAAGTGACGATATTTTGTAAGGGGATCAACTCTACGAAGTATCATAAAATAA
The DNA here is from genome assembly GCA_029531755.1 of Holothuria leucospilota. Lineage (NCBI taxonomy): Eukaryota > Metazoa > Echinodermata > Holothuroidea > Aspidochirotida > Holothuriidae > Holothuria > Holothuria leucospilota. The sequence goes on along the minus strand of CM055962.1, from coordinate 12,541,363 downwards.
AGATCTATAATTACAAGGGAAATAACATACGCCTTTGAGGAGATTTGCAAAAATTTCGTCGATGTTTTAAAGTAATGTTGGGATGACTTACGACTGCAAGCATTGGCCTTTTAAGCGTAATGTAAGGTTAAACTAACCTGTGTTGGTACTAACCTGTCAGTCCCATTGTACGGGAGACGACATGGCTTAAGTTTAGTACTGCAGACCTATAGTGACAAATGTGTACACGATTTATACAATGTTAAAACTACCCATACTGAGCAATTGGCCTACGTACATTAGTTTCGTCATTTTCGAGCACTCCTCTTCCTGTAAATTGCACTTACCTATCTTTTTTATTTCTGTTCTTACGAAGAGGTCCACCATAGCTGTGTTTCCTGCTTGGCCCAATGATTTGGTACTAAAGTATTAAGCAATCAATTTTAATGTGATGATCTCTTACTGGTCCAAATGTTTAAACAAATTGTGACATACCTCCCCTATGTGTAAATCTAGCAGACTGATTTTATATCATTGTGCTTTTCTCACCTGTTGCACAAAAGAAATGACAATTTGGCAATGCCTTGGATATTGTTTTTAAACAGATTTGACTGAGGTAAATCAATATTTACCTTTGAGTGATAATAAGTTCGAACCCTTCCGTCAGACATTTTACGATACATGTTGAAAACGGGTAAGCCTTCCAGCTTCTGATAAGCTTAGAATTATCTACCAATCTGCCAATAAGACGTCTCATCCTGATTAGGGGAGGGGGAGGGGATATCACACTCAATATAAATTTACATCAGGTACGCCGGATGAAAGCACCACTCTATGGTACCGGGGGCTCGGAAGGGTTCCCTCTCCAAATCAATTAACTAGCCGTATTTCTCTTAAACAAATACGAATCAGTCGTTGTGGCATGGTGCCATTGTCTTTTAACAAAAATGGGGTATATTCAGCTTAATGTGTTTAGCCCGTAGATCTTTGGTGCGATCATTGTGCCCGTGCAGTATAAGAAACAATCTTTAAAGACGTCTTTGTGGAACTAGAATTTTTTTAAAAAAAAGTCTACGCCCTTGTGGAGCTGACGAAAGTCCCCGTTAAACAGATTCTAATGATTCCTTTCATTAAGGTAAATAACCTACCCATACAAAAGTTTTCTATGGAATTCTATAGAAATGCCTATAGAGCTCTTTAGAACTCTATAGAATCAACGATTTTGTATAGAAATGTTAAGAGTCCTCTATAGAAATTTGAAGTCCCTTTAGAGTTCTATAGTATTTCTAAAGAAGTTTCCATAGCTCAGTTTCTAAATAGAACAATCCCTGTAGAACAGTCCTACAGGATACTCTCTATAGAAATTCTATAGAAACATATTGATACATTTCTATAGAACTTTCATAACCCTTACTCGAAATCCAGATATGGGCCAGATATGAAATTCCATATATGGGCCAGATATGGATTTCATATCTGGCCCATATCTGCTGCAGATATGGAATTTATATCTGGGCCATATAAAAAATTGGGCAGATATAACAGTCAGTTAGGAAATGATAAGCTTAAAGCTAAATTGTCAACAATAGGCCCTGTCTGTATCAGGATTAACCATAGAAAGGCACCAACCAATAGCGGGTCATACCGTGAAAGAAGACCCATCAGTCACAACAACGAGATGCGCCACAAAATCAACGGAGCAAAATATACTCAAAGCCTTTATTCCAGGGAAAGAGGCAATTACCACGGTTATTTAGATCCATCATACGCGACAAGAAGTAGTAGGGCCAATTTTAGTAGGTTGAATATGTTCAGTCCTAAGTGGCTCCTACAAAGACCAAACGGCCCCTCCAAGGAGCATCCCAGAAATCATATTGAAAGTTACCAAAGAGGATGTTATAATTGCGGGGAAAATAATCATAACGTAGAAGGGTGTCGTTACAGTTCGCCGATTCAGTGCCGATTGTGTGGACGGCTAGGACACAAGGAAAAGTTCTGTCGTAGCTGTTAGGACACTGGCCATGGTGTCTGTGCCGGAAGCTTATATGGAGAAAACAATTTACATAGCCATCTTGATCATCAATTAATACAAAATTGCTTTCACGACCTACCACATGAATGTGTAAATGTCAATATTGTTGATCACTCTTGTGGAAAATTGGAAGATGGTACTAGTAATAATCACAACAGTAACTTTCAAGTTGGCAAACAGAGCACACAGACCAATGAGAATTTTAGTGTAAGAGAAAATGATGATAAAAGAGGTAAACATAACACAGTTATTTGTGATAATGAAAGTATGTATTTTAGCCTAGAAGATGGGTGTATTCCTATGATTGAAGGCAAAGGTATCAAAATTGCACATTTAAATTGTCGTAGTTTATTGAATAAAATAGATGAAATTCGGTATCTCTTCAAAAATGTTCCATTTGACGTTATATGTTTTAGCGAAACGTTTCTAGATGATAATATTGACAATAGTGAAATTGCCATTGATGGCTACTGTATTTATAGGAAAGACAGAAATCGTCATGGTGGTGGGGTCGCAATCTATGTGCAAAGCAGCTTGCATTACACCCTCAAATGCGATACCAGTGGCGATCTGTCAGTAGAGTCTCTGTACCTTGAAATTAAACCACCGTATCAAAAGTCAGTTGTGGTGTGTACTGTCTACCGTCCACCTGACTCACTGCAGTCATTCTACAATGAGCTGGAACAATATCTTGAGACAATTGATCATACAGATAAAAAGTTAGTGTTAGTTGGCGATTTTAATTGTAACTTTGATGCTCAGTGTACTACAAATGATTGAAATTGCACTAGATTGAAAGATGTAAGTAACTTATATCAGTTGGACCTATTAGTTACAGATTATACCAGGGTAACTGAAAGAAGCAGTACTATTATTGATTTAATTTTTACATCAGATAAAAACATGCATACTAAAACTGGAATATTTCCGACATCTGTCAGTGATCACTTCTTGATTTTTACAGTTATTGGAAAGACGTTTGTTAAAAGTTCTGAGAATACTATTAATTACAGAGATTTTAAAAACTTTGACCAGGAAAAGTTTTTGCACGATCTTTCCTTAATTAATTGGTCAGATACTTTAGAATACGATAATGTGAATTTTGCTGTGGAAAAGTGGCACTCTTTATTTACCGAAGTTTTGAATAAGCATGCTCCAACCCGTACTAAAAAAATAAAAGATAGAAAGAGAACATGTCCTTGGATTGATCGTGAGATTATTAAACTTATGAGGGACAGAGACTACTATGAAAAACTAGCTAGGAAAGATAAAAGTCAAGCAACGTGGCAGGATTATAAAGTCCTGCGAAACGAAGTATCAAGAGCTCTGAAGCGCGCAAAGGCTTCTTATGTGTCACAGAACCTTTCAGAAAACAAGGGTAATATATGGCAAATTCTGAAGAAAGTTGTTCCTGGAAGTAGAGATAGTCTACCAAATAGTATTTGTAAGGATGGAAGGGTTATAACTGAAAATAATGAAATAGCTACGGAATTCAATAACTTTTTTACTTCTGTTGCCCATTCCATTGTACCTACGAATCCTAGTCATGATTTTACTAGCAGTAATAATGATAGAATGCCCAGTGATTGTATTTATGATATACCTTACGTGACAGAGTACCTCGTAACTAAAGAAATAGATAAGATGTCATGCACAAAAGCTACAGGAGTTGATGATATAAGCTGCAAAATTTTAAAAATTGCCAAAAGTATCATTGTACCCTCTCTTACAGAAATTATTAATTTATCGATAAGGACTAAATCAGTACCAAATCTCTGGAAACAAGCAAAAGTTACACCGATTTTTAAGTCAGGTGATCGAAATGATGTATCAAATTATAGACCTATCTCTGTCTTGCCAATTTTATCAAAAGTTTTAGAAAGGGCAGTTTTTGATTTATTTTATTCTTATTTAACGAAGTTTAATATTCTGTGTGAAAATCAGTCAGGGTTTCGTCCAAAGCATTCGTGTTGTGCAGCACTTTTAAAGTTAGTTAATGAGTGGACCGCCAATTTAGATAACGGGAAACTGAATGGTATTCTCTTAATAGACTTGCGCAAAGCCTTCGACACAATTAATCATTCTATCTTACTTAATAAGTTGAGGTTGCTAGGGTGTTCTGACAGTGCTATTTTATGGTTCAAATCCCATCTTACAAATCGTCAGCAAAAGGTTTGTTTTAAGAATGGTGTTTCATCATTTGTCGATATCGACATAGGCATCCCCCAAGGAAGTATTTTAGGACCACTTTTATTTACTGTCTACATAAATGATCTCCCAAAGGCATTGCCTGACATAAAAGTTGATATGTATGCTGATGACACGACTCTCCATATCGCAGGCAATAATCCTCATGATGTAATATATCACTTACAATCTGCAGTGGATAGATTATTGAAATGGCTTGAAATAAATAGACTTGTACTGAATGTAGATAAAACTAAGCTCATGTTCATTGGATCCAGTAGAAAGCTGAATTTTATCAAAAGAGATGAAATCAACGTTACTGTTAAAGGTAAAACGTTAGAGATTGTTGATTCTGCTAAGATATTAGGAATGCAAATAGATTCACAACTAAAATTTCATAAACATGTCGAAAGTATTTCTCAAAAGATATCAGGTAAAATTGGTTTTCTTCGTCGCCTTAAGGCTAGTATTCCCCGAAAAGAATTGTCCCTTCTATTTAAGGCATTGGTGAATCCACATTTCGACTATTGTTCGTCTGTCTGGTCGGGTGCGTCTGCGGCAAACAAGGATAAGCTTTTTAAGTTACAAAAGAGGGGCCTAAGGATGATTTGTAATGCTCCCTGGAATGCACCCTCCAAAGATCTCTTCTCAGAACTTGATTGGATGCCATTACCTGAATTACTGGTAGGAAATGATTGTAAGATGTTGTACAAATGTTGTAAAATGTAATTTTACTCTATTTGACAACAATATTTACAGTACTAGACAATGGACAAGTAAAACTTTAATGTTACCACGATGCAAGACAAGTATGTACAGGAAGTCTTTTGTTTTTAGAGGAACCAAAATATGGAATAGTCTAGAGCAGGACATAAAGTGCTGTAAATCCCTCTCCACTTTTAAACATAAACTAAAGACCAACTCAATCTTGCCTCTGTTAGCGCAACACTTTTACTCATTTTAGAGTGTTTCATTTCGGAGGGTAGCCTACCTCTGTTTTACGTCACGCCTTTCACATTATTTTGACCGTTTATATGCTTTATTTGTATGCACTATTTTACACCTATAGAGATCTTGCGTAGTGTTGTTTTAGTTTATTGTTTGTTTTATTTTGTTATTTCGTTTAATTCCTTTACATTTGTCTTACCTTTCCTAATCTTTTACTCCTCGTACTTTTCTGGTAACTTTTATGTTTTATTAGTTTAATATCGTCTTACTGTTTTTATGTTCCCGGAGCCTTTTGTGGTATTGTTTTATTCCGTCTTTCTTCTGTAGTTTGTTCTTACATCAATTTTATATGTTTAGTACTTTATATATTTTTTATTTTATTTTGTACCCAGGGCCCCGTGGAAGAACAGTCCCTTGGGACTGAACGGGTTACCCTGGTTAAAGAAAGTTTATAAATAAATGAATAAATAAATAAATATAACCCAGATCTACGCCAGAACCAGATCTAAGCCATAATATGGCCAGATAAAGTTTAATCTGAATCAAGTCTTTATATGGAACAGATAAAATTTTATCTGGACCAGATATGGTCCTTATGTGAGCAGAATATATTTCCATATATGGCCCATATCTGCACCAGATATGGAATTTATATCAGATCAGATAAAAAGTTAGGCAGATATAACACAGGTCTAAACCAGAACCAGATCTAAACCATATATGGCCAGATAAAGTTCTATCTGGATCAAGCCTTTATATGGCACAGATAAAATTGTATCCGGACCATATCTGCTCTAGTTATGAATCATAGTTAGGACTTATAGTCCACACTCCTCATGGAGACTTTGAACACCTTTTTTCCAAAAGTCCCCTGACTCTCTGGCGAAGAGACAGGGGCGAAAACCAAACAATACTCCCGAAGAAGTTCTGCTCCCCGAAGAAGTAACAACGTCCCTAAGGGACAAACTTTGACTTAACTGACACCACCTGACAGCGGTCCCGTTCTAGACTGACTTTGAAAACCTTTTTTTCCAAAAGTCCCCTGACTCTCTGGCGAAGAGCCAGGGGCGAAAACCAAACAATACTCCCGAAGGAGTTCTGCTCCCCGAAGGAGTAACAACGTCCCCAAGGGACAAACTTTGACTTAACTGACACCACCTGACAGTGGTCCCTTTCTAGACTGGCTGAATAGAACAGGTCCCACCTGGGAGCTCCGCCGTCGTGATCTTGGAAACTACTGTGCCAGGTAGATATCCTCAAGTTCTAGTCACGTTTACATCAGATACTTATTTCTTTTTTTCCAAAAGTCCCCTGACTCTCTGGCGAAGAGCCAGGGGCGAAAACCAAACAATACTCCCGAAGGAGTTCTGCTCCCTGAAGGAGTAACAACGTCTCCAAGAGACAAACTTTGACTTAACTGACACTACCCGACAGTGGTCCCGGTCTAGACTGGCTGAATGGAACATGGAACAAGTTCTAGTCACGTTTACATCAGATACTTTTTTCCAAAAGTCCCCTGACTCTCTGGCGAAGAGCCAGGGGCGAAAACCAAACAATACTCCCGAAGGAGTTCTGCTCCCTGAAGGAGTAACAACGTCCCCAAGAGACAGACTTTGACTTAACTGACACTACCCGACAGTGGTCCCGTTCTAGACTGGCTGAATAGAACAGGTCCCACTGGGAGCTCCGCCGTCGTGATCACGGACACTCCTGCGCCAGGTAAGTACATCAGATACTTATTTTCCAAAAGTCCCCTGACTCTCTGGCGAAGAGCCAGGGGCGAAAACCAAACAATACTCCCGAAGGAGTTCTGCTCCCCGAAGGAGTAACAACGTCCCCAAGGGACAAACTTTGACTTAACTGACACCACCCGACAGTGGTCCCGTTCTAGACTGGCTTTGAACTTTTTTTCCAAAAGTCCCCTGACTCTCTGGCGAAGAGCCAGGGGCGAAAACCAAACAATACTCCCGAAGGAGTTCTGCTCCCCGAAGGAGTAACAACGTCCCCAAGGGACAAACTTTGACTTAACTGACACCACCTGCCAGTGGTCCCGTTCTAGACTGGCTGAATAGAACAGGTCCCACCTGGGAGCTCCGCCGTCGTGATCAGGGATACTCCAGTGCCAGGTAAGTAGACTGGCTGAATTTTTTTTTTTTTTTTTTTTCCAAAAGTCCCCTGACTCTCTGGCGAAGAGCCAGGGGCGAAAACCAAACAATACTCCCGAAGGAGTTCTGCTCCCCGAAGGAGTAACAACGTCCCCAAGGGACAAACAGTGACTTAACTGACACCACCTGACAGTGGTCCCGTTCTAGACTGGCTGAATAGTTTTTTTTTTTTTTTCCAAAAGTCCCCTGACTCTCTGGCGAAGAGCCAGGGGCGAAAACCAAACAATACTCCCGAAGGAGTTCTGCTCCCCGAAGGAGTAACAACGTCCCCAAGGGACAAACAGTGACTTAACTGACACCACCTGACAGTGGTCCCGTTCTAGACTGGCTGAATAGAATAGGTCCCACCTGGGAGCTTCGCCGTCGTGATCACGGACACTCCTGCGCCAGGTAAGTATGTTTAAGTGTTCCATGAATTAGAATTTAATGTAAGCATTAGGTTGAATTGACTTAAGTACATAAATTCAGCTTATTTCATAACAGTGAACAGAAAAAGGCCTTGAAATTTCCTATTTTATGTAATCACAGTGATATGGGCTTCTTATTGTAAACTTTATTACGTATTTGACTCTAAATTTTGTTTACTGCGTAGTGCATATTTTACTTTTAACTTCCTAAATTATGAAAAATGTCGGTTTAGATACAAGCTCCGCCCAAATATGCAAATCATTTGCCTAAGTTCACTTAGTACACTGCGGTATTAACAGAAGTGTAGCCACTAAATAACTGCAATGTATGGGAAGGTGATGCTGTATCCAAAACATGTCTTAGTTTGTAACAAACACAATCCAAGAATCAAATCAAATAAATAGTAAAACAAGCTAACAAAATGCTGATTTGCATATTTAGCATATCAAGTTATATCTGGCTTGATATGGCCATATAATTCTTTATTTACATATCTGGAATTGCATTGTATCAAGTTATATCTGGCTTGATATGGCCATATAAAACTGTATTTGCATATCTGGAATTGCATTGTATCAAGTTATATCTGGCTTGATATGGCCATATAAAACTGTATTTACATATCTGGACCGGTATTTCATCAAGTTATATCTGGCTTGATATGGCCACATAAAACTTGATATAATGTATCAAGGCATCTAAATCTGGCTGCATATCTGGCTTGATATGGCCATATAAAGACTGTATTTAGCCAGATATATCTAGATATAAATCCATATCAGGATTTGGAGTAAGGGAAAGTTTCTATAGAATTTCTAAACAGTTTCTATTGTACATCTAATTTGCATATTAATTAATTAAAAAATTTAAAAGGTGCATTCAAATCCCCTATCTTTGATCTTTGCAATGATATAAAGGTCCCCACACAAAATATTCTTCTAAATTGAGCAACAATTCCTAAAAATATTCCTTCTTTATTCACTAAAATTACTTATGGTATAGAGTAAGTGGGCGTGGCCAAAATTTTGACATAAAAATTGTAAATTTATGCTTAGGGCAGATCTAAATCAATCAGATATGTGGCAAGAGACGTTTACCACAAAAGATAAGTAGTTTATGGAGATTGATGAAGAATATATATTAAGATTTATGAACAATATTTCTTTAAAAATTTGTAATAACATTTTCACTATAACCAACGTGTCAAAGACGTGGTACATATGACATAGCTTATATTTTTCTGTCAAACAATGTCTTCGAAAATTACATTGAACCTTGCTCTCGACCTTACTTACCTAGCACAGGAGTATCCCTGATCACGACGGCGAAGCTGTCACGACGGCGGAGCTCCCAGGTGGGACCTGTTCTATTCAGCCAGTCTAGAACGGGACCATTGTCAGGTGGTGTCAGTTAAGTCAAAGTTTGTCCCTTGGGGACGTTGTTACTCCTTCGGGGAGCAGAACTCCTTCGGGAGTATTGTTTGGTTTTCGCCCCTGGCTCTTCGCCAGAGAGTCAGGGGACTTTTGGAAAAAAAAAAAGCCTTACCTGGCGGACTTTAAACTGCATCCGGTTGTGGAGCTTGTTTAAGCGTTGGGATAATGAGGTTACCCTTTGCCAAAACTGCCTCCGGGACACCATTGGGCAATGTGCGCCTTTATTTGCCCAGTTCAGTTTGCGTTCCCGAAGAGAGTGGACGTTCCCGATCCCCCGCCGGGCTCGTTCGATCTCTTTGGGAGTTTTGTTTTTGTTGCATGTAAATAGTGGTAAATACTGTAAATAAACTGTAAATAGTGATTGAGTGTGGCAGGTGGACCCCGTATCCCTCTGCACTGTGATTACCTTCGGGCGTGTTGTTGTTTTGGGGTGTGTTGTTGCCATGGGTGTGTTTGTTGCCTTTGGGCATGGGTTGTTTTGGTCTTGTGTTGTTGTGATCGTTGATGGTGGGTGTGGTGGGGGTTTCTGTTTGTTAGCGGTGGCAAAGACACTTTCGTTTCCTTTGCTGGGTGTGGATGGTGAGAGAGCATGTTGGCGATTCTGTGGGTGGTTGTCGGTTGCATTTTGCTCCGGTCCGGTTTGGGTTCTTTGTTCCTCAGTGCCTGTTTCTATGTACTTAAAAAGCACACCTGGCGCAGGAGTATCCGTCATCACGACGGCGAAGCTCCAAAGTGGGACCTGTTCTATTCAGCCAGTCTAGAACGGGACCACTGTCGGGTATGTCAGTTAAGTCAAAGTTTGTCCCTTGGGGACGTTGTTACTCCTTCAGGGAGCAGAACTCCCCCTGGAGTATTGTTCGGTTTTCGCCCCTGGCCCTTCGCCAGAGAGTCAGGAGACTTCGGGAAAAAAAGCCCCTGGCTTAAAACTGAATCCGGTTGTGGAGTTTGTATAAACGTGGGAATAATGAGGTTACCCTTTGCAACAACTGCCTCCGGGGCACCCTTTGGCAAGAAGCACTGTATTTGCCTAGTGCTTTTTAAGTGCTGTTGCCTTTGGGCGTAGTGTTGCCATCGGGCGTAATGTTGCCTTCGGGCGTGTGGTAGCCTTCGGGCGTGGTGTTGCCTTCGGGCGCGGTGGCCTTTGTGGGCCGGTTGGTTGACGGTTGGGACTTTGTTTTGGGGTGGTTTGTGGTTGTTGGGCTAGGGTGTTATTTTGGGGTTGTCTGCAGTGGCAGTATCTGAATCTCAGTAGTAACAGACTCTTTTGTTCCCTGTTGTATGATGTGTATAGTTTGCTTGGCATTGTGTTTGTGATCCAACAGGGTTTTTGTTTGAGTTTGGGGTTCTCCTTTAGTTTCTCTGTGCCCGTTTCTACGTACTTATAAAGCGCCCCTGGCTGCCTCCAGGGCACCCTTGGGCAAGGTGCACCTGAATTTGCCCAGTTCTGGTCGCCGAAGAGAGCGGACGTGCCTGTCCCCCGGAGGGCACGTTCGCTGTCTTCGGGACGTTTGGTCTTTGTTTAGTTTTGGTTGAGTGTACATAGTGTAAATATTGTACATAAACTGTAATTATGGCAGGTGAACCCTGGCCCTTCGTGTGGATCTTTGGGGTGGTGGCCCCCCAGGGCATTTACAATTTTACATGTTTCGTTTTTTTTTTTGGTTGGCGGAAGGGTATATTTCGCACCGACTCTGTTCCAGGCTGTTTGAGTTCTGTTCAGAGTTTTTAGGGACTGTGGCTCTTCGGGAGTGGTGTTAATTTCGATGGTTTCGTTATGAGGGTAATGTTGGTTTTTGGTTCTTTGGGTTCTCGGCCACATGTAATCATTTCGCCATCTGGACGTGTTGTTTTTCAGCACGTAACCCCCCCCCCCCGCGGCTGTCTTTCCCGACATACGTGGGGGCATTGAAAAAGTAAAAGCATCTTGGATGCAAAAGTCTCATACACATTATGTTCATAGTATCGAATGGACAATGTCTATCTGTTTTTCACAGAGACTAATTGCAGACATTTATCTTTAAACTTCCATACAAGTTTTTCACAGAGACTAATTGCAGACATTTATCTTTAAACTTCCATACAAGTACCTCTATAAAGTTTCTATAGAACCGCTATACAGTTTCTATAGTGCCCCACTCATTCTCTTTCCTTCCTTGGATTCGCGACCCCTGGATAACTTCTGTATCGTCAAAACTATGCATAAAACATTTCGTGGAGTTAGCATTTGTGTTATTTCGCAGGTTAAAAGAAGTGATACATATGGAGAACCTTTTGATGTTTTTTATGTTCATTAGGGCCTTCCCCTTTCAGGTGGCACTATTTTTCTCTAACATTGCTATTTCGACACATCAGCCATTGAGAAGCCTGTAATGTGAGGCTACTAATATACTAATACTTATTGGTATGCAAGTAATCGTATGGTCCTGCATCAGTTATAAGGTCACTGCAGCAGTTGCGACTCCTTAAGAGTGGCAATTAGGCCCAGGGTACCCGACTCAAAAAATATTGGAGTCGTACATGGCAAGATGAAGGATTAAGTATTTTGTGTCAGTTCAAACATTTCCTCCTTTGTCGTTCAAGGTGTTTTTCTTGTTTGTAGGGAACCATCGTACATCGGTGTTCAATGTATATAGTAGTAACCTGGTAACCAGCATGCTGTGCTGTATATTTTGAAAAACGTATTGTGATATTTTATGGAAATGTGTGTTCTGAATAAAGCTGATGTCTTTACTCAAGTAAGCATACCACACATTCAGCAATTAGAAAATTGTATCCCTTTGACCTTATCAAAGTACTGAAAGAAGCAAGATTTTGTATTGACTATTTTAATTAACCAATTTCTTTGACGGAGAATCATTTCAAGGTTTTCGGTTTTTGACCTCTGACCGTCACTGAAAACAACAGTTCTTTCTCTCAATATGACAAAGTCATGTAACAAGTATGAAAATTATGCATCTCATTACTGTCTTGAGATATCGTGTTCACAAGCAGTTTTACGAATTTCCTATTTTTACCTTCGGTGACCTCAGATAACCTTTAAACTCTACCAAAACCAATAGGGTACATCGTCTGACTACAAAGCATCCACATGCCAAGTATGAAAAACATGCATGGTTCCTACTTAGAGATATCGTGCTTACAAGGGTTTCGGTTGTTGACCTCACATGACCTTTGAAGGACCTCCACCAAAACAATAGGGATCTTCCTCTTAATATGAAAATTTTATAATGTGAGTATGAGAAGTATCCATCATTGCTATCTTGAAATATTGTATTAACAAGTCAAGCTCCACAAACATACATACATACCCACACACATACATACGCACACTCACCTACTCAGATACTCTCAGGCACTCAAGACATTCGAACTCATTTCTGATGTTAGGTGAAGTACAATACCTCATTTTCCCGCACATTACATGTACGGAGATAAGATAGAAATAAAAGGTTCTAATATTAACGCACAAGTTCAGGCGAGGATGTCGGTACGCTTGTGAGTCGAGCTAATTGAAGCGCATAAAACTCTGCCACGGCAAACACTTGAAAACAATCAAAACTGTAAACCTAATTTTCAGGTGAAAGGCACGAGCACAAGACTGGTAGTACGGAGTTGTTCCCACTACACCACAAGAACCATTTCGTAATGGATCAGTTCTTCTAGTTTGTGGTTAGATCCTGAATGAATATGTACTCTGTTGCTATTACGAGTACAGACTGGGAACCGTAACTGCGGTTTGGTTTTACTATACTTGTACTGAAGGGCCCGAAAAGATTTTTGAAAAGCAGTATTTAGGCCCTGAAAGCACAACCAAACTTTTCCCCGATTTTAGCTTTGGTTCAGCATTTTTCAGTTACCAATCTAGAAACTTTCAGCAAAGTTAGATAAAACTATAGAGGGAGTCCATTATTTTGCCATTTTGAAAATTACCTCCAGTGTCTTCAAAACGATAAATTTTAAACAAATGACTACACTATTGGGTCCATTTCTCTGACAACATTCAAAGTCGAACCAGATCGACAAGGCAGAATAAACAACGAAGTGCCAGTAATTGTATTACAGTGCATAGTTAAAGGGACAGAAATTTCACAACTGCGCACTACAGCAATTTGGTCAGCTGATCAGCTGAGCTAAGTCGTATAACAGTAATGGCGACAAAAGGGAATGGAGTTCGGTAAAGCAGGGTGAGCTGTATACCCAGCCCAGGGGCCTTACTGGTGTTTTTCACAATGAAATGGTTATTACAAAATGGAAATTTTAGTTTTCTTGTTTTTCTTTATTTACTTCGCGTGTGTGTGGGGTGGTTCCTTTGGCAAGCCTCAACGGCAACTTAATGGTGAGATGATTAATTTAATGCAGGAAAACCCTTAAAGTTTGCCCAAAGCCTAAAATCACGAGAGGATATACTACAGAAGTTGAAAAGACAGTTTTATAGTGGGTCACCCCCCCCCCCATCTCATAGCTTATTTAGTCGCTGAGGTATAAAATATTGAAAGTATTAGATTATTTTTCGATTGCGAAATAACTTGTTTTGTTTCCTTTGAAAAAAATGTTTATACAACCTTTAGTAAACCATTTTTCTTGTAAAAGATATGAGAAAAGGCTTAGCTAGGTCATTTTATAACAGTTAAACAGTATACACTTTTTTCATCAAGGCACAGTGACCTTGAAAACAAAGAAAAACAAAAAGAGCACTCTGAGTAGTAACAGAGTGACATCACACACTATCATAACAATCTATTATCTTTAATTGAGTGAAGAGACTTCCACATTTTAATATCTCAGTACAGAGATGTTTTGTAAAGATTTGAATTTGACCACTGAGATTCATTTTTCAACCTTTGCAAAAGACATGTTTAAAATATATGACTTAAGGTAATTTTTAAATATCGGCCCTATACTCCCAAGCTAACCCTGGCCACTCATCGGCGTTACCACTGAACCCTCATCACTAGACTTACGACGAGAGCCTCAGTCCTCTCGGGAATCGCTTTTTACTCCCCACGACGCCTCTTGCACCATTCTCCACGTTCAAGCATATATGCCCCCATATTTCAATTTCAAGAATAACATCTACTTCTACTTGACCGTAGTTCGGATTATAAACAAGTAACGCGGTTCCCTTTGCCGTCGCCCCACCCCACCCCCCACCCACACCCGACCCCCACGTTTCCGATCCGATTTGCTACGAAAGAGGAGTTGGTACCAGAAACCAGCAGGTCTCTTAATCAATGTGCACCCAACTTGCAAAACATTGTTCGTATGTCCCTTCAAACAAATTATGTTGTACATGTTACCAAGGTTTTGCATAAGTCATGAACAGGTGCCTCAATAGCGTAACCTGAAGAAAAACCCAATCAAATAGCAGTGAAGGTTGCTACTTGTGTATATTATGCACTTTGACACTTTAGCCACAAGTTCTCTCTTTGAAAGAAGGAATTATATCAACAATGTGAAAAAGTAATCTACTGAAATTTTCATTAGCTTTCGATGAGTGATTCTCGACTGTTATCAAATGAATTTACTATGTATGCAATTTTCACCTTAACGAGAGATACTCATCATCCCTGACATAATTCTCCCAACTAGGTTACTTCAAGCTCCGCCCACAACTGTCTTTAGCCTCTCCTTGTGTAGACACAAACCTAGTTTATTGCTTAAGGCAACATCCTGGTGAGCACACATAGGCTCCAATAAGTGATCAGAACATTCTCAGTTCATGCTGTGTAATAAGAGCTACTCTGTATCTTTTGAATTTTGTAACGCTGATATCAATCAAAGAGCAATCACCAATTGAGACTTTTCCTTACTCCCAAGTAAAGGTCATGCGTGGGGTGACGAGTAGCCTATCTGTCTTTAAATGAACATGGAGCAAGTGGGAGTGATGTCATCTCCCCAAAACGATTAGCCGTGCTTTGTTTTCTTTGGTAATCTATTTATTGCTTTGACCTTGAATAAAGAGATAAGATAAGAGATAAGATCAACTTTATTAAACCCCACAGGGGTAATTGAATGTTCGCATAAGCACATAAAACAGATAACAAGGCACAATAACAATTTACAAAGTAAGAAATTAGAAATATATACACAGATAAAAGAAAGAAAAAAAAACAAAACAATAGAAACGAGCCAAAAAGATGAAATAAGACAAATGGTTAGTTAGATGGAGTTTTACGGCCCAGTTTCCAACCTATTGGTTCAAGTCGAGACGACCACGGCCTTTTTTCCAGTTTTGGCTCACTGGCTTGTTTTCCCTACTCCATTGCTTACGCGGAGCATCACGCACAATGGCAGTAGGTTCCATTTTTAGAGTCTTTGGTATGACTCGACCTGGGAATCGAACCGGGCCTTCCGCGTGAGAGGCGGATGCTCTACCGCTAGACCAAACACGCGGTCGAAATAACACAAATGGGTTAAAAGGGTCAAACAAAGGTCCTGGAGTGGCAGTATCAAGAACGTTTAAAATTCAAATTGTGAAATTTCATACATTTAGGGATTAATGAGGAGGGTTTTCTTTTTGTACAAGCCCCCAGCAGCCTCATCCTACCACTTCGGCGTATCACTGCTCTATCAAGATGTTCACAAAGTGGGTGGTCATCATTACGCAAAATATTGTCGAGTTCGACCCCAAGAAGTTCATGGTAGGATGTGGCCATGGCTGGCTGACTTTTCCCAATTACACGACTTGCTTGCCTTATCATTGTATCAATACGTTGCTCATCTTCTTTTCTAACATTACCACCCCACGATACTAGATTATATTGCCAGACCCCACAAATAACAGATTTTTAAAACATGGCAAGAATTTTGCTTTGAACATTAAACCTGTTCATTGCACGCAGACAGTACATCCTAGAATTAAGTTTTTTCATTACCATATCAATGTGATCGTGCCATGAAAGCCGACTATCTATAACAACACCGAGATATTTATAATTTTACACCCTTTCCACAGCACTTCCCTTAATAATAACATTTTTTGAACAATATGGGACTTGCAAAGATCAATTACCATTTCCTTTGTCTTAGTTATATTAAGTTCTAAAAAGTTTTGTTCACAATAGTTTGTAAAATGATTAATCTGATCTAAATAAGCAGTATCATCATCGTTTTTAATCAAACCCAGCAAAGCAGTGTCATCAGCAAATTTGACTAGTGCACAATTGTTAATGGTTGACCTTGCATCCGATGTGTATAAAGTAAATAGGAATGGAGCTAAAACCGTTCCTTGTGGCGCCCCAGTGTTTGAAGTAACTCTATCTGAAACATTATTGGATGTCCGGATGTTGACATATTGGGACCTATTGGTAAGATAATTAAAAATCCATAAGATAAAATCGTGGCGAACATTCATTTCTAATAACTTACGTGCTAAAATGTGTCGTTGAATAGTATTAAAAGCAGATGAAAAGTCAAAAAACATCATTCTAGAAGAATGACCCAATTTTGTATTCTCAAGATGTGAATATAAATTTTCCAGACTATATAAAATAACATTTTCAGTGCTGCGCTTGGACCTGTATGCAAACTACAATGGATCTAAATATTTATTGACCATGGGTTTCAAAAACTTTAAAGCAAAGCGTTCACATACTTTCATTGCTACAGACGTCAATGCCACAGGTCTTAAGTCATTAAAACAGGTAATGATAGGTTTTTTTGGAATTGGGATTTTACAAGACTGTTTCCAAACAGCAGGCACAGTCTGAGTACTAAACGAGAGATTAAAAATACTGGCAAATATATAGGCAAGTTCATTGGCACAGTTAGATAGAAATACGTACTTCACATAGAGAATGTAAAATTTTGTAGAATTTGCATTCCTCTCATGCAATCACATTACAAAAACACCGTATTATGGAAGGGGAAATTGGTAGTAAAGTTTGGAAAAACGAACCAATGTTGTTTCATGAAGTTATGATGTCACCACGGCATGTTTCGAATTTACTTTGGGTACAATTGTGATAACTTCTTTTGCTAATATATAGAGAGCCACAATAGGACCAAAATTCACTTTCACTAGAACGCTTACATTATGGAGCCCTCTAACATATCAAAATTATTTTCAGCTTAAAAATTTATTTTGATGGTTCCTTATCCCATTGTCTCGTATAGTTGTTACCTGTTTATAAGTGAATGTCAAATGTAAGCTGTATCTGCGGACAATGTTACTGCCGTGAAGTTTACAGTGACGGAGGTGCTTGAACAATAGGAAGCATAGGTCAACTATAATAGAGCCCAACATAACTTTCGTTTTAGGTTTAGCCCATTAAACAGCCGTCTGATTAATGCTCTATCAGTTCCGGAATGGCATTAGGGGAAAAACTGGAATTCTCATTCTTGAGTTACAGCGGAAACTTCATAGTGTATACATGCATGAACAACGGATACTCCATAATTATACACATAGTGGTGTTTTCACCTGCACTATTATATACCATTATAGATAGTTGGGTATAGGCTGTTAAAACTGTTTTATGGTGGCGCTCTGAAAAGGCATAGCTATCCCAGTTGGACAAGTACTTAGTTGTTCGAGTTCATTCGATTGGTAGCAAATTGACTCTAAAGTCAAAAGAGGTTGGCAATCCTAGAGGAACGCAGTGAGGGTAAGTACTCATCATTAAGCTCTTATCAGTTTTTAGCTAGATTCGTGTAAAAGAAAGTGTCATTGTTTCTTGAGGAAAGAAAATTTTTACCCATCATCCAGGGCCGTAGCCTTGGGCGAAATCTCTAGGGGGCAGTTCAAAACACTATCTAAACGGAGTGCCAAGTAGAGTGCCTGTAGAAAGTTGACACCCAGGCAGGCCCTTCATTTTTCACCTGTGCTCGAGTGCCATCCTAGGGAGGGTGCTTGAGAAGGGGGGGGGTAAAATATAAGACCTTGCTTAGGTGCAAAACTTGAACTGATCCTATGTATAGAAATTGCCATTATTTAGGGACCTTTTTCCTTTTTTGTGGTTGGGCATAAGACCAGGGGTACTGTTTGCTAAATTTTTCTCTTAGTGAGGTGGCTAAGATGCAAAATGGTACTATCTTTAGTGAAGATTGGTAAAGCGTTGAACTGATTATATCTAAGGAACCCGCTTTATTAAAATTTTCTTTCTTTTTCCTTTTTTTGGTCCAGGGTAATTGAAGGAGATACTGCCTAAGAGGAGGGGAGACACCCCTTCTCTTTGAGAATTTTTTGTGTAGGGTTTCCTGGATCCAAAATGGTGCTACCTTTGGTAAAGTTTTAAACTGATCAAATGTTTAGAAATTCTACTTGATATTTTCGACCATGGCATGGCATCCCTTCATGTCTCGTACCCAGTGTGGGCAGTGCCGCCTTTTAGTACGTCTGTGGGGGAGCCACAGGGCCGTAGGGGGCAGTTGTTGACACTTGCTAAGCGGATCACTAAGTGACGTGCCCACAGATAGGTGAGGATCTTTCCTTTTTCAATTGTGCGTGAGTGCAATCCTGGGGCAGGAGGACATGTGAGGCCTGGCTCAGGTACAAATTGTGCTATCTTTTGTACAGCTTTGAACTGATTATATCTTTACAATTGTCTCTTTGGTGATATTCTTCCTACTTTGGCAGGGCGTAAGTCACGAGGTACTCTTATAAGAGAAGGGGATGACACACTGTATATTACACTCTGTACTCTCTGAGAAAAAATTGTCTTTGTGAGGTGGCTTGGATGAAAAATGGTGCTATCTTTGGGCAAAGCTTTTCTAAACAAACATTTGATTTTATGTTTTTTAACTTATTATTTAGTGCTTTTTTCTATTTTAGAAGACCCGGGAGACCCCTCAGGAGAGGCATGAAACCTCTACCCTTTGAGAAATATTTCTTGTTCTAAGGTTTCCGAGATCTAAATGGTGTTCATCTTTGAGAAAGCTTTAGACTGATAATATGACCTGAAATGTTAATTATGCTCTTAGCACACCACTGGGGGAACCACCATCGGTTGGCACGTAGCTGTAGTGCAGGCCTGAAAGAAAATGTTTGGTCGAAATAACTCCTAGATGAAAGGAGGATGATTTTAAACCTTAAAAGTTGCATCTAGATATTCTTTACTTTTATGTTCAATTCTTTAGAAACAAGCTCAGATTCCACAAAGAACAGTTAGATTTGATTTAACGGGTAAAAGCATTCACCCTAATTTTAATGAGTGTACCCGGGTATCCTATTTCATGAATGGCTTTTGAGGATCATGTTACCACAAATTTCTCTCTGAGTTGTGAAATTCCTGTATAGTTAACTCCTTGTTTCACCTTTAAAATGCAATACTTATGTTATCAGATATCAAAAAATATTCTTGAAATGAAATAACAGGACATGTGTGAGATTTAGCTGTTTTCTCAAAATAAGTTTGCGGCGACTGCTTATGCCCTTTAAATTAAGCTTCTTTACCAGCTCATTTGAGTTAGACCTAAGCTAATTATTGAAGGTAATCATAGGCTATTTTATCTCTAGTCAGCGTACATGCTGGTCTGGTGAATTCAGTCTATGTATCTAGTAGGAGAAAGATGGTTCATTCGTCAGGAGGAGAAACTCGCCTAAGAATGCATCCACGGCGGTTGTCCGGGGACCTCCCCGGGAAAATTTTGGAAGGAAAGGAACCCTTATATGCGATTTCTCAGGTTTAAAATTATTATTTGGATAGTGAAATTTTCAGCATTTTATTATTTCTTCTCAAGAAGGCCAATTTTCATTTTCGCTTTGGGAATCTCAGGGGGAAGTTGCCCCCTGCCCCCTGCAGGCTACGGTGCTGGTCGAGGCGCCTCCCAGGTTATGGGGAAAATGGTACATTCTTGACCTTGTAGGCTAAGTTGCATATAAACATTCAGTATGTTTAGATTTCATGGCTTAAAAACAAACTGAGATTTCAAGACGAAAGATGTTTAGCCTGCGGATATGCAGGTGTATTCAAACGGTGTATCATTAAGGAGGAGGAAGAAGGTTCATTCGTCAGGAAGGAAAACCCACATTAGGATGCGTTCGCCACGGGGGTTCGGGGACCTCCCCGGGGAAATGTCGGGGTAAAGGAACCTTTAAATGCGATTCTCCGGTTTCTTAGCGCCTTAAAATCATCATCAGGACGTGGATCTTTTGGCATTTCAATATATTTTCTCCAGAGGCAAGCTTGGTTTTACGGTTTGGAAATCTCATGGAGTGCATCTTCCCCCTTGCCCACCCCCCGCAGACTACGGTCCTGTCATCCTGTTGGACTATGCTTCATGCAATTTTGAACTTATGCACTTATATCGTTGTAAAGCTTTAGATATTCATCGGTGTAGTCTACCTTATTTTTGGAAGAATTTCTTCTCCTTGGGGGATACACTCTACAGGCAGGTAGCAAGGATCTGGTCGGAAGGGGACTGGGGGTTCAGGAGTAATGAGATAATTATTTACCACGGGTGGGAGCGAAGCGCGCCAAAATGACATTTCCAATAACGTTCTCCCGGCTGATTCACTGAATGGCAATCTTCTTTCCAGCATGGTACAGGCTAATGAGTTAACAAAGAGAAGGATTATCCTCTAAATTAATATTAAAACTGGGTTTTTATTCTGGGTGTTCCTTTATTGGTTCTCTTTTCACCATTTACACTGATGAACGTCGCTCTGTTTCTTATTCTAATGTAGTTAGGTATCATGATGATACTACCGTTTCATGTAATAAAAGTAAAACACACAAAGCAAATGTCAAAACGATTATTCCTCTTGATTCTAGACCTGTTGGTTTGTGTGAGCATAAGAATCTCCTTCTGAATCCAATGGAATCGAAAAAATTCCATCTGAAATAAAAATGTAAGCACCACAAATTAGGAGAAGGAGATAACCATCATCGATTTCAGTTTAATAATTACAGATGTAACTATGTTTCAGAATATTCTTTAAAAACTCTTTCACTTACAGAAGGGCCATTTTGTACACAAAAGCTTTTAAGGAGAATGTATTGGAGTTTTTAGATTACTTTAATACGAGCTTTATGTTTTATTGTGTTTTTATCTCGTAAACTTTTTTGTCTTAGCCTGTTGTTCCTTCTGTTATAAAGTTTTGTCCCACTTCAAACTTTTCTTGAAAATTTATACGTAAATATGAATAAATCAATTAAAACAACTGTATGCCGAAGTTTTCACTGACAATGAAACAAGTACTTACTTCCAAGTTTGTTCAACCCCGTAATTGGATTACTGTCCAATCTTAAAATTCCAATCATATAGTTGATACGTAAATACGAGGTACAGGGTCCTACGTCCCGCAATCTGGAAACTTTCACAATCTTTAGGAAAATAGTTTTGGAAGTACATCGTTAAGGAGTCCATTATTTTTAAGTTGTCTCATTTTGGTCGATTTCATTTGACAACTTAACTTTTTTAATTCTTCCACAAAAGTTGAGGAAAATATTAAAACCGCCCAGGACCTGAAAATGAGGCTCTGGATTCAAGTTACACTTACAATTTTGATGCTTTATAAAGTTTGTTCCAACCCCAATGCACAAGACAGTACAGAGGGATCAACCGAACCGAGGAATCGCATCGATGCTAATGTGTTTGTAAGTGGCGTTCCTGAAGAGTTCAGACGTCACTTTGTACTTGCTCAAGGAGGCAGAAAAGTACTCTTTCATCCAGAAGAAAGCAGGTGCTCAAAGGCCCTGAAATGGTTGGAAGAAACATGTGAGTTCTTCAGTTTTTAATAGTGCATTAAATATTTGCAGTATACAAACTTGCAAATTTATGTTTCTTAACAGGACATGAAAACAAAATAAGTGTGACAAATTTAAAAAATAGATGGGTGACTCCAATTTTTTTGGGTTCTGAGCTATGGCATTTCATTTTAACCGTTTGTTCATAATGCTGTAGAGTAAGTAAAAGGGTCCGAACCCCGTTCAAGGAATGGGAACTGGCCCCGGTCAGTGGCCAACATCAGGATGATGGGGCTCTAACCGACCGCAGTTATACGGATGTGGGAGAAGCCTATGTCTTATGAATTACAGCTTCACGTCGGGTGGCTAACCAAAGTAACAATTGAAGATCAAATCTGGTTTCCTTTGAAAGACCAGTCAGATGGAAAAACCGTGCTCTTTGGTGAAAGCCCCACCTTACGTTGAGCCGTCTGGGGATCGAACCCCTCGGATTTTGCACGACACTGTACTGTACAGTTTTTGCTTGCACAAAAGAGTTGTCACCAAATGATCGTATAACTACACAGATGGCAAGACGAGTGAAGTCAAAGTAAGACCTGATTCCCAGGCATGTTTTAAAAACAATTGCACACTTAAAGTTTTAACATTAACCCTTTCTTGAATGGGCAACCACTGCAGCTCATGAATGAGTGTTCACCCAGAATGCCTCTGTCGGCCTTACAAATAAACGGTAATGTAGGCTACGAGTGTGTAATGTCTGTAGCCGTCGGATATCTGACGCATGTTTTGAACATTGCAAAAAGCTGTAAAATTTGACGATCCCAGGGAGCAATAAGCCACAACAGGTGGGTGTGAAGTACTGTCAAGCAGTCACTTTTTGTTCATTTATGCACGGAGTTGTTAGGAACTAACACCTCTCTGATCTGTACGATCATGTGCCACATCTCCGCAGAAGTTGAATCCCCGGTTGTGCTTTTGCAGTAGACTTCAGTAAAACAAACATCTTACTTGTCATTATGAAACTTAGTTTGAAGATTGATAGGATATTGCTTTACACTTACTCTAATTGTGGTTGTCAGCTTAGAAAATAATATTATGTCCACACTGTACGTTATGACGTTTGAAAGAAAAAATGGACTATTTTAATTTCGCATACCTACCAAATTACAATGCATGGCTTCCAAAGTGATATTTTTAGTTTTTAGAGTAAATAGTTCCTGTAAAC
This sequence comes from Holothuria leucospilota, assembly GCA_029531755.1. Classification (NCBI taxonomy): domain Eukaryota; kingdom Metazoa; phylum Echinodermata; class Holothuroidea; order Aspidochirotida; family Holothuriidae; genus Holothuria; species Holothuria leucospilota. Next base: position 12,518,357 of record CM055962.1, on the reverse strand, counting down.
CTAATTGTGTTTCCAGTTAATAAAATGCCCATGCTCGTGCATAAGTCGTTTGACCAAAAAAACATACATCAATATCGCTGCTTTAAATCTGACAAAGTTGACTAAGAGAGGCAGGAAAAGCTTAGTTCCCGTAGAGAAGAAAAATGATTGCAGCCTTAACATTAATTTCCATTCACTTCTAGAATCATTTAATTTTTACCAGCCATTCTTTTGCAAAATGCAATATTTATTTGTGAGTTGTTTAAGTTAGGAGAAATGTCATTCATTTGAATAGGTTTGCAAATAGACCAATACTACCCTTGAAGAAATTGGTAAATTACTTTGGTTGATTGATTGATAAAATTTATTCGGCAAAAATCTATAGATGTATGAGGTAGCCTACAAACATAACCTACGATAACACATAAAGTGATAGCACTTAATTCCAGTGTGGTCCTTCGAATAAATACAATACACAAATAAAGATGAACAGACGTAAACCAAGAGCTACTGTACATGCAATACAAAATGAAAACACACAAACTAGTCAACATAGACGTAGGAGCCCAAGTTGATGGGGGGTAGGCTGTAACGACTTGCCCGAAAAATATAACCAAAAAATCCCCCCCCCCCTCCACGCGCGTTCAATATGTTATTAAGGAGTTTTCGATTTGCACGTCCACATAGTCGACTGCTACGAGATTACGTCATTTGAAACCTCTGCGCATGCGTCACGTCGTCTCCCTCGTCCACTATCCAAATCGAGAACGTGTCCACCATGGTTTTGCCATTCGTCTTAAACTGCAACGCTGTTCACACGTGTGACGTCACAGAATTTATGAAAATGGGTGAAGCGGCAACAAGTGCACTCAACAAAATGCTAGTTTCTCTCCCCATGATCTGTTTTGTACAATTGTGATCCCTTTTTACTTAAAATGTCGAGGCAGTAATGGTTCCGTTGGGGAATTTGTTTTGTTTTGGGTATGTTTTCTTGCAGCTTCAATAGGCCGTTAAGTTAGCCTATATTGTTACTGTTGTATATATTGCCATGAAAACATACCAACAAGTTTAAAAAGCTGAAGTTCATGTCGTTGACCAGCGCTATGCATAGGTGAGCGAATTCCGAAAAATTACGTAAGACTGTAACGTACACCTCCATGTTTTATACGACTCGTCTACGTCGACTGGAGGATCGAAACAGGCTATAATAGTTGACGTATCTAACCAGTCGACGCTTTCACGTTGACACGCTGATCGACCTGAACGCAGTCCACGTTCACTCAACCGAAAGCTCCGTAATGTACATACTGTAACGTTAGCCGCTTTTTCGTGACAATCACAAATCTGTTTGTCGCCCTCAATCACGATTACACATTGTTGTCAAGACAGCAAAATACAGACACGACATCAGCATCAATATTCACCTTCTTTTATTCTCAGTTCCTTAAAAGTAGGCATTTAATCATGATTAAATCATGACTCCCTGAAGCATATAAAGCCAACCTCGTGAGTAATGGTTTACTCACACAGTAGCCCTTAAATACAGCCCATACGTAAATTTATTTCTAACATAAAAATCACATGAGACGGATGGTACTCACGGTAAGAACTGGCAAATTTGAACCAATCTATTCACTAGATCCTGAGTCGGAATTGACTCATAACTCGTATTTCAAACTGAATGCAAAGTGAGAAGCTTGCTACTCACCATATCACTAATTATTACGTTACTCAATTTGATATAGGCGGTATATATGTTAAATGATACGTTTTAGAGGCAGACTTCCCAACATTACTAAATTGTCTCCAAGCTGGTAACTTCCACATAGGCCTACAGTACTTGTAAGGGCTTGCGTTAAAGTCAATGGTCACATAAGATTCAATCGTTTCTTCAACTAGAATACTGTGAGTGAGTAACTGCTTGCTTAGGCCAAATCCAACATAAAAACAATTTCTTGGACTTAGAATTTTTTTCGACACTCGACTGTCACAGGTCTCTCCTTAGCTCTTGCAGGCTTGCAGCTCAAATCAGAGAGTATCCTTTTTCATCAGCAATTAGCTTTTATACTATCTCAGAAAATAAATCGTTTACATAATGTTGTGTAGAGTATTTTTAATGGCATAATCAAGCCTCTTGAAATTCATTTTCAATCGGTAGTATCAAAGAGAACTATTAATTATAATCGTAATTGGTTCATTCTCCATGAATGTTATTATTGAGGAAGTCATGTGACTTGGCCCGGAAGCCCCGAAGGAAGTCTTCCAGACGGAAGGACTATGTTATCTTTCTCATAGTCTCCCAGAGAACCAATTAAGAGTTCGATCTGTCAAACAAATTGAGGGCGCTTCAAGCCAATGGAAATTCCCATTTCCGTTACAATATCATAATTATAGGGATGCATCGGTTTTATCACAAAGCATGCTAATTACAGACAATCATTTGCCGTGTTACTACCCTTCCATATTGATTCTAATTTTGTGGGAGGTCGTATACATTAATAATGATAATAATCAGTGGCGTAGCCAAGATTTCTCTCATGGGGGTGGGGCATGCATTATGTTGTGTGATCGCCGGCCTGCGGGAGTGTCTAAGGGAGGTGTCCTTACATGCAATCTGGTGCCACATATGCTACCTTAAACTAAAATTTGTGGCAAAAAAATTGCGTATTTTAGTACCTAAAATATGGAAATCAGTAGAGGCATGGCTCACTGGCCCCCTAAATACACCACTGATAATCATAATATAAGTTTAACCATTAAAAAATACCCTGGTGTATAAAATCCTCTGTCTAGGATTGGTATAAAAATGCAAGATCGAATGTACTACTATTTACCTTTCGACCTATATATATATATATATATATATATATATATATATATATATATATATATATATATATATATATATATATATATATATATATATTTATATATATATATATATATATATATATATATATATATATATATATATATATATATATATATATATATATATATAGGTCGAACGTGGTAAGATCGACTGTAAATGTAGGTCGAAGAGTAAGTAACTGATTCGATCTGAATTAAATTCAACCCAAGTACTGGCATAGCCTTTTGAACAAGGGAAGAATGAAAGAAGAAACCAGAAGGAAAATTGAGCCACGCGGGTTTGAACCCGGGACGGGTGTCTCGAAAACACAGACCTCGAAAACACAGACCCCAGACCTCAGACCTCGAAAACACAGACCTCGAAAACACAGACCTCGAAAACACAGACCTCGAAAATACAGACCTCGAAAACACAAACCTCGAAAACACAGACCTTCCATTGCGGACGGAATCGATACACAACATGTCAATCGATACACAGCATGTTTACCCATGCAACATTACATTTCTAGCGAACGTGAAGTTAGCTGATAAGCCTTGATAATTTTCTCGAACAAAGATCTGAGGTGTCTCGAAAAGACAGACCTCGAAAAGTCAGACCTCGAAAAGACAGACCTCGAAAAGACAGACCTCGAAAACACAGACCTCGAAAAGACAGACCTCGAAAATACAGACCTCGAAAACACAGACCTTCCATTGCGGACGAAGCCGTTGTCAATCGATGCACAACATGTTTAGCCAGTATTGAATTTCTTGCGAAGGTGTAGTCAGCTGATAAGCCTTGATAATTTTCTCGAAAGAAGATGTGAGTAACAGTTATTGTTGTAACAGTTTCAATTCTTCTCCCAAGTATAATTTCCGACGTGATGAGAATTGAATCCATTAAACTTGTCAAATACACTAAAGTATGTTGCAGGCGCGGATCCAAGGGAGGGGGGCTTCCTCAGGCTCACCCCCCCCCTTTTCGCCACATAAGCAATAACAAATACGCGAAAGTTAGCATAATGTTAATCTAGGAGAATATTCAAGGGGGCTTTCAGCCCCCCCTCCTTTTCGAAAGGTCTGGATCCGCGCCTGTACCTGTACCGCCATTTTGGACGTCAAATCTAGTGCACGCGCAAGACCTAAACTGTGTACACACAGTATCGGCTAAAGCGCGAAATGATGTGTTCCTCTTTTTCAAAGAATATTTACTTCACTACTCTATGTCGGGATGCGATTGGGATTGCCCGGCAGTGCAAGGCAAAGCTTACGGGCAGTAAGCGTATTTTCAGCACATACAATACTACTGTGATACAATGGCAACGTTTGACGACGAAAATGTGTAACAACCAGAGTGACGCACGATCTCGTGATGATATCAGTAAAACACCTCTGTAAGCCCTCCCCCGTATCTGACGCCAAACGGGCGTGAGGCGTAAGCTGACCTCATATTAAATGACAACTCGCCCAGATAACCGGATGTGAATCTGTCGCTTCTACAGGCAATAAACGGCAGTGTATTTGACCAGTGTAATTCTCATCGGAGATTCTACTTGGGCGGAGAATTGAAACTGTTACACAGGCAATACCCATAATTGTTACTCACATCTTCTTTCAAGAAATTATCAAGGCTTATCAGCTAACTACACCTTTGCTAGAAATGTGATGCTGGGTAAACATGCTGTGCATCGATATACAGAGGGTTCGTCCGCAATGGAAGGTCTGTGTTTTCGAGGTCTGTCTTTTCGAGGTCTGACTTTTCGAGGTCTGTCTTTTCGAGGTCTGTGTTTTCGAGGTCTGAGGTCTGGGGTCTGTGTTTTCGAGGTCTGTGTTTTAGAGACACCCAACCCGGGACGGTCGCTGTCCGGGCGACTGCCTTGACCACTGCACCACCGTGACTAACGTGATTCTCGGCTTGAACCAAGGTACAAATACCGCACGCTACAATTTTCCCTCCATGTTACCACACAAAGTGTGTAAATCCCGAAACGGGTAAATTAGATAGGTCGAACGTGGTAAGATCGACTGTAAATGTAGGTCGAAGAGTAAGTAACTGATTCGATCTGAATTAAATTCAACCCAAGTACTGGCATAGCCTTTTGAACAAGGGAAGAATGAAGGAAGAAACCAGAAGGAAAATTGAGCCACGCGGGTTTGAACCCGGGACGGTCGCTGTCCGGGCGACTGCCTTAACCACTGCACCACCGTGACTAACGTGATTCTCGGCTTGAACCAAGGTACAAATACCGCACGCTACAATTTTCCCTCCTTGTTACCACACAAAGTGTGTAAATCCCGAAACGGGTAAATTAGATAGGTCGAACGTGGTAAGATCGACTGTAAATGTAGGTCGAAGAGTAAGTAACTGATTCGATCTGAATTAAATTTACACACTTTGTGTGGTAACAAGGAGGGTAAGGTTAGGTTAGATGAGGTTTAACGTCCCAGTTTCCAACCAATTGGTTCAAGTCGAGACGACCACGGCCTTTTTTCCAGTTGTGGCTCACTGGCTTGTTTTCCCTACTCCATTGTTTATGCTGAGCACCAAGCACAAAGGCAGTAGGTTCCATTGTTAAAGTCTTTGGTATGACCCGGCCAGGATTTGAACCCTAGACCTTCCGGCTGCAAGTCGGATGCTCTAACCACTTGACCACTGCAGTCGGTGGAGGGAAAATTGTAGCGTGCGGTATTTGTACCTCGGTTCAAGCCGAGAATCACGTTAGTCACGGTGGTGCAGTGGTTAAGGCAGTCGCCCGGACAGCGACCGTCCCGGGTTCAAACCCGCGTGGCTCAATTTTCCTTCTGGTTTCTTCTTTCATTCTTCCCTTGTTCAAAAGGCTATGCCAGTACTTGGGTTGAATTTAATTCAGATCGAATCAGTTACTCTTCGACCTACATTTACAGTCGATCTTACCACGTTCGACCTATATATATATATATATATATATATATATATATATATATATATATATATATATATATGTAAAGGTCAACGTACTGCGTAACACTTATGAAGTAAGCAGGTCAAAAAGAAGTAGTAAACAGTGCTAAAAGTTTGTGAAAAATTCCACGACGTTTTGGGTCTAAACCCTTCATCAGGTGGCAAAAATGCAACTGATTGTTGATACGGCCACACGAACAAATTAGAAAATACACAATAAAATTGGGCAACGACAAATCGGCTAGGAAAAGAGACCGTGTTAAGAGGTTAACACAGGTAACAACAATGCAGGAATTGCTGGTTAATAAAAGGTTAAGTCTAACGTTCAGACCATGTAGGGACAGGTTCCAAGTTTCATGATGAGACGGTTTTCGGCAGTCAGGCGATCATGATCGGAAACTCGACGCAAGACGGCCGCCGAAAAAAACGTCGTCTTGCTGTCCAAGTCACTGAGCACCTTAGGTCAATCAAGCAGAACCTCCCAGGGTTCCCTCTTGCCACACACTTTAATCCCCCTTCAGCATGCTCGATCCGTTACTTGATGGTTTCTTGGTTCTTAACCGGTGGGTATTTATCTGCGAGGGGGGAGGGTAATTTTGGTATCTCAGGTGGATAATTATTGACCGCGTCCAGTCCAGTTTTTTTTTTAACTATTCAAGTTCTGTAAGATTACTCCCGAGGCCGACGATCTGACACTGTGGTGAATGGAAGCACTGAACAATAGTACAATAACGGTAGCAGACCCGTTTTAGCGTGCTCACATATTTGGCAGATGATTGGGTTCCGGCTTAGGACCCCTTTATGGAAAAGTAAGGGATTATTCATTGGAATATTATCTCCAAATTAAAGTTAAAATACTTTAGGAAAACAGGTTAAGGTCTTTTTTCGAGAGATATTGGGCATGTTCTTTCACTGTCGTCAAGTTATTACCAGCTTATGACGATAAAGCGGTCCTAAAGGCATTGTCATTTTCCACAGGCATTCTCTTTGCTGTGAATGTGAACTACTTTTGATAAATGTTAGGAGGGGGAATACATAGGGTGGCTGATTGAAAAGGGGAATGGGACGGGGTGGCTGATTGGAAAGGGGAATGGGACGGGGTGGCTGATTGAAAAGGGGAATGGGACGGGGTGGCTGATTGGAAAGGGGAAATGGGACGAAAAAGGTTAAGAACCACTGATGTAGAGAGACTATAGGTCTATGCTGAGGATGACCCAGTGCTGCATCCAATTGTAGTATAATTTGTAGTCTATAGCGCAAGTTTAGTGTATACCAGTACGTGAGCTGCATGTGCGCTTCTCAGCAGATAGTTGTAGAATGCAGACCTAATTAACATAATCTATGCCGGTATGTCTGGGTGGAATGCAGAGGAAAAGTACATTTGAAAATGAGGACACTATCTTCTCTGGTACATTTTTCTGTGTTCGCTCTTGTGGCGTTGCACTCATTTCGTACGTGAAGATATTGAACCCCCCCCCCAACTGATGGTTGCACTCCTCTTAGATAGCATCACAAATCCTTCAAGAGGCCACCTTCAAGAGGAAACGAGTTTGGCCTCTAAGGTTTGAGCTATGATTTCAGCAACTGGGCCCGTACAAGTTTCACGGTGAAGTGTAACAACTAACAAATTTTGACATTAATCGAACATGTTGTTCAGGACGAGTTCACCACACAGTTACATAATATTGCAACGTTTAGATCAACTCGACCTTTGCCTGATATTTGACCTTTCACCAAGATCCTTAGGAAATAGATAACACCGTTACAGAATGGTCTCAGTATTTCTAAATATCATGCGGTTTACTGACTTTTCCAGCATACTGTTACGCAAAAAATTGCTTAAAACCAACTTTCATATTAGTTTATTCGATCTTTGAATTCTGACCCATGACGTCACCAGTTATTCCTGCAAATGATCATGACTAGGTCCGTTAAGTGATCATGAAATGTGAAATTAATCAATCACATCATGTACTTGGATGAGTTCAATTTAAACCAATTCAAATTCACATTTCATATGTTTTACAAAGATAACGAGTTGAAAATAAAAATGAGTGAAGGCAAAACCATGTGATGGGTACTAGAAAACAGAGGAAAACTACGGTTGTCAAAACTAGTGACCATCTATTCAAAGTTTGCGACACATCTACACGGACACAAAGACTCACACCTTGACATTTCTCATGCTATGTGAAGTCCAATACCGTCTCTTATCTCCCTTTGCATAAAATGTAGGGAAATGAGGTAGCAAAGTTGCGTGCCCATTTATTGAACACTAAACCATATGATATATCCAAATACCCCTAAAAGTTGTTACCTTTTAAAATAAACGTATAAAAATAACTTTTAAATAAACTAATTAAGGAACAAAACTCTTGGCTGTACATGTTACTTCAGGGATAAATGCCACACTTGTGCTACAAGATACAAAGATAACATAGAAGTAGATAAAATGTGTGCAATATTTGGCAGCATGTACGATATATCACAGTCACAGGGTTACTCAAATTTTTCAATTTTACTGACAGTATGAATGAAAAAATATTATTTCTAGAAGAATAAACGCAACATTTGTTTTATCGTTCATAATAACTAATGCCTCCTACTTAACGCTTCCTGCTTATGCTTTCAACAACTGTATGTAGTACTTGTTTTACGCACCAGTCACCGTTTCTTATCCTTTTTGCAGACAGCGGAAACGTGGCTATGATCAGCAGACTTATAACATGCAACTTGGCTTCCTGCCTTGCCACAGGAAGGGGTGGTAGAACATTTTGTGGTCGAAATGCACTGGGTCATACACGTTCTTTCAGGAATAAATGTCACCAGTGTGCTGAAGGATGTAATGATTTCGAGGGTGGAGGGACACGGTATGTTTCTGTAAGGGAACTTGAATGCAGAAGAGCAGAACAAGGTTAGTATCACTGTGATTATTAGTAGCCTACGTATTCAGATATTTCATTTTGAAAGAGTCGAGGGAACTTTGTAAAAAAGTACTTTGATTTTGCAGACAACTGGGTATCTTTTAGTAATGAGGGCAAGTTCTTAATTTTATAATATCTGCAGTACAAGGAATATACAACGAAAAAAAGGGGAAAATCCGCAACGAAACATCACCTGGTTTAACCAAATATCAAACTAGTAAAAGTGTAGCCACTAGCAATTGTAAGGAAGAGGGAAGGCCACCTATTTCAAGTAGGAGGCAAGTTGTAATCCCCCAGAAAATCACCTACCTCGAAAAATATTGGTGCAAGGTAGGGCAGAGCCCTCTATTTTGCCTCACTCCCTGACACTCTTGTGCACAGGTACTCGCACTCTGAATGTGCATTTTGTTTGACCGAGTTGTGTAAACGTTTCCAACGAGTATGAACATTGACATTCCAAACTTTACAGTGCTAAAAGCGTCTAGACGAACGGATATTTTCCTTTACTAAACTGTTTTAAGGTACCTCTGAAAATTAAGGAAAAGCCCCACAAATATTTGTTTTCCGAATTCGGGAGAGGGGAGGGGCTGCAACCACAGTTACTTAAAGGGAAATTATTATACTCCGGCACCCTTACTTATGTATGGCTCATTGTAATGATGTGAAAATGCTTTTGTTACTAAATTGGTGCATTCATGCAGAGGGACTTCTACCTTTTTGTTTAATATTGAATTCGTATTCGAAATCATGAATGATACTTGATAGAGAAAGGAGAGGAGGTTTGTAACAAATTATAAAATTACATAGTTTAAATGTAAATTGAGACAACTGTTTATTACCTGAAAATGACCTTGTAAACAGGTTATAAACTCGGGGTACGTGTGTGTTTGAAATAAACGTTTATTTATATCCCATCTCCCTACATGTTATCCATAGGCAGATGAGATAATAAACTTCACTTGACACAAGAAATTAAAGCTGTAGGCATGACTATGAAAACCTGTGCATGCGCAATTGATGAATTCATAGGGTAAAAGGACAAATTAGCTAAAATAGGTTTTTGCTATCATTTGCCTATCAGTATGTTTGTAAAAAGTCATATAAATCACTAATTTTCATGAGAACGAGGAGGCTGATTTTAAAATATTGCTTTTTGATTGATAAGGGTGGAGGTAAAAAGTCAAAAAGTAGATCAAATGTCGAATTTGCCTGAGTTTTGCAAAAATTCGTGTAACTTACTCCTCCGAAACCATATCCCATCAGGTTCAAACTAGATAAGTACATACCTGTCCATGAAAAATTGTGCCTGCATAATGATGTCGTATGTCATTAATAAATATGACAAAATTCAAATGAACTAAAATTGGTGTTTAGCAATGATTTTGCATATCAGTATAGAAGCAAAGGTCATTAAACCACATGAAACATATTTTTAAACAGGTGGACATCGAACTTCAAATGAGCTTGGCAGAGCTGTAAAACTGCATTAGAAGGCAACTGTTGTACTAAGGAAGACTTTCGCTTAGAGATTTCGTTCTAAAGTAACGTGTTCATTTGCTTTTTTTCAGAGTGCAAAGCCTTGTCATGTGCAAGTAATTCATCATGTGTGTACACTGAAACTGGATACATGTGTCAATGTCCAGCTGGATTTCAAGGAAATATCTGTGATGTTAGTAAGTATTATGGGTGTCGGTAAGGTCAAGGTAAATGTGTAGCAAGAAAATGGTGTTTATGTGTGATCAAATTAGATATTCCCTAGATCGCTCGATTGATTGATTGATTCACTTTCACATCATGAAAGAAATTCACTAAAACTATCAAAGAGCAAACGACATGAATTTTTTATTTGAAGTTAGTCGAGGCTATGCCATGAACAAACTCACTACCAGAAAACCCTTTGTCGTTTAAACTGCAATACATACATTTACAAAACGGAGAAAAGATTTCAGCCCTCTAGTCCATTGATTTTGAAAAATATGAAATAACGAAAACAGTATGTGACGTTATTTCGTCAATTTCCGACATAATTATCCGAAATTTCAAACATAGGAAGTGAACTCTGTGTTGCAAGTGAAGCAAAAAAGGCGATGTGAAAGAAACCAATAGCATTTGTATCCTTGTAACGTATTATATAGCCTACTTTCGATTCATCGTGCAATTTTTTTCATGAATTTATGCATACGTCACTAATAACACCATAGATTGGAGGTCAGGGTTTAAAAGTCAAATCAGCGAAAAGCCCGTTTTTGCCATTATTACGCTATCAGTATGGTATAAAAGTCATTAAACCACATGGTATGTTGAAAACTGTAAGACAAAGTTAAAATAATCCTTTCTGAATGCTGAGAGTGGGTGTCAGAGGTCAAAATACAGGTTACGGGACAAGTTTGCCATAATTTTGCAAAAAAGTGTGCCGTAAACTCCTTCTAAGTCGTACGTCCTATCAAATTCAAGCTTAGTGGTAGCATAGCTAGGTGCCTGACTGCAAAAAGATGTGCAATCGATGACGTCATAGGTCAAAGGTTATATTTGATAAAATTGGGTTTTGCCATCATTTTGCTATCAGTATGTTAGAATAAGTTATCTCACCTTATGATATGTTGAGAACGATCGACAAAAAAAAAAAAAAATAATGCTTTTTGGTTGCTGAGGTGTGAGGCCAACGGTCAAAAATGTAGGTCAATGTTCATAATTGCCGAAACTTTGAGAAAATGTAGGCCTATGTCGCGAACTCCTCTTAACGATAAGTTATATCAAGCTCAAACGTGGTGGGTAGGTATCTAACAGTAAGAACAGTTTCATGCGTAATCGATGACGTCATAGGTAAAACTAAAGAGGTAAAACCTCAAGTGAAATAAATTTGGTTTTTGCCGTTAGTTACATATTGGTATGTTAGAGAAGGTTATTTAACCAGATGATATGTAAAGTGATTGTGATTGTGAGTGTGAGTGTGAGTCATATTTTAATAGTGCTTTCTAATTACTAAAGGTCGAGATCGGAGTTCAGATGACCTGAAACGTTCCTTGTCATTACTTGCTTTCAAGTAGGCTGAGGAATTTCATTAACCGCAAGACATGTTGAAACGATGAGATTTGCAACACATGAATTGTGCTTTTGTTTTGTCGTCGGTATGTTAAAGAAAGTCATGACCGCATATGTAGAGAGTCAAGAGACAAATTTTTAAATAGTGCTTTTTGGTTACTAAGAATCGAGTTAAATGTTGAAATATTAGTCGAAGGTAAATTGGCTTCAGTCTTTTGAAAAAGTGTGTCATCATACTCATCAAGTCTGTCATCAAGTTTAGTCTGATGAGGTTCAAAGTTTGTAAGGTAGGGACATGAATATGAAAATTGCACGGGTAGTCAATGGAATCGCTTAGATGTCAAAGATAACAGGTCGAGAGGTTCTAGCGTATAACTGGTCGTCAGTATGTGGAAATTCCATCCACAAAAACCAACGGGGAAGGTCTGCAAATGCATAGATTGCTCCCCTGTTTGTTGAGTTGACTTGATTTCATTGATGAAAGACAATATACTGCAGGCCAGACGGAGTAGCAAGTAGATACCGAAAGATAAAGGGAAACATACAGAGGGAATGAAAGAGGGCGCCGCACGTGACACAAAATTGATTACTATTCATTTTGAAATTAAGCCCTCAGTCATTATGTTCAATTTTTACATTCTATGCTAAAACTTGTATGTGATGACGCTGCTTTCAAATACTGGATTTTACCAGTTAGCACTATATAGAAACGAGATTTCAAAGATCAACGACGATTCGAACAAAAGATTCCTACTTGTGAGATGCCAGTTGAAATCGAAGATGATATAGAACACAAAGATTTGCTCCACCCACACATGATTCTTACTTTGAAAGAAACCGCTTGATCACAAAATGGTCTGTGCAGGGTCCGCCGGTGCCACCTGCTATGAATTTCTCATCCAAACGTATTCGTCATTTTCGGCTCCTGCTTTCCCAAGTTTATGTAATTATTGCAGTATAGTCCAACAAAATTAAAACTTTGACCTAGAACTAATTGCCAGCAAAGATTTTTTTCATAATGCTTTTTTTCAAGTCCCGATAATGACATATTAAAATTACGAGCAAATCCCAGTAGGGGATATATGTTTAATTTGCATAAATAAAAAGATGGCCACATGGCACTAACTTTTTAGACGGAGTTTGAATAAATTCAAAATGGCCGCCATTTTGATAGACTTTCGTCCCTTTCTCGAAATGTGAGGCTCGTGCAAGCGGGATTTGGTCTTCACATTTTTCAAGTTAGCAGTGACACCAACATATTACACTTTTTCAGGCCTAATTTGCATAAATCCAACATGACATCTTTGTAGATAGCTTGTCTGTATTTCAAATTTTGAGACTCGAAAGGAAAGGTAGTTTTATGTCTTTCCGATGCTTTCGGGCAGAGAAACACAGATGTAAGGTATATGAAATATTTGGCTTAAGCCTAATTTCCATAACTCTCAAATGGCTGCCATTTTGCTTTTCTTCCTTGAAAGATGAGACATGTAGAAATTCCACTCTGGTGTCCACATTCATGTGTTAGGGTTGAATAGCCTAATTACCAAGGGAATAAGCGCAAATAAGGGTGCTTCGTCTGGATTTAAGACCGACGATGATGTTATCACAGGAAAAATACTGATAGAGGCATAGCCGAGTGATATTCTAACTCTGTCATCCTTGGGGACTTTATTCCCAGCAATTTTCAAAGAGTAAAGTGGAAGCACGGCTCTTTGACAGAGCAAGTACCAATCATGAAACTGCTTTGGCAGATAAAACGCCTGTTTTCGAATAACAAATCACATAATGCCTCAAAGTTTAAGGAAACCTTGCTACCATACGTAGCATTCAGAAAGATGTAATTTGTTGTAATTTAAATTGTTAATTTCCTTACCAAAGAATTGTCTTAAAAGATAAACTGGGTGGAAGAAGGTTGTGCACGTAACATAAAATCATGCTACCAAATTGAAAAACCATATTAGTTTTTAATCCCGATTGCTGATATTTTTTATTATTTAGAGATATCTACAATAAGTACAATAAGCCACAAACTGGATATTTTTGACACCCCCACTATGTCATCTTACCACTGTGCTACTGAGGTCAACACAGGGCTGTAGCCATTCCGTTCTAATACAATTATTTCTAAATATATTTAAGGCAGAACTGGGGAATCATATACTGTAACACTTTTGTTCTTGGGAAATAGAGTTGCTTGTGAATAATATCTATTATCCATTTGAGAAGCTAGTTTTGATATTATTATGAATTTTCCACTGGAAAGCTTTCTTGTTGTTACCTCTGCTCAGATCTGTAATGCCGTCGTCAAGGGTGGAGGGGTTGGATATTAAAAGTGATTCAAAAACACACCATTTATATATAGATATACCCACGAGGAACCACTACCACTTTATCAGTCAATCATGCCTCAAAAATTGCACAACATACTCTCTCAAAACTACAATTTTGCGGCCCCATTCACTCGCATCTACTTGTTGAACTGTGTGAAGAACTGACTTATTGGGAGATGTGATCCACAGCTCTTTCAACATCTATTTTCAACACAGACTTTGGGACTACAGTCAGTAGCGTGTTTTAAGGGGGTGTGGGACACAGCCCCCCACCTCCGAAGTCAGTCGGGGAAAATCATTTAGTCGGGTGATTTGAGGGTAAGGGGAAGAGGAAAAGATTTAAGAGACACACTGAGCACTTAAAACTTTGAATCAGACTACAGAATGAGATTATGAGGGTATATTATTTTTCATTATTTGGTTGTTTACCAAAGGATCGAGCTCTTCCGATCGCCCGTCAGTAAATAATCAGACAGCAGGCTATTAATATCTGGCCTATGGTGCAGGTAGGCCTACTATCACCAACTTTACGCTTCGCGGTAGTCTCTTTAAAGTAACCAGCTGTAGCTTTTCGTAGTAAAACTATACAGGTCTCAAGATGAACAGATGCTTTGAACTTTCGCAATCACTGAGTATTTTTATATCATCTCAAGCAGCCTTGACTGGACTCGTTAAACAACAGTACAGTCCTGTCAATGTATGTGACACATACTGTAGCACACTGCAGCCTGCAGCCTACCACGCAAAGAGGATTACCAATTAACCAAAATGACCGTATTTATGATTACCTTGGCAATATCTCCGTATATCGTACATACCTAAAGTAAGTACAATTTCCAGTTTCCGTGTTACAAAGGCATACGCTACAATGACATAACATGCATGGTTCAAATCCCGATTTACTAGGCTACTTGACAGGAGATATTTTATCCTAGACTAAATCTCTACACGTTACCATTCCAGAGAGCATAACATACACGTGGTGGTTGAGTGTGGTACCCTTTGCGTAGGCGTAAGAGGCCGAAATGAGTATAGATCGACTACGAAACATTGTAGGCTATGGGTAGGCCTTCAGTGGGGCTTCGTTGCCAAGGATAATCCTAAGTTCTGGAGTTCTGAAGTACCGAGGGCCTCTTTTACTGGAGCTTTAACTTTATTCAGTGTCATCGACGGGACCTCATTTGGCAGCGTGTTTCCTAAATATAGTTTAAAGGCTCCTTGGAATCTTCCACTGGCTAACTTTAATTTACTCCGCCTCATACGTCACCGCCTCGTGCAGTCTTTGAACACTTACCCCGCCTTAACTCCACAACATGTGTTTTCCTTGTGTCATTAATTATAGGTTAATGCACCCAATGTAGCCCTTCTGCCATGTAGCGTGTTGAAAGCAACACCCGTGTAAATTACCCTGCCTATAATATCTACCTACGACGAGGAAACCATCTCTTCAATCGGACAAAAGAAATTTATCAATTGTTTTTGATGAAGGCCAAAGGTCATTTAGGGTCACCACAGGTTACATAGTGAAAACAGTGAAAATTTCTTATGAACATTGTATCCCAAGGTAAGCAAGCTTGAGGGATCTCATACTTTAAATGTAGGTACTCCATGTTGAGAAGATGACCACCACTGGTTTTGGTGTAGGTCAAAGGTTACCAGAGGTCCAAGTGTGAAAACCTTAAAAATTGCTCATAAGTATTTAATCTCAAGATTCGTAAAGCTAAAGGAATCTCATACTTACCAGATGGATACTCCATATTAAGTAGATGACCCCTGTTACTTTTGGTGTACGTCACAGGTCATTTGAAATCACTAGAGGTCAAAGTGTTGAGAAATTTGTTAATGTGATATTTCAAGGAGGATATGAATCTTATACTTTCCTGTTGGGTACTCAATATCGAGATATAGTACCTGCAATAGTTGTTAGAGGTCAAAGGTCATTTGGGGTTATTAGAGGTCAAACTTTAGGAATCAGGAAAGGTACTTGTATATATGCATGATATCCCAAGAAAGGTAACATTGATGGATCTAATATTGTCATGTAAATATCCTATACTGATTATCTCCATTCTTCTTTGGCGGTAGTCAAAGGTCACTTGAGGTCATCAATGGTCAAAACTGCGAAAATATTTTAAACACATTATGTCAAGGCGGGACACCTAGTAACTTCCATACTTAGTTTTGTGTGGAACCCACATCAAACAGAAACAAGATAAAGCGTTTCATGAAGGGCAAAGGTCATCTTTGGCCATCAGAGGTCAAACAGAGAAATCTTTGATAACCGGCTGTAACCCCAATATCTAAAGATACATTAAAGTGAGGGATTTCATTGTTCGGCATGCAGGTGCCCTATACTGAGAAGATAATAGCTCTTTTGTGGATTGTAAAGGTCATTTGAGGTCATCGTAGGCCAATCTGCAAAAGTTTTGTTAATGGGATATCACAAGAAGGAAATGTGTATGAGTCTCATACTTTGCAGGTGGGTACTCCATATTGAGCACACTGTCTTTATAATATTTTTGAAAGTCATAAGGCGTTTGAGGTCACTGAAAGTTAAACACTTTGTTAACTTGATATCCCAAGGAAGAAATCATATATGAATCTCACACTTGACATGTGCCAGTGGGCGCCCCATACTAAGTGTATTGCAGAATTTCTTTATCTTTTTAAGAAGTTCAAAATTTAAAGACCAAAACATGGAAACCTTGTTAACATTTTTGTCAAGTATGAAACATTTTTGGATCTTACACCTGGCATGTCATTCCCAAAATTAGAAACAAGAAGCTAGTTTATGATGACTTTGAAATGATATGAATCTGCTTGATCTATGCCCGTAGATTTTTAACATTCTATATTCCACTATAACTTGACCGTGATATTGCTTCAACTGAAAACCATTGACTAAAATCATATCCAAGAGGCAAGGAATTACTACGCCTTTTGGCTTTCTGTTTCTGTTTTGTTTTTAATTTTTTTGATCAGCATTTTTTTCACGGACCCCCGTGATCATGTCTATGTATGAGGTGCTCACAATAATATCAGCTAATTGATTTAATTGATACCTGACTCTCAAACAGGTACTTCTCTAGAAACATTCATAGTTCTATACAATATTGAAACTACAATTTATAATAAAAGCGCTACGTTTTTGTTTTTTTTTTCACAAAGGGGAGCCTTTCCTTCCCCCTTTTTACAACTCCCCAAGACAACACTTAAACCAAACTCCCCAAGCGCTTGCAAAATATACAAGCTCTTGTCCACTGAATTAGAAGCGAAATTTTTATTTAAAGGTAACAATCTTTCGAAAACCTTTTGATCCTTGTGCACGTACGAAAAAATGTCTAGCTAAGTTACTATTTCAGCTTTACCTTGCTTTTAACAGACACCAAGGACATTACTACGCATGTGAAGGATAGGGTTTTTTTTCTAGTAGGAACATTTAAACATTCGCAAGTTTTAAAATTCGCAAGAGATGCTTCAACAATAATTTTGCCCCAGAGCTAATAGGGTGGCACATACATAAAATCCGCAACATCGGCATTCTCTCACTTGAAGAACCGACGTTCACCTTCGTTTTATTTGTTGTCATTGAGAGTCATATTTTGCCAAAAAAGTGTGCTTGTAATGTGCGTATTCAAGAGACTGCTCACAGCTTCGGTCGGGCTACAACTGACCTTGTGTCAAACTTGTTGTAAGGTGTTCAATGATTATGTTTTTGTATTTCAGATATAGATGAATGCGCAAGTTCACCATGTCAAAATGGAGGTACATGTAGAGATATGGTAAATGGATACACATGCAACTGTGCACCTGGATTTGAAGGGAATAACTGTGATGCAAGTGAGTTTAATGTGGGTGGTTTTATAAGACTATAAGACGTTCTCAACATACTGAAAAGTGAGCAGTTACCTCGCTAAATGGTACTTGTTTGATAAGGCAAGTGTCGGTATTTCCCATAATTTTTATTCAGGGTCAAGTGCAATACTTGCAGCAGAAATGACTGCTTCAAATACTTTGGAATCTTTTTATTTACAATTTGTTGTAAGAAATGGTCTTTGCAGAAATACAATAAACTCTTAACATTGTTCATTACCAATTAAATGCATAACTGCAAAATTAGTGCATTACATGTAGGACTTAAATGAAGTTTAATGGTTTACAGTATGGTCAAGAAATGTTTCGTTTGTTCTGTAGCTGACGTAACCGCACGGTGGGCCACAACTAAGTATATTTTCACAAACTGATGTATTTTGTAATTTATGAGAAAACTTCGATGACGAAGATGTCATTCATTCCATTCTAACAAGGTAGTGAGTCAGAACTGCATGTGAGCCTTCAGATATCTCACACAAACCCAGGCCTCGGAGACAGGGTTACAGTGCGTTGTGATGCAACTGATGTAAATGCCCTGCTTAGATGGTATAAAGATGGCCTTCGACTGGAAACTGGTAAGACCGTGTGTATAATGAAACATCTAGATGTGCTACCTTTGTATTCTTAGTTGTTTTAAAAAGAATACCTAACTTAAAAGGTTGTAAAGAATGCAGAAGACAGCAGTCATAACGTAAACATTAGATGCACTACACAGACTACAACTTTTCAGAAATTGCACTTAAATGTAAGGCGCCTAAAATCAAGGTATTAGAATGGTCGACTACGTACAGAGTTGTCCTTGGTAGATTAGCGTCATTGGGATGAGAGTTTGCCCAGATGATCTGAGGTCTAGGTGACTGTGTGACTATCATTGGCATTAAACGACCAACATAGCATGTATATATATATATATATCTTCTAAAACTAAATCGTTGAGAGCTTGCATTATAAACAAGGTAAATTCTTTAAAATTTCACGTGGTGACTAAACGGTCTGCAAAGTTTGATTCATTTGAAACAAAGAAAAACCTTCATACTAATTTTTATTTACATCAAATGAATGTTATTCTTGATAACATTTAGTACATAACAACTGTGTGGCTTCTATGTCTAATATCCCTGTTCCCCATGGACTGCTAATCGAAGCACTTAGATTTTGGACAACAAATTTATCGATTCATGATACACAGAACGTTAAATGTCTTAAAGAAAAACTGTTTTTATTTCACTTAGGTACAACGTCGATGTTGAGCATAGGAAGACTTTCAAATCAACAGATTGCCTTTCCATACAAAAAGTTAAACGTTGTGTTAATGTTGCGTTACTGGAAAATGCATAATACACTTTATCCATTCTCCTCGAAGGTTTATACGACGACCTGTTTGTCCTCAGTTCAGCCATTTTGATTCTTGAGTTTGACTACATCCATCAGGGGGATTACTCTTGCAGGGCATTGAGAGAAGAAGATGGGGCTATTGCAGAAGTCGATTTTACATTTCGTAAGAAAGTTGCATTGGCAAAATTTCGGAGAGTGGCATATAGAGAGTGACTATAGTAGTTCCCTTGCCGAAGAAAACCAAAACAGATTTTCATTCTTAATAACCCTAACAATTGCGTAATTATTTAGTGTTTCAACAATTCCAGGCTATACATTTCCACTCTCTGTAAGTTACAGTATATAATATGTCTATTGACATTCCTACCTACCCGTTACTTCTCCCATTTGATTACCTACAAAGCTGCTGTCGGTAACCTATTTGGACCATGTCGAAATGAAAATCTCGGGCATCCAGCCACCACCCAAGATCTCCCCACCCCGAAATATGTTCCTTGTCAGGAAAGGCATAGGATTTGGGGATAGGCGGAGATACTATTGCATCAAAATATTTAACATGCTCGCCTCCTAAAAATATTTACACTCCCTGGAACATATCTAGCCCGCTTCAGTTTGTCTGTCAGTCTAGTTTGTCTTAAGGCCGATGTTCTTTTGATTTCAGTCCTTTCCATAAAAGAAGAAAATTTCCAGTACAAATATTGCTCTATCTCTGACACTATCACCTTACCGTATGAATGTTTCTCACGACCCAGACATTGGGGTTTGCCCATTGATCGCCGACCGTTGACCGGCAGGTTATCTACTTTACACAGTTCCACATTTTGTCACAATAGGTCGCGAGATTATCCTTACAGTCAGACAAAATGTCTCCTAATATCAGAGATATGTTTAACATTCCTTTTAAGAAAGAATCGCTCATGAATTAGCAAGATGGCAACTATTATCTGTTTGGTGAATGAGTATGTTGTTATACTAGCAGTAAAGTTCAACGACAAAGGCTTGCAACGACAAAGACTTGCACTAAATGAAATACTTTATCATTCAGTATTTTCATGAACAACCTTCATAGAAAAGGCCTATGTTTAACATCGTTTAAGCAAACTTACATGCGAAGTTGTGAATAATTCAGTTGGTGTCACAGTATGCCGAAATATATAAAATTGCGGTAGTTGAACATTAATGTTCATGGCAATGCACTACCCAAAGTGGCACAGGAAAGGTTATGTATAGACACCTACTGGACGATGCCAGAACAAAATATAGCCTTATAGGTATGAAATAACGTAACAGATATGAACACTGCGATAAATTAGACGTGATAAGAAATTTATAAACAGACAATAGCTAGGATGTCGTTTACGTTTTAACGATCCAAAAGTTTAAGTGTTCGTAACATCTACAGGCAGTGGAAATGACCTATGGCATGGAGTAAACCGCTTGGTACTCTAGCCAATTTGTGCAAACAAGTTGAAAGATTAACTCGGGTCTCATTCTGGACGTTATCTTGATCAAAAGATAAAACTTGCTACCGAAAAATGATCTAGATGTCACAGAATTTGAAGACATTACCTTCATAGTATCACTCTAAAAACGTATTTAGCAGTTTAGCACTTATTTTGCCCTCGCTTTGTAAACATGTTTAAGTTCTAAACATGTTTAGCATATAAACATTAAATATTTAATAACTAAAGGTGCTTTGAATCAAAATGTATAGGTATTAGACATGTGTGTTTAGTATTTAAACATTTTTACAAAGTGGGGGCAAAAAGTGTTTAGAAAAATGTTCTCCTCCTAAACACCGTTTTTAGAATGTGAAGTAAACATTACAAGGTTCATGATATTTTACTCTCTACAGCTAAATTTTTAAGACGACCCGTAAAACTTTGATGACACCCGGAAAGGTTGGGGACATTTTCATTATCTCCTACGTAGCAAACGAGTGAAAAGCACTCCTTCTCACTGCAACTTGTATAATCCACAGGGTTACCACTAGATGTGCAGTTTGCCACATATCCTCAAAATATCAAAATACCACAGTATAGCAATGGTGTCCTCCATTGTTCACCGGTCAACCGCTTACACGTTGTGAGATGGGAAAAAGATGATGCACCTTTGAGAATGAACGAGCACGTTTTTCAAGTGAGGAAACATGTACTGTTGAGTGCAAAATTCATTTAATATGATAAAAATCTAAACGATATTGAATTTGGGACAATTTACATGTATGTATATAAGTTATGTTGAAGGAAATTTGAAAAAAAAAACAGCAATTAAAGCTTTTTTCGACCAATAGCAGCTCTTCTTCACAGCTTGATAACGAGAGTGACACCGCGTATAAAGCGTAGAGCTTTTTAATTGTGAGGACAATGGTCTAAGTGATAAGTTAATAAGTAATCTTTATAAGTTAATAAGTATTCTTTTTTTAAGTGGTGAGAGAAATAATTTGAGTTAGCCTTTTGAAATTGGCTTGAGAAGAAAGGTCTAATGGGATCAGTTATTCCTAGACGGAAGGTAATTGTTTCAGTATGCTGGTTATTCGTTTTGGCATTCAGGCCGAATGGTGATGTTGTTCTCAAATTAAATTCCCAAAAAATTGTTTGCCTTTCGAGCTTTGTCTGCCCATGCCTTATTTTGGTCGATAGCATGATAGGTAAATTTTTTATCAAATGATGTGGTAAATTAAAATGGTTTGAAACCCAGTTTTACCACAGAGTGTTTTCTTAGTTAATATTACAGACAAAATTCAGCGATCCCGCTTGCAGAAAGTGCACATTAACGAGAAAAACGGAAAAGATAGGCCATTTTTATGATTATAAAGTCGTCTTTTCAACCGTTCAGATTTGTCGTCTGATAAGGTTTCGATGTGTTCAGGCGCGTAGCCAAGGGATGGGGCGAAGGAGGCAGCTGCCCCCCCCCCAGCATATTTTTGGTATTTTTTAATGTTTTTATGATATTGCTAGTAACTCAAAATAAAAAAATGTTTAGCTGCAACTCACAAGGCCTGGGAAGTGCCATTTCTAGCGATCTGGGAGGTATTTTCGGCCAAATTTTCTTGCACGCTTCGCGCCAACCTATGGTGGCGCTACGCTTAGATAGTTTGCCTACAGGTCCCCCGCCCTTGGCAACTTTCTGGCTACGCGCCTGCATGTGTTGCACTTTTTTGACCAATCACAGCGCACGAACGTTTAGATCAAATGTAAACACTGCCTTGACAACCAAGTTCACTTACGTACTACAAGAAATCCGAGTGAAAAGACTTTCTTTTTGGCATTAATTTCCTTCAAATATCGAAACATATAAATATATAATAAAAGTCTAAATGATCCACATAGGCTCATATTTACCAAGAAGTAATTGGTCACCTTCGTAAAATCTCAAGGAAGTCGTTCAAATTCTTTCGCGAAAGTTGCGATATTCCTTCAAGAAACTGTTTACCTGTGTAACCTATATATGATATTATTAGAGCCCAGTGTTGGGCCTAACCCATGAGGTAAACTTTACAACGTTAGATTACTCTAAAGATACAAAGAGCCAGCGTTCGTCTCAGGGGATGGCATAAGAGAGGAACTATTATTTGAAAGAGTTAAGAAAGGACCGTTTTAGCAAGATGATAAACCGAAGGTAAGTTAAGTCGTCAGATTATACCCAAGCAATATAGGCCTAGCCTTATTTTAGTTTGCAAACACAACATAGCCTGTAAGAGTTACTTAAGGCTACTATACGGTGTACCACAGTGTTGTAACAATGGACTGTCTAAATGCTACAGACTGCTTGTTCCTATATGGTTCAAGACCAACCCTCCATTGCATGATTCTGTGAAAAGTGTCCTTGCTGCATGTTCAAAAAAGATGTTGCATTTGCAAATCACAGCTACGACCTAGGCCCACATTATTTAGGCGTCAATGGTCCATGGTGTTTAGGAAAAAATTTGCTGCTTTCCAATGGCTAAGTTTTTAAAAATTAAGTAGAGCATTTGCACTGGCTGATAAATGAAGTGAAGGTCTGCATCAGGAATTTGCCTAAAGAGTGCAAGACTATATACATGCTCAATCAGTTCCTAGTAATGTGTTTTGTTTCCCCCGTGAGAAAAGTATGGTGACAGGCAACTAATCCTGTCATGACCCGGTTATCGTTATGCTACTGAATGTATCGTGCTGCGTTTCTGTCAAATCTCTTAGTTGGGATATTTCCTTCAAGTCTTAGTTGAGATAATTTTCTTAAATGTCATAATAAAAATGTAATATTAAGTTTTGTTTCATTTTTATTTTTTTTTCAGACCCTGTCGGGCGATAAGACACACAACCGAAAATAGTCAAAACCACCTTTCTTGGCAGAAATAGCAGGCACCGCAACAGATTAACATTTTAAACTAAAGTGGTGGAATGGGGTGGATGTAGAATGCTTGTTTTGAAAACGTTATCATGATTTCAATTTTGCATGGATTTACGTTACACTACTTGAAAGAATTTATGAGCTTGAAGAAATGCTTTATTGCATAATACATATTTGGAAAGGAGACTGTACTTCAGAATCATCTTAAATATTAGTACTGTACAAGCAGTTGGTGCATTTAATGGTGTTAGTATGGCAGACAGTACATTGAACTGCAAACTATGGTGACACACATGTCTCTCAGCAAAGCAGTGTTACAGACAGAGCATATTGAAACAATAACTCCCCCAATTATTCCAAGAGAGATATTTAGTTAATGTATCCAATGTATCCAACCATTCACATGGTGAAGATTAATTGAAGCAAGATCCCGAAGAGAATTGAAATTTCGAAAAGAAGACCAACAGAACAGTGACAAGTGAACAGATATTTGTGTGACTGTGTACATGTCATATGTTATTGAATATTGTTCGCATCTAGGGGAAAGAGATCACATGGCAATGATCATCACAGGTAATGGCATGGGAACAATTTGTAACATTAGCATAGCACATACAGCCTGGTTGCAAATCTTTGCAGGAAAGTACTAGCTGTATGACTTAAGAGATTGTTTAATGATACAAACATAACGAAACAGTCGCAAGAATTAAAAAAAAAACATGAGAGAAAAAGATTGTACCTTTCATTTGCCTTGGTATATTTTTACACTAAACTTTGAAGAGTGTGTATCTGCTTCTTTAATTTGAATGCATGGAGTAACACACAGCTTACCTCAACCCAAAATATTTCAACTTAAAAACATTTACTTCAATAAACATTGCCCTAGGTTTACATTCAACAAACTCTCTTAAGTCAGTGTAAATTCCAGGCTTGTGGCAGGTTAGATAGAGATGCTTGTTACATGATTGAGGGTGGGGGTTAAATTATACATTGGAAACTCTCTCTCTGAGATTACATTCAGTAGGCTAGTCTGATTTTAGTCACATATCGATTATGGGTGGGTGGGGTCGGCGTTATAGAAGGAGCAATACAAATTCAAAGATTCAATTTGGATAAACGTATGGGGAGATACTAGTGCTGGACCTATGTCTGCATTGAATACGCTCCAGGTCTGTAACCAGTGTTGCAGTTATCACCCAAGGCTAGGCTGTTTCAAGTTTTTCAGGTAGGGTGGGACCCTTGGGGGCGTGAAAATTATATAAAATGGTCATTTGAGCACCAAGTCGATGTCACTGTGTTGATAAAGTATTCGTAAAACTCGTGTTTCCAATATGACACAAGTGCTATGCAGAAACAGGTTAGCTGCTGTTTGGAGACTGCAAGCATGCCATGTACTGGGTCTAACGCTAATCTAATGCAAGATTATCCTTCAGTTATTCCTCCATCTATGAGATAACGGCACATTTGCCCTAATCCATGTAACCCATTTCCTATTTCTGTAGTTAATGCACCTTTTTTGTAGTAGTAGACATTCAGATCGTTCCGTGTCCCCCGTTCCATTATCGTTCGTTACAGGACTGTACACTATACTGTACGTAATAATTTCGCGCAAGCAGTACGTGCACTAGGTCAAATGTCGGCTGTTTGTGTAAGTCGTGTCTCAGTTAACGTTAATTCACGGTTCCGTTCTCGTTAATGCGCAAAATTGAACAAGGGATCGCCTAAATTTTTTCATTGCTACACTAAGTCTACGTTATGTAAAATTTTCAGCCCCCCCCCCTTACTCAGGTGGGTCACAAAAGTCGACTTTTAAAGCCTTTTGACGGCATTTCCCATAGTCTATAAAGTTTTGTCCGGACCTTTGCACTTACCGGAATGCATGGTAAATTTGGGGGATGCGACAAAGCAACAATGGGAGAACGGGAAAATAGACTTTGGGGAACCGTGTTCTGAAGTGTGAGGAAATGTTTTCTGAATGAATTTGGTGAGTGGTGATAGACCGGAATGTTAATTAACTACCAGTGGCCCTCTACTAGAACTGGACTGACGATTTTTGTGTGTCAGAGTCTCAGAACTAGGGTTATGGTTTGCATTTTTGATTGCATTTTCAATTGAACCTCGAAAGTACTGCTTGTTGCGGAGGTGGCCAGACACTTCGTTAGTGAGAATTTCAAAGTCTGTGTCAGAGGAACAGAGGCTTTTGACGCGAAGTGCTTGGCTTTACGGAATAATTTTGGTGCAGTTCGGGGGATGGACGCTTCTCAGTTGTGCTTGTTCGTGGGTTTATTGGACAAGTCTGTTTTCAGTGAACCATTTTTCTATGGTCACTGTGGTGTCCAGGAAACGAGTCGACAGTCAATTTGATATTGGGATAGAACGAATTGATGTTGTCCACAAACGAATATCAAAATATCTTCACCGTGGGGCCAGATCATGAAAATATAACGAAACGTAACCAAACTTGTGGTTTTAACGTTTTTTGAGACAAGAATAAATCTGGAAATGAGGGAGCCATCTTGGTTCTCATGGCGGTGCCATTAATTTGGGGATTGTGGTGATTGCCAAAGATGAAATTACTATTTGTCATGAATCTAGTTGAGAACCAATCCACCTGGGGACAATTTTATGGAAGTTACAAGCAATATGAGGACAGAAATGGCAATTAATGAGCGTACCCACTGATGGTCCTCACTTTTTAGTCTTTGAACAGTAGTTAAACCTCACCATAGCACACCACAGGAAGTAAGATGAATGTGTTCAATTTGAATTGAAAATCACTAGGAGTACAGTGAGCTCAAGTGCGCTCACATTGACCTGCAAATGTGTAAGTTTGTCCTCATATTGCCATACACTGTCCTCACATTGATGTCAAAATCTCGCATGTATGCATGTATGTATGTACTATGTATGTATGTATGGGTGTATGTATGTATGTATGTATGTATGTATGTATGTATGTATGTATGTATGTATGTATGTATGTATGTATGTATGTATGTATGTATGTATGTATGTATGTATGTATACATGCATGCATGCATGTAGGACTTTTATTATGCAGGCATGCAAGAAATTTATTAAGTTTTTAAAACAAGAATAGTTTACTTTCACTAACAAGCTTTTTTCAAGGGAAAAGGATGTAAATTTAGTTTCCAGGCGCGATTCCAGGATTTGAGGAAGGGGGCGCACAAGAAAATTTGAATTCTAGATGCGCTTAAATGCGATTTCTCAGCATCTGGGAAGCATATTTTTCATATCTATTATTTCTTTTTTCGGAGTAAAAAAAAAACGTTGGTCAAAAAATCGTTGGTCATCGAGGAAAGGGGGGGTGTGCGCCGGGTGCGCCCACACCTGGATCCCCGCCTGGTTCCGAGGAATGTAATATTTGTGAAATTTGTTGTGCAATTGTTTTACTCTCATGTTAAATACTTTATTATATCCTTTCGTTATTCACTCCAACAAAATTTTTTTGCAATGTGGTTTTTCTCAATTGCCAGGCTTTTGATGACATTGTGATAATTGATGCAACAGAAAGGGAGGCAGGTGTCTACACATGTGTGCTATACTCTGGTTCTCATAGAATAAGGGAAGTAACGGCGCAAGTGACCGTAGATGAACCAGGAAAAGCCAACGAAGGTCAGTCACTGCCACTTATTAAAATATTACCATGGTTCAAGTTTCAATGTTTAATGACACGGGCTTTTTGCCAAAAAATAAGGTTGTAAGCATTATAGTGGTATTTTTTGAATGAATCAGTAATATACAACCTTAAAAAAATTTCCTCTTCACATTCAAAAGCTGATATTTATGTTTTCGCCATCCATTGACTCAAGCAAATAACCCCATCGTTTAGGTCAGGGCCGTAGCTAGGGTCATATGTTTGGAGGGGGGGGGGGGGATTTGAAGGTCCCAAATTCCGACTGGATGGATATTTTTTCCAACTGAATGGTGGCGCGTAAATTGCACCATTTCTATGCGCCCTGCGTTTACATACAGCAGTGGGGATCCTTTCTTTGACACTACATAAAGGTGCCGTCGTGGGGGAGGGGTCTCAGGGGGGTTGACCCCTCTCCTTTGAGAAATTTTGTTAATTTAAGGTTCCTTAGATGCAAAATGGAGCTATCTTTGGGATATTTTTGGAGCTGATCATATATGGCTAGAAAACGTCCATAATTAAATGAATTCTAATTTTGACTGGTTTGATTCTTTTTCCAAATGAGTGTATTTTCGTTTTTATGGGCGTTACTTTTGTATGATACAGCAGTGGGGATCCTTCCTTTGTCACTTTATAAAGGTGCCGTCCTAGGAGAGGGGCCTAAGGGGAGGGGTGTCTCCCCTTTGAGAAATTTTTGTTAAGCTAAGGTTGCTTAGATGCAAAATGGTACTATCTTGAGATACTTTTGGAACTGATCATATATGGCTGGAAAATGTACATAATTTAGTGAATACTAAGATTTGGTTAGGTGAAAGTAGAAAGTATGTTGTCTAACAGAAGAATACGTTGTCAACAAACCTCCTGAAGACCCCCCTCTTTGAGTATTTTAATGCCTTCTATTCTGGCACCTAATGCTAGCATGTACCTGTATAGGCCTCCTGGAAGCTCTGGATCAATTATATAAAATGGGGCAATGATATAATGCTTATTACCTGGTATCTAAATAACAATATAGAGTATGACGCAAAGCACTTTACCTGTATCGTATTTTTACTAATTTTGAACGAAAATCCAGACGAACAGCTTCCAGCAATGGGGAATGGGCGGGAGGGAGGGTATAGGTGCAGAAAAATGATACTAGACTTCCCAGACAGGTATAGCAAAAGGGGTTTAGGACTAACAAGCGCGTTTTCAGAATGTACACCTAGTTTATGCTATAAAAGTTCACTGGTACGTTGCGCTTATAAGATTCATAAGTGATACAACGTGGATTGTGAGGATTGAGCGCGAAGCACGCCGAAATTTGGGGATATATTTCAATGCCAAAATGAAAAACCTGCACGCAGGCTCAGCCAGGGGTGGTGCTTTGATTTGCCGACATGAGGGAAACGCCCTGACTGTGGGCCAGCTACTCTAAGTCCCGACAGATGCAATGGGTTGCAGGGCGACGCGGCGTTTTAACCCACAGTTCACTTCGTCGAGCTGACGTCCGTGCCCTGGAACTAAGCACTTTAGATTTCTACGACGCGGCATGAAAGTCACGTGATGTTATTCGAACTTCGTTTGAGCATCAGACGCGCAAACCGATCTGTAAATGGTAACAGTATTTAGCGGAAAGTATAAGCCAAACTTACTTCTTATGTGGGCCTAAGTTGGAGAGTGGCAAACCTTCATCGAGTTCGTGAAGCAATTGCTATGGTTATTAACTGATAAAATGGACGACGATGAATTTATGATATGTGTGCAACGCGTATTTTAAGTTTGTAATGCAACGATCGGCATGGCAACAAAATTATATGACTCACATGCTGCCTCTCTTTGCCGTTCTAGCCACAACGCCAAAACAAGCGACTCCCGGTGTAAAATTACACCGACAACGTGAATTCACGTAGACTCATAGTTACAACATAGTTACAACATGACGTCATTACGTCCTAGCCGACATCCGCGTCGTGCAATCTAAAGCTCCCTAATATAAGGCGGGCGAAGCGCGCCGAAAAATTTGGGGTTGTATTGAATTTTCATTAAGGAAAGTTGAAAAAGTTAGGGCTTTTATTGAAAAATCTGGACAAAACCAAGAAATTTGTTCGGGTGACTGCATGGTCGTCGTCGGGGATTCATTCTTCATCTTATCCATTAAGGATCTCCTACGACACTGAAAGATCTTTTTCCTACAAAATATGTTTGCCACGATGGCGAGGCTGAAGAAGGAATCTTCCAAAAGGTAGGAAAAAGAGGAAAGAACTTCGCAACGGTGCATTTTCGTGTTTTTCTAGAATCACGCCTACACGGAAGAACAACATTTGTGGAAACGTTGAAATCCAGTATGTTTGAAACGGGGGGGGGGGTACCACTAGATAGAACTATTGTAGATGAAAGCGCGTAGCGAGCGAAAATTTTTTGAAGTTATGGAAAGAATCGTTACAGAACTTACTGGCTACGGGCCTGATAAATAGACGTTTTGAATATTTTCTGAGTATATCTATGTCTTCACCAATATTAGTCTATATAACATTTTGCGCAATTTTGTGGGGCTCAGAAAAATTTGGGGAGGGGGTGGGCTAAAGCGCCCTAGCTCCCATAGAACTGTGTCTGGTATAATTACCTTAATAACGTTCATGAGACTGATTGTAAATCGTGACGCATGCGCGCGAAGCGCGCCCAAATTTTCATTAAATAAGATTTCTATAATAAAACCTGCATTCAGAATCTGCATCGAGATACTTTCAATTGCCCAACAAACCAACATGCCACTCAAAAAGCCAGTCTTTTACCTGGTAATTTGTAAACAGCTTTCAACTTCTGCTGTTGTGCTACTCCGAAAGTTGCTATCGGAAGATATTAATAATAAGAACAACACGGAGGTAAGGTTTGAAGCGCGCGGAGCGCGCTAAAATTTTGAGAGTTTGAAAAGAATTTGCGAAAAAAGGACAGCTTTGATTTGATTTTACGTGAGGAAAATAACGTTTGGTATTATTCTCACTTGGTCTAATTGGAAAATACATACAAGGCTGACACAGGCTCAGTTGGAAAAATGTGCTAGACTGAGATATCAGAAATTCCAACTGGCATTTCAGATTTTCCGACTATCGTCTCTCTGACGAACTTTGGGGGGTGAGACACCCCCACAACCCCTGTCGCGACGGCCCTGGTTTAGGTAGTCTACCCTTATTTGTGTACTGTAAGGAACAGCAGTCATGGTCTGACAGATCTGCTATATTTCCACCAAGCTAATTAGTGCTCCTAAAATCATTTAACCACCGTGACTAAATGAAGACTATTCTGATAACGACTGACGCTTTCCACAAATTTTAGAATAAAAGAGAATAAGAAAATGCTGATTGAAGATTAAATTTTTATTGTTGGAAAAATGTTAAACGGTTTGATACAAAAGGTGGTCACCCTCAGCAATTGCCATGCGACCTGTTCTTGGGTCGGTAATCACTATCTGAACAGTTCTGTTTTAATCCGTTATAAACATTTCGATTAAAACTTCACACGTTTTTCGCGTTGAACATCAAACAATTATAACTCCCAAGATTTTCCATGGTAGAAACACACCTGAGATATGTTCAGACACAGCAACACTTTTCGATTACGAAATGAATTCCTTCATTATTTAAAAGAGATGTAATGAAGGAGACAACGATATTTTCAGAGTTTGTTTGATTCGAGTCAGATCAGTGCTAGGCTAGCTTATTATATGTGCAGTTGTCAACTAGTTATAAATGCGTTAGCCGCTGTTTACTACTATAGTCATTCTAATACCGGCTTAAGTAAACTTGGTTCCGCTGCAACACATACCTTCATACCTCCCTGCTTGCAGTTCTGACAGTTGTTTTCGAAAAAATGATCGTTTCAGAAGCAACGACAACAGAAAGCCGGAGAAAAGTGACAAATCTAATGCCTTTGGAGTTCTTTAGTGCTCACATCATCTGAGCAATGAAATCTACTCTAAGAGAACTTTTTAATAGACTGAGCTTGTACTTACGTTAAGTTGAAAAGAGCTTTCTAACGATAGACATCAAGTGATAAACAGAATATACAATACCAGCAGTTTGTTCTACTCTACAGAGTCAAGGTTACCCGCAGAAGCACTTTTCGCTACTTACCCTGAAAATTCTACAATACTTCAGTATGGCGACCACGTTCTTCCATGTTCACCTGTAGACCCATCACACATTGTAAGATGGGAGAAAGATGGAAATCCATTGGAAATGAACGAACGCTTGTCCACGGTGAGGAATAAATAACTATTGGATGCAAAACTGATACAATATGCATTTGAAACCTTAAGATGTTGTATTGTGTTTGAGACTAGAATTATTTTTTTGAATTGAGAATTGAGAACTTACACTACCATATGCGGACTTTTAATTTGTAAAATTAGACATGCTTACTTTAAGGAAGACCGAAAACTAGGAATTCACAAGACTGTGAATTGCAATGCTTAAAATAACATTTTTACGTATAAGAGATTTTAAATTTAAACGTACGATCACCAGACTCTATTTCTAATTGATTAAAAAATAATTCATTTCCAAAGGATCATGATATCGAAACCAAACGTAAGTTTAAGGAAGTAGCAGATAGATACTTAAAAGTACGAATACTTTACTACAAGCAAAGATTATTCAAGGAATAAAATGCAAATTACGTAAGACTTTACTAAATGGTCTATGATAAGTTTGGAGAGTTCATAAGAGTGGAGTAGAGATGATGAGATTCATTATCTTCGAAACAGACGAACGGGTCAAACGATCCTGTTTTGTAAGATCCCCTTCACCCCATAGTTTCTTTATTGTGCGTATTCTTGCTTTTATTTGAGCTTTAAATTTTACACTTTTTACATAAACTTTTCCTTCTATCGACCGGTCGACAGGAGCCTGGTGAGAGCATTTTAATCGCGAATGCTACATTACTGCAGGCAGGAATATACACATGTGTGTTGTACTCTGGTTATCAAAGAATCAAAGATGTGTCCGCTCACGTCACCGTAGTTGCTCGTCAGGAAATCTACGAAAGTGAGTCTGTTGTGGAAGGTTTTCAGCATTAAACTCCAGGTTTCATGAATGAGAACCTCATTATGTATACCGTGTGTTTAGTATTGATCATCTGACAATTTTGTATTTTCGAGTAGAAGATTTGTATGGCTTAATAGATAGTTCTCACGTGACGTCTTAGGAGCTTTTCACGTGTATTATTTCAGCCATGTCGGAGGGCAACCCCGGCATGTGTGTACAGGTTTGCCCTCAGACATGGCGGTTGCTAACCCCTAGCTGTGACGTCACTGAGAACTATCTATAGCAGTCTTGAGGGTGATAGGCGTACTGTATTTCCATAAGTACATAGAATTTAATCTGATTTGAATGAAGGAAGAAGTCAACCAGATAAATGAAGGAGAAAACGTGTGGTTACATATAAAACCAATTTTTGATGATAAACAAAATTATTAACATATATAACTCGTCTACTGAAAGGTGAAGTAGGCGGTCCCTCCGTCCGACTTTACGTGGTTGGTGACCTTGGAGATCCTTTTTCAACAATCTCCTGTAATCAACTGAGATCTTTACAAGAAAGATTTCAAGTTATGTATTTTGTGAAAAGTTGTTAAGTTTCAGTTAAACACTTTTGTTTGTTTCGTACATAACCAAGCTAGACAAGCCTACGCCTGCACTCACGCTCGTAATGTTGTAACTCTGGAGGAAATACAGTCATTGTGGGGAATCCAAGAAAATTACTATGCAGGATTATTCCTGAAATCTTTATATGAAAGTTAAACGAAATAAGGCATTTCTGAATATTAATTCCCAAACTTTTAACATTAATAGCCTTTTGATAAAGTTAACTTGAAAAGTAACTGTGTTAGTTTTCTCTACATTAAGATGAATCTTATTGAAATGAAATCAGTCAAGTACTTTGGTTATCTCATTACTAACACCTCTAACAACTGAATAATGGTGCTTAAATCTTTCCTAGTAAATAAGAGACTTGCCACATCAGCGTATAAGCTGAACGAAGATTTAGACGAACAACTGGGTAAATCAGTAATGTAAAAAATGAAGAGAAGGGATCCAAGGATTGAACCCTGAGGAACACCAGTATGAATATATTTTAGAGGAGACTTTACCTTCAGTTACTTCAGGAGTTGAAAAGGTATTGTACACAGTTGCTACGAAAATTTTTGAACCAGGCTAGCGGTGTGCCGCGGATACTACAGTGTGAGACCTTTTAAGAAGTATACTGTTGTACAGTGTGTCGAAAGCTTTAGAAACGTCGAGAACATTGCCACAAGCAAGATTTTTAGTTTCAAAACAATATTATTATCTATAGGATTGAGTACGGCATACGTCGTAGACCTACCAGGAAAAAATCGAAACTATTGATAAAATAAGAGCTTGTGCTTACAACGATAGTTGTATGGACCATTTAAAACTATTCTCACTAGGATTTTGGATAAACAAGGAAGGTCTTATATTGGCCTATAGTTCGTGACACACTGCTTTTCACCATGTTTAAAGAAAGGAGAGACTCAAACGACCGCGTCATCGCCAGCACTATAGTTTAAGATATAGGACGTCCTCATTACTGGTGGGATTCACATAAAAGGACGTAAGATTGCGCTACTTATGATGCTACATAGCATCTTCCTTCGGTGGTTAACCACCATGCAGCTTAGGTTCATTTTCTACACAAAATAAGGATTAAGGTTCAATTTTAATACAATATAAGAACTAAAGGCATTGCAAATCTCCACAGTATTTTGAAGTTCAGTACCATCATCAGTTATCACTTCCATTAAGCTTTGGTCTTATTACTGTTTTATGATATAAAGAAAAAAACTTTCTCTTAGCTTAACTGATAACACTATTGATTCGATTACGGAAATTCAGATAATTCTAATGGTTGTCTTGACTAGGTTTTTGATTGACTTTTGTATACAATTTCTTTTTACTGCGACATGAATGAATAATTCCAGTAAAACACCACGGTGGTTAAATATTTTGTTCCGCAAAATTATTTTCATACACAGTGGAGAATATGTTTAGAAAAGAAGCATATGTAGACTCCAGATTGCTGTCCAAGTTTCCAAAGGTAGCAAAGTCATTTAAATTTCCCAGATTTCTTTCAGTGACTGGGAGGAAAACAAGTAACTATTAATCGTTGTTGATGCGATCTATTAGTTACTTTCTTTCAGTGCAAGAAAAGGTTGGAAAATGATCTGATAGATCATCAGTTATAATAATACCAGAGATTGCATTGACTTGATAAACATTGGTAAAAATGTTATCTACTAACGATGGAATTTATTGTCACACGAGTTGGTTTATTAATTAAACTACTAAATTTATATGAATCAAAAGTATTTATAAAATGATGACTATACCATTTTGACGGGCTTGAAGATTTATATTGAAGTCTCCCAGATTAAAGCAACTTTAAAATTAAACCATCTAACATTTCCACGAAATTATCAGCATCACCAGGTGGGGGTTAATAAATTACGCCAATTAATGCTTTGTCACGGTCACCATTTTCAATAAAAGAGATTCAAAACACCCTTCAATGAAACAAAGATAGATCTTTTAGTGTTTTATACGTTTACATATTATTGATAAAAAGGCTAAAGCCTCTACCACGAGACTTTTGTCTACTACTTATTTCAAAGGTATAACCTTTAATATTGTAAAGGTGGCTAGGTGTAGAAGAGATAAAAGTTTCAGTAACTTACATTATGCTAAAATCGAGCTTCAAAGTATTACAGGGTATGTTTAGGATATAAAATGTAGAACGTAAACTTCCTTTATATGAGAAAGAGAAATATTTTGATCATCTAAACATATCAACTTATCAGGGCCATAGTAATTCCAGTTTTGCCGGAGTAATTATAGGAGAGGCTTAGGTTTGGATCTAAGGTTTTCAAGTGATCATGTTCATCATACTTAGAATTGTCTAAATTGACAGACATAAACACAAAATACAAAATTGAACAGACTTCAGAAAATAATACAAATGGATAGTTATGAAGTCCAAAGGTTACCAACCTGAAAATATACGGTTGCTATGAACCACATTATGCTAACAAGATCATTTGACTGAGTCGAAATAGGTTTCCCACGGCCATTAATATGTTTCAAAACAAGGAGATTCATAACAGCAAATGTTCAGAACAATCACAGCTGAGATAGGTCTCGTGGTCCCACAATTCGTCGTTTGAACTCTTGCCCATTTTGAGATATGATTGCCATGACCCAGTCTTGTATCCATCTGGCTTCTGTCAATGTAATTAATGGTTAGGGGCACAACAATACTAGTATTGACTAGATTTAAGGCAATATCAAAGGTAATTTCTCCGGGAATATTGTTCCTGTTCTTTAGGTTGATTCGCCGTAGCATTACATTTATCGCGAAGATCATCAAACGTTTCATTACTGAAATATATGCTAGGAAGGATCATTCCACAATGTTTTGAGACCTTCATAGAGGGTCACGTGATGTAGGTTAGCTCTCTAGTAACAACTGTGTATTGGAGGAACCTGTTAAGGCCACTTTCAAATTCGTGTGTCCTGCATATAGTGTTCAGTGTTTGTTAGGCTAGTGATATGACCGCAGCCAACAGCATTTAATCGCAATGTGTAAGAGGCCTTATTAGGTTCCTTGCACGAAGTCAGCTTAGGTCATCACTTGGAGACGTTTACGTCAATATCTATCAATATCTATCTTCGTTATGGCTGAGAATTATGCAGTGCTCTTTTTACGAGCGAATAGCGAAGTATAGGAGTCGTGTTTTGGACTTGCAACAGTCATTAGGTCCAATATGATGACATTTTCTTGTCTTGTTATGTCCTATACTTCTTGTAATTTTTATAAACCATAATTTAATGCAAGTTAAGTGACAAAAAATGATTGTTGATATAATTTGAAGAAAAAATTATGCTTGTGTCCCTCCCGTGTGACTGTCCTAAGTCTAATTTGATGCTTCATTGCCTGTTTACCGCTTTGCAGACTCCTATTCAACGTGCTTACTCTTCCTCAAGAAGTACTATTTAGATTCAGAACTGAGCAATGGTATCAAGCAACTAGTTTTAAAGGATCCAGTCAATACAAAAATTAGTTTATCGTTAAAATGAAATCACAGTAATCACAAAATACGGTTTTGATTTAGAGTATTTTGTACAAACGTAGGGTTTTCTAAGGCGCACGTTATGTAATACTACCAGCGACCAGCTTATTACGTATTCATATCAGTGATGGCAATCTACGGACTGGATGTATTACAAAGTTGTATGAACGACGTCGACGTGAGTGCAAGAGCTCAACAGACTGCTTAAACTGTCCCAAGATTATGATACGGCAAGACACAGAGCAGATTCTTGTAGCCCGCTTTTTGTGCTGACCACAAAGGAATTATTTGTTAGACTGAGGAAAGCCTCAATGGTCAATACCGCTTTAGCCTATGGATGCCTACATCCATGTCATTGCTGCCGAAGCCTCCACAGTAGTAGTGTGTCGTTCATGGCCACCAAGGGGCGATTGTGGAATTGTTGAACGATCCCCAGTTAAACATGAAAGTGCTACCTTCGAGTGAGCACTTTCCATCGTTAAAGACAAGAAGTAAAAGATAAAGCCTCACTAGATGCATGACTCCATCACATTTGTTAGCATTTATTCACGCGCCGTGCTTTACAGCGCTTATATATTAAAGATAGATTTATTTAGCTGATCCTGTTGGCGCACTGGATATGGCGTTAGACTCTCATACTGCAGGTAGGAAGTTCGATTCCCATCTCAACACATGTGTTCAGTTTGCTTTTCCCCTCAGTTTTAGATTCGCGAGTGCGAATGCCTCTCATTCTGGTTTCTAAGAGTAGCCCTGTTAGAATCTACCTTCATGTTGTTTGAAAACCTTCGTCCAGATTTCAGGTTGTAGCCAGTCAGTTTGCAGAAATGTGATCCAAGGTGGGGAAATCTCACGCGAAACAGTTCTGAGTATCCAGGACAAGAGATATGGCTACAAGCTAGCCTAGTCCTTGAACAGAACCGTGTACTAAGTTAATGGTAGAACTGTACGTACGTAGCATAGAACCCTGTCCAAGGACTAACGTTAGGCTAGGCAAGCTTTTTGTACATATTACATGTAGCCTATTGTCGCGAAGCAGGCGATTGCACGCTATGTAAATACCCAGTACGTAGGAAGAGTTTCTTTGACAGTGGAATCGACTTGGTAAGCAAACCTACATCACGTGACCCCCACGACGGCTTCAAATTCGAGGCATATTACGCGTCCTCCAGTTATAAAGCTTAGTGTTTTTCATAACTATAACGCAATGAGCTGGTTCTTTTGGTCCAGTTCACACTCGATGTGGAGTATATTCCCATTTGTTCAATTTCGTCTCAGATTCAGTGGACTTTTGAACCAAAAGCTTTCTCCACACAATTTTAACATTTTCTCTTGAGACATGATCCATAATATTTGCCACAAGTTCAGAGTCATTTGATGATTATCTGGTGGTTCTCGTTCCGTTCATCCTTAAAGCCTAGTTTTTTTGAATAGTTATCCTAATGGTGTAAACAAATACGATCGGTTGGCGTCTGAAAACAATGGGCTGCAATGTAATGTAGGTGATATATATATATATATATATATATACTCTAGCCCAAGGGCTGCTTATTAGGACAGCATACAAGTGTTATACGGCAATATGTTCCTACAGTCTATATCAGACACGCAAAATGATTTGCGACAAGTTAAATTAAGAGTCCATTGAGGATTATCTTGGGGTTCTCTTCCGCTAATCCTGTAAGCCTCATTTGAATAGTTAATGGTGTAAAGAACGTGGTAGCCTATTGTTAAGGTGTTGAACTTGTGATCTAAGGATTGCCGGATCGACTCCTGCCTGGGTCATTACGTTGTGTCCTTGGGCAAGGTGGTTTTTCTCAATAACCTCTCTTCATCCAGGGGTCAGTTGGGTACCTGTGAGGTAAATTGTCATAGGGTGCGCCGTTAGAGCTGTTGCCGCACTGGAGGGATTGTCTCCGGGACGATTTGTCGTCGAGCAGGGGAAATATGTGCTGCGCCTTAGATTAGGGTAGCCTAGAAATATTGACGCATTAAAATGCAAATATTAATATTATATGATGTAAAAAAGATTTCAAACAGACTTAAGATTCCTTTATGATTATCGTGATATCAAACAAATTTTAGCGGCAAACATTTGAGAATAATGAACTTACGTACCACCGTCCGTAGGCTCGTCAAGAGGGTGTTTAATATTACATTCTGGAGGAATCCAGAAGAAGCTCTGCTGAGTACAACTTAAATTTAAAACTGGTCTTTGACGATCTATTCAAAAAAAAAAACATCCTGTTGGACTTAACAGGTTCTGGGGGCCATAAAACCATAAATGGGAAAAGGGAATTGTAACCTTTGCATAAACAATAAATGTGAAAAATTACTACTCCAGGAACGATTTTTGAAAATTCAAGGTATAAAAGTTTCTCAAAGTCTCCGAAAAATAAGAGCCAGGCCGGTTGAGACCCAACCTGGATTTTTGCCTGGAAGTGACTAATTGTGGGCCCGGATGCAGCAGATTTCCCCACATGCAGAGGTTACTGAAGCTAATTGTGGAGTACCAACTTTTATTTTGTAATGCTTTCATGTTGTTTTAGTTAATTTGGCAATGCAAGGATGAGGCTGTTGGGCCATAAGTTGGCTTTCCCCTGGTGTCGATAATTCACTTTACCAATAGTGCCCGGTGAAAGTTGCGACAGATGTAATCATGATTCGATAATATCCGATCTCGCCCCTGTCAGCCTACCAAAAAAAAAAAACAACCAAATTAGTATAAGGGAAATTTTGCTACTGCCGGGCGGCGACGGACCCCGGTAGCATGAAAGAATGTGACACTACTATTTCAAATTCATTGGATATATAACGCTTATAATATTCCAAAGTTTGACCTCATGTGACCTGAATGGTTTTTTTCCTCCTGAACACAGGGGCGTATATTCTTGAATTTGCAGGGGGGGGGGTGAACTTTTGGGACCGACTCCATTTCATGGAGACCGACTCCCATTGACATAGTTGTACGATTCGAAATTCTGGGGACCTTTTTCTTTCTTTCTTTTTTTTTTTGAGACCAATCTACTGTTACAACGGCGTACTGAACTGGCTTTGAGACCGACTTTTTGGAGCTCAGAGACCGACTTTTGATTCTCACGGAGGGTGTCGCACCCCCACCTACCCACCCACCAGTATTTACGCCCCTGCCTGAACACTGTGCGATTATTTCACTATTTCAGTTGCCATGTTTACGTACTAAATTTGACATACTAAGTAAGAGATCCCTCAAAATTTTACTTCTTAAAATAATTTCTGAATTCCGGTGACTTAAATGAACTTTTACTTCCTCCAAATACAATAGGGTTCAACGTATGATATCTGCACGAAAAGTATGAAATCACGAGATTGCTGGTAAACACAATATCTCAAGATAGGAATGATGGACAACTTTCATATTTGGTTACTGGATTTATCCTGTTGAGAGAAACACCCTGTTGAAGTCAGAGGTCATGTGAGATCACTAGAGGTAAAGCACCAAATACCTAGTGAACACAATACCTTCTGGTAGGGAGGTTGGATACTTTTCATACGTAGTATATGGTTTTATCATATTGAAAAGGAAGACTTGATTTTGGTGAGGTCACATAGTACTACAGGTCAAACATCAAACATACGTGCAAACATGATATCTCAAAGAAGGAAGGGTGGATATTTGTGTAATGATAATTGACTCGAGATTTAGCGATTATTAATCTGATTTATTGTAACAAAGATGGCGTATCGAACGCATGTGGTATATCTAGTGCCCGGGTGTATACAAGTATACGATCTCACAACATCTCCCTTCTCTGGAAAAGTTACATCAATCATGCTGTCAAAGTTTTTTTTTTTTTTTTTTTGAAAAACAGGCAAATCTTCAGGAGTAAGTAGATAAAAGAAAAGTGAATACATAAGTAAATCAAAAGCCATTGGCTTCCAGGCTTACGATAGTCACTATATGACAGTATGAGAACTCACTCTACCAGGACGTACGCCGAAAAGTTCAAGAAGTTCCTAGCGGCAAGGAGCTGGTAATCCATCTTCCTGCTTGTAGGAACAGCCTGTAATTTGTGGAGGCATTTGTATTATGAAAAAAGCACGAGAATACAAAGGAGTAAAGTTACCATTCATGTATTCAGATATTATGACACAGTTCGGTAACAAAGAATAGTTTCCTCGCGGAGCGGACTTTGTTAGGACCTCCAAAACTGGGATATCACTGAACAAGGAATATGCTAGGAAATGTTAGATTCCATTTCAGGAAAAATGAATTTAGAGTGTGGAAGCATTGCAATATCTGCAGTGCCTTCAGTATGTAAACATTCTCGCTACGATCTCAAAATTCGAAACCAAAACATCCCATAACATACACAATAAAGGTCAGGTGCTAATATTTTTATCATTATATTGCTTTTTTAGACGTAATTGAACATTCCGACCATAAATTTTTCAGAATGTTGCAGAGATGGTTTCAATTTTAATAGATTTGGACTCTAAATTTTTTGTCTCTGGTGGTCGCCGTTCGCGTCAAACAGAAGCTACGTACAAGTCATGTGACCAACTTCACGCGTGCTGAGAATAATATACCTGCTGCAGACTTACTAACAGGTTCACTTAGTGCCCTAGTGAAACCAGTACACAACTGCAAATCGTTAGCGGAATAATACATTAAGTGTCCTTTTTAAGTCTCCTAAGTTGTGTTTTCAGCAAAATTTTGAATGATTTTAACAATTTCTTCCTACCTTCCTTTAAATGATCAATTCCTTCTTGCAAAAGGGCATTGCAAGTTCCACAATGGGCACTGTCAATGGAGACACAATTTGGTGCTATTTTTTCTTTTGTCGTAGTAACATTCTTCGACATGGTGTGAAGGGAAAATCCGCGATATCTTTTGTATTTTATTGTTTGATGACGTCATAGAGCTCCAAAAGTAACATACGGCTACATAAGCTTACGATACTATCGTAAGCTAAGAACATCTTTACAATGTTGGCGGTGCGATAATCGCAAAGCAGTTAAAGCTGATAATAGTTAAGTAAGGCCCATGATGATCATAGAAATCAATATCCGTACCTATTTGGTGGGCGGATAGGACGCCCTAACCTTGTCGTTTTTTACCTGGTTATTTCTAGGTGGGTTGGTGTTTACCAAGCTACTAGGTTGTTGAATGCCTGATCTACGTGGCTGTTCATGTGATGTCTGTCTGTGTGTTGTCTGACTGTGAGCGTAAGGGTCTTTGTCATCTTGACTTGGTTGTTGTTCGGCTGGCAGACTTTGGTATCTTCTGGGATGTTCGTCTTCATGACTGGAATAAGCTTCTTTCAAGTGGGAACGGTTTCGTCGGAATCTGGCTCCATTGGGAGTTGTGACCTCGTATGACCTTGGTTCCGGTCCGACTTTTGTCACTGTTGCTGGTTTCCATGTTCTGCTCTCTTGATCAAGTATTCTGATTTTTTGTCCAATGTAAAGGGGTGGTAGTTCTGGTCCAGCTTTTTTCACGTCATGGTATTCTTTCATTTTATCCATTCTGCCAAGGAGTGTTTGGTGTATTTCTTCAGGGCACTGTTGTGTACTCAGGTGATTGCTGGGAAGTACCGGCCGGATCGGTCTTCCAAAAAGTATCTCTGCTGGAGAGGGTAATTTGGAATCTACTGGGGTGATACGAAGATTGAGCAATGCCAGTTGAACATCTTAATTTGACTTTTGACTCTTTTTGATGAGGTTTTTCACAGTTCTTACCATTCTCTCGACGAGGCCATTTGATTTGGGGTATCTTGGTGAAGAAGGGTTGTGTGTGATGACCCACTTGTAACACATGTCCTTGTATGGCTGTCCAGTGAACTGGGGTCCATTATCTGAGATAATTTCCTTGAGGGATCCAAAGAGACTGAATGTTTCTGCAGTTAATTTTGCCACTGTGAAACTTGAAGTATTTGGAAGCTTGTAAACTACTGGGTACTTGGAATGATAGTCTGTGATAAGCAAGTAGTCATCTTTACCAATCTGATAAAGGTCAGTAGCTATCTTTGTCCAAGGGGTAGATGGTATTTCATGTGGTATCAACGGTTCATTCTCTTGCTGTGGTTGACTTGTCTGGCATATATCACATGACTTGATCAATTGATCTATGTCTTTGTTAATGTGCTGCCAATAGACTGACTCTCTTGAGAGACGACGAGTCTTTTCAATCCCAAGGTGTCCAGTATGTAGTTGACTAAGTATGTCTGATTGGAGGGGTTTTGGTATTATGACCTGCCTTCCCTTGAATATTACTCCATCAGAAATTCCGAGTTGCTCCCTGAAAGACCAATATGGCCTCAGATCTTGTGGTAATTCCTTGATGGTGTCTGGCCATCCTTCATTGATGACTTGAATGAGTGCTCTCAGGGTTGGATCACGTTCTGTTTCCCTACGTAGTACTTCCTGTTTGTTTGTACCAAAGTTGATTAAGTCCATTCGAACTTGGATTGATTCATCCTCCTTACTGAGAAGTAACTCTTCAACATGAAGATCTACAGGTACGTTCTCACACTCTTGTGTGTTGGGAAGCCGACTTAATGTATCAGACAGGATCATCGTGCTTCCGGGTTTATAGATGACATCCGTCACATTTGTATCCTTGTACCTTAATGAGTAGCCTCTGCAGTCTTGGAAGTGCGTTTGCTAATGGTTTCTTCAAGATATTTTCCAGCTGTTTGTGGTCGGTGTGGACCTTAAAATCGTTACCAAACAGGTAAGTATAAAATCTTGTGATCCCATAAA
Source organism: Holothuria leucospilota (assembly GCA_029531755.1). NCBI lineage: Eukaryota > Metazoa > Echinodermata > Holothuroidea > Aspidochirotida > Holothuriidae > Holothuria > Holothuria leucospilota. Next base: position 12,475,228 of record CM055962.1, on the reverse strand, counting down.
CCAGGGCAAGGGTTTTCCTTTCGATATTGGAATAATTTGCTTCTGCTGGTGATAAGGATTTGGAGGCAAATGCAATAGGTCTGCCGTTTTGTAGCAGACAGGCACCCAAACCTTTCTGCGAAGCATCGACTTCTACGACAGTAGGTAGATTAGGATTGTAATACTGCAAACAAGATTCAGCTGAAATGGCTTGTTTAATTGCTGTGAAGGCTGCTCGGTGATCGTTATGCCATAGAAACGGTGTGTCTTTCTTCAACCGCTCCCTAAGAGGTGCAGATTTCTCAGAGAAATTTGGAATGTAAGGTGATAGGAAATTCATGGCACCGAGAAACCTTTGCAGGTCTTCTTTGTCTTGTGGTGTAGGCATTTGGTGAATATCGTCGATTCGGCTTGGGTCTGGACTGATTCCCTTGTCAGAGTACACAGAACCAAAGAATGAGATCTGGCTGGTGTTAATCATGCCTTTAGCACTGTTGAATACCAAACCTTCTTTTCTCGCAACTTCGAAGAGTCTGATGAGATTTTCATTGTGTTCCTTCTCGGTTTGACCAAAGACTACAACATCGTCGGCAATTCCGACACATCCTGGAATTTGCTGGATAATATTATCCATCTGTTGCTGAAAAATGTCCTGACTTACTGATAGTCCAAATGGCAATCTTTGAAAACAATACCGACCAAATGGTGTTCTAAAGGTAGTGAGCTCTTGTGACCCTTGGGCTAAGGGTACTGACCAGTATCCAGCTTTAGCGTCCAACTTAGAAAAATATTTTGCACTTGAGAAAGCAGGATTAAGCTCTTCTAGTGTAGGTGTCTTGTGAGGACATCTTTTTAAGTTGTCATTAAACCTTCTTGGGTCAAGGCAGATTTGAGGTGTGTCATCTTTCTTGAACACAACGCTGAGGGAGTTACACCAATCTGTGTGGTTAGTCACCTTTCTGATTACTCCCTGGTCCTCCATTTTATTAAGTTCTGCCTTTAACTTATCCTTAATGTGAATACTGTACTCAAGTGGCGGGTCTATGCTGGGTTGGGCATCTTCCTTCAAGTGGAGGGTGGCTTCCATCTTGAAGTTGCCAATGGTATCAAACTGATCAGGATACCTCGTAGTTAGGTCTTGGATTGACCTGATGGTTGGCACATTATCTGATGTAGCTCCTTGCTGTGCCAATGATGTTGTTGCCGCATGGATTGTCACTAAGTTAAGATTATCACATGTTGGTAACCCAACAATGGCAGGACCTGGAACATCAACAACATAAAAAAGTTGGTTAACCCAGTCTGAGTCAGCATATTTACACGTAAGTGAAATTGTACCAAGACATGGGATACGGGTCTGGTTATACGCCATTAAGGTTGCCCGTGATGGTTCAACAATTTCTTTTCATGCATCTTTATGGTACATCTGTCTGACAGTCCTCAGTGGCAGTGTATTGCCTTCAGCACCTGTGTCCACTTTCAGCTTTAGCTTGTGTTTACCTGGACGATGAGGGTATATGACATCAATGTTGGTGTAGGCTTCTTTCCTGTTTAAGGGTTGGAAGTTAAGAGTTGAGATAGTTATTGCGTCAAACTAGGTTGTAAAACTGTCATCGCTACTTTGAACTGAATCAATTTCGTCACACTCCACTGTGTGTATATTTGTTTGTCCTTGTCTCATTTTCGTAGGTCGCTTGTCACGTTTACTATGGTACTTGTCTGGATTGCCTTTCTGTTTATGTTCTCTGTCACTGAATTTTTGCTTTGCTTTTGTTTTCCTGCAACACTTTGCCCAGTGGCCTTTAGTGCCACATGCCTTACACTTATCATAATACGCTGGGCATTGCCTAGGAGGGTGCGAGAGTGAGCAATTTCCACATTTTCTTTTGGTGGTTTTGATTGCATTCACTGATTTGCTTGACTCTTGTGACTCTAATGTGCTAAGGGATTTCCTACTTGCGACCACCGCTTCATACGTAAACCCTTCTTTAAGAACATCTTCAATAGTGTAACCCTTTGGGGTATCTAGTAAGTCTTTCTGAAATGTTACAAAAGGTGTAGAAGCAATCACTAGTTCAATGATGCGTTCTGCGATCTCATTTTGGTTGAAATCACATTCTGCGGCTTTCTGCCGGCACCTGTTAATGAAATCATCCAGAGATTCTTGTTTCCCTTCTTTGTATCTTATTAATTCTAAACGATGAATCCTAAAGTTCACCTTAACTTTCAACTGGTCCTCAAAAAGTGACCATAGTTTGACTGGGTCATTTTGGTCCTCAACTGAGAGACCTGATGCATTGATTTTCTTGAGGCCTTCATTCCCTACTGCTATTTTAATTTTTACTGCCCTTTTGTTAGGTTCTGCTATGTTATGGTCTATGAAACATAATTCCAAACGTTGCTTAAATAACTGAAATTCTTCTGCCACATCCCCAGCTGTCCAGTTCATTTCTGGGAATTTAGGCATGGTGGCATATTTGATATGAACAACCCTTTAATTACTGATAATGAAGTCTAATCTCTGATAGACTATGAAATGCAGATATAAGATATTGACCTGTCCCTTATAACGAAATTGTTCTTGCTTACAAGGTACAAGATACTGTAAGTCTGTAGGTACTGTAATATTCTGGTGCACATGATGCTTGAATTTTAACTTAAAGTCCTTTGTATGGAAGTGTATGACTAGGCTGTGTCACACGACATAGCACCAAGCATGAACTGATTATTCTTAGGCCATTACGCTATGCCTAAGAATATATATACTGGCATCACTTAAATCACCATACATGTTTAGTAGGCCTACAGTATAATTGTACAAGCTAAGGCTATTTCCTATATGTATATCACCCTCAGTCACTGGCTCCAGGATTGGGACTTCTGTCGATGTTGTATTCGGCAGCTGAGGTAGGACTTCTCCTTGGTTGCTGGCAGCTCTGTAGGCCAAAGCTTGTGTTGTTGGTTATGTGGGACTTCTGCAGGATACAGCCGGTTACAGGTTTACAGTACTGTAGTATCGGTGCAAGGTTACAAACAGGCTTAAACAGTGTTCTTGACTCAAAAGCTGTGCCTATAACCACTTCAGATGTTTGTCAATGTCAGGTGCTGGTAATTATGGATCAAAGTTCTATGCTGGCTGTGGTAACTATAGCATTCATCGTTCTGTGTGAATTTGGATGATGAACTCACTGGTACCCTGATATTAGGCCCTGTGCCTTGCTCAAGTTGCTGATACTGTATAATTATGCTTGCTCACATGCATTCAGATCTGTTTATTGACTTTGCATTGGTGGCCAGGATTTTAATGTTCATGCCTTTGCCATTACGTACACGGTAATCTTAGTCTACTGGTAGGTTTGACTACGCCTGATGATGATAATGTATATCAAGAGTGCTGCGGTAGCTTCGGTGTGAACGTTCACGCACTGTAGTGTAAGTGGTCGTGGAACTAGAATCACCAACAGTTAACATACATTACTCGAATGACGTTGAGAGTCCACCTGATGTACGGTTGAAAGATTAAGCTTTTCATGACCAAATTGAATGCAAAACCCGATGAATGATACTTATACGTATCCAGCAAGCATTATTGTACATGGATTTTTTACCGCTGCCACCATGTAATGATAATTGACTCGAGATTTAGCGATTATTAATCTGATTTATTGTAACAAAGATGGCGTGTCGAACGCATGTGGTATATCGAGTGCCCGGGTGTATACAAGTATATGATCTCACAACAATTTGCATACTTGGCATGTGCATGTATAGTCAGAAAATAAACCCTACTGATTTTAGTAGTAGGCAAATATAATCTGAGGTCACCGAAACTAGAACTGGAAAAAACTTTGACATTTGCTTGTAAAGACGATATCTCAAGATAAGAATGATGTTTACTTTTCATACATAGTCTGTTGATTTAACATATTCAGAAGAAAAACCCTTGTTGTTTCTGGGGGAATCCAGAGGTCGTTTGAGGTCTTTAGAGGTCAAAAACCGTAAAATGTAACATCTCTAGATAAACAACATATATACTTTTCATAATGGGCACTTGGGTGGATTATAGTCACTAGATGAACCCTGTTGTCCTTGGTTGAAGTCAAAGGTTATCTGTGATCAGTGGAAGTCAAGTAATGAACACTTTGTAAACTGCTTACAAGCAATAAATCTTAAGACAGGTGTTCACATTCTTGTCGCCCATACTTAGTATATGGATGCCCCCTACTGGGCGAAAGACCCTCGCCTGCAGTGGGAGGTAGCTAACAGAAATTTTCTTAAGGAATTGGGGAATCAAACTGTGTCAATCTGAAACCCTGGAAAGTGAAAGTAGTTTTAAAAATGTATTCAGAGGTATGGAATCACCACGCCTTTAGGCTTTTTGGTTGATTCATTGTCGAAGGTAGAAGGAATCCTTACGGTAACAATGACGTGGGTATGTGCGTGCGTATGTGAGCTTGTAAACACGATAACTTAAAGGAAAATATTGCGTTTAAAATGCACCAGCATGGCATGCAAAGAAAATACCTTAAATTATTTTTAAACAGTTCAGTCTCACCAATAAACTCTAGCAATACCTTTATCTCCTCAAAATTATATGCATTACAAGAATAAGGGATGTTGCATCATTTGAATTTTTGAAGTTTGGGTGAACAAATTACTTTTGTGCAACAAATAACCAAATTTCTTCCAAAAGAAAGCTACTGTACTGTCTTATTTTGAATTGTCTATCACTCTGTATCTATAAATATTGGTTTAAAAAACATGAAAATTGCATGTAAAACAAACGCAATATTTCCCTTTAAAGACATGCATGATGGATACTTGTCATACTTGGTATACAGATTTATCATAAGAAGAGAGAGGACCCTATGTTTTGGTGGAGGCCAGAGGTCATGTGAATTCACCGGAGGTAAAAAACAGTAAATCATGTAAACACTTTATTATAAGGAACGAAGGAAGGAAGGAAGGGAAGGGTAGAAACGGCACACCTAGCTTGTGGGTGTTCTGTAGTCAGCGGACGAATCCTATTGTTATTGGTATTGGTAAGAGGTCATTTGAGGTCACAGGAGATAAAACTAAGAAGACCTTGGAAATTTTCAGTAAGCACGATATCTGAAGGTTAGGAATGATGACACTTTTCATGCATGATATATGGATTCATCATATTGAGAAAAAGAACTCGACTGTCTCGGTGGAGGTGGGAGGTCATGTAAGGTCACAAGAGGAAAATCCTCAAAAAAGCTTTGTAATTACTATATCTCAAGGTTTGAAAAATGGCATAAAGACATAGCAAGATCAGAGGGAGTGCTTTGCGTTTTTTGGAGAAGACCAAAGGTCATATGTGGTCACCAGAGGTCAGACACAAAAAGCTGGTAAACACATCATTCAAGGTAGATTGCTTTTGGTAGAGGTTAGTGGTTATCTAAGGTCACCGGAGGTGAAACTACACAAAAACTTTGGGAATTGCCTGTGAACACAATTTCTCAAGATAGGAATAATGGACACCTTTTACACTTGACAAATGAATTTATCATATTGAAAAGAAGAATGCTATTGGTCTTGGTGGAGTTCAAAGATAATTCTGAGGTCATTGGAGGTCAAGTGGTAACAACCTTGTAAACTGATTACAAAATGATATCTCAATAGGTTTTTCCTTTAAAATGATTAATTTACATATTAAACATGGAAAGTGTCCACTATCCTATCTTGTTTACAACCAATTTTCAAAGCATTTTTATTTTAATCTCTCGTGCTCATGAAGAAAGTCGGATGTCAGTTACATACGGATGAAGAAAAGTCATTGTGTCATATCATTGTGCCATTTACATACAGAACACTTCCAGACTTATATGAAATTGACTTGGCATTCAGCAGGGGGCTGTCACTCCGAGTGGCAATGCATCTTTTAAAATAAGTGTTGGTGTATAGTTTTGCTATATCGAGAGGGAGAACTCTATAGTTTATGGAAGCTGGAGGTCAAAGGTCGTTTGGGGTAACCAGTAGTTAAAAGGGCGGGAACTTCATAAATTTGACAAGCTATGCAGGGTAACCCTGATGGATCATATTGTTGACTTTCCTCTCGCATGTCACATGGAACCATCAAAATCAGTTACCCATTTTCTCAAGTTGGTTGAACTTCTGGGCTGAAGCACCCTTGTGTGGACCAGTTAAATGGCTGACTTTCCTTGATTTTGTTGAATTGCAGTTCGAGACAAATCTTGATTACATTGTTGAAAGCGTACAATTTACTTCTTCTTGCTATGTTATAAGGCTTCCTGATTGCTTCGTGTTAAGTCTTTTGTCAATTCAGAGTTAAAACTCCTTTGCGGGTAGTTTCAGTTTTTTGCCCGCAGAGGAAAGTAGATAGCAGGACTTTTCTGTACTATATCAATTTGAAACCCCGTAAAGTGAAAGGACTTGAATAATATTTTCAGAGGTAACCAATCACTGAATCTTTTGCCTACTTGGGTATGTTTAGCCCTGTGCCATCATTTCTGTAGGTGTTATGGGTTGACGGAACCTCAAGGACCCCTTATGGTTACTTAGTGTTATATTCTTTTTTTTCTATATCCAAGTACTGCCTGATTCTTAGTTTTGGAGAGAGTCAGTAAGTAGCTTTCCCCTGCAGCCTCAGTTATTGAGTCTGTTTGCAATTTTTGTCGTTAACCCTGGGAAAATAGAATGTTACTGTGGAGAGTTCTTGTACAGTTGCAACGACTTCGATCGGAGTCCCGCCGCCATTCTTTCATAATGCAGCTTGTAAGCGTCGGCTCGTCGATGCATTTCCACACGAATCTTCAGTAAACATTTTTCCATGCCATGTGCTATGCATCCTCTTTTGTTGGCCTGCGTTGCTGAACGGGAAGCACGCCATCATTTTTTAGCCTTTGGGGCTACTAATGTTCCTCCCGCTTTTAAATTGATGTCCTAGTCAGTATGGTTTTCTTGTGTTGTTCCTCCATGGATATGGATGGCTTACGGTAAGGGGATTAAAATTGATTGATTAATCAATCAATCAATCAATCAATCGATTAATTAATTAAATTAATTGGTTTATTAAATAATTGTTTTCATAGGTTGTTTTATCTTGAAAAGCGCAAAAATATTTATTAATTTTATTTCTTCTTTTAACTAAACTATGCAGAGTGCGGAGCGCATGTTACTGACATTTTAATTTCTTCTACAGTTTGTGGAACCATTTCAGCGGAGGAAGCAGTAGACAGAGATAGTTCAGCTGGAACGGGTAGGACCTTTCGAATTATTGGTGGACAGAGAGCCGTCCATGGGTCTTCACCTTGGACAGTCCGTCTCTACGACAGTTCTGAGAGGTTGCACATTTGTGCAGGTTCCATTGTCAGCAATTTGTGGGTCATTTCGGTCGCTAGTTGTATTTATTTCAGTGGTGTTACTGTCAACACTTTGATGGTTCGTCTTGGTGACTACGATAGCCGAGTAACTGATGACTCAGAAATTTTGGTGGGGGTAGCTGAAATTGTTTTCTATGACGGGTTTAACACAAGTACGTACGACCAGAATATCGCTCTAATAAGACTCAGTACACCTGTGGTTTTTACAGATTATTTGAGACCAATTTGTTTGCCTAGTGTTACACTAGCAAGGAAATTGTACAAGGCTGGTATTCAAGGTAAAGTGACAGGGTGGGGGCGTATTGCAGAATCGGGTCCCCTTCCACGATACCTGACAGAAGTGAATCTCCCGTTGGTTGGAAAAAGGAGGTGCAGAGCATCCACCAATTACACCGTCACCACAAATATGTTCTGTGCAGGATACCCTAGAGAGAGTGCAGACGCTTGTTCAGGAGATAGCGGAGGTCCTTTTGCAGTTGACTTTCAAGGGCGTTGGTATCTTTTAGGTATTGTCAGCTGGGGGGAAGGATGTGGGCGAGAGGGAAAATATGGATTTTATACGAGAGTATCAAAGTTTTTAGACTGGACAAATAGTTATATTTATTCCTGAGAAGACAGGCATTTTATTGTAACTATGAACTCATATTTACCATGCATGCGTTTTTGCCGTTTCGTATGCGTCACTGCCTTGAAAAATCTGTGGACACACTCCGTAATAACTACTCGGTGGGACTGACCTTTCACAAATACTAGGCAAACATTAATAGAGTGCAAACCAGATAGCTAATTAAACTTTCAAAAGTGTTGTCAAAATGGTGGTACGAGGCACAATTTTCACCAAACAGTGGATTTTTCAAACCTAGGTTTGTGTTGGGCTTTTTAGCAGAGTCTGCATACAGAAGAAACAGCAGGGCCAAGTTGAGAAACTCAGCCCTTTAAAACCTTTACAATGCACTGTTTCTAAGAAAGATGTTACGTTCAAGATCTTGAGACAAAGTTAGGACAATAAAACTTAATGTATCTGCTACCTCTTTTCATAGCTGTAGTGATCATACTAGAAGATGACACCAAACCTAGGAAACATGACCTGAAAAGGCAGTAAAATAGCAACAAGCTTATCGACAGTCTTGCTATTCATTCTTAAACAAATTTCGGGGCTTTCTTAAAGTTATTTTGTTGTAAACTTCTCTCCTTCCAAAATGTGTGATGAGGACGTTGGCAAGTTCTTATTACAACAGTAGTTGACAGAGCATGTCTAGGATTGCTCAGTTAGTAAATGCAGGCCTTTAAGACGCCCAGAACGCTGAGTGTTCACTTTAATATGTCAAGTACTAACTCGCCTCCTTCAGTCAGTTTTAAAAATTCATATTTCTGAATTAACAACTCAAAGTGACCTAAGTTGTAGGGACGCATAATTTGTTCATCCCATTAAAGTATAAGCGGTGAATTTGTTCTTACATATTTTAAGACTGTAGTTATTGGCTTTCTTTTCTTGTCCTGTGTTCTCTGTTATTTAACTTGAGTATATGAGTTATGCGGGCAAGGAAAGAGAAGTAAGAAGGAGTGGGAAGATTATTTAAGCATGGAGTTACCACGAGGTGGTAACTCCATGATTTAAGCTATGAACAGAGTCAAGAGACAGGAAGTAAAGAATAAGGATGAAAATTCTAGCAGACAGGTAGAATAAATGTGGTAAACGTCGACTATGTATTTTTGTTTGTTTTTGCTGCCTTGTTTTTTTTTGTTACGTCACAATTGCTTCTAAATCTGTTCAAGTGAATGTCTGCCACTCCATGTCTCCGATACCGACTTTGAATCAGTGACATCAGTGTTAGCCGCTTTTCAAATATGGCAGTACATGCATGCTAGCATATATGGAAGTCCTTGGAGATCATGAAGATGGCACTGGGAAGCCAAAGTTATGGTAGGCTGTCTTTAGTATCAGAATGGCTTGTTCAACCAGAAACATGCATCCCCCACTCGTTCATAGAGCCTTAAAGGTTTGTTAAATGAGTGACGTAGCTATTAGTGTGATTGCAACCTGTATAATGAAACTGTTGATTGGAAAGCGAAGCATACAATAGTCAGAATACAATGTTTTGATAATGTCTCTATACACACTGAGACTGGACTGAATGATTATGAGAAACTTTTGATATCGACCAAGAAACAACTGGCTCCACGCACTAGAGCTAGTCAGGTTGATACCTGACTTTCGCGGCCAAGAGTACTTTTGGCCTTTTGAAAACTTTGAGAATGTAAAGGGAACTAAAGAAATTAAGCCCCGCACGCTAGGGGTTTTATGACTTCACTGGGGCTAAGCAATTGAATTAAAATACTCTCTGAAAGCCACAAGGATTATGTTACTGAACCTTGTATGAGAACGGAAGTGGGAGAACTTGCTACTGGGCAGTGGTGATGCTGCGACCCTTCCAACATAATAGGGTGGTGATGGCTAACCTGTTGGAATGATTGAGGGGTGCTTCCTTCTCTCCTACTGTTGCATGGTAAGGGGGAATGCCTCGGCCTGAGGTTATATAGTGTGGTGGTGGAATGGCAAATCACTAGGGATTTCTGGGTTATTAAAAGAGTTTTGGGCTAGGACTGGAGCAATAGCTATTATTTCAGTGATATTAAATCTGTGCTAAAAGTGACACTGACATTTGAGGGTTGTGGATGGGGACGAAGAATATTATGAAAATACGATGTGTGAAGAAATTAAATTCCTGCCATCATAAATAAGTCCTATCCCACCCCATAATTTTTACTTTTTAAGAATTTTTTATTATTTTTACCGTACTTTATGAATATTGATCAGTGGTTGAGTTTCAGGCTTTCCAACTGCAAGCTTACAAGTCCTGTGACAATATGAAGGCATAACGCCTCTGTGATTAGGCGGAATGGCCAGAACATCTTGGTTACATAATAAACATCCCGAGAAGTCTTGAAACGGCACTTCCAGATGCTAAAATATAATTTTAGGACCGCCTCTTAATTAGAGGTTTTCCATCTGAGAAATTACCCTACAATACGTTTGGTAGAAAATTTGCAACTTTTATTATGCAAAACTTTAAACAAAAAACCGGTTGTTTTCACAGAGATGCTACTATGACTTAACTGATAAACACAGACACACGAAATTTCAGTTTGTGTACCACTACTTTTGCAAACAGAATAATTTCAAAGTACAGTAGGCCTACGTTAAATGCAAATGATCACAGTGCTTTCTGGTTCTGAGTGGATTGATACCGTGATTGCCAGGAGGAAAGAAATTTCACCAAACAGGACTTACTTTCAAAACTTTAAAACTTTTCTCTTCAAAATTTTTAATTATATTGTTTTGTAGCTTTACGTAAGATTTTGTCGCTGTTTCGAGGAATAGCTTTGCCGTATTTCAAGTGTCATGACGACCCCCATGTCGATATCTAAGGTAGTCAAGGAGGCAATGGCTTCATTGAGTGGTGACGTAAAAGTCAGGCCTCGGCGTTAGGGCACATTGACTCGCTAGAATGCACATCACCGCATCAAGTGCATAAACATTCTATACCAGCGCGTCAGTGGTAGACCGTGCTGGAGATAAGACGGCTCGATTTCAACGTGTTGAAAAGAACAATATGGCACGTCAAACTGTCACCTATCCAAGACCGTTTGGAGGCATTGCAGTTATGATTTTCTTGTACACCGAAAACATTACTATAATGCAGAGGATATAGCGGAGAATTATAAGCTATCGAATTACATTGGTATATAGGCTATATACTCAAAAAGAAACATAAGTGGAATTCAGGAGCAAATTTGAAAAGCTGTCTTTTGGCAGTATGCCTCCAAAACAAAATAACCATTTTTTGGTAGTACTTTGTAGAATATTTAATGGGGGTGGGGGTTGTGAGGTCAAATGATAATGGTGTGGACACAGACAAAAGGTGTAGACACAAATGGTGTCTCCCATCGATTAAAGAGCATAAACTTGACCATAACTGGGCAGTGTTTGGCCCATTAGCAACATACAGGTCGATGATATTCTTTATATTTTATATCCCCAATCATATGAGCGAAGACCGCTTTAGTGGCTCTTACTGAAAGGCTTAAGAAAGTGTTCCAGATTACATTCATACTGCAAGTTTATTTAAATGCACACAATATGACACTTCTCCAATAATATCAACTTGCTCAAAGAAATCATCACGTCGTTCGAAAAGGCAAAGGCTCCTATCTCGAGACGGTGAATGGTCCCATATCTGCCGGTTTTCTCAGATACCGGGTCCCGAGACAGAAGCTTCAGAGGTAGCTCTGTAACATGGCGTCGAAATGTCCTGGTCCCCTGGATGACCGCCTGGGGCCATGTCTGAGGACACGTTCCTAGTTCCCCGGTTTTCTTGGATCCCTTTTTGAAATCAACACCGTGATGGCACCAGGGAAACAGTGGGGGTCCTTGGGAGACGAAGGGGTTTGACTTTGGCTCTGCTTGCGCTTCCTGCCCTGAGTAGCCAGGGAGCTAGTTTCTGCACACGAAGCTCCGAAGTATTTTGGGTCCATAGTTACCGAGTGCGCCGAACTACGGATCTGGAGCCGGTTCCCCTAGTTACCTGTACACTGAATAGCACTGCACCATGTGGTTCTAGTACCGGACCGTCCCCCTTCCTTCCCTTGGCACTTGGTACCACTCCCCGTTGGAAATTTTTACGAACATCTCAGGTGGAAATTGTGCTATATATCAGTATTTTGGTCTACCTTGAGCTCCCAAGACAATGTTTAGTAGTATTAAAATAGTTTCGATAATGTAGGTGACAGGCAGACTAACTTGGCTATAGATAGCCTGTAATTTTTGAAGGATGTTCATGGTTTGAAGATCTTGTATGCATGTAGTTGGTTGGGAAAGAGAATGGCGGGATAGATTTCAATGGTACTCCAAGCAATAGTTACACAAAAGCTGTTGTGCAGAAAATAATGAGATAATTTTACTAAATTTGTGCAGAGAGAGGTACTAACGATTCAACCATATAATTCATGTATACGTGGGAAGCCTGCCGAAAAATGTTATCATGTATTTGCATCATATATAAGGTTCCTGAATGGTTGTATGCAAGGACCTACACCTAGTTTTTACTGAACCTAATTTGAAAGCTTCTGGTCACAAAACACAAAAGTGAGGGTTCCCCGCCCCTAAACTGGGGACCATGAGTTGAAGGAATTTTGGTTAAGGTTCCAAAAACTCCGATTAAGTTTAGAGGCTTTGAACGTAGGCAACCCCCCCCCCCCTCCTCTAGCTATAAGCTACTGGTTTTTGCAATGTTCAAAGGAGCTATTAACTTTCCAAAAGTACAGTAAAAATCCTTACAAATGTGTGTTCCTCGGTCTTCCAACCGTTGCATAAGAATAATTATAATGTTAGACTTACAGTACCTTTGAATTTCAGGCCCATAGCCTGGGTGAACCCCTGTGGGGGCAGTTCATGACACTGTCTAAGTGCAGCACCAAGTGACGTGCCTATTGATACTTGAGACCTTGGCGGATTCTTCATTTTTCACCTGTGAACAGGTGAATGGACACCATTCTTGGGGAGGGTGCTGAGGAGAGGGGGTGTAAGCATGTAAGGACTGGTTTAGGTGCAAAATGATGCTATCATTGACAAAGAATTGAACTGATTTTATCTTTACAAATTGTCATTATTTAGTGATATTCTTCCTAGTCTTTTTTTTTTGGGGGGGGGGGGTAGGCGGAAAGTGCTGTCTAAGGGAAGACGGCGACAACCTAACCTTGAGAAATTTTTGTCTGTGTGAAGTGGCTTGGATGCAAAATGGTACTACCTTTGGTTAAGCTTCGTGAAGCGTTGAACTGATTATATGTTTAGGTGTCCTCATTTTTTAGGGGGCGGTTTTTTCTATATTGGAAGGGTGTTATTGAAGGGGGTGTTGCTTATGGGAGGAAATACACCTCTACTCTTTAAGCAATTTTCTTGTTCTTAGCTTCCTAGATTCAAAATGGTGTTTTTGATAAAGCTTTGAAATGATTACATGATTTGAGATTTTACATATTTACTGAATTTTTCGGAAGTGGCATAACATCCCTACAAGACTGGTAACAGGTGCGAGCTGCGGACCCTCTAGTACGTCAATGGGGGAGCCGCCATCGGTTGGCGCGTAGCCTTAGCGTGGGCCTTGCAAGTAAATGTTTAGTCAAAATACCTCCCACATGGCCGGAGAAATGACACATTTTAGGTCTTGTGCGTTGCATCTAAACATTCTTTATTTTTAGATTTCATACTTTAGAAACAAATTTAGCCTTGTTTTAAATACAAAGTTTACTTTTCAAGCTCATTGAGTTTACTTCATAATAGAAGGTAATAATAGGCTATCTTATTTTAGCTTGCGCATATGCAAGTGTATCTAAGCTGTGTATATTGTAGAAGGAAGAGGCTCCTCCGCCAGGAAGAGAAATCCACAAAAGAACGGGCACGACGGGAATGGGCCTCCCCAGAAAATTTTTGGGGAAACCTTTATATACGATTTCCCAGGTTCAGTGGGCCTTGAAATTATTGTTAGGACAGTGAAATTTTTAGCATTTCAGTATTGTTCCTCAAGTAGGCCAATTTTCATGTACAGTTTGGAAACCCAAGGGACAACTGCCACGCCCCTTCAGGCTACGGCCCTGAATGGGGCGGATAAACGTTTAACAATTCGGACGATTCCCCTTTTTGGGGAGAATCTACTTTTCCCCGTATCCGTCAAAAATTGGTAATGGATAAACGTTTAACAATTCGGACGATTCCCCTTTTTGGGAGAATCTACTTTTCCCCGTATCCGTCAAAAAATTGGTAATGAGCGCCTCCATTTTGTCTATTCTACCCATAATTCCACGCGTTTTTTATGTACATTGCATAGAAATTAAAGTCAGGGAGACCGCTGACACAGAGCATCACTGCGTGTTAAACCAGTTAAGCCACGAAAATTGTGAGGACGCTACCGTTGTACGGCAAAAAGCTGGTTGATTGGCGTGTCTCCATACGTACAGTGTGCATTCAACTTCAGAAGTTAAATGCCATTTTGTTCGTTTTTTTTGAACGATTTTGAGCAATTTTCACAACAGAGATAAATCATAGTTCCTCAAGTGTTTCGTTATGTACTCCTAAATTGCAAACTTGTAAGTTTTTTCTGCCAATAGCTGGGGCAAAAGCAACGTCGTGATGCATGTACTACGCGCCGTTGCTTCGATGCCGTGCAAAGAGCCAAATTAATGGCTTCAGTCCAGATCGCCTGACGTCATTCTCCCTTACTTTAATTTCTATGATACATTGTCAGTGGCGAATGGGGTTTGGAACCCCCTTGCACATTTTCTCCGTCTAATGTTATGGAATTAAATGTATATTCGGTAGGTGTATTGTCATTACCAAAAAAGCTACGCTCTAATCCGTGATTCATTAGAACGTTTGAGGAAAAACGCAAGGTTTTTGAGTGGTTTTGTTCTTGCTAAGCCTTGTCCTAATTTGGCTAGTAAGCCTATACAATGTCTTGCATAAAGTTTTTCCCCTTCGGAAGGTTTTTGGTTTTTCCCCCAAACGGGAGAATCTCCCAGGCTGTTTAAGACAGTATGGAAGGTAAAGAATTTACAAAATTTTGATTAAAAACATGGGGAGAAAACTTTTTGATTCTTTGCAAAAGTCTTGTGACAAACACAACTTAAGTGCAAAAATAAATCCATCGTTCATTGGAAAAACACATTATACCCCTGAACTACTAAAGAAACATAATACATTAAGAGTTATGGGTTTATTTCAAAGTTATTGATAAGGGTGCAACGTTAAGACCCCATACTACTAAAATCGTGGGGCAATGGATGATGGAAGACTTGAAGTGGAATTTGTATGTTGTTGACGCTCTGCACTATTAAAACAAAGTGTCTGCCCCTTTCGCGTAATGGTTTTAACCTATTTGTGCGTTTATCTCAATTCACTGAGAGCTACCCGTATAATATACTGCCCTGGTAAAACACCAATAGACCTCATGCATATAACGTCACACAACAGAGAGTGCGCCCGATGTAGGTAAGCGCGTATCATTGCAACTTACTGGTACCATGAGTCGGTCACTTAATATGCGTTGCGTGTAGTGTAGATGCCTTAACGTTTTGTACGTAGTGACCGACTCAAGGAAGGGAGCTGCCACTCCGAGTGGCACCTCCCTGCTCAAGGTACCGACTAACTCAACGTACACTCACTATACACCAAATGCAGACGGCTGATTTGTGTACCGGTCGGACACACGCGTAAGACTACGTCGTGCGTACAGTGTGCTTCATTTTTTACCCTTCAAAATGACGTCGCGTGACGTCAACGCATAAGGTCTATATGCAGTACCACTAGACACTACTTGGATATGTACTAGGATATAAACCACTTCAAACCAAAATTATGTCCGCAATTCCGTTTTAGTTAAATGAATTCGTGACTCTCCCGTTGCGTAAAGGCTTTGTCCATAGCCCTAAAGGTAAACATTTGATAACAGTTTACCTCAGAGTAAACAGAAAGGTGGTCTAACCTTCAGTGACCATGAGCAATTTGATCCTTTTGTTTTGCTAGTACTAATTTCACCGCAGAATTTGTTTTAGTGGTAATGTAAACCCCCTTTGTTGTTGGGCTCCTCTTGAACCAGAATGTTCATCAAAGCTGTTATGGTGACTAAATTTGATGTTTTCCAAAAAATCAAGAAAATTTTCTTTGTTAGGCAGTGAAAACCCCATCTCAGTATCATCTTACATTTGGAAAATATGAATATTTGAAGAAATGCGACATTTTCAGCTTCCGCAATGCCTGTTGTGAAAGTTTTGATGTCATCTGGGCAAACTGATTAGATGCAGCTTTTGCATTTCTTTATAATGTTGATACCACTATACTGGATATTTCATAACTTTATTTCCTGTATCATAAGTGTGGAACATTGTATGTATGGAAGTATGGAGTATTTTACACCATGCCTACACGGAAAGACAACTCAACATTCCAGCGGTATCAAATTTCAAGGACAAACAAGGTATACAATTACAAAGAATAACAAAAGGAATCCGAGACAACTTTGTCCACTTTGCATCACGTTCTGTAACCTTGAGGAAATCTAGAGGTATATCGAACTGAAAGCAACAATCTTCAGGAAGGGATATCTCGAATTAGAAATGGAGTTTTGGTACGGGGTTGGATGACATGAAATGAAAATTGTGTTCATTTATATAAGATACCTACAAAATACCCCTAGACAATGCCTGCTCATTGGAGCAGTTGACTGAAGTAATGAACCAGTGGTCGGGTTATTTAATTGGAGATAGCAGTTTTCTCTAAACACTGCAGTAGCTATGAATGGTTTCAGCAAAGGCAAATTTTGCCCCATGCCCTCTGATGATAGTTCTAATCTTTTATTGTATATAATGTCGACCTCTTTCTTGCATTCACGTTTGAAACTGAAAGTACTGTATCTAAAGCGAAGAAGTCCGAACGATTGGAGTGAGACTTAATGCGACATTGTCGACTAAGGTTCGGTGCTTGTGATCCGCTACCTCAAGATGTATGTGAGTAGAAGGGCCACGGACGACGTTCCACAGGGAAGGTCCAATATGGCAATTTGTTTCTTCTAACATTTTCTACAAAGGGGAATAATTTACAACGGCATATGTGTCAATGGCCCTCCGTGTCAGTTCCAGTTCCAGTTGCAGCCATTCCAGTACCCTCCGATTCCATGTCAAGTCCGATTCTCGTGTCCCTTGTTCTAGGGCAGTGGCTCTTAACCTTTTTCTTCCCATTTCCCCTTTCCAATCAGCCACCCCGTGCCATTCCCCCCTTTCCAATCAGTCACCTTATGTATTCAATTTCCTTAAATATATCAAAAGTGGTTTTCTCCATAATTCACATTTACAGCAAAGAGAATGAATGTCTGTGGACAATAACACTGACATTATGTACCGTTTTATGGTCATAACCTGGTAATAACTTGATGGCACTGAAAGAGCATGCCCAATATCCCTGGAAAACAGACCCTAACCAGTTTTCTTAAAGTATCCTGCCTTTAATTTGGAGACAATTTTCCAATGCATAATACTTTACTTTTCCATAAAGCGGTCCCAAATGGGTTCTAGTTAATCATCTCCCAAATATGTGAGTACACTTAAATGGGTTTGGTATCGTAATCGTACAATTACGGTTCCGTAGTTGCATTAACCACAGTGTCAGATCGTCGGACTCGGGAGTAATCTTGCATAACTGGAATAGTTAAAAAAAGATACTGGATACTGGCTATCAATAATTACCCACCTGAGATACCAAAATTACCCCACAGGGGGTAAATACCCACCGGTTAAGAACCACTGTTCTAGGCCAATTACGAGTCCGGCCATTTCACAATGAAGAATATCATACGAAGTAATTTATAGCATTTTTCAAATACAGTTAATTAAGTAATTTGGCAATTTTAGGAGTTGGTTTCTGAATCTGGTCCACCTGTCCAGCTTAAAATTTATTGGAATGTGTGGGACCATTTATTTACAAAAGTTTGCACTAATAACAATCATACAGGCTTAACTAAGTGACATTAATGTAAATTTCACTTTTCCTGACTCGGCTGGAGTAGTCCTTGAATCCGAGTACAACTGCATCCCATTCCGGGTCAGTTCCAATTCAGGAAACTCGCATTCTGGGTCAATTCCGAGTGTAGTGCAAAACAGACGTGAGTCCAGAATTGAGTGTGAGACCGGAATCAGGCGTTTAAGCCCTGTTTTTAATTGAGATGTGAGGTCAAAATAACATGTATCAATACTTCGTTGTCAGGTACATTGTACTGGAGACGAAGTGGCTTCACTGTTGTCCTGCTGACCTGTACAGTGACATGAACATTTAAAAAATAATGGCTGGTTTCATCATTTTGGAGCACCTAGTTTCTGAATATGGTAGTCGCCCATCAACTTTGTTTTTGTTTGTAAGTATAAGGTTCAGCCCAGCTACATTTTACTCTTGGCGTGCTGATCCTGTCCCCAGTTAGTCGGCACTCGACTTTGCTGAGTAAATCTCTGAACCAGGGTTTGCAACAGAGAATTGACAAAGTTTCAATGCCTTGGACATGGTATTTAAGGAAATTTGGGTTGTTTAATTAGTATATGACTTCTATCCCTTTCTTCAGGCATTTATACTCCCCTTGCTCTTGTACATCCTGATAAAAGTGGCTACTAACTTCGGCCACATTTAGGATTTTCCACCAATGGACGGCCGTCTCATGCGTGGGGGTATCATACAGGGGGCAGGGGGAGGTGCCCCCCACTTGTCGTCCTGG
This sequence comes from Holothuria leucospilota, assembly GCA_029531755.1. NCBI lineage: Eukaryota > Metazoa > Echinodermata > Holothuroidea > Aspidochirotida > Holothuriidae > Holothuria > Holothuria leucospilota. The sequence goes on along the minus strand of CM055962.1, from coordinate 12,456,576 downwards.
GATGGTCTTTCGGTACAATTGCTGATCTTTTCGGTACATCAGCCCGGTGTGGGCGGCGACTAGTCTCCCCGACGGTTTACCTGTTTTTGCTCTCAAGAGGACAATTTCTCTACTAAGAACCTCAAATTTCCTGCGCGCTAAGCGCGCTGTAGAGTCACATCAGTTTCTCCAATAGTTCAATTCCACATAGCTAAACAGCATAAGTCCTGTCGCCCTTACTAAGTAACATGTAGACAGAGTGCACAATTGTCGTAGAGGTCGTAAATTTCATCCCATATCGCAAAGCCTAGCTACTTTTCTTTTGTGTGTGTCATCATGCGGTAGGGTCAGTTGGTGAGGGACTGACGGAGCAAAGTTTGGCTATTTCAGAGAGTAGTCCAGATAGTTTCGATACACTGTATGTTATCTCCGATATGGTCTACAGCCCCTACGGTTTTTTTTTTTCTTTTTGTTCTTAATGATTGCGTACGTTTTTATTGTAAGCCTACTAAAAATTTTCTCCCCCTTCGCGCGCTTTGCAATTTTCGGTACGCTTTACCCACTCTTCCTCAGTTCCGTTACTTATAGTTAAATTTAGTACAGACCCTTTCCATCTTTTGAGTAACTTAATAAGTAAAATACATGGATCCATGTAAATATCGGGAATTTAATCTCATTTCGCTAAACTTAGTTAATGTAATCTTGTGTGTGTCGTGCGTTACGGTGCGTTACGCTGTTATTGGTTTGACTCGCGACCACAAGCCGTAACAATAGCTTTCGGTAACTACTCACGGGGGAATAAAGGAGCAAAAGTGCCTTTTAAGAATTCTCAGTCAGAAGATTCGTTTCTGAATAGTAGGTTTTGTCATGGACTAATATTTTATTCAAAATTTCGGTGCGCTTCGCGCGCATACGAAAGGGTTTACACCCGATTTCATATACCATTGACAAAGCTATTACGCAAGAAGTTATTCCAATGCAAACATTTTTCTCTAAAACGTACATCTCCTTCTCTGCAGGGCTCTCATCATTATGGGATCTTTGTCTAATCTAGTCTAGCACATGATTTGAAAGATTGAAAGTACGTAATTGCCGCTGCTTATTTTCCAAACATTTTACCGCGACGTTCAATAACGACGAAAATCTTTTCTGAAACGAATTTTGCCTGTCTACCATCCCTCTTGCTATACCTAAAAAGAAGGTGATACATCATATCTCCTCCCATATGGATGTCGGGTAGACAGTGAGAATCCCGTTGGTTCCTCTTTTGTATACTGTAACTAATTCAGAGCTCCCGGGAGGCGCTTTACTGTTCTCTGTCAACCTTGGATATCCTTTTAAAGTGTAAAGGAAATACTTTATTATAGTCCAAGAATGTTTCCGTGGACTCCACGCAGGTATAATTGCGTGTACAATTTTCCCATGGGCGTGGTTCATGGGGGACGGGGGACGCACCCCCCTCACTTTTTTGGAAGGGGGACATCGTCAAAAAGTTCCCCTCACTTTTTCAAAAATGATGGAAGAGACTGCAATTATACCTAGGAAAACGAATTTTTTAGAAGTAAAATAACCTAAAAATCCTACACTTTTGTTGCACCAAATCGCATCTGAGGGCATTCAGTTCTAGAAAAATTTTCCTTAGACCCTCCCCATGCCGACGATCACAAAACGTATTGCCTCCCCGTGACGCAAATTCTGGCTACCACCACTGCTTCTTCCACCAAGACGGCGATTCAAAAATGTGAAAAAGTCCCCCCCCCCCACTTTTGGAGATGGATCCACGCCCATGATTTTTTCTGGGACTTAAAGTTTGAAGACAATATATTGACCGTCTCTTACTTCCCTTTTTCACCCGAACAAAAGTTAGAATTCACTAAACTGTGGACATTTTTTAAACAAACAATCACTTTAGAATGACCCAAAGATACTACCATTTTGCATATAGGCCCCCTAAAATTAACAAAAATTTTTTCAAAGGGGAGGTTAGACCCCTTCCTGGGATTGCACTCTCATGTACTAACAAGAAAAGGCTCTCCCACTCTTGTATATAGCGCATACAAAATTCCCCTGCCTAAAAAGGCACGGTTTAGCAGTTATCTGCGGTTCCCCCAATCACCTACTCCCCGGCACCATCGGTCATAGATTTCTGAAGGGTCTACCCTTCAGTAATTCATAAAAAAGGTAATATATCATCTCTCTTCCCATATGGACGTTAGGTTGTGAGAGTCCTGTTGGCCCCCTTTTCAGTGTGCAATTAATGCAGAGCTCTCGGGAGGCTCTATACCGAAAATTTTCGGCGCGCTTCGCTTACGCTTACGGAGAAAGGTACGTTTGTATTGAGTGAGGGATTTATTTTCATCACTTTTTACCAAAAGTCATTTGAAATCTTTCACGATGTTTGCAAACTCTTCTCAATATTTCTTGATTTCCCAAACGTATTTGCATTACTCATCGGTGGGGTTCTACCATAAGCCAATTATTCGTGTGCACAAACGTGATTTCAGAGGAACCAGTATTGTAAGGATGTGAAGCAACTGATATTCATTTTTTCACCTCCTCTTCTTATGAGAACTGAAAACTTAGTATCGAACCCACCTTCTAATTGATCACAAAAGGGAATTGACACCTTTAGCCATAGCAATGGTTTTAAATGTAAATTCAAATTTTCGGCGCGCTTCGCGCGCAATTGTTTCATCTAACTTCCTATACCCGAATACCGTATAACGAAAATAAAACACTCATTATGGCAAAAATCATTTCAAGTTCAAGTTTTAAGATAACTTAGATTCTCCGGAACTTCTGCAGGTACATATAGTAACTTATACTGAGCCATACACATCAAATTCCATGCAACATGAAAAGGTATAAAATCTCACTGACATAAGAACTGGAGCCGATTTCTGTGCTCTTAAAAATGCAATATTGCGAGAGCTTCCGGGGGCTTTGCCCCCTGGACCCCCACCGGGGCTCCGCCCCTGGACCCCGCCAGGGGCCCTAACGCGGGCCCCTGGACACCACGCGTAGGGACTCGCGCTTCGCGCTCGTGTTGCACCTTCGGTGCACATGGGATTCTCCATCTTGGCCCCCCGCCTCAAAATTTCTGGATCCGCGCCTACTTCATGTCAAGTGTCCACATTTTCTTACTGTTTTATACAGGGCTTATTTTAATGAGCCTTGAAGCAGGGAGGTGTAATTAGCTAATAACACCTCTCTGCTTGAAGCACGTTCGTACGCCAAAGTGCCGAAAATGTGCTTTGAGAAATGAAACGTAAAAAGCTGTAAAAAAAAATACCACTTGAACTATATGAGCATGAAGTCACAGTTCAGTAAGAAGGTGATCATCGGTGCCAATGCCACTTAATGGGCCTTCCCCTCTCACCAGCCTTAGGCTTTATAGGAAATCAGCACTACTGTCGGAACAAGCTTCAGCAAATAAAAAGTAAATTCCGGAATATCATCCTCAATTTGATAATCATGATTTTTTAGATAGTGCATGGGCAGGATGCGGCGTCATTACTAGTGCGTACCGCCAAGTATCTACCCCCCCCCCCCACGTTAAAATAGGTACCTTAAAATATGCCCTGATTCTAGAGTGCAATTTTTTATTTTTCAAATAAAAATCCGCTAGAGCAGGGGTTCTCAAGTTTTTCCTGCGGGACAAACTAACTTGAGTTTTTACTTTATAAAATTGGTTGTAACTAGAAGTAAACAAAGCAGTGTGATTTCTTATTTATATTTTTGCGTGTTTGATTTTTTCCTGGGACTATTTTATCGCAAGTCGTGTGCCGCAAATGGCCCACGGGCAGCCAGGTGAGAACCTAGACTTATTCTCTGAGTTTACCATTTTGCGGAGAACGGAAAATACGCTCGGAAATCGGAGCACAACACGGAAAGAGGAAAAATTGAGAAGATGAAAAAATCCACAAGCAAATATCTTGAAAAAAATTAAAAAATATAGTAATTAAATTAATTTTTTATCATTTTCTAACAAACTACATATCATTTAAGTCAACCCAATTTTGATCCAAAACTCCTGTAACCCACAAAAATGTAAGCACTCGTCATTTTCTCTAATTTCCGTTATACAGCATACAAAATATTATACTACTGTTACAGTACGGAGTTCCAAATTTCGGGATCGGACAAGGACTTTTGCACAATTAGAAAGCTATGCAAATTTAGAACACGGATTACAAAAGGAAATTTGGCTTTTACAAAAAGGTAAATTCCTGTCTTTAACCAAGTAGGCTCAAGTGGCAAATAAATATTGAAATATTTGGGGGTCTACACCATCCTTTTTTTCAAGGTACCACAGGTATCACCAATAATCAACGCCTCCCATGCACCGCCATCATTGAAACCAAGGTACGAGGAAGCCTTAACAAGCAGTTCTAGTCAATTTGGAATGTGTAATTAATTCTATTGATCTCATTTACCTATTGATTGATTAATATAATTATAGCAACAATGTAACAACAATAACATAAGCCACTATTAAAATGTAGAGCTCACACCACAAGCAAATGAATCAGTTTACAACTAGTATCACAGCTGTTAAACAAAAGAAGACACCATTCTAGAAAAAGTAGTCTTTTTTTACTCTGGCCCTGGAGCTTAAGTAAGGAAATCAAAACAAAGGGGATATAAAACGTTCAAACAAAGACAAGAAATCAGTGCAAAATGTTCAAGTTACATGAACTATAATAACAGTTTAATCACGCGCGGTAACATATCAGTCACAAAAAATTTTTAAGTTCTCTTTTGAAAGATGCCAAGGACAAAGAGTTAACAACATTTATAATTTATTAACCAGCTCAACGCACATCAGCACATGAGATTGATGTGGACAGGTACCCCACAAAAGGGGACAGAACTGATTTTTACCCGGGGTATTAAAAGAATAAAAGTTAAAACTGAAGATGATTTCGATCGGTACTAAAATATGTTTCAAAACGTGTAAAGGTACAAAACTGAGAGGCTATATATTGTAACGTGGTGGAATAAGCTGTGCGGAGCCTCTCGGGATTATGCGGAGCTCCTGGAATTATGTGGGACTGCTACGCAAAGCTTCTCTCCATTCTTCGGGGATGATCCTGTCTTTGTACCTGGATTAGAGATTTATTCCAGAGTTCCCTGTAAACTACTGTTCCTCTACATAGATTATCTCTGTTGATCCACATAGGTCATGCAACGTTATGCAATCGCTTATGTCACATGGTGTAATGCTTTACTGTGCATAAAAAGGATAAACGAGTGAGTGAGAGTATGATTTTATTGTTACCCTGAGATACAAATGTTTACCGGGATGCTGCCTTTAATGTAAAGCTTTGAAGATTTATCTAAGTACATGTTTTTAGTAATCTATGACTGCAAGAGATAGGGTGACTTGATTTTAGGGTACAGGTGTTTATTGTGTAACTGTTCATGCATATTCATTTCATTGTGGTCTCATTTGAATTTGAAAAGTAGTGTATACTTCGTTTTATTGTGTAGATTAAGTTTAAATGTAGTTAATGTAAACAACCTAAGACAGTTCTCTTCGAGGCAGCAGAAGTAAAGGATCTTCTCTAGGAAGTTATTCCAGGTCTTACGGCAGGTGTATGTTACCCTTCAGTCGTCAGCCTGTAGCCCCAAAGAAGTTATATTTGTATCGTTTTTAGCCTCAGAGAGTTTTAGCATTTATATGATTTTGGTTTTAATACAACAAGTTTTACAACAACGCCGCAAGTATTCATTCGTCATTTTTCGTGCTCAGTTCTTGCCTTCTCTACCCGTTCTGGCCAATCAAAATACAGTACAAGACCTTAGACCAAAAACCCCACCCGGCATGTCCCAACGCTACCGTCGAAACTCCCGACCCTCAAATTCCTTGCAGTATTTTCGAGTTGGCTAGTCACAATGTATTAGCAACCTCCATACTATTTCTCAACGGCCGGTTCATAATCCAGTACTGCGCTAAAAAGATATGAACTTAAGTTGAGCACTGTTCAACTCTAAGCTATGTCCGTGATTGGCCCGGATGAGCAAGGTATGACCATATATGGTTCTTATAGCTTTAAAGTTCGTGAAAATTTGGAAGTATGGACCGGCCTTTAGAGGTATGAACGTCGATTAATGATCCCTCAGCAAGTTGTATCCTACAAGGAAAATCTATGGGCAGCAGGACTTGAAAGCAATGTGAAAAGTCACGCATGTGTTGGACTAAGAAGACAACCCGGAATGTATTATCATTAAGACGATATATCTGTTTGATATGTGGTTGAACCGTCCATTTCGAAGGAGGGCTACTGATATACAAAGTTCATTTAACAATAACCTGGTTATTTTCATTTCACTTAAGCCTTTCTAGTCTTATATTAATATATACGGTCGATAAAGGTACTGACCAAGCTATGAAATGAGATTGACGTTGCCACTTTGAGAAGCTTACAGGAAACACATCGGTTCCCAGACAAGCCCCCTACCCCTCCCTCTCCGAACAAGTTCCACCCTGATAATTTTTCCCTGACAACTCCCCCGTAACATTTTCCCAGCCGGACAACTTCAACTTGGACCCTGCTGAATACCCAACCCAGGACAATTTTTAATTTTCTGTTGTGGTAAGTTTTATAGGGGGTAATAGACTTTATGCATATGACGTCACAGGACAGAAAGTGCGTCCCTCGGATGGTGGTAAGCGCGTATCATTGCAACATACAACAACAAAAGCAGAGAGCTGTTTTGTATACCTGTCCGATACACGGGTAAGTCTACTACGGGTGTGCGAAGTTCAAGTCGGGCGTGCAGAGTGCTTCATTGTTTAAACTCCAAAATGACGTCGCGTGACGTCACTGTATAAAGTCACAGGTGGGAATTTTTCAGGGCTCAATAGTCCAGTTTAGAAATTGTCGTGGGAATTGTTCCGAAGAGGTGTCCAGGGGAGTCGTCCGAGTGAAAATTGTCCGGGGGTGTTGCTCGGTCACGGAAATACCTTCTGTCAGGTTGCTAGTGTGAAATTTACGATGATGCCCTCACAAATCTCTCATTCTACACGTCAAAAGTGGCGTCTCTGAAAAGTACATCTGTCTGTAGTATTATTAGTCACACTTTTCCTCTAACCATGTAGCTAATACCATGATATGAACTTGATAATTGGACAACCACTCGACAATTTCCACTCACAACATCCTGTTTATAACCGTTAAGTGTACACCTACAGACAAAAGTTCAGACGAAATATCCATGTGGCAGTACAATCAGCCTCACATAGCGTTTTCTACAATACAAGTATAGGTCAACTGTATTGTCATACATGTACTTGGTTTCTTACTTTCAACACTGTTGAACCGGAATTTGTTAAAGATAAAATAACCAAGGTTTATGACTCTTTGGGTCTAGCGGAAGCTGTAGTATACGAGGACAATTCGGACCTTTCATGCTCGTCATACTTATTAGATTGATACTGCTACTGTGTTGCATGCAATGAAACGAAAAGTTATCATCTTATTTTAAGGTGAAGCTGAATACACGCACTTCATTTCGTTGGATAGCTGTGTTGGATATAACTTGTACATAGCCTACTTCAACAGCCGGTGGAGGAGTTAACTTCTAATTCGAAAGAAAAGGGCAGAGTTTGTGAATTGTTTGGACATATTCAGACCAGGGGTAAGAAATCTGTTCAGTCAGTTAAATGCTTACTATCAGTGCTTAGCCTCCATCATAGTTATAGTCAGGGTTGGGAAGTAACGAGTTACAAGTAACGCCGTTACTGTAACGAGTTACATTTTGTGTAACGGAACCCTGTAACGAGTTACATTTGTATTTCAGTAACGGAGTAAGTAACTAGTTACAATTCTGTGTAAAAGTAACTGTAACGGCGTTACATTTGGGTCCCGTTACTTTCCCGTTACAAATAGTCAAAATGACCACAAATTGCATTTTACACGAAGTAGTAACAGAAAATTTTCAAATTGATGACACTTTGGTAGTAAAATTATTTTCGATATATTTATCGTTCATCTCTATTATCGACGTCGCCCTCACCGACATAAAATTTTATTCACGATTAGAATCAGCAGTTGATATTAGATGCACATGCTGCACGCTTACAGGGTCACTTGATTGTCGATTAAGCTAAGTTTAAACTTTGATTTGTGTGTCAATTTACTTATTAGACAGACCAATGTTTATTATCCATGAGACCGAATCTTTGTCCAATTAGTTGAAAAATACTGAACGGTCCTCTGGCAAACTAAGGCCCAGCTGACTTTATATAGCCTATTATATATACAAAGTGAAGTCAGCTGGGCCTTAGTTTACTTATATTGTCATTTAGAGGACACATTAGAAATAGTGCACCGTGAGAAACAGGTTGGTCCATAGGCATTCAAAAACTAGGCTTACTTTGAAAGTTTAACTATTGCCTTTTTAGACGTTAGGGCTGGACCCGAGTACACCCTATCCGAGTCGCAGCAACTGCTATTCTAGATTCCCTAATCTTTCCGAGCATGGTACGTACCCTTCAAGTTCCGGCCAGTTCTGATTCCAATGGCACCAATTCCAAGACCAGTCTTTTTGCCACTGTATAGCATATCAAACTTACATATGTTTTAATTCTATTGTACATGTCCACCATTAATAACGTCATCATTGTAATCACATCCATAGCCTGGCCTCCTCGGTAATGTAGTTGATCATGTGTGACAATACTTTACATCTGTATATTGTACACAAATTTCAATGGGACTTTAAACACTTTTAATGTAACTTTCATATTTGAGAACTCGGCTGGAATGAGCTCCGAGTACAAGTCCAGTTACATCACATTCCGGAAAAATTTCGATTCCGGAACCCCGGGCAAATTCCTAATCTAGAAAAACGCTCTTGATACCGGCATTAAGCTAGTCGAATCCGGACTCGTGCGTTGGAGCCTAGTAAATTATACGGTGCCAATTGTCGGCAAACACCGTACATCCATTTATGTATCAAATTTAACATGTATGGTATCTTATTTGATGAATCAAACGTATGAATTTAGGCTATATCATATTCTTTCAATGCCCATAACTCCTTACACTGGAATAATGGTAAGGTTAATATAAATAACAGCAGAATATTGAGATGGTCAAATGGCGTTAAAGTATCCTAACAAAGCTAATTGAAAGTGGACAGAAGTGTCCGACTTAAAGCTTCACCTATTAATTTTATTGTAAAAAGAAAGTGAATTATGGGTACATGGTCTGCATGTGTAAACTACATAGTCTCACCATTTCTCTGCATTGTTTTATATGAATGAATGTGAAATTTGAAATTTATGCCCAAATATCACTTAGCCCAACCTTAGCAGTGAGGTTTCAAAATTTTACCGTTCATAAATATAGAGCATCGTATTACCGTATTTATGCCCTTGAGGGGTGAAAACTTTAATTACTGCTAAAACAAAGCTCTCCCCCTTTAATAGCCGCTAACCGTTCTAAATTATGATGGGAGTATAAAGATTTTCATCCTCAAAGAAGTACTGTCGTAACTGGAAAAGTTCTGGTTACAACCATATTCGTCTAACAAATAGTTTGCGTAAGCTCCGACACAGTATCATGATTCGATGCTTCATGATGAGCGTTAGGAGCCTCTGCCTGAATCCCCAGTGAAGATAAGCTGGCATCATTGACTTTCTTTGGGGAACACCTAAGGATAGCCGGCACAAATGAGGTTCGGTCCTCTCATGTGCCCCTTCTTACAATGTAATTATGCCCCACCCCCTCCATTTCAGGTTCCGAGGTACCGTATATTCACCTTAAAGTAACTAGTTACTTTTGAAATGTAACTAGTTACTTTTCATTTAAAAGTAACTGTAACTAGTTACTTTTTCAACATTGTAACTGGTAACTGTAACGAGTTACAGTTTTATGGAATTAACTGTAACTATAACGAGTTACTTTAAAAGTGTAACGGGAACAACCCTGGTTATAGTTAGAACATGTGTGCGGTATTTCATTTCTTGAATAGGGAAAGATACAAATAGCGTTTGTTTGTAACTTGCGTCATGTATAGACTTGTAGTGCTCGAATACGTCCTCGTACTCGAGTACATTTTGGGTACTCGTATTTGTACTCGTACTAATGGATTTCTACTCGTACTCTTACTCATGGTTTTGTACTCGTACTCGAACTCGCACTCGCACTCGTACTCGTACTCAGAGAATTTAAAAATCAAGTACTCGTACTTAGACCTTTTGTACTCGTACTCGGCGATGTGTACTCATATGGACAGACATCTCAGTCTTGGATATAAACATTAGTTATCTTTATTTCTAATTTAAAAGTACCTGTAAGAATATAATGCTTCCTTTGCTTGTCAGTGCAGACTCCATCTCATAACATAAAAGAAATTGTGTTGTTGAGAGAAAAGCCTGTTCTCAAAGAAAAGGAATGCCATTTTTTTTCCCTCAGCCTCAACCATGCATGGTGAGATTGAAGTCGGCTCTGTCCCCGTATAGCGCTCCTCGTTAAGAACTCATCCCTTTGAAATTTCTTGGATCGACCCCTGCTAAGTGTCATTCTTTAAGACAGATAATCATACTTAAAACTCAGCCTTAAAAACTTAAAATCAGCCTCTAAGCCTCGTTATATATGTACAAGTGAAGATATTGAGTTGTCTTTTGCAAATTCATTTGGTTCTCATTGACGACTGAAGGATTATGGATGAGCACAAATGAAGACTGATGACCGATTTTCCAGTAGAACTTCTATTGTTGCCATGGCAGATGGTTTGATGAAAAGCTACAAGGGGTTTAAGTTCCGAGACTGCTATTTTCATCTTAGATGTTTTTTTTTTCTTTTCTTTCCTTTTTTGAATAAGAGTTCGATTCACTGAAGGTTTTTAGATTTCAGACTTGTTGGGCTGTCCGGAAGACTGAGGGTCTTCTGATTAAAAGAAAATTCGAATGCAAATGAAGGATGACATACATATAGTAGGTTCTGCTTAGTCAAATGTTACAGTGAGTATGCACGTATCGCATTCTGGACACAATTGTTGTAAAAAGTTTTAGATCTCCTTTGGGGAAGCTATCCCCATGTCAGGGAAATCCTGGTCCATACCTTGACGCCTAGTTGTTCTATTCTTGTGGGTTATTTCCACTGACAGGTAAAAATTTCGAAAAAGCAGGATAGCCGGCTGGTTACAGGAAGTGACCCTGTACACAAACCTGCCTCATGCAAGACTGCCATTAGTTGAGAAATGTGGTAATATGATGGAGAATTACACTGGAAACCTTCAGTGACGCCGGCACGAGGGGGGCATGGGGGCGTGCCCCCCAGTGAAATTTTTTGAAAATTTTAAAATGATCCCAAAAGGCGATTAAGCTATAGATTTCTGTAGGGGGTAGGGTGAGGTGTGCTTTACCCGAGTGACAGATCTATTTAATCATTTTCTATCACAAAAGTTTCTGTTTTCGCAAATCCTTCCCAAACTTTCAAAACTTTCGCGCGCTCCGCGCGCTTCAATGTTCTTATCATCAATACCTTCTGATAGCAACTCCCGGAGAAGTACAGCAGCAAAAGTCGAAAGCTGTTCACGAATTTCCAGATAAAAGACTGGCTTTTTGAGTGGCATGTAGCTTTGTTGGGAAATTGAAAATGTTTCGATGCAGATTCTGAATGCAGGTTTTGTCATTGAAATCTTATTTAATGAAAAATTTTGCGCGCTTTGCGCGCATACTTTACGGTTTGCACTCCATCTCATGACCATCATTGAGGTAATAATACATGGAACTATAATAACAACATCTGTAGGGACCTAGCATCATTATGGGATTTTTCAGTCTAAGTTGTTGAAGCATGATTTGGAAAGTTGAAATTACGTATTTGCCGTTATACATTTTTAATAAAATTACCGAGCGCTTTGCGCGCAGCCGTTATCGGTATAGATGACAGGCGCGTAGCCAAGGGGGGAGGCCCAAAGGGGCAGCATCTCCCCCCTTGAACATATTTTGGGTATTTTTAATGTTTACTTTTAAAATATTGCTAGTGTTTCCCCTATTTATATGCAGTAAATAGGCCTGGGGAGTGCCATTTCCAGTGACCTGGGAGGCATTTTGAGCCAAAATTTTCTTGCGCGAAAAGCTGAGATTCTGTCTATTTGCTTAGCCCCCCCCCCCCCTTGACAAATTCCTGGCTACGCCCCTGAAAGATGGTGATTTTTAATATACTTACGACCAAAAACCATTCTGAAAACGCGTTTGTTTAGTCCTTCACCCCTTTTGCTGTACCTATCAGGGAGGTCCAATATCACCTTCCTGCACCTCTCCCTCCCGCCCGTTCCCCATTGCTGAAAGCTGTTCATCTGGATTTTCTTTCAAAATTAGTAAAAATACGATAGTGTTAAAGTGCTCTGCGTCATAATCTATAATTATCATTTAAACGCCAGATAATAAGCATTTTATCATTGCTCCATTTTATGTACTTGATCCAGAGCTTCCAGGAGGCCCTATGCAGGTATCTGCCAGCCTTAGATGCCTTTTATCATGCACAATGAAGGGGAGGAAAAAATCGTTATAGGCCAACAATGTTTCTGTGGGCCCCACGCACGTATTTTTGGGTAAAAACTTTGCCTGAATAGAAAGCGGTAAAGTAGCCAAACGGAAGCCTTCATGAGGTTTGTTGACAACGTATTCTCCTCTTAGACAACATACTCTCTTCTTTCACTTAACCAAAAATTAGAATTCACTAAATTATGGACATTTTCCAGCTATATATGATCAGCTCCAAAAATATTCCAAACATAGCACCATTTTGCATCTAAGAAACCTTAAATTAGCAAAAATTTCTCAAAGGGGAGGGGGACACCCTCTCCCCAGACGCGGTTTTAAGGGGGGCTTTGGGGGCTCAAGCCCCCCAAAATTCGCTCAAGCCCCCCCAAAATTTTCAGAGGTTGTGTTATGCTATTTTGCATGTACTGAGAAAAACAAAATTGCCCAATACACTTGTGCACATCTTGGTCCAGTGGATTCAGTTTGTCAAGGGAAACTGTCGTCTGTGTCTCGAAATCACATATTAGGTTCACGATTTCATACAATGGAAGTTGGGTCAGATAAGTAACATAAGTAACATCTATGATAGTATGTACGTACATGTAAATCAAGTTAACGGATTAATCATCTGTTGGAAGTTCAAAACGAGTCATTTCATCGCTGATCTCGTCAAGCTATACTAGCAGAGATGCCAACATTTACATCCAGAAATCAGGGAGGTTTCACACAGAAATCAGGGAGGTTTTTAAAGTTACATGCAACTTAATAGGGGAAAGTCCTTCTTGAATCAGGGAGGTTGTCATATTTGTTAGTCGGAATGGACAGAAATCCATGAATTTTCAGGGAGCCTCCCTGAGAATCAGGGAGGGTTGGCATCTCTGTACTAGCAGTCCTTTTAAGTCAAATCTACAGGCCGAATCGTTATTCCCATTAATGTGAACAGGTCCAGTTCAGGGCCGTCTTAACGCATGGGCCCACTGGGCCCAGGGCCCCGCGATGTCAGGGGCCCCGCAAATTGACCTCTGCGCAAAAAATCATACCTCCCCTTGCGTGAAAGATTTTTGTGTGGAAATACTTTTCAAAAGTCCAGTGTTGTTATTAGGGATGGAGAGCAACTGGAAGATTACTCTTCTATAATGTATTTCAGCTTTTAGATATATCACATATGTTATTCACATAAAAGTTCCAATTTCCATGCTTTATGCGCGACATGGGGGAGGGGGTGGGGGGATAAATGCAGGCATGTCTATGCTTGAGCGATGGTCAAGGATGTCAATTTTTCACGCAACTTTTTTCGAACACACTTGATTGAGGGGCCCCGCTCCAATGCCGGGCCCAGGGCCCGGTGATCTCTTAAGACGGCCCTGGTCCAGTTGCTCGTATCTCTCAGTAAACGTTTGCTACATTCTTCCAAATAAAAAAAAAATATATGCCTGTATATACGTTACATCTATATCATGGCCCATGGGGCGGTGCCACTCAGGGGGAAGGGAAGCCTATCCCCTGTAATTTGCAGGAAAAGAGAAAAAGAGTAGGAAAAGAAGACGGAAAGGAGAAGAAAAGAGGAGGGCGGGGTAGGCCTATATCTGATCCATATACAGTAGTTAATCCCGAGCTTCCAAGAGGCCATATTCCGGTTTCTACCAGCCTTTAGATACGATTTTATAATGCACAAATGGAGCAAGGCAAATTTTCTTATTAGTTCGAGAATATTTCTGTGGACTCCACGCACGCACGTATTTTTGCGTAAAACTTTCCCCGACTAGAAGGCAGTAATGTGTCCAAAAGGGGACTTCAGGAGGTTTGTTGATACATATACCCTTAGACAAAAAAGGCTCCTCTTTCACCTAACCAAAAATATTCAGAATGTTTTGAAGCCATATAATCGGGTCCAAAAATATCCCAACGACAACACCATTTTTGCATCTAAGTAACCTTCAAGTAACCAAAATTTCTCAAAAGACCCCTCCCCTTAGACCTATCCCCTAGAACAGCCCTCTTTTACCTAACCAAAAATTAGAATTCACGAAGTTATGAACATTTTCCAGGCAAATATCAGTCAAAACTGTCCCGAAGACCGCACCATTTTGCATCTTAGCAACCTTAAAGTAACTAAAATTTCTCACAGGAGAGGGGGAATCCCCTCCCTTTAGACCTCTTTCCCAGGATCGCCCTCTTTCCTCCAACCAAAAAACGGAATTCACAAAATTATGAACATTTTCCAGCCATATATATCAGTTAAAAAATAATCCAAAGACCGCACCATTTTGCATCTTAGCAACCTTAAATTAGCAAAAATTTCTCAAAGGGATGGGGAACACCCTTCCCCTTAGACCTCTCCCCTAAGAAAGTCCTATTTCCCCCAACCAAAAGTTAGAATTCACAAAGTTATGAACATTTTCCAGTCATATAGTCAAAAAATTACCCAAAGAACGCACCATTTTGCATCTTAGCAACCTTAAGTTAGCAAAAATTTCTCAGAGGAAGGGGACGACCCCTCCCCTTATACCCCTCCCCAGGACGGCGATCACTCAACCCATGTCCCCTATCAAAATAACCTTGCGCCGTCCCTGGTTATGGTACTGTTTTTATTATCATTGGTTTCAGCGTGCGCGTGACCGATTTACATATTTGAGAAAAAATTTTATGATTCTTCCGTTTCAAGCCCCCCTAAGCCCCCCCCAAAAGTCTCGATCTAGAACCGCGCCTGCCCCTCCCCTTAGACCCCTCCCCCAGGACGGCACCTTTATGTAGTGACAAGGGAAAGATCCCCACTGCTGTATACAAAACGCAGGGAGCATTAAAAAAAGGGAATATTTAAGCGTCGCCGCTTAGTTCGAAGAAAAAAAAAATCCAACCAGTCGGAAAAATTAGAATTCATAAATTATGGACATTTTCCAGCCATACAGGTGTGTGATCAGCTCCAAAAATATCACAAAGATAGCACCATTTTGCATCTAAGCAACCTTAAATAAACAAAAACCCCTCCCCTTAGACCCCTCCCCCAGGACGGCACCTTAGTGTAGTGACACCTGATAAAGGAAGGATCCCCACTGTGTATACTAACGCAGGGAAGACACACACACTCACAAAAAAAAAAAAAAAAAACGCATTTTGCGCAGACTTGGGAGGTTAACTGAAGTGTCCTTACGACTTCATCTGTTGTGCCCCCCCCCCATCACCAAAGCTGGGCGCCACTGGAAACCTTTGTTACGTACAAGTTACATTTAACCCCCATTTCCGTGAGAAAAGTGACTGTCTCATTATTATTGTTTCACGCCTTTAAAATCAGTTGTTTTTTGAGACGCTAAACGGCCACAGATGTTGAGGAAGCCTACGTCTTACAAATTACAACTTCGCGTCGGGAAGCTAACCAACTAGTTACTATTTTGGTCAAATTTGCTCTCTTGTTGAAAAACCAGTTTAGACAGAAAAAACGTAGATTGTTCATAGATGGAAAAACCCCACCTTACTTCGAGCCGGCCGGGGATAGAACCCCAAAACCTCCTGGTCTCCAGGCTTCATCCATTTAAATGCCACCGCCTTTGTTCCTCCAGGTACTAAAGATATTAAAATTACAGGAGACCATTCATATTATTAAATTGCTGACTTAAGCTGTTCCACTGCAAGCAGCATAGAAATGTCACTCAAATGCAGAAACACTTTGTGACTTCAACATTGTACCTATGCTCTGCTTTTCCGATAGAAAATTGAAGGAATAAATAAGAACCAATCAGGATTTCATGATGGGGTTTTGGATTTACATGACGACCCTTATAATTCTGATGCTGTGTGCTTCCAGTTACGGTCTACCAACTGGCAACCCGTCCAATGGTAATGATTTAAAGAGCTCCAAGTCAGCTTCTGATTCAAGGGAAAATAGTTTAGAGGACTCGGCTACCGATTCCAAAACCCCTATAGATGAGTTTTTGGATTCTGTTCCTGACTTGTACAAGTCCCACTTTGTACGTGAACAAGGAGGCAAGAAAGTGGCCTTTCAACCCGGAATTACTAAGTGCATAAAGGCCTTAAAATGGTTGCAGGAAAAATGTGAGTTTTTCATTATTCTACTGGAAACTGGTTTTGCGTTATATGTCCTATTTACAATTCCTCACTTTTCTTCAATAAATGCGGTATTTTACATCTTACCGAGGTCCCTATCTTCAATTGTTATGTGACGTGCCACACTTGATGACTTCTGGCTAGAATAACTCATCCAATATGTGGTACAAGTACATTTTGAATTTTGCGTTTTATTAATTAATACATCAGTGCTACCCGTCTTCCCTGCAGTCCTGTGGTCTTATTTACTATTTGCTTCAAGGGAAATATTGTGTTTTTGTACTAAAAATTTTCATACTTTTATAACCAATATTTATCGATATAGAATGATAGATATTTCAAAATAAGGCAGCACAGAAGTTTTTTAAGAAATAAGGTTCTTACAGGAAGAAGCTTAGTCATGCTTGCTCAAAGTGCATTTTAAACGCAATATTTCCCTTTAAGACCAAAAACGCCTAGTTTCTTGCGTCTAATACTCAGTGGCGTAGCCAGAATTTTTTGTTAGGGGGCAACACTTTTCTCAAGGGGGCTACCAAAATACGCTTCTTATGCAATACTGTGTTGAAGCCTGGTGCAGCGTGCAGCAGCATGTACAATGCACATTGTACATAGTACACTGCATGCATGTTGAGGTATGCTTTGACAAATTAGACCAGAGCGCCATCATTTCTTGTTTCTTGTTATTATTTTCAGTTAAGATCGTACCTGCCAACTGGCCGAATTGATTAATTGCTAAGCTGGTCATATTTATGAAAGCTTGTATAGATAAATGTCGTTTTTTCGTCTGTCAAAGAAAACTCCTTTCGTTTTTTTTTCTTTTAAACACATCGCTTGAAATTATTTGGGGGCAAGAATGTGTTACAAAATAACTTTAGGGGACAGTACCCCTGCCCCCCTTCATGGCTATGCCACTTGCGTCTATCCTACTTCTAACTTGTTTAAAGGTTAATACTGAAGTCTTTGATACTACGTTAGGGCAGAGTTGTATGGTGTAACAAACATTTTATTGTAGTTGTCAAACCACATCACTATAGAGTCAGGAGGACGATACAGCACACTAAAAAGAGGATGTTTGTTGCAAACGGTAGCTATATTTCAAGCAACAATGATTCTATGTTAACTTTTTTCCAATTCAATTCTTCGGACAAAGGGTAAATTATCTTTAATACATGCTACCTACTCTATCCCCTGCTTTTCCGTTTCTGTCATTACGTACGTCTGTGTTTCACGATTAAATACTTACGGGAATACTAAGGGTCGTTAACTTGAAAATGGATTAAAGTACCTTCCAGTTCAAAACCTTATAACAATTAGCAAGCCAACCTATAAACCTTCTACAGACCACCCTACTTAAAATCGAGCGAAGTTTATTTAGGACTATGACCTGCCAAACTTGACCCATTGTTTAACAATAGCCCAGGCTACACAGTGATAGAGGGGAACTTCAAACTTTCCGGGGGGGGGGGGGATACGGCTGTCTAGAGGGGGGATCGTACCATCCGATGACGGAGACCACTCATGATTATGTAGCTATGTTTCATCACAATAGACATTCAATCACAATCACTTTCTTTGTTCGTTTTACAGACTTTCATAACATCTCGACAGTAAGTACATTCATAAAATACAATATGGATTCCTGTTCTAACGAAAGAGATTCCAAAACATTTTGTGCTAAAAATGGACATGGCCGTATACGTTCTTTTAAGAATAAATGCCGCCAGTGTGCGAAAGGATGTAAAGATGTCTTGAATGGAGGAACGCGGTATACTTCTGTGAACCAGGATTTCTGCAGAGAAGCTGACAAAGGTGTGTACCAGGTTATTTCAGTGTGTTTCCAACAGTTTTTATTTTAATTGACAGGTATAACGGAGTACAATTTGACCTGCTGACATTCGGACCCATGTTATCATTATAAGAGCGTTGTTACTTTGAGAATGTAGATAAGATTTCTCACGTTCATGATCAATGACATTCAAGCTGGCTTTAGTCGAGAACAGTGACCGTCCATTTGTCATCGTTTTCAAGCGCGTACAATAACTACCTGGAGACCGCACAATGGGTCAAAGACAAACAAACTTTTTTGTATTAAAGATAGCATAAATCATGGTGACTTTTGGCCAATATCATCACCTTTTAAAATAGGCTCAGGGAGTGAGGATCTTAAGAAATAATACGTTTTGTACGCTCATGAAAAATTGTTAATAGTTGGTGAACCTTTTCTTTGTTGGTTGTAGCTTTCTGCGAGTTTACTAAAAAGTGCATTCTGAAACAAGAAAATCATTCTGCAAATGCGCCTAAAACTGAAGGAGGAAGGTCAACAAGAATTAAAGAAAGTTGTAACAACACGTTGCGTTACTCTAGGGAGCTGTTGACAACATATTATTTTAGTTTTAAGTGATGTATTTAATTGTCTTTACAGCATGCAAAGCTTGTGAAAATAATTCCACTTGTCTGTACAAAGAAAGTGGATATAAGTGCAACTGTCTGGCCGGCTTTCAGGGAATCAACTGCACTGAAGGTATGTTAGAGCTAGCAAAGATATAAGTTCATGCTCGGAAAGAATTCTCTTATCTAGACTGCTAGAAATTCAAATTGAAGTACGCTTCTTCAAAGAAACTGACTTTTTAATTAACTAAAATTAACACTGACTTCCACAATAACATGCTTAAGACAGTTCAAAGCTAAAGATGTGTCTAGTTTCTAAAGCATGGTGAATGTAGGAAAAGAACGTGTGACTTGTGTGCTGCTTTTAGAAAACCCTAATTAACTTTTGGTTTTTCTACCGTTGTACCTAGTTCAGCTATATAGGGTTAACTGTATAAGTTTCGTTTCGGTACACATAGAATGATATACGTAGACCTACACGTCAAAATTTAGTAGTTAGGCCATCTATCAAAGTAAAGTGTGTACGTTCAAAATTTAAAATCCCTAACGTTTAGGTTTGGAAAAGTTTATATAAAACTACGACAGTTATCACTAGCTTTTATTTTAAAAGATATCGAAGATAGCTACGACGATTACTTAGGGTGGTCAGAGGTTTTGCTTTACGCCGGACAGACCGGCTTTTGATCACCCTGTCCTTTGTCCGGTGAATTGTCAGAGGATTAAACTAAAATTCGGGTATAAATTATTTCAAAGCTACAAGAGAATAGGAACTGAAATCTTTATCAACTTCCTGCAAACTCTACTTGCAAGTTCAGAATAGTAATTAATTATATTTACAAAGGTAAAGGTACAAATATCAATGCAAACAAACATAGTTGCTGTTATTTCTGAAAAAGGTTACATCTACAGTTGAGGCAAACAACCTCAACTTTATCAACCATATTGAAAGGTTAGTATGTAACGGTTTTAGTCAATTTTTATGTTTGTTTCAGACGTAAATGAATGTGCTAATGTTACATGTCAAAATGGAGCCACATGTATAGACAAAGTGAATGGATACGAGTGCAATTGTGTGACCGGTTTCCGGGGAACCTTATGTGAAGAAGGTAGGTACATGAGGAACGCGTTTGTCAAGGGTAACTCAAAAAAACTGGTGTTAGTAGGCAATTTCATGCCTTTACATGCAAAAAATTGTGCAAAAATTGACGAGGCAATCAGCCAATGTGACACAGAGAATGAAGTCAAGGTTTTCTTAATGAAGAATATGTCGTGGGCAACGTCTTCGAAAGTATGTAAGAACTAAGTTTACATTAATCGTATAAGTACTGATACAAGGTAAATTGATACAACAATAAACGTAAAACGGAGGACATCATTCTGAATCATCAATATTTATCATTCATTACATTTTATGTTAAATAATAGTTTTCATTACCATAGCAACTAGTTACATATTTTCCATACTTTCGTCATGCCATGTTACTATGCGATATGAGGAAAACTCTGTTATATGTTACAGGAAAGGCTGTTAATCCATTTACTGTGACATTTTTGTAACGTGTGTAGATTTGCTTGTGGTTAACGGCCCATGTCTGTTAGAGTAATCGTTTTGTAATCAAATTATTATGACAAGTCTAGTCGTAAGATTTGTTATTGCTGTTGCCCACTTCTGCTCTGCTCAGTTTGCCCTTTTCGTCACAAATTGTTCTCGTAGAAGGAAATATTTAGCATGTACTCTTACTGACATAATTTTCAACTCGTAGATATATTTTTTTTAAAGTTTATTCTTCTCATAAGAAGCATTCAGATAGGCAAATATTCCCCAATTCGTAACAATCTCAGATGCGGTCTCGTGTTGCAACTTGCTAATTGTAAGCACAAAGTGTTATTTCAACAGATGTCAAGGTGTATGTATGAAATTTGAAAAAGGTTCCTACTTGACGAGACATAGGTACACATATGTCTAAATGTCAAATTTTTAAGTTACAGCTAATTCTTTGTAAAAATCCACTATTGGATGAAAAAGCCTTGTGTTGTAACCAGCTAATGTTAAATACAATGTCTAATTGTAACAGATTTAAAGAGTTTGATATTTGAGAAGTTTTGAATAATAAAAGGCGCTTAGATGCCCACTAGGGCAACATTTTACAAATTCTGAACTTAATGTTTGTCCAATAGCTGGCTTGCACTTTCTATGGGGGAAGGTTCTTTCGAACCTTCAAACCCACTCTGGTTACGGACAACGTCCCACCTAAAACGTAGGATTGCGAACAAAAGTAATTGTATTTCATAGTAATATTTAATGACTGTTTTTGTATGTTTGTTTCAGATATAAACGAGTGCGCTTATGTTACATGTCATAATGGAGCCACATGTGTAGACAAAGTAAATGGTTACGAGTGCAAATGTGTGAAAGGTTTCCGAGGGACCTTGTGTGAAGAAGGTAAGTATACATGAGGAACACGTAAGTCAAAGGCAACGCAAAAAAACAGGATGTCTGACATTTGCTTGTCAATTTCTTTGTCTATAGGCCTAGGCTACATGCTTAAAATTGTGCAATAGGTGTGGCAACCCAATTAGCAAATCACGTATGGAAAATGAAGTCAAGTTTTTTTTTTCAATGTGTGGAGTAGGCCTATGTTATAATCAATAACTTCGAACGAAAATATACAAGAATTATTTCTAAATGAATGGCATTATCATTGGCACAACGAAAAATGATCCTGCAATAACTTAAAACGGACCTAATCAGTTTGAATTGTCCAGTGTTGTAACGAGTCACTCAATTTTGCAGTAGAGTTTAGTCATTTACTACTTTCAATGTGACTCGAGTCATTGTATTATTTCTATGAGGAACATTATGATACAATTGCTCGAGTCATTTCCCTTTTGAAAATTAGTGACTCGAGTCATGACTCGTAACAACACTGGAATTGTCAACATGTAGCCTATCTGTTATAACATTTAACATGTTTAATCTAATAATAAATTCTTCATTTAAATAGTGACTAATCAAGACAGTTTCGGTACTTTCTTTTTGTCACCGTGTCATGTTACATGAGGAAAATGTTTTTAATGTTATAACAAATAAAAACGACACTTGTCGCTGTAGCAGATTCAAATAGCCTCCTTAGTAGGATCTCCGACTGGATAAACTAATTGGCAGTAAATTAGCCTCCCGAAACAACCACTACTGAGTAAAAGCAGCCAACCGGAAAATCGACCTTGTTAAATTTATTACCGTAACGGCAGCCGTGTATTATAGATGGTATGCTGTACTTGGCGAAGAAGGATGCATTAACACCTGCCGCGAAGGCCAGTGATAGAATTGTAGAGAATTGAGTCAAATAGCAACTCCCTGATTGAATGTAAATCGGCGATGACCATGAGAATAATGTGTCGTGACAATTTGAGGTTACTGCTCAAATGAGGCTTTATCCAAGCAGTGAGCTGTTCCTCCCTGATCTAAGTAAATATTTGTGTTTGTCCTCACTGTCAAAAAAGTCTGCCCAGCTTAGTGCAATAAGACTTATCTTTTTATGGGAGGTTGCAAAAAGTAAGTCTGTCTTGTCGAAATAAAAGGCTGAGGGAGGGTATGCTAACTCTCCTTTCTATTATTGATCAATATTAATGATTAGATGGTTTGTTGTACTCATATTGTTAATTTATTTTGTTGAAACCGTTAACGAGGGAATATCGTGCATTTCTTAGCTTAAATTTTCTTCCTTTTGAGGCACCGTAAACGCTGCAACTCATTGTAGGTCATCCGATCGCAAAGGCGTCTGCTCCCTGACCGCTGGTGGATTATTACCAGAAACGTGTCATAGGTATCGAGAAATCAGTGAAGACTTAGAATGCAAATAGAATAATGTTTACTCAGGGCAGTTGCTACAGAGTAAATACCGTAATACCCCTAAGTAGGCCATACGTTCGGATATCCTACTCAGGAGGCTATTTAAATCTGTTACACCCGCTTTTGGGTCCATTTTACCCAGACAATTTATTTTCTCTCTGGTATGGCAAAACAGTGAATCCATTTGCTGCACCTCCTTTTTACTTCACAAATAGACTTGCTAATAAAATAATCCGTGTCTATTATAGAAAATCGTTTTGTTTTTAAATTATTATAAAATATTCAGTAGTATACTTTTTTGCCCACCTCTGCTGTACTTTGCCTTTTTATAGTGGTGAAGAGCTGTCGTGAAAGGTTTAGCATTTACCCCCATTGACATAACTTCTCAACTCACAGTGACAAATGTTTTAAAAGTATTCTAAGACTTGTCATACAGACATTGCAAAGCTTTTATAGTTTAAACTTTTTGTACAAGGTTTCGTGAGCAACTTGATGATGTTAAGAAGTAGCTTTTATTTCGACAGATTCCATGATGTAGTCATGGCATTGTTAGGAAAGTATCGTTTGGACGAGATATAGGTACACTATACGTTAAATGCCAAATTTGTATGTTACTTGGTAAAGGATCTACATTTTGCCAAAATTTTGATTTCCTCCCATGACTAACAGAGTATCATGACGAAATACTGACATATAAAACATCGATCATCTTTGGAGGGGTTACTATTGGGAGTTGTCGAAAAATATTAAAAAGCTTTCATGCTAACTAATGCAACATTTTGCAACTTCTACAGTAAATGTTTGTCCGAGAGTTGGCCTGAGTGGAACTGTGTATGTGTTCGTCTGACCCTCCAACCCCAGTCTGGTTACTGGCCTGGTTACCGCAGAACTGATGATCCGAAATGAAGTAATGGTTGTATCTAATATGTTTGTTTCAGATATAGACGATTGCGCTAATGTTACATGTCAAAATGGAGCTACATGTATAGACAAAGTGAATGGATACATGTGTAACTGTACAACTGGCTACTATGGAATCCACTGTGATTTTGGTAAGTAGGGTAGATATTGACATGGTGCTGGAACAAAAAGTGTTTTGGCTTTTTCATATGAAGTTGTGACTAAAGATAGACCAAATCACAGATGGGCGAGTAACAATGTTTTTGTTTTGTTAAATGGTATTTCAAAATCCATAATTGATCCTTTGACCTTTATAACATGTCCATGCAAGTGCTATCAGAGTGGAGATCAACTCTTCTCGTTTTCACATAATATCTAGTACACAAATATCCTCCTAAATTATTTTCATTGTCATTTTGCAAGTTGAAACTTCCCAAATGGAATAAAAATCTTCGTTTCTTTCTTCCAAAGATTGCAAGCAAATGTTGTCTCGCTGTCACCAGCCTTAAAATTGCAGATTAGCCACCTACAGCACTACCACATGATGCTGTAAATGTGGACACAAAATTTCTTTTTGTGAAATTGTAAAGAAGGAAGCACGAAAAAATGTCCATTCAAATGCAATGGTTCTCTCAACTCTTTCAAAAACATTCAAGTGTCTACACTTCTCTTGAAAATAACCTAGATCCTTCTGAGATGCATTATTTCTAAAGCTGACTAATTTTGATGGCCGGTGTCCCCGGAAAGGAAAAAGGTTACAGTATAATGTTTTGATGTGGACAAACTACCTTGTAAACTTACAAACAGGTTACAGGTTGGTTATATCTGAAAGCTCTTACATATCTCGTATGCACATGAAAGCCCGGGGATGAGTTTTTTAATGATCATTCCAAACCTTTAGCTATTGCCTACTGGGTACTACAATTGCATGGTATCGTAAGTTATACTTGGACAATATTGAACAAATTGTAGTACTGTTTAATGCTCCATTTAAAACCTGCATTGAACTTATATTTACGTGAAAATAATTTTCCTTACTGCTTTTAAAAGTAAGACTCGAAGTTCAGTAACATAACTTAAGTATCATGTGAAACCAAATGTCATTGCCATAGTCCGCAGTTTATAGACTCAATATGGATCGTTCTATAATGGCCTTCATTACTTATTATATAGTCAGCAAAACTATCCACCATAAAGTTGGGCGACAAAGTCTACATAAGTTTGGTTTGTTCCAATATTTCTCGTGTCCAGGGTTTATTTTAAAGGAGTTTTCTCGGTACTTTGCAATTGGGCAAGACGAGAACCATGAAGGATAGGGTGTTTAAGCTGTTTTAGGCCTCCAAACGCTAATGGGTGTTTAGACTGTCTTAGATGAATTCTGAGTAAGGCCCGAGCCTAGGATAAAGCATTTAAGTACATCACATACGAACAAGTCAGGTGTTCATTGATTTCTCCGAATTTACTAAAAGATGCCGAAATGGGGTTAACAGAACAAAATCTCATACCTCTGTTGTTTAAAGGGCACCTGGCATTGCATAACCAGCATATTTTCTGTCAGAAGAGTATTTGTGAAGTGTGTGAAATTATTATATTTTTCTTACTTCGAGAAGATGGACTAATCGGGGTAAAAGCTGGTTGGGCGATATGTTTCGAGATTTTTGCCTTTCAAGGATACTTTTTCTGGGGGTTCTAAAAGATACGGCTCTGAACTTTACTAATGATGTGGAAAGTGTCAGGACAATTTAGCCTGTAAAATTTTCTGCTGATAGATGGTTATTTGAAGATGCTAGAACCCATTTTCGAAATTTTTTTTCAAGGCACCTCTCCCCCTCCTAGAAATTTTGACATTTATGCTGAAAACTTTGCACAGTCGTGCATACCTAGTTATACATGTACAAAAGTTGTTTGGGAATAATCGATACCACGAAAAGCAGTAGAGACTATTTAGCATGTAAAAGTTACCTTTCCGCTTTGCAAGACGGAAAGGTCAATTCTCTGGCGAAGAGCTGAAGGGGAAACACCAGACCTTACCCCCGAATGAGTTCTGCTTTCCAAAGCAGATACGTCCTCTGAAGGGACACTCAGACTTAACATGACCAATCTCTTGACCTTCAGGCCTCTACTTCATGGGCCTGCCATGCACAGCCCCTTTGTAGACTGCCTGAAAAGAACAGATCCTACACGTGATGTTAGCCAAAAGGTCAAGAAGTAATCACTTCTTGGAAGAGATTGCTCTTGCTTTTCAAATTGGGCGAATCGGACGCGGGAAAAACAAACTCAACTCAACTCCTAGTTAAGCTACTCGGGCCCCATACTCAAACCAGATGCCATTGATCTTTATGACATGGTGGCTGCGATAAAAGTAGGGTGATTGTGGTGTTATGAAAACCATGCGTGGCGATCTTTGAAACTTAAGTGAAAACACAATCATCCGAGTGCAGACAGGCACCAGAAACAGAGTGATGGTGAAAGTAGAGAACAGTTACGCAGAGCTTGATATAAGTCTCGATTTACCAGAATTGTTTGTATGTAATACGAGGTATTAGCATGGTTCTTCGTCATTATTATAATATTCCAGAAACACTTGTTACGGTAATGGAAGCTCAAGAGAACGTTCACTGTGTGCGTCCCAATGCTCAAGAACCCCGAATGCAAGACTGCAGTATTTGTGACCCTTCCGAGCCGCCTCTGTACGATTACCGAAGTTACACCATACCTGTTTTACCGACGTTCGTCACCACGAATTGCACGTGACGCTTTTCGACAACATCATTGCAAGTGGAGAAGTGTTGATTAAAGCGCTCGAAGGAAACTGCCTTCCGCATTGATAATATTCAAGTTTAACAATGTGTCTAGCTGTTTCTCGAAGTTACTAACTGACCTGATGGAGCGAAGAAGACAGTCACATTCACATTCATTAGGTTGCATCAGCCAGCTCTGTGCTATCTTTATGTATTTTTTCATAGAAGGGGCTTTCATATCCTCTACTGTGATACGAGAGTATCGAGAATGTTACTTAAACGGTGAATTTTGCGTAATAGGGACTCAGGTACCCCTTTCTGTCTTCAGTTAGTATTCAATTTACTTGAGAGCTTTGTCTTCCAGAAGTTCTACTCATGATTGCATTATCTAATATCATAATTACATTATTTATACGGCATTTGACATTTCGAGATGTAGTCATGTCAATCATGGTTCCTTGGTATCGTCAATTATGCAAAGAATTATGTTGAACTTCATAGTGTTTCTAGGATGAGAACAACATAACGATTTCAGCACGCGTATCAGAGGAAAAGGAAAGGGATCTTTAAGTCATAAATCAAAGAGTGCGATATACAAATGTCAACAAACGCCTTTCCAGGTAATGTGGCAACAGAGATTATTACTGACTCTTGCAACCTTCCTGGTAAATGTGTAAGGGCAAGTTTCTATCAGTCATCCCAATAATAGCAAGTGAAAGGGGAAACATGGATCATCATCTATTAACCGACAGATACTTGTGTTCCTTTGAACTGTTTCGGGATTCGGGATTGTTTCGTGTGACTTGAAGCTCAGACATAGACGTGTAACACATGTGTCATCGCTATGAGCAGGGTGGTTATCGGAAATCCGTCTTTTATTCTAATAAATTCAGTTACCATGTGGTATGCCTTTTTACTTTTTTAAGTTTCACTTTGTAGCTTTGTAAAAATATTCTGCCAAAATTTGTGCCAGAAATAACTCAAAGATTCAAGATAAGACCGAGAAATAGCATATGGCTTCGGTTAACTACTAAAATACTAGACCATGGTTTTCCAGTCTGGACCATTTTTGTTAAGTCTCGGACTAGATTCGTAATCTTTTAAAGAAAAGGAAAGGTACTTTTCAGAAGAAATGTAGGCAAAAAGATATCACTATTACAATCTCCAATGCCGTCCCAATGTAACGTATTGCTTCCAACAGAAAAATTTAATTATAGCTTATAGCCTTTCTGCAATAAACAATGGAATCGACCATTCCAATTGAAAATCCCTGTAAGTAAGAGTAGGGAGTTGCTATTAGACGGAGGAGACACATCGAAAACTTTAATTTATGGTAATCTTGTAAGATCCACTTCACTGTGTGGAGAGTATCAATTCATGAGTGATTATTAAAGACTAGGGCACCCAATCCTTTTGTCTGAACCTTTTCAATTGATACCAGGATACCCAAGTAAACCTTATTTACACCTGTTTATACCATATAAATAAGATTAAGAGGAACAATGCTTTGATTCAAACGTTGTTACCGACAGTCAAGTAAGGAACACTGTCTAATAAATCAAAATGTAGTGTTATATTACTTTCCTCATACTTTCACAATTTTTCCGAAGGTGTATACATATTCAACATGTTACATGAAATTCAATTTTTCGTCTTAAACGTTGGACCGCGTTGGGAGCTGCAAATTCATTTTCAAGGAAAGCGACCGGGAATGTTATAGCAAAGGACAGAATTTGTCGACCTTATTTTCCAACGTAGCAGAAGACTTTAACGTTTTGTTAAATACTGTAAAACTAATAGCAGCTTTAAAGCCCATTGAATCTTCATGGGCAAGAAAAAGAAAAAACGGGTGACCTTGGCCGTATTAAGGTGGGTACGGAGGAACGAGCTGCCGTTTTATCTCGTTCTCTCTGATGTCAGTTTCAGAAACTGGATTACCACCAGAAAAAGGGTGTGAAACCCTGTCCTAATCTTAATATCTATCTATCATCTCAATATCTTAGCTTCAAATCAATTATGCCAAGTCCGTTATCTGGCCGGGCTAAATGCGGTGAATATGTCTGTTGTTGTAGAAGTATCAAATCATGAGCCCCCAAATTCTGTAAGTAGAACACAACAGTGTGACTATATTTGTGAGGTACGGTTCAGTGTATATCTTTTTTAAAGTATAAGGACTTTGTCGGAAAAATGTGCGAGCGAATCGACTAAGCTAGAATCCTCACGTTCTATACTAGTTAAAGGAGCTGTGGCATCCCCCAAATATATTTGGACATATCTCCATAGTTCTAAATCCAGTTGGTGACTGTACTTTGATTGGCATTTATTCAAACAATAATAGCACCACTCTGGTTAGTAATGATGACTTGCACAGTCAGTTGGGTTCTTAATTAGGTAGGCTCACAGTCACACACAGTTTGTCTTTCAATATTGCCTGGAGTAATTGAAACTAAGTGCAGGGTACTGTGGCTGTCTTGGAAGTGTTCTTACTACTAGAGAGTTGTTAGTGTCATGGAGGCGGGGTTAGAAGTTAGGTTAGTTGGGACAATTGTTTCTGTCTGGGATGAGCTAGAGGGCCTTTAATATGTATATGACAATCGTCGTTGTTTATTGTAACCTTTTAATTTGTCATAGGCTAACAGATGCGCTGTCTCAATGTATAGTATTGTCAAATTGTCAATATGTTAGCATCATCGTAGACTTAAAAATGCCAAGATGCTCATCAAATTATCGGAATGTGTCACGACCTAATTACGTTGGTCGTCTCATAATTATATAAAGTCAATGGTAACTGAACCAAACTAAGCTCTGCCTACTTTTATTCGAGCACCTCCCATGTGGGAACTTCGCCGATCATTTGTTTAACGCCCTACGCAAGTATTGTCCTTCAGTGTGTGTTTCACTTTATATTCTTGTCACCACTCAAAATTGTACCCAGTTTGCATCGTCAAAACATTTTCAGTCAAACTTGGATAAGGTATTTCGAATCTTTCAAAATATCGTTTTTACGGTGACGTTTTACTATTATTTTGGGTACGAAGTACGTCATAATGTGTAATTTTCCCCTAGAACAAAATTCTGGCAGATATACATCTGCAAAATCATGTGTTGGTTTGTTTCATAGAATTCGGAACGTCCTCCCCAGCTTGTCTTGTTGTGATTGACATGGCTCACATTGAATCAAATACATAAGCATCCCTTCTTTCAAATAAGATAAAATCGCTTTAATTGGACAACGTCCACAATGTGTTATTTCTTAAAAGAGTGATATCTGTTGTTACTAGAAAATCGTTCTTTTGACAACTAATGACTCCCTGCTTTGTATTCATAAACCCACGTGACCTATGATGTTGCGTTGGTACATTAATGTAATCATGTCACATTCGCACAAGACTGTATAAACACAAGAAGATAGCTCATAAATCTTGACTAGCTTGCCTACATTATATGCTAAAGTACGAAGTGATGCTGATACTATTTGATTATCATCAAAATAAGTAATGACACCTTGGTTTATTTGGATGAACACAACCTACGGGACAACATACTGCATACACCATTTTTAATGCTCATTTTCATATGAATTGCTTATCTAGGTTACGCTCCGGAAGTTTTCGAGCGGACAACCATTTCCTATCTTTCAAAAGGAAACCGTATTCAAGGATAAACGGTGCACTACTTCCGAATCAGGAAAATAAGTGAAAGGCATTGAACATGTCCTAAACACTGCATGTACCTTGTTTGACAAAAGGATGCGGATTTCCCGGCCATCATAGTCCAGTGTATGACAAATTTTTAATATGTTTAAATTCTGAGGATAATGGCAAGGATCAAATCACGATTACGAAGGAAATCACTCTGGACGTGACATAATGAACACAGGCCCGTAGCTAGGCCGGGGCACGGGGGGCCGTGCCCCCCCCCCCGTGCGAACCACTGTGCCCCACCATATGGAAAATCGATCGAAAATAAAATTTTAATACCGTGTTAACGATGGCTCTTGTATTACACCAGGCGATTTTTGACTAAAAATGATCCCAAAAGTCGTTAAATAATGAACGTATTTTGCTTTCTGTAACATTTTTGTTATACAATTACAGAAATTTTCGGGCGCTACGCGCGCTTTCATCTTCAGTTACATATGGCTTTAACACCGGATTTAGATATGTTGGCTTTATATAAAGGTAAAGGTTCCACAATTAGGCTATTGTTCTTTCGTGTAGACGTGATTCCCAGAAAAACACAAAATTGAATCCATGAGAAGTTCTATCCTCTTTCTCTTATGATCAGGAAGATTCTTAATCCAGACTCAACATCATGATAAACATATTTTTTAAGAAACGTAAAGTGTCTCAATGTCCAGGGGTGGTGGAAGGTTGCCCCGCGACCACTTGCCCGGCGTCTTGGTTTTACTCTTAAAGACAGACACACATCACCCCACATACATTTTGGTTGAGAGAAAGCAAAATTCTCAATTGGTCAGTGGTGAATGCTCTTTGATTGACATCAAAGTCAAAAGATGCAGAGTAGCTCACATTACACAGCATGCGCAGAGAATGTTCTGGTTACATATTATGGCCTTGTATGCCCATCAGGATATGACCTTAAGCAATAAACTAGGTTTGTGTCTGCACAAGGGTGTCTGCAAAAGAAGGGGCTCAATACAGTTGTGGAAGGAGTAACTTAGTCGGGAGAACTGGAACTGTCTAGGACGAGCAGGGCAGATTCTTCCATAGAAACCCAAAGTTTCTAATTTTCCTTAAAAAGAACCAAATATTTTTAATTTTTCGTCAACAGAATCCCAAATTTTTCGTCGCGCGCCAAAAATTTCGAGTTCGGCATCCTTTCTGTAAGCCATTGCTTCTAGCAGGGCTTCGGGTTGATGGACCCCTTAGGGGAGTTTCGTCCCGACATCGGGCTTATCTTTTCACCAGCTTTTGCTGAGTCTGTATGCAGGTTTTACCGTGGTAACAATTTTCCTGCAAAATTTTGGCGCGCTTCGCGCGCAGTTCTCACAAGCGAAATTATATCGCCTATGAACATTATTAGCATAAAAATTCCAGTGAACTATTCTAGCCAAAGCTAGGTGAAGGCTCAAACTTAGATGCTGGGTATCAAGGTGTTTTCATCTAGTAATCTAGTAAATTGAGTAACATTCGTAACGCGATGACTATATGGTTTGAAGCTAAATTTAATCGTACCCAAGTTTATTCTAAAATTTATTTTTTTCTGTTCTTGCTAAATTTCATTCAAAGTAGAAATGCGATAATGACCATCTGAATTGTGAACTGTGAAGAGATTGGTGTGCTCTCACTGTCATTCAAAGTCCTGCTCAAAGCTCCATGTTAGTGTTCCCATTTTGCTATTTCCTCAGACATTTGGGGAATTTCCCTTTGTGTCCTAACAAAATCATACTGGACCAAACCAAGACTACCTAATGGCAGACCCTGGTCCCCTCGCCCTTCGCAAAGTACTCAACTCTTCACCTGCGCTTGCGAAGCTGAAGAAGCATCATCGTGATCATAATCTTGTTCCCTTTACTTGTGGAGACTTTCCACGTCTTTGTATATTGCAAAAGGAGGCGAAAATCTCCATCACAAGAGTGAAATTTTCGCACGCTTCGCGCGTATGTGCACACGTAAAACCGATACCTTTAAGCTGTCTGTGGTAAGCTTGAGATATCATCCCCCGTAGTTCCCGCAAACTGTAACTGTCTGCAAATATAATTATCTTCTTCGGTGCCTCCTATGAGGTGCCAGTGCCCCCCTATGTAAGAATTTCTGGCTACGGGCCTGAATGAACACAGGGCTCTACTTTAAATTTATAGCCACACGTACACCGTTCTTACGCCTTTAATCAGTGAAAAATCTCATATACGAATTAAGACACTGTCATCAATTGGTTGCAACAGCATGTCGTGTAATCGGTTCTAAATACTGAGGATGTCGTGTCTGCTTGTGAGGAAATGTTTCTAAGTATGATTTTGTGAAAAGACTCGAATATTTATTTATAACTTAGTTCACAGAAGTAGGTAATAGATCTTATCGGCCACCCAGAAACTTCACCTATTGAGTCGAACAGATGACATGTATTATGCGCAAGACGCCGGTGATATAATCTGGGGATGTAAACGAATGGACGTCTTATTGTTAAGTTGAACCTCATCCCAGCTAGACCCCCCCCCCCCCCCGCCTGTGAAGCTGTGAGTTTATTTTTGTAAGAAAGGATTTACTGGAATTTTTGTTTTAAGAACACTTTTTGCAGTCTGAGGGTCGTTTCTAGGTTTAATTCTTTAAGTATTTCTCTAATGTCTTAGCATAATTTTTTAACATGCATGATAGTT
The DNA here is from genome assembly GCA_029531755.1 of Holothuria leucospilota. Classification (NCBI taxonomy): domain Eukaryota; kingdom Metazoa; phylum Echinodermata; class Holothuroidea; order Aspidochirotida; family Holothuriidae; genus Holothuria; species Holothuria leucospilota. Next base: position 12,423,808 of record CM055962.1, on the reverse strand, counting down.
GGTTACGTTGTGTCCCTCACCTTCTCAGGACAATTCCCACCGGATGATTTCTCCCCGGCAGGCAGACAGAAAAAGGAGGGCGACATTTTACATGTGCATGTATGCGTATATCGCGTGTACATTATGACTGTATTATAAATTTAAAATTTATGCATTTTATGCATATAGAAAGCAGGTACATATTTGCATGCTGACAACATACAATATCGAAAATGTTGACGATGTAGGCCTAAGTTTATTTTTCCTTACAAAATTTTGCTTTACACTCTAAAAACTATTGCCCAACCTGGGCAAAAATTTACCCAGCCGTTGGTTCCGTATGCCCAACCATTTGCCCAACTAATTAAGCAAACATTGGTTGGGCAACAATTTTGCCCAACTTTTAGGTAAAACCTTTAACCAACCAAGTTAGGTAATTTATTACCCAATTCCGGTTAGGAGGCATACGGAACCAACGGTTGGGTAAAACAAGTTACCCAAAGCGGTTAGAACATCTCAGAGAAGTTACCTTCTACAAGTTTTAAAAGCTACCGGCATTGCTAATTGCTAGCTTTTTTTCCAAAAGTCCCCTCAACTCTCTGGCGAAGAGCCAGGGGCGAAAACCAAACAATACTCCCGAAGGAGTTCTGCTCCCTGAAGGAGTAACAACGTCCCCAAGGGACAACCTTTGACTGAACTGACCCACCCGACAGTGGTCCCGTTCTAGACTGGCTGAATAGAACAGGTCCCACGTGGGAGCTCCGTGATCACGGATACTTCTTTTCCAAAAGTCCCCTGACTCTCTGGCGAAGAGCCAGGGGCGAAAACCAAACAATACTCCCGAAGGAGTTCTGCTCCCCGAAGGAGTAACAACGTCCCCTCCCCTTTTTTTTCCAAAAGTAGCCCGACTCTCTGGCGAAGAGCCAGGGACGAAAACCAAACAATACTCTCGAAGGAGTTCTACTCCCTGAAGGAGTAACAACGTCCCCAAGGGACAAACTTTGACTTAACTGACAACGTCCCCTCCTTTTTTCCGAAAGTCCCCTCAACTCTCTGGCGAAGAGCCAGGGGCGAAAACCAAACAATACTCCCGAAGGAGTTCTGCTCCCCGAAGGAGTAACAACGTCCCCAAGGGACAAACCTTGACTTAACTGACACCACCCGACAGTGGTCCCGTTCTAGACTGGCTGAATAGAACAGGTCCCACCTGGGAGCTCCGCCGTCGTGATCACGGACACTCCTGCGCCAGGTAAGTGTGCTTTTTACGGGCTAAAAACGGACACGGCCAGACCGGCGAAAGGATCACTACATATGGCCAACAACCAAACAAACGAAACACCAACGACACCGCCACAAACAAAACAAAACAAAACCACCAACACCGCAAAGAACACCAGATGAATCCTTCGACCATCGAGGACACCCCAGCTCCTAAAACAAGCACCACATCCACAACAAGCAAAACCAACGCCCGAAGGCAAATACGCCCGAAGGCAACAAACACGTCCGAAGGCAACCATAGCACAGGGGGATACGGGGGCCAATCGTTACATTTAAATCCCTATTTACAGTCTATTTACACTATGCACAACTATTTACATGTAACACAGACAAACTTCCCGAAGAGATCGAACGAGCCCGGTAGGGGATCAGGAACGTCCACTCTCTTCGGGAACCCCAACTGAACCAAACTGGGCCAAAAAATATAGGCGCACCTTGCCTAAGGGTGCCCCGGAGGCAGTTGTGGCAAAGGGTAACCTTATTATCGCCACGCTTTAACAAGCTCCACCAGGTAAGTCCCTTTTTTTTCCAAAAGTCCCCTGACTCTCTGGCGACGAGCCAGGGGCGAAAACCAAACAATACTCCCGAAAGAGTTCTGCTCCCCGAAGGAGTAACAACGTCCCCAAGGGACAAACTGACCCTTTTTTTTTTCAAAAGTCCCCTGACTCTCTGGCGAAGAGCCAGGGGCGAAAACCAAACAATACTCCCGAAGGAGTTCTGCTCCCCGAACTTTTTTTTTCCAAAAGTCCCCTGACTCTCTGGCGAAGAGCCAGGGGCGAAAATCCCGAACTCCAGGTAAGTATTTTTAATTAGGAATTCTTATATATTTGATTGTTAAGGTCTGGCTGTTATATATATTCAGGGAGACTTGTTTGTTATTATTAACCATTAATAATACAATTTTCTTCACGATATTTCAATTTCTCCTTTTTTATGTTGTATTGTACAAGTGAGAAACATAATTTTCTGTAAGAATTCACCATTGCCAGCTTCAATTTATATCAATTAGACCTGCAATAAAGGATAAACACAAATTTGCTTTGAAAAATTCGGAATGCTCCATTCAAAGGATAGGTATATAAACATTTCACAGCATTTTAAACATGCACTTTTTTCAAATTGTTGTAGCAAAAATTCCCACAGTGTAAGTAAACGTGTTGCAAAATGTTAATTGTGAATGTAAAAATTTAGAAAAAGGTGTTATTAAAAGAATTAATTGGCGGTATGTTTAACCAGTGTTGGGTAAAGAAATTCACTTTCACTAATACTTGGTCAATAGGTTATTCGGTTCTTTTGCACAACATTGTACAAGTGTACGTAGGTACGTACGTACCGTCCGTATACTGCAGTACAGTATAGTACCTTTCCATGCATTAATTGTGTACGTACGTATGGCGCGCAAATCAGTTCACTTTAACCAACCTGGGTAATACTGCAAGAGAGACGGACTTTATCCAACCTGAAGGTTAACCAACCCACTTGGTTAATCTGTTTTGCCACTTTGTTGGTTACCAAACTGCCCAGGTTGGGCACTTTGAATCTTACCCAACCCTTTTTAACCAACTTTGTGAACTCGTAGTAGTCTGGGATTTAACGAAATTAATATAAACGTAAAATTTTCTTAACATTCTCCTGACTAGTGCATTACACTCTAAAAAATATCTGGTAAAATTTTCACCAGATTCGGTGTTCATATGCCACCCACACAATCCTGGTTAATTTAACCAGGAATTCTTATTCGACTTAACGAAAAACTGGTTAAAAACTAAAATAATAACCAGGTGTTTGGTTACATTCACCGGCGTATTGGTTTACATGACCATTATTTCCTGGTGAAATAAATAACTAGGATTGTGTAGGTGGCATATCAACACGGACTGGTGAAATTTCACCAGACGTTTTTTAGAGTGTATTTTAATCATTTTCACAAAAAAGCAGGGCCAAGAGAAGTTTGGACCATTCCTTCAGGTCCAAAACTTTCTGTTAATGAGTTGTTACCAGCTACGCGATTTGCCCTCCATATCTCTTACATAACAACTGAAGATGAGGAAGACTGGCTAGACACCGCATAACCTTTGCTTAAGTCTAAACACTGCTATGATTAAGTGGTCGTGTATTAACCTTAACTTTAACAAGATCCATTGTGCTGCTCCTAGTGCATTTTGTCAAGGAACGTTCTATTCTGTTTGTAAGAAAAAACTAGCGCGCGAAGCGCGCCGAAAATTTTGTACTGTTTTTGGAGAAGATTATTATTAGCTTGGAATTGTCCAAGGCCTAAAAAGTGACAAAATGGGCTTTGAAGAAGAAAATGGAAATTTGGGGTCTTTTTCTCAAAGAATTTGCCCTAATGCTTAGACCAAAATCTTTGTACATCGTTGGGGCGACTCCTTTGTCGGGACTACATATTGTATACATAACAGCTCCCCGACGAAACGAATACTCTTAAATTTGTTATCACGAACTACTTAGTAATGGCCAGTTTCCTATGTACTATAGTTGTTCCGACCACAGCCGTAGCATTATTAGATTATGCATTAATTTTAATTTGGGCTCGAAGATCACTCTGTATGATGTTGTAGCTTTCCGTGTTCTAGTTTCGCGAACAGGCAAACATCCTACTGGGTTTTTCTCATAGTCGCACACAAAGACTCGAAAAACTTAGAACGAGACTGGTGGGTATCTAGGGTGCCGAATAAACGCAAAAATATAGTTTAGACTACATTGTTTTAAATGTGAGGAGACACATGCGCGTAAGCAGGATTTTGACAAGCAGGGGCTGTAACGTTAGTAACCCATTGGCGCCGGAGGCTCCATTGAAGCCCGGAGTGCCCCGATCCTAAAGGCGTTAGGTCCAGCGGCCTTCCTTATAACCCCTGGTAAATTAAAGGGCAACCCTCAATTAGGGCCAGGGTAGAAGCTCATGGAAACTCTTGGGTAGTTAATTGCCAAACTTGTGGGCATTTATATCTTTCTTCAAACTGAATGAACTCTGAGAAGATCACAAAATCACAATTTAACAATTTAACTGTTTCTCACAAAGCATAAACCTATAGAGTATATCAGCACAGGAATTAAAATGAAACTAGGGCTTTCTCATGGGGAATATGGACGATGGTATGGGTTGCATTGGCCTTACGATATTTTAATTCTTCTAAAGCGGTCGGTCCAACAACAAGTGCAACTTAAACAATTATGCACGATCTATGTGCGCCGAAATGAAAGCATATTAAAACCTTTTCAGTCTTAATGTAAACATGAAGTAAAGCAGCTATGGAGTCGGTCGGTGACACGTCACTTCTGCTTGACAACAATGTGTAGGAGTGAAAACAATTTATTGCGCGTAAAGTGTTCCCATATGTTCATAATGTAGTCAGTTGTTGTTTTCACTCCAAAGTCGTCAGGGTAACACGGAAAGACCCGGATGACCGACCGACCCCATTAGTTTGGTTTTCTTTTATAGTCCTTCTCCTTTTCTTTACCTTTGAATAAGTTTTTCATTTGAGGGGGTCAAACAGGGACCGCGGAGCCAATTTTGAAGTAGGGGCTAATCAGTGAAGAGGCCCAATATATGTTCAAGAAAATAAAAGCCTATCATCCTAGTTTAAGGCGGCCCAAAATGCCCAAGACAGAAAAAGTGGAGGAGGTAAAACTCCCCTAGCCCCCCTTCTTCGCGGCCCCTGTCAAAAGTGAGAGACATTTTGAGTAATGTTCCCCAGTCCAAAACAGTTTCACAATTGGTTTTTGCAATGCCATCCTTAAAAGCTATTTAGTTCAGTGCCACATTATTACAAACGGCTGTTTTACGTTTTGCTTGAAAGATTTCACAAGCGAAAACACCTCGGGCGTTAGTTTGAAAAAAAATTGTATGTTCCGTGGTATGCAACGTGGAAGAAGCTATAGAAATGTGAACTTGAACAGTTGAATGTTGAATGCTGAATGTTGAATGTTTGAATATATGAAGTCTAAAGATGCAAGCCATCGAATTCAAAAAATAAACAAAGAATGCAGTACATAAAAAACAACGTCAGTACGCAATGTTCGCCATAGTGGTCAACACACAGTAGGCCAGCTGATGCATGATCTGAGGTGAATTTATGGAAGAAACCGAATTAGACCTTACTGAGTTCGAGGTTTGGTATTTGGGAATAACCTAAATCACCTTTCGTATTTTAAGCACATTTCCTCGATACTCCCGAAACGAAAAGTGCTAGGATTCTGTGCAACTTCCTTGAGTATAGGCCTAAAACAAAGTAAGGAGGCACAAGATTTCTCAAGGGCTTTACATTTAAAATTCTGAGTGAGCGGAGGGAGTGCCAGCGCGCTTGTTTTCATTTCTAAACATTATAAATTTTCTTGAAATGAACGTTATGTTGACCAAGCGCGTAGCGAGGATTTCGTTTGGCGCTGACTTGGACCACACTAATCCAAGGACTCTAGAGGGCCTGGGATGGAAAAACTGGCCCTATGGTCCTCGGACCAGACTACCCGCCGAAGGGAATTTCTTCGTATAAAGGGTTGTAAGTCAGGAGCAGGGAGGCATATCGGAGTATTTTCCAAACAACCAGGCCATTTAGTGACCATGGGTGTTGAACCTTACAACGACCCCCTGCCTAGTGTTGAATAGAGCATGGGGAAGTCGAGCTCTCTTAAAGGTATAGACTCTCATGGTCTCAAATCCATTCACAATTGTATCTCACAAATTTCACGAATGGTCTCATTACGTCGATTAACCACAAAACAGGTAAAATTGTAACTGCACCTTCAAATGTACGTCAGCCACTGTCATCAATGGTCAGTGATGTGTGTAAATAACAAAGACGTAACATATCGTACATTGCAAACCGCATAGCCTTGTAGAGAGGTACGGTATAGAGGTTTCTTAACTTACAAAAGGGTGGAGACCAACAGTAAATTGTTCGGAAAGGGTTGGAAAGCTTCTATGGTGTTTTTAACGGAAGGCAGAAGAGAATGAGCCCCGGGCATAAGGAAAGGTGCTTTAGACATCTTATAAAAGCAGGGAACTGTCGTTAGAAAGCTCCCTGATAAGACTAAAGCTTGAACAGTGACTAAGAAAGCAAATCCCCCTATTGCAAAAAAAAAAAAAAAAAAAAAAACGAGCATGGGTCAGCAGTTTTCCATATTTGGTACGTTCAGCCACCCGGGAAAATAGTACCCAATTAAGTTCTTGCAGTTGTGCATGTTTAGGACTGAAGTTTGTTGGAATTCTCTTTTCGATGCTTTTTATTGAAGAAAAGGCGCTTTCCTCAGGTCGAAAGGTCCAACGACAACACCACAGCGGGATACCAGTAGACATTTCCCGAAATCTTCAAAGTGTGAAGAAATTTTTGAATATTAGAATGAAACATAGAGCCATCTTTAAACAAAATTAGATGCTCACTGAAAAGACTTCAAAATTAGTATTCCCTTACTCGAAATCCAGATATGGGCCAGATGTGAAATTCCATATATGGGCCAGATATGGATTTCATATCTGGCCCATATCTCCTGCAGATATGGGATTTATATCTTGGCCAGATAAAAAATTGGGCATATATAACCCAGATCTACGCCAGAACCAGATCTAAGCCATATATGGTCAGATAAAGTTTTATCTGGATCAAGTCTTTATATGGAACAGATAAAATTTTATCTGGACCAGATATGGTCCTTTTATGAGCAGAATATATTTCCATATATGGCCCATATCTGCACCAGATATGGAATTTATATTAGATCAGATTAAAAGTTGGACAGATGTAACACATATCTAAACCAGAACCAGATCTAAACCACATATGGCCAGATAAAGTTGTATCTGGATCAAGTCTTTTTATGGCACAGATAAAATTGTATCCAGACCATATCTGCTTTAGTTATGAATCATAGTTAGGACTTAAAGTCCACACTACTCATGGAGACACTGAACACCTCTTTTTTCCAAAAGTCCCCTCAACTCTCTGGCGAAGAGCCAGGGGCGAAAACCAAACAATATTCCCAAAGGAGTTCTGCTCCCTTAAGGAGCTATACGTCCCCAAGGGACAAGTTAACTACCGAACAACCTGACGTGCGAAGTCTCGTTCTAGACTGGCTGAATAGAACGGCCTCAGCCAGTGAGCTCCGCCGTCGTGATCACGGATACTCCTGGGCCAGGTAAGTATCATTGACATTGAACGAAAGCTTTTTAAGTACATAGACACAGGCACTGAGAAACAAAAGAACCCAAACCGGACCGAAGCAAAACGCAGCCGACAACCACCCACAGAATCGCCAACAATCTCTCACCATCCACACCCAGCAAAGGCAAGAAAGAGTCTTTGTTACCGCTAACAAACCATCAAAGAACAGAACAACACAAGGCCAAAACAACACACGCCTAAAGGCAACAACACGCCCGAAGGCAACCACAGCGCAGAGGGAGACGGGGGGGGGGGGCGGGGTCCACCTGCCACAATCAATCACTATTTACAGTTTATTTATAGTATATACAACTATTCACATGTAACAAAAACAAAACTCCCGAAGAGACTGAACGAGCCCGGCAGGGGATCGGGAACGTCCACTGCCGGTCTTCGGGAACCCAAACTGAACTGGGCAAATGCAGGTGCACCTGGCCCAAGGGTGCCCCGGAGGCAGTTATGACAGAGGGTAGCCTCATTATACCGACGTTTAGACAAACTCCACAACCGGATGCAGTTAAGAGTCCTACCCAGGACATTGACATTGAACAACTTTTTTCCAAAAGTCCCCCGACTCTCTGGCGAAGAGCCAGGGGCGAAAACCAAACAATACTCCCGAAGGAGTTCTGCTCCCTGAAGGAGTAACAACGTCCCCAAGGAACAAACTTTGACTTAACTGACCCACCCGACAGTCGTCCCGTTCTAGACTGGCTGAGTAGAACAGGTCCCACCTGGGAGCTCCGCCGTCGTGATCACGGATACTCTTGCGCCAGGTAAGTGAACTTTTTTGAGGAGCTTTTTGGGTACGTAGAAACAGGCACTGGCAAACTAAAGAAGAATCCCAAACCCAAACAAAACCATCACGAGTCACAAACACAAATGCTAAACAAACTATACATACCGTGCAACAGGGAACAAAAGAGTCTTTGTTACTACTGAACTCCAGTAACTGCCACTGCAGCCAACCCCAAAACAACTCCCCACAACCACACACCACCCACACTTTTTTGAACACCAGTTTTTTTTTCCAAAAGTCCCCTGACTCTCTGGCGAAGAGCCAGAGGCGAAAACCAAACAATACTCCCGAAGGAGTTCTGCTTCCCGAAGGAGTAACAACGTCCCCAAGGGACAAACTTTGACTTAACTGACACCACCTGACAGTGGTCCCGTTCTAGACTGGCTGAATAGAACAGGTCCCACCCGGGAGCTCCGCCGTCGTGATCTGGGATACTCCTGTGCCAGGTGTGCCTGTGTGTTTTTTGAACCCCTTTTTTCCAAAAGTCCCCTGACTCTCTGGCGAAGAGCCAGGGGCGAAAACCAAACAATACTCCCAAAGGAGTTCTGCTCCCCGAAGGAGTAACAACGTCCCCAAGGGACAAACTTTGACTTAACTGAAACCACCTGACAGTGGTCCCGTTCTAGACTGGCTGAATAGAACAGGTCCCACCCTGGGAGCTCCGCCGTCGTGATCAGGGATACTCCTGTGCCAGGGTGTGCCTGTGTGTTGTTTGAGGTGCTTTTTAAGTACGTAGAAACGGGCACTGAGAAACAAAGGGCGAGAACCCAAACCGGACCGGGCAAAAACGTAACAGCAAACTATTTACATGCACCTACAAACAAAAAATTGTGTTGCTATGTACAAAGGACTATATACAAGGTTAATTACATAGGACAGTCTACAAATTCACGCAAAACTACAGGTTAACTATCACCCGCCCCGCCCGCACCGAAGCAATTGGCCCCCAGCGCCTGCCAAACGTCGACCTTGGCAGACGAGCAAAGTCGGCCTCGACCCTCAGTTTAATCTCCGTTCTCACCGACGCCAGGACGACGTCTGCTGGCCTCCCCCTTCCCTAAAAACAATATTACATCGGTCTCTCCATATAGCTAGCTTAATGGAGGCCGAAACAAACGTAAGTATGGCCCGAACACCTGTATTGCCTGGTGGGGGCAGTAGACCATACAAAGCATAGTCCTGGCTGACCGCCCAGGTGTTACGAAACGTTAGACGGTCAGCCAGGCCTTGAAACCACTCCCAGAGGAGGGCCACAAAGCCACAATGCCAAAACACATGTGGCACACTCTCCCACTTTGTGCACCCAGTGCGGGGGCAAATGCCATCTCCAAGACGCCACCGAAGGCGCTTGAGATTAGTTACGATGGCGTCATGTGCAATTCGCCACAGCAGGTCTCGCCGGCGGTGATCTAGTGACCTGCTGTGCACCACGCGCCACACCTCCGGCCCCAAGGCGTAGTGGCTTGGTTGGACCCGGCCAGCCAAGCCATCAAAGATGGCCTGGTACAGGTCCCCCGCACTGGACTGCAAAACGTCCCCTGCAGTTGACATCATACGGAGAGTGTCCCTCATATGACAATATGTCCTCGAGGGTCTCCCGCTGTGGGGTACACTATTACTGAAAAGGGACGGAAAGAACCCACGGAGTGACAATCCCCCCCAATAGCGGACAAAGTAGGCAAACGGCATCTCACTGTCGACAGCGCTAAAAACACTTGGTCAGGAGAAAACGGAGCTTTGAGGGAAAGTGCACAAGGCCCAGTCCCCCATGCCTAAGGTCCTGGTACAGCTCCGTTTTCCCTGACCATAGGAATTAAAATACGGCCCTCTCAAGTCGCACAAGGACACCTTCTGGAGCAGCCAGAACAGTGCCCGGGTACCACAAGAGAGGATAAATGAATCTATTAATTACTGTTCTATTATTTCTATTATTGAATCTATTTCTATATTGAATATTTCTATATTGAATCTATTAATTACTGGTTGTTTGAACACCTTTTTTTTTTTTTTTTTTTTCCAAAAGTCCCCTGACTCTCTGGCGAAGAGCCAGGGGCGAAAACCAAACAATACTCCCGAAGGAGTTCTGCTCCCCGAAGGAGTAACAACGTCCCCAAGGGACAAACTTTGACTTAACTGACACCACCTGACAGTGGTCCCGTTCTAGACTGGCTGAATAGAACAGGCCTCACTTTGGGAGCTCCGCCGTCGTGATCACGGACACTCCTGCTCCTGCGCCAGGTAAGTTTGAACACCAGTAGAAAATGTTCAAGGGCTCCATGAAGAATTTAATGTAAGTATTGGGTTGAATTGACTTAAGTACATGAATTCAACTTATTTCATAACAGTGAACAGAAAAATGCCTTGAAATGTCCTATTTTATGTAATTACAGTGATATGGGCTTCTTATTTTAAATTATATTACGTATTTGACTCTAAATTTTGTTTACTGCGCAGTGCATAGTTTACTTTCACCTTCCTAAATCATGAACAATGTAGGTTTAGATACAAGCTCCGCCCAAATATGCAAATCATTTGCATAACTTCATTTAGCATACTGCGGTATTATCAAAAGTGTAGCCACTAAATAACTGCAATGTCTGGGAAGGTGATGCTGTATCCAAAACTTGTCTTAATTTGTAACAAGCATAATCCAAGAATCAATTCAAATAAAAAAAAAAAAAACTAACAAAATGCTCATTTGCATATCTAGCATAACAAGTAATATCTGGCTTGATATGGCCATATAAAACTTTATTTGCATAACTGGAATTGCATTGTATCAATTTATATCTTGCTTGATATGGCCATATAAAACTTTATTTGCATATCTGGCATGGATTTTTATCATGTTATATCTGGCTTGATATGGCCATATGAAACTTTATTTATATAACTGGAAAGGCATTTCATCTGTTGTATCTGGCTTGATATGGCCATATAAAACTTTACTTCCATATCTGGAATTGCAGTGTATCAATTTATATCTGGCTTGATATGGCCATATAAAACTTGATATAATGTATCAAGGCATCTAAATCTGGCTGTACATCTGGCTTGATATGGCCATATGAAGACTGTATTTAACCAGATATATCCAGATATCAATCCATATCTGGATTTGGAGTAAGGGTTTTGACCACTTTTCAATAAATTGGCTTTTGGAAAATGAAACGTCATGCAACGCTGTGACATAATAACGCTGAAGATGTCTGGAAGTCGGGAGGGGAGGGGGCTAAATCCGACGGGAAATGTAGAGAAACTTCATTCCCTCCTCCCCCTCCCTATTCTGAGAACTTTTGATCAGGAAATTGAAATTTTCTACATTTTCACCATGGTCAGTAATTTTCAAATGAACAAAAAGTAGGTGCCGGCCGGTTGAGCCCACCAGGATCCAGGGAAAGAAGACTGTGAGCTTACGAAAATGCAAATACATATCGTCGAATACATTTCACTTTCATGCCTTGACAGGCTTGGTGCCAAGGGCCTACGGAACACTTAAACTGGGATTGCCTAGATTTGCGCGTTTGTCTTTCTTCACAAATTTTGTCTCGCAGAAGTTGATTGTAGGAGTTGAAACCGACTGCTTACTACCTGCATAATAGACTTCCCCTTTGTCGTTTTGGGGCCCAGGTGGGCAACAGCTAAGCCAATAATCGGTTCAAGTCGGCCCTAATCTAAGGTGCATGCAATGGGAGGGGGGTTAGTTTATGATATCCTTTGTCAAATTTCATGTGGGCTGTATATCTTTATCTGTTTGCCACTGTTTGCAGGCCTATATAGTCTGCATTCAGTGCTTATAATTGAGTACTTAATTTATAATTGAGTACAATCTTTTCACCGGGCCCCTACAGTAGCTTAGCCCCTGTGAGGTGCCCCGGTTTCTTGCAGTAACGGAGAAAAGTGGGGGTGAAATTGGCCCTTGAGACCTATGGCATTTTGTTACGCCACAGAGCTGGACAGCGGGAAGAGTGGCTAGGACTGAGTAAACTTTGTTGGGCGAAATTGGATCAACTGGAAACTGAGGATATGAAAATTTTACTTTACTGAAGCACAGTGCGTTTAAAATGAACGGCACTGTATAGGATATATCTTTTATCATTATAAAACCATAGCAGTCCCACCGATAACTGTGCCAAATGTTTCACCCCCCCCCCGAAAAACTCAGTATTAAAGTATCAACGATGCATCATTTAAAAATTTGAACATGCGGGCTAAAAGGTTCATGAACCAACATGAGGATAGCTTGGAGAATGTCTGTCCGTAAAAATCTATTTTTTTAGAAATAAAGGTACTTGGACACCCCATGTTGAGTTGCCTGTCATTCCATGTGTATAAGGCTCAATTTTAATGGTATAATCTTTATATCATAGGTTTTTTTAGAATGAACATTAGTTACGTCATAGTGTTACGGCTTGTGGTCGCGAGTCAAACCAATAACAGCGAAAGATCACAGAAGAACGAGACTAAAATTCAACAACTTAATGATTATTTACAATCTCCTTATCTTACTTAGATTTACAATAATTAATTAGACTTACTCACAATCCTTTAATTAATATGTGCCTGGTCTGGTCCAAGGTCTGGTCCAAGGGCTGGTAGTGCATGCACGTTGACGATGGTACAGTAGTAGACCTGCAGCGTGCTGTAGCGTAGGAACTGGTTCCACGAGCGAATAATGACAAGGCTAGGTAGGCGATGGATGATAACAACCTCAATACACAGTGTAGAGACGGCGTAAGGCAATTTGTCACAAGTGTGAATTCTCAGTGGCTGGCCTCATGTGATTCGGTCAACAAACGGACAGCAGAATAACGTCTGGACTCGATGGTGTCTCTCAATGAAGTATTAGGGTATCTCTCCCGATAATAGTTGTTGAACTGCCTTTTATATGCTAGGCTTTTATTCGAGAACTCTCCAGAATTTAACAGAAACTTCTAGTGTTCACAGTCCAGTAATTACGAGAACGTTCCTTAATAGAAACTTCTAGAACTCTAGAACACACAGTAGTTGTAATTGGGACATAACGTAAACAGTTCTCACTTCTAGACAGTTCTAGAAAGGCTGCGTTGAAGTTGAATTCTCTGGAACTTTCCATTCGCTCGTCGATGGATTCAATCCGGTGTTCCTGACGGGTCGTCTTGTAACACTCCCCCCCTTGAAAAAGTTTTGGACGTCTCGGACAAAACTTAAGTTACAATATTTACAATGTATAACTTTACAGTAATAACTACAGTATGTATATTATGTAGTCCAATATTCAATGGAAGGTACAATTATAACATATAATTTGTCTTGCAAGGTGATGATACATGAATACAGTAACATCATCAATACACAGTGTGCCATAGTTAACACAAAATTTCAAAACTTACAGTGATATCTTCAACATACTGCATCAAATCAAATTCTTGACAAAGAGTCTGGTACAACATTGTCTTTTCCTTTAATGTGCTTAATATCTACATTATATGATTGCAGAAATAAACTCCACCTCATCAATCTTTGATTCTTATTCTTCATCTTAGATAAAAATGTCAAAGGGTTATGATCAGTGTATACAGTGATAGGGAAACTAGTAGTTCCCAAATAAACATCAAAGTGTTGAAGACCAAGTATCAAAGCTAATGTCTCTTTTTCAATTGTTGAATAATTTTTCTGGTGTTTGTCAAATTTCTTAGAATAACAAACAGGGTGATCAACACCATGCTCATCAGCTTGAAGCAAAACTGCTCCCATGCCATTGTCACTGGCATCTACTGCCAACTGAAATTGCTTTTCAAAATCTGGAGCAATCAACACTGGTGAACTAATTAGTGCCTTTTTCAATGATTCAAATGCTGCTTGGCAATTATCCGTCCAATCAAACTTTTCATTTCTCTTTAACAATTTTGTCAGTGGTGCAGCAATGTCAGAGAAATTCGGACAAAAACGTCTGTAGTAACCAGCCATGCCTAGGAAGCGCATGAGCTGCCTTTTATCAGTTGGGGCAGGGAATTTGTCAATGCCCTCAACTTTGGCCTTAATTGGTCTAACTTTACCCTGACCAACCACATGCCCTAAGTACACCACATGGGCACAAGCAGTCTCACTTTTGACCAAATTGACAGTCAAATTAGCTTTGGCAAGCTTGTCAAATAATGCCTTAACATGTTGTACATGTTCATCCCACGAGTTGTTGTACACAATAAGGTCATCAACATATACTTCACAATTTTCTAAATTTGACGTAAGATTATTTACTAAGCGTTTAAAGGTCATCTGTGAATTTTTCATACCAAACGGCATAACCTTATACTGAAATAACCCATCTGGCGTCACGAATGCCGAGATTTTCCGAGCCCTCTCAGTGAGTGGTATCTCCCAGTACCCCTTTAGTAAGTCAAACTTTGACACATTCGTAGCTTTCCCAATCCTATCAATGCAATCATCGATACGGGGTATCGGATAGGAATCCGTTCTTGTGACTGCATTCACCTTTCGGTAATCAGTACAAAATCTGTACCCACCGTCTGGCTTGGGGACCAATATACAAGGGGAAGACCATTCACTATTACTAGGTTCTATAATGTTATGGTCCAACATGTACCGAACCTCATCCCTGAGATGTTGTCGTTTTCGAGGGTTAACTCGGTAAGGATGCTGCTTGATTGGTGTGGCATCTCCCACATCAACATCATGTTCCATCAAATTTGTCCTAGTAGGATCATCTGAGAACAAGCATGCATATTCATAGATTAATGATTTCATTTCTGACTTTTCTTTGTGATCCAGATGACTTAATTTCTGGTCAAGATTTTTCAACACATCAGAATTTTGTAACTTAATACACATGTCAGGAACATTATTAGCCTTGATCTCATCATTACTGAGTTCATGATCAGCATTGATAACACACACTTGATCACCTGTATCATTAGTGTTACTATTTACATCATGTACACTTTCATCCTTAGAAATGTCACAATCTTCTCTTTCATAATATCCCTTCATCATATTAATATGACATACTCTTTTAGACTTACGCTTGTCAGGTGTCAAAATGACGTAATCTGTGTCACTGACCTTTCTCTCAATGACATAAGGTCCTTGAAAGCGAGCTTGAAGTGGCTGACCAGAAACAGGCAAAAACACTAGCACCTTATCACCAGGTTTAAACTCTCTTTTCACAGTGGTCTTGTCATACCACGCTTTCATTTTCTTCTGAGAGTGTCTCAGATTTTCCTGAGCAAGTTCACATGCTCCATGAAGACGATCTTTAAAGCGGGATACATAATCAAGTAGATATATGTCTTCACCTGGATCTGATAACCACTTCTCCTTTAACAATTTCAATGGTCCACGAACTGTGTGTCCAAAGACAAGTTCAAATGGACTGAACCCAAGTGACTCTTGCATAGACTCCCTGGCAGCAAACATTACAAATGGAATGCCTTCATCCCAATCTCTCTCATTATCATGACAATATGTCTTTAACATATTCTTCAATGTTTGGTGAAACCTTTCTAAAGCCCCTTGGCTTTCTGGATGATAAGCCGAAGACTTAATTTGGTCTATGCCTAACTCATACAACATCTGTTGGAATACAGTTGACATGAAATTAGACCCTTGATCTGATTGGATCTCTTTTGGCAACCCAAACAATGTGAAAAATTTAAGTAAAGCTTGTAAGACTGTCCGAGCCTTAATATTCCTCAGAGGTATTGCCTCTGGAAACCTTGTAGAAGCACACATGATGGTTAATATATACTGATGCCCTGCCCTACTCTTAGGTAGGGGACCTACACAATCAATGATGACTCTACTAAACGGCTCTTCAAAAGCAGGAATTGGCTTTAAGGGTTCAGCCGGAATATTCTGATTCGGCTTCCTAACCATTTGACATGAGTGACAGGTCTTACAAAATTTGGCCACATCACTTTTAAGTTTTGGCCAATAAAAGTGATTTAGAATTCTGTGGTAAGTCTTATTGACTCCTAGGTGCCCTGCAAATGGCATTTCATGAGCAATACTCAGTATTTCCCTTCTATAAGTCCTAGGTACCACAATTTGATGGTAAATTCTCCACTCTTCATCCAATGGTGCATCAGGTGGTCGCCATTTACGCATCAAAATATTGTTTTTAACATAAAAGCAGACTGGGACGTCTTTAGATTCATCCTCAGTGAGTGCACCAGCTATTAATGGCTGAAGCTCTTCGTCATGTTGTTGTTGGACTGACAACTGGTCTCTGTGGAGTGTGTCAGACATTTTTGATTTTTCCTGTTCTACCCCCTCACTATGTGTGGGGTCAGGAGACTCACAATCCTGACTATCATTAAGATTAGTCATAAAAGATTGGCTGAGATCATACCAAGAATCTTCACTTTCATGAATATTTTTACTGGAATCTTTTCCAGATTCTGACTCCTCTTTTGGGAGTGTTATTCCATTTTTAGGAACTAATTCCTCAATTTTAGAGGGTGGATGATTAAGTTTATCATCCTTATTTTCAGAAATCATACCCTCATTTTTAGAGAGTGGATGTTCAAGATTATCATCCTTACATGATTCCCTACTTGTTCCACTTTTGGGAACTGTATCCTCACTTTTGGAGGGTGGATGTTTAAGATTATCATCCACGGCGAGCTTTTGTGACATAGCTCTAGTGACAGCACAGGCAGGGAATAAATTTGGAAATTCCTTTTCTAATTGCTCTGTGTTGTTATAATCACATGGTTTATCCGTCAAAATTGCATTGGCTACTACCTTTCCACCAGCTAGGTCATTGCCTAGCAACAGAGATACCCCCTTTACAGGTAGAGTAGGTCTGACCCCTACTATGACCGACCCAGAAACTAAATCTGACTTCAAATTAATTTTGTGGAGAGGGACAGAAATAAATCCACACTCAACCCCCTGAATTAGTACATTTGCCCCTGTGGAAGTAGAGTCCGATAATGGCAAAACTCCATCAAGAAGCAACGACTGAGTTGCGCCTGTGTCACGCAAAATTTTAATTTTGACGGGTGGATGAGCTGAATTCCCATCTAGGGAAATAAACCCCTCAGACACGAATGGAAGGTATTCTTCCTTAATTTTGTCGTTAGAATTAGGCCGTAAAGTCACGACTACCTCAGAAGAGTTCTCTACATTGGCTAAGGCATTAGAAGCTGTTTCAGTCTCCTTTAATTTTGCCAATGTGAAGCAATTTGCCATTGTGTGGCCTTTTTTGTGACAGAAACCACAACTTATGTCTTTAAAGGCAGCTTTGTTTGAGCTGACCTGGTCGTTCTTTTGACGACTTGAATCTGGTTGTTTTTTACCAGAATTTGTTGGAGAGATAGAACCAGACTGAGATCCACTGTTACTTGTTGTGCCACTACTACTGCCATATTTCTTATTTGGCCTATTAAACTGACCCTTGTTTTGAGTCTGACCCACTTTACCAAATTTATGGGTAAGTGCATACTGATCAGCCAAATTTGCAACTTCACTCAGCTTGTCAGCCTTATTTTCCTCAAGGTGAGTCTTAATGTCATCATTCACACACCGTTTGAATTCCTCGACTAGCATCAGTTGTCTTAAAGTGTCAAATGTGGAGACCTTTTTGGAAGCACACCATCTATCGAAATGCCTTTCTTTTTGATAAGCAAACTCTACATATGTTTGTGTATCCGCCTTACGATACTTTCTGAATTTTTGGCGATAAGCTTCGGGCACCAATTCATAGGCTTGTAATATGGCCTTTTTAACCTTATCGTAATCCATGCTGTCCTCTATTGACAGAGCGGAATACACTTCTTGAGCCTTGCCTGTGAAATTACTCTGGATGAGTATGGACCATTTATCTCTTGGCCACTTTAGTTGCTCACCCAGCTTTTCGAAATGGTTAAAGAATTTCTCCACATTATCCTCCTGAAATTTGGGGACAAATTTTACGTGCTTAGAAACATCGAATCCCCCAGTATCCAAGCCTATTTTAGGGTCTGAGGCTTTTATGACCCCTAACTCTAGTTGCTTCAACCTAAATTCATGTTCTCTTGCCTCTTTTTCCCTTTGCATTTGCATTTCTCTTTCCTCTTTTTCCTTTTGCATTTGCATTTGCATTTCTCTTTCCTCTTTTTCCTTTTGATCTAATCTCCTTATTCATTTCTATTTCAAGCCTTTTCAATTCAAATGTGTTGTCAGTTGGCACAGTGATAGCTGTTTCCAATACTGTACTAGGCAGGACACTTTCATCCACAAGATATTCTAGAACATATCTTTTAATCTCGTCTTTCCGCATTAAAGGCTGAAATTCAATGCCATAATGTTTTGCGACCTTTACAATCTCAGACTTCTTTAATGAATCTAGTTCCTCGACTGAGGGACTAGCCACGAATTCATCTAAGTTGAATGGCATTTTGAAGTTGTTAACGATTTACAACAGAATTTCTCGAATTTTCTAGTACTTTTCGTTCCCGGATGTTAGGCCACCAATTCTGTTACGGCTTGTGGTCGCGAGTCAAACCAATAACAGCGAAAGATCACAGAAGAACGAGATTAAAATTCAACAACTTAATGATTATTTACAATCTCCTTATCTTACTTAGATTTACAATAATTAATTAGACTTACTCACAATCCTTTAATTAATATGTGCCTGGTCTGGTCCAAGGTCTGGTCCAAGGGCTGGTAGTGCATGCACGTTGACGATGGTACAGTAGTAGACCTGCAGCGTGCTGTAGCGTAGGAACTGGTTCCACGAGCGAATAATGACAAGGCTAGGTAGGCGATGGATGATAACAACCTCAATACACAGTGTAGAGACGGCGTAAGGCAATTTGTCACAAGTGTGAATTCTCAGTGGCTGGCCTCATGTGATTCGGTCAACAAACGGACAGCAGAATAACGTCTGGACTCGATGGTGTCTCTCAATGAAGTATTAGGGTATCTCTCCCGATAATAGTTGTTGAACTGCCTTTTATATGCTAGGCTTTTATTCGAGAACTCTCCAGAATTTAACAGAAACTTCTAGTGTTCACAGTCCAGTAATTACGAGAACGTTCCTTAATAGAAACTTCTAGAACACACAGTAGTTGTAATTGGGACATAACGTAAACAGTTCTCACTTCTAGACAGTTCTAGAAAGGCTGCGTTGAAGTTGAATTCTCTGGAACTTTCCATTCGCTCGTCGATGGATTCAATCCGGTGTTCCTGACGGGTCGTCTTGTAACAATAGTAATTAGCATACTCATAGTCGTAATCTATCGTGTATGAAAGAAAATTTCGATCAAATTGCCCATTTACTTGGCATAGTATAGTGTTGAAAGATCTGCTTGTCAATATTCTGGTGTAAACGAGCATTTTAACGTGTTACCAGTAAGCAGTTGGGGAGATTTTCTCTTTTGGAAGGATCTAGTCTTCCCCCAATCCTGAGAAAAAATTAGTCATGGAGGCCGCCATATTGCATATTTTACCCCCACGTGTAATTTGTTTACATTTTCAGTGGCTATGGTGTTTGGAAACCCATTACAAAATTTATCCGTCTAATATAATGGAATTAAACTTATATTCGGTAGGCTACGTGTGTTGTCATAGCCACCGAATAGCTACGTCCTAATTGGTGGTTAACCACGCCGTTTTTTAGAAGCACCCAAGTTCTTGAGTGGCCTGCGTTCTTGCTATATCTTGTCTTTGTTCGGCTAGTAAACTGTACAGTATGTGGGGGTGCTTTCCCTTATTCGGGAGAATTGTGGTTTTCCTCAAAAACGGGAGAATCTCCCGCACAGGTAGGTGAGCAAAACAGAACACATTTACGAAAATAGCTGAAGATCAATTCTGATTTGGGCCTACTACTACTTTAAGGTATCTGTCTGTTTTAAAAGAAAGACATCCGAAAAGTGCAGCTCACTCCTATGTGCAGACTGACTGAATAATATCCTCCAATGTTTTTTTGGTGCTTCCTGTCTGCGACAATTAAACCTGAAGATTTCCAAGAACTTTCGCGAACAAAATTCCTGAAGTAAGGATACTCAGTCGCCACCACATACTACGAAGTTCACTTACTCATCACTGCTTGTCGCATCCGTGTTGGAAAATAAAACTATAGGGACTATAGTGAATCACACTTTTACTTGGAAAAAGAAACTAATTTTACAATAAATGTATGGTAATATGGAAATGGATCAAAGGTGAAGTTTACCACGCTTACAGTATCCCAGCGCGGGAGTTACATGCTGAGCATGCAGAGCTTAACCCGTTGCTGTTGTCATGGTACACTTGACCTTGGCAACCGGCCGGAAGTACCGAATTTCCCAACACGTCTATTGTGCAGAAAAGGGAGCGGAACATTCCCATAGTAGGTCGCTATCATACCCTGCTATGATGTCTTCCTCATTTGATCAGAAGTGACACTTTCTTTGAATGAACATTTGCACGAGACATTAGGCCTACATGTACTATAAATTCCATTTCGAGTTTACAAAAGTTTTCCTTTTTTGTTTCTGTTCACGCCTTAAAGATACATTACTTAAAAAAATGGACCGGTAACGGAGACTCAAGGGAAAGCTCCCTATTTAGTTTACATTTCCATGATAAACTTAAGAAACACATTACTGGATATTCCTGCCTTTTAGAGGTCTCCTGATCAAATCTTGGTGGGACCACCAAAATTGCTCAAAACTGGTGGTTTAATTAAAAAGGGGTGCTGGTAGCTCGATTTAGGGGGTCTGCTGTTGGTATCTTTCAGCTTCAGGACTTGCTCGGCATTGGCGTAGCCAGGATTTTTGATTGGGGGTGGCCAACCACAGGACCTGATCGCCGACCTCTGGGAGGTGATCAAAGGGGAGGGGTCCCCCTTTGGGAATTTTTTTAATATTTAAGTGCCCTAAGATGCAATCTAATGCAACATTTAGCATCATTTGAAGTCATTTTTTGTTCCATTACATAAAATTGCTCTGCAAAGATTTGGGGGGGGGGGCGGCGTGCGCACCCTGGATCCGGCCCTGAACTGTCATAAGAAAAATTGTGCTAAGCAAATCAAAGGTTGTCAGCACCTTGGTGTAGTTGTGTAGTCAGGCCTATTTCTCGAGGGGTAGCCGCTAGCCTAGTCAGATTTTTCCGGGGGTGTTGGTGTAACTCAGTCGAAAGAAATTGCCAAACAATTTACCAAAAGTCATTAGCGGTATAACTGAACATTGATAATAGTTTCGGCCTCAGAATGCTAATAAAGCAATGGGTTGAGCACTGGCATAATTAGAGGAAAGGTCGGCTCTCCAGAACACAGTGATGTGACCAAAGTAGTGATATATCGGAAAAAAATAATTTGATATAGAAATAGTCAATCTGAATGATTTGATATGGAAATAGTCAATCTATATCTCACGGTGCATAGGAGTAAGTTTTCTGGAAACCATTGCAGGGTCTGGTTTTAAGTAGTTGGTTGACTATACGTAGTAGTAAGCTATAGCGATTGCGCTATTGCTTAAGTTTTTACCTCTTTACAACACAGAATTGTAAGTCTTCCAACCCATCGGAACACTGGTCGTATTATGCGTTTGTAACAATTTCATTTAAAGTGTCACAGCCACTGTACCAAATTTCTCCCGAATACAAATACACTGAATAAAGGCGTTTTCTATTTTCACAGGAACATCAGTCGTATCGGAGGTGTGCTTTGTTTATCTAAAGAAACATCATGAGTATTTTTCGCCTCTCTGGTCATACCGATGAGACATTTGTATTATCAAAGCTAATATTAAAAAAAAACCCAAACGAATGTTTTTCACTTTACCAGTGAGATAACCTGTCAAGGTTTATCTGCACTCGAGAAACTTCCTAAAACAGAAACATATCCTTCTGTAAATTCAGGAAACTTTCCACACCTACTAACAAATTAGCTATACTTTATTTTGAAAAAATAATTTTCCATCCAGTTACATTCTTGCCTCTTTCACCGCCATTTTATCCTTCGCAACCATTCATAGACGCAGTTTTGTGCTACGTAAGTATCCATTCACGCGTGATATTTCTAACGGCTACTGGCACAAACACGACAGTCAGTACCCGAAAAGAAGCATTGAATCGTGACACTCGAAGTACTGCTTTGGGGAGGGGGTCTCATTGTTATCATGCAACCGATTTGTTTTTCTCTATTGCTAGCTATACACCAGCTTATCGAAAATTCTATTGCCGACTTTACCCTACCGCTACTGATGAGACCTGGTACTTATCTTCCACCTATCCCTGGTTTCCTGATTCCTATTTTAGTTACCATAACATGGTAACTTGACCAGTTGACGGTTCTAGGATACATTATAGGTTTGTTGTATATCCCGACATATCATTACTTAAGTAACGTCACTAAGTTCTGGAGAGCCGGCTTCTCTTTTTAATTCTAAACAATTTTTCAGAATTCGATTGGGGGGCATGGCTACGCCAATGTTGCTCGGTACATCCGGCAAGCAGAGGTGCAGCGGAAATTGAAGGGTCCTTCAGGGACGTAGCTAGGATGAAATTTTTAGGGGGGCCTAGGTAACAAATGGGGGACGGCACCGCCGAGGGTCAGGCTTGTCAAGACTATCTAAGGGGAGGGCACCATCAGTTGGCGCGGAGCGTGCAAGAAAATTTTGGCTTTACAAACCCTCCAGATGGCCGGAAACGGCACTTCCCACGTGTTTTAAGCTGCGTGTACCCAGCCTTGAAATTCGAATCTCATGTCTGCCATTTTTCAAATAATGGGAAAAAATTAATCCATGAAAAATGGTAATACACAAGGCCGCACATACACTTTTTTGCTAGAGGGCAGAAAGTGGGCATTACTGATCTGTGGCCTGGTGGAAGGGGACTAAAGGGAACGGGTGTCTCCCTCCCCCTTGGCGAAATTTATGATTTCAGGAGGACGTATAGATAGCAAATGGTGCAATATTTGAGGGATTTCAGCTTTAAAAGGAAAACGAAAAGTAGTTGTGACTACCCGACTAAGTGCGACAAAATTCATTTTTGAGAGCGTGGTGAATATGATGTGGAGCATGACCTCAGCCATTGAACTCCGTTGTGGGGGAGAGTTTAAGGGAGGGGAGGGAGTGTTTTTGGTTATAAACCGTTTTCATGACTAAACTGGCACGGTTTAAAAACGTTTTTAAGCCATTGATGATTGAAGCTACCTATAGCAACAACAGCAACATTGTAGCTATGCATAATCGCGCGTAGCGCTAGAATTTTAGAAAAGTAGGCTAGAAATACATCCTAACAGATCTGTAAATGATTAGTGGTGTGTACAGATATAGGCATGAAAATATTGATCTGCCTATTTGAAATTTTTTAAGTTGTATCATTACGATCACAGCTATTTCTTATATTTTTACTGCGTTTTCTCTGTACATTCTCAAAGTTGGAAATGGTGCACTTTGAAAATTTCTGGGGGTAATTTTGCCCGCCCCCCCCCCGGCTGTGTTCGGCCGTGGATATCATATGAGCTGAGATAATACAAGAATCATACTGAATTATGCATCCTTTTTCATTTATTCTGCCTGCAATTCTCCCATATTCACGTATATATCTGTTACATTTGTTCATCACCCTATCCATAGGCTACATGTCCACTACTCAGTTACATATCCCCTAGATCATACCATTTGTCTCCAACCTAGGGTTAACATATTTATTTTCTAGCAAGGAGGACATAGGTCACTGTCCTGATGTAGGGGTCTAAGGTGTCCCTTTCCCTTTGGAAATTTTTCCGGTTTTCAATTGTGTCTAGATGCAAAATGGTGCTGTATTTTTTCACAGACTCAAGTACCTTACCGTACGGCATATTTTGTGTATGATACCGTATAGGAATTGCCGTGTAAAAATGGTCTTCAGTGTGTATGGTTGCCATGTTTTCAGTAAATCAACCAGCCATCCGAAAGGCAGAAAGGGTCTAAACCTGACAAAGTCACATCCGAATTTGTCGTCGGGAGGTTCGTTTCACTGTCCAAGTGAATTATATGCGAATTAAACGACAGTGCAGACTATATACCTAATTTAGTGAAAGTAGGCATTTTACAGTTATAAGTTGAGTTCATACGTGCGCAAAATGTGTTTTTTCACACAGTTACTTTTTCTTAATTCTTACAAATTTTATTTAATTGTTTTTTGAAGGAAATACCTCAAAGTTTATTTCCGTTCAAACATTTATGTTTTCTTAATTCTTACACATTTTATTAGAACACAAAAAATCTGGGGGATGGGAGTCTGACGAATATCTGGAGGGCCTAGGCCCCCTAGCCCCCCCCCCCCCCGTAGCTACGCCGCTGCGGGTCCTTCATCTCTCACAGCCTTTGAAAAAGTAGGTGAAGAATGAGTTTCACCCTCTTCGTCAGATGAGGGTTTTAAATAGCAGTCCACGACACCCCCTTCGTCTCATTAGGGTGTTAAATAGCAGAGAGAAGAAAGTGAATCTCGCCCATGTTTATCGTTTATCCACGATCAACACATCAACTTGGTAGCTTATGTGTACCTTGAGAATCATTTCTCAAACTTGGCAAAAGAGGAATACATTAAGAAGAGTAGAACGGACCGGAAATTGGGAGAGTGGATGGTAGGATGGGGGTGGGTGTGGGGGCGAAGCAGGTAGAAGTTGACTATGCCAATGACACAAGCAAAGGTAGTAAGAGTTGTATCCTAGGAACAAGTTTTAGAGGCAAGTGTGGCAATGGGATGACACTGTGGGATTTATACCTCAAAACTCTAACCATTGTTGATTTTGGAATATCTATTGATGCAGAATATACTATTACACAGTTGAAATAAACACTATTGTAATAGAAATGATAAACGTTTCTGAAGTACGCTTTAAATAGAAATGGAAACATCCAAGCAAAGACGTCATAGGCAGAAGAAACTGAAGGCAACAAGAATCGATCTGCACACATATTTTGGCTGTTACGTTTTCCATCAATTCAGTCGTAGTATATTACAGCTTTGAATTTTCCGAATAAATTGTATGATCACACACCTACTGGCAGAATGTTTGCTAATTATTGCTACTTACTAGACACATGCATTAAAAGCTGGAAAAAGATTGGTTAGCCTCCTATTGAAATAAGCACACTCTTAAAACAGTTGGATACTAAACTTTTACCCAAGGTGGGTGGCATACGAACCCAACTTGGGTAAACGTTTACCCAACTGTTTTAAGTGTACCGAACGTTTATGTATATAATCTCAATAATTAAACTGTTTCGAAAGTCTGAAGATTTTCTTTTCGTTCTGTCTCTTCCCTTCTTTGAAGTCGATAGTGCATGACCTCACATTGTCTTCCATTCGTTTTTTCGTACGTATTTTATGTTTTCCACATGCAGTTTCATACATGAGGGAACAGTGTTACGGCTTGTGGTCGCGAGTCAAACCAATAACAGCGAAAGATCACAGAAGAACGAGATTAAAATTCAACAACTTAATGATTATTTACAATCTCCTTATCTTACTTAAATTTACAATAATTAATTAGACTTACTCACAATCCTTTACTCAATATTTGCCTCGTCTGGTCCAAGGGCTGGTAGTGCATGCACGTTGACGATGGCACAGTGGTAGACCTGCAGCGTGCTGTAGCGTAGGAACTGGTTCCACGAGCGAATAACGACAAGGCTAGCGATGATGGATGATAACAATCTCAATACACAGCGTAGAAACGGCGTAAGGCAATTTGTCACAAGTGTGAATTGTCAGTGGCTGGGAATAACTTCTCAACAGCGTCTGGACTCGATGAAGTATTAGGGCATTTCTCAATGTCTCTCTCCTCGATAATAGTTGTTGAACTGCCTTTTATATGCAAGGCTTTTATTCGAGAACTCTCCAGAATTTAACAGAAACTTCTAGTGTACACAGTCCAGTAATTACGAGAACGTTCCTTAATAGAAACTTCTAGAACACACAGTAGTTGTAATTGCGACATAACGTAAACAGTTCTCACTTCTAGACAGTTCTAGAAAGGCTGCGTTGAAGTTGAATTCTCTGGAACTTTCCATTCGCTCGTCGATGGATTCAATCCGGTGTTTCTGACGGGTCGTCTTGTAACACTCCCCCCCTTGAAAAAGTTTTGGACGTCTCGGACAAAACTTAAGTTACAATATTTACAATGTATAACTTTACAGTAATAACTACAGTATGTATATTATGTAGTCCAATATTCAATGGAAGGTACAATTATAACATATAATTTGTCTTGCAAGGTGATGATACATGAATACAGTAACATCATCAATACACAGTGTGCCATAGTTAACACAAAATTTCAAAACTTACAGTGATATCTTCAACATACTGCATCAAATCAAATTCTTGACAAAGAGTCTGGTACAACATTGTCTTTCCCTTTAATGTGCTTAATATCTACATTATATGATTGCAGAAATAAACTCCACCTCATCAATCTTTGATTCTTATTCTTCATCTTAGATAAAAATGTCAAAGGGTTATGATCAGTGTATACAGTGATAGGGAAACTAGTAGTTCCCAAATAAACATCAAAGTGTTGAAGACCAAGTATCAAAGCTAATGTCTCTTTTTCAATTGTTGAATAATTTTTCTGGTGTTTGTCAAATTTCTTAAAATAATAACAAACAGGGTGATCAACACCATGCTCATCAGCTTGAAGCAAAACTGCTCCTATGCCATTGTCACTGGCATCCACTGCCAACTTAAATTGTTTTTCAAAATCTGGAGCAATCAACACTGGTGAACTCATTAGTGCCCTTTTCAACAATTCAAATGCTGCTTGGCAATTATCCGTCCAATCAAACTTTTCACTCTTCTTTAACAATTTTGTCAGTGGTGCAGCAATGTCAGAGAAATTCGGACAAAAACGTCTGTAGTAACCAGCCATGCCTAGGAAGCGCATGAGCTGCCTTTTATCAGTTGGGGCAGGGAATTTGTCAATGCCCTCAACTTTGGCCTTAATTGGTCTAACTTTACCCTGACCAACCACATGCCCTAAGTACACCACATGGGCACAAGCAATCTCACTTTTGACCAAATTGACAGTCAAATTAGCTTTGGCAAGCTTGCCAAATAATGCCTTAACATGTTGTATATGTTCATCCCATGAGTTGCTGTACACAATAAAGTCATCAACATATACTTCAAAATTTTCTAAATTTGACGTAAGATTATTTACTAAGCGTTTAAAGGTCATTTGTGAATTTTTCATACCAAACGGCATAACCTTATACTGAAATAACCCATCTGGCGTTACGAATGCCGAGATTTTACGAGCCCTCTCAGTGAGTGGTATCTCCCAGTACCCCTTTAGTAAGTCAAACTTTGACACATACGCAGCTTTCCCAATCCTATCAATACAATCATCGATACGGGGTATCGGATAGGAATCCGTTCTTGTGACTGCATTCACCTTTCGGTAATCAGTACAAAATCTGTACCCACCGTCTGGCTTGGGGACCAATATACAAGGGGAAGACCATTCACTATTACTAGGTTCTATAATGTCATGGTCTAACATGTAACGAACCTCATCCCTGAGATGTTGTCGTTTTCTAGGGTTAACTCGGTAAGGATGCTGCTTGATTGGTGCGGCATCTCCCACATCAACATCATGTTCAATCAAATTTGTCCTAGTAGGATCATCTGAGAACAAGCATGCATATTCATAGATTAATGATTTCATTTCTGACTTTTCTTTTTGATAAGCAAACTCTACGTATGTTTGTGTATCCGCCTTACGATACTTTCTAAATTTTTGGCGATAAGCTTCAGGCACCAATTCATAGGCTTGTAATATGGCCTTTTTAACCTTATCATAATCCATGCTGTCCTCTATTGACAGAGCGGAATACACTTCTTGAGCCTTGCCTGTGAAATTACTCTGGATGAGTATGGACCATTTATCTCTTGGCCACTTTAGTTGCTCACCCAGCTTTTCAAAATGGTTAAAGAATTTCTCCACATTATCCTCCTGAAATTTGGGGACAAATTTTACGTGCTTAGAAACATCGAATAATCCCCCAGTATCCAAGCCTATTTTAGGGTCTGAGCCTTTTATGACCCCTAACTCTAGTTGCTTCAACCTAAATTCATGTTCTCTTGCCTCTTTTTCCCTTTGCATTTGCATTTGCATTTCTCTTTCCTCTTTTTCCTTTTGCATTTGCATTTGCATTTCTCTTTCCTCTTTTACCTTTTGCATTTCTCTTTCCTCTCTTTCCCTTTCTCTTTCCATTTCTTTTAATCTAATCTCCTTATTCATTTCTATTTCAAGCCTTTTCAATTCAAATGTGTTGTCAGTTGGCACAGTGATAGCTGTTTCCAATACTGTAATAGGCAGGATACTTTCATCCACTAGATATTCTAGAACATATCTTTTAATCTCGTCTTTCCGCATTAAAGGCTGAAATTCAACGCCATAATGTTTTGCGACCTTTACAATCTCAGACTTCTTTAATGAATCTAGTTCCTCGACTGAGGGACTAGCCACGAATTTATCTAAGTTGAATGGCATTTTGAAATTGTATCAAGCCTTCAACAAACAAATAAGTAGTCTGAGCAAACACAGTTGCTTACGATTCACAACAGAATTTCTCGAATTTTCTAGTATTTTTCGTTCCCGGATGTTAGGCCACCAATTCTGTTACGGCTTGTGGTCGCGAGTCAAACCAATAACAGCGAAAGATCACAGAAGAACGAGATTAAAATTCAACAACTTAATGATTATTTACAATCTCCTTATCTTACTTAAATTTACAATAATTAATTAGACTTACTCACAATCCTTTACTCAATATTTGCCTCGTCTGGTCCAAGGGCTGGTAGTGCATGCACGTTGACGATGGCACAGTGGTAGACCTGCAGCGTGCTGTAGCGTAGGAACTGGTTCCACGAGCGAATAACGACAAGGCTAGCGATGATGGATGATAACAATCTCAATACACAGCGTAGAAACGGCGTAAGGCAATTTGTCACAAGTGTGAATTGTCAGTGGCTGGGAATAACTTCTCAACAGCGTCTGGACTCGATGAAGTATTAGGGCATTTCTCAATGTCTCTCTCCTCGATAATAGTTGTTGAACTGCCTTTTATATGCAAGGCTTTTATTCGAGAACTCTCCAGAATTTAACAGAAACTTCTAGTGTACACAGTCCAGTAATTACGAGAACGTTCCTTAATAGAAACTTCTAGAACACACAGTAGTTGTAATTGCGACATAACGTAAACAGTTCTCACTTCTAGACAGTTCTAGAAAGGCTGCGTTGAAGTTGAATTCTCTGGAACTTTCCATTCGCTCGTCGATGGATTCAATCCGGTGTTTCTGACGGGTCGTCTTGTAACAACAGGCTGTTGAAGTGGTTGATGGGTTGTGCTTTCAGCTGTGATATATATCAATGAGTGAACGTATATGTCTGCATGGAGAATGTGGCAGACAAGCCTACGAAGAAAAAAACACACACAAAAAGGCCCAAAATTTTATTACACTGTTGTCGAAATGTGTTCAATTATAACAAAAACGTTTTCGTCTCATTTGATTTAGTTTGGTATCGCGGGACAATTAGTTGGGTAGTAAAGCAAACGCTATTTCTCTTGAATTTTCAACTGGTTATGAGCCTGCAATAATCCAACCTTTGAATCTGAATATTCTTGAACAAGATGAAAGACTGAAAAACTTAAAAATTTATTGGGATAGTCAAGCCCAACATGTTTGTCCCTCAGTTGAAAAGTGTTTACCGTTTCAGTTTTCAAGACACCTGATAAAGCTGGCGCTCTTCACGAACTACTTGATAATCTGTTGCATTTTTTTCAATGTCCTAATTGCCGTAATTAGTTAGGCTACTCAAGGTATTAGCTTCCAGCTAAAGTATTCTGAACACCGATCGTTGTTTTCATTTCAAAGATTAGTTATTTATTTGACAAGTAACATCTCTATATGTTTGATTCTGTTTCATGGGCGTAAATCCCGGGGGGGGATGGGGGGATATATCCCCCCAACATTTGACTAGTGGGGATGGCCCATGTTATCATCCCCCCAATGTTTCAGTCTACAGATACGTGTATGATGGAAAGTATATTTTATTCTTCATTTTCGTAAGAAATTTTTTCAATCTCGCTTCATTTTCTATGACAAATGTTTCTCAAACAATCAGAATTTTAGCAAATCGTTGGCAATCTATCAAAATTTTCGCGCGCTCCGCGCGCTTCCAACCTTACGTCAGTGTCACTCATATTATCAATATCTTCCGATAGCAACTTTCGGAGAAGCACAGCAGCAAAATGTTGAAAGTTTACGAATTAATAGGTAAAAGACTGGCTTATGGCAGTGGGAGGTAGGTTTGTTGGGCAATTGAAAGTGTCTCTATTTAGAGTCTGAATGCAGGGTTTGTAATGGAAATATTATTCGTCACTGTTTACACTCCATGTCATGACCATTATTAAGGTAATAGTACACGAAACTGTTCTGATCACGACACTTTCCGAAGAACAGACATACATCTCCAAACATCTGTGGGGACCTCGCACCAATATGGGATCCTTCAATCTAATATATAGCATGATGTAGAAGAGCTTCGCCAGTTCGCGCTGAGCAATTATCGGTATAGATGGTGATTGTTAATACACTTATGACGAAAACAGCACTCTGTAACGCTCTTATTAATCCTTCACCCCTTTTGCTACACCTGTCAGGGAGGTCTAATATCACCTACCTGCATCTATACGCTCCCTCCCTCTCATTTTTCATTGCTGGCAGCTGTTCGTCCGGATTTTAGTTCAAAAGTAGTAAAAATAGGATAGTTGTAAAGTGTTTGGCGTCGTACTCTATATTATCATTTGGATGTCAGGTAGTATACGCATTATTTAACCCCCCCCCCCCCCAATTAATGCAGAGCTTTCAGTAGGTCCTGTTCAGGTATCTGCTAGCCTTAGATGCCCTTTCACAATGCACAATGAAGGAAAGGACATATTTCGTAATAACTCAAGAATGTTTCTGTGGACTCCACGCACATATTTTTGTGTAAAAAACTTTCCCGAAATAGAAGGCAGTAAAATAGACAGAAGGGAGGGGGCTTCAGGAGTTTTTTGACAACGTATCTGTCTCTTAATAGACAACATATTCTCCTCTTTTACCTCACCAAAAACTAACATTCACTAAATTATGGACATTTTCCGGCCATATATGATCAGTTCCACAACATCCCAAAGAGAGCACCATTTTGCATCTAAAAGACCTTAAATTAATATAAAAAGTTCTTAAAGGGGAGGGGAAACCCCTTCCCCAGGACGACACCTTTATGTAGTGACAAACGAAAAATCAAAACTGCTGCATGCAAATGCAGGAACGCATGAAAAATAAAGGTGTAATTTAAGCAGACTTGGGGGAACTAAGGTATTATTACGACATCATGATGGGTCCCCAAACACAAAACTCTGGCGATGCCACTGATCTCAAGCCAACTTGCAGGTCTTGCAATGATTTCCTAATTCAAATCCAGTTGTCTGGTATGACCCTATATGTTGATCCCTGCCTTTTAAGCTTAACAGGACATTGTTGCTCTTGTACAATTTCAATCCTGTACAGCTTATCAACGAGTTTTGTGCTCAAAATAGTAGGCTATTTCCTAAATGCATGAATATACCAATAGCCTACCAAAGAACATTACCACTGAAAATAACCCCTTAAAACAGTCTTCCTGGCACTTCTGAGACATTAAAACCCAGGAGTTTCCGGGGGCTTCGCCCCTGGACCCCCACCGGGGCTTTGCCCCTGGACCCCCACCAGGGGCCCTAAGGCGGGCCCCTGGACCCCACCCGTCATGGGCTCGCGCTTCGCGCTCACCGTGCACGCTTCGCGTGCACATTTTCCACATTTGCGATAGTTCACCCCATCCCCCCCAAAACTGAAAAGAAATCTACGCCCCTGTTCCATCAACATTCGATCCCGAAACAGACCTATTTCCACTTACAATTTAGGAATGTTCGGTAAATAACGTTAATACGTTATTTACAGCTGTGATCAGTAAGCATTCACCTTCTGACTGTATATGTAAGATTCACACTACTGAACCAAGGTAATCTAGCCTATACTTTTTAAAATAATATCATATAAAGCTGAGAAGACGGTGTAGACGGCCGAATTTTGCTATGGCGAGTTGGGAAATTTTCCGGGGTTTCATAAAAAGGGGTATCCACGTCTCAGTCACAGTTAATAACAGATTTTTTTTTGGTCAAATAAATCTAGCTTTTCATGCCACTTTATATATCTGCCTAATAAGATTCTTCAAGTGGATTCAGGTCAGGAGGCCACCTGACCCTATACTCAGTTAATTGTGATTCTACCACCTCTAGCCATCCGTTATTGAGAATCCTGCATTCTGATTGGTTAATCACTGACCTGTTATTCCACAACATACGGTCAGTAGACGTAAACACTGGTAAAAATGAAGTTTTTGGTGGTAGAAAAGGAATAAACCACATTTGTCGGACTATTATTGTCTCATAAACCGTCTCGACTCCAAATTTGCAAAATAACGGACTCGGCTTCGCCTCGTCCGTTATTTTGCCAAATTTAGAGTCTCGACGGTTTATTCACCAATAATAGTCCACCAAATGCGATTTATTCCTTAAATAAACAACGGCGGCTGAGACTGACCTGTTTCTTTTCGACTAGTGTTCAGACTGGGTTAAGAGGTGCGGTGTACTAATCCTGTACCCAGGGGAAAGCCAATTGACGTCCCAATAAAACGGAAGATAGTGTATCAACAGTCTTAAGCCACTTTGCCATAACTATATTTAGAAAGCATATGGATCATGGAAAAACCGCAATTTCCACCAACTCCACCAAACACTGATCATGTTAGAAGATCATAGTTCTGCTGTGTGATATAAAGGAAGGACTCAGTCTTATGTTATCAGTGGCGCACACAGGGATGAGGCCATTCGGCCATGCCCCCCCCCCCCGCCCTTACTGATGCAGATTTTTTTTTTGTCCCTAAAAATACGTAAATGTTTTAACACAAATTTTACTTCAAAAGGTATCATATGTGGTACCAGATTGCATGTAAGGACACCTAATTTTTCAAGAATTTTCAAAGGGGGAGGGGTCGTCCCCTCCCCTTAGACCCCTCCACCAGGCCGGTGATCACATAACATACTGCCTGCCCCCCCCCCCCCCCGTAAAAGAAATCCTGGGTAAGCTACTGTATGTTATCCTTTATTTACGCAACTTTTATCTCAAGGGTAGGAATAATGTTAATATGCCCTGGGGTTACTATGGAAATAATATTCGTCTCTATTAAAAAGTAAAAAAAATAACATTTCATTTGCCAATTTCTTATTGTATCAGAAGTAATTAACTGATGATTTATACAGGGTTGACAAAAGGAGTACTACAGGACACTATCATCCAACACTCCATTACATTATGTTTGCATAGCTTATGAGTTACCTGAGAAATAATCAAACTCCAGTCCAAGAATTTGAGGAGGGTAACATATTCCAAAGAATTTTCCAGTCTTGGATTCCATGTAAATATACTTAAATTTTCCAAAGGCCTCCAGAAAGAGAGAAGAAAATTGTTGTCACCATGAAAGCGTAACATCAAAATAATTTTATTTGATTCCTACAGAAGGGCGCCA
Organism: Holothuria leucospilota; assembly: GCA_029531755.1. NCBI lineage: Eukaryota > Metazoa > Echinodermata > Holothuroidea > Aspidochirotida > Holothuriidae > Holothuria > Holothuria leucospilota. The sequence goes on along the minus strand of CM055962.1, from coordinate 12,389,997 downwards.
GGATATGCCCGACCGGGAGGAGGGGGGACAAGCTCCTCGCCCCTGGGAGAAAGGTTAAACCTTGAAGTCCCGACAAAGGCGACTGGTTGCAGGAAGGATGCAAAGATAAAAATCTTCGGGCGCACTTCGAAAGCCAAACATTTTGGGGTTTTATTAATTTTAATTTTTTTTACAAAGCCTGAAGAAAATTTGGGGTTCTTATTCAAAGTAAGTTTGAGAATTCGGGGCTTTTATTGTAAGCTGTCGAGGCGACTGGTTGCCCTAGGGTATTAACCACTTCATCGTACCCTTTGAAGCTTTGAGGTGAAAATGGAGATAATCCCGACAAGGGCGACCTTTCCCGACGGTAGCCATGTTCCTGCCCACCACAGGTCATCCTTGATTCCTTATCACATAATACCTTTTAAACCCATCCAGTGGCAACAGGTGAATTTTCGGACAGTGAGTGGGCAATCTTGACAACAGCTAATATCCCAGTAAAGCATACTCACACTAGCCCGTCAGGGGTGAGGGTAGCTGCTTCCCCTCAAGTTGGGAAGTAAATGTTTAGTGTATTCTAGAAAAAACTCCAGCAATACGGTCCCCAATTAAGAGAGGAAGAAAAACAGGCAAAAGCAAGACCCAATGTAAATACACCTACAAAACCCAAAGTAAATACACCTACACCTACGCCTACGCCTACACCAATGAAATCACTGTCGTACAACAAAAATTTTCATTGCAACCACCATAGAAATTAAAGTAAGGGAGAATGATGTCTGGCGATCTACACTGAAGCCATTGATTAAGTTCTCTGTACGGCAAAAAAAGCAACTGCGCGTAATGCAAACATCAAGTCGCTGCTTTGCCCCCAGCTTTTGGCGGAGAAACTACAAGTTTTCAACTAAAGAGTGTATGCAAGGGCAGCACTCCATAAGGGGACTGCTAGCAGGAGAGACTAAGGGGACTGCTAGCAGGAGAGACTTAGATAAATACATCCACGACAACGGGATGCGTTAAGAGCCAGACGTTCGAAGGTATGTATGAGAAATCTTAAATTTGCTCACGAACAGTTTTCTCCCAAAAAATGCTTACTTGCCACCCTCTGGACACTTTTTACCCGATGTAAAAAATATCACTGCATGTAATAGACAAGTTAATAATTTAAATAAACATATTACCGTAGAGTTCAGCACTCATTTTGCATTCTCTTAGCTCAAAACCATAGCCGGGCAGCCACCTCTACCGAAAACGTCAGTTTCAGGACAAAAAAAAATCGTTTTTCAGGTGCTACACTTCATGCTATGATAGTTTGCCTACTGGGAAATTTCCAGGGCAAACATTCTCTGCCCACATTGTGAAATATCTTCCCATATGCGTATGCTCAATGTACAGATCATCGACAGGCTTGCATTCCGTAAAATTGCTAAGACTTTATCAGGAATATTGAGGCTCGTGGACGCAAACGATTTTAAATGAGTGAGATACAGGGGCGAAGTAAGGTGGGGAGCATGATGGGCCATACCCCCTCCTCGTCGAAAAACGTTGCCCACCTCCAAGAGAAAATTTCCACTCATTTCTGGAGCCTTGATGGGAACATCAAGGCTCCCGAAGAAAGTGGAAAAAGATAAAATATGAAGTCCCCGACTACTGACGGCAAGTTGCCCCGACGATTTCCTTGATTTGCTCTAAAGTAGGGCAGATTCTTGGACAAAAAACCAGAATTTTCTAATTTTCGTCACCTAAAACCCAAAACTTTCCTCAAGAAATGCCAAAATAAGGTCCCAGAATGTTCAAATTTTCTTCAATAGAAACCCCAAATTTCAAAACCCTAAATTTTTCGATGTCCTTTCCGTAACCTTCATCCGAAAGTCAGGTTCAAGTTTCTGCCCCCCCTTTAATTCCCCGAAGCATGCATGGGTCCCTTTCGGGCAAATCCTGGCGTCACCCCTGTTGAGATATCTTCGGGGGACATATGTTTCAGGGGACAGGATATGTTAAGTGTATTAAGGCAACCGCAATGAACGTTAGCTCTCAAAACTTTTCTAGAGGCACCGCCACTTGATCTCGGACCGATGAATACTGTTACGGCTCGATGTGGCACTCAAACCAATAACAGCGAAAGAATCACAGAAGGACGAGATTAAAATTCAACAACTTGATTATTATTTAAGATTAAAACCGCTCTCTCCTTAATTTACACAATTATTAAATCTTAGCTTAGGCCTGGTTACAATTATTAAATTATATACTTGTCGCTAGTCTTGGCCGGCGGTGCAACGTCTACGATGGTAGGCCACAACTCCCTGCTTAGGCTTGGTTTCTGCGAAGGCGGTTAGGCCAGGGAGTTGTTATTTGGAAGGAGATACAACGGAAAGTTTTAATATATGCTAATACCCTAAGACCCACTTCAACCTAACATGATAAGCATGCGTTCGGCTAAAGGAAATTTTTTCTTTTATTCGTTAGCTTCAATTTGATATCAGTACGCTAGCGACATCATTCACGTCTAGTAATTTATGTCACAATTGACCTTCTCAGAATAATGCTTTGATGCTTAGGCTGAAACCTCCACCAATTTAGGGGCAGGTGCTTCCAAATTAGAAACGTGGAATGTTGAATACATGCAATGATCGATAGTCTGGATCTGTTAGTCTGCGAATGTTGTTGATCTCTCTTTGATTATCCGAGGGACTCTTCTTTTATACTCGCCAGCCTTTATTCAAGAAACCTCTCGAATTAACCGGTTCTAGAATATTCCGATTTAGAAAGTGAGGCTTCTAGACAGGATCACTGCTATATTTAGTGTCTAGGAATATTTAGTGTCAAGAATGACGTCGAAGCGGATAGACAATAACTTCTAGAAAAGACTCAAAGCTAATATTCAATGGAACTTTCACCCGTCGAAGGATTCGAGCTGGTATTCTTGGCAAGCCGTTCATGATCCGTAACAATACCATATCTCTATGAAAACATTTTGAAGAATCGGAAAACCAGAACGAATGCAAATGTTGTGAGTAATTTAACCAATGTGAAGTAATGGCGATTTGCCCCCTTTCACATATAAATGTTGTCATTTCTTATTGAAATACCGCCATCACAAATGCTTGAGACCGTAAGCCTCAACCAATTGTAAATGTAAATACAACTTCCTGTCAATTATTTCAATTTAAAACGCCCTCTAACAATCTAATGTACCCAATAATCTAAATTCAATCTTTGATCTTTGTAATCTTCTTGCCAAAACCATTTTATCAAATTTGGCTAAGTAATGTAACGTAGCTCAATTAATCGTTTTTTGCAACATTATGTGAAATTTACACGGGATATATAAGCCCTTGGGTTTTCTCAACTCGCGCATTCGGTCATTTGTTTTATGTATTAGTAGTTTACTATTAGAAATTAAGTAGTTCTTGATTGGTTATTTTTGATAGTACTTGGAAGGTGCTTGTCCATCCGTGGCCTCGGCAGTAGCCCAGGTTTTGCAATGTTCTGAATGTATCGTGCACAAAATATCTTATTATTAAATTTTGATGAATATCTTCTTAAATGCATGTGGGACATTTTCGGGTACCCTTGCTTATTTCGGGGACGAAACATGGGAATCAGGGGCTGTCCCCGCAATCGGAACGTCTGGTCACCGGGGATTACAACAAAGCGATAACCATAACTATACTGCAAATTGTAATCAATGGAATAGTTCACTCATTTTTTCCCGTTAGGGATTCTTAACGATATTCTGTTTGGCCTCATCAGGAGATTTTACCACTAGAAAGGTTCAGGTCTAATGTGAAAATAAAGCAAAATATAAAAAACAGAAGAATTGCTTCACGATCTACAAATTAAAACATTTCAAAGAGAAGATTCAGGTTTAATGTGAAGTTAGAGTATAATATAAACCAGAAAGCCAACAGGCTTAGTGACTCCTTGCCATGTGGATATAATTGTAGTACCGTGGTTTGAAGTGTAATGTGAATTTACTGTGCTTCGGTTATAATCCCATCCAGGAAAGATCAGACAGATTGATTTATGTTAAGATGGTCAAAAAACAGTTTCTTGATTTAAATTTTTGGCATCATGTGTCACATATAAGATCCAAGCTGACCTATTGTTTCTTGGAAGTTTTCACTAAATGTGTGATCCTTTACTATCACTCATCTTGAGATTTCATGTTACAAGCCATTTTCAAGGTAAATTGCATTTGACCTCGTAGCCCAAAATGGCCATTACCCTCCTTCAAAATCAATAGGCTCTTTCACCTCACCATGGAGCACTAGCATAACGTGTATGAGATTCCTAACAGTCTCCATTCTTGATATATCATGTTTACAAGGTTCACAGTTTGAGCCTGAATACTCAAATGACCTTTGACATCCACCAAAAATAAAAGAAACCATCTACAAAATATTAGCCATCCAAATTTTAAGTTTAAGTTACCTTGCACTTACCTTTCTTGAGATACCATGCTTACAAGGTTCTAACCTATTGACCTCTCATTACCCCCAAATGACCTTTAACCTCCACCACAAACACGAGGGATCATCTACCCAATATGAGGTATCCACACGTCAAGTATGAAATCTTCAACGCTTACCTACCTTGAGATACCGTGTATAATTAGCAGTTTTTCAGAGTTTTACTGTTTGACCTTTTGTAACCCCAAATGACCTTTACCTCCACCAAATATTATGGAAGCATCTTCTTTGTATGAACCGTTGACATGGCAAGTCTGAGATCCCTCACCCTACTTGAGATACCTTGTTCACAAGGTTTTGACCTTTTGACCTCTTATGACCCCAAATGGCCTTTGACCTACACCAAAAATTATAACGATCATTAACTGAATATGAAACATCTTCATGCTAAGTATGAGATCCTTAACAGTTACCTTTCTTGAGATACAATTTACAAGGTTTCAACCTTTTGACCTCTCGTAACCCAAATGACCTTTGACCTCCACCAAAAAGGATAAGGACCGTTTACTTAATACAGGCAATCCACTTATAATTGCTAATTATGAAATCCCTCACAGTTACCCTTCTTGAGATATCGTGATCACAACCTTTTAACATCTCGTGACCCCAAATGGCCTTTGACCTCCACCAAACGATAGGGATAATATACTCAATATGGGTAAATCCACATGCCAAGGTTGAGGTCCCTCACAGTTAGTCTTCTTGAGATAACGTGTTTTCAAGCAGTGTCACACACATACACAAACACACACATAAAACACACTACATCACCATCGATTAGATACCTTTTGCCTTCGGCAAGGAGTCAAAAAGGCGAGGATCATTATATCTTGTTTGTTTGTTGAGATTTTATCATTCTCATCATTTAGAAGTTATTAAAGCACTGTCTTGCATTATATCCTTACGCAAAATGGCATTTTGAATGAAGTGAAAAAGGCAGGAACCAACACTCTATTATACAAGCTCTCCTAGCTCAATGGTCATGGTACACAAATTTGAAATCAACCTTAAAGGCCTACTTGCGGACTTCCATATGGGAGGTAGATTGTATTTGGTGAGGACTTTTACCTGGGTCCAGAGGCTAGGGAACGGATCAAATTTAGTGTGTAAGTCAAAAGAGAAATAATTAGTGGTGCGCCACCAGAAACAAGATAGGTCTGACCAGTCAGAGCAGATTTTCTACGAGTCGGTCAACTTGGAAAATTCCTTCTAAATAATTACTGCAACAGCTATACCTCGATAACCGCTGCAAATTTTTGAGCTAGTGGCCATTATCAAGCAGATCACAGTTCTCGTGATTATTATGATGTAAAAAGTTTGCACCTTGAGGTAGGCGAATGTCATAATAAAGAAAAAACATAAGCTTTCGATTTAGTTAAATTAAAGGTAACTTTCAGCAGACAAATGAGAGGATACAACTAAACCCGAAATCTTTGTCTTTATTGGTATCGTCGGAGAGAATACACTAAAACAAAGTCGGCTGGTTTAATTGCTCCTTCTGAGGGCGCTTCAATCCAGTGCGAAACCTACGTGGTCGGCTGGGCCAATGATTTTGATGGCAACCCTTGATTGTGGAAGAAAAGCGAAGTACCTGGAGAAAAACTCACGTACTTGTGAAACACATTGATGCATGGCAGATCAAACCACTTTGCCCCAGGGGGACAAGTAAACTTCAAAGTTTTTACTAACCATGAGCTAAGCGAAAACCTCGTCCACTTCGCCGGCACTCACACATCAGTCTAAAGTTCTAAAATAATCTGCCTTATTCTCTCACACACTAATATGCTGCCCCTGTTAACCTTTTTCACCCTACTTGGCCAAGGTTATTCGTTTCTTGCGACTGATCTGATGGTTTGTAGAGGAAGCGTATTAATTAACTCTATTTCCTTTGAAATTATTGGGGAAAAGTACGACTAAGTGCACAGTGGTGTCGTTTGTATGAAAAACAACAACTCAGGTCGACCATGCAGAAGAATATGAACTGTGTACTACCTACTGGTGATACCTTACGTCATTGTTTTATATAGAATGTTGTCTATTAGATTGCTTGTAGAGGGAACGTTCTGAGATGCTCTGACATGAAGATAATCCCCCACCATAGGTAAACAACATTCATAGCCTGTCCAATAGTTGCTAGGCCTGCTTTTCATTCAGGGACACCTTGCCTCCCCCCCCCCCCCCAGAAATGGGACCGTGAATGAAAGACTTCCTCTTCCATGACTTATACATCTCTATTTTGATATCAGTGAAATTGAAGGTATGGGGACCCCCAACCCTCAGTGGTACCATGGCGCTGTGTTCATTTTGGAGGGATATTTGGATGGATCAAGTGTTAACGTTCGTAACCAAAATCATAGCTGTGAAAAGTTTCGGAAGGCCATAATCAAATATAGCTAAACATTATCCGGGATGTCCTACACCCCACTTTCACTATAGGCTCGATCACATTTCTTTCAGTTTAAAATTTAATTCCGTGAGAGTAGACAGCCCTACACTGTAATGACTATAAGTCATTTTTTATCGAGTTTGGTCGTTTTACGTTCGCTCACTATCTACTGTATGCATGCAACCATTTTGTTCAATCTCAGATGACGTTTGGTATAATTTGGTGCGTATAAGTTCATTTTAGTAGGGATATGAAGTCATATGTGGGTTTTAAAAGTTATGTTGAAAGCGCAATCAGGAGTATGAACTGGGTCTGGTAACAGACCCCCTTCCCACTCCATGCACAAATGTCACTTTCAGAGCAAAGGAATAATTTATAGAATAAAAAGTCAGTTGTATAGCACTGACACTTACCTTTCAGTCCGAAATTTATGTTATGGTTATTGCCAATCATGGTATGGCAATCATTTTCCGCTCCTCTCCCCTCATGAAATGTCATCCTATTTTTATGCTTAGTGTGATACTTCAAAAACCAGAAGAGCAAAATGAGAGATAGCAGTCATGAGAGTTAGGGGCGGGGGGATCTAAAGGTTACACCATCAGTGAATCTAGCACAAAGGGTGAAAAACCGTTTTTGGTACAAAATTGTAAAACTTTCCCATGGCCTTACGTTAGGAAAGAAGGGCAATAGGCAGGCCTATATTTACAATGGTTCCTATCAGTTACTAATTATTTCAAATCTCTTACAGAGTTCAGTGAAGTTGAGTTAAGTGGAAGTCGTTCATTAGTGTTTCCTTCACCTGCTGAATATCTACAATTGATATTCACAAAAGAAAATCCCTGAATGACCTTAGTTTTCAACCTACAGTTATACGTCGTATGTCATACAGTGCAATAGTGCATGTACTCACGGAAATGTTTCTTATTCAATTGCCAATGTCTACATGTATTTGTCAAAATGGCGTCGAGAATATTACAGACTCTGTTCATTGTGGTAGTTATATTGGTACTAGTTCTCGTTGAAGCTGGTAAGTTTTTTCCTTAGAGATTACTTATTTCACTTTTAATACGAACCGGGATCAAAAGTTTGTTGCTTTTTGCCAACAGCGGCAAAAAGTAAGTAGGTTACACGAGAGTATTATTCATGATAAATAGGAAATTTTAGAACGGAAATTGTTGAAAAACATGAAACATACTCCTCGACTGCTTCCTGCCCTGAGACCTGAGAGGAACTGCCTCGTTTCTTTGCAAAATCGAAGTAACATACTGTGAAGCCATCTGTGGTAAGAAAAAACCGTTCGTTAATTTGTCAAATTGTTAAATGTATGCTTGGAGATCAAAGTGTCTTTCAACATGGGAGTGGCTATTTAGAAGGACATACATCGGAAACTTTAATTTATGGTTATCTTATTAGATCCACCTCCTTTTGCATAGTTTCAATTCATCATCATGTGTGATTATTAGAGCTTATGATACCCTTTTTTTTGTCTGATCCTTTTCAACTGATACCATGATACCCAAGTAAACCTTATATAGCCTACACCTACTTGTACCGTATGAATAGGATAAGGAGGAACAATGCTTTGAACTTTGTTACCGACAGTCAAGTAAGAAACACTGTCTACTAAATCAAAACGACAGCTATCTCTAAAGCCGAATGCACATGGACGAGAGAAAACGCGAAACACGAAACAGAAAATACGTTCCGTGCTTTCTGACGTCTGTGTGCGTTGGACAAAAACAGAAAACAGCGTTTCGCGAACAAGCACTGCTTGTTTCGCGAAACAAGTGTTTAGCTAAACAAGTGTTTCGCTATTTTTTTTCATCAAACGCACACGGACATCAGCGTGAGAAAACACGAAACGTGTTTTCTGTTTCGTGTTTCGCGTTTCCTGTCGTCCGTGTGCGTTCGGCTTAAGAAGTCTAGAACGACTACAGTTATAATTGTAAGAACAGGGTCTTACACTGGCACAATGCGTAAATGACTAAAGAGAGGTGTAAGACTGTCATTTGTTGTAATATTATATTAATTTCCGCAAACTTTCGCAATTTGCGAAAGGTGTGTGATTGATCAACATGTTACATAACCTGTAACTATAGCCTGTCGTGGTAAGCGTTAGATGGCGTTAGGAGGTGCAAATGAATTTACAAGGAAAGCGACTGGCAATGCTATATCATATAGACAAAATACTTTTGACATTTCTGCCCAACGTAACAAACGACATGAACCTTTTGTAAAATACTAACAATATTTTTCAGCCCATTATAGGCCTATCTTCAAGTGCTAGACAAAGTAAGTGACCTTGGCAGCAACTACGTGGGTACAAAGGAGAGAGCTGCCGTTTTATCTCCTTCTAAATAACAACTCTCTCTTTCAGCACCATTAATAAAAAAAAACTCGAATATTCTGTAACAACCCTTGGCCAAATAGCTTTCTAAGAATTCGAATGTGAAATTGATCCGTGAAATTAAGTTAAGGGAGATCGTCCTTAAAAGCAATCTTATATGACCCATATATTCTCATTAGACCGTTACCGCCGAGACGACTCATCTGGCGGGTCTGGGTCTTCATCTGGAGGACCAATCAGAAGGCATCCGCACCTGCCGAACAGACGAACTCAAATTGATCAAAGAAATGGTAAGATCTGTGGTAAATTGTGCGTTATTATAACTTAGCAAGACCTGTGGACATATCGGTCATAACTGATGCAACTTATATTGATGAATCTTATACGTAACACTGATACTATTAGATAATATGTACCATAACTGGAAATTTCAATTTTATCTCTCCATTACAGTCACGGGCAAGGGCGTGGATCCATCTCCAGGGGTGGTGGGGACTTTTCACCATTTGCGAATTGCCGTCCTGGGGGAGGGGTCTAAGGGGAGGGGTGTGCCCCTCCTCTTTAAAAATGGAAATTGGAAGGTGTCTATATGACAAATGGTGCCATATTCGGGCACAATTTAGCATTTAAAATGTAGTGTCAATTCGTAATCTATGTTACATTATTGAAAAAGTGGAGGGACTTATTGAGATGTCCCCCTTCCAAAAAAGTGAGGGGGCGCGTCCTCGCGTCCCCTGCCCCCAAGGTTCCACACCCATGGTCACGTCCGAATTAAGCGCAGCCTGAATAAGCTGAAACTTTACCCTCTTAAAAAGTCCTCTTCAAGTTTTAGCACTGTCTTTTACATCCTTTGTAAAAGAAAATGTCTTGTATTGCATCTTTGAATCACTCTTTCCAGATTCATGTCGGTTATTAAGAAACCTCCGGGCAAATTCATACCTCACAATTCATCGGAAGTACTTCATAACACACGTTGTTTTCTTTTAATAAAATTTGACAGCGGTAATAAACTTGGAATATCAACAGACTTTTATTCTCTGTTAACGCATATTCAAGTGTAACCTTGCCCGATTGACCATATAGCTTATAAGGCCTTACATATCCTTGGAAACGGTCCTGGTCACCCAGACCAAGAAATTGATCTCACAAAACCGGCTTGATTTAATAGTGATCTGGAAGTGTATATTACTTCATTTTCTCCTTAGGTCGTCCGAATGGGGTAAGGGGGCCAGGTCCAAGGACAACTAATCAGAGATTTGAAGGTAGAAGTAATCCTACCAGCCAAACTCGAGGAACTAGTGTTAGGAACAACCAGAAACAAAGCTCAACCAAGAAACAAACCCTTGCAAAAGGTAATTTTTATCTCCTTAAGGCTTAGGATAACAAGCACATTCCCCCATGCCAATTCGATGTAAGTGTATTGATTTTAAGGGTAGGTGAACAAGTGTAAATGTAATACTCGTAGTCAAGTTGATGAACAAGTCAGGGCTGGCGACAGGTGGTGGCTGGGGGCATCCACCAGGAACGGGGAAACTCCCCCGTCTGAGGGAAAGTTTCAAATTTCGAGTACCTTAATGGGTACGATAATGTATGTTATCAACGGGGACCAATCACCTTGATTGTTCACTCAAAGAGGGCAGATTCTTACACATAAACCTCAAAGTTTTCAAATTTTCTTCAATAGAACCCCAAAAATGCAGGGTTTATGACAGTAAAATCCCAAATTGTCTGCAATTAATACTCGAAATTTTGGATCATTCTCCCAGTAACCATTAGCTTCGTTGTGGAGCTTGGCACCCCTGTCGAGTAATTCTTGTCGGCACACCTGGTACAAAATCATTAGAAGCATGAAAAAAGCCACAGTTCCGAGTCAATTCTTATGCTACCTTAAACCATCACAAAAATACACATTTCTCGTGAAATATACAAAGCTTTTTGTGATACTTTGTCATTTTTCAGTTTAAAGCCAATTGTAATGGTAGTATGCTCCAGGGATTTGCTTTAGAATTAACATGTGTTGCTTGCTAAATATATGAACATCGTAAAATAAATTACAAGCTAGAGTTCACGTATATAACAAATGCGACAATCTCCTTACAGAGCAATTTGGATACATGTCCACCTAGCTTTAATTGTACTGTGCTTTCATGACCTGACATTTCTGGTGACGTCCCGATATACCGCTAAGTAATGACGTAATTAATTTACAACTTTTTATCTTCTTTTTATAGTTTTCAAATATATCGGTGAGTTCAGTTTTGAGAATTTATATGGTTTGATCTCATTGCTCGTTTAATTTATTTCCAAAGGAAGAAACAGGGTCCCCGAGTCTATTCCGAGAACAAATGCTAAAACATCCCCTTCGTCGCAAAAACAGTCCACACGGAGAAGAAATTTGCCGAAGAATCGGAAAAACAATGGTAAGTGTTGCATGTACGCCACGAAGAATTTATCATGAGAGGTTGGATTGGGAGCGGGGATGGAGGTGGGCAAAGTTGTTATACTTAGTAGAATATCACCCACCGCAACTTGACCCTAGGAATATTACGGAAGGGCTGAATTAACTATAATTTTATGCAAAGTGCGATTTCGTTATAAGAATCAGTTTCCACATGTTAAAATGATCTAACAACCAAACCACGGTCAACTGCCTTTTCAGGTATACTAACTCTTCTTTCTGGTAGCAGGGAGTTGCTAGAGCAACTTATAGAGGGGCGAATAATTTTCCAGAGGAGGAGAAACATACTAAAATGCATTACGGCAATGGTAATTTTTTATCTTCGGGGGGCGAAAAATTTTCCAAGGGGCTTTGCCCCCTTGACTACCGGCCTGTGGCAACTGTGGGGTATAAAAGATGGGAGAAAGGGAGTGATATAGCTTCTTTGGAAGGTAAATAACATGCAAGAATTATGTGAATGGCCTAAATATACAAAGCTAGAAAGTATGACGATATTAGCTGTCCTAAGAGTAGTCAATTTCTCCTTCTTTTTGAAAAAGTCGGGGGTAAGAAGAAAAAGACTCCTGCAAAACCAAACACCAACAAGAAAAGACAAACGAGAACTAACAAACGTAGCTCTGATTCCGCATCCTCTGGATGCTGTTCGTCAAGTAGGGGCAAAGGTAGCGAACAGATACCACCTATTACACCGCCGACAAAATCACCAACTGCTGGTGTTCCGCCAATTAGAAGTAGCGAGGAGTCACAGGAGACTTTCACAAGTCGTGACGATGCTGGAGGAAGGGACCATTCAAAAGAATACCCAAAACAAACAGAAGGCCCAAGGGGAAATGATTCGAAAGAAGATGAAGCAACAGAAGATGAAATGGGAGAAGACGGGGAAAAGAATGATGAGGAGACTGAAGACCAAGTCACGACGGTTGACGATTCTGCCGGTTACACGATATCCACAGAGATAGCAACCGTTACAAGTGTGACGGAATTCATAACTTCAAACAATACAGTCACCAAAACCACCACACCTCGGCATCGTGATATCACCGAAACCACCACACCTCGACATTTTGATGTCACCGAAACCACCACACCCACAAATCGTGATGTCACCGAAACCACCACACCTCCAAATCGTGATGTCACCGAAAACACCACTCCCATAAACTGTGATGTATTTCCCCCTGTACCAGTGAGACGAGAAAGGTCAATAGTGTTCTGTGCAGCAGATAGACAGAAAGGCATTTCAAAATGTCCCTGCTCTGAAAAAAATTCCCTACCAGTTTTGCCACAATTTCCAATGACTGAATGTAAATTTCGGAAGCCAAATGACATCGCGATTCCCATTGGTATAAACGTTGTTGAAACAAATAAAAGAAACACCTACAGTCATACTTCTGCAGCTTATTTTATCACCATTGTAGCTCTAATTATTGTGTCCTTTACCGTATAAATTTCCGGTAATGACATCTTTTCGACTCTCGATGAGGTTTAGGCGGAGATTCGTTAAACTTGAAGAAAATTTAGTACTCAACAACGAATTTATTTTAACTTAGCATTTGACAATGGATGTTACTAAGTATAGATCTTTTTATTAAAAAGGGAACAATTTAAGCATTAGGCCATATGCAGTATTTAATCTGGGGAGGTGGGACGAGGGACCATTCCCACCCTCGTAGGGGAAGACTGCTCCCCCCGTCGTGCACATTTTCCAATTTCGTAGGCGATCCTTGATTACGATATCTTATGTCATGTCCGGTGGTAAACAGTCCACAGACGGTTTATCAAAGAAGGCAGATTCTTCAATAAAACCCAAAAATGGACATCAAATGAAAACGAGAAGCAAAGATTATTAGCGCCCTCTGTTAACAGCGTAGCTACATGGAAGACGGAAGGTATTCAACCAGAAACATTCATCCAAGTCAGTAGTAGGATGAAAGAGTCAAGAATGTCGACAAGTTTCAAAGTTGTAAAGAAGGGTAAAAGCAAAAATGTGTTCGATCTTTCCCGCATTCTCATTAAAAATTACAATTCTAAACGCAATATTTAAAATTTGTTTTTTTTTTTTTTGCATTAGAACACTTAATTTGTTGTAAACTATTCACAATGTGAAAGTACAGTTGAAGTGCTTAAAATTACTGCACGTGTCAACACTATGACAAAAAAAAATTGAATGATCGTGTTCCAGCTTATTTCAGATTAACATCTGAACGTTTATTTCAAAATTTTATCTGTTTTCTCCAACCTATGTGTCCTGCGTGATATTTCTACAAGACAGTCAAAAAGGGACTGCAGTAGAAACTTTTCCACAAAATATGTGCAGTTGCACCAGTTGCTTCGTGTAGGCTAACATAGGCTAGAAAGCGAAATTAGACATCCCCCACAGAGGAACAGAAATTACAGGAAATTAATGATATCATAACGAACATTGCGCCCTAATTGTTTTAAACGTGCGCCATCCGTTTTATGTCGCTTTAGGTTATCTGCCTTCAATCCACCGCTCTGCATGGTCTGTCAAGAGACTTATTCTTCCCTTTTCATTAAACAACCATTCAGTGTCTGATCGGTCATCCGGGAACTTTTCCCTGACACAGAAATGGTAAGTTCGGATCATGCAGTGTGATACATGAAACAGACAAAAGAGTCACTAGCAATGTTTTGGGTCTGGCATGTGATTTCATGACAGTTTCAATATGTCTCATGCTGTGTATGGAAAATACACACATCCGTCGTTTGTTCAATCAGGAAATGTACTTCAAGTATGTTCAAATCAGTAAACAATGCTAAACATGGATGCCACAAGGAGTACTTTACGTTGCCTATTACGTTTAAGTTGTAAATTTGTTGTTTCGTCTGTTTTTGCATGCAATAATGCGCAAAATAAGCAGGCTTGTCGCCAGGTTTCTGAAAGGGCCTTTCGGGCGTGCAATTCACGGACAAAGCCCTGGGTGTGGCCAAGGGTACATTCTTGAGGACGGAGCATTTTAAATACCAAAATTGAAGTTGAAAATCTTTGCTAATGTTTTCTGGGAAGGTATAAAATTGACAAAAATGACAAAAGCTAAGGAACTAAGGTTCACATGCGACTGACAAATCTGATCAGAAATCAAACAATGTTACAGTCATTCTATATAGTTTTGGCTGAACTGGGTAAATATTAATCATTTGTGGTCTTCAGATGTTATGAAAAAATGGGTTCAAATCCCACAGTTACTGCACGGTATCACTGTCTTGGATCTTAGAAGCCACAGTCATGGCATCGCACTATGGAGTTAGCCGACTCAAATTTACATTACTTATTATCAATACGACAACACTGCACAAGAATGTCTGATAGACTATAAATGACGGACTGCTTCTTTAAACCGCACGCTGCCAGCATTTAAATTCTGTTAGCGTGGGGTATCTGAAATAATTTTAACTGGAAATCCCTCACCTAATAGCCTATGATATGAAAAATGACGAGCTAGCAAATCTGTTTCACGTTATCATTTGAGTTCATTAATATAAGCTTTAAGAGCCATTGGAAAAGCCAGGAGTTTTATGGCAAGGGGGTCTTGGGAGAACTATAGTTTCACTGGACGCGGGTTTGAAATATGGAATCAATATGTATTTGACCACTTTTTTCAGTGAGCTAGGGTTTCGGGGATGGGGGACGAGGGACTTCTGTGGGGCTTTTCGCCCCAAGTCCCCAAGCCCCACCTCTTCCGCTATACCACTGTGTAGAACTTAAAGGGAGAAAGCAGTCGCCTCAACTTTACTTTCAAAAATCTGCTACATTTTAACGAATCATCTCATATTTCGCCCACAAGGATCTTTCATCATGTTTCTGTATAAAACATTGAATACTGAAGGTAAACCAAGGAGTTATTCTTCATACAAATAAGTAACAAAAATATTGTCACAAAACTGATAGGAGCCATTCCTGGATTAGGACGATGGGGTACACTAATTCAAATTGGGGGGGGGGGGGTGACTGCATTTTTCCCTTTAGATAACTGTATAATGGTTGCGTTTCCACTAAGAGTAAATAATATGTCTTCCGCTACAGATAAAACAAAATAAAAAAATCGAAACATGCATGAACTTGACCAGAATAAGGCGCAAAAGTCACTAAAACATAATCAATTAAAATATTGAAATAAAGGTACTTCAATATTGCTTTATTTTACTTATTTTTTACATCATATGCACTACAAATGGATAACATCCATCCATCAGTTATACATGAATCCATCCATTCCTTTTCTCCGAGTTCTAAATTTCTTAACTGAGCAAGATTAGCGAAAGAATACTTCTGAGCTAAGGGTGCGTTGTATCTGGACTCTCTCCAACGACTATAGTTTTCGGCCTTTTGTCTAAGATCATGTGTAGTTTCTGTTCTCTTCAACCAGTCTAGATAGAGACCACGCATGACAGACCCATGATGTAGAGGTCTGAAGGTCATGACGTTGATCATGTTCAGTTTTGGTGTAGTTATCGGGGGCCGTGGCTCCTTTGGGGAGCAGAACTTCTTCGGGCCCTTCGGCTCTTCTCAGAAGAGTCGAGGGGACTTTAGAAAAAAGTAATGACTATCGTAGGTCGAGTATGACGAGGTCTGGGAGCCAAGACGGTTGTTCAATCGTTTTGTCCTCTTGTATAAAACGTATGTACAAATTTACAAATTCTACAAATCAGTGAAGTGGGGCAAATATTTGGAACCCCGATAAAGAGTTCGCATTTTGAAATCTATAGCCTGTCACATATCTCAGTGAGAATTTTCGTGTAGATGTTTACCTACACAGCAGACAAGTACATATAAGGTACAATACTTAGAAGGAATATACAGTCGTCCCAAATTTGTTTTGAAAAATCAGCAAACTCTCCATTACAAATATCCTCTTGTTTGCCTTACAAGTACCTCTGATCTGAAGATGTTTTGAACAAAACTATTACAAATAAAAGGTAAAACAAGTAGTTATTATCCATGAATTCAACAATTCAGTAACAAAAATATTGCCACGTGGCTAAAAAGACCCATTCATGAATTAGGATACGGGTGTATACTAATTCTAATAAAGTTGGCTGCATTTTTTCTTTAAAACTGATACATTAGCAAGACTCTTGAAAGAATATGCGTGGCTAGCTACATATATCCAAGGACCTGCCATTAGAGTGCTTCTGTTTGGGGTAAGCTATAATATCTTGAAAAGCTTGAAACGAACATCATTACTCTGAAAGAAAAGAACAGAAACTCGAGACCGATGGTTAAATAAGTTCTTGGTTTAAGCCTTCTTGTTTTTTATCCTGAACTGATGATTTATTTATAATACATTTATATTCAAGGAGAATAGATCGACTTGTACAAAATTTCTTCTAGTATGTTTGAACACTCTTTTTAGACTGTTTACGGTTTCTTTTAACATCATTGACGTTGTATCTGACCTGTGATACTAAGCGTTGAAAAAGAAAAAAAAAATCAACCACCCCTACCCACCCTTTTAAAAGTCTTTCTCTAAATATTGTGTAACAAAATCTGTCAAGGCTGGCCTCTTCCAAACAGGAGGGCCAAGAATTTTCTGATTTCAAAACTTAGACACTTCTTGTAATATTCAATGAATACAAGTGGCTCTAAATCGGGACAATATTCTGATTCAGGTTCCCAGAGTCTGATCCAGTTTCTATTTCAATTCTGAACCCTAATTACATGCCTAATTTGAGTTCAAGCAGACCAAGGCTCGTCTATTTGAAATTGCAGCATGGTTTACAAACGATTACATATTCTTTTACCACGTGTGGGCCCTAGACTACAGTTAATGAATCATCTACTTATTGGAAATCAGTTTCATTGTCTGACGCACCCAGTAACTAACTTTGTGATTATTATACATATAACTCTGTGCACCATTACCTATAGAGCCTCAATTTGTCTACTTCCACCTTTTTCTGGACTCGGCTGGGAACGACTCCAAATTCCAGTCAAGTCGCAGCCCATTCCAATCAAATTCCGATTTCGGGATCCCACCCTTCCCTTCAATTCCGAGTCCAGCAAATAGAGGAGCCGAGTTTGGAATCGGTGCAAAGCCTGAACAAAGTGCACAAGAGCATAAGAACCCTGTTGAATTACTCCCTTGAGCCTTGACGCACTTCAGAGCCTGCGCTTTTTTGTATAGAATAGCCTGAAGCAAGGATGAGCAAACGGTGGCCATGCAGATGCTTATGTATTTTGAAATCTCTTTGAAAAACCGGGTAGGTTGTAAAAGCGAGGAAACTTATTGAAATGTCACTTTCTAAAAAGTTTTCTGAAGAGTCAAATTTACTTTTTGCAAATAAAATAAGCAACTATTTTATATATGGCCCATAATATGATAAACACTGACCATAATAAATTATTAAGGAGTATGAGCAACTAATATCATTTAAGCCTGCAGTTACATAGTATAACCCAGAATTGTTTGGCCCTTCGGGCCTTTTGGTGTCCACGTCTTGTGTCTCAAAACAATTGGTAGTGGCGCTGTTACTTTTATAGATTACTACACTACTTTGTAACAAAAAAGCCAGCTATGTAATACAATTTCGTTTTGAACGAATTAACTATTTGAAGAATATTTACATGATCATTTTTTAAGAAAACAAATAAATAGTAGTATTAGTAATACAAGACTGTACAACATATAACAAGAAAAAAATTTACTTAAACATGCTACAATACATACTATCATTTTTACATGGTCATTGTTCCCCTGAATACATAAGGCTGTTGTGTTCCCGACTTTGAAGGGGAAGTCTGGAACACATGATCCACAATTTCATTATTCTGTACATGTCACACAGCAGGCTAGCTTCATCCTGCGTAGGAAAATGACACTTCCTTTGAACCTTCAAAATACTAACTGAATAGCCCAAGACTAGAAGTCAAGATCTACTAGGAAAACCCCGCGATCAGGTTTGCTTCTTTCCCAAACTGAGATACCCGAAAGTTTACTGCGTAAATTAGTGCGGGCTGTTCAAAGTTTGAATAATTCCCATTTAAATTAACGTTTCCCTTCTCTGCCGAAAGTGCGTATTAAATAAAACTACTTCAAGATCCGTTGACGCATAACCGGCAATGACAAGCACGCAGTATACTTTAGTCTCGCTAAATAGCATGAAACTCAGGTCACACTTGGCCTTCAATATGAAGTAGTTATACAGGGCCTGTGTCTATCCTTACGATAAATGCAGGAGATACAGTACTCTGCGTAGCAAAATCGGGGGTGGCATTTTTTGGGTTCCGACGGGATCTTTAAATTAACGCTGGTTGAGCAGAGTTAGGCTTTACTTGCGTCTCCTGGGATATCTTTTATCACCTTGAGTATTCTTGTGCTTCTTTGTCCTGCTGGCCTACGGAGCGGTGAATTTGTTCGTCCTTAAGGTAGATGCGAAAACCACAGGAATCAACTTTGCATTCTAATTTTCAGTTTGCTATCATCTATAACGGTTGAGTATTTCCTCCAAAGCAAGTCTGAAGCTGGTACTCAGGGGTCTATATGTATAGTAAACCATTGATCGACCAGGGACACCACACTTAGCTTACAGTAGCACACCCGGAAGAGGATTTCTCCAGCAAGACGATGCAACGTGGAGACGACTAGCAAATTTCAGAAATGTGCTTAGATATCACGGGAAAAGAAAAAGTAATGTCCAGGTTGAGGTTAAAAATTGTAGTTGCACACATTTCGTTATACAAAACTTATGCTGGAACGCCTTCCTCAGTTTTCTTGCGAAAAGATAAGCAAACCTGCTTTTTCAAGAATTTCAATGTTGTTTTAAATAAAGGATGGAGGAAACAGGTTACACACACCGTAACTTGACTAATTAGAGGAACCAAGGATGGTCTTTCATAATCTAAAGTCAAAACTAGGAAATGTGATGCAGAACTCCGATGTAGATGGAAAGTGTATCACATGACTGATATCTAAGAATTTGATTGGTATAGTAATTAAGTACCTGTCCTTCAGATATAGACCGCAACTGGACGACATTTCCCGACCCAGATGACCTGAATTTCCAAGTACATGGTGAACGATTTCACACATACACTTTTAGTACTACAAAAGTCAAAATTTGTCGCATAAGGTAACACCTAATTTTTTAAAACAACTCAGGACACAGTATCTTGGCAAATCCCTTCACTTACTAATTCGATGACTGAATTACGACATCGAGCAGCCTCTAAGAAACACGAATTGAGATACGTCACACCGTCGGAACCACACACAGGTTCGTATCGGTGAAAGCACTTTCTCTGGCAGGCATCTGAAGCGGAAATGACGACATTCATGAATATGAAGCAACAAAAAGGTATTGAATAACTGGTAGTCAGGAATGAGTGTACTGAAAATATGATAAATAATGATAAAACATGATTCCGCCTCATGCCCGAAAAACGTATCTGCTTGAACTTTGTCTGCATCAATATGTCAGGCAACTATGTGGAATCCCAGACTATTCATCGGAAAAAAGTAGCCGTGGTTGAAATTACCAGGTTTCATCATGAAAGTCCTATCTCCGAGGTAGTACTTCCGTGGTTTCAGGGCAGAGTCTGTGTGGGTGGAAGACCGGGGGAAAGTCCCCAAAGGTGATTTTGGTCTCTTTTTTGCACTTCGGTCGTGTGCGAACTCTGCAAGCCCTCCCATTGGATACGCACCTGTTTCACTAACTTTTTCACATTCCACTTTTGCATTTTCTTTTTAATTTCCCTGCGTTCATTTTGACCTTACTTTACCGGTTACATGATTTTCAAAATTTGAGTTGCCCCGGAATTAACCTCCAAAGTGGCAATGGAGTGGCAAACCTAACAAATTCCAAGCTACACAAAGTCTGAGAACCACTTTCATACAAACATTTTATATCATCAGCACTTAGGAAGAGCAATGGGGATGTAGTCCTACAGTGTACTTTATGGTTTAGTGTAATATTGACAGCGTTAGTGGTTTATTATCGTTCCCAATCATGTTGACAACGCCACACTTTAAGCTTGCGATTGGATGGACGAGAATTTCACCCCAGCTTTTAGCTATTTGCTTGCAGCTGTGAGGGTTGAAAATCCTTCGCCTTGCGCCACTGAAGGGGCGTAGCTAGGATGAAATTTTTAGGGGGGGCCTAGGTATCAAATGGGGGGCCACGGCATCGATCGCCGTCCTTAATTCTTACACATTTTATTAGGACACGCACAATTTTTTTTTTGGGGGGGGGTCTGGCAAACATCTGGGGGCCAGGCCCCCCCCCCGTAGCTAAGCGCCTGCGCCACTGCACTACCGTAATGTATAAGCAGCACCGAACAACCTGAGGCTATTGAAACAATCTGACAACACGTTTGTCCGACAAGGTACACCATGTTTGAACCCCTCCTCACCGCTGCTAACAATTTTGGTGGAAAAGCACTGTAGAATACCTCAGAATATATCAAGGTAGTCCTAGTGGAATTTGATCCGCTGACCGGTGACTTTGATCTTAGATTTGGAATCCTCCTAAACAGTGGTGTAGCCAGTATAATTCAACGGGGGGAGGGGGGGGCAAACATAAAGGATCAACTATGCTAAGGAGCATATAGAAGCCGAGGACCGATTCGGGAAGGGGGTCAAATATATTGCTGTATACACGAGTGACCAAAATAACTCATAAAAGGGGTTTTTTTGCACGACGAGTCGCGTAATGCTCCGTAGCAGCGTCTTTAATTTGTCAAAAGGGCTTAAATATATATATGATATGCATGAATCAAGAAATAGGTTGTTTTGAGGCCAGTGTTAGAACGCACCTTTTGCAAAATTAGTGGAGGAAATGCGTGGAAAAGAAAATGGTTAATTTAATATCAATACACTAGTACATAAAAAACAAAACAATTTTTGTGAGACTTTTGGGGTATGAAATTTGTTCTCAGTTTTCACAAGTTCACGACTGTGTTTAAAATTAGGTCCTAAATCTTGCTCAAAACGACCCTGCTGTGCACAAGGCTTCTATGTGGGTAAATGTTGACTAGTTTATGACGATAAGTGGGGATTATGACCAACTGTTGAAAAAGATTTAGCTCAGTGAACATTGTATCCATGCACAGCTGGATCATTGCATGTAAGTAATTATGATGCATCAATACTGTGACATTTGATTGATGAATGTTGGCGAGCGATCGATCAACTATCGATATTGGGTTGGCTATAGTACCATATTGATGTGGTGCATGCGTGCCGCGTGTGTGCACCGTTGGATGTCACCAGGCATGCAGAAATATACCCTGGAAAATGTTTATTATTCATACAGGAAGACCCTCGAAGTGCCTAGAGCAAGCCGAAGCCAGACCGACGTACATACTTTTTTACTGTCGTAATTTAATTTGGGAGACGGGGATGAACAGGAGGGCCATGACCCCCTTGTGCCCCCTGCCTACACTAGTGTTCCTAAAGAATCCAATTCTATGGAGAACATTTATAACTAACATTTCTCCTAAGCGAACTCAGACAATACGTTGTTAACCGAAGCTTCTATCAACCTCTATTAAACTCAAATTGCAAAAACATGTTGACCGTTGCCACAAATCGACACTCTGCCAATGATTTAACCACAAAGCTAAGAGAAAATGGAAAACTGGGTTTTTGTACTTTTTTAATCTATTGCGGTTAAAACCCCACGTGCAGTTGATTGAGTTCATGGCAACGATCTTCAAAAAGATCCATTTTTTAACTCAGGAAGGCGCTTGCGATAGAACTTGGAGCGAGAAATGTGCTGACTTGGAAAACCATAATTGTTGTTTTCACTGGGCATCTTGCAATAAGGTTAGCAGACTTGGACGGGACGTCGACGCGTCGTTGCACCGTATCTCCATTTCATCACTCTACACAGTACACAGTAACCACAAACCCCCTTCCCTCCGACTTTGGAAGTGGTGAAGAAGTGGTTATGTCTTTTAGCAATCTGAACTATTGTGGCTCAGCAAAGGGCTCGTCAATAGCCTACAACCAAATGTTTCAGGAATTCGAAGCATAATTAATTCCTGTTTGAAATGACTTAAATGGTTTCAAGTTGTGTCCACACACTGACATTGTGCAAACAAGTAGAACACGACCTTCGTGACCCTTCTTCTCATTATTCATTATATTAGAAATATTTTTGGCTTAAACTTTGTAGGCCACATGATTTCTCAATACGACAATATTACAATTCCAATGAAAGAGGAATCTGTTCACATAACGGTTAGATCCCTATACTAAACCCTCCCCCATAATTCATACCTCCAGTTACGACGGTAGATAGAATGCCCCATTAACTTACCCTGGACACTTGGTTTAATGCAGCTACCCCTGTAGGCTATGGTTAAGTTCAAGTTTTCTCGATTGCACGATCTCCGTTTTAAATGGCACTCAGATGCATAGGTGCGTCCGTCTGTCCCACAAACCTCTTTACCTCCAAGCCTTCTACACCGCCGTTGACAGTCTGAAACATGGGTTAAAAAAATAAAAGAAATATTAAACTAGTAATTTCTTTGTTTTATGTAAAGTTTACTTTCTTGCAATGGGACTCTGATTAACCAAGGTTTTATTGATATTTGTTTCCATTTTTTTCCTCATTGGTCTGTGCTGTAGTGTCCTGGTGGAAAAGCGACGATGTCCTTCGTAAAAGATGGTTTTGGCAAATCGAGAAAAAGGTCGTCTGGGCCCTGGCTACCAAATTCTCTGGTTACATGGCCTTCGTATTTTAAACTTCCTCTCGCTCGACTACAACAGTAAGTGCACATTATTTGAAAAGATGAAACAGGCTCTAAACCAATGGTTCTCTTTTTACCTCCCGTAATCCCCTTTTGCGTTTTAAAGAGTGCAATACCCCCCCCCCCTTCCCCTATTCGAAGAACACGATAAACTAGTGATGTTGATGCAGATGAAAGCAGCAGTGAGGTCATCCTGAAAGCCCATTGCACGTAGAATACCATCTCCCAGGGCATACAATTATTGTTTAATCTGTAGCAGGGTGCACTAAGCGGGTGGGGGTAGTTGGGGAGCAGTCCGGCAAGGGTGCCAGACACAAAAGGCTGTCAGGCCACTGTCCAAAATAAGAAACGATTAGAAAAATCACTACATAATGAGAATTTCTAGTCATATCGCTTGTGCAAACATTTTCAAAGAAAGCATCATCTGCATGTAAGTCACCTTGCATAAACAAGCAATCTCGAAGAAGGGGTGAACCCCATCCCCCCGTAGACCGTGACAAAACACCATCAACCCTAAGCTTATGCCCTGCCAAAATAATCATTCACTAAATGTTACACTATTTAAATTACATATTTTATTTCAAACATTGCCAAAAACGGATAACAAGGGGAAGATTCGCCTTGGATGCCAAAGATTTACAAACGAGACTGATTTATGATATTATCCGCATAACAGTGTATTAAAAATCATGATGAGTAACTCTGTGAAACCGATCTGTTCATCATCCTTCCCGTGAAAATTTAAAAAGACCCCTTTTGAGACTACCGACCCTCAAATTTAGAATCACTGCACTGAGTGGGGTAAAACTTTCTAGGAAATCATGTAATACCACAGGTTTACTTTTCACATTGCGTATAAGTACGCAATTGAGAGGTCCCCATCTTCGAATATGTTGCAGCCCATGCTTTTCTAAGTTCTTGACTGTGGCAAAAGGAAAAATCCAGATTGTCTCCTGGGTTTCCTTGTGAAACATGTAAGCAACAATTACAAGCAAATGCCCTTATAAATAAGGGATGTGTGAAAATCATACTCATGGACGTCAATAATGTATGACAGGACGACAGGTTCCCTTAGAGTTTGAAGGTTGTGCACAGGGCCGTCGCTAGAGGGATTGTGGGAGGGTGACACCCCCATGCACAGATCCCGTCGAAAAATCTTGCACCAGTAGGGAAAATGAAGCGGAGGGAAAAAGATTGAAGGAGAAAGGAAAAAAGGAAAGTGGATTAAGGGAAGGACAGAGAGAGAGAGAAGAAAGAGGGAAAGAAGATGAGATGGTACAAAGAGAAAGAGAGAAAGAAAACAAAAAGTGTGTGTGGAGGGATTAGGGAGGAGAAACTGGAATGTATGTAGGCTGTAGACAATTTATGTCATAATATTGAGAAACCCGTTTACAACTCATGGAACGTAAACATATTTGGTAGGCGAAACTGCACTACAATAAGCTTCTCAGCCTGCCAAAAGTTGTTCAAGTCAGTGTGATATCGTGTAACGGTAAGTCGACACCAGTCGACAAAATGAAGAAAATATGGGGAAAGATGGAGGGAAGGAGAGAAACAAGGAAGGAACAAACGGACGGAGAGGCAGCCAGGTATGGTTTGAGTGGGAATTTTAGGCCCCCGTTTCCACCATACTGGCGTCTAGAATTGTACGGACAACCGAATTGAGCTCGAGTCAAGTCACTGAATTTTAATTCATAGGCCTATATGAGTCAACTGAATCGCGGCAGGTAGCTATTCGAATCATGCCTTGCTACAGTCCCGCTGGCTACCAGTGCGGGCAGGTAGACGTTGAATCATAGTAACAAATGTGTGTTTCAAGTGCAATTTTATGCAATCCAAAATGTTTGGGATCAATCAATGGCGACATGGGAGGGACAGGGGGCTATGTTGATATCCCCGTAGGGGAAGGTTTCCAATTTTTGTCGGGGAGCTTTAGGGTATACAATATAGTACGTTATCGATATGATACGTTATCCCCGACAGACTGCGTACCTGGTTTTGATCTCAAGGAAAGCAGATTCTTCCATGAAACTCGGCGCCCTTCGGGGGCTTTTGAGTTTTGTTATTTTTCGTTTCTTCCATAGCTTTGCTCCATGTAGGTAAAGAGTACACAGTCCCCTCAACAGACTGATCTAAAGATAATTTACACAGTTTCTGATCCCCACCGCGTAGTTGTTCTCTTTTATTTATCTCACAGTGCAGTAAGCGACTCGCGGTGGCTGGTTTGACCATCATCAGAACAGGGAGGTGATATTAGATATCACCTTCCTGATCAGACAAACAGGGTCCCTGCGCAAAGTATGTTATCACCGAGTTGGGCTAGTCACCCTGATAGCCGATGTGCTCTACCCATAATGTGAACCACTAAATTTTGCAGGGTTGGCTCGCAACGAATTTCCAGAGGTAAGACTTTCGGAAAAACACTAAATCAGCAATAAACTTGGTTCGTCAATTATATGGATATAATGTGTACAATATGTTGTCATAGAATGGTTATGTTTAAGGATTTTCTAACCAGTCCCCTCAAAACCTACTGTTGCCACCTTTTCCGTAACCTTGCAGGGGCTTCGGGATGTTGCTCCGTCATGCAAACTGGGACCCTATCGGACAAATTGTGGCGCCACACCTGTTTGGATAGCAGTTTTTCCATATTGGTGCCACACGCAGGATAGACGCAGAAACCCAGTGACAGACTTGTATTAGAGTGCAATTTCCTGCAAGCTAGAGCGTTTAGGATGCCAAATTTTTTTCCATGATCAAGCCGCACGTGGGGAAGATTTATAACTACAGTGACAAATTTGTGTTTTTTGACGTAAATTCTGAGTCTCCAGCCGTGGTGAGGCTGAGGTCTACATTGGTCCTGCATTCGCCACTGCTAATATGATCCTTCCAGTTGCTGTCAAAGTGGTCTGCTAGTAGTGGTGGCGCTATGGGGGCATTTCCCCTCCATATTGGTCCCTTTCCCGCTTTCCACTACTAAATCTGGTACTTAAAAATGTAGGCTAGTCGTGTGTATGAGAAAAATCGTCCAATGCAAAAGTATTAGACCCTGGACTTCTAAACTGTCTTGAAAATGCAAAAGGCTACTTTTCGGAGCGCGAATATCCGTCACTAGAACTTGACGTGGGCCTGTTGGACAGCTTGAGTGATAATACTGTTCCAAAGCCACACACATCCCTACAATAATCCCTTCTCAGTTCTCCCCATTCACAATTCTCTGCGTCAACAACTCCATAAGCTGTTAGTCCAATTTCAGCAGATATATGAGGGTTGAAATCGTGATTTTAGTGGTTTGCTTACCAACTTACTTCCCATTAAACGCCTCAGAGATGGTTAATCGCTTCACTGTAATGCCCATAATTTTGAAAGTAGTCTAGGAATTTCGAGGGGTTCGCCCTGGCCCCCACCTGGTAGTTACCTCTGGGCCCGACCTAATTAGGCCCTGACGCTGGACCCTGCATACACTTTGCGCTACATTCGTTGTTTTCTGTAGGTACTTTCTTCTCTTTAGTCGGCAAACATTTCACTACACCCATATTCAGAATGCCCTGGCGACGCCCCTGCATGGTTGTGCAAAAAATTCACGAACACTCGTATTAATTTGTCCATGTTCAGTCGTTTATTCTGGCCTCCCCGACTTTTCAGAGGATTGACGCTTATGATCATTCTTGAGATATATTTCTCGTTTATCGAGTAATCAGAGCACGCCATGCAAGAGCGGTGCATTGACAGATTTAATTGCCGGGTCTATGTCAAAATGGATGCCTAACTGGTTATAAGTATGGAAATGCACACTGTACATGAATTAATTGTTCCCCGTTTCCCCACAAGCAGCCCTCCGAATGCCCATCTATCACCCCTCTTACCACCTTCCCAAACTGAACGGCTGTTGTTTCATGATTGGTTTAAACATGCATAACTCTGCAATTAACTGATTAATGAATGAATCTAATCGCCCCCTCCTTTACCATTTGGGGAAGTTGAAAACTCTTTTCTAGTGTCCGCAGTCAAAATGTGCCCCTGTAGGTTCTTCAACTGGGGCCGTGGGGCGCTGTCTGGTGGGCCGAGAAGTCGACCCTACAAGATAAGAGGTGGATAAGTATTTATTCTATCATATTTTAATGTAGTTTATTTATCCCATTTAGATTGAATTTTAGTAGTATTCGTTGCTTATTGTTAAATCTTGTTTCCAGTGGTCACGTTCTCAACATTAATGGAACTTAAATTGGCAGTTAATGGTGAAACGTGGTCTTTGGGTAGTTTCAACAATCAAAAGTGAGCTTACAATCAAAAATCAAAAGTGAGTTACAAAACGTTGAGAAACCCTGGGCTAGTCTACCAAGAATACTTGAATGTGGACTTCACGTCCGTACTACGCAAGGCACTTCGCGCGTCCGGTTTCTAAGTTAGTAAGTTTCTAAGGTGATTCCAAGTTTACCTCTCCGCCTAATTACAAAATCCTTGATTAGTGTTTATTGAGCCGGTTTTCATCCTACATTTTTTATTGCATACTTATAATATATCAAACACTGTCTCTTACTTCTGTGGTCCTCACGTTTGTTTTCTTTTTGGTTTTTTCAGCTAAGTTTTTGAATACTGTGAGGGCGCACGTGCAAAAATTAAGGGACAAAACTTAAAACAACATGTTGTTTTTCTGTGAAGAGCATTTTTTAACGGGACACACCGGTTTTACATCATTTTCTTAATGTGGAAGACCTACCCAAGTCCCAGCATTTGAAGTGGTTCTACTGCCATCGGAGCTAAAATTGTGTCCGAGTATTTAAGTTTTCAAGAAAATGTGAGAGCGCCCTCCCAACTTACAAGCCACAGCCATATATAGAGTTGCGACAACTGAAATTTGGGCGCCATTTTGGGGCCAATGATCCTCTATGGTACAGACTGTGCGCTATGTTCATTGTGTAGCGTCCACGGTGCTCTCGATTTGACTTTTGATCCCGGAAAGTTTGAGAGTTTGACCGTGGCTCATTGATTAAAAAATACCATTCCCGTGTAACATGAACACGTAATAATGGGAAGGGAGGGAGGGAGGGAGAGGAGGGAGGGAGGGAAAGGTTTGAGGGGAGGGATTGAGGCGAGGGGGATTAGCGATCAGTGTTTTTATAATTTTTGAAAAAAAATCTGAACATTTTTTTCTAATTTCGTAACTCAGAGAGCATGACAAGGAACGGAATAAGATGTCTAATAAAGTCATGAGACAATATCTAAAAGCAATAACGTAACTAGACTTCTGATTTTGTGTGTCCAAGGGGAGGGGGAGACAGACATGTAGCTTGAAATCCTGATATGAAAGCTATGGCACTCCAAAGGGGGCATTTTTTAATACGGGTAAATTATTCATAAGTCTCTGGCAATTGATTTGATCAAATGTAGGGAAGGGCATAGTAAGTTTGGTCTACATATGGAGAACACTTCCCCTTCCCCTCTGACTATTCGAGCCTACGTTAAGGTGTAGGACTCAGAACTGAACTAAATTATAAGCCTGTAAAATATTAGGCTACACTGAGCCCTCATATTCCATTTGTGGAGACTAGATAAAAGGGAAAAGTCTCTTGTATGGGAAATTTAATCCACGATGCCTTCCTCTCCCTCTGATTACACTCATATCCAAAGGCAAAACCAAGATAAACCCGTATATTTCACTAAAAAATGATCCCAGACAAGCACTCTGCCAGATGCCAAAATTTTCAAAGAAAAACAAACAAAATGCGAATTTTCAGTACCGCTCATTTCATGTAAGTTTTAATGTGGGAATCGAAATTTTCCCCACGTATTACCTGGTTATCAGGCTACCCATAAACAAAATGTAAGGTGGTGGGGATATGTGATTTAGGAGCATCTTGTATTAAAAATTGGCCCAGGCGCTAAAATTGCAAAAATTGCCGTTTTCGGTGAAAAGAGCCACATTCAACAGGTCACTACTCAAAAAAAGGGCAAAAAGGGAACAATATTTTGGGAAAAACTTTCAGAATATTGCAGAAGACTGTTAATTTTACAACTTCCACTCCTAAAAAAGTTTCAGGCCCACATTTAGGAGCAAAAGAGTCTTCCTTGAGCCAAATCAGCCAGAATGAACAAAATGGCGGCCATTTTGAAGTGGCTGGCTACCCCCTCCTCACATGAAAAAAATGAAGCACAAACTTTTCTGATAGTCTGAGATCTTCTCTACATCACATAAATTTGTTTAGCAATTTGAGCTAAAAATGCACCAAACCATAATTTACCTGACCAAAGTGTACAAAGATGTACGAGTTGCGCGAATTCGGTTTTGGCCCCAAAATGGCATCCATGTATCACGTGATGTGTGTTTGCTGGGTATCAAGTTGTCGCAACTCTCTATATATATAGCTCTGCTGTTACTGTATTTTTTTGCAAAAACACTTTACAAAATTACTTCGATCGATTTTGACATCACAGTGCCTGTTTGGGTGGTTATTGAATGTCTTTTCTGCAAGTGCTGGAGCGGCTGACTGAAGATATCTCCGGATGTTGTGCTCAGTAATAGCCCTTTACACTATGCGCGACGCTACGCGACGGGCTATATGTACGAAAAAAGTTGAAAACATTGTAATTACTTAGACCCTTTCAAGTTCACACTAAGCTAGAGCTATATATGCTGAAATAATTTTATCATTCACCCACTTGCCGCCGAGATATTTCGTGCGACCAATCATAAGATAGAATTGTCATCTTGTTAGATCACATGCATAATCGGATGTTGGAATATTTCCGACAGATGACGGGAACGTCGTTTGTATTGTGAAATTTCCGGCGACGTATCATATCGTGTCGTATCGTATCGCGTATAGCAGTGGCGTACGCGGGGGGGGGGGGGGAATGGGCCATGATCCCCCCTCACGGATGCCGATTTTTTCTTCTTTAGTTCCTAAAAATACGTAGATTTTTTTAAAACAAATTTTACTTCGAAAGGTAGCACATGTGGCACCAGATTACATGTAAGAGCACCTAATTTTTCAAAAATTTTGTAAGGGGAGGGGGACCGCTTGAATCCCTCCCCCAGGCCCGTGATTCTTTTTTCTTCCTTAAAATATGTAAATATTTTAAAACAAATTTTACTTCAAAAAAGTAGCATATGTGGCACCAGATTGTATGTGAGGACACTCAATTTTTCAAAAATTGTCAAAGGTAGGAGACCCTCCCCTTAAACCCCTCCCCCATGCCAGCGATTCTTTTTAGTTCCTTAAAATGCTTATTTTAGCCTAAATTTTACTTCGAAAGATAGCATAAGGGGCACCAATTTGCATGTAAGGACACCCATTTTTTCAAAAATTTTCAAAGGGTAGGAGGGGGAACCCCCTCATGATATTCCCCTCCCCCAGCCCAGCGATTCTTTCTTTCTTTAGTTCCTAGAATAGGTAAAATTTTAACACAAATTTTTCTTCGACAAGGTAGCATATGTGGCCATCCCCTCCCCTTAGACCCCTCCCCAGGCCGCCGATCCTACCCCTCTTGACAGAAATCCTGGGTACGCCATTGGCGTATAGTGTGAAAGGGGTTTAAGTCGTGAGGTGTCACATGCGAAATGTAAACTCGCTCTTGTGGGGCAGTAGGACTTGATACTATCAGCCAAGTAGGCGGGCGGATTATATTCTTGATGCACTTCGATGCCATGATTAATAATCTTAAAGTGTATGGAGAGCATGCAGCCATAGTGTGACATGGTAATACTTCAGACCATGTATTGCAGACCTATTATAAAAAGGTCTAATGGCTGAGATGGAGTAACGTCAAGTATTTGTCCCACCAAGGGACGTGGATTCTTCTGGCAGTAGAACCCTTTCAGGGGTAACGTTTGATTTTTGCCCTTCTGCATCCAGCTGAACTTGAAGGAACTATTTTAAAAAGGTAGTTCACACGGACTGGTAAAGCAGCTTGGCCGCCCAATTCTGGATGCGTGTTGTAACTTTTGCGTATATCAGTCGCACTGCAGCCAAGTAATATTCCTCTATCGAAGGAATAAACTTATTAAAATGTTACGTTGACAAACGACAACTCTCTGAATTTTTGTGTAACGTGTCTTCTGTTTTGGTGATCAAGGGGAAGAGTGCTCTTACAGGATGCTAGTACCGTTGTCTCAAACCGCAGAGTAGGCAATAACAGTATAGATTTAGAGGGTTTCTTAAAAGCACCTGGAGACGAGGAAAGTGTTAAATGTAGTAAATCAGTAGATAGATTTCTCTCCCTAAATGCGAATTTCCAAGCCTAGTCAAATGTTACTGAAAGTAAAGGCAAGCAATTCTTTTGTGCTCTTTTAGCGGCTTTGAACACAGAGGCTGTCTAATCCCCTCACCTAGAACATGGTGTCTGATAACCAGGTAAATATAGCCAGTAACCCGGGCATCAGGTCTAACGGTAAAAGGGCATTTCTGCCGACTGGGGAAGGAACGTTGTTTCGGACCGTTCTCTTGGGGAGGGGTCTAAGGGGAGGGGGTGTCCCTCTCCCGCTTTGGAAAATTACTGAATATTTGAGGGTTCTTAGATGCAATTTGGTGCAACATTATTGGGGGAATGTTACAGAAAATTACTGCAAACTTTTGACATTTTTTTACAGAGGGAAAAAATAAGGGGTTTTCTTCCTTGAATTGAGGGGGGAGTGTACTTCCGCCTCACAACATGTTTGACTGGGGGCCTAAAACACACAGTCCCCCACTTCCTACGCCTATGGCATCACTAACCATTTTGGAGAGTCAATTACCAGCATCACACATGCAAATTCTTAGATGATACGGATTGAATTTTGCAATAAAAAAGGTCACGACTATCTAAGTCTTTTGAGACTTTTCCTGTAGGCTCGTTAAGACAGAAGTTGCTCTAGCAACCGTGATCTTTATATAACTTTAACATTAACTTTACTACTTAATCCCACTTTAGTTTTATAGAGCTCGAAGGTCTTCGTAATTTTAAAAGCATGTTCTGGTGACCAAATTTGATGTTTTCAAAAAAAGCAGAAAAATTTTCTGTGTAGGGCAGTGAAAACCCCATCTCTATAGCATCTTGCGTCTGGAAGATATGAATTTTTGAAGAAATGCTTTATTTTCATGTTCCGCAGTGCATGATGGGAAATTTGTGATGTCATCTGGGCAAATTGATTAGATGTAGCTTTTGTATTTCTTTATAATGTTGATATCACTAAATTGATTATTTCATAACTTTATTTGCTGTATGATAAGTATGGCACAGTTTTACACTACATCTACACGGAGAAGCATCTAAACATTCCAACCGTATCAAATTTCAAGGACAAACAAGGTATCCAATTATAAAGAATAACAAAAGGAATCTGAGGCAATTTGCCCACTTTGCTTCATGTTCTGTGACCTTGAGGAAATCTGGAGGTATTTCTTGTCAAAAGTAACCAGTCTTTTGGAAGGGATATCTTGAGTTAGGAATGGAGTTTTGGTATGGGGTTTGGATGACATGTAATGAAAAATTTTTATCTTTCCTATGAGAACCCTACAAAATGCCACCAGACAATGCCTATATCATGAAATTAGGAGACTCTTCTGCTTGTCGAGTTCGATTTTTAGTGGGGCAATCAGGGAAATTTTGTTGGAGGGTCGGAATTCCAAACATCGTCAAACCATACAATAAGCAAAGTGACACAATCAGTTGATGTGTAGCTTTAAAACAAATTTTTACCTTAAAATATCTCGATGATGGTCAAAATGGACAGGCCTTGTAATTTACTAGGAAACGCACCTTTATGTAGACTCCAATTGAAAGACTAGGAGGATGTAAACGGTCCACCTCACCCGATTCCGAGCCAATTTCGATTCCAGGTTACCATTTCTGGGCCAATACCGAGTCCGACTTATTGACTATGTGGCATCTCTACAAATGTCTATTTTACTATTTTGCAAGTGCATTTAAAGGCATTTTCCAGTGGCTTTTCATTAGGATATATGTGAAAGACAAAAATATTCCAGTTCATGCCCTTCAAACCCCGTAGCAATACTCTTTTCCTAACTCGAGATATCTAACGTTAAAGACTGCTCTTTTTGTCCAAAAATACCTCCAGTTCTCATCAAGGTCACAGAATGTTATGTAAAGTGGGCACATTGCCTCAGATTTCTTTTGTTTTTCTTTATAATTGAATGTCCTGTTGTCCTTGAAATTTGATACTGCTGGAATGTTTGAATATCTTTCCATGTAAATTTTATGCTAAATCTACAACATATGTAGGGCACAATAAACAAAGTTGATAAGTATTCCCTACAGCGGTGTCAATATCATAAAGAAATTCAAGGCTTTGTCAAATTAATGTGCCGCGATGACATCACAGTTTCCCATGATGCACTTCGTCTTGAGAAAAAAATTGCATTTCTTTGAAAATGTATATCTTCCAAATGCTACCAGCTATTGAGATGCGGTTTTCACCTCCTAGATGAGAAAAATTTTCTGCATTTTTTGAAGGTACTGATTTTTTCCACTGGCAAATCCCTTTAATAACTAATAAGATCATTTTAGGAATCAATTTTACAACCTGGCCTTCTTTGTAATTAAGTTGACTATGTGTGACCATCATGTAATAAACCATGGAAGTACTACCTCGGAACAATGCAGCCTCCAGTAGCATGGGTGGACTCTGTTGAAATCGGTTCAGAGTCCGAGCACTGGTTCATCCCATACCGGGCCAATTCTGAGTCCAGTAACAAACGGAGCCTAGTCTGAAGTCGAGCCCTGGACCAGACTCCGACGTTACAGCTCTGAGCAACTATTGCTTTAAGGCAGTTTGAGCTCTATGAAATTTTGATTGACAACCCTTTCGGGAGATCTCGAGCCTTTTAACCGCATGCCCGGATGGGTCGTCACAGTTTGCTTGTGCGCGCTATCGGGACTTGAAAAAATCAAAAGGGATAGACTGCAGCATGGGCGCCCGCAGGTTTGGGCAAGGGGGCACTTGCTCCCCCCCCCCCCGGAAAATAAAAAACTTGACAAAAAATTTGAAAACAAATAACTACACCATCAAGACTAATTCTGTCAAAAGTCGAAAATCTCGCACCGTTTTGCATCTGGGCTAGGCAAAAACTCCCCCTCCCCTTACACACATCCCCCAGGCTAGCGACAATCCTACACTGATGTGACCCCTCCAAGTGGTTACTCCAGCTACCGGCCTGCTGATCTGATCAATTAAAAGTTTTGCCTCCCCCCTGAATTTTTTTTCTGTGGACGCCCTGGACTACAGGGCTTTCCAATAGTTCTGTTTGGCAGCCTGAGGGTAAATTGTTGCAGGGGGGATGCATTTTTTGTAAGGTGGTTTAGACGCGGCGGTTATTGAAGGTATTTTCACATTTCATAGGGGTATAAACCAGTCAGAAGAGGTAGCTAGCTCTGCCCTGTTGAAAATTGTACACTGACCAATGAGTAAACCATACTAGCTTTTCATGAATATAGCATGAAATTACTACCTCGACTATAGCATATCAGATAAAGGACAACGGAGTTAGAGAGGAAAACATAAAGTAAGAGATTTACTCACTCCATGTGGTATCCGTTGGGCACTGGCCCTGGTGTTTGATTCTTAAAGTATCGTCATTGAGTTTACATGAATATTCGTACAGTATGCACGCGCTGTAATACGTCAGAGAGTCCGTACCGCATACTGGCCGATAGCCCAGGTCCGAGCATCTACCGCAATCTGTTGGGCAGAGACATAAAGTTAATACATTAGAAATAAATATTGAAGTTAATTGATTCTTCCCGCTTTCCATGATCTCTTAGATGTCAACCAAGATCGGGTTTGTTCTTTGATTGTCCAATTTACTGAAAAGAGGAAGAAACTTCCAAGTGATGACAAACATTTTACTTTAAAAACCGTTTAATTAACCACTGAACCCGCTTGCGTGCCGTGGATACACATTGTGACCTTGGGAAAGGCTAGGGGTCGAATGCCCTCAGTTTCCACTTAAAGTTTATCATTAGGACAAAATTATGCAACATCCTTTTAAAGTCGAACAACTCGAATCTGTTAGAGAACATTACGTCATGCTGTCACTTGATACGACAAAAAGTACAGTGTGGGTAATTTCCTAAGTGTTTCAGATAAACAGGGCCTAAAAAAAGTATATGTATTACACTTTGGTCAACTTACGGTTTCATAGTATTAATCAGAGAGGTCGTATTAGCCATTGTTTCGGACCGCCACATTCGAATGTTTGAGGGTCCTTAGGTGCAATATGGTGCAAATTTTAAGGAAAATTGCTGCAAATTTTTGAAATTTTTTATTGAGGAAACAAATAAGGGGTTTTGGACGTTGGACTCAAGGGGGAGGAAGCATACTTCCTTCGCACCACGTTTTTGACTGAGTGCTAAAGCCCTCCCCCTCCCCCAGCCCCCGCTTCATACTCCTATGGTATTAGCTGTTTAATGACTCGGAAAACTTCATTACTTGCTTTATACTATTTTATCCACTTTAGCGCGTGGAGAAGGTCCTCTATGGAAGGATCATTGGTACTACAGGCAATATCATCCGTGCCAACTCATCCTCACAAAGACACCACATCGAACAAAGCTGAGATGTCTAACTAGTGCCGATAACCAGGTGCAAATTAAAGGGGCATACTGAGCTGATATTGATAACCTAACGAAGGCGTTGAAGTACTACCACATGACAAGTTTCACATCCAATAGTCACGCATAAAGTTAAAATTTTGAATTTTTTGGTATCCTGGCTTGTAACGGTTGTGTGCATAATTTGAAAAAGTGTCTGGTCACGAATTTTTGAAAACTGACTTGAATCGTTTCACTCACTTATAAAACATTTATTTGTATGCGAGATGTGGGGATTCCTTAAGTTTGACCATTTGTCATTAGTATGTGAAGAAAACTTAACAGGTTTGGCAAAATTTTGTTGAATTTCATGAACCAACTCAATGTGCCACTTTAATGTTTTCCAATACAAGACGACTGTCAACTGGCTCGGAACAAATAGGCGTTCACAGTATACAAATACTACTGCTATATTCAAATAGGCAGCACAGGAATCAGAGTAAATTTCAATAAATGATTTGGATCAGTTCGAGCATCCCTTACTCAAAATCCATATCTGGCTTTATATCTGGAAATATCTGGTTGATTAAAGACTTTATATGGCCATATAAAGCCATATATAACTTGATTAAAACACAACCCAGATATGCATATAAAGTTTGATATGGCCATAAAAAGCCAGATATAACTTGATAAAACTGTGATCCAGATATGTATATAAAGTTTGATATGGCCATATAAAGCCAGATATAACTTGATAAAATGGTGATCCAGATATGTATATAAAGTTTGATATGGCCATATAAAGCCAGATATAACTTGATTAAAACATAACCCAGATATGCATATTAAGTTTGATATGGCCATATAAAGCCAGATATAACTTGATATAACCGTGATCCAGATATGTATGTGAAGTTTGATATGGCCATATAAAGCCAGATATAACTTGATAAAATGGTGATCCAGATATGTATATAAAGTTTGATATGGCCATATCAAGCCAGATATAACTTGATTAAAACATAACCCAGATATGCATATAAAGTTTGATATGGCCATATAAAGCCAGATATAACTTGATATAATCGTGATCCTGATATGTATATAAAGTTTGATATGGCCATATAAAACCAGATATAACTTGATAAAACTGCGATCCAGATATGTATATTAAGTTTGATATGGCCATATAAAGCCAGATATAACTTGATATAATCATGATCCAGATATGTATATAAAGTTTGATATGGCCATATAAAGCCAGATATAACTTGATATAATCGTGATCCAGATATGTATATACAGTTTTATATGGTCATATCAAGCCAGATATAACTTAATACAATGCAATTCCAGATATGCAAATAAAGTTTTATATGGCCATATCAAGCCAGATATAACTTGATATGCTAGATATGCAAATGAGCATGTTGTTAGTTTGTTTCATTATTTATTTGATTTGATTCTTGGATTATGCTTGTTACAAACTTATACATGTTTTGGATACAGCGTCACCTTCCCAGACATTGCAGTTATTTAGTGGCTACACTTCTGTTAATACCGCAGTGTACTAAGTGAACTTAGGCAAATAATTTGCATATTTGGGCGGAGCTTGTATCTAAACCTACATTTTTCAAGATTTAGGAAGTTGAAAGTAAAATATGCACCACGCAGTAAACAAAATTTAGAGTCAAATACGTAATTAAGTTTAAAATAAGAAGCCCATATCACTGTGATTACATAAAATAGGAAATTTCAAGGCATTTTTCTGTTCACTGTTATGAAATAAGTTGAATTTATGTACTTAAGTCAATTCAACCTAATACTTACATTAAATTGTAATTCATGGAGCATTTAAACATTGTTTTCGGGTGTTCAAAGTCTCCATGAGGAGTGTGGACTATAAGTCCTAACTATGATTCATAACTAGAGCAGATCTGTGCCATATAAAGGCTTGATCCAGATAGAACTTTATTTGGCCATAGATGGTTTAGATCTGGTTCTGGTTTAGATCTGTGTTATATCTGCCTAACTTTTTATCCGATCTGATATAAATTCCATATCTGGTGCAGATATGGGCCAGATATAAATTCCATATATGGGCCAGATATGGGCCATATAAAGAGTGAGCCATATAAAGTTTTATATGGGTCATATATGGCACAGATATGGGCCAGATATAAATCTCTTTATATGTGGCATATATGGGCCAGAAATGGAGTAGCCATATATGGGGCATATCTGGGCCATATAAAAGTGAAACTTTACCTGGGCCATATATGGCCATATATGGCCATATATGGCCTTTATATTTTATCAAGTTATATCTGCCCAATTCTTGTACAAGCCAGATATGAATTCCATATCTGGCCCAGATATTGGCCAGATATGAAATCCCATATCTGGGCCATATATGGATTTTGAGTAAGGGATCATCTCGCAAGTGGCAGAAGGTGCACCACAGTTCATCATGTGACAAAGACACCAACCGGTATTTCGTTAAAATGGTAGAAACGCGTCGAAACTTGCAAATAAGTTTGCAACGCGGCAAGTGACTGGCGATGGTAAGAGAATTCGCAAAATGTTCTGACGGGCTCTTAATGATGAAACAGACGACATGTGTGTGTTTCACTGTGACTGCGCCTATACGGTAACACCTATTATGCTTATTAAAATTTCAATTTCAAGAGTACTGCATGAAAATATTTCGTCGGCAAATAGTAGAGTTCAAAGAAATTTTCTGTTATGCATCTCCAGCTAATAGTACCTTATTGGTTTAACACAGAGAGTTACAAACAGTGGTGTAACCAGGATTTTTTTGCGCAGGGGGGAACTGGCGGTCACGAACCTTTTCTAGGGGCACGATTTCTAAATTCTCTCCCTTCCTATAGGCTTATATACAGAACTGTGCATTCCAAAATATTCCACGGGGGACATCAGGGGTGGAACGGCTTTGTCGTGGGGGGCACGCGCCCCTCATGCCCCCCGTAGCTACGCCACTGGTTACAACGCCCAGGACTTGATTTCAGTTCACGTTTTGTCGCTTTAATATTTGGTCCCAGCGTATAGACGTGAAAAGCTGCACACCTTGACATTCGAGATTTCTGTTAAGAGTTCCACTGCAGTCCCTCGAGCAAAATGTAATCTTACCCTGTGCCACTCTTGCCCCCTCCCCCCCCCCCCATGTCAGTATCTGCTACACTGCTGTGCATGCAGGGAGCTGTAAGAGATCGAGAAACAACGCTTGTTCCTCCTTTGAAACTAGGTATTTTGCTAACTAAGCTTTGCATTGTCTAATGGTTCCTGAAATTCCTCTTAAATTTAGATAGATTAGGCAGTGAAGATAATTGTTCTGGTATATCTGAAGGAGCTCATAGGATGATTTCCCCCATTGATATTACATTGCCAGTCGTCAAGGAGAGCAAAATTTATTTCAACTTGTGCCGCCAGGTGCCAAGTTCTAAAAGGGTACAGTGTATCTTTCATTACTTTTTGAACATAGATACATTGTTGGCTTTTCCAGGAACACTCCGGAAACGTTTGAAATGTCATCATCAAAATTTAGACTCCCATTGGTTTCCAGACAGATATATTCCTTTCTTAATGAAGGAATTAGAATAATAATATTGGGATTGTGCACCTTAAAAGTTGGTGAACAGTCGTTTTGATCAGAATCGGTGAAAACGTTTACA
The DNA here is from genome assembly GCA_029531755.1 of Holothuria leucospilota. Classification (NCBI taxonomy): domain Eukaryota; kingdom Metazoa; phylum Echinodermata; class Holothuroidea; order Aspidochirotida; family Holothuriidae; genus Holothuria; species Holothuria leucospilota. The sequence goes on along the minus strand of CM055962.1, from coordinate 12,350,416 downwards.
TTTTCGACTGCGCAGTTATCTTCAAAGCAAGATCTTGACAATGGTCTTTGTTACAGGATTACTGCGCTTTGAAAGGGGGAAATCATCATTAAGAAGGAAATTCAACAAAAGTCAAACAATAAGAACAAAGAGACCTGTCAATCAAATTTGGCTACCTGAAAAGGATTAAATTATCCCAAGGACATATTGTCTGACAGATTTGGTCGCTGTTTCTCCATCTCTCACAGCTCCCTAGTACATGGATCCTCGACCTCCATCCCAGGACGTACGTTTTGCAAATAACGAAAAACTTAATGATCCCTAAGCCCCATTGCACTTTTACTTGTAATCCAAAACTCTGGATACGCATGATTGCTCACTAAAAGATGTACAACGCACTAAACATGCAAGGTAGGGAAATGATATGTAAAAATTACTCAGAGGCTCAGAACAAGTAACTCTGGTCATTCATAATGATTAGATGACCTCCAATCCTTCCAAGTTTTCACACCATCTGTCCTACTACTTATGCCTTTTGATATCCTGTTATTAAACTAAATGACTATTGCAGAAACATATAACAAAATACGGTAGATTCTAATAATGTATGGTGCAGAAATGTAGAGAATTATGGTGTGATAAATATATGGGTTTCATTTTGATCATTGTGTTTGCGGAAATGCACACATGCTCGACTTAAACCCATCGGTTGAGACTGGAGTTTGATCACAACCACCACTTATTTCTCCATTTAACACTAATTTGGGCATTTGTGGATGTCTTCTGATGTTTGTCGTTTTCGATGGGAACATCTGTTATCGTCATCCGTTGGTTTTACAGTGATCATATTATGGCGATGTAAAATCACAATTACTAACATAAAAACGGTAATTATAGACCTAAAAGGAACAAGTCGTTATAGCTAACTTTGAGATTAAGGTGTGGGCTGGTCAGGTGTTGAATGTCCAGCCCAACAAAGAGGGTTTGGCATTTTGGTACAAAAGAATATGGTAATTTGTATCTTGTAAAAACGAATTGAATTTACACAAGCAGGCGTAAGAAGGGGAAAGGGCTTTTACCTGTAAAAAAAATCGTGGGGGGATAAAGTATGCTTCCGCCTCCTACCAATCAAGCAAAATGTTTTTTTTTCAAATATTCATCAGACTTTTTCAATAAGTGTACTTGAAAAGCTACACAAAATTTACAGTAGCATCAAACTGCATCTGAGGACGATAAAATTTTTAAATATTTTTAAGAGAGGGAGGGGGAACCCCTTCCTTAGACCCTCCATACGAGAGAGTCTGAAACGCTTAACCCCCACCGCCGTTATGAACAGCTTTCTATGCATATGCTTACACTAAATGAGGTGGGTTATCAGTCTTCTCGGTTTTAGTCAAAAATGAAAACAGCCCCAAGCCAAAGTTATGTTGGCCTCATGAGCTGTCAGACCACCAGACCAAGATTTCCGAGACCAACCAAAACCGACTTTGCTTTTAGGTGGTCTGGGTTGGACCCTCTTTAGGGTGGCAAGTGCACCTATATTATACCTGAGATTCAACCTCCCGAAGACGTTAATAATGTGTACAGTCAGACAGTCGAAAAGAGCACGTAGCCTCTCCAATTCTGGCGATGCACAATCTGTATAGAGCAGTATATTTTGCTAATAAAGCCCACATAACTCTCAGTTATACAAACTTAGTGTGTATAATGCAATTGAAGAAATCCTTACGAAAGAGTGGTGTTCTGCATGTATTACTAATCTACTGAATACTATAGGCAATCTATGCTTTTACTAACATGACAATAGCTTAGCACGAGAAAATGAAAACGTTTACAGTGAGGGTATATATATTTCAGGACCGCAGTAAACCCTCTTAACGGCATGCGGACATGTAACCAAACCAGTTGCATTGCTCAACAATGTGAGAATAATATCCCCTGATGAAAAATCTGTTGGAATTTACACTGTTCCGTTCCCAAGATATACCGTTTCAAAGTTTGACCAGGGATCGAGTTGCTATACGAATGGAGATAGCACGAGAAGTTTCATTTAGCCTATGCTAATACTTTAAGATCTATTTAAGTGTGTAAGTGTGAAAAGATTACCAACTATTAGCTGGTGATAAGGCTTACAAGGACTTGGGCCCTTTATGTAATGCTTCCATTTTGATTTCTTTCTCCTTGCGGCATCATTCACCTCTAGTAATACTTTAACAAGGGGCTTAAATTGAATAATGTTTTGATGTGTAGGTTGGTATACCGCCATCATGATAATAACAGGGTTTTTAAACTCAAAACGACTGTTTCATAGAACTATATTAAAACCAATTATCTACCCCATCTAAAGACACCATATGCAAATGAGCTTAAGACAGAAGCCTAATTCCTTTATTGCATTCTGAAAAGTTTCCTCAAGTTTCCTAAAATAACAGGACATAAATCTATGTTCACAATTTGACATAAAATGAAATCGATGTGGTTTCATTTGCGACACCAAGCGACCGTTACACCACAGAAGAACTTCACTTATCTTCCAGACGACTCCCAGTGCTATGGCAATGGATATAATCGTCATATTTCTACTCCAAATGTAGCAGACGACAGACCTCTTTGTGTTAACTTTTTAATCCAGCTTAATTCTAACAGTATGGTAATCGAATGATTACTAGATGATCTTGAATGCGCAAACGTCACTTCAAAGGAAGTTTTAACGAACTATCTCCATTCGGATAACAACTCCCCGGTTTGACCATTTCTGAGATTGCTCATTATCTATGCAAAATTATGACGTGGAGTGTTGCACAGTGTGTGCATTTCTTTTGCTAATCTTTTATAAATTATCTGTTTATTACTGTCTAGCTAATTTCTTGTTAGGTGTATAATGTAGACTTCTTCGAAGTAGTAAATAGCTACTTCCAAAGAAGGCCCCTCTGACATGCCAACTTTACAACTGTCCTTGGAGTGAATGCTAAACAGACAAAGGATGGCAAAACAACTGTCTCATGGGTCGCTCTCACTACGTCACAAATTTGCATACTTAGCTCATGTTTAATCATGATATAAGTACAAAATAGTCATTGTATTGTGAAAAAAGGCAATATTTGATGGATTTTAATGAAAATTGTGGCTATATTTAAGGTTTACAATACTTTTTGCATAAACAGGCAAGTATCACATTTACGTGTACACATCCCTTGAAAAAGGTTTTCCAAGATGTGGGGGAAGGGGATGAGAAGGGCGTGGGAATAGATACGGCTGTTACCTGAACTATCCCCAGGGCTATTCGTCGTATCCGGAGTATAGCCGCCTTTTCTCGGAATGACATTCGGAACCAATCGCGGTCGACAGACACCGCGATGCTGAACGGCTACATCGATGTTTGAACGGCATGCAAGTTTTTTCAAGTGACACTCAGACATATAGGTGGCGCTGTCTGTACCACAAACGAATGCGAATCCTGGCTTACAGGTTGAGAGGCACTCAGCGGGTACTTCAGTTTGTAACATCACTGTGGTTTCTGTAAAAGGTTCTAAAAGAGAAAAAAGAACATGAAAGATACAGGGTTTTCATGGTTGGCCTACAAAGATATGCTTTTCCATTTAATATGACTTTCTACACCCGGTATACGGTACCGATCAATTAAGGGTTCACCATCCTCTTTTAATGCCTCATCTGGAGTTTTCAGGATCAAAGGAGACGTGACCTGCATGCCTGCTGGAGCTCTCCTAGGGATAGGTCAATTATCACATTGCTAAAATAATTATGAATTCGTACTCACAGCATGGTCAAGCGGGGCAGAAGGACAGACAGAAAAATTAGAAGTGCAGGAGGAGTATTTGAAATAAAAACTGACCATAGTTGATAAAAGTTTGTACACCACTGAAATACACTTTTTAAAGCGTGATCTTATCAATGAATGTACTTAACATTTGCTCACAAGATCGTAAGCAGTTTCATGGTAAACTCAGTTCATACAATACCGTATACTCTAGGAGCTCACAATGGCAATTTGTGGCTTAAGTTTATGGGTGTTTAAATTCAGTAGGCAGTCACCCCAAACAGAGTGAGTGTGCCCTGTTACTCCAGTTCATGTGTGGCCTATTTTGATCATGTGACAATATTTTTGTTAGTGAATTGTGAAATTCAAGGAGAATTTCTCCTTGCTTTCCATGTTGTTTGTAATAGTTATGTTTAAAACATCTTCAGAGGTGCTTGTAATGCAATAAGCGGAGATTTGCAAGAGTTTGCTCATTTTTCAAAGACAATTTTGGGGCGACTGCCTGCTGCCTTTAAGTAATTTTGTGCAACCGCATAAAATTTTGAAACTTACAATGATTATAACATATGCCTGGCTACGATAGGGGTTGTCGATCCCCTCTAAAGCTTTTCGACCTATTCATTTGAAAGGATAATCAGAATTGTTCATTTATTAGAGTGTCCTGTCGTGAGATACTGTGTGTATTATTGCAAGAAGAGAATAAATCGCCTTCAGTTTCAAATAACTTAGAAAAATTTGAAAGAATTCCTTGAATGATATCCACAGATTTAAGACAAATTTGCAGAGTCGATGTCATGATGTGTAACTGTTGCGATACAATTAAGGAGTCACTTCAAACGGTACAGGCATATATATCCATGTAAACATCATACCTTACATCATCACGCTTTGATATTTAGCGATTATGCTCTTTACGGCCGTGGAATGTTTTCGAAAACCAAAAATAAACTTAGTGAACTTCGTTACCTCTTCGCTTGGCTTGTGGACACACACTTAATTAACAGTTCCCACAATTAAATGTCACCCTATTACTTCATCTGAACAAAGCCTGTGGTTGTCTTAGAATAAGGAACGATTCGCCTTTGTATTTACCTTGAGAGTTTGTCGTTACATGACAAGCCCCTTTATTTGCAATGGAGATGTACTGATGGCTGTTACAAGCTTCCTTCCAAAAGGCACACTCGTTGAGGTATGTCCTGCCGTTTGTGGAGCAAACAGGTCCCCTCTTCATCGACCTGCGACAACCTCTTCTGATCAAACGACGACACTGTTGTCGATGGATTTCGTCATTTAGAACTACACCATCTGTAAACAAGGATTATTTCCACAACAGCATTAGCTGATTAGGAGGACATTTTCGCACAGTTTGTTTCCCCGACACTACCCACGGAAACCCCCTCCTCCGTATAATTTTCACCCCGAAAATTTCCCACAAGGACAACTTAAAATTTCTGGTAGGGAAGTTATCCGAGGGGTAATTGTCATGAACTGGAATTGTCCAGGTGGAAAGTGTCCGGGTTCTGAGTTGTCGGGTGGAAATAGTACGGTGGAAATTGTCCCGGGAGTTGTCCTCGGTTTCGACAGACAACAGTTTAGTGAGTTTATATTCCATTACATTCGATACTAGTCTTCAATTAAGTATACTAGCTAACATTGTATGGAAAAGGCAGGGGCGCATCCAAGAATTTTCAATAGAGGGGGCGCAAGGTTTGATTGATCACTATCCTGGGGTAGGAGGGGATGTACCCCTCCCCTTTGCACAATTTCTGCTATTGGAAGAGGGCTGGGATGCAAAATGGTGCTATATTTGTTGGAACATTTTCTTTCTTTTTTGCCACAACTATTTTTCACATGCATGACGGTCAATAGGGGAGGCGCGAGCCTGTTGGCCCCCGCCTGGATCCGCCAGTGAAAAAGGGGTTTACAATGTCTAATTTTGAAATATTCAATGGGGAGAGGGTTGTCAGGCGTATCCTCCTTTCAAGATAACTATCGGGAAGTTATTGTAAAAACATTGGCAGTTTACGTTTCCTAGGTAAGATTGTTTAGCGAGACAAGGTTGTCAAGTTAGGTCATGCGCTACAAGAAACTAAACGTAAAATGTTCAGACTGAGATGCGAGAAAGCATCATTTTGGGAATCATTTTGTATAAATTTTCAGAAGAAAAATTTATAATGCTTAATAAGGTACTGCAAAACTAATCTTTTTGAGAGCTCTCAGACAACTTTCCACTGGACAATGCTCACCCTGACGATTTCCCAGACTATCCCCCTACGACCACTCCTCTGAAAACTCCCACCCTGGTAATTCTCGGGGGGTAGTTTTCAGGTATCGGTATTGAGAGTCCACTAAAAGGGCAAATGCAGTCAACCCAATTTAAGTCAACTTACCCTGGTATCGTAATATTTTTAACTATGTGCCAGCATATTTGTTATTGAACTTTTTAATTTATCCCCAAAAACTCCCGTAGGCTTATCTTTAGTATGGAATATTTATGTTCGGAAACACGACATAATAATGACATGACTTTTACGTATTGTTACCAATAAACGCAATACCCTACCAGAAATAGAGCTATTCATGAATAACAATATCAGAAAAAAACAATTAAGCTGAAGAACTTAGTACTTAATGGTATGAAAGTGCAAAAACGTATTTTCCATTTTTAATTCACGGGGGTAAGAGGTAATCTCTTGATGACGTCATACTTGCTAATGTCATCCATGAATGGTTTTGACTGAGCTTAAATGTCACCGAAATCTTTCTGATTTCTTCTGAATCTTGTCATGTCCAATTTGGTCGAGGCAGTTAAAAATACCCATGGGAACACAGCTCACCAAACGACTACTCTATTCCTGTAGCAATTATGAGCAAAGGACTTAATCAGGAACATAACTGTGCGTGTACCTATCGCGGTACCCCTGTGAAATTAAGAGCTTAATGACGTCAGTCCCATTTTACAAACGTCACACATTTCCGCAAAAGTGGAAAGTTAATTATGAACCAGGCACTCATCACTCAGGGAGCTGAAAATTGTTCTTGTTGTATAACTAACCTGTTGTACATGTATTGGACTATAATTGATGCACAGCAAGAATTCTGTGGTCGAGATTTAGATTTGAAAATTTTTCTCAATAGATGCTTTAAGTTCATGCTTTGTCAAATTTAAAAGTAGGTAATATGTCCAAGGGTTCGCTCAATTTTCCAACGAATTTTCAAGAAAACCTCGCTTTTTAGTGGCTAGAATTTAAGTGATCGCATGGTGATACAACTAGGGTTTGATGCCTAACTTCTCAGATCAAAACCGCAATTTCAAAAATAACTTTGGAGAAGGAAAGGATGACAGTGAATAAAGGTTTGATAAACTTAATTATCCTGTCAGATGTTATACTTAAAAATGCATGTGGCGTCTAGTGGTTGCGAGCTTACATATGACAGACAAATGCCCTTTTAAGAATGGTAGCTCTCTGTTGATAAGCACGCAAGTATCCCAAAGTCAAATGGTGACAAATTTTAGAGATGTAATCAGCTGATTGCACAAATAGAAACACACAGAGAAAAGTTAAGGTAGGTAACCTGCCATTGTCTTTAGGGAAAGGGCTCAAAATTTCCTCTGATTCGATCCCATAGCCTTGTTACCTAGTTTAAGTATATGGAAAGCTGTGACGAAAAGTTCTAGGTCTCTTTGCTTGATAGTATGGTACTTCTTGACTGCCTGGCATTTCGCTGGACAGGGACCTTGTCAGACACATGCGTCAAAGGGATTTGCCAGTGACAAAATCAATCACGTCAAAAAGCAGAAAACTGTTCTCTTCTAGGAAGTGAAATTTGTATCTCAATAACTTGTAGCGTTTAGAAGATATTAATGTTCAAAGAAATGCAACTTTTCTCAAGATAAAGTGCATTATGGGAAATCTGTGAGGTATTCGCAGCACATTAATTTGACAAAGCATTGGATTTCTTTATGATATTGGCACTGCTGTAGGGAATATTTAGCAACTTTGTTATGCCTTAGAAATTGTGTAGATTTATGTTCAATCTACATGGAAAGATATTCAAATAGGCTATTCCAACAAAATCATTAAATTTCAAGGACAACAGGCATTTAATTACAAAGTAAAGCAAAAGAAATCTGAGGCAATGTGCCCACTTTACATAACGTTCTGTGACCTTGATGAGAACTGGAGGTATTTTTTGACAAAAATAAGTACCGTAGTCTTTAATATTATATATCTCGAGTTACGAAAAGAGTATTGCTGCGGGGTTTAGATGGTGTGAACTGACATTTTGTTTCTCTTTCACATGACATGGAACCCTTGTGAAAAGCCACTGGAAAGCGCCTTTAACATTATGTTCTGGTGTAAGTCGTGTTCAAGGATTAAGATAAGCAGATTAACTTACAATAACAAACATACTTGATCAATACTTCCATATGAAATGTTGCAAATTGACCCCTATTCAACAGAGGACTCATAACTTACCTTGACAGTGAAGTAACTTTCAGCCCGGTAGATTCTCCTGTTTCGGGGAAAACGAAAGTTCTCCCAAATGGGAAAAACTTATGCAACACATTTTACAGGCTGCTAGCCTACAGAGACAAGGTTTAATAGGCACAAAAATCGCTCAAGAACTTGCGTTTTTCTCCAAAAACGCCATGGTGAACAACCAATAATGACGTGATTTTTTGGGAAGCTATGACAGTTCACCTATCGAATATACATTTAACTCTATTGCATTAGTACGTTTTGAATTGTTTACGTTGTTATTGATGAATCAATAATATTTCGAAAAGGGGTGTGGTGGATGGTGTGAAACTTAATCGTAGGGTTTTTCTACCTTCCTTCAGACTTTAGCAAGCATTTCGAGTTGGGTAAAGACAAATTTGAAGTAAGTAATTGAACATGGTGTTCTCAACTGAGGAATTAAGGTTATTGTCATTGTTGATCTTCTGTAGGCCTACATCATGTTTTGCACTCCTCATCTCCTCATTTACGGGACCGATCAAATGTCGTTTAAGGCAATCCCCAGGCTAACTATTTTCTTATCGCTCAAACCCAATTCTGCTAAAATTACCTCGATTCATTTTGTTCCTCGTTGCACCTTCCTTTGTGACATGGCCGGAACGACAGGGACCGCGATATTCAAGAGTAATAGCACTTCCGACGTCGTTACATGAATGACGTTCCATAAGGCATATGTTTTTGTACGTTCGTCCATTCGAGCCACAAACACTTGACTGTAGTTCATGTCTATTACGTATAGTACATTCTTTAAAGCTATATTTACACATTGATGTCAACGTCCTTCTTCTTTGGTTTGATCCATCGCTGTTGCTGTGGCAAGTCTCTGAAAATCAAAGAAGAAAAGTCATCGCTACTATGTGTATCGTAACCAGGTGATATTTGTCAGAGAGTACCTGGCTGAGAAATGTGGCGCAGTGGCAGTTTTGCCCCAGTAAAATGGTATAAACATTCAACAGGCTACATCAAAACATTTTGCTGAAAAGTGGGTCCATTATGTTCGCAAAGTGAGTGATTTTTAAAAGTGTCTGTCAACAGAAGTCTTTTCTCTGTACTTTTCCCAGTGAGCTGTTCTTCTATAATCATCTAATATAGTATCCAAGAGGTCCGGGGGTAGCGGGTCTAGGCTGGAACAGGATGTTTTACCTCGTGCTAACAGTAGGTCCATGATATTGTGCATAAATTAGTTGTCTTCCATATCTTGACTTCTTACTAAAATTGCTTTTGTGGACCGAGTGCTTGAGAAACACTGTAACTTTCAGAACACCCCCGATCCTTGGCCTTGTGCTAGGCTATAAAGCGACAAGCAACTCAGTCAAAATGTACCAATTCCTTCCCCTAAAATTTTTCTGCTCTAAAAAAGATGGTAAGTTTCAACACGAAGAAAGTTGGCCCCTCAAAATTGTGCTATAGCTACCCTTTCATTTCTAATGTTACCCCATAAGTAACGTCTGGCCAACTCACTGATCAAGTTTGACCTTTTAACCTGTATAATGCATCAGAATACATTCTGTCGTTAACTCAAGACATGACCAAACTTATCAGCGTAGAGACGCCCCCTTTTTTCACACTGTGATCACACTGTACCTCGCAGCAAGTTGTGTTAGCCACCGGGGCTGCATAGCAGTCTGTATAGTAGTCTAAACAATGACGCTGACTGATCTCCAGCTCCCTACACCAGCGGGTCATAATACGTGCAGATAGAGTACATCTCATGCATAGGTAGAAGGACATTGCAAACACATTTTAGGCGATGTCTCCCATATATTTCTTAGAGAGCAAGTCAATGATAGTATTCATTCTACTGTAAGATGAAGAGGAGATAAATTCCCCATCTGGCAATCTTTAATGTGTCATGCTGTTAGTTTTCATCATTACACATGAAGGTAACTATGGAAGCAGAAAAGATCTAAAGTAAGTTTCACCCATGATATTGAAAAGAGGAACTTGTGATTTTGTTAGGGAAGATCGGGAGTTGTCATGGCAAATCACGCTTGGGGTGCTAAAGGATGTATAGAAACGAAATCAAAAGAAGTTATACAAGCAGTTATTATAAGTTCAGGGTAGGCTGGGGGGAGGGGGGATGAAACAGGGTAAGCAAGTAGGCCTACAGGCTAAGAGCTTACAAGTCTCAGTCTTCCATTGAGTTTGCGTCATTAGAGAAGCTGGTTGTGTTTGCTTTAACCAGAGTCGACTAATTGAGGTAGTCAAATAAGTCATGCACTAAAATACTAAATTCACCAAAGATATTTGATATAGGACACTCGAACAACGCCCTCACGAGGTCAATACGTCATAATTGAATTGAATACGAAGTGGATCATGGAGTTTGGGACTAAATCAACTAGAACAGGATGTTTTTCTCAGAACCAATTTAATAATGTTAGTGATAGTTTATCACAATTTAAAATACAACCACAGAACGACCTTTTTGAGAAATAAAATTATATAACGATTCTGAACCACAGATAAACATTTTATTATAGGTGTAAATTAGAGCAAGTACCGCAAAATGATGCATCAAATCGCAACACTTCCGGAAAAAATAAGGTACTTAGCCTGCCTACGTATATACGGAAATCAATTGGTCCACACGGAACCACCCGTTAAACTTTTGTACGGCCAGGTAAAAACAACACAAATTGACAACAATTACAAGTGACAAGCGATTGGTAAATCTAACAGCGCTTGCTACTGTCACCATTCCAGCACGTCTTGTAACACTTTCTGGGATCAGTGTTATTTCTATCTCGGGAGAATTGTATATTTAGCACGATCGCGATGTCAATCGAAAGGCGTCTCCTTAGGTTGTCCTTTGTCACTCTTTACTTGTGGTAAAGAAAGTTTGAACAAGCAAAAATTGCTAGTCCAGACATTACATATAAATAACATATTGCTTTAGGGTGTAATGGCCGGTTTATATATCAGTATAGCGCACTGTTCAACTCTAAGCTATGTAGGTGATTGTCCCTGAAGAGCAAAAGGTGATCAATATAGTTCTTATGGCTTTATAGCGAGTGAAAACTTGGAACGATAAACCGGCCTTGAAAGAGGGAGGGATGCTCTCGACAGGGTCTACCATAGGAAACAAATTTGGAGTTTACACAAGAGCAAGTGTACCCTTGTGAACCGAGGTATGGAGTGCTTCCATGGTATACCTCCCTCAAGACTGTTCACAACGCTGTCCAACAGATTTCGAACTGTTGAGCATGCCACTGACTGTAGGGCCACTTTAAAGGCAGCGTGTTAAAGGCAGTATGCAGTCCCCCAATCAGAGTGAGTGTATCCTGTCACTCTAGTTCATGACTGGCCTATTTTGATCATGTGACAATATTTTTGTTGGTAAATTGTGAAATTCAAGGAGAATTTCTCCTTGCTTTACCTATTGTTTGTAAGAGTTATGTTCAAAACATCTTCAGAGGTGCTTGTAATGCAATAAGAGGAGATCTGCAAGAGTTTGCCGATTTTTCAAAGAAAATTTTGGGGCGACTGCCTATTGCCTTTAAGGTAGGTGCATGGGAATGTGGGAGGCGTTTCCCAGGGAGTGGCGGAGTGTTTTTTTGTTTTTATTCGGCCTAATTTACTCTGAAAATAAGTACCAGTGCCCTGAAATCCCAGACCCACGGCTGTTTCGTACCCAGAAGATGTTTAGAGTAGAAATGAATCGACTTGTGGATAAAAAGATGCAATTATATGAAGAGGGAAATTGAAAATGTCAAACATCAAAAGCAAGCGTACGAAATCTTCTTGCTTCACTATGACCATGTAACGCACCACTACAGGGAGGTTCGATGCTATTATTAAGAACATCAGTGAAGGATTGGGCTAGGATGTTTATGACTACAGTGTAATAGGTTAATTAAGTCTGACTACAGAATCAACATGGTTGTGGTAAAGAATCAGGTAATGGGAAAGTCCTTACACATTTGCAAGGAAGTCGTGATCATTCGTGCCATATGTGTTTGGGTGTACTGTATGCATATGTGCATGTGTTTATACATGTGTAAGTGTACGTGTGGGTGGTAGCCTGGATCCAATTTTAGGAGGGGCGGTTGCAAGAATCTTTTGGATCGATCGTAGATTTACCACTAGATATTATATCATACAATGTTTAATGATTATCAGCTTCAACAGGAACCCATTCCGTACCAAATGAATAAATAGGCCTGGATACAAACAAAATGTGGAAAAAGAAGGCTATCATACAAAATTGTTCTTGTTATACTTTTTGGTATTTATATTTTACCTCCACTGCTCTCCCTTGCTATACTAGTACCAGCTGAAGTTGTCATTTGTCAAATATAGATGACAACAGGGAAGGGTAATCCGTATCCTGTCCTTTCGATCTTGCGGCTACATACATGTACTTTGAGGGAATGATTGGTAGATCGGTTATCTAGATCGTTCAACATGAAAATAATACAGGAGTTGGGAAATTCGGTACTTCCGGTCAGGTCACAAGGTCAAGTGTACCATGACAACGGTAACGTATTTAGCTCTGGTGCTCAGCATGCAACACCCGCGCTGGGACACTGTAAGCGTGGTACACTTAACCTTTGACCCATTCCCATATTGCATTACGTGGAAACATTTCCCAACTCGTCTATTGTAGTAATTGCTCTCTTATTGAAGAACATATGCTTTGGCAAACCGTTGTTAACCGATCAGCCGTCGACCGTTTGTGCCTTTTCTCTGCGTAAACCACAAAACCACCGGTTTAAACATGTCCACTCAGCATTATCCTCTTGAGACACATAATTGATAATCATGTAATGATCGAATTGAATTGACAGCTGTGGAGATAAATTACGCAGAAAAACACTTTGAGCAGTTGAGGATCTCTTTTCGGTGCATTTTTTTTCCATTTCCAACAAAACTGTGTCTGGTTCATATTAGTGTGTTACCCGTCGTCTGCCATTGAAAGTTACCGCCTTCACTGTTTGGCATCTGCAGTAAGGAATTAAATGGTCATATGATCTGAGCCCTAATACTGGCTGGGTTTTCCAAACACTGTTTTTATATTTGTATACGAGAAAGATTGACCACCGAGTCTGCACATTAGTATACCCCTGGACAATTCAACCACTTGTTCACATGGCTAATGGTAGGGTACATTCACAACGTTGATGGTCTTGCTTTGAGTGACCATTGAGTAACTCTCCGTCGTGGTAACTCTATCGAGACAGTTACACTGAGTTTATGCAAGGTACAGTCAATGACCTCTAACTTGACTCCTTATGTGGAAAAGGTTTTTGAAAAGAGTATAGGAAAGGTGGGGTCACTGAAGTTGTACCATACCTCCACCTAGAGGTAGCGGGGAAGATCTTAGGAAAGTGTCTTCCTGGATCATTGGTTTTGTGCGAATCTTAAACAAAAGTTGATGGATTTTGTAAGGGGTGAGGGATTTTTGTAAGGGGAAGGTGACTGAGACCATTGAGTCTACGTATGAATCCAACTTTCTGGTCCACGTGATAACACTACACACAGCACAGAAGTTTGATCTTGCTTCGTGTGAGAAATAAGTAGCAAATCGTGCAAGGTTCAGTCAGTGCGGGCCCTTTTCATGGCCGAATCCAACTGTCGAACGAGGTTTGAAAAAAAATATTTGCACCTAAATATATGAAGATGTACAGTATACGCAAATACGTAGGCTACATGTTTGCAAAATTTAAGGGAACTTTCTTCCCGTAAAGTGTTCGTTACTCATCAATTCTTTAAGAAAAATCATGAGTTTTTGATGAGGGGGGTTGTAGGAACTTTTGAAGGAAGGGCGATAGCACCACCATCTACTCCTCGTATTTCCTTGTTGTCTGACTTTTGTATCTATGTTCTGCTTGGTTCCCATTTGTATGTTAGTGGTGTTTCAGACCAGTTAACTCCATTGACCCAGCGTCATATGTTGCCATGTTGTTTTTCCTTGAGTTTTCGGATTACAACTTTACCGGTGTTTGGAACCAAGAGCAGGTATAATTAAGCAGGGGCCCGGCTTTGGCCTCCACAGACTTGCGGAGCAAGCCCATAGACGAGGGGCACCAGAGGGTCACCCCCTTAGAAAATTTTTGCCCCTAGAAATTAAAAATTACTATTGCCGCATGCGCTTTATTATATCGCGCCCACTCCCTTTAAAAATCCCCCCTGGATGGTACCTTGCCCCTTCAGTATTTTCAATCTGTCTACGGGTGTGTTACAGAGGTCCGTATGCTACGAAAGTGAAAGTTCTGCTTTTGGGGGGTCTTTAACTGGAAAAGTCTTATAAACAGCCCCTCCCTCAGCACAAAATAAATTCTAGCTTTTGACCATCGAACCTAGGAAGAGATTTATCATAGACAATTACTTAAACTTACTACCCGGCACCCAATGTACGTACCCAATCAAAGTCTGAACCGTATATGACCTTTTCGTGTGACGCAAAAATTAGGCCTATTCACTAAAAACCAAAATTTACATCGACTCAGAAATAAAAAACACCTTCGACGTGATGAACTTTTGAGTGGCCTTACTAAAAAAGATAACTTCAAATTCAATTTAGTCATGTGGGGTTTTTCGGGGGGGGTAGCCGATCGACGGAATTTTGCCGGAAAAAAATTAGTACCCTAGAAAATTGCCCGATTTTTTCAAATGAATTTGCCAGAGTAATAGGTTTGCCGGAACTCTGGAGGTGGGTGAGGCCGGGCTGCCACTCTGTTCTCCCCAGCTCGTACGCAGCATGAATTTGTGGAACACAATTATGGGGAACAACCTGTTTAGGCTATATAGTCTAGGTTTAATGAGAAGGTTGATTTATATTTAGGGCATACACCTTTGTACAAATTCTCCTTTACTTTCTCTTGCTGAATAACTCCAAGTTCACCCAGCCTGACTAGCGTCCATGTACTGTAGGGCCTCCTGCTAGTCTTCCTGTAGCTGCCTGATCACATGCCGACCCTAATACAGTAAAAGTAGGCCTATAGCTTCATGACTGATTTGCCTCAGGCCACAAAGGCGAAAGGGCGACGGTGATATTATTCCATGTTTTCCTGTAATAAATAGGCCTGTCTGCATAGTGTTACGCGACGTAAGCTCATTGTAATTTTCTATTGACAACTTACCCGAGCTAGTCGACTGCCTCTCGCCACCGGTACCGGGCAAACTTCCATACGCTACTACACACAACGCGAGCACCCGATAAATTCCCTCCTTCTTCATAACGAACAAAAGTGCTATAGATATTGCCACCAATTACTTGATGCCAAACTCAAAATAATTCCCCGGTGTTAATCTCTTCGGTACAGGGACTTCTCGTAAGTTTTGTGACTCACTCGTCTAGACGTTAGTTCACACTGTATTCACTTCGGTTGCCTGACTCATCACCAGGGCAATTCGTCTATTTTCGAAGGAATATTGTGACAACGAAGCTTCGCTATGCCTGATTGGGCTACGTCGGCAGAATCAGTACGGATCTAAAATGCGGAGTTGTGATATTATTGTTTCTTTTTCTCTCTCAAGGTTAATGTGTTACACCACAAACGGAGAACAACACTGTTATTCTCTGCCTTTTGATTTTTCTTTCAAGTTACACAAACAAAAATGTCCACAAAGTCCATTCCATGCAATACCTACAACCACAACACTGATGAAGAATGCTTAATTAACAAAGGTGGACGAGGTGATAACTACTTGCTCAGATAAACATTCTCTTTTCTGAGTGGTTTCCATTCTTTCTTCGAAACAGTTATATACGGATTGTTAACGGATAAGTTCCCCCATTGTCTCGTACTTGTGGTCCGTTTGTGGGATTTCTTCCTTCTAACCTCAACTCTAATAGCAGTTAATATCACATTCTGTCAATCAACAATCCTCCTTCACGATGGTGATTCTTCTGCGTCACGGTCATGAGAGTTTCAGAATCATAACAAAACAAGTGCCAACTTCCTCACATCAACTCACTTGCAGGCAACCTGCCTTGCTGCTTCATGTACGAACACGGATTTTTTTTTGTAATTTACTATGTGTGCTATCATTGGTGGTGAGGAATGGCATTACCGAGTCAAGACCAGGCAGACCTGTAGAATCCACCGACCGGGGTCCGAGTCCACATCCCATAGAACTGGTATTGTTTAGGCCAATTAGGTGTTCCGTACGAGAAATACTTGGTACTATGATCGAGCTTGCTGAACTTTGACGAACATGAGTGCTCGGACTCTAGCTACACTTGTTACAAACATAACCAAGGGAAATAAAACTAAATAAGGATCGATGAAAAACCTATTACTAATTAGAAAAAAAAATCAGTTTAATGTTGGCTTCAATCCACTGTCTGATATGAGAATGCTGCAACTTTGTTGAGCATTATAGACATAATTTTCTTCATATATGTTCCTCGCCAGAGTAACTACAGCTTGCGGGAAACATCATAGGGTGTAAATTACCTACCAACGATGCAGCAAAGATCCACTCCCCCCTTTTCTGAGTGACTTAGCCCTCGGTATTTAATCCAGAATTGCTATCCAAGTAACAACTCCCTGGTTAATCCACACCTGGTCAATTTACAGATGCACCCATTGGTACAAGGGATCGCTGAAATTTGATTACAGCTCAGCCATAGAATGAATTGAAACTTAAAAAAGTACGTTATGATACTAAGGATGCATCCCCACCCAGAGACAAACACACGCTATGCCTACATCGCTGGAAGATGGTCTTTGAAAAACAATAGTAGAAGAATAGTAGCCTATGTACACTTGGCCAGTGTTAAAGGCCTGTGGACATGTTACACCTGCCTAATTGATGTAGAAAGTGTTAAAAACATTAGAAACAGCCATAATTCTCATCAAATTTCATCCAAAATTGACCATTTTACATCATGTTTACTGTTCTTACACTTATTCATGAATAAACATGAGCTACATATTCAAATTTGTGACATGGAAGGAGGGACTCATGAGGTATGTGCCTTGTTATCCACCGATTTACTTTTATTTTTGAAACTTTAACCCTTAAATACATCTCTTACTTTTGCTTCTTTTTTAGGAGGTTGCACGCTTGGTTCATTTTAAGGATGTAGTAGATGATTAAATAACCGACGCACCCACTTGGTGTTGCTTTTCCATCTTTTTTCCCCGATAGTTCACCCCCGCCATATTTTCTTTCGATTACATTAATAACTTTAGTGTGGTCTGTGAATCATATATATATATATATATATATATATATATATATATATATATATATATATATATATATATATATATATATATATATATAAACTGAAGAATGGTGGGAAGCGGACACAGTCGCGTATTTTTTTTTTGGTCAATTTAATTGAGAAATTTACCGTCAGGTATTTGAATTAAATTGACCAGTTCTTCCAGCAGAATTCCGATAACTCAGTTGGTAGAGCGTACTGCAGTTGAGCAGTAGGTCGTTGGTTCAAACCCAGCCCGGACCTCAGTTTTTCATCATTTGGTGGTATCGTCTTTCTTACTAAGGCAAAGGTTGCCAATGTTAGACGCATATTCCACCGCTTCCCACCATTCTTCAGTTTCTATATTTAGAATCGCAACGTCAAATCTACACTTCCATATATATATATATATATATATATATATATATATATATATATATATATATAGGTCAAAGTTCTGCGTAGCACTTATGAAGTAGGTAGGTAAAAATGAAGTAGTAAATAGTGCTAAAAGTTTGTGAAACATTCCACGACGTTTCGGATTTAAGCCCTTCATCAGGTGGCAAAAATGCAACTGATCGTTGACACGGCCAAACGTACAATTTAAAAAATACGCAATAAAATTGGGCACGGTAAAACTCGGCTAGGATAACAGACAGTGTTAAGTGGTTACCACAAGTCAAAACAATGCAGGAATTGCTGCGTTATAACAGTTCAAGTCTAACGTTCAGACCATGTGGGGACAGGGTTCCAAGTTTCATGATTAGGCGGTTTTCGGCAGCTAGGCGGTCATGATCGGAACCTCGACAAGAGATGGCCGCCGAAACCATCAAGTCACGGATCGAGCATGTTGACGGGGGATTGAAGTGTGTGGCTACCGGGAACCCTGGGAGGGTCTGTTTGATTGACCTCAGGTGCTCGGTGACTCGGTCAGCAAGACGACGTTTTGTTTCTCCCACGTACAGTATATTACAGCGTTTACATACGAGAACGTAAACAACATTGGCTGAAGTACAGGTAAAATGCTGATGAACGTTAAACAGGTTGTTGTTGGGACCTACAATGGAAAGGTTTTTGTCATAACTGACCACCGGGCAAGTATTGCATCTCCGACGGTTGCAAGGAAAAGTTCCTGGGGTGTTAGGCACTACTGCTTGAGGTTGAGAGGCACGGACCAAGTGCTTAGATATGTTCCTTTCAATTCTGAATGCTGTGTTGGGGGGTTCAGGGAAATGGTCACGGGTAGATGGGTCATGACGGAGGGCCTCTACATTCCTGTAAATGGCACGTTCAATGGGAGTTACAGATGGGTGAAAGGATAGGACCAACGGGATACGTCTGGTGGGTGTATGGTCAGTTTTGGGGGCAAGGGCAGAGGCTCTATCAATTCCTTGTTTGCGTTTCAGGGCATTAGAGAGCACTCTTTGTGGACCCATCCACCCGTGACCATTTCCCTGAATATATATATATATATACATACATACATACATACAGACAGACAGACAGACAGACAGATAGATAGATATCCCCAAAGCGGCATTCATTTATTGAGTTGCGGCAGTTTGTACGTACGCGCAGTGATTGTGACGTCGCCGCCGTGTCTTATACTAGATTATTGCACGAAGGATAACACACGACCGTAATGATAGTGCCGAATCACCCATGGCATGTGACCACCAATCCTCCAATAAAATGTAGAAAAATAAATAAGTTGTTTTATAATAGATACTAACCAACGACCATGGGTTAGTATATATTACATAACACCTTATTAATTTCTCTACATCTGACGGAAAATTGGTGGTCACATGCCATGCGTGATTCGGCACTACCATCACGATTGTGGTGCTCGACCGTGGGTTATTATATACTAACCCAGCGCTTCTCAACCTTTTTTAAATCAAGGACCACTTTCACTCTCAGAATTTTTTTGAGGCCCACCTTACAAAAAGTGTATTCTTTTTCTTAACTTTTTATTTTTTATGGCGGATCTTACGGCCCACCTGTGAGAGCTTCGCGGCCCACCGGTTGAGAAGCGTTGTACTAACCAACGGTCGTTGGTTAGTATATATTAACCCACGGCAATGACGTCAGCGATCATTGCGCGGGGTACGTATACAGCTAGCTATGCCGCGCCGAGACTCAAGAAATCCTTACATTGCATATCGTGCGTTTGTTCAATAGTGTTGGACTTATCACCTAATGTTGGATTTATTGGATTTACTGTTGATTTGTACTACTACTAAATGAAAGCAGGTTTCGCAGGAGAGTTCCAGAGAACATTTGAATGTAAGTATATCCTAGTCCTATTTTTTCACATAGGCTAGGACTGCCTTTTAACGTTAGGCCTAAGTCATGCCGTATCCTCTGCTGGAATCAAATTTTGACAAACATACATAGGGCCTATATACAGGACGTTAGGTGTTATATAAAACAAATAATGAATGTTTTCCATACAATACAATTCATACAATAGTATGAATAATTTCATTCGTTGAAAGATTTAACGATCTATTCAACTCGGCTTCGCCTCGTTGCATAGAACGTTCCATCTTTCAACTCATGAAATTATTAATCGAAGCCACAGCTTCGATTGTAGGGATTGCTCTACTGGGAAAAAGTCCAAATTGTTGTCCTCTCTCGCTGAGACAGTTAAAGATACGACTTCCGTGGAAAATGTACAGCAATAAATAGCAAATTTGCTGTGCAGTTGCGTCAGCTTAAAGGGATTGAGCAGTCCCCCAAGAAGTCCAAAAGAGTATGCTGCCACCACTTAAAAGTTTGTCATAACTCCACCTCCTTTTTTAACAGAGACACCAAAATACAAACAAAGCAAAAAGGGTGTTACTACAGCCAGGGTCGAGTGTCCTTGGTTGCCCAGCTCCAGACAGTGACCAATTAGAGCAGTTCTCCCTCCACAACAGAATAAGAGCTTGCTGTCCACACACACCAGCTCCCCAATGTAACCTAACACCAAAATCAATACAAACGGATCATCATTGTAATGGGTACATGTACATCGTACAGTTATGTTGGTTCAACGGGAGAAGGTATGGGAAAACGTCGACTATTTGCAACTTGAAAGCAAAGGCGGGATTACGGGGGGGGGGCAAGCGGGGCACTTACCCCCTTTTTTCCAGAGCTTCAAAACTAAAAGTAATAAAAAAAAACTGATCGAAAGTAAGCGAGACCAGAGAAATTATCAGAGAAATTTCAATAGCCTGTTATGATTAAATTTTGCAGTGTTTAAAGAAGGAAAATATTATTATCAAAAGCCATAAAAGGAAAACTTTTCTCGGCGCTCTCCGCGCACACCTCCAGAGAAAACTGACTAAACAGTTAAAAATGGTGTCTGGCACCGCAAAATTTCTTTCCTCCTACCTCCACACGATTATGACTTGAGGCTCTAAAATAAGGGTCACTGTAATTACTAATTGTACCTGATAAAATTCACCATGTATAGGCAACCGCAATTTTCGAAAAAAAAATTGACGTGCCTCCCATGTGCCTTCTATAAATAGATGTCTCATTAGTACTGCTGTACTGCTGTGCCCAGGAAAACTTTGGTAGGATTGCCTCGTAACGTTATTACTTCCTGTAGGACAGGTTGCAGGCCCGTAGCCAGACAAGGTGCTGAAGGGGGGCGAAAAAGCTTCTAGGGGGAGAAAAAATTTCCAGAGGGGGCGAAACATACTAAAATGCATTACGGCAATGCTAATTTTTGATCTTCTAGGGGGCGAAAAATTTTCCAAGGGGAGTTTAGCCCCCCTTGGCTACGCGCCTGACAACTTGATTAAATTACCATTTCCAAATCCCTCGCTAAATCTCTCGCTGTTCAATATCCTTACCACCTACCACCATCCTCAGTAAATGACTGACGGTTACTTACTTAAATTTGCGATCATCATATGAAAATTATTTCATTAGCATTTCAAATTACACCTTAAAGAAATAGGATTTTCTCAAATAAAAAATGGTCCAGAATGGCCGCGAAAGCCGTCAAATTTAGGAAAGATTTCTCTGGGAGGACCCTAGGTTCCAACATCCTGTTCTATGGAAAGAACAGGCACCTGGGAAAAGGAGGAAAATTTTTATGCAATAAAATACTGCACTTAAAACTAAGGAAAAACAATGGGCTACAATTAAATGTCTCAACGCTGATTTCTTCTGCGCGCTACCTGTAGAACATCCTGCTTTTCATACCTTTATACAAACTCTTCTATTAGGCCTATCACTGAAACCATCAATCCCCCCCCCCCCATGGCCGTATACAGCGTAGGGGAAGTTCCCCCTCCCCCCAGAAATTTTCAAAGCAAAATTTTTATCACCCATCCATCTGTGTAAATTTACCGACTCTTTAAAAATGGTTTAAATGTGTAAGACACGGAAAGTGTCATTTTCGGTACCGTTTTAAGGGACAGGCGATCAACGAAGGGGGTAAGAGCCCTCTCCTTGGGGATATTTTTCTTTCTTAGCATTTCTTTTACTCATATTACTAAAAAGTCTAAAAATGAGGTTTTTTTCAGCGCACTTCGCGCGCACCCATTACTAGATCTCCCATTCTTAAAATTACTGTTCCATGGCCCCTGGAGATCCTAAAATAATCCATTCTTCCCTACTTCCTCAAGCCCTCAGCATTTTCGATCCCATACGACTGGTAGTCTCATGGAGTAGGAATATAATTAAAAAAGTCAAATTGTGGTTTTTGTGGTAGGCCTATGTTAATTGCTCACCTTAAGTCATTTGAGTGAAGTTGAAGCTAAAATACATTATTTTAATGCCTAAAATTTAGTGAATACCCCAGAGCTAATAGGTACATAAAACGCGTAGTTAGCAAACGGCAAAACATGGAGTTACCACACGGACGACAAACACGAACTATAGTGACCACCAAAACACACTGAACCAACGATTAAATCAAAGTTATGAGGTGTTATATTATAAAACAAATAATGAATGTTTTTAGCTCTCAATCATCATTCCACAAACCGTTCGGGAAACATTTCACAATTCAGTTTTGATTATATAGGGCTTGGGAAACTCAGCCTGCTAGGACTATAACCACCCCTCCCGCAGGCTACGGTCCTGTTGAAGCCTCAACGAAGCTACCAAATGAATATAAAGGCTGGACAGTAAAGTTGCGTTCGATCGGCATACGTGACGCTACCGATCAGCTGCTGTCAATGTAATTCAAGACAGCTTCGACCCCAGTATAGCTACGATGCTAGTGCGATGCCCAGTCTTTGCAAACATCTGCGCACTTCTGTGCATCTATATAACAATAATTCTGTGTACCACATTTAGTCTTTCCGTGCTTTAGGAGTTCAATATATATTTGTTTCCTCACATGTATATTTACCTCTTTGTTTTTAACGTACTTATGGACAACTTGAGTTACAACGTCAACGGAAATATTGGCTGCACACTTTTCCATGACCTAGAATAAGCTGAGCTGTGGCAACGTTGTTACTCTTGTTATCGTGCGATAGTATGAATAATTTCATTCGTTGAAAGATTGAACGTTCTATTCAACTCGGCTTCGCCTCGTTGAATAGAACGTTCAATCTTTTCAACTCATGAAATAATTCATACTATCGCGCTCATAAACATTCATTATTTGTATAATAATTCCAGCTCTTTCTGAAATACGGACGCACTTACATCTGTGAATAAGCCTGGGCATAAACCGTTCTAAATTAGCTGCATTCGTAACAAAATACGATTCATGTAATCGGGAACAGCTTCATTACGAATAGGATTAAAAAGCTTAATAACATTATCGAACTATTTTGAAATTCGACTTTAAACTGTTGGATTCTTACATAAAACAGGCGGATTCAATGTCACACTTGAAATTTAAACAAATAAGGCAGTTTTTGATGGTATTCATTATGGGACCATTTTTCAGTTCTAACGACCCCCCCCCCCCACCTCAGATACAGAGTTCCCTTCAGGCTAACTCTCCAAACTATAAAGCCACGCTCCCCTGAGACAAAAGGGCCTGTAAATGAATATAAATATACGCCTATGTGGAGTTTTATTAAAATAGCCTATGTAAATATAATTTCCTCAGTACTTTCATGATCTTGACTCTTTGTCGCTTGTCTGCTGGAATCAGATTAAATTAGAATAATTTAAGGGCCATTAAATTTACATCGATTTTCTAGCAACTTTTACGGGTTTTCTACCTGTAAGCTTCCTTTGAGAAGTACATTTGAAGTAAACGATGTTGCAGCTGTCCCATTATGCAGACATGAGCCGTTTCTCCCAGGAGGTACAGCTTGTCGACGATTTGTAACTGCCAAGGGACGAAAAAGTGTCAAAGAAGTAGGTCACTGTTAGAGTTAGAGAAAATGGACCGCTAATCATATTCTTTCGAGATTCATACCCTTCCCCCTCCCATGTTGGCCACTTTATTACAAAGTGTTCACGCTATGCTTTGCTCCTTGCACCAAAAGTTCTTGTACAGTATTTCCTAGTGACATCAATAGACCGTTATTGGATAGGCTGTAAATGTAGCTTCGAGCCAGCTTACATAGATAAGAGACCATCATCATGTCACGACATCTTTCCTAATATATCTTCATTTCATTGTTCCAGGTTACATAGAATGAAAAAGAGAGGAGTACAACAAATTGGGAAGAGGACTATTCTCTTCGATTTCAAATTACCCCCTCCCCACACAGTCAGGGTCAGGCCCCTGTTCCCCTTCTACTATCTTAATGTCATTTTGAAGTTGGTGACGTTTATGCTACGGGTTGTCCCATCTGAAGATACTCACATTTCTACAGGTGACGTCATCATCGTTTGAGCTTTACATACACGGCAACTTTGCTTATATTAAAGTTCCTGTGTTGTGATGACTCATCTCATAAACAATCATCCTTTGCCGTTTAAAGCACTCAATTATTGTTTTGCGTTTCTGACCCTTTACACCTATGATGATAATAAACGCAATCATATTTCAGGTGTCTACCTGTTTTTGATCTGAATTATTTCCGAAGAGGTCAGAGTGGTGAGATGTGGGGGTGTATAGCCTGTTTTTGCTTTTTGACGACATTCGATGCTTGGCAGGAATAGACTCCTACAAAATATATAGCCTATCCTTAGAGTTTGAAAATGATATCTCCTGATGGGAAAATTTCTGTTGACTTTTCAGTTTACTTAATTAGCTGTGAAGGACATGTCACTACATTGACCTGATTAAAGAAATATGTGCCAACTGTCTTTGCGAATGAAGAAGGCACGACACCCTTCAAGCAGTCTGGTTTAAATTCTCTGTATAGTCAACAGGTCAATGACGTAATCATGAAAAAAGAACTTTGTGCTTCATGTTCAGAAGCACCCCCACAAATTATCCAGGAACACCCCATTTCTTTGGAGCCCTACTTTTCTCTCCATTTTCGTACCATATCTTGTAGCCTGTGCCCCTTACCCGGCTAGTTCTCCCACTGACCTTGTGCACCATGTTCCCCATGACCCTTCATCTAACCAACACTCCATGCTCTAACTTTCCTTTCACTGTTTAGTATCTTCTACCCTACAGGTACATATCGTGTTTATTTGCCAAACCAACTCATTTGCCCATAACGGTCAACGCACGCGTCACGAGGCTAAGGTCGAGATATAAACGACCCCTTTTTCTCCGTTTTAAACATAGTTTGTTAAATACACCTTTATTTTAATTACAGGTACAAGGATTAAGCTTAAATGGAGTTTTAATGTGTTAGAGGGGTACTGAATCCAAGCACCCTTGTAAAATTTGCCCTTAAATCAGATGTGTGGTTCTCGAGATATAAGCAGATGAAGATGTTACATTTTCGAAAAAAAATTGAACTTTAGAACCATTTTCTCCTCTGTAACTGTACGGTCAAGTGGTTAGAGCATCCGACTTGCAGCCGGAAGGTCTGGAGTTCGACCCCTGGCGGGGTCATACCAAAGACTTTAAAAATGGAACCTACTGCCATTGTGCTTGGTGCTCAGCATAAGCAATGGAGTATAGGGAAAACAAGGCAGTGTACCACAACTGGAAAAAATGGCCGTGGCCATCCCGACTTCAACCAATTGGTTAGAAACTGAGCCGTAAAACCTCATCTAACTCTAACTCCTCTATAACATTAATGTTATCGTAATGTGGATGCATGAGAGGCATAGGAACTTTATAAACTTCAAATTCCCTTCGGGAAGCTAATTTCCCTATTAACCTCAATGTCAAAACAACAGATTGAAAGAAAACAAAGCATTGCCCATCAAAGTCATAGGCATAGGAGCCTAGTTTGATTTAGGGGGGCTGTAACGACGTGCCCGAAAAATGTGACCAAAATTTTTCGCACTCTTCGCACACGAGCACAACTTTCTGTATTGTGTGTGGGGGGGGGGGGGGGGATGAGGAGGCAGATAACGTGTTTGCCCAAACTATACCCTCCCCTTCGAGAAATTTTTTGTTAAGTTTAGGTGACCTAGATGGATTTGGTGTTATCCTTGAAAAAAAAAAACGTTTGAACTGTACTATACTTTAATAATGATCAAGAAATGGAGTGCAAACGATGACGAATGCGCGCGAAGCGCGCTAAATTTTTGCATGACATATCATTTCTATGACAAAACTTACATCTGCATCGAAACAGTTTCCTCAAAGAAACCTATCTACAAATCACAAGGCGATTCTTCTACTTGATGATTCGTACAAAGCTTTTAACTTTTGCTGCTGTGTTTCTCTGGGAGTTGTTATCACAAGGTAGTGATAATAAGGACAATATTGAGGTTAGGTCTAAAGAAAACTCTGATAGTTTGAGAACCATTTGTGATAGAATATGATGAATAGAAACATGATTCAGTCGGAAACACACCTCACCCCACTACTACAAGGATAAAGCTTAAACGCCTTTGGGGTGATTCAATGGGGGCATGCACTCCGTTCCTCCATGTCACTGAGGCATGGAGTATAAACCCGTGGAACTTGCGAGCGTAGCTGGCCAAAATTATGCGTAGAACCCATTACCGTTGAAAAATGTGCATGTGACTGAGACAGTGTTAAAGAATATAACAACAGAACTGAAGATAAAAGTGCGCAAAGCGCACGACAAGTTTGGTAATCTGGGAAAGATCTTTAATAGAAAACTATCAAAATACATCCATTATACGTTTAAAACGACACCTCACCGTTACCCTGCTGACAAAGGATGGAGATATACCTCTAATTTTCGGATCAGTGTCTTGGCCAGAAAACTTTCATGCAATTTTATTTCCCTAAAATATAATTATATATATAATTATAATTATAAATATAATTATATAGTGCGAATCGTGACAAGGGTACGCAAATTTGCATTAGGAATCATTTATTTCCATGATAAAAGTTGCATGCAGACTCTGCACCTAAAAATGCGTTTGCCAATTACAAGGTGAACTTGATGCCTTGTCATCCAACAAATTTCATTAACATGAATTTGACAAAAGAAGAGGAAGGGAAAAAGAATTCCCCTGCTTTGCATTCCTGAATGCTGGGCTGCTCCATAATCACACCCATCAGCCTATGCACACCAGCAATCAACCTAATCGGGGGCAATGAAAATGTGAATACGTTTAAGACACTATTGATAACAAATAATCAATGACACTTAAAGCGCGCGGAGCGCGCGAAATTCTTGGTACTTTGCGAAGTGTTCATGAAAATGGTGTTCTGTGGTGCTAACGTAAAACACTGAAACAGGAAAACGTCTACGGCAGATGAGAGATAAATATGGAGCACCGCCTGTGTAAAATCTCTACTATAAAATTTTTTCTCGGGCAGGAATCACTGTTTTTATTTTACTGTTTTTAATTTTTTCGGGCCGGCGGTCGGGCATGCTTAGAACGTTAGTTTAAATTACAAATTTAACAAAACTTCATTATCGCAATTTTCTTCTTCCAGTTCCAGAATTTTTTTTATACTGCCCGAATTTTTTCACAGAAATATTTTTAGGGGGGCTGCAGCCCCCCCCCAGTCCCCCCCCGTCTCCTACGCCTATGATCAAAGTGATGAGATGATATACCATGCTTGCGTCAAAGTGACTTCAAGTCACAAACTATAGTAATTTCATTTGCCAATATCTCGAGAACTGTACATAGGAACTGAATGTTAGATTTAGTTCCTCTTTCACAATGTTAAAAACAAGTTTTTGCAAAGAAATTTAACGTTACCACTTCTTACATTTTTTGTGACGACTACCAACCCTCACCTCGATATATTCAGTGACACATATGAAATACATGAGTGTATTAACAACTACTGCTCCATGCCAGTTTGTGAAGGTAAATGTGCTCCATGTTTTAGAGCATTGTCACGATTTTGAGATTGCTTCTAGCGATTTAAGTCTTCTTGATGGATTAAAACTCCTACCTAACAACCTACAGAGGGCGGAGTCACTATACTCATGCCAAAAGTATTTTTCTCTGTGGCGTTTAAAGTGGAAGGTGAAACGTTAATACTTGTTCAAACCTATATACATCATCATCACTCACCGGCGTGTGAAAACAAAGGTCACATTACGGTAATGTCAAAGGCATTTGTATTGTTCTAACACCAAGCAAGACTTCTCATACTTTTAATCATCATGGGTTAAGGTGGGCGTACTTCAGGAAAAGTTCAGTTGTGTTGAAATATCTTTATTGAAAGGCAGCCAGCTTAGGTCACTTGGCGAAACGCCCATCTTATTAACTTATTTACTCTCCAAATCTATTTATTCTTATAATACTTTTACTTGATGGGCGTATTTTTTCTACCCACATATAGATGCGTCCTTCCTCTGTTCCTTAGCTCGTTTTATGATATCTAGTTTCGAATGTCGTGAGTTCAAGAAGTGATGGTGTGTCTATTGAAGGAGTTGCTTTTTTTTGAAGGTGTGCGGGGCACCCTGTACAGAATTGTTTTCTTAAAAGTGGGCGTATATGCGAATTCTGGTTCTGGTATTAGCCTCTAATTGACCTTCAAAAGGTAGCGGCGTTATGATTATCTGCCAACATTGCTTGGTTTCAGTCAGAGGTAACGACTTCAGTTCCACTAAGAAGTGGTGACCATAATTCATTTCCAGCAAGTAAAAGCAGTACATAATTTATACCCGAAATATACGTAATCAGGTGTGTATCCAAAAGGACGATGGGAGTGTACCCCACCCCTTTCGGCAGAGAAATTAAAAGAAGACAAAAGAGACATGTAAATGAAAAAAATAAATAATTTGAATGAAAAGCGGAAAGGTGTAAAATGCAAATATTGAAAGAATTTCTTACCATTTAAACACGACTATCGTTTCGGTTTACTATATGACAGTGAGAATTCATTTCATGATCTTATATAAGACTGGTGCATAATCGTGTCTTTTTAAATAAATGAATGTATCTTTTCATCACCGTACAGAGCTTCAAGGGGGCCTAGTCAAAAAGAAAGATGTAACCCATGCTTCAAACCAAGTGTGATATAAATAAGCAATATACATGATAGCCTATCTTTTATAATACTCAGTAATACTTCCACCGTACAATGTGATTAAGGAAATATAGTTCTCTTGTCAATGTAAACTAAATGTAGCCTATTTACAAAAACGATTTGATTTCTTTCTTCCAGGGGATCAGGGCCTCTTAAAGTTGGAAGTAACCCACCCCCGGCCCGGCGTGCTTAGCGCGCAATCATGCACGGTTCATGCATCACGCCTGATGGCCAATATAAAGACGATATTTGATGGAATTTTTCTGGCGAAAATTCTTATCCACAAACTAAAGGTACAACTCCTACCACGTCAGTAGAGACTGAGCCTCTCAAGCGGATCATGAAATACTGGAATCCTATTGGTAGTGTGCTGTTCATTATTTAAATTATACATTACTCTTTACATAACTATTTGCAAACATCCCCTTTTTGTTGTCGCTTCATGCGTTCCCATTATCAGTACATGGTGACTGTTTTACTAATTTATTTACAAAGAATTAGTATTCTAAAACATGCATCTTTGTTTTTTCTCTCTTACCTCGTACTTCCATGTTCATATACCTCTTATAACAAGCTGTTCCTATGAGTTTTCGTTCAAAATTGGTAAAAAGGTACGAGTTTTGTGGAGTACTTGGTGTCGGCTTCCAGTGTTATGTAGTCAGCTACAAGCTTCATGCCAGTGTCCCCATCATGAAATTACTCACGGAGCTTCAGGGGCTTCTTCGACCCCATTAGGGACTCTGCAGCAGGCCCCCGTACCCCACCACTTCTGGGGAGTGATCCGCGCTCCAACAGCACCAGCGAAACTGGAGACACATCATTATAGTTCCGTTCTTCGGAGACTTTCGAGCAGGACCTTTTTAATAAACTTGCTAGGGAGCCGTGTCTACATTTCGCTGTGCTGTTACCCACTTAACGCATGGCCCAGGAGGTGCCTTTGTAGTATGTAAAACACTGAGTTAATCATGACGCAAACCTACAACAGTCTCAAAATAAATAACCTTAAGGAGCAACTTAAAAGACCTTGAATTGGTGTTTCCCCAATCTGGAAGAAATTTCTGGCCTTTTGGGCAACATTTTCTGTTCTTGCAAGCCATCTGGTGGTGGCGTTCCGTGTAGATGTCCAAATATCACTATAAACTTCCAAAGCGCTTCCATGTAATTTTAAGGTTCGTTTTCTGAGAGAATCGCAGTCTAAAAATGGGTCTCATTAACCACAGACATTTGGCGTAGGCAGAGAGGCCCAGTGGGTCATGGGCCCCCAATCGAATTATGAAAACATACTGAAGAAATACACTTGTCCATACACACCTGAAGGAAGTGCAAATCATCCCTCAACGTTAATAATTACTTGAGTCCCTTGAGGGAACCCCCAAAACGAAATCATTTGTAAATCAGTTCCATGTTTGACTTATTCTCCTAAATTTGGCAAGACTATGGAACCCTAAAGTGGGTATGACACGGCCAAAGTACGTTTCTCAGTAAATATTCTTTGGGTACAGCTTGAAATGAAGCGAATGTTTTCCCGACTAAACTACGTCCATAAACACAGTAATACGACCTTGTGAATTCCCAATTACAGGCCAGACTCAGCCATCTGAAATCCAAAAGCGAAAAAAGTATGTGAGCGCGTCTCAAGATCGTGACGTCATTGGAGGCACGGTTAGTAACACTGTACCAGGCAGCTCACTCATCGTTCTACACATCGAATCATGTGCATGCTAACGCGTGTTAGCAGGTACATCATTGCAAACACCTGTGCTACGATACTATAGAGGCTTTTCATATGACGTCATAATACTCCTGGCGCCATGTTAGAGTGCATGTAACTTCGTAGTACACCAAACTCGACGCGCTTGCTCAATGAATGCGTACAAACCGCGTATACCACAGGGCATACTGTGCGGCGCGTTCAGCATACTACTGCACAAAACCATGTGTTCTTGGCATGAGTGTCCAGACTCCAGCATGGCGAACCCGTGACGTAATTGCAAAGCCTCTATACAGCAGCGCGCGTGACCAGTGACCACACCGTGAACTATGCGTCGTTGCGCGGTGACTGCTTACCATTCACAATAGCAACGTTACTGAACAGCTCACTGAGTAAAGGCGCGCTTGTTATGGACTGTCCATACATGTTCATAGCTGTTCTGTACAGCGCGCCCGGACCGCGGTCTTTTTGCACAAAAACAAAGCTGTTTATTATATGCAGTGAAGCTAAAACACGGGCGCATATGCACGCGAACATATTGGCCAGTGATATGCTCGAAGCCCCCAACATGTTCCGCGCTTTGCGCTCTGTATGTTGGGCGGGTATTGTGATGTAATCCTTTTCATGAAGTTTCTAAGATATGAATTAGTTAGTTAGTTAGATGGGGTTTTACGACACACCAACACGAAAATGTTATATAGTGTCACCTAGATGAGAAAAAGGTGCAATGTTGGGTACAATAAATAAAAAAGGGGGGTCAAAAGTGTCAAATTCCACTACAAAACTTTTCAGGTTTCACAAAAAATCCAAGCAGATCCCGGAGTCATGTCAAAAATTTCTGTACAGTTTACTCTCCTTGAGAAAGCCCAGAATAAGGGAAGAATCTGTTCGCTCAAATAAAGTTTTCAGGTCTGGCACAGCGTAATACTTCTGACGAATATGGGAGTATTCATGACAGTCAACCAGAATGTGACTGACGGTGACAGCACAATCACAGGGTATACAATATGGTCTTTCGTCCCCGTGAAGTAAATAGGCATGGGTAAGGTAAGTGTGGCCGATGTGAGCCCTAGTCAGAACTATATCATCTCTCCGTTTGCTGGGGGCTCTATGTCCCCCAGTTCCAGCCCTCGGTTTAACTCGGTTCAGCTTGTTTTCGGGGAAGGAATCCCACAGTTCTTGCCATTTTGATTTTACAAAGCCATTGATCTTAGGCCGGTAGTCAGTGTGAGGCAAGTAGATATTGGTAACGTCCATCTGTAGGGCTTCTTTAGCAAGTGCATCGACCCTTTCATCTAAGATATGAAACTTTCCCAAAGCGTTGCATTAGTTTCACATCTAGATACGCGTCCTTACATAGCGCAGTGCGGGGTGCCGCCAATTGCGTCATAAAAGTCAGGTGACCTGTTGCGGCATTTTTTCGAAATTGGATTTCTGGACGTTTTTCTTCAAATTCTATTTATGCCGAACTGCGCCGGTTTTAATTGTGTGTGAGATGATACTTTCACATTACTGTACCCAATCTTGCAATGACACAAAAGTTATTTTGGCCGTGTCATGCCCACTTTAAGGGTTCCATAGTCTTGCCAAATTTAGGAGAATAAGTCAAAAATGGAATTTTGCTAATGCTTTATTTAAACAAATTACTGAAGTGGCAACGCTGTGCCCCATATGCCAAACTTTCCACAAGTAGGTTGCGAGAATTCAATTTATCCTATCTCTTTGAATTGTCGGAAGCTGGCTTCCGTTGAAAATGTCACTTTTCGCCTATGAATTTTCAAAGAGAAAACGGAAAAACACGAAACTATTGGTCACGACCACTTTCAGTTATAACACTAATGAATTTTGGTAATTTGTTTGACATTTTCTTATGACTGAGTTACACCAACCCTCACGGAAAAATCTGGATAGGCTAGTAGCTACCTCTCAGAAAACGCCTGACTACACGACTACACCAATGTACTGACAAGCTTTGATTTGCCTAGCAAAATTTTTCTTTTGACAGTTCAGGGCCGGATCCAGAGTGCATACGTCCCCTATTCTTTGCAGAGCAACTTATTCATTCATTTTTTGGTAATGGAACAAAAACTTGACTTCAAATGATGCTAAATGGTGCACCAGATTGCATTTGAGGATACTTAAATATTCAAAAATTTAGACCCCTCCCCCATGCCGGCGATCAGGCCCCGCAGTTAGCCCCCCCCCCCCAAAAAAAAGCAAAAATCCTTCCTACGCCAGTGATCACTGATATGCAAGATTTACTATTTTATGCAGCCCCTCCCCCATTATTTGAAAGGAACTTTAGTTCAAAACCGTTCTCGACGATTTGCAATGAACTCGCATACAAATACCATGATGATACTGTCTATGGAACTTAAACAGTCATGGATCATCCATTGAGTAATGATTCCATTAGCGCACAAAACATACGGCGGTGCTCAAACACCCATACCCTTTTCAAAAGTGTAATAAAAAGTGAAATGAATAACGATGACGTTTGGTCGAAATTCATCCTTTTTCTCACTTAAATAGAGGGGGAAGAGTACAAGAGTACGTTCTGTTCTCTTGTAAAAATTAAGAAAAAATGATGACCTATTATGTTATTGCTAGGCAAGTGAGTGCCAAAAGGCAAAGAAAATTGCCTAACCTACATGCGTAAAAGTATTCGTTGGCTAGTATGCAGTGCAAATGCACGTGTATTGCGCGTATTGTATTGTTTGTGTACCTCCACAAAAACCAGCCTGTCCCTAAATTTGACCTTTGACCTTAGCTGCAAGCTCCCTGTTGGTTTAGTTTCCCCAGAGGCCAGAACAGTCCGTCAACAACCTACCTGAGGTTACCAAAAAGTCCAAACAGTTTCTCAATGTGTTACGGATTACTGCTGTTTGTATGACTACATTCAAGTATGTTTAGAACATTTTGTTTCTTGCATATTATGAAACTGTAGTGTTGATAGAATTAATCTCCGTGTTTGCAATGTCATTCCAACCACAGGAAAGGAAACATTGTTTTAAAAGCTGAGAATTAGATTCGTTATTACAGTACGACAAACATAATTGCCATCAGAGAAGAGCTGGGAAGTTTGTGAAGTTGAATGACCGACAACGCACTTAATTATTCGTCTGAGAAATTGTAGATGAGAGAAATAGTAAAAGAGTGTTTTAAGAGTGTAGGTGGGGTCTTCAAATGTTGCACCTTTAAAAAATGGTACCGGAATCAAGAAAGGGACCATTGTGTCTACGGTAACTGCTCAAGGACACTTAGCACTGCTACGGAACTAAACTCTTCCATGGGGTGGATGTGTTCACCGGGGTGGGTGAGGCGGGGTGTTCTGTCCAATTCCTCTTTGGCAGTTGCGTAACGAGAAAAGAATATGCGAATACATAAAAATCACTTTTATCCCTCTGTGAAATAACGCTGACTTATATTTTCCTCTTTGAATAGAAGATTCAGAAAAAACAAATCAAAATTTGTGTGGGTGGTATCACTTTTTGTTGTCTAGAGCAGGGGGACTAAGGCAGTGGGCTATTCCTACCTATCAGATTCCCGCCGTGAGAGGGATGTAGCCACACCCTGAAAATATCTTACATGTGTGTCGGATATCTAAAGTACCGTACACTTAATGTGTCAAAGGATGAAAAGCTTCTATTGAGAGCGATGGCAATTCTCTGTTATATTAGACGTGCTCCCGTCTAAGCTATGACACGCAACCGAAAGTAAACAACGTCCTCTGATATATGAGAGCTGTCTAAATTTCGACTTTTCTCCTCAAAAACTTCGACTTTTTTGAAAAGAAAAGTCGAAATTTAGACTTTATAAACTAGCCAGCCCCCCCCCCCCCAAAAAAAAGTCAAGGAAAAAAATCATGGCCCCCAACAAATTCAAGGGAAAAATTCTAAGGCCAAAGAAAAAGCCATGTTATTATGTACAGAAGAATGAAACCGTAGTCGTAAATTGGTTTGCTCTGTTTTTTTGTTTTGTTTTTGCTTAACTACGTCCGGCGCCCGCTTTGTGTTGTGCACCAAGTTTTGCCCGGAGAGGTGGTGGAACTCATAACCAATAAGTCGGAAAAATCCTCGAAGCAGAGATATCTAAGAAGAAGAGAAAGAGAGGTACTAGAGGGAAAAAAGGTGGGCTACCCCACAGGCTCTGCTGCTGTGGCTAGTCCGGAGACCGCGCCCTTCGCACACTTGGAGCCCAGCTCCCCAACCAACGGATTCCAAAGCAAGGGCGGACCCAGCCCTTAGCTGAAGGGGGGGCAGTTTGAAAAGGGGGGCGCCAACATCATGCAGGGGCCGCATACTCTTGAATTTGACCGACTACATTTC
Source organism: Holothuria leucospilota (assembly GCA_029531755.1). Taxonomy (NCBI): domain Eukaryota; kingdom Metazoa; phylum Echinodermata; class Holothuroidea; order Aspidochirotida; family Holothuriidae; genus Holothuria; species Holothuria leucospilota. The sequence goes on along the minus strand of CM055962.1, from coordinate 12,315,473 downwards.
GGAGACCAACTCCCATTGCCATAGTTATATATAGCTATACGGTTCGAAATTCTGAGGACCTTTTTTTTTTTTTTTTTTTTTTTTACTTTTCGGACAGTTTTTACTTAACTTTTAGGACGCAGGGGGCGCATTTTTCTTGTATTGAGGGGCGCTAGACTGGTCATAGGGGGGGCAGTTGTCCCTAGTTGCCCCCCCCTGGATCCGCCCTTGTTCCAAAGACGGGCACACTCAGGTAACTGTGGGCCATCAAACATAGCAGCTGCCATGCCGTGGGTACTGGCTCCAACGGCTCCAACGGCTCCAACTAGCCAGGAACCGAACCATGAGTTTGTATACCTCCCCCTGGTTCTCCGGCTTCATCCACATGGGATTTTTGGTCCATATTTTCATTTTCCCATTAGGATGATTTTGGTACGTCCTTAATGGGCCACCGTATGTGAACGTCAGATCTTACACATCAATTTTGTATTCGAGTTGTAGACTGCGACGTTTTCCGAAGAGGTAGGCTTGTGTATCATTTTTACCTGAGAAGTCACAATGTAAAGCCTTCTGCAATGTTTATTTAAAGGCTACAAGCTCTTGAAGTTTAAAAGACCGGAGGTTTACAGAAGGTGCCGAAAGGCGTTTTCCCCGCCAGAAATAAAGCCTAGTTTGGAAACAAATCATAAACGTTTCAATCGAAGCACGACCAAGCAGTGGCCACGAAAGCAAGAAATAATGACGTCAGACATTTTTTCGAGATAGCCGTAGGTTTATTTTACCTAAGGATAAAATGCGTAATACTGAGCTTTCATTTAAGACCTATTCTCCAAAATATGTTCCATCATATTGATGTCATCATTCATTCATGCATTAAAGCTCAACCAGATTTTTGGTTCAACACAAAGAATCCAAAGTCATTTTCTGCCTTAGATTGAAAATAATCCCACTAAAGGTTGCCCGACCAACGGAAAAACATTGCTGAAATATGAGTATTTTAGTCAAAAGAGGTTTGCGCGAAATTATGTCAAGAATAAAAATATGGATATTTTCTTTCTTCGACTTCACTTGTTTCGATGAGGTCTTTATAGCTCATTGAAAACATAGCCTGCGGTAACCTTTTATTTGGACTGAATAACATCTGTAGCTTTATTTTGTGGGTTATGGTTTCTACCTAGTAAAGCCTCCTACGCTACGTCACACCGCGCATGTATAGTGGCGCTCTCAGAACTTCTGTTGGGAGGGCGTAAAAACTGTTAACTTAAAACTCTGGAAGCCATGTAAGCGCATTGAAATAGAGTACAGAAAGAAAATTTTACCTAATATACCTTCCATAACGCCGAAAATTTCACATCACATTACTTACAAGTAACTATAGAAAAACGTCTCCACTTTGTTCCACGATAATTATCCCGAAAATTTCCCAGCTGTCCGTCGGACAACTCCCTCCGGATTACTATCCCAGGGCATTCCCATCTATGAGACCCCCTTTGGGGTGTGTGTAAAGTTATATGGACATGACCGGTTAAATCGATAAAAAAGAGAGACAATTTTATCACCGTCTAATAAAAGCCCAGAAGTCGAGGCAGAAGTAAAAAAACCAAACGACCTGCTCTCTAATGGTATACGTCTCCAGAAGGGAGGTGAACTGAATGTGACCAACCATTCAGCAGTCAGACCTGTACGACAGAGGTATGGTTCCGTCACCAACCATCCCAATAATGTGCTACTTAATTGCACATGACGGGACGGTTTGCCTTATGTCTGCGCAAATAATTTCATGACATGTAACCAAAAGGAGGTTATTTTACTCAAAAAATAAAACATTAAAAGAAGAAATCCTCTTCTGGATCTGTTCAGTGAGCCATTCCTTTACCCCTTTAATGGTATACCTGTCAGTGGCTAGACAACCTATTGAAGAGCAAGATAGCTTTAAAGGCATTGTCTGGTGGCATTTTGTAGGGGTCTTATAGGAAAGAACAAAATTTTTCACTACATGTCATCCAAACCCCATACCAAAACTCCATTCCTAACTCCAGATATCCCTTCCAAAAGACTGGTTACTTTTGACAAAAAATACCTCCAGATTTCCTCAAGGTCACAGAACATGAAGCCAAGTGGGCAAATTGTCTCAGATTCCTTTTGTTATTCTTTATAATTGGATACCTTGTTTGTCCTTGAGATTTGATTCTGTTGGAATGTTTAGATGCTTTTCCGTGTAGATATAGTGTAAAACTGTGACATACTTATCGCACAGCAAATAAAGTTATGAAATAATTAATTTAGTGATATCAACATTATAAAGAAATACAAAGGCTACACCTAATCAATTTGCCCAGATGACATCACATATTTCCCATCATGCACTGCTGAACATGAAAATAAAGCGTTTCTTCAAAAATTCATATCTTCCAGATGCAAAATGCTATAGACATGGGGTTTTCACTGCCTAACACAGAAAATTTTTCTGCTTTTTTTGAAAACATCAAATTTGGTCACCAGAACATACTTTTAAGGGGGGGGGGGATATTTTTCAGAGGGCGAGAAAGGCTAAAACGATAGTATTTCCTTTTCTGAAAAATACTCACAAAGCGAATTTTTTTTTAGGGCGGTGCTCCCCGCCCCTCTTGAGTATAAGGACCTTGATGTACCTCTTTTACGTTTGAAATTTTCCAAGAACGCTCATTAAATATGCAAAGCGATGATGTGATGTGTTGCATGAGGTCACTGCAGTCTTACTTTAGTGACCTCTATGTGTTAATTACTAGATTGCAATTTAGTGTATGATACTGGCATTGTTCAAATATACCACCTGTAGAATATATATACCTGTAGAATAGAGCCCCTCAAGATACATCAAAATCAAATACTGGCCGTACTGTCGGGGAATTTTTCCAGTTTTGTCGGGGAGCCATATAGTGGGTACGATAAAGAATGTAAATATCGCCAGAAATCAGTTGCTGGACGTTTTACCCGTATCTTCTATCAAGAGGGACAGATTCTGTAATAAAAGTCTAAAGTTGCTGAAGAATTTCGCTGTCATTTTAGTTTCATCCACACTTTCGTTCCATATAGCTTTACAGTTTATCCCTTCGCTTGTATCGATTAACCTATAGGCCTTATGCATAGACGTCACGCAAAGTCATTTTAGAGGACAAAACGAAGCTCGCTAGATAAGGTACATGACTTTGGTACACACACTGTACGCACTTCCACGGCGTAGTCTTTGCACGTGCAAAAAATTAGCTGTTTGTATTTTTGGTGAAAGTTGGAGAGATACGCGCTTACCACTGCAGAGGGCGCAATTTCTGTTCAGTGACATCATATGCATAAAGTCTATAGACATGCAGCCTGCTATTATTATGATTATTATTATCAGTTCCGCTTTACATGTAACAACTTAAGAAAAGGACAAATTATAACTAAGTTTTCAAATTGGTCTCAAACAGCTTAAGAGACGCAGACTCTCTAACAATTAGAGGAAGTGAATTCCATAACATGAGCCCACTATAAACACCCCCCCCCCCCCCAAGTTGATATGCTCACAAATAGAACAACCAAGCTAGTCTCGTTACATATTTTTTCTCCAAAGGTCAGGAATTTCATCCCCAATCGTATGGGTCTATTGTATTTTTCATGCAATACGGTGAGCGATCTCCCTAACGTTTCACAACTCATAGGCAAACATATGGTGCATAAGATACAGCCCCTACCCCGACAGGGATCAGTTGATCTAGTTTTGCTCTCAATGAGCATGTATTTTTCTAATGTACATTTAAAAATCTTGGAGGGCTTGGAGCTCTCAGCAGTTCCACAAGTCACATTTTTGGTACAACCCTAAATCAGCACCGTGACTTGACTCGGTTAATAAATTCGTATACTCTGCACAACTGGCCGTCATGAAAAGATAGGCTATTGCAAAAGACTTTCTACTAAATCCCTTCGTTTACCCCCGTCGCTCCCATTTCAGCATCCGCCTCCCCTATCAGGTCTCGTGACTGTTTCTCCTGTCCTTGACCTGGGCCCCTTGTCGGGCAAACCCTGGCTCCTGCCCTAAGTTGCAAGAAGGTTTTGATCTATATACAGAGTGTAAAATACAAGACGGTCACATATGCTGCCTTAACCTATCTATATTTTCAACACTTAATAAGACTATCAAGGGCTCAGTCGTAGGTGGTTTCGGGGGCGGCAGAGTGGTTTATTCCATTACTGCTGTGCACCAATGTGTTTCACAAGTGCGTGAACCAGTTAACTCGTCGACTTAGGTTTCTTCGTGAACTTTGTAGAAATGTAGGTGATAAGATAAGACGGCATCATTCCAAAAGTAGCATTTCGAACAACATACTTCCATTCAGACATCCTAATAAATGTCGGTGAACTGATGATATTGTGTCTGGAACTATGGGTGCACTACCGGAAAATGGTTCAGATAATTTTTGCCAGCTCTTGGCAAATCAAATTGTTTTTGCTCAAGTTACTCTATATGAGGCGAAAATCAATTTCCAAATTTCATTTGCATCACGTAATTGCAGTCCAAAAGCCTGACGAGTTGAGAGCGGTCCTCCTCAGGAGTAGGCAAAACTGATGTACTTTTTACCCTCATAGTCATCAGCTGAGTCTGCTCACTGACCTAAAGCTATATTCCGGTTACAAAATACGAGAATTTCTAAAAATCAGGGAACTTTTACCTCTTAATTCGTGTAAATCCCACTTCCATAGCATGTTACGTTTAGAAGTTATGAATTGTGAAAGAAATGCTTAGTTCACAGCAGTGCATTGCATTATGGGAAATCTGTGATGTCATACAGACAGACTAATTGAACATCATATATACCGTAAGAAAGCATAAATGACACTTGTATCTTTCACTGCTCAGTCCAAGCTTTATGTCAATGGCACGCACCCCCTCCCACCCACCAACCTACATGTATATCCAAACATACACTCACACAAACACATGGACTCTGAGATGGCGCTCTTGTTGAATGGAAAGGAAAGGAAAATTTGAAATAAGCATCGTGCAAAACAACCGAGAGATTATTTTCCCGGTCACAGCTGGTAATGTTTTTGAGCCAGTAAGTACATCACTTGAACTCCACAAACAACAATGTCAAAGTATGGATAGTCTGTGAAGCTATTTTGCAGGTTGCTTACAGATTATGGAGTTGTATTTTAATGGAAAACACCCCTAAAATGTGATGGTAGGCTATATCCATGGCATATACACAGGATAAGGGTTAATGACCTTCGTTGTTGCTGCTAACATCAAGTTATAACATGATCCATACAACTTATCATATTTTGGCAGGATCCGTTGTTATATTTTATCCCGCCGTTGTTATGTTTTATGAATTAAATTCGTTAGCAAGTCTACACTCTAATAATGCTTGTAAACACCCTAGATGGACAGCGACAGCTCGCCACAAACATAAATCACAGGTGTATAAAAAAGGGGGACGAAGCGTTACTTGCCACAGAAAAACCTCAGTCAACTGAAAAACTTCCTCCGTTTTTTCAATGACCTTTCCCAACTCAGTGAGTTCTAAGGGGGGGGGGGGGGAGGGGGTAAACACCATTCATCGCAGCAAACGTAGAGCTATGGAAAAAGTTTTACTGTATAGCTATAAGACTATGTTCGCAAATTGACCCTAGTACCAAGGCCGGCCCATACTTCCACATTTCCCCTCGCCATAATGCTATAAGAACCATATATGTTCATCTCTTGATCTTATGGACCAATCGCCGCCATAGCTCAGAGTTGAACGGCGTTCAGCTTTCATCGCTTTACCAGTTTACATCGCTATACTAAAGCATGAGCCGGCCTTAATGGTAGACATCCACTAGGACTAGGAGCCGCCTTCGAAGCCGCTGGACACCGATTCACAAAGTTTTGAGGGCGACATTAATTAAAGGAAATGTCCAAGTTCAGCACGATTTTGTAGACCCAACACTGATTACCTCAAGTCATTTTACCTGTATATCTCGATTTCAACTATTCTCGGAAACAATTTAGTCTCATTAGTGTCACCAGTAGTGGGGCGAATAAGTGTTAAAGTTCAAATCGTATTGTGGGTCGACCAACATCTTTTTGGGGCAGAATTTGCTTCCGTCTTGTCAGTTACTTCCCCGTAGCAAAAGAGCTCTTTCACAAGTAATGGAGGTGAGGGCGGGCCACCTGTGACACGCCTAACGGCTACTACGATGTTTTTCTTCAAATGTCGGTTGGTTTATTTAGATGTCAGCTTTTTCAATCAGCATGACTTCTTTATAGTTCAACCGTTCCATAGGACAGAATTTTTATAGGAAACGGTAACTTCATTGCTGCTTCTAGGCTATGGTTACCATTAAAAGAAAGAAAAGGTTACATGGCCAACAAAAACTGTGATACACCTGCACTCTATGACTGAAGACAGTCACTGACAGAAAAAAAAAATCAGATAGCCGCAGCAGGCGGCCTTTTCCTAATACCCTATACAGGTACAAAGTATATACACTTCTAGTCAGGTGCGAACCAAGGATACTGATGATGATGACATCCGGGATGGACTCTTCCTATATCATCAAATGCGGGAAAGAAATTCTCAGGGAGGGGAGAGATTTGAAAAAAGGTTCGTATAAGATGCCAGATCCAAAATGGTGCTGTATTTGGAAAAGCTTTAAACTGTTTAGAAATTTCTTGTCAAGTGAAATTTGCTTACCTTTGGCTAGATATAAAAGGAAGGGTAGTCATTTAATCTTTGAGAATATTTGTTAATGTAAGGTTGTTTAGAAATGATGCTACCACTGGCACAACTTTCAATTGATTTTATGTTCAGGTGTTGTCATTTTGTAGTGATTTTAACGTGGATGTGTCATAGCAACCCTCTTGGAATGCTACTGGCACCAGCTTTCTAGGTTAAAATCCTAGTTCTTCAGCGTTCAAAGACAACAGCAAAGTATAGAAGTTGGTATTGGTTTGTATGGATATGTTTCCTTTTGACATGGAACGGATTCCATATTTCGTGAAATCAGCATTGACGCTAAAAGTCTCAATAAAACAATGGCCTCCGATACTGACATAGAGGAGCCCATCGTTGCTTCTATTGAGAAGGAATTTGCTTAATTTTCCAAAACAACTCTTCTTTTTATTCAGATCCAGTTTGAAATGAAAATTTAAAGGATATCCAGTTTCAAACTTACTTCTTTTCAATTTTACGATGGATTAAGCCTCTTAGGATTACCCTAAGAGTTTTGTCAACTATTGTGCTTGTTTCATGCCATGGTGCGCTTTAGTATAGTAGCGGACTGCCTCTTCAAATTTTTCCCATGCCGAAAAATATTGTCTCAACAATTTTGTACCGTAAAAAAGTTAGGTGCCTCTGTCTGGCTCTTACTTACAATATCATCAATTTTTATGTGGTTGTCGCAGCAAATGAGATGAAGTACAGACTTCAAAATTCATGCAAGTTGATCAATCTCAGTGTCATTGTTTTTGTGTGTGTGTGTTACTCCGCTCTGTGAATTGCCGTCTCGGGGTAGTGGTCATGGCTGGAAAATCAATCTATTATTCAAGCTCTTTTAGCTCCAAATCTCATTGGTCATGGTTTGGATATTTCAATATGCCACAAGAGCCCCACTGTGACCTAGCCTTAACCAAAAGTGGCAAGATGTCGCGGCGGAGAACTTTTACATGGATCGGAGGTGTGGGTTCGAAGAACTAATCTGACTTAGTGTGTCGTCAATGCCAGAGACAATAATTCCAGAAGGCATTGTCAAAAGAAAACCACTGGATCCTTTAGACTTGACCGAGTTTTTCGGGCATTTCTCTGCCGTCTTCGGAAACGTATGGGCTCGTCTTTTAGCCATCACACCCGCTTTCGGCTCCCCTTATCCGCATCTCTCTTGGGAAGAAATACGGAGGCCGAGGGTAGTAATAGAAGGCGTATCGGGCAAAAGATGGACAAAGGTCATGCGAGAAGACAGATAACACTGTGCCAGTGGGTGGAAGGAGTCGTGCATATTGCATACAGGACGAGGATGGTTACTGGAGACTTGGAAAATAAAAGTGACAGTCGGTACCATCTTGCAGATAGCACATTGTTTAGTCTTCCGTTGACTCACACACATATGCAACAAAGGACAAATACAGTGCCCCCATTTGCAAAATAGATGGCACAATAAAAATTTTCCTACATATGAATAGTGGCTCGGGTAAGGAGCTATTGTCAAACAGAATTTATGGTGATCCCATGATTTACAAATGGTCTGTAGGGGAGTGGGATAAAATTAAGATTATTATAAGAAAGAACGATAATAGTTTTGTGTCACAAATCTTTCGTTAATTGCAAAAAAAATGTGTGCACTTTCACCTGTTCTTCCATACTTCGTCAACATCTCTTCAAAAGTATTGACTTTATTCAACGGTAAATATCTCATAATTATTGTTTTTCCCTCAGATGTGATTACAGAGGGACACAGATTGCATAAATGTGAAACAGATTTATTCGCTCATCTCTACCTTAAAAAGATTGCCAATTCAAAATGGCTTTGGTAGCACTTAGCAGATATATTTTGTTAGAAAACTGAAAACATGTCAGGGCCGGCCTGCATTTAATTTTTACAATGGGTCAAAGATTTCTAGTGCAAAATGTAGACGCGTTTTGCACAACTTTACACATGAGCTACTCTGACCCTCAAACTCCAGTCACATTAGGAGAACGGGCATCAAGAGGTTTTCATGTCGCAATTTATCTTTGTGTAAAAATAGTAGGGCGGTGACTATGATTTGAAGCTTTACTAGCTTATTCAAACATATCTTCGGTCCATTGTGGCTGTGCATTTGCAAGAAATAAACATTTCTGAGTTTTTTTCACGACGAAAGAATTTAATAAATAGACACGAAAATGCACACAGAAAACACATGATGACAAGCGGTTAAAATTACAATACACAGGTCATTGAAGGAAATCGTTGGCAAAAGATAGTTAAAAGTTTCAGTCTATGCGATTTAACTGAAGGTTTAAAGGAACAACCAAACTCGTGCTGAAAAATATATCTCTAACACAAACTAGTACCTCCTTGCTGCCGAAAATAATACAAGTTTGAAGATTTGTTTTCAACCGTGTTCCTGAGACAAAGTCTCCATACTAACTTCTCGAAGGCTACTAACCCTGTATCGGAATGATCTCCAAACTCTTTCTCCCCTACGGCGGAAAAGCACTCCCCTTTTATGGAATATCGCTTCCCAGTCCAATGTTTAACTCAGCTAAATTACCCACAATTCCAAGCAAAGCAAACTATAAAAGTAATCATACTGAAAACAATGGTTAATATACAGGGCTGTAGTCAAGTCCACCAAGCTCGAGTCCAAGTCCGAGTCCAAGTCCATAAGGTCAAGTCCGAGTCCAAGTCCAAGTCCGAGGGCTCAAGTCCAAGTCCAAGTCCGAGTCCAGTGTTCTCGAGTCCAAGTCCGAGTCCAAGTCCAAAATTGTAAAACTTTCCAGTACTTGGCTTTGAAAGCTCCCTGCTAGCACTAAGCTCAATATGCTATGAAAAACTGAACAAACATTAGAAAAACCTCATGTCAAACTGAATGAAATTATAGTAAGAAACTGATCAATTACATGTTCACAACAGTACCATAAACACTGTAGCTTACGATATCCTCCATAGGCCTAACCCAGGTAACACAATGTATGCCTCAATTGTAGCCTGTATAAGAGGAGCTTGCTGTAGTAATCAGGACCTACTACTGGATTCAATCATGCCTTTGCTAATCCATCGAATCTACGGTCCCCCAAAGAAAACTACAAAAATAAGTGTTCTCCATAGATTGTCAAGAGAGGCCCGAAGAGCGCAGGCGATGGTGAAGCACGTTGTTATGTGAGGGACTACGCTGACTAGCTGTCTTTTTCAAGTTGACAGATCTTACCGAGTACTCACAGGAACCATTTTACAAATTTATCATTTATCATTTGTTTAAAACAGGGCCGGGTAACCTTTTTCCTCTAGCGGGCCATTTTGACAGTCATAAGCCTCTCGCGGGCCGTAGAAGTGAGGGCGCTACAAGCATTTCCCATGGGGAGCAGGCTAGGGGGCCCTAAACAGGCTCTGATGGACCGAAGTCCCTAGGGCTTCTGGAGTTAATACAAATTTTTAGGCAATAGAATGATCATCCACTATCTTTAAATGAAAATGACATTGGATCCCAAAGGCTACGCAGACCAGAAATATCACAATATCACCATCTGACTTAATAGTAATAATAACTTGGCACATACGAAAAGTGCGCGCGAAGTCCACCGGAAAAACGCGTATCTTTAAACCAACTTTATTCCACTTTTAACGTTTATTTCACTATTCGGAGGGACAGAACTGGTAGTGTTTCGCAGCAGTTTTACGTGAAATATGCGGAAAGTGGTATATGCGGGAAAAACGATAGGCACCATGGGCTAAAAAACTGTTATCATTTACCTTTCAAGTTATTCTGAATTTACCTTTATGAATTGCCTGGGGGCAGATAAAATTGTTTCACGGGCCGCATACGGCCCGCGGGCAGGAGGTTCCCCACCCCTGGTTTAAAAATATGTGCGGATCGGCCTTCATTCGAAAAAAAGCAGTAGCCTATTGTCAACTTTTTTCGGAGGCGGGGCGGGGCGGGGCGGGGCGGGGCGGGCGGAGCGGAGCTTTTGTAGGGGTCTATACTTTTTAGGGGGTCACTATTTCAGGGGGCAGCAATTTCACTAGGGGCGGGCCACCCCTTAAAAGCCCTTGTGGGGAACACTGAAAACACTTCCAGATACCAACAACTTCGCCTTTCCCACCGTCTCCACAAAAAGACAGACACATACCCACTTACACACATTAAAGAGTCAGCATTAAGCATTATCATAGGCCCGTAGCCAGACTAACCAATTGGGGGGGGGGCACATCGATCATGGTGTTCCGCCGGCTGGGGGAGGGGTCTAAGTGGAGGGGTATTCCCCTCCCCTTTGAAAATTTTTGCCTAATTTTAAGGACTCTAGATGCAAAATGGTGCGAGATTTTCCATTTTTTCTTCTTATATTTGTATTACAAAAAGTCTGGTCTTGTAATAAATTTTTCCTCCTTCAGTGCAAGACCTTTTAGTGAAAACTTTTGGGGGGTATGTGCCCCCCCCCGGCTACGTGCCTGATCATAGTTGTATGCACATACATGCAATTGCTTCTTGATGCCCTTACATACTGTATCACAGGCCAAATTAAGTGGTTGTAAAGATACTGATAAGGAAGTAATAAATCTTCCTAAAACTAAGATCTTTTCATGGTACAAGTCCTCATAACCTACAGTACAGTAGACCTACTACATCAAAGAAAACTATAGGCTTTATTACATGGAAAATGCCATTGCTTTTGGGAGGATTATGAAATTTAAAATAATATGATGCAGAAAAAGGCTGGACTTGATGGACTCGACTTCAAGTCCAAGCCAAAGTCCGAGTCCAGAAAGCCCGAGTCCGAGTCCAAGTCCAAGTCCAGAAAGCTCAAGTCCAAGTCAAAGTCCGAGTCCAAAGAAGGCGAACTTAAGTCCGGACTTGAGGTCAAGTCCGGACTCAAGTCCTCCAGCCCTGTTAATATACGATAGGCCCAAAGGTAAAAAGTAAAAAACTGTACAAACGTCATTTCAAAGTAAGATTTCTGACCAGGGCTTTAAAAGCCCCAGACCCGGCGGACTTGGATTTGATTCCAGACTGGATGCCGTTTTTTACTGGACTCGGAATTGGCTCGAAATGGGAAGTTCCGGAATCGGAATTGACCCGGAATGGGATGCAGCTAGACTTGGACTCGAAGCCGATTCCAGGCGATTCCACATAAAGAGAAGTTTTGTTCGTGGTACTAAAAGATACATTCTTATTGATGCACAATTTAATACATGAATGGTCGCGCACAGTCAACCAATTTACAGGGTAGACTACAGTAGCGTAGCCATAGGGGGCCAGGGGGCCGAGTGCCCCCCTGGGCGAAAAATCGAAGAAAAATCGGGACGACGGAAAATGAAGAAAAAAGAGAAAGGAAGAAGAGGGCAGGAAAGGGGAAGGAGGGAGAGAAAAAGAAAATGCAAAAAAGGAGAAAAAGGGAAGGAAAATAAAATAACAATAAAAATAGGAATTATTATCGACGGAAAGAAAGGATGGACAGAAGGAAAAGGGTTGGATAGAGCAGAAAACTGGTTCAAATATCGACGGGACGCGTACTGACACAGGCAGGGCTAGGGACCTTGGAAAAGACCGAATTAAGGGAATAAGAAAGTGAAGGGCCCAGAAGGCAGAAACCAGCACGAGGGATGAAGCCAGGCAGATTGTGCACGGGAAGGAGGAAGGATGGGCTGGTAAATAGGAAAGGGAAAAGACAGTTAGACGACTGGAGAGTAGACTATGACGCAGATCAGAGCAGAATTAGAGGGAGAGAAAGACGAGGAAGTAAAGAAAGGCTGTCAGTGTGGGAGTTGGAGGGATGACAGCTACCGTCCCGATTTATCTTTTCATCCCTATCAAAAAGGGATACTTAAACTTGCTGTACCGGTGCAGATTTTCTTTTAAAGTCACACAATGAGTGGAAAAGAGCCAGAGTGCGTTGCCACGAATTGGGGTTTGGGATCAGAACCCTAATGAGTGGGTCAAGAAAATTTGCCAAGTAAAGAGAAACTAAATGTGAATTTGAATATAATAGATAACGTTTGCAATGTGAAGTGAAGCATGTCAAAGAAATTCATGCTAAATGGTCTTTTCGGCGCCCTTCGCTCTAATAAATGATAATTGCATAGGTTGCCCTTAGTCAGTTTTACAGGACAGTTTGAGCAGACTTTACTCTTATGCGCCCCTCATTTACCATCATCCATCCTCTTAGGTGCAGATACAGAGGGTATGGATCCCATCTCCTCTAGGCAGTAAATAGGAACAAATTTTGAAAAACAAAGGAAACAAACAAGCAAAAAAGATCAGGAAAGAAAAGAGGCGAGAATGAATTAGAAAGAATTTTAGACAACTGAAGAAAACAATGCCTTGCAGGGCAAGCTCTCTTAATTCAACAAGGATTTTTTTCCGGCGTGCTTGTTTCATTTTTGCTCTTTGTGAAAATCTTAAATGGATTAATCCTTACAAAGACCCGTGTAGTTCCCGGCATAATCCATCCGCTCCCATCTACACTCACCCTATCAACGTGACCATCATATTGACCTACCGATAGCCTAGTCCAAGTTAGGTAATTATAAAAAAAATCAAATTGTGATTCTATATTGTTTGTAGTGCGCATCCAATTCCATTTTAAATAGTGAAATATTTCGTTCAGGCTCGTCGGGTCACAGGGTAAGCCCACATAGACACTAAAACATGTGCTAGCTCCACCCATATTTTGCATTCCCAGCTGAGATATAGGCTGAAGTGATAAATCTTACCTCTGTCCACTTAGATTTTAATTTTCTCTCAGGGGACCCCCTGGTGTGGCTGACTGGGGCAGCAATCCTCCTAAAATCTTAAAACCAAAAAGTATCTGATAATTTTAAGTGCAACTTACAACACCTGGAAAATGTCATTTCCTGTAATTTCGGAAGGCATATTGGCCAAAATATTACCCTGTACGCTTCGCGCCAACTGGTGGTGGCACTCCGCTTGGATAATGTCTCAAAGGTCCCTCTGAGGAAATGTTATGGATCAATCTGGAAAAATTTCTCAATCTTACGTCCAGTTTACCCCTGACAAGGCACTCCGATCTCATCAAATCGATCATCATTTCTTCCGCGTTATGAAAAATAGTTAAATTGTGATCAACTGAACGTGACTTTATTAGTTCGCATACTGAAAAGGCCATTTGAATATCAAACCGATATTGTATTCTCATGCCCCAATTCTTTACAATTCCAGAGCTACCGGACTTGGCCAGGTGGGGGGGGGGGGTAAACTGGACCCAAAGCAAACGGTGGGTGGGAGAGACCTACCATCTACAATTACTTTGAAAAATCATGAAATCGAGACGAAAATTTTCATTTTGCCCCCCTCCCCTCCCGGGCCGACGGAAGAGTCTGGCTACGCGCCTGGTAGACTACACTATGAAATGGACTCCTAAAATAAACAGTTTATATGAAATGTATTTGAAAAATAGTGTTATAGCATCACTGTAAAAAATGATTAACACTTTTTTGTAACAGATAACAAACGCGTCTTGGCGTTTATGTAACCGAAAAAAATAAAACACATAAGCAAATTAAAGTTAACGTCTAAAACGCCAACTTTAACACATTGACGCCACTTTAACGCCACCTCGTAAACACGTTTATGCGTTTATTTTATGATTACTGTAAACATCAAGTTGTTTTTAATAAAGAAAAATTAGCACATATATAAAACATATAAACGTGTTTGCGGAGTGCACTTTAATTGACGTCATTATCTTTATCATGTGTTAGTATTCGTTCAGTTATTTACTGTGCTTATCCATTTTGTTGTTCGTTTTCTAATTCTTAAACGCCATAATGTGTTAAAAAATGAAGACGTCTATTTTTACAGTAATTTTTATGATATTCTACACTGACAAAAGTGCGGACTCGAAATTGGCCCGGAATTGAGGCCACTGGAATCGGACGGAACTGACTCTGAATCGGAGGGCACTGAACGCCCCCGGAATGGTGACCACGGGAATCGGAAATGGCCCAAATTTTCTAAGATTTGTAAAAAAAAAATTGCGTTACACATCCATTTGGCAACTTCTCGCCTTTGTCGGGGCTTCGGATTGCTGCCACCCCGGCAGTGCCGCCGTCAGGGCTTAGTGATTGGGGGGTGGGGCAGAAGAGATGACGTCGTAATGCTACCTCAGTCCCTCCCCAGTTTGCGTAATTTGTACCTTTTTGTGCGTTCCTGCTATTGTATACAGCAGTGTGGAATCGTTTTTGTCGCTACATAAAGGTGCCGTCCTGGGGGTAGGGGTCTAAGGGAAGAGGTGACCCCTGCCCATTGGGAAATTTTTGTTAATTTAAGGTTGCCTAGAAGCAAAATGGTGCTATCTTTGGGGTATTTTTGGAACTGATAATATATGGCTGGAAAATATCCATAATTTAGTGAATTCTAAGTTTTCTTTAGGTGAAAGAGGAGAGTATGTTGTCTTGGAGAAGGGTATGTTGTCAACAAATCTCCCGAAGCCCCCTCCTCCTTTTGGCTACTTTAATCCTTTCTATTCGGGGAAAGTTTTTACGTAAAAATACGTGCGTGGAGTCCGCAGAAACATTCTTGGACTATTACGAAAGTTTTCCTTTGCTTCACTGTGCATTATAAAAGGGTATCTAAGGCTGGCAGACACCGGTATAGTGCCTCCTGGAAGCTCTGGATTAATTATATAAATGGGGCACTGATATGATGATTATTACCGGAAATCCAGATGATGAGTCTGATGCCGAGCACTTTACAACTATTGTATTGTTACTAATCCAGACGAACAGTTTCAAGCAATGGGGAATGGAAGGGAGCGTATAAGTGCAGGGAGGTAATATTAGACCTCCCTGACAGGTAAAGCAAAATGGGTTAAGGACTAAAAAGCGCGTTTCAGAATGTTTTGTCGTCGTACAGTGGCGGATCCAGGCGGGGGCGCAACAGGCGCGCCCCTCCCCTGTGAAAAAAGTTGAGGCAAAAAAAGAAAATGCTTCAAAATGTGTCAAATATAGCACCATTTTGCATCTCAGCCCTCTTCCAAAAGCAAAAATTTTCCAAAGGGGAGGGTACACTTCCTTCCCTTATAACCCTACCACAGGACAGCGGTCAACCAAACTTTGTGCCCCCTCTAGGCCTATTGAAAATTCCTGGATACGCCCCTGGTCGTAAGTTTATTAGCGATCACCATCTGTACCGGTAATGGCTGCGCACAAAGCGCTGGGTAAAAAATTTTGAAAAATGTATAACGGCAAATACGTTCAACCTTCCACATATGCTACAAATTAGATTCAAAGATCCCATAGACCCCTACAAAAGTTGGAGATGTACTTCTGTTTTTCGGAAAAGTGTTGTGATCAGATTAGTTGTATGTATTATAACCTGAATAATGGTCATGAGATGGAATGAAAAACTGTGACAAGTACGCGGGAAACGCGCCGAAATTTTTCATTAAATAAGGTAACCATGACAAAATCTGCATTCATACTCTGCATCGAGACACTTTGAATTTCCCTACAAACCTATTTGCCAATCACAAAGCCAGTCTTTTACCTGAGAATTCGTAAACAGCTTTCAACTTTTGTTGCGGTGCTTCTGCGGAAGTTGCTACCGGAAATTATTGATAAGGACAATACTGAGGTAAGGTTTGAAGCGCGCGGAGCGGGCGAAAATTTTGAAGGTTTGCCAAGGATTTGCGATAATTCTGATTGTTTGAGAACCATTTGTGATAGAAAAAGGTTACAATAGATCCATCACTCGGTCGAAAACACACCTCACCCTTCCCCCTACAGAAATCTATGGCTTAAACGCCTTGTGGGATCATTTTAAAATTTTCAAAAAAAATTCTGAAATCGATCGGGGGGGGGGGGCACGCTCCCCCATGCCTCCGTGCCGGTGCAGCGGGAAGAAGTGTCTTCTTTTGGAAATGCTGTCTTCTCTGGGGGTTTCCCGCGAGACAGAAATTGCATTGAAGCATATGGGCGAAGCTGAACTGGGCTGACGTGCGATCGTACGGTCATTTAGGTCCGCGAAACCGAAAGTGAACTGAGGTCCGCGAGACCGAATCAGGCTTAGGACCCTTGAACTCATGGGACCCCTTTCTGAACTTATGACACCTCGTTTGAACTTGCGAGACACTGATATTAACTTGTGGGATATCACTATGAACTTATGGGATTTTGTTTTTTTTTAACTTTTGGAACTTAGAAGTGTACTAATGAAATGAAACGTCACGAAGGTCATTATTGTTCAGAGGTCATGGGGTCCCAGAAATTACGTCATCAAAATATGACCTCATTAACCCATTCCTATAAAGTGACATTAATTTTACAAGGTTTTCGCAGTTTAACCTCTGGTGACCTCAAATGACCTTAACCTTTACCCAAAACATTCCTGTTCTTCCTCTCGCCGTGACAAATCGATATACCAAATATGAAGTGTCCAACATTGCTACCTTGAGATGTCGTACTTACAAGCCATTTACAAAGATTTCGCAGTATAACCCTCGGTGACATCAAATGACCTTTCACCTCCATCAAAAATGATATGGTTGTTCCTCTTACCATGACAAATCTATATACCAAATATGAAAGTGTCAGTCATTGCTATCTTGAGATATCGTGTTTACAAGCCATTTACAAGGTTTTCGCAGTTTAACCTACGGCGACCTCAAATGACCTTTAACCTCCACCAAAAACAATGTGGTTCTTTCTCTCACCATGACAAATCTATGTACCAAATATGAAAAGTGTCCATCATTGCTATCTTGAGAAAACGTGTTTAGAAGCTAAGCCTCACATGCACACATACACCCACACACGATATCACCGTCGCATAGATTCCTTACCGTATCAGCCTCGCAAACCCTAATTTCCTTTCGGTCTCGCGGACCTTCGGTGTCGCGGACCTTCGGTCTCCCGGGCGGTAACCGTCTTCTCTACAGTACTTCCACTTTTGAACTTCATTAGACAAATTTCGATTCCTACCAAAGACCAGACGCATGAAGTTCAGGTAATCAGTGGTGAGGTGGTCTTCAGTAACAAATCAATTACACTGGCTAGTTACGTTAGTACACCGAGGATCGTGTGTCACCTTACCCCGCATCGCTTGTTCGGTATCACTCACTGGGTGGTACAAGGACAATAGCAGCCATTGTTTATGGGCTGTTTGTAGTAAAATTCTTTAATAATCAGTCTGAATTTTACTTTCAACCATGGAGTTGCCCTGACAACTCCCTGTTTCAACTGCATGCATAACATGTAAATTACTAGAGAATATACTTAGTATAAATTACCTATTGTTTCCGTGTTCTAGACTGGACACTACAAGTGGGCATGTGTGATACACTAAAATGGGGGGGGGGCAGGCCCGTAGCCAGACTAGGTACTGGAGGGGGCAAATTTTTTTCCAGGGGTGCGAAAATTTTTTCGGGGGGCCAAATGTGTACAAATGTATTAAGTCAATGGTAAGATTCAAACTCTCTAGGGGGGCAAAAAATTTCAGGGGGGCTTCTCCCCCTGGCCCCCCTTGACTACGGGCCTGGGGGTTACATTCTTCCTCTACTAGTTTTACATGCTACATGCTGTATGAAATCTCGATCAATGGTCAGCGCCTCTTTGGTCTATGCCGGTGTAAAAGGAAATGGTGTCTCTCCTGGAAAATGTGTCCGACCAGACATATTTTCCAAAAAAATATGTCCTACCGGACAATATTTCTGAGGAAATAGTGTCCTCCCGCCACAGGAAAATGTGTCCGGGGGACACAATTTTACGAGGAAATAATGTCTGCATATAAGCAACAGGAAAATCTGTCCTTCGAAACGCGGTTACGGAGGAAGTCGCCTTGAACATGTATGGCCCTGGGGAGTTGGGAAGCGACTTTTCAACATTTTGTTATTTATTGCAGGAGAACGAAAGTGAACTTATGGGATGTCAAAGTGAACTGAGGGAGACCGTAAGTTAACTTTGACATAAGTGGACTCGGCGGAGTGTCAAAAGATATACAAACTCAAGAGTAAGTCCCAAACTTTGACCAAAAATGCGTAAAATTACTTTCCAAGATTCAAGGCAAGGCCATGTCCTTTGGATCGAATAATACTTTTGTCCGTGAGCACTTGTTTGGCAAAATTTCGCAATTTTTGAAGGTCATGAAGGGTGGTTGTCGAGATCTGACATCCTTTAAGCCTCAGTCAAACAGACACGATCAAACATCTTTCCTTTCATATTAAGTCTCTGGGTCACTACCATGGTGTCA
The DNA here is from genome assembly GCA_029531755.1 of Holothuria leucospilota. Lineage (NCBI taxonomy): Eukaryota > Metazoa > Echinodermata > Holothuroidea > Aspidochirotida > Holothuriidae > Holothuria > Holothuria leucospilota. The sequence continues at coordinate 12,296,590 of CM055962.1, read as the reverse complement.
TACAAATATGATTCAGTACCACACTGTTATAAGGAGCTACTAATTTTTAAAAGGAGATTGCATTTTTCATTAAAAATTGCATCCTGGATCAGTAGCGTAGCCAGAGGGGGGGAGGGGGGCAGACTGCCCCCCGGGCGAAAAATCGAAGTAAAATCGGGAAGACGGAAAAATTAAAAAAATATATACGAAGGGGAAAAGAGGGAGGAGGAAAGGGGAAGGGGAAGAGGAAAGGGGAAGAAGGGAGAAAAAGAGAAAAAGGGAAAATAACAGGAGAAAAGGGAAATAAAATAATAACAATAGGAATCATTATCGATGGAAGGAAAGGATGGAGAGAAGGAAATGGGCTTTATAAGGTAGAGCACTGGTTCAGATATCGACGGGATGAGTATACTGATACAGGTAGGGCTAGGGACCGTGGAAAAGACCAAAGGGAATGAGAAAGAGAAGGGCTAAGAAGGCAAAAACGGGACGAGGGATGAAGCGAGGCAGATTGTGCATGAGAAAGAGGAAAAGATGAACTAGGAAAGGGAATAGAGAGCGTTAGACGACTAGGGAGTCCGGAAGGACAGACTATGAAGCAGAGCAGTCAGAGTAAGGGGATAGAAAAATGGACGTAAAGCAAGGCCGTCAGTGTGGGAGCTATAGGGATATTAGCTACCGTCCCGACTTTTATTTTTAATCACTATCAAAAAGGGATACTTAAAATAAATGTCCCGGTGCAGATTTTCTTTCAAAGTCACACAATGAGTGGAAAGTATCCAGTTGCGTTGCCATTTATTGGGGTTTGGTGTCAGAACCCTAATGAGTGATCAAGAAAAATTGCCAAGAGAAACTATAAGCATGAGTTTGAATATAACATGGGCAAGCTCCACCTATATTTTGCTTTCCCAGCTGACTAGATATAAAGTGATAAATCTTAGCTCTATGCACTTACATTTTATTTTGTTCTCAGGGGACCTCCTGGTGTGGCTGACTTTGGCAGCAATCCTCCTAACATCTTAAAACCCAAAATATGTAGTAACTTTGGAGTGTAACGTAGTAGCAAGCGCAATGGGGGCCGGGGCCATGGCCCCCCACCGTTGTAAGTAGTCGGGGGAAAATCAGCTAGTCGGGGGAAACCGGAAGCAGTCTGACCGAGACTGGCCGAGCATCAGGCGCACTCTCCCTTCCCCAATTGGCCGTTATGGGTGTTTTAACATGCTGCAAAATGTGTCAAATATAGCACCATTTTTCATCTCAGCGAGCTTCTAAAAGCAAAAATTCCCCCCCCCCCGGGACGGCAAACAATCAATTTTTTGTCTCTCTATTATAACAATAATCATTAAACAAATAGCAGTCTGAAGAATGGTCATTCATCTAGTTATAAAGATGACTACCTTTATACTGGTCATTAGGCAAGCGTGAAGCCAGGGGGTGGAGGAAGGGGCAGCCGCCCACCTTATTTTTAGTATTTTATTATGTTTACTTTTTACAATAGTGCTAGTGTTTCCCCTTTTTATATGCGATAAATAGGCCCGGAAAGTGCCATTTCCAGCCATCTGGGAGGCATTTTGGACCAAAATTTCCTTGCGCTCCGCGCCACCATCGGCTGGCGCGGAGCGCTGAGAGACCTTCTATGAGCTGCGTCCCTCCCACTTCCTTGACATTTTTTTGCTACGCCCCTGTTAATAGTTTGCGTCTAGCCAGTTGGACTTTTCTCTGTGCCAGTCGGTGGAATTCACAGTTTACCCCCACCTCACAAATCCTGCGCATGCCACTGGTGTAACGTACAACACCCCGGGAAGGATCATTTCCTCAGTGTAGTTTGGGAAGGCATTTTGGCCAAAATATTCCCTGTACGCTTCGCGCCAACTGGTGGTGGCGCTCCGCGATGATAAAGTCTCAAAGGGTCTCTCTGAAGAAAGGCATTGATCCCTCAAGAATGATTCCTCTTCGATCTTACACCGAGTTTACCACTGACAGTTCACCCCGACTTCATCAAATCGAGTTATGGTAAATAGTTAAATTGTGATCATCGTGACTATAAGATCGCATACTGATAAGGCCATTTGAATATCAAGTCGATAATTTATTCTCATGCCCCCAATTCTATTCCGAAGCTTCCGGACTTGTCCCGGGGTGATAAAGTGGACCCAAAAGAGACGTTCGGGGGGACCCACCTCTACAATTAGTTTGAAAAATCATGAAATCGGGACGAAAATTTTCATTTTGCCCCCCCCCCCGGGCCGAAGACCCTGGCTACGCGCCTGTCCTGGATCTGCTTTCAGTCAGCCGTATTATACAATTGCTTCTTCGTTCTCGAGACCGGCCTAGTCGAGGCCCAGAATACGGTCCCGGGCCTCGTCATAGACAGTGGCGTATCCAGCGGGGAGTGCAGCAGGCCATTCCCCCCCCCCCCATTGAAAAATGAGGAAAAACAAAAAAAAACGAACAGGGGAGAAAAAATGTAGACAGAACAGAAAAAGAGGGGTGAGAAAAGAGGAGAATTTTTTTAAATGATCCAAAACGGCGTTAAAGCTATAGATTTCTGTAGGCGGTATACGGCTGAGGTGTGCATTCGACCGACTGATGGATATTGTAATCATTTTCTATCACACACGTTTCTCAAACTATTAAAATTTTCTCAAATCTTTCGCAACGTAAAAAAAAAAAATTCGCGCACTCCGCGCGCTTCAAACCTTGCCTCATTGTTGGTCTTGTTATCAGTGTCTTCCCATAGCAACTTTCGGAGCAGCACAACACCAAAAGTTGAAAGCTCTTTAAGAATTACCAGGTAAAAGACTGGCTTCTCGAGTGACATGTAGATTTGTTGGGTAATTGAAAGCGTCTCGATCCAGAGTCTGAATGCAGGCTTTGTCATGGTGCGCGCTTTGTGCACATTCCTCACTGTTTGCACTCCGTCTCATGACAATCATTAAGGTAATAATACATGAAACTACTCCAACCACAACACTTCCTGAAAAAACAGATATACATGTCCAAAGATCTGTAGGGGCCTCACATCAATACGGGACTTTTCAGTCCAATATGTAGCATGATATGGAAAGTTGTACTTGGCGTTATACATTTTCCAAAAAATAGAAAAAAAATACGGAGCTTCGTGCACAGCCATTATCGGTATAGATGGTGATTGATAATACGTTTACGAGTTACAACGAAAAAGCATTCTGAAACGCGCTTGTCAGTCCTTCACCCCATTCAGGGGCGCAAATTCTGGGGGGCAAGGGGGCCTTTGCCCTCTCAAGTGAAAAAGTGGGGGCAAACCCTAATTTGGCCCCCCCCCCAATTTTTTTTTTTTGGCCGCTTGGTCACTTTTGACATCCCTTTGATAACAACACATGACAACAATACAATTATAGGCTATAACTGACATAGTATTTGAATGTCTGTTGATCAAGGCCGTATGGAATATCATCTGAAGCTGAAACCCGGCGCAGACGAATCAATTTTCAGTCGAAAACACTTAAGACATGTCTTAGTTATACCTTCACTTCGTTTCCTAATCTAGACCAGAGCGATCTATATCTGCATTTTGTGCCCCGGTTCGGCAAGAGAGCCCTACCTACCGTAACACTACAATAATATGAATGCTGCCTATTCTGAAGCTGTAAATGTGATTTATGCCACGCATAAAAGCCCTTGATGCGTACGTAGCGCAGACAAGTGCACATCATGATGAATCTAGTACACACACGCAAAAAAGTAATAATAAGAGAATATTCGCGGCATTGGTAGTTTGTCTTTGAAAATTTATCAACTGAAGCTCCTCTTTCTAGGGTGTGACTGATAGTGCTACAGCCTATTGATGAGACTTTTTGACATTTTGTCTTGTGGAGCAAAATTTGGTCAGGTGAGCCACAGAAAGTGACAGATTTGCTAATTATAAACTCAACTTTGCAAAATCAAAACCGCGATATTATTTTACATAAAAAACTAGCCATTATGCAGGGTTGACAATTTCCAAACGAACGCACAACCTAACGAAAACGAGTCACGGCCTTTCCTAGGACCGTACGTAGGAGAAAAATCTGTGTTCCTTACAAAGAACCATTTAGATTTATTATCAGTTAAGTAAGTCAATCTGTGGTTGTCTCGAATAATGATTAAACATTGTCCTGCTTTTTGTACATTTCAGAAAATCCCAGCTCTTTCAAAACTTTAATCTAGTGAAGCACATCAGTAGTATTAATTAACTTTGTGCCCTAACTAACCCTTTTGACAAGTGTTAATGTTCTAAAACCCAGGAGCCTTTACAATAAAAAACTTCCGTTCGAGACAATCTTTCTGCAGCTTCTGATATACTAAACCCAGGAGCTTCCCGGGGCTTCGCCCCCTGGACCCCCACGGGGGCTTTTCACCTGGACCCCACCCACGAGGGCTTCGCGCTTCGCTCGCGGTGCACGCTACGCGTGCACAGTTTCAAATCCACGCGTACACCATATTCGTTTTCGCCCCCTCACTCTCAAACAGAGATTTGCGCCCCTGACCCCGTTTGCTACATACCATTCAGGTAGGTCTACTATCACCCCCCTCCCCTCCCACAAACTCTCACACACACACAAACACCTGCATCCCTTTGATGACGGTCTGTTGATCTTCACTGCGATATAACAGTTTTCTTCCATCCTTGAACGCCAGCTGCTCACCACCTGGGCGAAACAGGTGTACGGATGCCTCAGTTTATCGTTGCCAAAATCATTTGCGGATAATCAAAACACTGTGTGTTTCTAGCGGACAGTGGCAAAAAAGGACAGTATTTAATAGTGGGATTTGTTTGTAATTACTGTCCGGAAAAGATGGTAACAGTAAAATGTGTCTGACGGGACACAATTTCTTAATGTGGTGGGAAAAACTGTCTCTCCAGACACTGTTTCCAGGACTTAACCTGGAAATATCGTCCGGTGGGACACAGACTAATTTTTCAGGGTTGATTTTCAGAGCTTATGACATAAATTCAGTCTTTCCACTTTTTATCATTGTTTCTGATAAAAAAAATGAAATTACTGTACATGTGTAGGCCAATAATTAAATCCTATATTATATTTCATACAAGTTTTCGTGAAGTGATGGTTATTAAAGAAAATTATTTGTCTTTCACCGCTGTAATGATGATTTTAACAAGGTTGTCTTGGGTAGAGACAGTAACAGTGTGATACCAAACTTGAGTATGTTGACTTTCTCTCACGTTAAACGAGTAGACTGACATGATCCCCCAGTTGTCACTAGTTAAAAAATGGGCAGGTATATACCCTCAAAATGTTTAATCCTGTTAGTTAGTTATTCCCTATGAAGACTGTGACAATACTATGTACCATACTTTATGGTCTTCAGTACATGGATTTTGTTTTGTGGAGGTACTGCTAAGAGGACTCTTTTTACACGGGAGACACATCTTCCCGCTACACCGGCCATCACAACTCTGCAACACGACCCTAAATACTATTTTAATGCAATGAACGTCTGGCTGTGTGAAACTTCTATGACCTACACTGTCTTTGATTCCATGAATCTATTGCGATGAACAAATAGCAAAATGAATCATGATGGTGAAAGTAAACGTCTTTTATTCGTTTGTCAAAAGTTTTACAAGATTATTATGAAATTTGTTTAGTTTTCCAAAATTTATGAGGTGAATAATAACTCCCAAACCTATGTCTAGCGGCATTCCATGAAAGAAGGCTGAGAAAATGGAAACACTGTATACTGAACCCGAAGCTCTCAAAATGACCCCTGAAAAGTCGGTCCTTGTCTCACCGGACCACATTTCCAGCATCTACCCGGGAAAATAGGTCTGGGGAGACGATGATTCTTAGCAAGTTTAGAATATTTGTCCCCAGGACACAAATTACTGTTATGATTCTGTAAGGACGTAAAATCCAGTCTCCCCCGGACAGTTCTTCCTATGGGGGTGGGACAATGTTTCCTCGAAAATATTGTCCGTAGGACATTATTTCCAGGAAAACATTGTCTGGCCGGACAAATTTTCCAGAGGAGACATGATTTCCTTTTATACCGGCTCCACGTACTGCACCCCGGCGCCATCCCTGTTTCTAGTGTAGGCTTTATTCTTACTTCAAATGCAAAAAGTATACACAGACCATATATCACTGTCACATAAGTTTACTTGGCTGATATGTTTCTAATAGCCTACTCCTGAAATCGGATGAATTTTTATTACGTAGCCTCTAAGGCTACGTGTACGGAATCGTATTTCCATCATTTGGGAAGGCGAACTACACCCAAGTAGACATTTTTTTACATTGCGCAAAAAAAGTAAACCTTATAATACGGAAACTCTATGAAGCGGATGAATTCAGAGCGGAAGAAAATTGTATTTTGTCTCGTCGCCATTGATGATTTTTCACCAAGATCACGCAGCTTCTAAATGTTCAGGTGCAAACAGAATAAAACATAACATAACAGGTTAAAGGGCAAAGGAGGGCTAAGGCCCCATACAGTAAGATGCCCTGAAGTCCATACAACCTTAACTGAAAACAAAGAACCAACCAACACCAAACGAGCCCAGCACAATTAGATTCTACCACACTTATGGAAGAACTTGTCAATGTTAACTTTAAAGCAGTGCACAGATGTGGAGTTAACTACCCACTCAGGCAGACTATTCCGGCCACTCGTACTAACAACTCTATGAGAAAAGCTGAACTTCCTAATGTCGAGCCTTGCAAAATTCTTAACTAGCTTCTTACAATGGCCTCGAACCCGAGAATTACATTGAACCTTTAAATAATTGCAAGAGGACAAAGGATTCCTTTAGAGAGAAATTTGTACACCTGAAGCATGTCCCCCGGCCCTAATCCTTCTCAACTCCAGGGTGGTAAGCCCAAGATGCTTAAGTCTAACATGATAAGGTAGGTGTCTCACCTCGGGTATAAGGCGAGTGGCTCTCCTCTGAACTTGCTCTAAAAGAAGCTTGCCCTTTTCATGGAAGGGACTCCAAGCCTGGGCTGCATAGTCTAGGTGGGGTCTTACCAACTGCTTATACAGATTTAGTACAATTTCTTTACTAAAACTACTGAAATTCCTCTTGATCAATCCAAGCACCCTATTAGCCCTAGCAGCAGCTGCACACTGTCTAGATGGCTTTAAATCACCTGTAATAACTACACCCAGATCCTTCTCAAAAGTCACATCACTCAGAATACTACCATTCAAGTTATAATCATAGCTGAAATTTTTAGGACCAAAGTGAAGGACTTTGCACTTATCTGCATTAAAAGACATTTGCCAAGTCTGAGACCATGAAAATAACCTATCCAAGTCTTTTTGCAGTAATGAGGCATCATCCTTATCACTAACCTTCCTATAGAGCTTAGTATCATCAGCAAACTTACTAATACTAGATGTGAGAGAGCTATCAATATCATTGATGAAAATTAAGAAAAGAAACGGGCCAAGAACAGAACCCTGTGGAACTCCACCTGTAACTTCTTTCCAAGAAGAGAAATTACCATTAACAACAACTCTCTGAGATCTACCATTGAGCCATGAATTTATCCAGTCAGCACAACTGCCCTTGATGCCTAACCTATGCAGTTTAACCATAAGTCTACCTAATGGAACTTTATCAAAGGCTTTTGAAAAATCAAGGTAAATGACATCAACACTGTGACCACAGTCAAGAGATAAGGAAACATCCTCAAGAAACCTTAGTAAATTAGTAACACAAGATCTACTCGGTAAAAAACCATGCTGTGACAGATTGAGTAACCCATTATCTAAAAGATATTTAAGCAACTGAACAATCCTTGATTACAGATTCCATAACTTTGCACACAACACTGGTTAAACTGACCGGCCTATAATTGCAAGGCAAGCTCCGATCCCCCTTTTTGAAAATTGGAGTAACATTAGCAATCCGCCAGTCAGCAGGTACAAAGTTTGAATCCAGAAACTTCTGAAAAATAATGCAAAGAGGAACTGACAAAATCTCGGAACATTCATGGAGAATGGCAGGATGGATCCCATCAGGCCCAGGGGCCTTACTAGCTTTTAAACTCTTCAACTTATTACAAACCAACTCTTCAGAGAAGACAACATCACTAACTAAAGAAGAATTATCAGAATCCCTACAAGTCCCCAAAACAGATGATTCCTTGGTAAAAACAGATACGAAATAATCATTTAACAAATTAGCCATATCCTGATGATCAGTAACTAGTGTGCCATCATTACCTTGGAGAGGCCCAACACCCTCCTTAACCTTCTGCTTAGACCTGACATAGGCATGAAAAGATTTTGGATTTACCTTAACCTCCTTGGCCAATTGCTTTTTAAACTTAGCTTTAGTGTCAATAACCAAATTTTTAACTAAGAGTTCCTGCTTCTTGTAGACTGCATAGTCATCAGAATTCTTACTGACCCTATAACGATGCCAGCACTTACGTTTCTTCCTGGCTGCTCTAAGTACCTCTCTAGACATCCAGATTGGCCTTTTTTTTAACCACAGCTTTCTTGAGTGGGATACACAACTTTGTAGTGTCAGTAACTATATTACGAAAGACACTCCATGCTTCAGCAGGACCTAAGTGAGACAAACGTGCAACCCAATCTATGGTAAGAAGCTCTTTAGCATGAGTATAGTTAGCCTTGCTGAAATCTAAAACAGTTTTGTCACTGCCTTGAAGTTTGCTGAAACAAAGTAACTCAAAACTTATGAGGTCATGGTCACTAGATCCTATCTTACCACCACTAGCTACATTTCTAACCATGTTTTCATCTGTACTTAGTACCAAATCCAGACAATTGTCCTCACGAGTGGGAAACAGAACATGCTGGGTAAAGAAACCATCAGACACTGCCTCGAGAAAATCCCTCCCATGTGACCCACTAGTACATGAATGCCAATCAATATCAGGAAAGTTGAAATCCCCAAACACAACTGCCCTTTTCGAAGAAACTATCCTAAAACTTTCGAACAAACTCTGATTATTATCAGCACAAGAATTTGGTGAACGATAAATAATACCAACAACTAAAGGAGTGCAAGACTCATTGCCAAAACTAATTTCACACCACAAGCAGTTAGAAAATCCTGAAGAAAACTTGTTGGTGACATCAACACAATTTATGCTATCCTTAACATACAGTAAAACCCCTCCACCCCTACCACAGACAGTATCAGCCCTATCCTGCCTGAAAATTTTGTACCCAGGAACCTGAATTTCAGATCGAGTTGCTGATATCACTATGGAGCCAAGTTTCAGTAACCCCAACTATGTCTGGATTGTCTATGGAAATATGAGCAAGGAACTCACTGAACTTATTGAAAAGGCTGCGAACATTGGCAAACATGACCTTCATTCCACAAACTGCCCTATTTACATGTTTCCCCTTGTTACTAACACAATCACTCTGAGCACAATAAAACTCAGAAACCCCCCCCCATTCTTGGCTGACCTCACCCCTGACTCGCAAATATTTTGGACATTTACAGCGATAGAGCAAATAAATCTGAAAATTTCTGCAACGTTTTTCCACTGCTCATATATTTCACAAAAATTATCACAATTAGATGTTGAACATGGCTTGTTGGGAGAAGAGACTCGTGATTTTGGCCCGCATGCACTGGCCAACTGAGTTATAAAAATGTCGTCGTAAGATATAGTGGCTTACTTGTATTTTCATAGGTCTATCTTTATAGCACGTACTGTGTAACGCACCATTGACATATATAATTAACTAGACACATCAGACAAACGCACGTTTGTTCATGACTTGCATAAACCAAAGGTCTTGACGCAGGGTATGTAGGGATCTACTTTAGAGACGAGTTGTTCGTTTTGAATTTTGGTTGACCATAATCCTTCATTTTCAAATCTCAAAGTTTTTCGTATTCTCATTGTCGCCCCTCGACTTAATCTGAAGGATTTTAAACGCTCAAATGACTTCTTGAAACGTACGAACGGTGGGAATCTATAAAATATTACGATACCAAAATAATGCATAGAAGAAACTGTCTGATATATTGAAAAAAAATATTCGATTTGCAGCTCCGCGCATGCGGGATAGTCGGAATATTTTTAAATTGACCCAATCTCAAGTGGGAATTTTAAATGATGACCAATCGTTAAGAAGTGATTCTCTGTCACGTCCGAATACAGACGAAATTTTTTCAGCACTTTGAGAAAGGTATTACCAGCTATTAGTGTCACTGGACAGCTGGAGTTGCAGAAGGCGAGTCGATAAACGCTAATTCCAGCAGGAGCAGGCGGGGGATCCGGCTGGGAAGCTGGCAGCGGAAAGCCTGTTTGATTTAGCAACGAGGTAGGCCTATTTAGACGCGGGCGATTTTTGTCGGGAAACTTGAAACTTACTAGGCTATATGCTTAATTTTGAGATAATTCTTCTTCTTCTTCTTCTCGTGTACTGGCAGGGCTCTAAAAAAAGGTAGAGCATATGAGCCAGAGGTGTGCGGGGAGGGGATATGACTTAATCAAAATGTAAATTATGCTTGAACGAATTTATACTACTTGCATTGACAGTCCCTTCAGGTAACATATTCCACTCCTTTATAGTTCTTGGGAAAAAAGAGTATTTGTAAGCATTAATACGACACGCAGGTTGTTGGAAGTTTTGCGTGTTCATTCTCCGAAGGCCATGCAGTGTCACTGGTTTTAGGAAGTTTTCTTTAGGTATGTCAATAAGGTTCTGATTAATTTTATACAATAGGGTTAATCTGGAGGCAGATCTCCTGTTCTGCAAGGACGTCCAGTGGAGATCATGGAGGAGCTTGGTGACCGTTCCTTCCGTTTTACTATATAGTTATGTGTGACGAACCTTGCAGCATTACGTTGCACCCTTTCCAACTGGCTACAATGCTTTTGAAGGTGATGGTCCCAAGCAGATGTAGCATACTCTAAATGGGGCCTGACTAAGCTGGTATAGGCAGTGGCTTTGAGCTGCTCGGTGCAGTTGGAAAGGTTCCTCTTTATGAGGCCAAGGACCCTACTAGCTTTTGTAGTTGCATGAGCAACCTGGGTGTCCCATTTCAAATTATCTTGGAGATGAATACCAAGGTAAGGGTAAGAATGAACTGTTTGCATAATAAATCGGCATGCCGACGTTTATTAAATTGCCAAAAGTTACGACTTTGAGATTTGGAGGGAAAATTGGGGACCTTCCTGCCGCCGTCAATGTAAAATGAATGAATTCACGTCCATCGTTAAAACAACACAGCGGTATGTGTAGGTAGCCTACCGGGGCACTAGCACTTAGATCATTAGGGTATGTACAGTGGCTCAGTACAACAAGGGTGAGGAACCTCCGGCATGTGGGTTCGTAACTTAGCCTCCGGCCCGCGAGACAACTAACTCATCTGGCCCCCGAAGCAACTGATAAAAGTAAATTCAATTCACTTGAATAATAACATCTTTAATAATAATCTTTTAAGTCCTCGGTACCCACTGTTTTATCATGCTTAGCTACCTGCACTTTCAGGATATTTTACGTAAAACAACTCCATAAGTTCATGAACTCTACTGTCATGAGCTTGCTTATAAAAATTAAAATGTCTCTGGCGCGCGGTTAATTAATATGCCTTATGTTCCATCTCCTTTCTCCCGATTGAAAAACAACTTCCACACCTCTTTCTCGGAGAGGCTACGTCTATTTGCCATGCAAATACAAATTTCTAGTTCAGTTGTTTGAATTAATGTATATTGCAAAGCGCCGCAGTTCTGCAATACATGCAAGTTTGATCTTGGGAATTCTTAGATATGTAAACCTTATGCATATGACGTCACAGAGCAGAAAGTGCTCCCTCGTTTAGAGGCCAGCACTTATTATTTAAAGTTACACAAACAAATGCAGACAGCAGATTTGTCAACCAATCGCATACGAGCGTATTAAAGTGTACTACACGCACGCGAAGTGTACTGCGTGCGTGCCATGTGCTGTTGTTTTGCCTCTAATATGACGTCATGCAATATTGGTCTATTCTAGAACGTGACTCTTGGGAATTTCGAGGAAACCCGCAGTGCTTGCTAACTGTACCGCGGTGTTGCACCGTACCGCAGACACACAGCTGATCATCGAACACTTCCGCCGTATTTGCCCCGCAAGCTAAGCAGGCTATATACCACCGGTTCTTTTATCAACAGTTTCTTGCTTTACCTATTAAGGAAAACAACTGCAGGGAATTTTGCAAACATTCCTCGATTCACCGCAATTTTTGCTCCTATAATGCTATTCCTAATCTTAGGGAAAAGATTTGAATCACCGAAAAGTCGAATGTGTGGATATCCTGCTGTGCATAATTCTTCGATCCTAGCTTGACGTTCGCGTAATTTTGTTACGCATGATCCGTACATAGGGCCTATGTGTATGCAGCATTAACAGACTAAACTATAGTATAGCTAGCTTTAAGACGACTTGGTCTTGGTGCTTGTGTTACCGAACAGCAACTGATTCGATTTCAAGATTTTTGTTTGCTTCGAAGACGTTTGAACTTCTAATGCGACGTGCGTGCTTAACATTTTGTTCCTAACATACAGAATATTACAAAAATCGCATCTGCACCCGTAAATTCGTCGTTGGAGCCCCCGAGAAAGAAAATGAAATCTTCAGACGACACAGGTTTGTTTAGCGACTGTATTGTTAGGCTAAATAAAACTGTGTGCGAAGAGCAGGTAGGCCTAACCACAATGAGTGAGGCTGACGACCAAGCTGTAGCGATCCTTTTTATCTTTATGATCGTTATAAAGTAGCCAGTTTCCACATTATGAGTTATAGTTCATAGATATTGTCTTCGTTGTTATCCTTCTTTACCCCCTGTAGGCCTAGATACCATAAGAATTTAAGAAACGTTCTGTGGTATGCAAATACACGTTTCCTGAAAATGAACAAACATCCTGACACCTATTCGTGGAACTAGTACCTGCAGTAATGTTGAGGGATAATTATTTTCGTGTAGTGTTATGCTTAGCCTTAGTTAGATAACAGCGTGGTACAGTAAATGCTTACTGCACAAAAGGGAGTTATGAATAAGGGAGAGTAATGTATACCCTCAAAGCCTTACCATGTCAATAGTCCCCACAACATCCATTGTTTCTAATTCTACAGGAAATAATTTATCCAGTATAGGCCTAAGGCTAAGGGGTGTACCGGATATCCGTTCCGGCCGGACTATCCGCGGCCGGATAATGAAAATTATCCGGTTCCGGTTCCGGCGGGACATTTTTAAAAAATCCGGCCGGAACCGGATTTTTTGTGAATCATTAGTAAAAGGCTCTACAAGTACATTTAAAAAATATCAATCCATGATGAAAATAGGGCCTAGGTTATTTAAACCAGTGTTGTCACCTACTGTAGTTGGTGGGAGGAGACAAGGAATTCTCTCTCAAACCAAGACCCTCTCAAGGAAGGGAGGACATCCCATCCATAAAAAGTTGTATTTTACTGTGACTAGAATGCTATCTGAGATCTGGATCAATATTTCTTTGAGGGGGCTTCCCACAAAGTTTAAAAACCTAGTACCAACTCTGGTCAAAACTAAAAATACAAACATTTCAGTGATTCTTTTGCTTGCAATAAAAAAATTGTACAGTATGAAAGATATCTTTTGCATTTGGTCCCACTGGGTGTGGCAAACTCAGCAGAAAGTTTAAACTCAGTTGATCTTTTCAACCAAAATGTGAAAGATATGACTTCATAGATTTGTTTAGTATATCAAACTAAAGAATATATTTAAAAAGAACTTCATTAAACAAGTAGCAACCAGACTCCATTGATAAACATGGTCATGCAAAGCTTAACTCAGAAACATGATATTATAAGATGACCAGGGTGCATTCCATGTAAAGCCTACACCGAAGGTACGCCAAGGTTTCGTGACCATACGCCGGGATGTACGCCGGGATTTTCTGTACTGTGCACATACAATGCATGTACATAGCAATCCATAGGCGTGCGTACATGCGTATAGTATACATGTACGTGATACATACACAGTCACCATACACTGACAATGCACGTACAGGTATATAGTATACACACATTATAGCTAAGTCAGAGGCAATCCGTAAGCGATTGTAGGTACGTATGTATACATGTACGTAATGCATACACCATTCATTGGCAATACAAGTAGGCCTACAGGTATATATAGCACAGTACTGTGCGTGAATATACTAGCGGGAGTTGACTGAATCGGCCCGCCGGTATGCCGGGAGTACCGTTTGCCCCCTGCTACGCTGGGGAGTACGCCAACTATGCCGGCAATCCTCAACTTACTACATTTTGCACGCCGACAAAGGCTAGTTTCTAAGCCGCCACGCTGACCGAAATCTTATGGCCACGCCGAAGATCTTTGGCGTATAGTGCACTAAATGCACACTGGTAAGATGACTGAAGCTAAATTAAATCAAATATGAGGTTTCTCTGAAGAACAGGCCACATAACAACTGTTAACAATTCCTTTATAACCAACAACTCAGTCTCACAGTATAAGTTAAAGAAAATTTCACCCAAAATGTTTAGTTCAATTAGCCAAAGGGTGTAGCTATAGGCTAGACTAGTAATACCCTGTAAAATTATTGCAGCCCCCCATCGTATGTGTGCCCCCAACCCCTCCAACACCTGAAGCCATAAAGGAGAGGTCCTGTACCATTCCAGTATTTGTAGAGGAGGTATGTGTATTGATCATTAAAATTTATATACTCTTAATACTTATATTGCAACAGCATATAAAGTAAAGCCTAATGGGTGATCTCTAAGCCCGACCCCTTTGCCAATATGTACCTACTTCTATTTTACTTAGACCCTGATTTCAGTTACAAGATTCCTAATGAAAAAATCCGGTCTGGCCGGATCTTAATATTCCAGATCCGGTACATCCCTATCCGACCAGTATCACATCGCAATTTGCTATACAAGCTGGCCAAATTGATGTACAAATGCAAAAATGTGTAGCACTTCTTGCATATATAACCATAGGGTTTTCACTGATGTACACTTAAATCAAGTTTTGATATGTTAAAGGGGTACTTATGCATTCTGGTGAAATTTGCAAAGAAATCTGATGTGTGGTTCTCAAGATACTAGCAGATAAAGTTGTCACATTTTCAACACAAAGTGAACTTTCAAGTAAGCTCAAATGATGTCACAGCCTCACATTAATGGCCAGTCTTTTGTTTTTCTTTAAACTTTACAACCAAGTTTTCCCTCCACATTCACATGTTATCCGAATGTGATTGCATGAGGGGTATAAGAATTTTACAAACTTCACATTCCACATGAGGAGGCCCTATCCCTATTAACTTCAAGGTCAGCATAACAGACTGAAACAACAAAGGAAACAAAGCATTTCTCATCAATGTGAAGCAGTGATACAGCCCATGCTTACCTCAAGCTCACTGTAGGTCACATATGTAGTAACTTCTTTTGCTGATATCTCAAGTACTACATGTCCAATTTGAATGGAAGTTTCACCAAGCTGCGTAGATTTACAGTACTGTAGTTCCTCTTTCACATATGTAAATTAATTTGTGCTTGAACCCTTCCTTTAAGAACTTGAAAAATCCTCACAACTGCTATACAAAATTGGAATACTAAATTATTCTCTGTTCAGTGATGTAGCCTAGGTGTTCCTGTTTTTCATTGATCATGAAAAATGCATTAATGATAGCTTAAAAAGGAAATCTTTTTCAGTCTTGTGGGTATACAGTAGTCTTAAAGTAGGTATGTAATTTAGGCTGGAAGTACAGTAATAGGTCGTTAAGAATTTCACATGGTGAGAAAGTTTATGATTTGATGTCAATTTTCATCCCCTTCTTAGGCCTCCTGTTTCAAATTTTCCATGCCCATTGACATGCTGGCAGTGCAACTTACCACTGACAAAACAATCTTACATTAGAACAATGCTTAAAACACTTGGCATTACTGCTACTGTACAGATTCTGTATTGTATGAACAAGTATAAGTTGTAATTGTTTCAGTATTGTATTTTAATATATTTTTGTGTTAATTGAAAATTGAAAAGCCTGGATTATCAGTACCATTTCCAGGCTTACAGTACAAGACATACGAAGGAGAAGAGGACATTTACAGTACTTGACTGCCATCCTTCTTCCTTTTCAGGTTATTGCCAGTATAAAGGTGAGAGAATGACCCTCGGGATAGTGGTTCCCTATCGATTATGCTGGATACAGATTTTCCCTTTTCACACTGGTTGTAATTCTGTTAAATGTGCTGAAAACCTTCATGAATGACTCATACAATATTCATTTTCTAATTGCAGACCCAGCATCAAGTGACTGGGATCAGGATGAAAAGACTGTGATTATTAAAGTTTTGTTGCCAGAACCTGCAGCAAATAATGTTCTTGTCAAAGTCACTGCAGAAGAGTGCTCAGTTGTCTTTAAAGGTACAGTGTTGCAATAGACTGTGGCTGTTATCATAGTGTTTCGTTATCCTCTACAACCTTATGTCCTTTGTAGATGTTGAAAGTTGTAATTTCACAGAATGGGTAATTCTGGAAAAGGGAGTCAGTAGAAACACATTAGATCTGGATAGGTGAGAAACAGGATTTACAGTCATCCACCTCTACAGTATAGATAGATTTTATGCTGGAAATTATTGAAGTACAATGTTTGCAATACTGTAGAAATGTGCCAGGTATTAAATACTGGGTCTGATATGGTTCACTCACATTAAGGTACAGTACCATGGACACTGAAGCGTCACTTGCTGTTCATCCAGTGAACACTTCAACACGGCAATTTTCTGTCTGCTGAATGACGATTCAGACTCTTGTTTTCTGAAGAAGCATAGTGGGTCAATGTGATTGGTTACTGAATGTTATCAGAGTCAAGCAAGTTCTGTATTTAGTGGTATTTTATGTGATAGTATTTCCAGGCACTGTACAGTGTGAGTTTAGTTTCTCAGGTGTGGAATGCTGTGCAAGGTTACAGTAACTTGTGTTTAACACTTCCAAATGTAAATTGACTGCTGCCAGTGTTAAAAATTACTGAATAATTTTGATAGTCAGGTACAGTAAAGTGTGTTATGTTTTTAGCCATTTTTCCAAAATAACAAGTCCAATGTCTGTAAAAAGTGAAGTTTATACAGTAGTACTGTAATTTTTCAGCTACAGTATGAATAGTAATTTTTAAGCCTGAAAATAATTTCCATACAATCATCAAACCTAGAAATTCATGCATTATGAAGAAAACTCAGTTTGGTCTTTATTGTTCACATGTTTAGAGGCTACTGTAATTGTTGTTCTGATACTTACTAGAAATTCCTGATGCATTGTGAAGACAACTTCCCAACCAAAGATAATAATATCCTTAAAACTCTGAAGATTTCTGAAGCTCTGCTATATAGAACATTGCACTTACTGATAAGTCAGATTTCATAAGGTGTTGAACATGAGAAGCAAAGCTTGCATACTAAAGGCAAAAATTGTTGTTTTTCTTTAGGAAAAGAAATATGGCATGTAGAATTGTACAGAGAGATTGACCCAGATACCAAGAAGATTACTTCTGAAAACAAAGAAGTTACCATCCATGTGGAGAAGAAGGTGAAATTTGAGGAATGGAAAAGACTGGAGGTATTTTAATTTTAGGAAAATGAAATATTTACCCTAGGATTAGAAGTTACAACTTGAAAGAAAGTTATCCATACTTCTTACAAAGAGATATAGTATACATGCATTTGGTATTACTCAGTCTTGTTGCCAAGGCCACACTCTTTAAGGCAGAGACCAAGGCAAAGGCCAGACTTCGTTAGTATGAGGCCAGGTAACCATATTCTGATATACTGTAACTTACAATGGAATACCTAAACTTAACCATTGCAGATTGTGTTACAGTATAGAGGGATTTCAGTAACGTGACTTTAACCAACTAGACGCAATTTTGAAGGGCAAGATCGTGTGTCTCTTTGGTTTTGACGGGCATGCCTCCATTGTGCTACAGTAGTATCTATGGTTATGCCATGCGCATGAGCTGTAAATTCTCTTACTGCATGTGTATTTTTCCCTTCAGTGCCTGGGAATGAAATCCCTCTATAGCCTCATGTTGAAGCTGGTGTAATGGGATGAGTTGTCATTAATAAAGAGCAACACCACCTACAGAGAGAGAACAAGTAGGAACATCATGACACTTTAGAACCAAATCATTTGTCTGCTATTTCTAGAGAAAGTTAAATGCCTATAGGTCAAGTACTGTAGGCCATCACAAAACAGCTGGGACCTGAGATTTTGACACTGGTATTGCTTTTCTGTACCAAGTTAGCACTGAAAAGTTTTTTACCACTTTAAAGTTGATTGGAGCATGTTGTGATTCACCTGACATGCAAATGCAATTGCCATAGTGAATTATTGGTTAGTTTGATATTAAACAATGTTACAGCCTGTGGGTGATACTTAAATTAGCAGAATTACAGTACAGTAAGTCTGTGTGGACTGTGGACCTGCAGTTTCTTCCTCTTTCCATTGAGAGTCCATTTTGGTGCTGGAAATTCTTAGCAGACACACATATTACATATGAACTTCAGCAATCAGAAGGCGCACTGTGCTTACGGACTGATTGCCAAAAAATTGCAAATAGTGCAAATGTTTTGACATGCAAGCTATCTTGGTGAACATCACTCATGGCGCCATTTTGTGAGTATAAACTTTGGTATTTACAGTGGTGGTGCTCTTCCGAAATGTTGATTTTGTTTATATACTTCATGTTAATTTTATTTTGGGTTAACGGTTAACTCTTCGGATAATAAAAACGGTTAAACGGATAGTGAATTAACCAAAAATGCACCCTAGTGTGGACCTGCAATTGCTTCCTCTTTCTGTGGAGAGTCCACAGTGTATTACAGGTATGGTCCAGATGTACATTGCATCATATATGAGGTTTAGCTGATTGATTGTGTGACAGTAGCAGCCCTCAAAAATAGCCTCGGCATTTGGCAATGCCGAGGTAAAATGCCAAGACGAATTGACCTGACTTCGGCAAATATTTTGCAGAGGCGATAGATTGCAGGACACGCTTATGGGGACTTACCAGTTACGAAAGCTGCACACTAGGCCTACACGGCTCAAAATGAAGCTTCGAGTAGCGACTTGAAAAGAAAACGTTTTCTGATAAAATTTCCACGATCGAAACTTGAGCAAATATATTCAGTGTTATTGCTTCATATACAAAACGTAGTTGCAATTTTTCAAGTTTTAACGACAAATCCTGTTTTAAAAAGTGTGTTACGATCGGTATTTACTGTACGTATGAAACTCACTGTCTGCATGCTGTGAAGAAAGTGATCACTGTACATGTACACACATGAATGTGACACGGCAGAGTGCAACCTTTAGATTTCAGAACCAGCCGTTTTATCTCTGTTACTGTGTAATAAAGTGGGAAAAATTCCCAAAGCGGCTGTATTGGTTTTATCAATGGAATTCTGGAGCTTAAACAAACAAATATTACGTTATCCTACTCTAGAAGTTTCTAAACAAGTAGATGGCCAAAATTTCATTAACTTGCCATGCACATGGCTGTATGACTTTTACTGCCGAGGTAAAGTGTATTTTTGTTGAAGTAAATCGTTTTTACTTCAGCAATTTTTTTGCCGTAGCCAATATCTTATTTGGAAGGGCTGCAGTAGCTGTGAATAAGGTAATTATTCAGAGAAGTCTAGGATGAGCTGTGGATCCAGTTGGGAATCCTGATTCATTGCCACAAATCAAGCAAGATATTGTGCTTCTTCTCAAGTGGTCATGTTTAAGTGAACTCCAAAAAGTAATAGTGTTGAAAAACTTGTAGTGGCAAATACTGTAACTAAAC
Organism: Holothuria leucospilota; assembly: GCA_029531755.1. Classification (NCBI taxonomy): domain Eukaryota; kingdom Metazoa; phylum Echinodermata; class Holothuroidea; order Aspidochirotida; family Holothuriidae; genus Holothuria; species Holothuria leucospilota. The sequence goes on along the minus strand of CM055962.1, from coordinate 12,276,794 downwards.
AAGAAAGATATGAAAACACTATCTTATCATTCGACACAAGTCTAGGCAAGATGTCTGCAAAAGTGTCACATTAAATATGGTTAAACATTCAAAACTAACTTTTGCAGCATACAGTATGGCTAATTTGATTTGTCTACTTACGACAGCAAAATTGAAAGCTAATTTAGAGTTGAATCTCATTCAGTAAAAATAGTGTGAATTTATGTGTAATGAATACATGTAAAATGATTAAAAAAAATTGTGAAATTGATCAAGTTTGATTAAGTGTTTGAAGGAAAGCTGTAGCATTGTAATTAATTACAATGGCAAAAAGTAAGTATCACCTAGAGGTTCCCACATTACACTGCATGCAAGTTTCAACTGTTTCTAACTGCCAAGCTTCTGCAGTATCTCTTTTGCTGATCCTACAGAGACATCCAACAGATGCAGTGGATAAAGATGAAGAGGACGGGACAGTGCTAAAGGAGTGCAATATTGATCACATTAAAAATGACATGTTTGAAAAGGTGGGTGATAAGTTGGCAGGGTTGGCTCTTATAAACCATATTTATTTAAATCACCTGATTTTTTGACAAAAATCATTGATTTAAATCAAAACTTTAATATTTAAACTTTTTTGCATGAACAAAAAGCAGGTTCAACAGAGAGTTCCTTCATATCTTCCATTCAGCACCTGAAAAAGATTAAGTTACAGCCCAAAGTTTTCTGGGAAGTTGTATTTCCGCGAAGTGGTATTTCTGCGGAAATCATGGAATAAGCATCAGAAAACGGAAAACAAAGTTTTGACAAAAGTTGCAAAAGTAAATCAGGAAATTACTATCAAAGTAATTGTTATAAATTATCTGAGTGGTTTTAATAATAGCAGTAATAAAATGTTTGAAAAAACATCGTAAAACACAAAGCACAAAAGCAAAGGCTGTGTAATCTGAGAATGAAATTCTTATACACTGTAGTGTAGGAACAAGTCTAAGAGTGTCATTTCTGACTGCATGGGGTAAAGACAAACCATTGTGGTGACCACTGCAGCTCAACCATGGTGGTGATGATGTCACCAGTGTTGCCTCCAAATTGTGGGGGTGGGTAAACATGGTTTCCCATGTCCAAGATTATCAATGAATGGAAAAGGTGAAGGACTTAGAGATCTAACAAACTACAAAAATGCATTGCTGGAAATAGTGACCACAGATATGGTTTTAGAAATTTCTTCATTCAGAGCTTTATAGCAAGTGCAGTTACAACACATAAAAGAAAATTGTTGTCAGCATTCACAGGATACCATAAAGAACAACACTGCTACTTTAAGACTTATGAAAAACTTATACTACTGTTGCTTGAAATGAAGCTAGCATTGCATTGAAGTACCATATTAGGCAGAAAAAGGAACAAAAATGAGCATATGTAGTGGAAAAATTCAGATGTGTGTATTGTTCTACCCCATGAAATAAAAATGTAAAAAATCAGCCTAATAGAGGGTCTGATTTAAATAAAGTAGTCTGATTTTTAAAAAGGAAAAATAGTGAAGTATTCTAAGTGTGCAGTAGGTTTGAAATGTTATGTGAAATTGAAGAGAATATCAAATTGCTCCTACTTAAGTTTGAAATTTTTGTTGGGTTTATTACAATCATTTTACTTTTCCTCCACCCATGAGTAAAGATTTATTAAGATGTAATAAGCTGAGATGCTGAACCAAGTGTCCATCTTCACAAAGTGGAACAAATTCATATTTTTTTTGCTTTGGGAGGGGGGGGGGGGGAGCAGGGGTGTTAGGTTACAGTTAGTTAGTTAGTTAGATGAGGTTTAACGTCCCAGTTTCCAACCAATTGGTTCAAGTCGAGACGACCACGGCCTTTTTTCCAGTTGTGGCTCACTGGCTTGTTTTCCCTACTCCATTGCTTATGCTGAGCACCAAGCACAAAGGCAGTAGGTTCCATTTTTAAAGTCTTTGGTATGACCCGGCCAGGATTTGAACCCTAGACCTTCCGGCTGCAAGTTGGATGCTCTAACCACTTGGCCACTGCAGTCGGTCAGCAGGGGTGTTAGGAAACATTACATGGGACTGTTCTCATTAGTTATTCTACATTTGCCATTCTAGGTTTGATGATATGAGAAACTTATGCATTTGAGATGGTACACATGTGTGTATGTAATGCTTCAAGCTGAGCTTGTAAATGGATATGTGAAGACAATTACAGGTAACTGTCAAGTCTCATACTGTACTTGGTGTGTGGATGCCCCATATTGAGAATGAGAACCCTTTTGGGTAATAGTACTCAGGTAAGCTTGGAGTGAATAAGCTTGTGGAGGTCAAAAGTCGTATGAGGTCACCAGAAGTCAAACTCTGAAAACATTCAATACTTGAAGAAAGGTACAGTGGTAGTCAATGGTCTCAAGTTTGGCTTGTGGATATCTTAATTTGAGTAGAAGATGAAGTCCTTTTATTTTGTAGGAGTGATTCTTTGAAAGTTAGAGCTTAAATTGTGAAAATCTTGTAAGCACAGTACAGTATCTCATGTATGGTAACTTTCTTAAATACCAAACTTTGCAAAAGGAGTAGCTATATTTTGGAGAAAAAACCTGATGCCTTTGGTGGAGGACACAAGCCTTGTGAGGTAACCAGGATCAAACAGTGAAAACTTTATGAACAATGTTTCAAGAAGTACAGTATAACATTGAAGATTTCCTGTAATGCATGTGGATGTATCATGTGAAGTAAGTAGAACCCTTTTATGAAATAAAGTCATTGAACTTCAGTATCATCTTGCAATCTGGTTATATTTTCTCCAATCATTGCATTTCTCTCCAGAACCAGGAATCTTTAACATTACATTTGTACTTGACCAACCTAGTCAGAGATTCAGTGGAAATCAAATTTGAACCAGAAAACCTGACAGTTTCTTTCAGAACAAAGTGAGTTTTTCACAGTTGAAAGTTTCTTTCTGTTAGTGTCACATAATATTTTTTATTTGCATTGATCAAATCTGTTGAATATAATGTTGCATTTTCCAGGGAATTGTTTCACTGCCAATTTCTGGAAAGGCTATCCATGAAGTCACTGGTCATTGAATGTGGGCAGTGTATTGCTATTTCTCCTTTAAAAAGTAATATGCACTTATTGTGTATTATCAAGCATTTGGGGTTTACTGAAATGTACCAAATGCCTTGTAAGAGACATGCTGAGAATTGTTTGCCTTAAATTCCAAGGAAAGAAGTCGTCAGGTTCCTATGGTAATTGCAATCTGAGAAATCCCAGTTGTCAAACAATATTAATATAGCTTTCCAAAAGTGGTGAATAAATATTTTCTTATGTTATGCTTGCAGGTTCATGTTTTACCAATCAATTTTTATAGCTGTTTAAAATCATGAGGAAGTTCTAATCAAATTGAACATAACTTAGGGCTCAAAATAAGCTTTTCCTCTCTGGAGCTAAAAACAACTTCTGACAACATTAACTTTGAAGCTTTTCTGGAGCTGTTTCCTATTTTCTGGAGCTGTTTTCAATTTTTCAAAGAAAGCACTGTTCCCTGCATGTAACATTTTCCGATCGTCTCCTGAATGTTACTCGTGCAAGAAATTCAAAAGAACAGAGACAGGTAATAAGACAATAGAGCATTTTTGATTCCTTGCCGAAGGCCGAAGGAATCTATGCGATGGTGATGTCGTGTGTGTGTGTGTATGGGTGCGTGTGTATGTGTGTGTGTGTGTGTATGTGACGCTTTTGCTTGTAAACACCATATCTTAAGAAGGGTAACTCCGAGGGATCTCATACTTGGCATGTAGGTTGCCCATATTGAGTAGATGATCCCTATTGTTTTTGGTGGAGGTCAAAGGTCATTAGGGGTCACAGGAGGTCAAAAGGTCAAAACCTTGTAAACACGATATCTCAAGAAGGGTAACTCCGAGGGACCTCATACTTGGCAGGTAGATTGCCCATATTGAGTAGATGATCTCTATTCTTTTTGGTGGAGGTCAAAGGTCATTTGGGGTCATAAGAGGTCAAATGATAAAACCCTAGAAATTTGCTTGTAAACACGATATCTCCAGAAGGATAAATGTGAGGGATGTCATACTTACCATGTATATTGCCCATATTGAGTAGATGATCCCTATCGTTTTTGGTGGAGGTCAAAGGTCATTTGGGGTCACCAGAGGTCAAAAGGTTAAAACCTTGTAAACACTATATCTCAAGAAGGGTAACTGTAAGGGATCTCATACTTAGCTTGTTAATTGCCCATATTGAGTAGATGATTCCTCTTATTCTTGGTGGAGGTCAAAGGTCATTTGGGGTCATCAGAGATCAAAATGTCAAAACCTTGTAAACACAATATGTCCAGAAGGATAAATGTGAGGGATCTCATACTTATTGTGTGGATTGTCCGTATTGAGTAGATGATCCCTATTGTTTTTGGTGGAGGTCAAAGGTCATTTGGGGTCACCAGAGGTCAAAAGGTGAAAACCATGTAAACAGTATATCTCAAGAAGGGTAAATGGGAGGGAATTCATACTTACCGTGTGGATTGTCCATATTGAGTAGATGATCCCTATTGTTTTTGGTGGAGGTGAAAGGTCATTTGGGGTCACCAGCGGTCAAAAGGTCAAAACCTTGTAAACAGTATATCTCAAGAAGGGTAACTTTGAAGGATCTCATACTTAGCATGTTCATTGCCCATACTGAGTAGATGATCCCTATCATTTTTGGTGGAGGTCAAAGGTCATTTAGGGTCACAAGAGGTCAAAAGGTTAAAATTTTGTAAACACTTTATCTCAAGAAGGGTAACTGTGAGGGATCTCATACTTAGCGTGTGAATTGCCCATATTGAGTAGCTGATCCCTATTAGTTTTGGTGGAGGTCAAAGGTCATCTGGGGTCACAATAGGTCAAAAGGGCAAAATGTTTTAAACAGTATATCTCAAGAAGGGTAACTCCTAGGGATCTCATACTTAGCATGTGGATTGCCCTATTGAGTACATGATCCCTTTTAGTTTTGGTGGAGCTCAAAGGTCATTTGGGTCACCAGAGGTGAAAAGGTCAAAACATTGTAAACAGTATATCTCAAGAAGGGTAACTGTGAGGGATCTCATACTTACCGTGTTAATTGCCCATATTGAGTAGATCATCTGTATTGTTTTTGGTGGAGGTCAAAGGTCATTTGGGGTCACCAGAGGCCAAAAGGTCAAAACCTTGTAAACACGATATCTCAAGATGGATAACTGTGAGGGATCTCACACTTGATATGTAAATTGTTCATACTGAGTAGATGATCCCTGCTATTTTTCGTGCAGGTCAATGGTCATTTGAGGTCATAAAAGGTCAGAACCTTAGTGAACATGATATTGTAAGGAGGATTACTTTGAGGGATCACATACTTGGCCTGTGGATGGTTCATACAGTAATTAGCATGTAGGTCATTTTGGGTCACAAGATTTCCAAAGCTTTTGACCTTATTAACATGATATCTCAAGTAGGATAACTGTGAGGGACTCATGCTTGTCATGTGGGTGATTCATGTTTGTTACAATATACCCATATGGCAAGGAATCACTAAGCCTTTTGGCTTTCTGGTTGGTGTAAGACCAGGCAGTACTAAGCATGGTGTGGTCACTCCATCTCTGAAAAACTTGGAGGGGCTGGGTGCATGTATAGACTACGGCAGGTTTAGATTGACCTCAATGGCACCTTGAATGTGGAGAAGGGGGGGGGGGGAGGAGGAGTTCATAAATTCTATTGCCTCATGAATCTGGGGCTATTTTTAGTGCCAGACAAACACCCACTCTTCCATTTTTCTGGCACAGTTGTGGGGGTCTCTGGCACTTTTGCACCAGAGCGCCAGTCTATTTTAGAGCCCTGTAACTACCAAATTATTGTTTATCGTTTCTTTGACAATATTTCATCCCTTCATATCATAGGCTCTCAGAATACTTGAAGTTACTGTGCTACTCTCACTTATCAAAATTCATTGGCTAGTGATTACTTATTAGACATGCAGTGAGTACATAAGTGTACTCACACTTTTGCACATTTGCCTGTACTTATGCTCGTGAGTTTGCACTTGAACTCATAGTCATACTCTGTACTAGTATGAGCATATACTCACAAATTTTGTTTAAGAAGCATTCTTTTGTACTGAGTACATACTTGTACTCACACTTCGGCCTATTTACCTGTACCTGTGCATGTGAGTTTGGTTTGAATTCACACTTGTACCTGGTACGAGTATGAGCATATTCACACTCACATCTTTCTTTTTGGTGAGTACATAATTGCACTCACACATTTTGGCATATTTAACTTTATTCATGCTTTTCAGGATGGATTTGACCTCACACTCATACTCACAGATACTTTAAGTTGATCATTGCTTCTAATTTAAAGCTGTACCATACTTAGATGAAGAAACTGTGTACTTGTACTGTAGCCACAACAAGAGCTGGTTCACTTGTTCACATACTGATGACACAGTACTGGCACTACTGTACAAGTCTGCTTAGTAGTTTACCATCCAGGGGTACTAGGTATTGTTAGCTGTAGGACTGACCTTATGCAAGATGTTGTACATTAAGGTATTAGTGCGCCCACAGTGTATGAGTAGGAAACAAGACATCTCTCTTTGTGTATGGATAATACAGTCATAGAATGTTTGCTTTCAGCCAAGAGGAATATTAAATTCTTAGGCCACTACCCAGGAAATTGTTTAACAGAGTCAGTCTCCATAGTCCCCCATAGACCAAAAGTGTTAGGGATTGAAGCGGTTGTTCTAAAACTTTTATAATGGGCTTTGAGACTAGTTTCTAATGCAAAGTGCTACTGTACATAAATGTGAACATTATTAAAATATGTAAAGCAGGAGATATAAAACAGCAGATCTTAATAACATCTGAAGCTGTTTTTAGTTTACTCTTTGAAATATATCACCAGTATAGCTAGTCTGAAGTGTCTGCCTTGAAGATGAATATCAATACCCTCATTAAATGTGTCTAATTTTATTTGCTTTTGGGTGTAGTACTTTTTGATGGTGTTTACAATATGGCTCCTCTATTTATTCATCACTTTCAAGAGTGAGTACTAGTTCTAATTGATTCTACTCCTGTTTGATGCAAGCACTTCCCTGTAGCCAAAAGGCAGTGAGGGAAAAAGAGATCACAAACTGGCCCCTGTTGCACAAAGAGTCGTTAGATTAAACTTCATTTGATTTCATGTTCCTGTATCATGGAAATCAAACGTAACATTAAGTTTTAATCTTTGGGTATTAACAGGGCCAAGACTGTAATAAAGCTTTCATCTGGAAAAAGTTCAGTTTGTACTTCATTTTAGCACTTATAATAAAGACAATAATAAAGACATATAGGCTGTCTTGTACTGAAATAATGTGCAGGATAGTGCTTAGGTCATCACAAGCAGTCAATATAGTACTTTCTTTGAACAGTTGGTTACTTAATAAGTAACTTCACTGGACAATGCCAACTGGTCCATTTTAGCTGACATCAGGCCAGGAATTAACGTTTGTCATACGAGGACTCTTTTGGGGTTAGTTTACTGAAATGTACAGTCAAAACGGTCTTCCCTACACAAACTATATGGCCAAATTCGCCCTTGTAATTCCAGTTTTGGGGGCTATTTTGCAAGTTGCAGGGGCTAATTGCCCTGAGCCCTCGCTTAATTCCTGCCCTGGCTGACATAATAGCAGCACTTAAGAAGAGCTTTTAATCAGTGTAGTAATGATAAAGTTGAAAGTCTCTCTGGTCATTTAATGGCACTTTGTCATATTCATCTCCATGAGTAAATATTTCAATTATCTTACTTTCTTGACAGTGATCAAACTTTGCACAGTCTTTATGAAAATACCAGTTCGAAAACAACCTTTATATGGACTACAAATCTGAAGTGAGTATAAATAGAATTTTTTCGGTAATGTCCACAGTTCCTCTGGTTAATAGCCTTTTGTTGTTGTAGTGTGAAAGTTTTAATGTCATGGAATATATCACAATGTACAATAAATCTAAAACTCTGGACTTTATATTTTTTTTTTGGGGGGGGGGGGCAACAGAATTACATCTTGTCCATAAAGCATCATCAAGCTGCTGATGTTCTTGACATGTGGTACTTAGCAGGGCTGGAAGAAATGTTTATTTCCTAGGAATGGAGTGAAATATTCCACAGTTTCTTTTCAATTGTCGTGTACAAAAAAGGGTTTATTTCCTTCTAGTTGACAATGTTTCCCTTCAAATTTCCCAGGAAAGAGCTTCCAAACTTTTTCATCCCATGCTAGGTTAGTGAGCTGCATCTGGTTAGTTATGTCACAGGTCATCAAACTTGTTGACATCCTCATAGCATTTTGTTTATTACTGATTTGTATGGTACTGTATATGCCTGCAAGGTTGTGATACTAGAACAGACCACTCTCTTTATTGAGAAAAGTTGCTATATGTTTCTTTCTTCATCCCTGTTTCAAATGACTTTCATCTCTATTTGGGATTACAACATCATTACCATCAAAAGGGTGATTGGCTCTCATAAAGAGTAAAATAAATTGCCATATTCTCTTTAACCAGGGATTGCCATGGTAAAAATTAAATGACCACCACAAGTAAAATCTACATGCCGTGGTATGCAAAGGCTAAGAATGGCTAGTTTGACTCGTATGACAATTTGTCTTTGAAGGATTTTAATTTTATTAAAGTTATTTGTTTTTTTCTATGTGAGATGCAGTGTTTTGTTGTGAAACATCACAAAAGAGCACTTGTGAGGGAAATACTAATGGGAAGAGATTTGGTAGGTTCAACTGATTACATTTAAAAGTGAGATTGAGGCAACTGTATACCCCCCTTTATAAAGGTATTTGACTTAAACTTAGGTGGGTGGTTCTAAAAACTTTATGTAATATGCTGTTATTATCAGTAAGATTATGGTTGGTACCTTTGTTTTATAACAATGTCAAATACAATAGCTGCTGCATACAAGCAGGGAGCTGTAAGAGATGGAGACACAAGGCTTATTCCTCCTTTGGAAACGAGGTGTTTTACCGATGCTTAAGCTTTTCATTGTCTGGTTCCTCAGTTGCTTCAGAACTTACAGGTATTAGACAGTGAAGACAATTGTTCTTGTTTCATATTTGGGAGTATATATTTGCTCTGTCAAAGAAGAACCTTGCTCTATTTGGTGAATGTCAGTGGTCATTGTATGTCACCAGAGGGCAACTGTGTAACCTTGTAAGCAAGTCATCTGTTACAATGCAGGAAGGGAACATATGAATCTTATATTTGGCATGTTTTACTTATCAAGTACATGGTGTGTAAAAATTGTGGTGGAGGTCAAAGGTCATTTGACGTCACCAGAGAGCAGACTGTGTGAACCTTAAAACAATACCTGTAGGAAAGAAATTGATGATTGTGTACTTGGCAGGTGAGTTCGTTATTTAGAGAATGTGAAGCTTCTTATTGTTTTTGGTGGAAGTTAAAGATCATTTGTGGTCAACAGATGTCCGGCTGTGTAAAACATTGACAACATATCTGAAGAATGGAGACTTTGATGAATATCATACTTGGCAGGTTGGTGCATTGTATGGAAAAAAAGTTCATCACTGTTGGTGAAGAGTAAAGTTTACAGTATGTGCAGAGGTAAATTGTGAAAACATTGAAAGGATGCTCTCTGGATGGGAAACTTTGATGGGTTTCATACTGGATGCGCCTTTTTCAGTTTATGACCCTTTTTTAAAATTTTTGGAGGTCAAAGGTCATTTGAGGTCACTAGATATCAGACTGCTGTCATGATTTCCTAGAAGTAAAACTACAGGATTCACTAACATTTGTGTAAGTTCTTGTGTAAGTCAAAATACTTACAAACTGCATAAGAACTTTCTTAAGTGGTGTTCACAAAAACAACTTACACAGTTCGTAAAGATAGGCTGCGTAACTGCAATACATCCACATGAGCCAATTGTGTGTGGGGTTGAATGTTGCTTTTGTTACATTTTGAGCCAATCACATTGACTGTTATTGTCAAAACGACGTGCACGCCTTCTGTGGCTACACGCGCGGTCTTATGCCCTACACAACTATGCACGACACATGCTCCTGTATGTGTTACTATGGCTGTTTTGTACTTACGACAACTCTGAAGCTTGCGCAAAACTTATGCAAAATATTTACAAATTTTTCTTTTCGTGAATACCGACTGAACAAGATATGCATCTTAAGTCTGACTTATGCAAATTTTTGTGCGTAAGTATTCTTTGTGAATCCGGCTCCAGGACTTATGCTGCAGTTCATGGTTCACAATACGATTAGTTGATACCCACGGATTCTAACCATTCTACACCTTCCGTGTAAACACTTTATGATAACCTATATGAATTTGAAGTCGTAGCACTAAATCATTTCATTCAGCAGGGAATTATGGAATATATGTTATATACATTTCATTGTGTGTTAATTTTCTTCCAAAGGCATCCAGTTCTGCCAGAAAAGTGCAAGTATGACATCAAGAAGCGCATCATTGACATATCCTTTCAGAAGTTGAACCCCGGCAAGTGGGGTTCTTTAAGCAAGCCACAGAGTAAGACAGGTAAATCTTTTAGTGACTTACTGCAATCACCCGCTTTGATGGCTTAAAACGTGACTTTCTGTATTAGTCTTCACTTTTGAATACATTTGTGTTCACATTTGATTTTGGTCCTATTACAAATGTATATAGTAATATTACATTCCTAACTCAAGAAATCCCTTTCTGAAGGTGCATCTAGCAAAATTCTGTTTCATTTGAGATTATATTGAATTTTTATGCATGGAAGAGTGACAGGCACTGAACTTATCTGACATGTGACAGCAACTGTAGACTTGTTTTTAACAGTAATAGCCACTAAAGGTCTCTTACATCTTTATATGACTGCAAGAATGATTGGTTCTGATGATGTGAACATTTCAGTCACCAATAGTTTGTTACAGTGACAGTGTATAAACTACTACTGTTACGACTGATTCAAATATTTTGAACAGTGACTGTTTTTAAGTTCAATTGTGTGTAATATCTTTAACAATTAGAGTCTGTAAAATTCTTTTGTTTCCATTCTCATAAGATCCTTCCCGTGGAGAAGGGGATTGGGTACGTTTCAAGTCGATGGGAGCAAGCAGTCAAGAACAATACAAAAGAAAAAATTCCTCTTTAGGCGATCAGTCAGCTCACCAGGGCTTGAAAGAAAACCATGGTGCCAAAGGAGGGGCCAAGTCTGTAAACATGGGTGAGAACAGATCACAGGTAGGTGATGACTTTGTGGTACAGACCTCCTATTTAGTTCTGAAATTATCAGCTTTGTGTTTTTGTCAACTCTTGCTCATTATTTTACAGAAGATTCTCCTGTCATCATTAGCCATGGCTGATGGTTGCTTGCTCCTATGTGGTTTTCATGTCATAGCTAATTAATGGTCTGAGTAATTGCTTTTCCCCCAAATGCTGTTTTTCAGAGTAAGATGTGTAAAACCCATAGCAAGTCAGGGCTCGAAATAAGCTTGAAAAAGGACACAGCCAAAATGAGCAAATTGGCTGTCGGTCTATGTTATTTCATAGGACATTAACTAAGGGGCACCACAGCCATCAATAAGGGCCCAACAGCCTTGGCTGTCGGTACTGCCAGTTATTTCGAGCCCTGGCAAGTATTTTGCTTCATAGGCCAGCTTGTATAGCTACCTCCTTCAAGATGGGTCTCTGTTCCTGCTGAAATTGTCTTCAAAATGTGAGGGCATTGGATGGTCTAGTTTTGAATCCATTTTTTAGAGTTCAGAGCTTTGCCAGAGAGAGCATGCAAGTCACTGCACATAAAGAAAAATTTAGCAAAGGGGATCTGTCCCCTTTCCCAGGATTTTCTATCCCTTCCCCTCCCTTCTCAAACAAAAATAGCAGTAAGACCTTGTCCTAATGTAGGGACTCAAGAACATACTGTCATTGACACTTGTAAGTAGAAAAACAATAATGTCTTTCCAGAAGAAAATCAAAAAGATATGTTTGAAATGGAAAAATGGAATTAATTCATTGTCGAGTGTCCACAACATTTAGTGTAATGCTAATTGGCCTAAGGAAAACCTTGTAGCACAAGTATAATGGCTTTGGAATGGTCTAAGAATCAGCCTACAAGATTCCAACATTAGTCTATAATTTACATGCAGAATTGTAACAATTCACTGCACTATGTGGTCACATCAGTTACAATTTCTTAGTGGCACCATTCAAGTCATATCCAAGTCACTGTGTTGAATATTTTGAAAACTGGAAATTCTCAGGAATGACTCAATTACAGTAATATTTACAGGTATTCTGACCCTAGTCATGACTTATTTACAACACCGATCCATGAAACCATAGCACGAAAAAATTTTATGAAGAAAAGTTACCCTACTGGAAAAGAAATGAAAACTTGTTTGTCAAGAGTCACATGGCAAGTTGACAATCTTCAGGACACATCACAGGTGTATTGATGTACTTGATAGTTTTCATACACAGCTCTATGGTTTTCATAACACATTTGTAACAAATCACTGTATGATCAAGTCAGTTTCAGCCAATTTAGTGACTCAAATCAAGTCCCAATCCCAAGTCACTGTGTTGTTGAAGTGGAAGGAAATTTTCTAGAGGCGGTCATGTAGGCCATAGTATTTGATGGTGCTGACTTGAGTTATAATTTCTTACAAGACTGTTTATTTGTACCAAGAAAAGTAACTGATTGACACTGTACTTCTCCATGACCTCTCAGCTTTCTTTAAAAGCTAGGAGTATTCCACAGAGAGTAAATCCTCAATAAAAAATGTTGCTGCTTCCCTGCAGAAACCAACTTGTGCTGTCCCTCCATTAGCTCATGGTCAGCAACCTTCATCTAAGGATGGTAGCAGCCAACCTGTCCACCCATTAGGATTCACTGGTCTGGATAACCTGGGTAATACTTGTTTTATGAATGGTGTTCTTCAAGTTTTGGCCAATACAAGAGAACTTAAAGACTTCATGCTAGGTAAGTTGAACGGTTATCAAGCAACGGATCTGATCTGACTTCTCCCATCAATTTTTTATCAAAGGGACGACACCTGTTAAGTTAAATGCTTAATGCTTGGCTCAAGTTATGATGTATTGTCTGCAAACTTGAATTACACATTCATCCCTCCCTCCCCCACCACACCCTCATCTGTACACACAAACTAACACTTAAGAAAGGTAAACTTGCTAGGGCCGTCTAAAGGTTTTTTGATGGGGAAGCTGAAACCTTGTATATCCAAGATTATGGCATTTTTGCTCAGGTAATTTTATCCATTCCTAGGGACAGCTTATCATAAGTTTTGGAAGAAAAACATTGGACTGAAATTATTAAGGTCTGTAACAATCGGTCTTTCCTCCTGTACCCCTTCCCTTCACTGCCTCTGATTGCCCTGATTGCACATTTTATCTAAAGTTTATCTTGGCCTTTTGTTCTTACTTGAAGTATGGTTTATTAACATTTTGCAAATTAAGTAGGAATTCACAAGGGAATCTTACTGAATTCATTTAATGTACACAGTTATTTCCTGATTCTTTTGGAACAGCAGAGAAAGTGGAGGTCAATGATAGATGTGATTAGTGTAAGAAGCTGTGATAGTTCATTTTTTTAACAGGAAACCCTGATCAATAAAGTTCAATGTATGCTTCCTGTCCTGCTATGATAAAGCATGTGAAAGGTTGAAATGTGGATGTTCCCATGGTGAATGTCAAGACAATGCCCAAGCATGAATGATGAAATAGTGAGGTGTGCAGGGTCCGGAATAGCCATATTGCATCACAGTTTTGCAATGCAAATGAGCACATTAGCGATCCAAAATTGGAAAAATAAATGTTAATTATTGTACAACATAAAAAGTGCGTAGCAGACCCTGAAGGTGCAATGTGTGACTTGAAGGTGGCAGTGTCTGGTATGCATAAGATGGGTGTGCTCTTTGGTATGCATTTATGATGTTAAATATACTTATGTTACTTTACTGTTATGCAGATGATAACCTACGTCTTGAAATCAACCAGGACAATCCCCTTGGTACTGGTGGACAGTTGGTTCTTTCATTTGCTGTTTTAATGAGATTTCTGTGGTCTGGCAATTATAAGTCACATGCTCCATCCAAGTTTAAGGTAACCAATTCATCCTGTATATATATATATTTTTTGGTTTGGGTAGTCTTTGCACCTTCTTACCAACAAAACTTTTTAAATTAGAAAAGTTCAATTCATCTGTCAGAGTCGCTGCATTTGTGATTTAGTGGCTCCTTTAGAGGTCTTTGGATACATCAATGCTGTACTTGCCTGTTTGATATAAAAGCCTTTAAAAATTTAAAAATAGTCACAATCCTCATTGAAATCCACCAGAATTGACCATTTCACAACACAGCTATTGTTTAAGCTCTAGAAACTTCATGAATAAGCATTAATTTAATGTGAAAATTTGTGATCTAGAATGAGGAACTCATGAGGTAGGCTATGTTTAACCTTCATTTGAAGGACAGTTATAGTGTTGACTTGCCTGGAGTCTTTAATTTCGGAATAAGGTAGTGATCGCCTTGAAAATGTTTATATTACATGACAAACTAGAAACCAGCTGGTATGTAATTAAAAGATAATTGTAAAAGATTAACAGAAGAAATACAGACACAGTGCAACATTTCGTGTCATATTTTTTGGATAGCTAATGAGAAATCTCAAAAAGGTCAAACTTCAAAGAGATGTATCTTGGGAAAATGGTAAAAGATTTCAAATAGGTCCATTGAAGTTTTCATCTTCTGTCACTGTTGAGTGAAACAGCTGTTTTTGTTACATATCTACACACCTTCAACATTTGTTTTGTGACATGACTCATATTATTTAGGGATGTTACTCTGTATCGTATACAATAAACATGTCTTTAGAATTACGTACATGTGCCAGTTCATTTTCAGCTGGTAGTGGCACAAGTGGTATTATGTTTCAATCATGTCAGTTTTGTTCACCAGTTAAAAATTTTGTCTTGAAGCAGTACCATAAGCTCATACTTTTTAGTATTTATTACACTGTTCTGTTTGGTTTTCAGACAATCATAGCTAGTAAAGCAAGTCAATTCATGGGTTTTGCTCAGCATGATGCCCAAGAGTTCATGGCATTTTTACTCGATGGCCTTCATGAGGTAAGAATGTCCTGCATTTTATGTTGCAAGTAAAGTGTTCTTTCAAAGGAATTTTCACAAATAAAGGGTATTGTTGAAAGGCAGTAATAAGTTAATTGCACCAGGTCATTGACCCATTTGCATTGTATGGTAATGCTAGATTTAAGGTTTAGACAATATAAAGGGGCATTGCAAGCTAGCAATATCAGCACAGGACTAGAAGTATGGGTACCTTCCCCTTTCCTTTCTATTTTCTTTTTGTCATATCCACTTAGCAATATTCCATTCCAATATTTTGGTATGTGACTTTCTTTACCTTTGAGCCCCCCTCACCCCTTCCCCTTTTCCATGAATCTCGTATTCTGCCCAGGGGGAAGAGGGACATTTCCATTTCTTATGTTCTGTTTGTCACTTTTCAAACTCTCAGTGCAAACTCCAAATCTTCTGTACATTAAACTCTTTACAGAACTGAGCAAATTTTATCAGCATACCATCAGTTTTGATTGCATATCAGTCAAACTTTTGATGTTGTTGGGACATTCTGTTCGAAAATGTCATGATATTCTGTCATAACCTTCATTGCTTACAAAAAAATCCAGCTTTTTTCCTCCTTTGTTTATTTTGTATGAAATTAAGAAGTATTGGCTGTGGGGCATCACTTCACAACTTTTAAGTGAGAAGGTTATGCTTTACTTGCCATTTTGAAGAATGGAAGGATTCATGTGTCTTGAATAAACCTGAAATACAAGAAACTTGGAGCCCATTTTCCAAAGGCTAAAGAATAGATTGCCAAATTGTCTTCTAGGAAGTATGAGATAAAAAAAAAAACTTAAAAATGGCAACTGTAAGATAACACTAAAATGACTTGTTTGGTGACTGGTTATGAGAGTGATGTCTTTCTACAGTAATTGATGCTTTGTATTTTTAAAATCAAATTTAGGACTTAAACAGGGTGAAGAACAAACCATACACCACTACAGTGGATTCTGATGGAAGGCCAGATGAGGTAAGCTTTAAATAAACAAAGATTTATACGAGGAATGCTTTAATTATGGCCATATTTAATGGAGTTTTCCATGTTTAATGAAAGCATTTGTAAGATATAATTCTATTTCGTAGAGATGAACAATTTACTACTACTGTATATAATTGTCTATAACTTGTTTATACTGTATGTACCTCAGGACAACCTTTAATAATATTGGTTTATGTGAAAGATATGTAGAAAAGAGACCTATCTTTGTCATTGTGTAGATTCTTTAATTTGATCTTAGAGGAATATGTTGACAAAGCATTACATAGATGTTTGTTCTTTTCCTTTATTCCAGGTAATTGCTGAGGAATCGTGGAAAACACACCGAAGACGAAATGACTCTTTTATTGTAGATCTGTTTCAGGGACAGTACAAATCTAAGTTGGTTTGTCCAGTCTGTAACAAGGTAAGGCAATGATACAACATAGTGCATCGCAGAAGTAATTTGTAGGTGACTTTGAATCTGTTAGACAGAATAGAAAATTAGAGTATTTTGTCGAAAACTTGTGGTGATAATGTGTTTTGGCAGTACAGATGAGGTAGCAAGGTTATTACCTTGAAGAAGAAAACTTGCAGGGTTAAGGTTCATTGGTAAGATGAAGGATGGAGAGTATTATGCAGAAGATTTCAAGTGTTTACATGCACTTGTAAGACAGAAAGAAGGGTGGGGGATGATGGGGTGGGGTGTCATTATTTTGAAGAACTTGTATCCAGCTTTGAATCTCCTTCCTTTGCAGCAGCAACAACATATCAGTAATACTTGATACAGAACTGTACGTACACCACCCTTTATACAATCAGCATACTTGACTTTAAAAACTCATATTAAATGCATTCCCTCCCTCCTTCCTGTCATGCACTTAAGCACTAGCAATTGCAGTCAATATACTCACCTTACTTCTGTACTTCTTGGGCTTTTAAACAGTAAACACTTGTGTACTGAACTTGGGACTGCAAAATACTGATTTTTCATGGGATGGGAGGGGGTGGGAGGGAGAAGGGGGGATATCTTTAACAAAGTCATAGTTTGTTGTACAAATGCAAACACTAACACTAACAGGTAGTTAGTTCAGGAAGCTGTTACAAATGGAGTCCAAACATTTCTCCTTCTTTTGACACTATGTAGTTTGCTTACAGTAAGCTCCTGATTGTCTTGCTCTTGAAACTTCCAAATGACATGCAGTAGAGGGTATAAAGAAGAGACGGCAGTTCTTCTTGTCATCTGCTAGATGATTCTTAGGATGACTTCACCCATTGCCATTATTTTGCCTGTTGTCAAGGAAAAGAAAAATTTCTTCATCACTTCATGCCAGTGTATATTTTTCAAAGGGTTTAGTACAACTTAAAATAACTTATTGAACAATTAAACATGGATTTATGTTCTCTATTTTGGGAACAACATGGAACTTTTTTACTTTTGAAAACAAAAGTTAGACTTATTGGCTTTGCTGAAAAGAGATGTTTCTTACTAAATGGAGAAAATTAGAATGAAAAAAGGAATTACATCACTTAAAGGTATATTTACAGTTGTTTCAATAAGAATGATGGCAGAGTTTTTTATACTTGTTGGCAGAGCAAATCAGTTCAAAGCATTTCCTTAGTCAAAACTTAGTCAAAGGATTACTTTAGTGTGAAAGGATCAAACTGCCATGAAAAAGGAAGGTCAAACAGATTTACACGAGAAACTAAAGGTACGGTCAATCAAAGTTTCCCCTAATAACAAGGATTAATGTATTTTCAAGCACATTGTCTGATGGGTTAGGTGCTTGAGTTCCATCTGTAATAGCTCCCTGGTTTGTTCTATAACAGGCCTTCTCAGGGGACAGTTTTTCTTCCAAATCCATGAGGTCATAGCATCTTAACTTATCAGGTGAACCATATAGATTCAGCTACGACTGCAATGTCCTAACCTAGTGGGTACAGAATGGGTACAGAATTCTCCCTTAGGGAGTTATTAGGGATATAATAAAGACAGTGGTGGTACAAGAGTACTAAGTTCACTACACCCTTGTACTTGAATATATGACTTAGCCCCCTTCTCTCCTCCTCACAATAAGAAGGATAGCTTTGTACCTGTCCAAGCTCCTTCAATATAAGATTTTTTTCCAGTAATTGTTTGTTTCTCTGGTTTGACTGCCTTATAATGAAAGAGTTCTGTTAATATAAACCTGCATGCTGTTTTTATGTAGGAAAACCAGATCTTGTTGTGTCACTGGAAGGGCCAGTATGTGATACATTTCAGTGAAGGAGTTGAAAAAAACTGCTCATAGCTGATTTAGTGATTTACAGTATCTATTCATGATCCCGTGAGTAAATCACCTCCTGTCTGTCACAAAGGAAGCACTGGTACTGAATGGAAACTTCCAAACTCTGTAAACACAAATACCTCAGCCATCTCACCTTTATGTAAACAGTATGTCAGTTCACATTTCTTGACAATATCATATCTCAAAGTCTTAAGGATTGTTTCAGTTGAAGTTATCAGTTAGTTGTGTTATAGATTTGTATGTTTAAGAACCTGTTGAAATCTTGTAAAAAACATTCAAAAGTCATTTTGTAACCCATTTTCTTCTTTTTGAATAGGTATCAATAACGTTCGACCCTTTTATGCAACTATCTGTTCCTTTACCGAGAAAGAAGCAACAACTTCCCATTTACTTCTGGTCCAAGGAAGTATACAGGAAACCTATTAGAATGAAGCTATATGTCACCTCTGATGGAGATATACTTGAGCTCAAACAAGCAGTTGCCGAAAGAACCGGGACTGAACCAGAAAACTTAAGAGTCTTTGAAGTCTTCAAGAGTCGTGTCCATAAGTTCTTTGATGACAGAGACACATTGTCGAACATAAACCTCAACGATATTATTTTCGTGTAAGTTTCTCTGTGTGAAAGAGTTTCTTGGAATAAACATTATTTTAATCAAATTTTCTAACATTGCTCATACCTACTTTTATACCTTCTTATTTTTTTAATTTAAACTGAAAGTATGGTTATTAAGTAAGTAGCTCTGCATGTCATATGTGCACTTTCAATTTTGCTCTCTTCGGGATGACCAGAGCCTTATTTCATATTAAGGGGTTACGTTCAATGTTACGTTTGATTTGTATATTATGTTAATCAAATCTGTTGTATAGTCCTGTTGAATAATAAATGAAACTGATATCAAGTATTACCCTTTATGAAACAGGGCCTAGGGGAGAAATTTACTTTCCTGGTCTCACATATGTTCCTGTTTCCATGTTTATAAAGACAAAGTATGATAGGCCAAAGCATTAGTACACTGCATTATTCAGGTAGAGTAACAGCATTGAATAAGTTACAAGAAGATTGCAAAATTTTCACCCAGCTTATTTTGGAGGATGAATTAATCAGTGTATAGTGGCATTAAGGAAAGTGATTTACTGCACTTCTTAGAACATTTTCCAAAAATTAAGGATAGCAACTGCACTATTTTTACTTACAAATGAAGGTCTGGTACTCCTTTTTCTTGACTCTTCCTTCATATTTCTGATCTATCTGTAGGTATGAAGTATTGTCCCCTAAGCTGGCAGGAGAGAATGTATTTGAATGTGTCATTCTTCAGGTAAATATTCTTGTTCTTAAAGCTGATTGGTTGTATGTTGATTGAAACTAGTAGAGGCTAGGTAACTGCTATCATCATTATATTGTAGAGTCGACACCCTCAAATGTATTGGGCCAAGGGCCACTATTACTTGAGTTTTTACTTTGAAATTACTCTTGTGGCCAGGACGTTGTTAAACAGCTTGTTCCCTTAAAATTTTGGGTTCCCTGAATCTTCAGTTGGCTATTTTTGTGCAAGTCTTGGGCTGCATATGGCCCATGGGTTGCCACTTGGAAACTTAGGTCGTAGAGACTGAATACATCTCCAAAAATATTGATAGATATAATAGAGAAAACATCATCATGATCTTCATCACTATTCATTATCTATCAAGGATTACAGATTAAGGAAAGAAAGAGTCTTTATACACAGCATTAAAGACGGACGGAATTTGTGCAGTTGACCCCAGAAGGAAACTGGAAATGCTGTGAAGCTGTCTTTGCTAGAAGGCAACTTTCTTTTGGTCAAATGTGCAGATTTTGGGTTAAATTGGGTTGAAGAAGATCATTAAAAAACTGGGGCAAAATATTGTGTCAAAATTGCCTCCTACCTTTGCACTCCATCTACCATAATATGAAACGCTTCCAGAAGTTAGCCCAATGAGTTTGTGAGTTTTCATAATATGGAAAGATGATGATCTATGGATGATTTAAATTTTCTCACAAAATTTAGTTTAGAGCATAGAACAGGAAAACTGATCAGGAAACAGGATTACACATTACAGTCTCTAAAATCCTGTCAATGTCCATTGTTCATATCCCTTTCCTGTTACTTACTCTGGCTCTGTATTTCAAGTTTTGTTCTTTTAAAAAGCTGCTCAGTAATTGTTTGTAAGGGCTAAGATATATGTGATGGTTGAGCACTGGTACACATGTCCATGTGTGGAAGGTATCACTCAGGCTACACATTTAATTTCTTGCAGAGGTTCTCCTTTCAAATGTTGTGGGAAAACATTGCCCCTCTGAAAAAGGTTTCCCAGGGTTATTTTAGGGTCCATATGTTCTATTTTAGTTGTTTGTTGGCACTTATAAAGGAGGAGAGGAGGGCAGTAGCCATAACATTTTACTATTTTTTTTGCCCTTGTTTGTAAGGGCCAGGATATCTGTGATGGTAGAGCACTGGGACACACATCCATGGATGCCCTTTTCTGGCAGTTTTGGCCATTGTGAATCACTCTTGCCCCCCTTGAATTTGGTATGCTCATTTGAATCCTACAGTCAGTTTTATTAATGTTACCTGGAGAATTTGGGATTCTCTTGAATAAGTAAACATGGGAAGATTCTGGCAAGAAAATTCAAACTTGAGAAACCCTTACTGAAATGCACTTGTCTAAATGTAAACATGAAACTGTGGATCACTTTGACCAGAATTTTATAGAATACTGTATTTGTACGTAAGAGTTGAATGGCTCAACTTTTTGATGTTTATTTTCAATGTTACCTTTTGGATCTCATCCTGACAATCATTGCATCTATCTAATACTCTTCTTCTCCTCTCCTCTTCAGAGAAAATCGTACCCATCTCAACCTAGTAGATGTTCCTACTGTCAGGCTGAAAGTCATGAAAACAAAACACTTAAGAGGTGTACCAATTGTCTGCGAGCTGCATACTGTGATCAGTGAGTGCTCTGGTTCGAAAGTTCTGCTATTGGTGGATGTGTTATGGTTGCACTCAAATTTTCTTCCTGACCAGTGTTCTGTATTTCCCACTTCCAGTCCTGGCCAGAAGTTTTTAAGTATAACTGACCAGAACTAGTGTGTTGTCTCCAAATCTTTTATCTGCCAAATATTAACTTGAGTGAAAAATTGAAAAAATCTGTTGTTTTTGGTTTTGATGGTAAGAGATACCTTTGCATTAATGGTGGCATGTGTGTATGTGTTTGTGATGCCTAGCCTGTTAACGTGATATTTGAAAGATGGAAACTTTGAATTTTCTTGTACTTAGTACGTAGATGCCTCAAATCAAGAGGAAGAACCCTGTTGTTTTTGGTAAGGTCAAAGGTCATCTTGGGTCACCATGGGTCAAACTTGGGAAACATGATTATATGATATTTCAAGATAGCAATGATAGATACTTTCCATACTTAGCACTCCATATTGATTTGTCATATTGAGAGGAAGAACCTTACAGTTTGTTACCAAAGATCACACTCTTAAAGCCTTGTTAACACAATATCTCAAGCAAGGTATAGATGCATTTCATACTTAGCAAGGTAACATGGTATTATATTCAGTAGAAGAATGCTGTTGAAGTGGTGGAGGTCAAAGGTTATTTGAGGTCATCAGAGGTCAAACAGCAGTGATTCTCAAGGATTTTTAAGGTAAGATGTAAACACCAAACTGTATTTTTCCAACAAATTAAGACAATTCAGTCAGTGATGGAAAGATATGAGGCATCTTGCCAGTATTTGGGATGACACATATATGACAGACAGACAGCCAAGTTTCCAAGCCAAGTACAAAATTCCCATGATCTTGGGAAAAATTCCAAGGTTTGGCAATATAGACCCAAGGAATGTGTGAACAAGTACAGTATATTGCAGGCCACAATATCCCCTGGGTGTAAGGCATACTGTACATTCAAAACAGCTCAAGCCAGCAGTCTGCATGTAGTTGGGATAATCCTTCAAAGAGGGATTGTATCTCTTTTTTGTCTTGTCATTTTATACCTCAATGAAGGTAACTGGAAGGAAGAAAGGCAATTACCTCAAAAAAATGTTAAACATTCATGGCTGAGGTGCTTCTGAACTCATGTGAATCATTCAAACTGTGGAAAGAGCATTAAAGAATTGCATTATTTAGCCAAGGGAAAAGAAGCCAGCTTGGTACTGCATTTTTAAGGTGTTTACAGGTTACCATAATACTGATGATTGGAGGGCAAGAGGGATCCAGATGAATTTATTTTTTGTTGTTTTATTTCAGACAATGTCAAAAAAGGCACTGGAACTCTCACAGGTTAAAGTGCTCCACATCACTGGACCTTGTTGGAATGCCTTTCATGATCAGCCTTCCAGCATCTCATACTACTTATGCCAGACTTTCTCAGACAATGGAATCTATCGCCAGGTAGGACTCTTTCCAATATGTTCGTTTAAAAAGTATCGTTACTTTATTCTGCAGTTTTCTGCAATATTTACATTAAAAGGTCAAGCACCAGGGAATGGAACTTTTTGCTAAAATACTTAGAAGAGGCAGGAAACAAAAAGGATTTAAAGTGATTTCTAGCAATATATATCCAGTAGATTTCATTGATATTCACATGTTAAAGTTAGTCTAAACTTTTTGAATTACCTCAGCTGAAAGATTAGTTCTTTCAGGTAAAAAAAAAATGTAAAGAAAAGGTAAACATCAGCTTAAAAATTTTGATTTCTCATAGAATGGTCTGTTTGTCAAACTCAGTCAAAAACAAGTTAACTTGAAACTGATATACCATGACATTAGCATTCTGTGATATAAATCTGTGATGTAAATGGTTTTAATATCAGTATATTTATGTATAAGTGGATCTGAGGTAGCCTACCATCTATATGTAACAACCTGTTTACTTTATCTTGTAATATCCACAATCATTCCACCTGTGTATCTCGCATTAATTGCTCCATTCCATTTAAATTGTCGTTTAAGTGCCTCTCAGCATAGCATCTGTTTTCTAGGACCCAAAACTTGGAATGACTTACCTGAAAGACTTCGTAGCTCCAGTAGTATTAGTGCCTTCAAAACATCTCTTAAGGTCACATAATGCAAATTTGAATGCGAACTAAGGCATAATTGTTTTATTTCCATCTACATGTCATTGTTGTGTTAAGTGGTTATTCTCTATCTCTTTGAATCTTCTAAGCTTTCTGCTAAGTAATTGTGTACTTGTTTTGTCTTTTGTTTAGGGGTAGGTCATTCCCACAAGCAGCTGTTGCTTTCTCTGAGTTGTCCCCAGTCTCTTTACTTTTAACGAAATTGTACATTTTATCTGCTGATTAAAAAAAAAAGGACTGAAATAAATGTCAGTTAATTGAATTGAATATTAGCTCATTAGTATGCAAGTAGATTAAGATAGAATGGTGATTTGTGTTGATAAATACAAAAGTCTATCAATAGGAAATAATTTGTGCAATACTTTACCAAAAGTATATCTCAGGGACCAAAAAATAAGAAATGTTAGACCGCAGAATTGAGCTTAAAAGAGTGGAATGCACTGTGGTAGATGAAAACTTGAAAAACCTTCTGGCTTAAGTTATCAAATCAGACAAAGATATTAATTTATGTGATGTACTTCCATGCCAGTTCTTACTTGTTTTGATCTTGTCATTTCTCATTTCATGTTTTACTTCATGTACTGCTTGGAGCATGTGTGGTAAGGTAATTTCTAGTGTCACTTTTATCATTGGTAATGGTTGAATAAATGTTTTACCACACAGTGGCATACAACTTTTGCTTTCCTCTCCTTTAGATATTCTACTAATATATTTCAGCCACCAGTCTCTAGCTCATCAACATCATCCATTGGATCTACAAATGCAAGTGGGGAAGTCCCTCCTCCTAGAAAGGTAGAGGCAGGTGACATGGATGAAGTGGATGAGACGGATTCAAAGATGAGTGATGCTGAGTGTTCAACTGAGGATGTCGATGCAGAGCTTGCAGCAGAGATGATTGTAAAGGAAAGTCCTCAGCCAAGCAGTGAAGACGATGATGAGGAAGAGGTGGAGCAGGGAGCTGTGGGAGGAGAGAGTTGGAGAAGAAATAAAAAGAAAACTGAAAGTTGCAATGAGACAGAGGCAGCTAAATGTCAAACCACTAATGAAGGAATAGTCACAGGTAAGGAACTGTTGTCCTCTTCTATGTTTCTGAAAAGTTTCTTTGACTTGTGATAGCACTTCACTGCTGTTTTGCTTTTAAAGAGATTAAGTTAACTTAATTGTGCAATACACTGAAGTTGTACCAAAAACTGTTGGAAAAGTAATTGTATTAAAATGTTGCCATGGGTAAAAAGGAGATATCAACATTCATTTATTTCACTTATACTTTTTAAAAAGTTTGTATGCAATGGTGTGAAACCTGTTTCCTTTTGTGTTTGAGTTGAAACAGTCATATAAGATGTACCATGCACTTATGCATGGCTTATCTCGTCATAATAATGTTGAAAATTTTTAGAATTTTCTCTTGATTAGTCTTCTGCTTTATTCATCTTTGTCACAATTTATAGATTGTAGTAGTTTGCAGGTATAAGCCATGGTCAACATAAGTATTTTTTGGGGGGGGGGAGGGAGGGGGGTGGCAGGGTTTTTTGTATTAAATTATTTGAAAAGAACCCTTCTGATAAAAATTAAAATTTGCACCCTGCCTCAGATACAGGCACATGTATCTTTGAGAAGGGTAGTCTTAACAAATGTATATATGGCAAAAAATTGACCACAAGACATTGACAGCTTTGGGAATAATATACATTAGATAAGGAAGTTTTACATGGATTGGAAAGGGGTTTTCATGTTGTTGTTGTGTTGCTGCATGTTACAGCCTCAGTGATAGGTCAACCTCAGGTTCCAGAGAGAAGACAGCCATTGTTTTTCATTAAACCCTGTCACACCCTTGATGGAAAACCAAGAGCCCCATATGAAGACAGACTAAAGGATGAAGGTAGGGTAATTGTCATCTTTTTTTGTTAGTTAATCACTTTATCATTACTGAAAACTTTGATAGGACAAAATAAGTAATGGGAAGAAGTAACAGTTTTAAAATGTCAGGGGCGGGGGCTAGGATTTCAATTTTCATTGAAAAAGGGAGGGTGGGTAGTCTACTCAGTTCAATTAATGTTACTATCAAGCAGTCACATCCATCAATTTAAGTATGTTGTCAGTTTTTAAATTAGTTTTGCTGTCTTTGTGGGATGAAACAAAGAAAGGAATTAGTCTTATTTCTGTATTACTCAATGGTTGAAGACATTTGTTGGTTACTATTTCTAATATTAAGCAATTTGTGAGTTTCTTGCAGGAAGTACATGTAGGAAAGAGTTTTACAATCACAAATAATATCTTAATATCTTCTTTAGGATAATAGGATTTGCCCTCCTGTTGTAGTATTATATATATTTTCAAATTCACTTGTACACTTGTTATCTTCTTACACAATTGGAGTGTAGGGAGCTAGGAGGAGAGAGATTTAATGTCTCATACTGGTCTGTTCTTAAACCAAATTTATTTTTTTTCCTCAATTTTTAGGGGACACCCTTCTGGATCTTTCCAAGTTTCCAGCTCTAACATTAGACTGGCGGAACAACCCTAAACAAGTCAATCATGTGCTTGTTGAGACAAAAGCTTTGGTGAGACATTACTTATGATTACATGTTTGCTGTTTCTTCTGTCTGAAGAACTTGGTTAGATGTGCACATTCAACTGATGTGGCACAAAGCAGCTCGAACTGAATTAGACAGACACTCCAGTCGGTTTCTTTTGCCCTCCTCTGTGTTCTAACTTTTTGACAACAAAACAAGCAAACAATTTTTTTTTTCATTTTAACTAGCAAGTTTTAAGTTTGCAAATTTTCTGCTGGGATATTGGATGTGCAGTCAAATCTTAAATTCCTAGAGGTTCTCATTAAAAATTAATGGGGTGGCTGGTGCACTTTTATGAATGCCAGGTGGTGCATGAGTCCTACAAATTTTGAACATGCTACATTCTAGTTTCGTTTTACATTTCTTTGGAAGTATCATGCCTTTGTCTTCACTTTGACAGAGTCTCTCTTAGTCCAGTGTATTGTACATTGTGTAATATCAAAGATACATGTACTACCAGCACAGCACACCCAACCTTTCATTTGTTTAGTGAATGAAAGTTACAAGTACTACTTTAGGACAAGCAGTATCTTCATATAAGTGACCCTCTTCATTGCATACCCATTCTTTTAGGTATTATTTGTTAATGAAGTCATAACTATGTCATTAAGGACAAACACTATCCCTTTATGTAAGGAGATTGTACATTTCAAATTTTGTTGGAAAGTAGATACACCATGCATCATTTATTGAGTGAATGGAAGGATAAACCACTCTGTCTGGGACAAATAGTGCTTTCCTTAAAGATGCCTGAAAGCTGGACACCAGTAAGAAGTTAAAATTTGATTCTCCAGACAGCATTCATGCATCGGCTAATGTATATGCAGACAGATGTCCATCAGATATGCGTGGCCTCTGTGTACTTTAAAATGTTGTTTTGTTCACATTTTAGGAACAAATATTATCAAATTGTGATGAAATTTGTTCCGCCTCCATGTACATGACACTTCAGTGGGAACCAATATTGGCAACCCGTCAGGATATGGTGCCTTATACAATGCTTTAATGAGTAAACCATTCACAGGGACTATTTTTCTGTCCAAGCAGTATTTTGATGCAGGTGGCTTCAAGTTGCATATTTGTGTGAAAAAAACATTTTTTTCTGTTTTATTTTGAATGCAGGATTTTGATGAAGAGGCATCAGGTAGTGGTACCCAGTCTGAAAAAGTGACAACCTTAGAGCAATGCCTACAGCTGTTTACAGAAACTGAGACACTAACACCTAATGAAGCATGGTAATCTTTTAATATGATGAATGTTGAAATACACAACAGAATGTGTACTTTCAGTGATGTTTGGTTAATGAAGTTAGAAGGATTCATTAAATGTTCTACAAGTACCAACAGCTTTGTTTTACATTGTAATTGACCCGTACAGTGAGATGCAAGTCATTTCATAATCCTAGGAGGTTGCCTCTAACACAGCACATTATAAACCATTGGGATTTTAACTGTTTTTGACTTGCTCTTTCCCTGTCAGTCCTGGTTATTGGGATCCCCCCCCCCCCAACCAGGCAGGGTTTGCTAGATCGATGGTTCACTAGACCAAAGATTCTAACTCTAACCTTAATCTTAAGCTTAACCATAATCCTTACCTAAACCCTAAACCTACATGAAGATAACCCTAGGCCTAATCCTAAACCATATACTATATCTAACCCGGATCATAACCCTACCTTTAACCTGAAGTGGGTTTTTCGTCCAAGAGAACATTCGGTCTATCGAACCTCCGGTCTATTAGCTATCCCCCTCCCAACCTTTAAGCAAGAGATTTGATTTTATAGAAAGGTACTTACAGTTGCTAATCTTTGGATGTTAGTTGAAGCTTCTGTGAATTCCCATCTTCTTTCGTTTCCAGTTTTCTGATCTACTTTCACACTGATTTTTAGCTGAATAAGTGGAGCTATTGTCGTGGCAGTGGATTTGTCTGCCCGTCTGTCTGTCTACCTGTCTGCTTGCCTGGCAGGCAACAGTGGTAAAATGGTGGCTTTCTGCAGGTTTTTTGACCATTTCCTGTCAAGGTTGCTTAGCTTATAACAGATATCATGGGGTTGATGATGTTGGTGTCAGGAAGTAGGTCAGAATAATTGGGGTGATAGAGAGGTCAAACTGAAATCATTCAAAGCCTTCAACTTCTCATAAGTGTTGTGTCTGAATCTTTTCAAAATGAGTCATAGTGTTTAATATATGATGGTTCATCAAAGTTGTCCTAGGAATTGTGTCTGAGTCTTAGCTGATTTGGTCATAGTGTTCAGTAGATGATGGGTCATCAGAGTTGTACTTTGGAAGTAAGTCAAAGGTCATTTGGGGTGAGAGAGGTCAGAGGGTGAAATCAGGCAAAAGCTTTCAACTCCTTGGGGTGGTGTCTGAGTCATACCAAATTTGGTCATAATTTTCAGTAGATAATGGGTCATCAAAGTTGTACTTTTTGTTGATGCTGAATGTCTGTTTTGGTCACAAGAGGTCACATAGTGAAATTTATGACGAAGCTTTGCCCTTAGGGAGAGGTTTAATTTTTCAATGATGTAATATTTTGCCATGAGAATCATCAGATGATGGGCTTTAAAATTGTGGTATATACAGTGGTCATGTTGGGTCAGCTGAGTGACTTAAATTATTGCACCCACAAAAATTTAAAAAAATGTCCAAAGCTGGCTGATTCAAACAGTGATTTAACTGAATCTTGCAACTGAAACATTGATGCATAACTTTTGATTTTGACATACAGATACAAAACCTGTAGTGTCAAATGAAGTACAGCTTCAGATCACTGGAATACTGATCAAGCCATTTTGCACATAATTCAGTGCATATGGGTGCTGCTTAAATAGCTTTTTGGTTTCGATGATAAGAGAAACCTATGCAGTCATGATGGCGTGTGTATGTATGTGTGTGTGTGCGTGTGGGTGTGTGTGTGTGTGTGTGTGTTTGTGACACTTTGCTCGTTAACACGATATCTCAAGAAGGGAAACTCTGACAGTTTTCAAACTTGGTAGATAGATGCCCCATATTGAGAGGAAGAACCCTAATGTTTTTGGTAGGGTTCAAAGGTCACCTGGGGTCACTGGGGGTCAAACTCTGAAAACCTTGTTAACACAATATCTCAAGGTAGGAAGCTTGGATGAATTTCATACTTTGTATGTAGATGCGTTATGGTAAGAGGAAGAACCCTATCATTTTTGGTGGAGGTGAAAGGTCATCTGGGGTCACCGGGGGTCAGACCCTGAAAACTTCGTTAACACGATATCTCAAGAAGGGAAGCTCTGACAGTTCTCAAACTTGGTACATAGATGCCCCATATTGAGAGGAAGAACCCTATTGTTTTTGGTAGGGGTCGAAGGTCACCTGCGGTCACTGGGGGTCAAACTCTGAAAACCTTGTTAACACAATATCTCGAGGTAGGAAGCTTGGATGAATTTCATACTTTGTATGTAGATGCGTTATGGTAAGAGGAAGAACCCTATCATTTTTGGTGGAGGTGAAAGGTCATCTGGGGTCACCGGGGGTCATACCCTGAAAACTTCGTTAACACGATATCTCAAGAAGGGAAGCTCTGACAGTTCTCAAACTTGGTACATAGATGCCCCATATTGAGAGGAAGAACCCTATTGTTTTTGGTAGGGGTCAAAGGTCACCTGGGGTCAAACTCTGAAAACCTTGTCAACACAATATCTCGATGTAGGAAGCTCGGATAAATTTCATACTTTGTATGTAGATGCCTTATAGTAAGAGGAAGAATCCCATCATTTTTGGTGGGGTTCAAAGGTCATCTGGGGTCACAGGGGGTCAAACCCTCAAAACCTTGTTAACACAATATCTCGATGTAGGAAGCTTGGATAAATTTGATACTTTGTATGTAGATGCCTTATAGTAAGAGGAAGAATCTCATCATTTTTGGTGGAGGTTAAAGGTCATTTGGGGTCACTGGGGGTTAAGCTCTGAAAAATGTTAACACGGTATCTCCAGGTACGAAGCTTGGATAGATTTCATACATGGTAAATTGATGTGTTATAGTGAGAAGATGTACCCCACTGTTTTTGGTGGAGTTCAAAGGTCATCTAGGGTGGCTGAGGGTCAAACACTGAAAACCTTGTTAACACAATATCTCAAGGGAGAAAGCTTGGATAGATTTTATACGTAGTATGTGGATGCATGGTGGTGAGAATATGAACGCAATCATTTTTGGTGGAGGTCAAAGGTCATCTTGGGTCAACGTGGGCCAAACACTGAAAAGCTTGTTAACACGTATCTCCAGGTAGGAAGCTTGGATAGATTTCATACTTACAGTACTATGTGGATGTGTTATGGTGAAAAGATGGACCCTTTTGTTTTTGGTGGAGGTCAAAGGTCATCTGGGGTCACCAGAGGTAAAAAAGCAAAATTTCCCAAGAATTCCCAAGAGTTTTATATGGGTTCAAAGAGCAAAATTTTCCAAGATTTCCTCAGATCGTCATCTGGGGTCACCAGAGGTCAAACTGCAAATTTCCCAAGAATTCCCAAAATTAAATAGGAACACAAAACTGTATTTTTCCAATATGTTAAGATAGCATTTGACCATTGACTGAAAGATATGGGACATCATGGCATTATTTGGAATAGAACATATATCATCGAAACCTCAATGCATTTTGCATTCTGGTTTATCAAACCAGCACCTGTCACGGTCGACTGATATCCTCAAAAATAAGCTTGTATAACTTTAGAAAGTTACGACACTAATCAATGTTTGAATGGCCTATGCAAAAAGCCGTGCTAATGGCTTGCTTTCAGTCCACCACAGTTAAAATGTACCTGAAGTCTAGAATCACAAGAATATATATTTGAAAGGTTGAAAAAGAATCTCATTTATCCGACTCCAATTTTTAGAGCTTACTCTATTGCTGAGGTATAAAATGTTGAAATTTATCCACTTAATTTAAAATAGTCAATTTTGCAATATTTTGTGATGACCTTCTTGCACAACTCTTTTTCCCTACTTTTTTCTTTTGAAATTTAAATGTTTATGTGACCTTGAAAATTTACTGTTTTCTTGCATAAGATGTTGTACACTGAGGCCTAATGTAGTTAAGTCACCCTGTAACAGTATTGAAGGCAGTAATCAAATTTTGGCACAAGGTGTAGTGGCTTTCGAAAAAACAAAGAAATAGAAACATAGTAATCTGAGTAGTACAAGAATGACATCACAGCTTATTGCACAATCTGCCATTTTAAATTGAGTGAATAAGCTTCAACATTCTATATCTCAATGCAGGAATGTCCTGCTAAGATGGAGTAGGTCCATCTGGATTCATTTTGCAAGCTTTGTAACATATATTTTGAAATTTGAGACTTTAGGTACACTTAAAGCACAACCTTTGCAAACTTCGAGTAATCTTACTGTACATGCATGTTGCGTAGTATTGTAGTACATAGCTTGTGAGAATATGGTACCAAGCTAGCGCCAAAGAAATTTTGTCCAATCATGGCAGCTTCTCAAAACGTTTTTCTCATAATTTATCAGTTTAAATTTTCAAACGTTTACCTGAAATACAGTATAAGAATGGGGTCCCTCAGAAAGTTGGTCAATATACCTCAACTAAAAGTCTTTTCACGGCCAATAAAAGAGAACAAAATATGACATTTATTTCAAAATTAGTTATTGGCTTTGCCAATGATATCAGTGAATTCATGTACTTTCATAACATGGAAATGTTAGTCGCAACATGTAATTTTAGTCCCAACATGTACAGTATTATGTATGCAACATACTGTACATGCATGTGTTATGCAACATGTTTTATATATGAGCATTCAGGGATCATGCCTATACTTTGCATCAGTAGTCCATATTGTGTTTCCTGGAAAGAAGGCTCATACTGGCAGAAGTTGGATATCAAGCTCATAAAACGTATTTTCCTCTGGAGCTAAATACACTTTGTCCCACCATGCAGAATGCTATTTAGCAAGGAAGGGGTCACCTATGGTCATGACATGGCAACGATAAATTTCTCCTTTTTATTAACTTCAATTTGTTTATTAATATTTCTTCTTCATTTTTTATCATTTACAAAGAAATGTCAACACTGAGAAAGTATTTTGTTGGCTTTATTAAACTTAAATTTGTTACAAAGAACAGACACTTACAAACAATTTGTGTATTGCCAGCAAATTCAGTGGAAAATGTTTAATATTTTTGCATGAAACTGTATTTATTTTGAATCCTTATATTTCAGTTTTGACGCTTGAAAATTAACCCTCAGGGGTCGGTGACTGCTGAAAAAATGAATAGTGAAATCCCTGTACAAATTGACCAGGCAACTCTAATCTGACACAGTTGTGACCAATGGCATCTATAGCACCTAAGGTGCTAGATCATGACCGTCTCAATGCATTTTGTCGTAATGCATCTCTTACAGTGTTTGTATGTCCACTGCATAAATGATTGTCTTTGGACTCTTGGGTTAAGCTCCCTAATGAAACTACACTGCAATAAAAACTGTGTATGAGAGATCCTAATTAAGCTACTGCATGCTTGATTCTCTAAGTATCAACAAAAAACCACTACATTTCATGAAAAGATGACATAATTTTCGAGGAAGAAAGTTTTGCACTCTAACAGTTTTGGTGATTAAAAAAACAAACAACACAAATTTCTTTCTTACTCTCCAAGGTATTGTCCAAAGTGCAAGGAACAGAGAGAGTCAAGCAAGCAGCTGTCGCTATGGCGACTGCCATCTGTCCTCATTATCCAGTTGAAAAGATTTTCTTTCAAAAACTTCATCTGGCGGGACAAGATTGGTAAGATGGTAGACTTTCCCCTCAGAGGTTTGGACCTGTCAGAATTTTGCCAGACACAGATGGTCAAAGGTCAACTTCCAGTCTATGACCTGTATGGTGTTATTAACCATCATGGGGGTATCCTTGGGGGTCACTATACAGCATATGCCAGACTGAATAGTAAGGAAAGTTTGCATCAAAATGAACTAGGTATGTGAATAGTTTCTGTAATCTTGTTGTATAATACTTTGAAGATCACATACGCATGTAATAAAGATCACAGACCCATGCAATGTTTTAGTGGATTATTATGCTCATACTTTTAAATCAAATGCTTTTTATTTATTAAGCAAAAGGCCAAACTTCATATCTTGTGATAAAGTGGTAGTTTGTAACCTGGCTAAAAGTTGTAATGAAAAGTTGAGATATGACAAATTCATTTGTAGCTGATATGGAGTGAAAAAAGAGAAGGAAGGGGAAGGGCAGGGAGAAGAACTATGGTTAGGGGGAAGAAGGGGACGGGGAGCTTTGCAGTGCTCTGCCTGATGTCATAGCCCACTGGGCAGGTACCCTAAGGAAGTCTCCTAAACTTGTGTCTTACCTTCCTCGACGAAGAATTTGTCAAGACCTGGTGCACGTGTGTCCCAGTTAAACTATCAGATACGTTGGAGTAAAACACAGACTCATAAAGTAATCATATGGATTGTAATTTTAGATTGGAGGTTGTTTGATGACAGTCATGTGACTCGTACCACAGAAGATGCAGTTGTGACCCGTTCAGCATACTTGTTATTCTACCGACAAAAAAAGCCATAGGCCTATGTTGCCTATATCCCACGGGCCTATCCCTCAGAAGACCCAGAGGAATTACCTACAATACGTGAAGAGGAAAAGACAAAGAGGCAAGATATTTTAAGTGTTTCATTCTTATGCTTAAAATTTTTTGAAGTATTATGTAATTTAGGCTATGTATCTTTCTAAGTTTAATGGCATGTGTGGTGTTTTCAACTGCAAAAAAACTGGTTTAACGTAGAAGTTATTGCTTTACTGTCAACGACTAATCAGAGATCTGTTGGAGTTAATGCAATATCTTCTTAAAATATACATTTGCAGAGTCTGGCTATGTCTGGAATACCTCATTTGTTATTGACAAATAATGGTCTGAAGGTTTACACTGTGTTGACATTCTTTTATTAATAACTTTGTTACTTGTCCACCACAGTAGTTGCAGCTTTTTCTTGCAGCAGGCAGAAGGAATATATTCAGTGGTGGTGTTGTGTGTGTGTATGTTTTGAGTGTGTATGCCCGTGTTTATGCTAAGATGCGCGATTCCACGATTACCGCACTGACTTCCAAGTCCCGCAACAAAAATAATTGTCTGCTGGAAATTCCTGTGCAGACCTCATGGCCAACACTTTTTTTTCCTACATCGTGTTAATTTGGAACTCTCAAACTTGTCTGTAAGACTGCGACATAGAAGAACAATTGGAAATCAATGAGTCATATAATACCGTAATTGATTCGCTCATTTCACTGATTTACTATTTCTGGAAATCCCCTCCCCTAGAATTTAAAATTTGCCTCAAAAATTTGGGAGGAGGCAAATACCCCCCTAGTTTCTGAGCCCTAGCATAAACACTGGTGTATGCGACACTTTGCTTGTAAATACAACATCACAAGAAGGGTAACACGAGGGATTTCATACTTAGCATGTGGATACCACTTATTCAGTTTTATTATTTTATGGTTAAGGTCAACGGTCATTTGGGGTCACCAGAGGTCAAACTGTGAAAACTTTGTAAGCAAGTTATCTCAAGGGTGGAAATGTAACTTACTATCATATGTTGTTTGCGAGTGCGTATGAAGTAAAAAGGAACCTAAATATTGTTTTGAAGGTGGAAGTTCATTTGGGGTCACTAGAGGCCTTGCAGTAGAAACCTTGAAAACTGCTTGTAAGCACAATATCTCAAGATGGAGGTTGACAATGATTTGAGACATCAGATGTCACATGGTAAAATGTTGCAAATGTGATATCTCAAGAAAGGAAATATGTGCACAAATCTCATACTTCATTTACAAACTGCATAAGAACTTTCTTTTTTAAGTGGTATTCACAAAAACAACTTACGCATACATGCACATGAGCCAATTGTGTGTGCGTTTGAATCTTGCTTTGTTAAAGTACATTTTGAGCCAATCTACATTAACTGTTATTGTTGAAATGATGTGCACTGTCTTCTGTGGCTTCACGCACGGTCTTACACTCTACACAGCTATCCACAACGCGTGCTTCTGTATGTGTTACTATGGCTGTTTTGTTCTAACGACAACTCTGAAGCTTGCATAAAGTTATTCAAAATATTTACGAACTTTTCTCTTTGTGAATACCCACCAAGCAAGATATGCTTCATACAGTACAGTAAGTCTAACTTACCTAAGTTTTTGTGGGTAAGTAGTCTTTGTGAATCCAGCCCCAGCCCTTTAGTGGTTTGATGAATGACTTGAGATATTTTTTAAGCAGACCATGGCTATTTGGTTGTTTTCTATGTGATAAGGCAGACTACAGCTACTTGGCGCTTGGGTGTGTCATGCAGACATTTGCATAGTAGACCATACATGTTCTTAGTAGACCCAGGGGCAGATGTAGGGGACTAGGCAGCTTGTCCCCCCTCCGCCGCTGCAAAAAATGAAAGGAGAATAGAAAAGGAAAAAAATTAGCACAATTTCCTCTAAAAGATATTCAAGATATGTCTTCTGCAAGGGTTGATTGGAGCTACTAGAAAGTTGAAAAAATCAACTATTAAAAGTCCATTAAAGTGGTTCACAACGAGTTAGAAGGCTGTCATGTGCAAAAACAGCTGAATGGCTGAGCAGTGGTGCAAGTTTATTGATCTATATGGATGTGAACATTATGACATTATATGCTGTGGGATGGGGGGGGGGCACAGCTTGCTACATTGAACCATAGTAATAAATTTATTTTACAGACCAAACTTTTCTGCAATCTAGGCGGTTTGAGTTAGTTAGATGAGGTTTAACGTCCCAGTTTCCAACCAATTGGTTCAAGTCGAGACGACCACGGCCTTTTTTCCAGTTGTGGCTCACTGGCTTGTTTTCCCTACTCCATTGCTTATGCTGAACACCAAGCACAAAGGCAGTAGGTTCTTCGTTTTGGGGAAATTGCAGATGGTGAGGATTTTTTTTTTGCAGCTTGACAAATAACATTGCTAGAAATGTTAAGAAAATTGTTAATACCTTTTATGGGGGAAAAGCAAACCTTAGGGAAACAAGAGATTGTGGCTGTAGTGATAAATGGATTTGTTGGCATTATACAGTAAGATATAATTTATCTCATTGGCAGACCATCTGGAAAGGGAGCTGGGGCAGCTGAAGCTTGGGCTGGTAACAGGTCAGAATCAACTGAACCCTTGGAAATGGAGACAGAGGACGATAACAGAAGACAGGATAAAGAAGATGAAGAATCATGGGACGAGGAGGAGGAGGAATGTGGAACTAGTAAACGAGAAGAGGTCACATACACAAATATAGATGAGATTGATTAAGGTCATTGCTCTTTCAACCACCAGACCTTTTTCGAGGCATCCGCCCAAGGCATTGATGACCATAAGCAGTATTTAATTTGTAAATAAATTTTCCAGTAATTTCGTTAACAAAGCAATCAGTTATCGAGGAAATCATTGTTTGAATATCTTTTAAGAAACAAATTTGAATTAAATAAAATTGCTGTAGTTTTGACAAATATTTTATGGGAAAAAATAGTTTCTAAAAGGGAGAGGATTTGTAAGAATGTATCTTTTCCTAGAATGACTTAATATGAGCAGTCCTTGTGTCTTGTTGTAAAGCTTTGTACC
Source organism: Holothuria leucospilota (assembly GCA_029531755.1). Lineage (NCBI taxonomy): Eukaryota > Metazoa > Echinodermata > Holothuroidea > Aspidochirotida > Holothuriidae > Holothuria > Holothuria leucospilota. The sequence continues at coordinate 12,240,059 of CM055962.1, read as the reverse complement.
CAGAGGATAAATGTGACCTTCAAGTTCCAATTATGGCAAGGGTTTATGTATTGTACATCTGTCAAAGACTATCATTACTTGTTTGGGGTCCTGTTTTGCTCTCAAGATAAATGTCTTTCGAGTGTTGCATTTGGTGGATTAATGCATTTTTTTCCTGTGACGAGAGATTTATTAGTTTCTTAAGTTATTTTATCTGTGTTGTGTCTGTTACTGTGAATTACATAATATCCCTGTTTTTAATGTCTTGTTCTGAGGAGTGTGCTTGAAGTATTCTGTTGTTGAGGTGTAGGTCATTTCCCAGTCGCAGAGACTGTGCAAAATGTTTAGTCCTGTGAAGTACAAGTGGGTTATACTAGTTCCTTTAGTGTCAAGGGGTTAAACGGAGATTCATAGAAAGCTGGTGTGCATTTTTTTCTAGGGGGAGATAGGAGGTACGGGTGGCTTTTAGGTAGAGGGATGTGCGGGAGTAGAGGCAGCATGTAAAGTTCAGATACAGAATGTGAGTTTATTTTCATTCAGCGGATTAAAGTAGTGAATTTTACTACATTCCTGTAATATTTACCATATGTAGGCAGTCATATGCCTTCAGTAGACTTGATGAAGTTCATTTTTAAGTTAAACTTTTTTGCTGTGTTTACTCTTGAGCTAAATGTACCTCACCTCCCTTCCAATCCATTTTAAATAAAACTATGGGTTCACTGTCAATAGTAAAAATGAGTGAAAATTTACAGATTAGTGAAGTATGGTACCCCTCATCTAACTGAGAGCAAAACTGGGCAAAAGTTAAGAGTAAGACCAATTGGATTTACAAACCTTTGTGAGACCAAAATGTACTTGGCGTGACTTTTTCCTTGCCTGAAGAGTGAAGGGGTGTTTCGTAAAAGAACAATATGTTGAGATTTTATTCTTTTGTCTGTTATTTGCTAAAAGAGAAGTGGTTTCTCAAATTTTGTCAAGAAGAATGAAAGAAGGGAGATTGTAGAATAGAACCAGCTGACTTATTAATGATAAGACTGGCAAACAATCAACAACTAAACAAGATATGAGAGTGCATTTTGGTATTGCAGGCTGTGCAAACTTGCTTTCCCTTTCTTATTTAATACAGTATGAAACTTTGCTCATGAAAGGGTACTGAACTTACTTGGACCATGTAGTCACATGTCTTGTGTGGAACTGTTTTTGACATTAGCAGAATGTTGTGTGTTGTTAGAATTGTGGTGAATATCAGCCCAGATAAATTGTTGATTTGTAACCTGTCGTTATGGTTTCTAGTGAGACAAGGGAAAAAGTGGTTCCATAAACCAACTGCATGCTATTTTATTTTTTTTTTTGATTTACTAATTTTTTTTTTAATTTATGTTTTTCTTTTTGTCAGGCTTTGCTGTAAATGAAATTTAGGCAAGAAGTGGAAAAATTTAATTGAAAAGGCTATACAACTATTTATCTGTCTAGTTGTATTTTTACTCTTTTTGCATCGTGTATGAAGGTCATTTGTCATAAAAGTTAACAAAGGATGAAAAGATTGCAGCAGAAAGCTAAATATAAAACGGTTGGCAACATTGTAAAAACGTTTGCTGCTTAGAAATAGTGTTCTTTCCTATATGTGGGATGTGCTTGGCACAATTTTACCTCTAACTTCTAGTTAAAGAAATCTTTAACAATTCTTCTTCACCATATAAATTACAGTACCAATATCTCAATTAACTTTACTTAGTAACTGGAGCATCCCCACTCCCTTTCTTTGCTGTAGTACACAAAATCTGCACAATATCTTCGACTTGATATTCTTCTAATACCAAAGCTAGGACCTAAAGTCTTAGTATGCTACCATAACCTTTCTTTTCCAAGTATTACACCAATGTTGCAGTTGGTTTTGATCACTTCAGATGTGTGAATTTTCCCAAAATTTGAAATAAAATCATCCACTTTGTCACTTTGTAGAATTTACTTCGAAATATTTGTTGATATCAGAATCTGTTACAGAATTATGGCATTAAAGGCCATACTCTTATTTGGATTTCTAACTTCCTTAAGTTACACAAGCAGAGGGTTGTGGTGGGTGGTGATTTCTCTGATTGGGTGGATGTCATCTCTGGTGTCCCCCAAGGTACTGTTTTAGGTCCTCTCTTATTTTTAGTCTATATCAATGACCTGCCTGATAATATCTCTTCTGAAGTCAGACTTTTTGCTGACGATTGTGTTATTTATAGACAGATAAAGAATAACCTTGACCAGGTTCAACTCCAAATTCCAAAAGGATTTAAACACCCTTTCTGAGTGGCAAAATAAGTGGCAAATGCACTTTAACACCAAAAAGTGCTTTTCTATGAGGATTACTCACTCAAGGAATCCCAAGCTTTTTAATTATACTCTAGACAAAGATATCCTTGAGTCCAGGCTGCCTCTCATACATACCTATGTGTTGACATTTCAAACAATCTTACCTGGAATAGACATATTAACCATATCACTTCATCTGTAAATAGGTCTCTGGCATTTATCAGAAGGAATCTATACTCCTGTCCCAGGAGTGTTAAAGCTAATGCCTACCTTACTCTTGTCAGGCCTTTATTGGAGTATTCATCTTCCGTTTGGGATCCCTACACCATTTCCCTATCCAATAAGGTTGAGCAAATTTAACGTAGGGCTGCTAGATTTGTCTGTAATGACTATTCCCCCCATAGTAGCGTGACTGAAATGTTAAAAGATCTAGGGTGTGATAGCCTTAAAGTCAGGCGTACTGTCAACAGGCTAGCAATTTTTCACAAAGCCAGATTGGGTCTCCTAGCCTTGCCAATGAACAACCTTCAACCGGTCCGGCGGCCTTCTAGGCATCATCATTCAAATAGCTTTTTACATATACCAACCAATAAGGACTGCTACAAATACAGTTTCTTTCCTCGGACCGTCAGGGACTGGAACCTTCTCCCCCAGAACATAACAGATCTCGAGGACCCCAAGCAGTTCAAGAGCGCAGCCTTGAGGATTCTCAGACGGGACGACTAACTTCATGCGCACACCCAACCCTGCACGTTTGACTCCACCAGGAGTGTTGTGCAGTATTTATCCAGATCCAGATCCAGATCCGTTGTACGTGCTAGTTGCCTTACATACACAGGGCAAGTTGCTTCTGCAAACATTCCACAATGACGTACCAATATAGCTAATTAGCATAGTGATGTAAACAAAGTTCATTAGTCACACAGTAAATTTTACGGCGCGAAAAAATTGTTGATTTTCTTTCACATTTTTGGCACTTTCCGGAAAATCTCAGTAATCAAAAACAGCTGCAATACTCTTATAAGATCTGGAGAAGAAAAGTCATGGTAGTACATGGGCGGATTTAGGGGGGGGGCCAGGGGGCCCGGCCCCCCCCCCCCCTTCCAAAAACTTTTGAAGTTTTCTCAACTTCATAAAACAAAGGACAAGGCCCTATTCCAATAAAATAGGCCTATGAGATGTGTCAGAGTGAAACTCAAATTTGTTCATTATTTTCTACCTCAGAAAAGTGTTATGCTAATAACTCTGCTACTGACTTTCAGCTGATAACATTTTGGCTTATACTGGCCCCAGTAACTTTCTCTGGGCATTGCAAGGAGTTACTCATGAGCACTCTATTAATAGACCCTTTTCCAAATAGCAATTACAAAGAATTGTGGGATAGTGTTTTCGCCACAATAATATGCCACTGACAAAAACGACGCATACCAAACTCTCTCCCACAATCCTTTGTAATTGTTATTTGGAAAAGGGTCTATGGATTGCTAACTTCAGTCTATTACTGGCCAGGCCCACAGCATTGGCAGCACTGCTTCTACTTTCAAGGGAATTTCAGAATTCTTTAATATTTAGAGGAATATTTTCGACAACATTAGACTTTTAACTATAGCTTGCTGCAATATTACCCTGTAATGTCTTATTTCAGCCTTCTAATTTATTTTAATGGAATGTACTGTGAATTTAGGGCAAAATTAAAATTCCACTAAATTACGAACATTTTCCAGCGATATATGATCAGTTCAAAAAATATACCACAGACATCACCATTTTGCATCTGAGCAACCTTAAATTAACAAAAATTTCTCAAAGGGGAGGGACACCCCTCCCCTTAGACCCCTCCCCAGAAAAGCATCTTTCACCCAACCAAAAATTAAAATCCACTGAATTATGGACGATTTCCAGCCATATATGATCAGTTCAAAAAATATACCACAGATATCACCACTTTGCATCTGAGCAACCTTCAATTAACAAAAATTTCTCAAAGGGGAGGGGACACCCCTCCCCTTAGATCCATCCCCAGGACGGTGATTACTCATCACATGCTTTTCCTCCTATCAAAATACCCTGCCACTGCCCCCCGGGGACACCCCCTCTCCTAGACCCCTCTCCCAGGTCGGATCTTTATACAAACCACTATGACCTGGGCCCCCCCCCCCCTTTTGCCAAATCCTGGATCCGCCACTGTAGTAAATGAAGATTTTACTTCCAAATTTGCTTCGCGAAGAAAGACAATTTCAACCATCACACAGTCGGCCGATCCCCCCGCTATTTTCATAGGTCTTCTTAAGGTCTGTGTATAGTGAGCTGTAGGCGACCGACTACAGTCCTTTTTTGAAGACTTAGCTTTTATAGAGGTAACACTATACTAATATAGTGTTACCTAACCTAATAAATCAGCAGGTCCTGATGATATTAAACCTGGTATTATGAGACATGTCATTCCTTATATTGCCAAGCCCATCACCCATATTGCTAATTTGTCACTTCTTACTGGAACTTATCCTGAAAATCTTAAAACGGCTCGTGTTGTCCCAATTTACAAAAAAGGTGATCATGCATTGTTTGAAAATTATCGTCCCATATCAATTCTATCTTGGCTCTCGAAAATCATTGAAAGACTTATGTTTAATCGTCTCATTGATTCCTTTGATAACAATAATCTCCTCTCCAATAACCAGTACGGGTTTCGACCTGGTCATTCAACTGAATTGGCTCTTCTATCAACAACAAATAAACTGTCCTTAAATATTGGTAAAACTAATTATATGATTTTTGGTCCCGTTAGCAACATCTGGAACATCCAGTTATATTTGAATAATACGATCATTGAACGTGTTCATTCCACAAAGTTTTTAGGAATTTACATAGATAGTAAGCTCTGTTGGGCGCCCCACGTTGATCATATTATTAGCAATGTATCAAGAGGTATTGGAATACTGTCAAGATTGAAACATATCTTACCAACTAGAGTTCTGAAGTCCCTATATCAAACCCTCATTTTACCCCATTTTACTTATTGTTGTACCATTTGGTCTGCTGTAAATAAGACTTTATTTCACAAATTGGAGGTATTGCAGAAGCGTGCTATTCGACATATTGTCCGAGCTGATTACAATGAGCATACTAGCCGTCTTTTCTTAAATCTGAAGCTACTTAAGCTTAGTGATGTCATTGCCGTGAATTTAATTTCTTTTGTCTACCGTGCCTTAAACCATCAACTACCATCTTCTTTTGATAATTTCTTTCGAACAAATAATGAGATCCACAGTCACTTCACACGCCAATCCTATAATATTCATTGTCCACCTTGTCATTCAGCCACTGTCCTGAAAAATCCAAGCAATACTGCTATTGATTTGTGGAATTCTCTTCCACATCACATTAGAGATTGTAAATCTTTAAAACAACTTAGAAATAGTCTTAATAAAAATTTCTTTGATAAGTACTAGTCCCATTTGATTAGTGGTGGGAGGGGGGAGGGGGGGTTACAGTTTATAGTTCGTCCACTTTTTCCGTGTTTGGGAGGGATATCTAATGTTTTTTTCTTGTTTTAGGGCCTATCATTCATCTTTTTTAGCTAGGGAGCACTTACCTTAGTTAAGCTCATATGGGTTTTTTGTATGTGCTTCCCTCACAGCTTCGACCTGCTTATTTTCTACTTTGTTGATAATGATATAAATATTCTATACATTACCATTTTCTGTTAAAATGTCACATTATATATATATGTATTATTATTGAAGTTGTGAAAATCAAATAAATGAACTGAACTAATAACCCTTCCGCTCCCTCTTGTTCTATGTGCAAATCATCGCCTGATGGATCATAGTTTTGTTGGGGTGATACCTAATTGCCTGTGAACGTCAGTCTTGTGTTCTTGAGAAAAATAGATGGCTGTCTGGTCTTTTTCTTCTCTCCAACTTATCACATTAAAAATAACATGTGATGGAAGGGCTTATTCACTCATTGCAATCAAATCTATGTAATGTACGAGTTGGTTAATCTTGCCGCATGTAAAAAGATTCAGCCCAGCTGTTTAGTCTCTTGTACATCGAGTTAAACACTGCCACTATAATTGTAATCTCCCAGTTGTTCGTCTTGCCCATTACCTGTGTTTTGCCCATTTGCTTCAGCTGGACCAGCATTACCCTCTAATTGATCAAAACTGTACGAGTCACTGTCACCATTATAATCCTCAACCTGTGGGGCACTTTGTGGCGCTCCACCATTACCAGCATTACCCTCTCCATCGTCAAAACTATACGAGTCACTGTCACCATTATTTTCCTCAACCTGTGGGGCATTTCGTGGCGCTCCACCATTACCAGCATTACCCTCTCCATCATTAAAACTGTACGAGTCACTGTCACCATTATTTTCCTCAACCTGTGGGGCATTTTGTGGCGCTCCACCATTACCAGCATTACCCTCTCCATCATTAAAACTAAGCGAGTCACTATCACCATTATTTTCCTCAACCTGTGGGGCACTTTGTGGCGCTCCGCTATTTCCAGCGTTACCTTCTCCTTCATCAAAACTGTACGAGTTACTGTCACCATTATCTTTCTCAACCTGTGGGGCATTTTGTGGCGCTCCACCATTACCAGCATTACCCTCTCCATCATTAAAACTGTACGAGTCACTGTCACCATTATTTTCCTCAACCTGTGGGGCATTTTGTGGCGCTCCACCATTACCAGCATTACCCTCTCCATCATTAAAACTATACGAGTCACTATCACCATTATTTTCCTCAACCTGTGGGGCACTTTGTGGCGCTCCACTATTTCCAGCGTTACCTTCTCCTTCATCAAAACTGTACGTGTTACTGTCACCATTATTTTCCTCAACCTGTGGGACATTTTGTGGCGCTCCACCATTACCAGCATTACCCTCTCCATCATTAAAACTATAAGAGTCACTATCACCATTATTTTCCTCAACCTGTGGGGCACTTTGTGGCGCTCCACTATTTCCAGCGTTACCTTCTCCATCATCAAAACTGTACGAGTCACTGTCACCATTATTTTCTTCTACCTGTGGGGCACTTTGTGGCGCTCCACCATTACTAGCATTACCCTCTCCATCATCAAAACTATACGAGTCACTGTCACCATTATTTTCCTCTACCTGTGGGACATTTTGTTGCGCTCCACCGTTACCAGAGTTAACTTCTATGTCATAAAAGCTGTATGATTCGCTGTCGCCACCTTTCCCTGCTTTGACTGGTCCCTGTGGTGCGCTCGATTGATCTTCATTCTGACCATCGTTATTATCTCCGTAGTAATCATAACTGATTGAGTCGAGCTCAGCAACTTCGGGCTGGTTTTCCTGACATCCAGCTTGGTCACGGTCGTTGTACTCTTCAATCGAGTACGAATAGTCATTGTCACAGGGCTTCGGAGTAGGTGTCACATCTTTTGGTTGTTCTATTGAATCCCCAGGACTGTACGAAAATGAATTTTCATCTTCGTCACCCCCCGAGACGTAACTACAAAGGTCCTCATCGTCCTGAAATGAAGAGAAAACGTAGGCAGAAAAATGGTAAGTTGTAGCCTGATTAGAGAGGAACAAGATATGTAACACTACCACCATATTTCATACCCTTCAGCAGCGCTAATGTTACACGAGACAAGCGGTCGCATCCGTTAAAATATACTAACTCCCTTTTGAAAGAAGAAAAAATGGCGAAATCGGTGAGACAGTGCAAAACCGCAAAACCCATCAGATCAGGGGCGTCAATCCGTATTCAAATGTGGGAGGGGGGGGGGGACGGGGACATACATGACTTAGCACAAACCAATCCCCTTGGTTTTGAAGAGGGGTGTCTTCCCATAGGCCCTTTCCTCCTCCCCCCCCCCCCCTTATGATGACTGACGCCCTATTCTAATAAGAATTATCATTTCAAAGTTAACATGACCATCATAGATGATCTGCTTGGTGAAATACACGGAGTCCACGGAATTACTTCAAGATGTTATTTTCACCATGTCCCAAAGTAGCTGAAACCACGCTTCGCAGCGTGGATCATTGTCGGAGATCATGGACCCGACCAGACCCGTTGCTAGGGTGACATGTTTTGGGGTGTGAAGGTCCCAAATTCCGACTGGCTAGATGTTTTTCCAACTGAGTGGAGGCGTGTAAATTACACTTTGTTTATGCGCTCTGCGCTTTTTGTATACAGCAGTGGGGGTCCTTCCTTTGTCACTACATAAATGTGTCGTCCTGGGGGAGGGGTCTAAGGGGAAGGGGCGTCCCCCTCCTCCTTTGAGAAATTTTTGCACCTTAGGTGCAAAACGGTGCTATCTTTGGGATACTTCTGGAGCTGATCGTATATGACTGGAAAGTGTACATAATTTAGTGAATACTAATTTTTCCGACTGGCTGGATGTTTTTACTAACTGCAGTGGCGGCGCGTAAATTGCACCTTTTTTATGCACCCTGCGTTTTGTATACAGCAGTGGGGATCCTTCCTTTGCCACTATATAAAGGTGTCATCCTGGGGGAGGGGTCTAAGGGGAGGGGGCGTCCTCCTCCCCTTTGAGAAATTTTTGTTAATTAAGGTTGCTTAGATGCAAAATGGTGCTATCTTTGGAATATTTTTGGAGCTGATCGTAGTGTAGCAAAGGTGTGAAGGACTACCAAGGGCGTTTTCAGAATGTTTTTTAGTCGTAAGTGCATTAACAATCACCATCTACACCGATAATGGCTTCGGCGAAGCGCTCGGTAAAAGTTTTTGAAAAATGTTTAACGGCAACAACGTACTTTCAACCTTCCACATCATGCTACAAATTAGACTGAATGCAGTGGCGTACCCAGGATGTCTCTCAAGGGGAGGGGGGGCATGCAGTATGTTGTGTGACCGCCGGCCTGGGGAGGGGTCCCCTTTGAAAATTTTTTGAAAAATTAGGTGCCCTTACATGCAATCTGGTGCCACATATGTTACCTTTTGAAGTAAAGTTTGTGTTAAAAAATCTACGTTTTTTTTAGGAACTAAAAAATAGGCATCAGTGAGGGGGAGGAACGGCCCAATGAGGTGTCAATCCCTCCCCTTTGAAAATTTTTGAAAAATTAGGTGTCCTTACATGCAATCTGGTGCCAAATATGCTACCTTTTGAAGTAAAATTTGTGTTAAAAAATTAACGTATTTTAGGAAGTAAAAAATAGGCATCACATCAGTGAGGGGGCATGGCCCATGGGTGTTCCCCTCCTCTTTGAAAAATTTTGAAAAATTCGGTGTCCTTACATGCAATCAGGTGCCAAATATGCTACCTTTCGAAGTAAAATTTGTGTTAAAAAATTTACGTAGTTTTAGAACTAAATAAAATAGGCATCAGTGAGGGGGGTCATGGCCCAATGGGGTGTCCCCTCCCGTTTGAAAAATTTTGAACAAATTGGTGTCCTTACATGCAATCTGGTGCCAAATATGCTACCTTTTGAAGTAAAATTTGTGTTAAAAAATTAACGTATTTTAGGAAGTAAAAAATAGGCATCACATCAGTAAGGGGGGCATGGCCCCATGTGTGTTCCCCTCCTCTTTGAAAAATTTTGAAAAATTCGGTGTCCTTACATGCAATCTGGTGCCAAATATGCTACCTTTCGAAGTAAAATTTGTGTTAAAAAATTTACGTAGTTTTAGAACTAAATAAAATAGGCATCAGGGAGGGGGGTCATGGCCCAATGGGGTGTCCCCTCCCGTTTAAAAATTTTGAACAAATTGGTGTCCTTACATGCAATCTGGTGCCAAATATGCTACCTTTTGAAGTAAATTTGTGTTAAAAAATTTATGTATTTTTAGGAACTTAAAAAACATCGGAATAAGTGAGGGGGGCATGGCCGAATGGCCCTCCCCTCTGCGTACGCCACTGATTGAATGATCCCATATTGATGCGAGGCCCCTTCAGATGTTTGGAGATTTATATCTGTGTTCGGAGAGTGGTGTGATTAGAATAGTTCCATGTATAATTACCTTTTTAATGGTCACGAGGCGTGCAAACCGTGACGGATGCGCGCGTAGCCCGCCGAAATTTTGTCATTAAATAAGATTTCCCTGACGAAATCTGCATTCATAATCTGCATCGAGACGCTTAACAATTGCCCAACAAACCTTCATGCCACTCAAAAATCCAGTCAAATATAGCCACGACACTACTCTTTTACGCAAATGTGGGGAAGGGGGGGGGTTTGATATTGTGTCCCCCACCCATCGATATGTGGGGGGACTTGTCCCCCCGTCCCGCCAGGATTGACGCCCATGCATCAGATTATTAGCAAGGTGTGCACAGTTTAGCTGCCTGTTGTTGCTATCTAAAACTAAAAGTGACCTGACAACTCCCACCTGGAAAGATTCCATCAGAAAATTTCCATGCGGACAATTCTCATCCGGACAATTCCATCTATGAAAATTACGCTTCCCCGAGAAAAATGTCCATGTAGTACTTGTCTTGAGTAGGGGGAGGGATTTGATGGTGAGGTGGAGGGGGTAGTACCAAACGACGCCGAAGGCGAAGCGTTCTCGAAACACCCCCAGAAGCCCTGAGGTAATTAAATGATTGAAAGCATGAGAACGAAGGATTTGACTACCGTGAAGTAGCACTAAACAATTACAAAAATCACATTTTGACCATTCTAATAATAACCTTACTCAGAATAACAGGTCACATTTATGATGAAGAGGGTTTGGCTTGTGGGTGGTTACAATGATAATGAAAGTGTGTGTACGAAGATATGGAACAGGCAAGATGTTCCAGAAGAAGTTACCACAGAGTAATATTCAAAGCGGGTGCGCGCTTCAAATCAGACATTTTATTGTGGCCTGTGGTTCTTCTTTATTTTGCGATATTATTTATTTCAAAAAAAAATTCACCTACTTTCCCTAGACACATATTCTTTCTTTTATATTTCATTTTTGTCTATGGTCTGGGACAAGGGACCTCAAGTTATTACTGTCAAAAATAAGTTCGTAAATTTTCAAAATCTGCGTTTAAGCATGATTTTTTAAGCACGATCAAAGAAGAGGATTATAGGCATATAATAATTTGCAAAATCAATGAAATGTTGGTATGGGGGTTTCCCGCGAGACCGAAGGCCCGCGAGACCGATTCGGCGCCGAAGTACATTTTCATCGGCGCCGAAGTACATTTTCATCTGCACCAAAGTACATTTTCATCGGCACCAAAGTACATTTTCATCGGCGTCAAAGTACATTTTCATCGGCGTCAAAGTACATTTTCATCGGCGTCAAAGTACATTTTCATCGGCGTCAAAGTGCATTTTCATCGGCACCGAAGTACATTTAGGCAAGACTGTACTTCGGCGCCGATAAAAATGTACTTTGACTCCAGAACACAATGTACTTTGGCACCGACAAAAATGTACTTTGGTACCGACAGTGTGCTTTGGCGCCGACAAAAAGTACTTCGGCTCCGATGAAAATGTACTTCGACGATGTATTTTGGCGGCGCCAAAGTACAATTCTTATTGGCGCCTTCGGTCTCGCGGGCCTTCGGTCTCGCGGGCGGTAACCTGTTGGTATAGTTATTAACACGACATGACCATAAGGCGTCAGAGAAAGTGCCAGGGAAGCATTTTCATTGGAGGCTGCATCTTCATAAGGTGAGGCCAGTGAAGCCTTTAACGGCCAGCGATGCTTACGTAGCAGACTGTACGGCATATTCCTTGTTCAGTCATGTGAGGAGCTGAGCAAACAGAGTCCGCAAGGCAGTGGCAGCGCCGAACGCGCGAAGTCGGAGGCTGGGTACCGAGTGAGAATTTTTCTTCAATATGATAGCTTTGGCGCCATTCTGGACCATGTCTAGAGAAAATCCTGCGTCCATCAGGTATGAATCGAAATGCTTATGAAATTTTTCTCAGGATGATTGCAAATTTAAGATAGTTATGGCCGTCGATTTGGTAATAAATAGTAGTACTTAGTGGAAAATGCGAACAGCGAAAGGGGGGTTTTGGAAATAGTAATTTGCTCAAGCTACGCTATGTAAATACATATTGAGTTCACACGAAGCCTTAACGCCGAAAAATAAATTGAGAGCTGTGATACCTATATACAAGGGTGCTTTTATGAATTGTGTATGCAAGGAACACTGTGCGTGTAATGAAGTAAATTTAGCACTGTGAGTATTCCTTATTTCGGTTACACCCCTGTGTTCCCAAAGCCTACATGAAGGTCAGGGTTAGGATAAGGGTTAGAGGTTAGATTAGGGTGAGGGTGTTGCGTATAGGGTTTCAGAACAAAGAGACTTCGGAACAAAGAGCAGTCGCCCTCATTTCACGGCTTCAAGTCACAAAAGTGTGGATGGGAGCTGACCCTCATGCAGAAGCGTAGCTGGGGGGGGGGGGCAGGAGGGCGTTGCCCCCCCCCACAAAGCCTCCGAAGGCCTCTTTCGGAAATAAATAAAAACAATTCATTCGAAACACTTACAACACTTCTTATGTTTTTAAGCAAAATTACACATCTAAATGGTTACTGACAAGGCCTGGAAGTGTCATTTAAGGCAATTTCGGAGATATTTTAATCTAATTTTTTTCCGCGCGCTGCACGCAAGATGATGGTGTCGCTACGCTTAGATAGTACATCATTACTTCAAGATAATATTATATCGGAAATTTTTTGCTTTTGCTCCCCCACAAAAAATATCTAGCTACGCCATTGCCCTCATACTTTGAAAGAAATTTTAATCGAAGTCCAACATGGTATTTTCATCAACAATTGCCACTTGCCTCCTCACCTTTGGGCTTCCCCACTGTATTAATTAGTTTTCATTGCTGGTGCGCGCGAAGCACGACTAGAAAAATTTCAGCATTTTATGCTGTTTGATGTGAAAGTTTGCCTTTATTTTACATTGCAAAATTTACCAAAATGTTAAAAATTCCCTCATAATTTCTCTGCTCTCGCTTCCTTTCGCTCATATTTTTATTATACTCATTTTGTTTTCAAGTCTGAAAAAAGTGGGGGAGAGGGCAAGTGCCCCCTTAGCCCCGTAATCCCTATGGTCTTCTGGTGTTGCCCGGAAACTGTTTGCTACAACACAGACCATCATTTGCATAAAACAAGACTTGTGGTTAGTCTGCAATATTAAAAACAACTATTTTGAATCTTCTATGTAGTTCTTTGTAATCTGTTTCAAATATATTCTTTGATGCAATCAAAGTTTACTGTAAAATAATCATTTTCAACAAAGTTGTAGGTTTTGTGAAATGCAAGTTGTGTCTAGTATAGTGCTTTTGTGGTATAGAATTATACCAAGTACTTCTTGGTATGCCTCATTTGAATGACAATATCTCGAAGGATAACCAAATGACCTTTATTTCTGTCCTCATGTTATTTGTAGTATTTTAAATCTTCATTATAAGAAGAAGTTTCAACGTTTGATTTTTATCTTCGAGGTAGTGAGATCATCTCCTGAAGGAAATCATACATACACAAGGAAAAATGTCAAGGTCGCCGCTTCCATCTCCTGAACCGGATCCTTCACCTGTAAGAGAAAAAAGTATAGAGATAAATTAATATATATATATATATATATATATATATATATATATATATATATATATATATATATATATGTATATGTATATGTATATCCAGTAGCCAGAGATATCAGTCCCCCATCACTGTGCTCGTTAAAAGACTTGGCCGTTACCGCAGCTAAAATGTGTAGAGGTTCTGACCGTGATCGTCTAACTGCCGAAAACCGGCTTATCATGCATGAAGCTCGGAACCCTCTCTCCACACGGTCTTAACGTTAGGATGGACCTTTTTTAACTCCCCCCTATTGAATTCTCTTTCTACAACCGGTTTACCGTGCCTTCTTTTAGCCTGTATTTTTTCGACTTTTTTTACTCCTTAAACATATATATATATATATATATATATATATATACATACATAAATATATAATATATATGTGTATATATATATATATATATATATATATATATATATATATATATATATAGCATTAAAGTCCGTGTGTTGGATGCAACGAATAAAAAATGATGAAAAAGAGAGTGTGCATCATGATCCAACTGAATAATTTATTGAAACAGAAATTTTCGCCCCCTCCTGGAAGTTTTGTCAACTGTAGTATGAAATCCAACCGTTACAAAAACAAATTTGGGATGAAAGCTCAAGAAAGCGCGTATATAATATTAATTACGCTTTACAGGACGTTTGAAATGAAATGTAGTTAAGTGACGTCACAAACAAAATATTTAATATCAAACTGTAGGTACGTGATCAAAGAAGTACGAATCTTAGTGGATTTCCCGTTGCTGAACACTTTAATAGTGGGGATCACACAACTGATGACTTGAGGTTTGTAATTGCCTTCGGGGGATTTCGGTCTACTGACGACCGTAAACGTCACGAACTTAAACTCATTCTCCGTTTAAGTAGCCATACGCAAGGTTTGAACAGAGATTTGTCACATCTATCAGGATACAGTTTTTTCAAGTAATTCTGTTTCCTCGGTATTGCAGCTACGTACGGTATTCCAAAGTATCTAAGTCAATTCGATTTTTTTTTTTATATATTACTAGCTATTGTACTGGTAACCCACATGCTGTTAAATTACAGTTTTTCATCATCTACTCAAATCGTGAAATTAATATAACGGTACTAAACAATGTGCCTGTTTGTTCTTTTCAATAAACAATGGCAGACACGCTTGTTTTGTAACTTCTGCTAAATATCGCTTTCACATTTACGTGGTGTTTTCGTCTAAGTAGCTTGATACACTGTGGATTTGATACTTAGACTGCTTCGTTACTTGATAATATTCAAAGCTTCCATATCTTGTGGCTATGCCGCTACTATATCAGACTATTCAGTTTTGATTTTGTATACTCACTTCATTTTTAACACGATTTTCGATTCAAATGAAGAGTTAAGCTGTGCAGACTGTATTTTGAGATTATGTCTGTTACGTCACTTTACAATATTTTGACTAGACTAGCGTGCCATGGTAGTAGCATGTTTGCGCGCTTCATATTAACTATTGTATAAGACCACACGCTTATTTTGGCTAGACTAGCGTGCCATGGTAGCACGTCTGCGCTCTTCATATTAACTACTGTATAAGAGCACACGCACATTTTAGCTGCGTACTTCTTTGATCACGTACCTACAGTTTGATATTAAATATTTTGTTTGTGACGTCACTTAACTACATTTCATTTCAAACGTCCTGTAAAGCGTAATTAATATTATATACGCGCTTTCTTGAGCTTTCATCCCAAATTTGTTTTTGTAACGGTTGGATTTCAATCTACAGTTGACAAAGCTTCCAGGAGGGGGCGAAAATTTCTGTTTCAATAAATTATTCAGTTGGATCATGATGCACACTCTCTTTTTCATCATTTCTATATATATATATATATATATATATATATATATATATATATATATATATATATATATATATATATATATATATAAAGCACCAAAGATGAAGATAAACACAAATTGGTTACTCCATGTAAATCACCTATATTTCGACCGGATACACCGGCCTTCATCAGGGTTAATGACCCTATAACGTATAACACGCCCACAAAATACAGTTTAGCTTTAAATTTGAATTAATTGTGCGCGCTGCTTAAAGTGCGCGTTACCTTAAGTAAAAAGTTATCATAGCAACCTACGCTGCGAGCGCATGATGTGCGCGTCACCTAAAGTAAGCGTTACTTTAAGTGAAGACTATAATAGTTACCATAGTAGCTAGCTTAAGTGGCGAGCGTGCATTGTATAAAGTACGCGTATAATACTGAAATTGAAAAGTTAACTCTTGCGACATCGAGTAGACCTGTTTTGACTAAAACATATATATATATATATATATACATATATGACGTAGCGACTTTATATGAATGAGTCAAATCAACGCTGTATTAAATAGTCGCATAGAGACCTTAGGCCATTTTTCCTCTAACAAAGCACTTGCCTTATACTGAAAGAGGATGTTTTTTTGTGAATGGAAAACTTAGCCTCAAGCAGGATTCGAACCAGCGACCTCCCGCACACAAGGCGGATGCTCTGACCACTGAGCCATTGAGGCCTATGTGGTAGAACGCGGTCAACTGAGCTTAAATACTGTCGAGTCAAGCTTTCCATTGTTACGTCATAGGAACGCGTCCCATGTAGTATTGAGTAGGTAGAGTGACGTAGCGACTTTATATGAATGAGTCAAATCAACGCTGTATTAAATAGTCGCATAGAGACCTTAGGCCATTTTTCCTCTAACATATATATATATATATATATACATATATAGAAATGACTACAAGTGAGCCCGGTTAACAGGTATTCATATTTATTTCCGCTACTTCAAGTTTCACGGGTAAGACCCGATCATCAGGCGGTTAACATTACGAATGATACAGCGGACAATTTGAATAAGCAAAGTAAACGATCAGCCAGTTACAATAATACAGCAGACATATAATACATACTTCAGTGCAATTGATGGAGTGATAGGTGGCACAAGACAAAGCAAAAACAAAGAAGAATTTAACAAAGTGGAATGGCAGTGCTAGACCCTACGGGTTAAGTAGAAACCTTCCTGAGTGTCTCCAAGTAGAAATAAATTCCGAACGTTTATTAAGAGTGCCGTAGTTTGTTATGCACATAATAAATAGTTTTTCCCAAAGACAAAGGTCACAGCGCTTGGTTAAGTTACTGTAAGGCTTGGCCCTCTTCAGAAATTTCCATGTAATGGTAAATGGAATACTTTTATCTTTAAGGGACCAAATAAATTTACTTAGTTCGGTGGCATTTTTATATTTCTTATCGTTGAAGGAAGTATTATGGTTCCTCCAACGATTTTTGAATGGTGTTTCAGTTAGGCCGACATAAGTTTCTACAGCCTTCGATGTAGTAACGGTGGGTTGGTATATGACCCCGTCAGTGAGGCATTTGCCGGGGACAGGGCAAATCGCCTTGTTTCTACAATTACAATTGTAAATATTTTCGTCGGGGGGTTTGGACAGCAGTGATTTGTTGTGTGAGTCTATGTTTTGTTTAACGTTGTCCATGCAACTATAACTAAGCTTAATTGTGTTTCATTAAAAATTTTATGAAGCTTATTGCTAGGAGGAAAGTGCCTATCAACTAATTTCAAGAATTCTTTTCCGATGTTAGTAGCCACACCTTTACTTGTAGAAACAAGGCGATTTGCCCTGTCCCCGGCAAATGCCTCACTGACGGGGTCATATACCAACCCACCGTTACTACATCGAAGGCTGTAGAAACTTATGTCGGCCTAACTGAAACACCATTCAAAAATCGTTGGAGGAACCATAATACTTCCTTCAACGATAAGAAATATAAAAATGCCACCGAACTAAGTAAATTTATTTGGTCCCTTAAAGATAAAAGTATTCCATTTACCATTACATGGAAATTTCTGAAGAGGGCCAAGCCTTACAGTAACTTAACCAAGCGCTGTGACCTTTGTCTTTGGGAAAAACTATTTATTGTGTGCATAACAAACCACGGCACTCTTAATAAACGTTCGGAATTTATTTCTACTTGCAGACACTCAAGAAGGTTTCTACTTAACCCGTAGGGTCTAGCACTGCCATTCCACTTTGTTAAATTCTTCTTTGTTTTTGCTTTGTCTTGTGCCACCTATCACTCCATCAATTGCACTGAAGTATGTATTATATGTCTGCTGTATTTTTGTAACTGGCTGATCGTTTACTTTGCTTACTCAAATTCTTCGTTGTATCATTCGTAATGTTAACCGCCTGACGATCGGGCCTTACCCGTGAAACTTGAAGTAGCGGAAATAAATATGAATACCTGTTAACCGGGCTCACTTGTAGTCATTTCTATATTGCTCTACAACTAACGTCGTATTGAGCACTCTACTATGTCTTTGGTGTGCACCGTATTCATAATTATATATATATATATATATATATATTATATATATATTTATATATATATATATATATATATATATATATATTATATATATATATATATATATATATATATGCATGAGTGAGAGTTCCACGTGTTGGAAACATGATACAAATATACAAACAAATAACACTGGTAATATCCTTGGTTCCAGCATAGTATATTGTGATACAAAAAATACACAGATTTTCGGACCCCTGGTCCTTCTTCAGGTGTAAGAGCAAAGTGACTGATAACTACTTCTTGTAAAATTGAAAGTTCGAAAGAAAGCCTAAATCTCTATTCAACCCATGTCGATGTGAACCAGCCCTTAGGATTAGTTGCGTTTCGTATAGATTTCTTTTGTTGTGCTGCGTCATGTTGCCATGGATGATTGCAAACTTTAGACTGTTAGACTGTGGTCGGGGAGATTGAAATGTTCGGCAACCGGAAAACCAGCTTTATTGAGCCGTAAACTGCTTTTGTGGTTGTTGAACCTTGTGCGAAACGAGGTGGAAGATTGACCTATGTACTGTGTATCGGGGTAAAGGGTGCATACGATTAGGTTAATAACATGGGAAGCATCGCAATTGAAGGGACCTGGCGTTAGAATATAACCAGAGGGGCTTAGGTGAATGGTGGAATCAGTAATCATATGGTCACAAACCCTACACCGTGTCTTGCCACATTTTATGGTACCCTGGTGACGGGGGGGGGGGTGTTGGTTTTCAGTTTGCTCCTGACAAGGAGTTGGTGTAGATTGGGGGGGGGTTGTCTTCTAGCAATAACAGGGGGGTCGGCAAAGACTTCTTTGATATCCTTATCTAAGCTCAAAATGGGCCAATCCTTCTTAATATGTTTTAAAAAAGGATCGAGTTGAGCGTTATGAGTAAGTACAAAAGGAATACGTTCTGAAGTTTTGGTGGGATTGTATCTGAGAAGACGATCCCTGGGAATGGAGGAAACTTTCTCAAATATTTTCTTGATAAATATATACAGGTACTTACAATTCAAAAAATGATTGAACAAAGTGATGGCCTGATTTTGGAAGTACTGTGGTTCGGAACAGATACGTTTGTAGCGCAGAAACTGACTGAAAACGATGGACTTTTTGACATGAAGGGGGTGGTAATTGTTGAAATCTAGGTAGGTGTGACGATCGGTGGGTTTGGAATAAACCGAGGTTCGCACTGAACCGTTAGCTGTTAAGTGACGTATCGAGAAAAGCGATCTTTGAGGTGGATTTCTCGACCGTAAATTTAACGGACGAGTAAATTTCGTGAATGTACTGAACAAATGTATCTAGTGCATGTGGTCCATGTTCCCAAATCATAAATATGTCGTCAATAAAACGTAGATAAAGACCGGGTTTCAAGGAAGCCTCAGCTAGAAACCTCTCTTCTAGGTCAGCCATGAAAAGATTGGCATATGAGGGAGCCATTTTGGTTCCCATAGCAGTGCCTTTGTTCTGAATGAATAAATTGTCATTAAATTCGAAGACGTTGTGTCTCAAAACAAAATCCATAAGAGAAGAAATGGAATCAGTAACACTCTCATCATGGCCCCTAGTAAGGAATTTCCGACCAAAGATATTACAAGCATAGATTCCAAACTTAAAATGGCGCGTTGACTCCTCATGGAGGCCGATATATCGGGGCGGAAGTGCTGATCACTGTTCAGTCGTTTTGAAAACAAACAGGCAAATGAATGTCTTACAAAAGTATTAATACTTGTTTCTTCGGAATGTTTTTTGACTGAAGAAGTACTACGTCTCAATAAATTCCACTTGAACAAGAATAACTTATTTCTTCACCGCGGCATTCCACGTATTTACACTTGAACATGAACGCACAATGACTGGTACTGCAAGTTCATGGACATTCATTGGTCAGTTTCTATGGTATCTTCAAGTGAACGCACTTTATAGATTGCGCGTTCAATTGCTTACGCGATCACAACGGGAAAGCAAACTAGCTCGAGTTTCCAAGAGCGCACAGAACTGTCCGTCAAGTATTCCGGAACACACAGAGAAATGTATTCTGCGCGTATAGAAAGAGTTGTAAAAGTGCACGCACGCAAACTTCCCGCTCGTGCTCTTGTTTTTGTCCTTTTCTTTTTTTTTTTTTTTTATTTTTTTTGTAGTTTTTTTTTTTTTTATTTGTTGTTTTATTTTTTTTTTTTCAACGAATGAATTTTCTGTGACGCGTTCTTATTTTTGTGCTCAAGAATCGCGAATATTAAACGGCGCGAATGTCAAATAACACTTCCGCCCCGATCATATGCGTCTCCATGAGGAGTCACTGAGCGTAAACAGTGTAGGTATAGGAGTTTTGGAATCTATGCTTATAATATCTTTGTTTCCGACCTAGATATTACAAGCATAGATTCCAAACTTAAAATGGCGCGTTGACTCCCCATGGAGGCCAATATATCGGGGCGGAAGTGCTGATCATTGTTCAGTCGTTTTGGAAACAAACAGGGAAATGAGTGTCTTACAAAAGTATTAGTACTTGTTATTTCGTAAAGTTGTGGACTGAAGAAGTACGACGTTTCAATAAATTCCACTTAAACAAGAATAACTTATTTCTTCAACGCGGCATTCCACGTATTTACACTTGAACATGAACGCACAATGACTGGTTTTGCAAGTTCATGGACATTCATTGGTCAGTTTCTATGGTTTCTTCAAGTGACGCACTTTTATATGCGCGTTCAATTACTTACGCGCTCACAACGGGAAAGCAACTAGTGCGTTTGTTTCCAGAGCGCCCAGAACTGTCCGTCAAGTATTCCGGATAATACACAGAGAAATGTATTCTGCGCGTATAGAACGCGTTGTAAAAGTGCAC
The DNA here is from genome assembly GCA_029531755.1 of Holothuria leucospilota. Classification (NCBI taxonomy): domain Eukaryota; kingdom Metazoa; phylum Echinodermata; class Holothuroidea; order Aspidochirotida; family Holothuriidae; genus Holothuria; species Holothuria leucospilota. The sequence continues at coordinate 12,219,005 of CM055962.1, read as the reverse complement.
GCACGCAAACCTCTTTTAACAATAAAATTTTCTGTGACGCGTTCTTATTTTTGTGCTCAGATCGCGGAATATAACGGCGCGCATGTCAAATAACACTTCCGCCCCGATATATGCGTCTCCATGAGGAGTCACTGAGCGTAACAGTGTAGGTATAGGAGTTTGGAATCTATGCTTATAATATCTTTGTTTCCGACCAAAGATATTACAAGCATAGATTCCAAACTTAAAATGGCGCGCTGACTCCTCATGGAGGCCAATATATCGGGGCGGAAGTGCTGATCACTGTTCAGTCGCTTTGAAAACAATCGGACACATAAAAGTCTTGCACAAGTGTAACTACTTGCCAATTCAGAACATTCTTAAATCTAGGAAATCATCACCCCTCAATGTATTCCATTCGGCAGAGAGAAGTATGTTTCTTCCCGGTGGTATGGCAAACAAACACACTGTCATGAACGCAAACCGACTGTTTTGAAGTCCGCAATCTATAATTAGGTCAGTTACCATGGTCTCGTCAAAAAACGCACTTAAAAATGTGCGTCGACTTCTCACGCACATATAACGGGGAAAGCAATTCGCGCGTTTGTATATTAACGCGCGGTAGTGAGCGTCACGTAATTTAGACAAATGCACAGAGAAATGTATTCTGCGCATATAGAACGCGTATTAAAAGTGCACGCACGCTAACCTCTTTTAACAATGGAATTTTCTGTAACGCGTTCTTAGTTTTGTACGCAGATCACCGAATAGAACGGCGCGCATGTCAAATTGACACTTCCGCCCCGATATATTGGCCTCCATGAGGAGTCACTGAGCGTAACAGTGTGGGTATAGGAGTTTGGAATCTATGCTTATATCTTTGTTTCCGACCAAAGATATTACAAGCATAGATTCCAAACTTAAAATGGCGCGTTGACTCCCCATGGAGGCCAATATATCGGGGCGGAAGTGCTGATCACTGTTCAGTCGTTTTGAGAACAAACAGGCAAATGAATGTCTTACAAAAGTATTAATACTTATTATTTCGGAATGTTGTTGACTGAAGAACTACTACGCCTCAGTAAATTCCACTTGAACAAGAATAACTTATTTCTTCACCGCGGCATTCCACGTATTTACACTTGAACATGAACGCACAATGACTGGTTTTGCAAGTTCATGGACATTCATTGGTCAGTTTCTATGGTATCTTGAAGTGACGCACTTTTATATGCGCGTTCAATTACTTACGCGCTCACAACGGGAAAGCAACTAGTGCGTTTGTTTCCAGAGCGCGCAGAACTGTGCGTCAAGTATTCCGGATAATACACAGAGAAATGTATTCTGCGCGTATAGAACGCGTTGTAAAAGTGCACGCACGCAAACCTCTTTTAACAATGAAATTTTCTGTGACGCGTTCTTATTTTTGTGCTCAGATCGCGGAATATAACGGCGCGCATGTCAAATAACACTTCCGCCCCGATATATGCGTCTCCATGAGGAGTCACTGAGCGTAACAGTGTAGGTATAGGAGTTTGGAATCTATGCTTATAATATCTTTGTTTCCGACCAAAGATATTACAAGCATAGATTCCAAACTTAAAATGGCGCGTTGACTCCCCATGGAGGCCAATATATCGGGGCGGAAGTGCTGATCACTGCTCAGTCGTTTTGAAAACATACAGGCAAATGAATGTCTTACAAAAGTATTAATATATAATATTACGCCTCAATAAATTCCACTTGTAATACGCCTCAATAAATTCCACTTGAACAAGAATAACTTATTTCTTCAACGCGGCATTCCACGTATTTACACTTGAACATGAACGCACAATGACTGGTATTGCAAGTTCATGGACATTCGTTTGTCAGTTTCTATGGTATCTTTAAGTGACGCACTTTCATATGCGCGTTCAATTACTTACGCGCTCACAACGGGAAAGCAACTAATGCGTTTGTTTCCAAAGTGCGCAGAACTGTGCGTCAAGTATTCCGAATAATACAGAGAGAAATGTATTCTGCGCGTATAGAACGCGTTGTAAAAGTGCACGCACGCTAACCTCTTTTAACAATGAAATTTTCCGTGACGCGTTCTTATTTTTGTACGCAGATCGCGGAATGGAACGACGCCTATGTCAAATTTACACTTCCGCCCCGATATATGCGTCTCCACGAGGAGTCACTGAGCGTAACAGTGTAGGTATAGGAGTTTGGAATCTATGCTTATAATATCTTTGTTTCCGACCAAAGATATTACAAGCATAGATTCCAAACTTAAAATGGCGCGCTGACTCCTCATGGAGGCCAATATATCGGGGCGGAAGTGCTGATCACTGTTCAGTCGCTTTGAAAACAATCGGACACATAAAAGTCTTGCACAAGTGTAACTACTTGCCAATGCAGAACATTCTTAAATCTAGGAAATCATCACCCCTCAATGTATTCCATTCGGCAGAGAGAAGTATGTTTCTTCCCGGTGATATGGCAAACAAACACACTGTCATGAACGCAAACCGACTGTTTTGAAGTCCGCAATCTATAATTAGGTCAGTTACCATGGTCTCGTCAAAAAACGCACTTAAAAATGTGCGTCGACTTCTCACGCACATATAACGGGGAAAGCAATTCGCGCGTTTGTATATTAACGCGCGGTAGTGAACGTCACGTAATTTAGACAAATGCACAGAGAAATGTATTCTGCGCAAATAGAACGCGTATTAAAAGTGCACGCACGCTAACCTCTTTTAACAATGGAATTTTCTGTAACGCGTTCTTAGTTTTGTACGCAGATCACCGAATAGAACGGCGCGCATGTCAAATTGACACTTCCGCCCCGATATATTGGCCTCCATGAGGAGTCACTGAGCGTAACAGTGTGGGTACAGGAGTTTGGAATCTATGCTTATAATATCTTTGTTTCCGACCAAAGATATTACAAGCATAGATTCCAAACTTAAAATGGCGCGTTGACTCCCCATGGAGGCCAATATATCGGGGCGGAAGTGCTGATCACTGTTCAGTCGTTTTGAAAACAAACAGGCAAATGAATGTCTTACAAAAGTATTAATACTTGTTATTTCGGAATGTTGTTGACTGAAGAACTACTACGCCTCAGTAAATTCCACTTGAACAAGAATAACTTATTTCTTCAACGCGGCATTCCACGTATTTACACTTGAACATGAACGCACAATGACTGGTTTTGCAAGTTCATGGACATTCATTGGTCAGTTTCTATGGTAGCTGCAAGTGACGCACTTTTTTATGCGCGTTCAATTACTAACGCGCTCACAACGGGAAAGCAACTAGCGCGTTTGTTTCCAGAGCGCGCAGAACTGTGCGTCAAGTATTCGGAAAATACCCAGAGAAATGTATTCTGCGCGTATAGAACGCGTTGCAAAAGTGCACCCGCGCTGTCCTCTTTGAACAATGGAATTTTCTGCAACGCGTTCCTATTTTTGTACGCAGATCACAGAATAGAACGGCGCACATGTCAAATTCACACTTCCGCCCCGATATATGCGTCTCCATGAGGAGTCACTGAGCGTAACAGTGTAGGTATAGGAGTTTGGAATCTATGGGTGCGTTTTTGTCAACTGTTAGTATTAGTTTTTGATTGACAGGTCTATTGTGACGTCACCCGAACGACGCATTTGCCATGGTAATCATCTAACACAACTAACAGCCTCAACTGGTTGTTAGTTCTATTAGAACTAGGCCACGCCTAATAACAGTCGACTAAAACGCACCCTATGCTTATAATATCTTTGTTTCCGACCTAAGATATTACAAGCATAGATTCCAAACTTAAAATGGCGCGTTGACTCCCCATGGAGGCCAATATATCGGGGCGGAAGTGCTGATCATTGTTCAGTCGTTTTGGAAACAAACAGGGAAATGAGTGTCTTACAAAAGTATTAGTACTTGTTATTTCGTAAAGTTGTGGACTGAAGAAGTACGACGTTTCAATAAATTCCACTTAAACAAGAATAACTTATTTCTTCAACGCGGCATTCCACGTATTTACACTTGAACATGAACGCACAATGACTGGTTTTGCAAGTTCATGGACATTCATTGGTCAGTTTCTATGGTTTCTTCAAGTGACGCACTTTTATATGCGCATTCAATTACTTACGCGCTCACAACGGGAAAGCAACTAGTGCGTTTGTTTCCAGAGCGCGCAGAACTGTGCGTCAAGTATTCCGGATAATACACAGAGAAATGTATTCTGCGCGTATAGAACGCGTTGTAAAAGTGCACGCACGCTAACCTCTTTAAACAATGAAATTTTCTGTGACGCGTTCTTATTTTTGTACGCAGATCGCGGAATAGAATGGCGCGCATGTCAAATTTACACTTCCGCCCCGAAAAATACGTCTCCATGAGGAGTCACTGAGCGTAACAGTGTAGGTATAGGAGTTTGGAATCTATGCTTATAATATCTTTGTTTCCGACCAAAGATATTATAAGCATAGATTCCAAACTCCTATACCTACACTGTTACGCTCAGTGACTCCTCATGGAGACGCATATATCGGGGCGGAAGTGTTAATTTGACATTCGCGCCGTTATATTCCGCGATCTGCGTACAAAAATAAGAACGCGTCACAGAAAATTCCATTGTTCAAAAGAGGTTAGCGCCGGTGCACTTTTACAACGCGTTCTATACGCGCAGAATAAATTTCTCTGTGCATTATACGGAATATTTGACGCACAGTTCTGCGCGCTCTGGAAACAAACGCGCTAGTTGCTTTCCCGTTGTGAGCGCGTAAGTAATTGAACGCGCATATAAAAGTGCGTCACTTCAAGATACCATAGAAACTGAACAATGAATGTCCATGAACTTGCAATACCAGTCACTGTGCGTTCATGTTCAAGTGTAAATACGTGGAATGCCGCGTTGAAGAAATAAGTTATTCTTGTTTAAGTGGAATTAATGGAGACGTAGTACTTCTTCAGGCAACAACATTCCGAAATAACAAGTATTAATACTTTTGTAAGACATCCATTTGCCTGTATGTTTTCAAAACGACTGAACAGTGATCAGCACTTCCGCCCCGATATATTGGCCTCCATGAGGAGTCAACGCGCCATTTTAAGTTTGGAATCTATGATTGTAATATCTTTGTTTCCGACCAAAGATATTATAAGCATAGATTCCAAACTCCTATACCTACACTGTTACGCTCAGTGACTCCTCATGGAGACGTATATATCGGGGCGGAAGTGTAAATTTGACATGCGCGTCGTTCCATTCCGCGATCTGCGTACAAAAATAAAAACGCGTTACAGAAAATTCCATTGTTCAAAAAGGTTAGCGCGGGTGCACTTTTACAACGCGTTCTATACGCGCAGAATACATTTCTCTATGTTTTATCCGGAATACTTGACGCGCAGTTCTGCGCGTTCTGGAAACAACGCGCTAGTTGCTTTCCCGTTGTGATTGCGTAAGTAATTGAACGCGCATATAAAAGTGCGTCACTTGAAGATACCATAGAAACTGACCAATGAATGTCCATGAACTTGCAAAACCAGTCATTGTGCGTTCATGTTCAAGTGTAAATACGTGGAATGCCGCGTTGAAGAAATAAGTTATTCTTGTTCAAGTGGAATTTATTGAGGCGTAGTACTTCTTCAGTCAACAACATTCCGAAGTAACAAGTATTAATACTTTTGTAAAACGTTCATTTGCCTGTTTGTTTTCAAAACGACTGAGCAGTGATCAGCACTTCCGCCCCGATATATTGGCCTCCATGAGGAGTCAACGCGCCATTTTGAGTTTGGAATCTATGCTTGTAATATCTTTGTTTCCGACATGCTAGGACGCCCTCCTCATGTGGGATGTTGGTATAAAGGGCAGTAACGTCTAAGGTAACAAGGGGGTTCTGTGGTGGAAGAGGAGTAGGTAAAGCCGCTAATTCATTAATAAAGTCGGTGGTATCCTGAACGAAGCTTGTAGTTTGTTTCACAAGGGGTTTGAGGTAATCGTCAATCAAGGCGGAGATCTCTTCTGTTAGGGTTCCGTTACCAGAGATTATCGGGTGCCCTGGGGCGATCTCCTTAGGTGCAGAGCTGTCTGTAGGGGGACAGTAAGCGATTTGAGTTTATGTACTTTCGGAAGTGTGTAGAAACGCCCGGGTCTTGGATCTTCCGGTATACGAATTTCAACTTGCTGTTGTAGCTGAGTTGGAAAAGAGGACAGCAAGGTACGGAGTTCCTGGATGTGTTGAGATGCAGGGTCTGTATCTAAAGATTTGCAGTAGAGGGCGTCTTGTAATTGGCGGTCCGCTTCATGTATGTAATCTGCACGATCTTGAATGACTATGGCCCCTCCTTTGTCTGCTGGCTTGATAATTAAATGATCGTTTATCTGTAAGTCTTTCAGGGCCAAACGCCTATATATATATATATATATATATATATATATATATATATATATATATATATATATATATATATATATAGACGAAGAGCGTAGAGAAAAAGCAATGCCTCTCTCTCTCTCTCTCTCTCTCTCTCTCTCTCTCTCTCTCTCTCTCTCTCTCTATATATATATATATATATATATATATATATACAAGAGAATGTAAAGCTTGGATCACAACGATGTTTCAAAGGTGTGGTCAGGATCCATAAGGATTCACAGAATTCTAGTTGAAAACGTATGTAGACTTGAATGAAGAGACTAGAATTACAACTGCACACACAGAGATAACATGTACACCTTTTGTCAAGAAGCTGTCGGCTATCTATTCAGTCTTCTTCAGCTCGAATGAAGCAAGTTAAAAAACGTCAATGTAAAACTTGCAGACTAAAAACATTCTAAACGGGATATAAGCAGGTAAAACGGGTCGCAAGCAAGAAGCACATTCTCAAATCTACCTACATAATAAGGCTAAAAGAGTATGACGGATAAACAGCTGAAAGAAACCAGTAAAAAGTAAATACTCAAAACAGCTGTAACAGGTAGCATTAAAGGAGCTAAAACAGAAAACTTAAAGTGTACCTAAAGTCTGAAAATTCAAAAATATATATTACAGAGCATGAAAACTGAATTCCAATGGTCCAATTCCCATCTTCACAGGACTTTCTTAAGCTGAGATATAAAATGTTGAAGTTTATTCACTCGATTTAAAAAGGTAGATTGCGCAATAATTTGTGATGTCATTGTTGTACTACTCAAATTACAATCTTTGTATTTCTTTGTTTTTCTGAAAGCCACCGCACCTTGTGCCAAAATGTGATCGCGTTCTTACTGCTTTGGGGTGACTTGACTATATAAGCCCTCTCTGTACAGCATGTCATGCAAGAAAACAGGAAGCGGTCAAGGTCATATAAACATTTTTAATTTTAAAAGAAAACAAAGCATTTAATGTGAGTTGTACAACAAGAATGTCAAAAATTATTGCGCAATGAACTGTTTGGATTTAAGTGAATAAATTTTAACATTTAATGTCTCAGCAATGGAATAAGCTAATACAATGGGAGTTGGACCAATAAGATTAATTTTGTAACCTCTCAAGTATATATTTTTGAATTTTTAGACTTTAGGTCCACTTTAAAACAGTCTACAGGAGCTAATAAACGCCGAGAAACTATCTTGGAAGATGGCAATGTTTAATGCGAAGTACCATATAATAAAAACTAATTGACCCAACACTTTTACCGTAAAAAGCTAACCCTTTTGTACGAATTAAATTCTTTTCTTTTGTTGAGTCCTGAAGGAGTCGAAGAATTGACCTTCTTAACATACCGGCCTTCAGCTGATAACTTCTTTGCGTAACCGGGATAACATCTGTTTCATTTGCTTAATTCGATTTGAGTTCATGTAGCCTAAAGTGTTAATTAACCACGAAACAATAAATTAATTAAATTACCATCAATTCTGTTCGGACAAGGATTTAAGCCTTCGCACTCGCCGTGTTGTTTGAAGTCTCCTTCACATGAGCCTCCAGGATTATTGCATGTTCTGTAGCGTAGACGAAAGTCGCCTTTACGACAGTTCCCACTGCAAGGCCCCCACTGAGACCAATCGCTCCATCCTCCAGGAACTTTCAGAAGACAAAAAATACATAACACCATAGTTTTGTCCCGTTTATTCTTGAAAAGTTAATGATACAAACTATGTTGAACTAACAAACGTATGGTAAGGTATGGCTGCTGGTGTGGTATGATTGTTAGTATGGTTATGGTTTGTGGAGCAGGGTGGGGAGGTGAATTGAGGTATAGGGTAGGGATGGGTACGATCAGTGACATGCTTACCGGGGAAAATTCCTTTGGAAACTTTTGGTCATTTAGTAAAGGGCACTTTTTGTTTTATCTTTTCAAGTATTATTTGTTTCTGTTAGAAATGATACCAGTATCAAATAGGCCTATTGTTGACTTTTGAACAATTGTTGTCCCCCCAGGCAGACCCTTTTCTTCAAAGATTGTGTACTAAAATCGCTGAGTTGTTTGTGGTGTTGATGAAAAAGCTTAGACCTTGTCTTCTATGTGATTTTTATACTTTGGAAACCCCAAACGTGTGGGAAAACTACGATGAAGACTGCAACTTTCTGAAAACAGAAAGTTTACTCACCTAAACTTTGAAGAAATGTTTAAAATTTTCTATCGCATTTTAAACAGACAGCAAAGTCGTGGCGAAAGCGTTTTAAATCCAAGAAGGATAACTGAGTACAAAGCTCGTCAATATTTCAAGACTTGACAAGCGAGAGGGCGAAGCAGGGGACCCTCTTCTGAGAGATCCTTGTTTTTCCACAAATTAATCAACTTTGCCAGTTATCTATGTCGGGTAGGTGAGGGTTTCATGCAAGCGCTGATCCAGGGGGGAAACTGGGGACAGTTACAAAAAAATGTGCCCCTCCTGCGTCCTGAGAAATTAAGTAAAACTACCACTTGCTGGCGCCCCCTTCTCAAACTGCCCCCATGAATTAGAGACTGGATCCGCCTGTTACCAAATGGTAAGAAGAATGTAAGTATCGCGGGTTCTGATTTTCAGGCCTTCGGAACCAAGAAAATTACAGTAATTTACAGAAAGTTTTTATAGGTTTTCCCTGCCAAACGCTCCGCAAATTCTGTTGTCCATGTACTCAGAGTGGTTTGTATGATAAACCCCCTTGCTGCATGCACATGCTAGATCCACCCCCACCTTAGGTAGACAGGTTTGTCCACGGAATTTTTCTCTATTTGTCATTGACTTTTGCATTTCTTCAATTTGCTAATTTTATCTTTTACCGAAATTAGTTCTGGACAGCATATTCCGAAATTCCAGAGTTGTAACGTATAAACAATGCATAGTAGTACACGATTAATAAAAATGCTCCTTTGTGTTGCTAGATGCCAGGAAATCGCAACTAGCAGTGCTTAATTCCAATTTTTTTTTAGGGAGAAACCCAGACTGCCGCCGAAGATATTTACCTCAGCCGCGCGAAGGCTCCCCCCCCCTTTTGTAAAACCCTAGATATTCGGCTGATGTGAACCATGGGGAAAACCAACTTTGGTAACGTTCTTACGACATGTTTTACAAAGGAAAATGCCGTATATCTGTATATGGCTTATTGGAAAGTGGAACTGGAATGAAAGAGATTTAGAACCACTGCTATGTATAGTTATATGGTATTGTATGACATGCAATTGTAATGGTACGTAACGGTATGCGAAAGCCAGGCGCGTAGCCAAGGGGGGGGGGCGAAGGAGGAAGCCGACCCCCGAACATATTTTTGGTATTTTTTAGTGTTTATTTTTACAATATTGCTAGAGTTTCCCCTATTTATATGAGGTAAATAGGCCTGGGAAGTGCCATTTCCAGCGATCTGGGAGGCATTTTGGGCCACAATTTTCTTGTGCTGGGTGGCGCGGAGCGCTGAGAGTCTGTCTATAGGCTTCGCCCCCTCCCCCCTTGACAAATTCCTGGCTGCGCCCCTAGCTAAAGCAAGGAGAAACAAGAAGAATAAAACCTAAGAACACTTAGCATTGACACATTGCATACAGCCTGAAAGACTAATACGCAGAAAACAAAGCACAGCAAAGCCCTCAGGCTTACCCTGCGAATTGCAATAATCCCTTGCAAACGTAGTAATTGCCAAGAAAACAGGTTCACGGATTAGAAATACCGTACTTGAATCAGGGAGGTGTTATTAGCTTCCCTGCTTGAACGGTTCACAAACGCCGAAGGTTAGCGATTGGTGTACCCCAGTGAATGGTTTCATTCTAAACCATTGCATGGAATGATGAGGGCATTATATAAAGGGGGCTAACATTTGGCCTACTATAAGGCTAGATATAAAAGTGACCATAGTTACTCAATTAACGGTAGTACACCCTGTTGTTCATGATATATTCTTCACGTGAGCTTCTGAATATCTTAGAGGCAAAAAACTAGCCCCTGAACTGAAATATTACATGCAACAGAGTTTAAAAGTTCATTAAACTAGTAAATATACCCTTCAAGTCTTTTCGGTGGCTAAATGTTTCACTGGTTTTATGAAAAGATGTTTCAAAATGGTGAAAATGCATTGATGAGCTCCTCTGCATAAATACACTTTTGACCTAACGTTACCTTCGTGGCAGGTGTGATTATATCCTCTTTTTAGTGACCTGTTCTAGTTTGTATTACGAGTGCAGCCAGTATAGTTGCAGGTTGTTTCTGTAATGAGCTTGTTTCATAAGTACGTTTTAGGTGTATTTCGGTATATATATAAATGATAAAATTAAAATTTTGTCCCCTATTGCAGGGTTAACCCCTTTAATGATTTTAAGGGAAACTCAGCGTTCAATGAAACTTAAAATGGTGCTATGTTTTCTAATGTTTTAGGATAAAATCAGCGATTGCTTTTCAAAATAGTGGTTTTGTGGTGACTATGAGAAAGGTTTGAAAATGCATGTTACAGTATAAGTTTAGGGCTTCAGGTTGCAAAAATCTGGGGAATGAGTGCGTGAGTCCCCCTAAATCTCTGTCCCATAATCCTCAAATCGACGACTTCGACATGAAGCGTGGGTATAAGCCATCGTATTCCAGGGAACCTGACCAGGGTAGTAATTTGTTCTGATTATGATCAGCTATCACAACAGTAAAACTTTACAACGAGAGCTATTATACCCCTGTTTAGATAATCTTGCTCATGCTACTTAATGACTTGAAGCTAATTAATGACAAATTTATCCTAACTTTTCAGGCCAAGTACTACCCTTTCATATTTTCCTTACAACGCAAGGAAATCCAAAATGAAAGATGGCATGCATACCTGGACATTTAGAACAGGTCTCTCTGTCAATAATCGGTCCAACACAATAATGTCTCCTTTTCTTTGGTCTGGGGTTGGTGCAGCTACGGGATCTAAACTTTGTTCCGTCCACTCCACACCTGGGAGAATCACATGGTGACCAGGGTCCCCAGTCCGACCACCCTCCATGACCTGTGAAACAAAGAAGATCAAATTAAGACAATTCTTTAGATATCAAACGGACATCGACGAATTTGAATATCTTGGATGACTGAAAGACAAGATTAAAACTTACGCTTTTTTGTTATCATTACTCATTAACGGCAGTCGCTGTGGTCGATGAGTAGGGTATTCACTCAGTTGTGGGGCAGAGGGCATTCCCTCATCGCGGAAGGCTACTCGCCGTCGGGAAGTTTCCGAACTTCGTCGGCGGGCATTATGGGTACGAAAAAGCATGCAATCCCCAACGGCGACCAGTCACCCCGACTGAGGTTACTGGATAATGCTTTCAAGGAAGGCAGATAAAACCCTAAAATTCAAATTTTTGTTCAAAAAGACAAAATTTTCAAAGTTTCTTCAAAAGATTAAAATGTTTCGGGGGTGGGGGCACAAAATGTTGCTTTCGTCATCGTTGCAGCAACCCCCAGCTTTTGTCGGGGCATCGAAACGCCCCCCCCCCTCCATATAGGCGTACGGGAGTTTTTCAGTTTTTGGGGCAGAGGACGTTCTGCCCGAAATATATAGTCCTGCCCGAAAGACTATCTAAGCGGAGCACCACCATTGGTTGGCGCGGAGCGTACAGAAAATTTTGAAAAATTGGTACTCCTCAGACAGCCGGAAATGGCATTTCCCAGGCTTATAGGTAGAATAAAAGCAGTCGATATTTTGAGCTTTCGTTTGAAATAAAATTTTCACTTCAATAAAAAAATGAGCAAATTGCAAAATGATCAGCAAAATTACCAGATAAAATGTACTACTACCATTGGATGAAATGGTAATGTAACGGTAAGCTAATCGTTGGAAAATGAGCTTGTATGCCCATTCTATAAACTATTTTACTACTTGCAATATGAGATCATGATGAATATAACTTAAAATTTGATCAACTTCAGTAACCGGCGAAAATCTCAAGACTTCTCCACTTCGAGGGAGGTTGGCATCGCATCGTATACCGGCTACCTATTATATACGTTTCATAGAACTTTACAAGGATCCCATGTGTTTGCGCAGCCTGTTTAGTTCACATTCAGATTGGGTGGGGGAGGGGCTATAGTCAGTGGCACTGTCTAAGCGGAGCGCCACCATCAGTTGACGCGGAGCGTACGAAGAAAATTTTGGCCAAAAATACCCCCTAGAGCACTGAAAATGGCCCTTTCCCGTCTTTGCAACGTGATACTATGACAGCTGTCAGAAGTATTTCCTAAAAATAGGTCTATTGTAAAGAGTCTAGAAAAGGGTCAAGTGTTCTGATTTCCGGATAGAGTCAGTGGCACTATCTAATCGGAGCGCCACCATCAGTTGGCGCGCAGCGTAGAAAATTTTGGCCAAAAGTTACCGAAGATCACCGGAAACGGCCCTTTTCAGTCTTTGCAAAGTGATACTATGACAACTGTATTTCCTAAAAAAAAAAATAGGCCTATTGTAAAAAAGTCTAGAAAAAGGTATATTACAAAGTGTTCTGATTTCGGGGTCTGCCGGGTTGATTTCATGGGGAGATATGGTGTACAGCATCCCCCATCCAACTTCATGGGGATATATCCCCCATCCCCCAGGATCGCCGCGCATGGTCAACATGTATAATATTATGATAAAAATAGTCTATGCAGATCAAAAAAAAAAAAACCCACAAACTGTTTCACAAAACATTTGAAAGAGCCTTTTGGTTAAAATAAAACTGTTGTCCTAGTGGGAATGGCTTGAGTACTAAACTCGATATCTGATGAGAAGTTTCCTTTTTGTTTTCCTGCAAGTGACCATTTTCGAGGATACATGGGCATGATAACCTTCTCGCTTACTCCGTAAATGTAGAGTGGTCCTATGACATTGTATGATAGTGTCATAGAAATGCTTCTTTCTGTATTTTCTTGATTCTTAAATGCCACGTAATCACATCTAATAAAGTTGTCACACGAAGAGCAAACTAAATTTCATGGTTGCTGCCCTCTGCTAGCCAAGCTTTATCGAAAGTCTCTAGTGTGTGAATGCGGATGGTTTGCATAGTTTTCCCATTGTTAAGCAAAGTAGCCCGCTTTTAATCTCCCATAGGACCTTGTCCAAATAGCAACTACAAAGGATTATGGGGTAGACTTCAAGTGTGCATTTTTTGTCCACAAGAAAATGCCATTGACGAAAACGACACACACCAAAACCCGATCCCACAATCCTTTGTAATTGCTATTTGGAAAAGGGTCTATGGGTTGTTGCAGGCAGGGCGTCTCCCGCGAAAAACGGGCAGTTGCCATACACCTAACAAAGGGAAGGATCGGAATCGAGGAGCCGACCTAATTTTGTCGCTGAGGGCAAAATTGTTATTCAGCACCAATGAGGGTGACATGCCCGATGCTTGGGCAGAAATATTGAGTAAATTTATGCAATTCGTCGCTGAGGTCGATTGCTTGAGGGATATTGGCGATGGGGTCAATATTAAAATAAAAATCGTGTATTTGAAGAGGTCAGGCGGCTCCTGGTAATAACCAAACCAATCTTACACCGAAAAGTCCATTCAGTACCCCAAAGTTCACTCCGGAAATTCCGTAAGTTGTACTTGTTGTTGCTAAATCATTAAGTAACAGGTGAAATGTTATGTTGAAATGTTATGCATGTTTAATAAACTGTTGACCTTCCTGGTCAGCACACTTAAAATGTGACGTCGGGAATGTACTGAATTAAGCAGTGTAAGAGTGATTGTGTAATGTATATAGGAAACGATTTGCATAGCAAGGCTTTGATGCAACTTAAGGGTCGTAATAAGATTTTAAGTTATTTGAGAAGCGAAGCTTTGTTGTGTTAAGGAATTTAAGGGTGGTAATATTAATTGTTAACTAAGGTGTAAATAGAAATGCAAGAAATGCAATAATGGCACGGTAGAGTATGAGAGTGTAGGAGTGAATCGAGATAAAATTTAAGTGTAACAGCTCCTTGTAAAGTATTATTTTTAGCTCCAGGAAAGTTGAGCACAAATGACGAATTTGTTTTGTGAAATGTAAAACTACAAAACGAGGTTAACTTCAAACCAGGGTTATGGTAGAAAACAGTATTTTCATGCTAGGATACCCGATATTTTGACTTGGGATTAATCCTACCAGGGAGTTGTTATTTAGAAGGAGATACATCGGAAACTTTAATTTATGGTAATCTGATGAGATCCACCTCGTTGCTTGCATAGTTTCAATTCATGAGTGAGTGGCCCCCTGTGGGCTGGGGGTTGTAGAATATGCCCACGGTATTTCCCGCCTGTCGTAAGAGGCGACTAAAGGGAAGGACTTGCACCGTATTTAAACTTTGTTTGACACTATATAACACATTTGTGTTGGTGTGTCGTTAAATTTTATCTAACTAACTAACAAATTCATGAGTGATTATTAGAGCTTAGCGCACCCACTTCTTTTGTCTGATCCTTTTCAATTGGTACATGATACCCAAGTAAACCTTTTATACACCTACGTATACCGTATAAATAAGATTAGGAGGAACAATGCCTTGATCCAAAGGTTTTTACCAACGGTCAAGCAAGAAACAGTCTAACAACCAAAACGACTGTAATTCCTAAGGAGTCTATAGGAAGACTAACTTATAACAATAAGGTCTCACACTGAAACAATGCGTAAAGCACTAAAGAGAGGTGCAAGACTATAAATTGTTTGAAGATTATATTAATTTCCACAACCTTTCGCAATTTCCGAATGATAAGAGCATGATCAACATGTTACATAAAATTTAACTGGCCTATTGTGATAAGCGTTGCATCGCGTTGGGTTAGTTAGTTAGATGAGGTTTAACGTCCCAGTTTCCAACCAATTGGTTCAAGTCAAGACGGCCACGGCCTTTTTTCCAGTTGTGGCTCACTGGCTTGTTTTCCCTACTCCATTGCTTATGCTGAGCACCAAGCACAATGGCAGTGGGTTCCATTTTTAAAGTCTTTGGTATGACCGGCCAGGATTTGAACCCTAGACCTTCCGGCTGCAAGTCGGATGCATCGCGTTGGGAGCTGCAAATTACTTTTCAAGGGAAGCGACTGGCAATGCTATAGCATATAGACAAAAATTTGTTGACATTTATTTTCAACGTAGCAGACGACATGAACCTTTTGTTATATACTAACAATAGCTTTAAGCCCATTGTATCTTCAAGTGTTATACAAAGCAAGTGACCTTGGCGGCAAGAACGTGGGTACAAAGAGAACTGCCGTTTTATCTCCTTCAAAATAACAACTCCCTGATCCTACTAGTGATGTATTACAATTTTGTGCACTTCACCAGGGTTGTCACGAGGCTAGTCTTGGTTTTATTCTTTACCATCGCCTACATCATTCATTCCACTTGAGGCCACCCAGTTCAACCATCGCTACTTGCGCTAACATAACGAGGTACTACCACAAAGGTCCTAGCCTAAAACCTGTTTCCCATATTTCTTTACCAAAGTACGCTAGATCAAGATTTAAACGCCTACAAAGTCAATTGGTGTGAAGTCGTTATTGGTGTTGTCGTATCCAGGGGCCAACCCTTAAGAACACTTCGAACTTGGTCCTTTACAGTTCCCACCCGTGACAAAAGTAAACTTTCGTTTTTCATGGAAGTAATCTAGAGGGCCATACAGACCTTTCGTCTAGGCCATTCGAACAATGTACTTAATTACTGGATTTTGCAAAAGCCGTCACATAATGATATACTATTTCATGAAAACGTATGGTTCTTTGTGTTCTTATCTTGATTTCCAGATGTCAAAAAATGTAGCCAACCTAACAGCGACTAATTCCTAATTTTGCCCCTCTTAGGTTTCTTGCCTTTTGCTCTCGCCAGTGGCGTACCCAGGATTTCTCCCACGGAGAGCATATAGTATGTTGTGTGATCGCCGGCCTGGGAAAGGGTCGGGGTCTAAGTGGAGGGGTCCCCTTCCCTTAGACCCCTTCCTTAGGGGAGGGGGTCCCCTTCCCTTTGAAAACTTGAAAAAATAGGTGTCCTTACATGCAATCTGGTGCTACATATGCTATCTTTTGAAGTAAGATATGTGTTAAAAAAATTTACGTATTTTCCGGAACTAAAAAAAATTCGGCATCAATTAGGAGTGTGCACGGCTCAATGGCCTCCCCCTGTGTACGCCACTGGCTCTAGCAGATTTAATCTTTATATTCACAAAGAAAGTCCGTTTTTACGTAAAATCCTGAATCTGGACCTCACAAAAACATGATTATTAAGTGTATTAAAGCGGTCGCCTATATATGAGAATGTGAAGAAAGGGATTGAAAATGGAAACATCTTTTAATAGAAACGGATTGTGAGTAAGGCATAGGGTATATGCCTACTTCTAAGCGCCCCTACAGGCCATTCTCGCTCCCTCTTACCAAATTCCCTAGCTCCGCCACTGGTGATGACATAGGCTGCCGGAATACGTCTCGACTTTTAGCCTTCTGGTACGGAAGCCGAGAACATGGCGGTGGTGTGAAATCTGACATGCCAGTTTTCCCACCTTTCTTCGGTAAACATGGGAAGGAGAAATCAAGATACGATTTCTCCTTACCATTATCCACCGATAATGTGGAGTGGAGAAAACCAAAGTTAGTGAGGGGGTACTTCAAGAAAGGACATTACACAGCGTCTATTTTCGAACACCCTGTCCATAAATGGACTATGTCCATCTATCCTCTTTTCAATTTAAGTACATAGCTAGCTCGCTCGTCGACGATTTCGCCGTACCACGGTGGGATCAGGGGGAGTTGTCACAACTCCCTGGTGGGATCATCCCACGTTGGTAATAATATAACCAAAGTTATATAGCGCCAATCCGTGTTTTGCGCGGGCGCGTCCATTCTGCCCCCTCTGCCCCCCGCTCATACGCCTATGCCCCTCCAATAGATGAGCTTGGGCTCTTCGTCGGGAAAATCCTGGGTTTACCGGCCTTGATTATCCTCACTCAGAAAGAACAATTAGCGCTGATGTTGCAGTATTTCAGTGATAAAACGCTTCATATATTTTTAATGGAATTCTTCACTCCTTCATGTGTAGCAGTTTTTACTCCCTGGATATAATTTCTTTGGAAAACATGACTTACCGGGACAGCGATTTCCACAAATTTGCGTTTCCCTGTCATCTCCTTCACATTCAAGACCACCGTATTGGGGTGTGGGGTTGGTACAAGTTCTTATTCTGGTCTGTATTCCTTCTTCGCATGTCTGGGAACATTCTGACCATTCACCATAATCTGACCACCCTCCGTCCACTGTAAGCAAAGAGATTTGTTTCAAAGTTGACCTGAAACGGAACATGTGCAGGAACGCAAAAGAACCATCAACTGGAGAAATTCGCACCTGAAATTAGTTATAAACCGCCTTTATCTTTCCCATAGAAAATACATTTTGTTATACGCTGATGTGTTAAAGGTCGTGTGACATGAAAATAACATAGTTGGATATTTGATGTGAAAAGCATTAAAAATCCAGAAAATAGCCGCAATTTCCATTCAGATCCATCAAGTATTGACCATTGTAAAGGGAAATTTCCATTTCACACTTGTATCATGAATAAACATGGCCTAAATATGCAAATATGTGACATCGAAAGTGGCCGTATATGGCACATGTTATCCTTTGTTTTTTCAACCTTAATTTCAAGGACACTGGTAGCATTGAGTAGTATAGGATATGGAAATGGGACCTTTTTTGTGGGGGGTAAATAGTGGGGGGAAGACAGTAAAGTCACAGAATAAAAAGAGCGCCACCACATTAGGTTCGTACTGTGTGATTGAGTCATGCCCTGTCACTACACATAGGCTATATGGGGTTTCCCGTTACGTCATTATTGCGTCATCAAGAAAAGCCTCTACATCGATAAGTCCGTTATTATGTTTTCTTTTCATCGGTCTGACGCTTCCTGCTGCTCCCCTGCTGCTCATTTGCTGCTCCCTGTTAGTCATCTGCTGACTCGTAGTCCAAAATATAAGGGGTTTGGAGTAAACTTTTCGAATAATGGTTCATTTAAAAGCAAACACTTTGCCTCCAACGCATTTTAGATATTGTTTTTCATAATGAAGTTTACGAAAACTTGTTCGTATTGAACAAACAGCTGCAGTTATGAACCAAGCGAGAGTGTTTCATGTATTTATTTTCTTTTTTCATGTTTACTTCTGCTGTTCACCTGCTCATAGTCTTCGACTGTCTCTGTTGAATCATAGTTAACACGGGTGGTAAATGACAACAAGAACACAGTTTTAATTTCTTGTGTTGTACTTCTTGTATTTCTACAGAGGTAAGTCTCTTTTATTCCTTTAGTACATTTACAGTTCTTTTCAAAGTTGGATGTGAAAGGAAAACCCAGAGATCTACCCCTACATATATTGTTCCAACATTTACACTTGTTAGACTCGCAACCAAATGTATCCGCCCTTTTTATGTTATCCCCTCAAATGATTACCTTAGTGAAAGAATATGTACAGTTTCTCGATCCTCACTTCAAAGACATCCCATTTGATATATCGCATATTTCCATTTATGCACTATTAAAGATTCGTGTTCTCTTGCATATATAATCCAAATGTGAACTGTAAGCCGGCTCAGCGAGTTTATTATTCCACTAATATGTAAAAGTGTTCTGTCTTCTATATGATCTCTACGAGATAAGAATGGTTATGCACTGGGTGATATGGGAAGGGTTCTCGACTTAACAAGGTCTTAAAACAATCATATGTTTACCAATTAATAAGTACACCGAGCATATGTGTTTAGAGATGGATGTTGAAACTGATGTCAAATCTCCCACGAGCCGAAGTGGCAGGGTTCATTCTACTCAGCGAAATAGTTTAATGTAATTTATTATACATTTTTCGGTTGCAATAGGCCTACATACATATCGTATTTGCGTGGATCAAAAAGGAAATATGCGATATATCAAATGGGATGTCTTTGTGAGGATCGAGAAACTGTACATATTCTTTCACTAAGGTAATCATTTGAGGGGATAACATAAAAAGGGCGGATACATTTGGTTGCGAGTCTAACAAGTGTAAATGTTGGAACAATATATGTAGGGGTAGATCTCTGGGTTTTCCTTTCACATCCAACTTTGAAAAGAACTGTAAATATTCTAAAGGAATAAAAGAGACTTACTTCTGTAGAAATACAAGAAGTACAACACAAGAAATTAAAACTGTGTTCTTGTTGTCATTTACCTACCCGTGTTTACTATGATTCAATAGAGACAGTCAAAGACTATGAGCAGGTGAGCAGCAGAAGTAAACGTGAAAAAGAAAAATAAATAAAACACTCTCACTTGATTCATAACTGCAGCTGTTTGTTCAATACGAACAAGTTTTCGTAAACTTCATAATGAAAAACACTATATAAAATGCGTTGGAGGCAAAGTGTTTGCTTTTAAATGAACCATTATTCGAAAAGTTTACTCCAAACCCCTTATATTTTGGACTACGAGTCAGCAGATGACTAACAGGGAGCAGCAAATGAGCAGCAGGGGAGCAGCAGGAAGCGTCAGACCGATGAAAAGAAAACATAATAACGGACTTATCGATGTAGAGGCTTTTCTTGATGACGCAATAATGACGTAACGGGAAACCCCATATAGCCTATGTGTAGTGACAGGGCATGACTCAATCACACAGTACGAACCTAATGTGGTGGCGCTCTTTTTATTCTGTGACTTTACTGTCTTCCCCCCCCCCCACTATTTACCCCCCACAAAAAAGGTCCCATTTCCACATCCTATACTACTGCATTGTTATTCCCTGAGGGGTTTATTATAACACTTAAATTTTTTTCCTTGAAAAATATTGATATCACTCACCAAACTGTAATCTATATGATCAGTAATTAAAAGATAATTTATATAGGGTTAACAAAAGAAATCATAACACTGTGCAACACTCTACATCATTATTTTTGCATAAGCAATTAGTTTCTTCAGAAACCATCAAACTTTGAAGACATATATTTTGAGTAAGGTAAAAGATATTGAAATAATTCCGACGGATCTTTGATTGGAGGACTTAATTCTTTAAGTGACAAGTTAAACAGCCCTTTTTGGTGGCATGTCACACGACCTTGAACTACGTAATACCCCTCAAGAGCAATCACAAGGAGCGGAATGCATTCCTTGACTTCGTTGTAGAATATTTCGTCAACTGCCAATATTTCACAATCACTTGCTGCATGATCAAAGAAAGTCCTATTGTCCCAGTACTTAGCGGAGACGTTTTACATATTCATTATGACAACAATAGTCTATATTTATAGTTCAACCAGCGACCAGGTATCCGAATGGAGATAGCTTGCCAAAACTTCCTTTGAAGTGAGGTTTGCATATTCAAGGTCATCTAGTAATCATTCGATTATCTTGCTCTTAAGATTTCTATAAGCACTAAGCTGGATTAAAAAATTACCACAAAGAGGTTTGTCGTCTGCTACATCTGGAGTAGAACTATGGCAATTTTACCCATTGCCATAGCATCGCCAGTCGCCTGAAAAATAAACATATTTTCTCTCCGGTGTCGCTTGGTGTCGCGAATGAGACCATTGTGAACATAGATTTATGCCCGGTTATTTCAGGAAACTTGAGGACACTTTTCAGAATGCAGTAAAAGAATTAGGCTTCTGTACCTTTTAGCTCATTTGCATGTGGTCTCTTTAGATGAAGTAGGCATTTGTATTGATCTTGTTCTATTAAACAGTCGTTTTGAGTTTAAGAACCCTGTCATTACTATGATGGCGGTATACCAACCTACACATCAAAGCATTGTTCAGATTAAGCCCCTTGTTAAAGTATTACTAGAGGTGAATGATGTGGCAAGGAGAAAGAATTCAAGTTGAAAGCATTAAATAAAGGGCCTAAGTCCTTATAAGCCTTATCACCAGCTAGTAGTTGGTAATCTTTTAAACTAAACTTTTCGTGCTACCTCCATTCGGATAACAACTCCCTGGTTCACCCGGGGAGCTGTTACTTGGATGGAGATATATCGAACGCTCTATAATACTTTAAGGCCCACTAAATCGAGGGGAAGTCATCTGAACGATAAGACATTTGTTTGACGCAGGGGGATTTTTTTCCCCTTTCTTTGGTGGCTCCAATTTGATATCATTCACCAAGCAACATCATTCAAGTTACGTAATCCTTTTTACAAGTGGCCTGAGCAGAACAATACCTTAATGTGTGGGTCTGCGCCGCCAACACTTTTAAAGTGTGTTCTCGCGTACCCCGCACCCGGGGTAACACCGCGGTGTTACACGCGTGTTACCCTGAGAGCGAGAAACCTGAGAACACGGGTTTTCTCGGGGTCGGTGTTAAAATTTCGATCCACCTCCGAACGGAGGTTCTGCGGTTTTAAACACCGTTTTTGTTTAATCAACCCTAGATCACAGGTACAGAGCCGTGTAACCTCCACTTACTATAGCAATGTACACATGAAACAGACCGGTAAATGCAATGAATAAACTATCGCTGCGTGACAAAATTTGCTTCAAATTCATTACTATATTTGCCTTGGGGAAGGCAACTAATTCGAGATGGACTTTTCATAAATTTTTACGTATTTCTAAATGCAGGTCCATAGCCAGACACTGTACTGCAGCTGAAAAGGCGAGATAATTTTAAGGCTTGGAAAGTTATGTTTTGGAGGACGAGAACTTGTACTAAAAGGCCAAGGCATTTTTTGTGGCATTTCATGGGAATTTTTCTTAGGCCTATGGTTATTTCCAAATTGCCAGAGAAGGTGGATCATTAGTTACGGCAGCGGAAATTCTTACAGCTTTGAAGTGTTACAAGACGACTCGTCAGGAACACCAGATTGAATCCGTCGACGAGCAAATGGAAAGCTCCAGAGAATTAGAACCGCTACAACAACAATGTCACCTTCAACGCAGCCTTTCCAGAATTCTGTAGAAGGAGAACTGTTTACGTAATGTGCCAATTATACCAGCGGCCTGGCGATACTTCTAAGAAACATTGCCATTGTTTACTACTACTGTGCACAAAAGGAACATTCTTGTAGTTGCTCGACATTGTGCACTGGAAGTTTCTATTTAATTCCGGAGATGTCTCGATTGAAAGCCTAGGATATAAAAACAATTCAACGACTGTTGTATAGGAGAGAGATATCATAATACTTCATCGAGACCAGACGCTGTCATACTGCTGTGTTATCATTGTCCGTTTGTTGAAAAGTTATTCTCTGACCGAATCACCTGAAGCCAGCCACTGACACTGCACACTTGTGATAAATTGCCCTACGCCGCTTCTACACTGTGTATGGAGATCGATATCATCCATCATCGCCTAGCCTTGTCATTATTCGCTCGTGGAACCAGTTCCTACGCTACAGCACGCTGCAGGTCTACTACTGTACCATCGTCGACGTGCAGGCACTACCAGCCCTTGGACCAGACCAGAATAATATTAAGTTAAAGGATTGTGAGTAAATCTAATTCATTATTGTAAATTTAAGTAAGATAAGAAGATCGTAAATAATAATTAAGTTGTTGAATTTTAATCTCGTTCTTCTGTGATCTTTCGCTGTTATTGGTTTGACTTGCGACCAAGACGTAACAGAAGTTAAGTAGGCTATCTTCTAGTGCGCAGGCATTTTTCGAATCACGCTTGTGCCGAGAATTCGAAGGAATAAACTATAAGCCGCGAAACACTTTGGACTCGAAGAAACTATAATCAGTAAGGAATGTTGTATCCTACAGTAGAGCTATGTAACATCGATGTTGCTGGCAAGCAAGAGCAATGCAAGACCACGATCAATTTGGATCATGGGCGTCAATCTTTACTCGAACGTGGGGGGGGGGGGGGGACATGGCCACTTCTGTCAAAAATTTACTGTGTAAAAATCTTAAGTCAATAGGCGTTTTTCCAAAATGTGGGGGGGGGGACGTGTCCCCCTGTCCCCCCAGGATTGACGCCCATGATTTGGATAAAGCTGGGTACATCGACAGAGTTTAAAACGCAGTGCGGGCAAATTTCAGATATTACACTTAGGATAGGCCACAAAGCTTCAGCAGTTCTTGCTGTGTAGGCTTGTGCCTTGGGTTGGCAGTAATTGTATTTGTAGTCTTAATACTTCAATCGTTCTGTACGTACGTAGTGTAGTTATTTACACTGTAGTCTGTAGACTGTAGATAATGATTCACCTTCGCTTACAATTTGGAGAAAACCAGGAGAAAAATTTTCTCGCGAAACGTTTTGACTTCCGTCATAACCCAATTAACTGATCCCGGGGTAAGTGAGAACACACACTGGAAAACACGGTGTTAACCTGCGGTTTTGACTTGGTATAAACACGAAGTAACACGGGGTACGTGAGGCCATGACTTTAGAGTTGACGAGGTAGAAGTGTAACTTTTGTTACAACAATAGAAAAGTTTCCGGAAATTTCCTTAAATAATAAGCAGATATAGATTCTTATTTATATTTCGACATAAATTCTAACTGACATACTGTCATGCGCGTCACCGAGAGTCGAAAGATGCAATAATTTTCTGTTTTCCTGAATGACTGACAATGTTGTGGCAATGGAGGAAAATCCCCAGTCTTACTGTAGATGTAGACCATACAAAAGTTTTCTACAGAATTCTATAGAAATGCCTATAGAGCTCTTTGGAACTCTATAGAATCAACGATTTTCTATAGAAATGTTAAGAGTACTTTATAAAATTTTGAAGTCCCTTTAGAGTTCTAATAGAATTTCTATAGAAGTTTCCATAGCTCAGTTTCTACATAGAACAATCTCTGTAAACAATCCTACAGGATACTCTCTACAGAAATTCTATAGAAATATATTGATACATTTCTATAGAAATTCCATAGTTTCTATAGAATTATACACAGTTTCTATTTAACATCTAATTTGCCTATTAATTAATTAAAAAATTTAAAAGGTGCATTCAAATCCCCTATCTTTGATCTTCGCAATGATATAAAGGTCCCCACACAAAATATTCTTCTAAAATGAGCAAAAATTCCTGAAAATATTCCTTCTCTATTCACTGAAATTACTTAGGCTATGGTATAGAGTAAGTGGGCATGGCCAAAATTTTGACAAAAAAAGTGTAACTTTATGCCTAGGGCAGGTCTAAATCAATCAGATATGTAGCAAGAGACGTTTTAGCACAAAAGGTAAGTAGTTTATTATAAAGACAGATAATGAATATATTAAGATGTATGAACAATATTTCTTTAAAAAAATATGTAATAACATTTTCCACTGTAACCAAAGTTTCAAAGACGTGGTTCATATAACATAGCTCATATTTTTCTGTCAAACAATGTCTTCGTAATTAACACCGAACTTCGCCTTCGACCGGCCTGCCTGTCTTGCCCGAGAGACGAGGGGTCATTGAAAAATTAATAGCATCTTGGATGCCAAAGCTCATACACATTATGTTCATAGTATCGAATGGACAATGTCTGTTTTTCACAGAGAGTAACTGCAGACATTTCTTTAAACTTCCACACAGTTTCTATAGAACCTCTATACAGTTTCTATAGAGCCCCACACATTCTCTATAGAAACTTAGTGTTTCTTTAGAAAAGTGGCTCACTCTACTATAGAACCTATACAGGGTTTCTTTAGAGTTTCTTTAGAGTTATTCTGAAGAAACTCTTAAAGATTCTATAGAGGGTCTATAGGATTTTCCTTTTGAAGGACTCATAGGATTTTCTTCAGGAATTTCTATAGAAAATCTAGTTTCTAGTTTCTAGTTTCTAGTATAGTTTTTTTTTCTATAGAATTCTATAGAAGATTTTTGTATGGGAGCATATGACGAATACCTCTTGTGTTAACTTCCCAATCCGGTGTAAAATCTTATAGAAATGTCTCGAAAGATACAAGCGATGGATTACTGAGTTGACCTTAGCGACACAAACCCCACTTCAAAGCGATGTAACTCCATACAAATAACCTGCTCCCTGGTTCAACTACATAAACCAGGTGCATACATATGCGAATACGCAAAGCCTACATTTACTTGTATGCATATGTATCAGTGTACTTCTACTGTTATACGCGTCCATCTACGCATATATCACTGTTTCGGCACTGTTCAACACTCATTGCTGCCCTACGCCTTTAGCACTGCACTCCTCGTCTTTATAGGCTACATATTTCAAGGAATGGATAGGGCGCTTCCCTTGTGGTGGCAGGAGACATATGCGCCATGCTTTGGTAAGTCTGTCTAGAGAACTGGGAGAGAGGTCTATACAAGAGGACCAGTCACCACACACGTATTTTGAAACGTGATACTTCTTTAAATTTGTCTGACTTCCACTCTGCTACTTTCCATGTAAGTATCTTTCATGGTGTGGTAAAAAGAGAAATACATTTCAGTTAAAGGTTATTGACCTCCTTTTTACCTTGTGTAAATAAAACACTTCGGTAGCACAATGTTGTTCACGTAAAAAAGAAGCATATGATATACATGAACTGGAACAGGCAAGGAGTAGCCTATGAATATTCAAAGTTGGGTTGAATGCATTTGCCCTTGCTCTTCAATTCACTTGGAACTTTAGGTGAAAAACTCTCAAGTCAAATGCATTCGATAGTTTGATCACCTACCCTGAAAGAATGACAAACAAACTTGCAGTGAGTATATATTCAGACCCATAGCCAGAAATTCCTCCACGGGTGGCACTAGCATCGTACTGCACCGAGTGTTCTTCGTAGCCACTTATGCTGCCAGAACGAAAATGGTAACTTAATTAGGGGAACATCAGGGATAGCTTCTTTAAGCTTAACCCAAATATCCTCGAGAAGTCGGAATTAGTTGTGGATATATGCACGCGGAGCGCGCAAAACCTTTCTTTTAAAATTCTTTCTTTATATGTAGCATTTTTTAAGCATTCAAGCCAGTACAAGTTTTTTGCTTCTGCATGGCATCACGCATGCTGGTAGCCTCCTCCCATTCAGAGACACTAGCACACGTACTGGTATCTTTGGATACACAACACTACCTGACACAACGACGAACAAAATCTCCGTGACCGTGTCTGGACAGCTGCCCTTCAACGGCAACTATCCTGGGAAAAGCTCTTTCCCATGTACAATTTTTATCCGAGGTACTTTCCACCTGGACAAACTTGCCTGGTCGATTGCTCAATATGCCACTGAATTACTACATCAATTACCTCCTGGACAATCGTCTCGCACAGATACCCCGGAGAATTTATCTTCGTCGAATTTCCCCTGGGGTGGGGATTGTCCGGTGTATGTTGTTGTGACTTGGAATTGTTTAGAGTGGAAAGTTTCTAAGGCGATTGCCAGCTTCGATGTTTGTCCAGTCATGATGGGACGTGTACGGGGGAGGGAAGTAAATCCAGTGATTAGTAGTCGGGAAAAATCAATGTGTGTGTGTGTCACGGTGGGGGGGGGGGGTCCAAAACCCTCCGAATCAATGCATCTAGCTCACTATGAAACCGATTCATGATTTCAAGTCAATAGACCTTATGTATATGACGTCAGAGAACAAATTGATACCTCGGCTGAGGTAAGTGATTAGCGTTGAAACTTGCACCAACAAATGCAGACAGCTAATTTTGTACCGGTCGGATACAGTATACGCCGGCATGAAAGTTCTTTTAACTTACCGAGAGTTTCATGTGCTTATGAAAATAATATAAATATTTAAAATGAAGGCACAGGCTTTTGAAAAAATTCTTTCATACTAATTATGTCAAGCGTTTACGTCGCCACTATCATCCTTTCAAGGAGGCGTGACAACTACCTACTAATGTCCTGGTTTGCTTTTTACCCTGTTGAGTTAGTTAGTTAGTTAGATGGAGTTTTACGGCCCAGTTTCCAACCTATTGGTTCAAGTCGAGCCGGCCACTCCCTTTTTTCCAGTTGTGGCTCACTGGCTTGTTTTCCCTACTCCATTGCTTATGCGGAGCATCACGCACAACGGCAGTAGGTTCCATTTACCATGTTGAAGTCCCTACACATAATAATCCTCGGTCTTAGGGAAGACACCGACATATCAAGTTGCAGCAAACAGGAATATTTTTTTAAAGTCCCTTGACTCTTTGACGAAGAGCCGAATGAAGAAAAGTAAGAGTTACTCCCGAAGAAGTTCCATTCCCCAGAAGGAGCTAACATCCCCTGAGGGGACGCCAAAAGTTAACACAACCAAAAAGAATATGTACTCTTTCTAAAAAGCCTTTTGTTCAAACAGCGACAAATATCACGTCATCGTGAGGCCTCGAGTGATGTCGAGGTTCCAGAAATCACGACTACAGGAAACACTGGCAGATCAAAATGTTGCTTGGTTCAGGAAAAAATGGTAAAATTCTCGCAGCTTCGATTGTACGGATACCTGAAAGGAAAGGCACTCTGAATCTTTGACATAAAGACCACACACTGGAGACTGCTTATTAACGATCTTTGATATTTTAATGACTTCTGACATTTGGATGAAAGACAGGATGTATTTGCTTCACCTTCTGTTCCGAGGGGGTGGTTGTTGCGTTATGAACTCTGAAATATATAACTTGGAAAGATCCTTTCACAAACGTTCCTGCAATTCTTAGAAGACGAAGACAGACTGATAACATAATCAGATTCGACCGCCAACAGTTGTTTTCGTAAATTTCATACAATGGTGACGTTAAACGTCCTGGAAAAGAATATATCTCTACATAAATTAGTCTACCGCTTGGAAATCATAGGCCTACAGAGCACAGACCAATTTTAAGCTCTCCTTCAACGTGACGTCAGATTTTATGGCTTCTTCTGAAATTCCGAAATCGTAACAGTTAGTCGAGGGGGTAGGGAGCGGGGTCGGTAGTATGCACCCCCTCAATTCAAGAACGAAAACTCCTTATTTGTTCCCTTAGTTGTAAAAATATCAAAGATTTGCAGTAATGTTTCTTAAAATTGGCTCAAACATTCTACTGTACCACAATGAACCTATTTAAGGACCCTTACATATTCAAAATTTTCCAAATGGGAGGACACCCCTTCCCCTTAGACCTCTTCCCTAGGACGACGTCCCGAACAACGTTCTGCCCCCTCCGGCCCAGTGGAGGGCACTTTCCTACGCCTGTGCAGCCAATATTCTACCAGTTCAAGGAAATTTATCCACGAAATATGTTACATGAAAAATTCAATGCCTGTTTATACATGGGGAGGTCAGTGGGGACTATGTTGCTATGGGGACGTACACATTTCAAAATTTGTAATTTGGGGTATTCGAGTATACAAGCGTGACTAGAGGACAAAGCCTCCAGCCAACCAACCCGAACAACTTCCCTGGACAATTCGCCGCGGACAATGCCCACTCGGACAATTTTCAGCGCGGACCCCTCCCCCCCAAGAAAATTCTCACCCATTATACTCGGCAGACAATATCCCCTCTAGAAAATTTAGAATGATCTTTATATGCTTTTCTGTATATCTTTGCAGCTCTACAGACCAGGAACTTTTTATTCGAATAGCAACTCCTAGTACGAACTGCAATGAGTATAAATTGTCTTAGTCAGGGTGTCCTTTCAAAATAGCTCAAGTGGCCAACACTTTAAAAGGTCGTTATACTCAGGCATGGGAAAACGTAAGGTCTCCAATGGTTGAACTTTAATACAATATAGATTGTAACTACTGAGAACTTCTACAAGTACGTAAAAGCCGCAAAACGGGCGCACAATTAATGTGTTAGTCAGTGGGGAATTAATTGATGCGTTTCTAACATCGCTGCAGCTCATTTATACAACCACGGTGAAACCTAACATAAACATCGTTTCGTGCATTATGCGAATAAATTAAAACGTCAATTAGTCGTATGCAATATTTCTTTGACTAAATTTCGTCAAATGGTGTCCTAAATGAAACATTGTTTTAACTAATTTTCTACTTTCTTTTTCCGTTGCGTCACGGTCTGTCCAGAAACGAGCGATGGATCTCTGCGTAAAAACATTTTAAACACTGTGTTTGCCTTAACAGCTTAGTTTGCATAATTTGCAGATTTTAAGAGGCAAACAGAAATATGAAAGTGAAGACGAGGAAATCAACATATAGAAGTTTATACAAGTATTTTGAGTTAGATATTTGAAGAACCCTAGTATGGTGGGATTTGGTGTTAGAACTTTGAAACCCTTTCAATACCCTTAAAAGAAATTATAGGAAAAGGCCTGACCTTGTTTTGAAATATCATCCAAAGATTTTTTTCGCACACAATCTTTCATGGAGTTTAGAAGATAAATATTGCATAGGCTATTGAATAGCCATTCATTAGTAATCTTTAAATGCAGTCGATTAACTTGTAGCATGATTAAAATAGGTCACTTTACTTTCCGACATTCTGTGTTCCGACATCTCTAAGTCCTCATCCTTAGACCCAACGGTTTCGGAATTAGATAAGTCGAAACAGAGAGCAGTTACCATTACAAAGATTCGTATACATACACAATAAAGGCAGACCAAAACACCACGATTCAATACCACCACATGCAAACAGCCCCGCATTTAAGGGAGTTACTGAAAACGCAGATGTAAACATGTGCTCTGATTCTTCAATTAAAAATTCGGCTACGGTGCTACTTTAGTTGTCAAAAAATGTTAATTAAAAAGCCAAAACAATCGACAGAACCTTTTGGAGGCTTCGAGGGACATAATTGTCCCCACTTAAGCTGCGTTTCTAGCAGTGGCGTAGGAACCGGGAGGCAGGGGGCCATGCCCCCAAAGTGTTTTGATGGAGGGCCAAATGTCATTGCCCCCCCCCCCCAAATCGCAATAGTTTACAGTTTCGTTTAAAACATTTTAAGCTCTCATGAGAACAATTTCTCTAATAAGAACCCAAAATTTTCGGCGCGCTATAGAGCGACCCTAGTTTCTTCAATAGTTCCATTCTATATAGCTAGATATAGCGCAAGTCCTTTCCACCTTTCCAAGTAACATGTAGAGAAAGTAGTTTATGTAGAGGTCGTAAATTCATCTCATATCTCAAAGCCTAGTTACTATTCTCTTGTGTGTGTCATGAGGTACGTTCAGTTGGTGAGAGACTCACGGAGCAATGTTTGGCCACCGGTATTTCATCGGGTAGTCTTGATGGTTCAGTGGCGGATCGGGGGGTCGCCGACGTCCGGACCCCCCTCAAATTTTCCAATTTGCCCTTTTTCAAAATTGTTTTTTTTTTCACACTAGCCTAAAAGAAAAAAGAAAAAAAAAAGAATAACGAGACAGTTTCACAGGTAATGACAGTTGTCCAGTTCCGAGAAGATTTTGGTTACCCCCATCCAGTATCGATTAATCCACCCGTAAAAGTCTAGCCATGTATCGCAGAAACTTTCGGCAGTATATTTGACTACGGTAGCCTATATTGCCCGCCCCGAAACACGAACATTGCAATCGTTTTACAGACAATTTGACTGCAGTATGCCTTACTGTCACCGTGACAGTCAGGCATTCTAATCATTTTTCGCTTGGAACCACGTGTGGGCATTCAACGTCAGTAATACAAAACACGCAGATATTATGTCATACTAGCTAGCTCTTTAAGCAACGTATTACTATCGGGTTTTTATACTGATTCCAAAAGGTCACTGCTAGTCTTTTGGTCTTACAAAATAATGATCTGTTCACCCTCCCGAAACGCTACATCTACGAAACCTTCCCTCCACCCACTAGTGTCCCTTTCCTTATGAACAAAAGAGAGTAGGTAATTACGTTTCGCTAGGAACTACTCTGTTCTTTTATAGTGTTGCCCTAGTGATGGGAATGAAAAGTCAATCTTAGGTTAACGTCTACAGCCAAGTGTTGACAAGAAGTCACAATAGACGAATCGGTGTTTGTTTCATTTTAAAATTACTATATAAAATCACCACCAGGTCAAATAACGCAATGTCAGTCGGTTCAATTTTTTGACGTCTTTGGACCGATGACCGGTCTGCTGTCGCAAATAAAAAGCAAACATTCGACTTCAGTCATCTGTTCTGACAGAGTATTTTTGACAGTCGCGCCGCAACTATACAGGGAACACAACATACAGTATTTTATCCCCCTCCCCCAGTAGAGATAGCGGTGGAGCCAGGTGGGGGAAGGGTTCATGTCCCCCGTCGGGGAAGGCTGGCCCCCTATCGGGGAAGTTTTACAGTTTCGTCGGGGAGTCTTCGTCCAAAGTATGCAGTCTCCGACCACAACTAGTCGCCCCGACGGTTTATCTGTTTTTTGCTCTCAAGAGGAAAATTTCTCTAATAAGAACCCAAAATTTTCGGCGTGCTACGCGCTGTAAAGTCACTCTATTTTCTTCAATAGTTCCATTTTTCATAGCAGGATAGCACAAGTTCTGTCCACCTTACCAAGTAACATATAGGCAGAGTACATAGTTTTTGTAAACTTTCATCCCGTGTCGCAAAGCCTAGTTGGTGTTCTCTTGTGTGTGTCATACCGTACAGTCAGTTGGTGAGCGACTTACGGAGCAAAGTTTGGCTATTTCATCGTGTAGTCCAGGTGGTTTCGATACAATGTATTTTAGACCCGATACAGTCTACAAACCGTTCAGTTCTTTTTTCATTTCGTCATATGTTTTATGTGTAAGCCTATCTCAAATTTTGGCCCGCTTCGAGCGCTTTTCAATTTCACGATCCACATTCAAAGAACACTATCAGTGCGCAACTCGGATCTTGAAGTATTAAGTGATATAATGCAAAACATGCCTGCAATGGTATGGGATAATGAAGCTCCTCCATTTGCCCCTTCTCATCATCCCCTAGAAATAGGGAATGTCTGAACTCGGGGTAGCTGACATGGGCCCGCCCCTGTTGGCAAAATTCTTCCGCCACCCATGGTCGGCTTCCTTAGTTGGTTCTCATAAGGTTAATTTCTGGGATAAAACCCCAAATTTTCGGTACGCTTTATCCACTCTTCCTCAGTTCCGTTATACTTATAGCTAAATATAGTACAAACCTTTTCCACCTTTTCAAGTTAATAAGTAAAATACATGGATTTATGTAAATGTCGGGAATAGAATCGCATTTCGCTAAATCTGGTTAACGTTCACTTGTGTCTGTGCTACGGTACGGCTAGTAACTCGAGGAGGAAAGTACAATAAAGTTATGTCCGATAGGGCCCAACTGTCCGGACAATTGTTCTTTATAATCTTTAATTTAGTACAAATTCTGTTAAGAGTAGGCTTACGCAAAAAAATTCGCGCGCTTTGCAATTTACCGTTTAGATTCCAGATTTTGATTCCAGTTTTTGCATGTCTCTTGGTTTATCATTTCTTTGTCAATATGAGGTAAATTGCACAATCGCTGTCGTTTATGGGAACCAAAATTTAAAAAAAATGAATGTGCCCTTTTTATGTTGGACCCCCCCCCCTCAGAAAAGACCCTAGATCCGCCCCTGTGGTTTCGATACAATGTATATTATCTCCAATATGGTCTACAACCTGTCACAGTGGCGTAGGAACCGGGGGGCCAGAGGGGCCATGGCCCCCCAATGTGTTTTGACGGAGGCCAAATGTCATTTTGCCCCCCCCCCCCATAGCAATAGTTTACAGTATCGTTTTACCCGTTTTTTGCTCTCATGAGAACAATTTCTCTAATAAGAACCCAAAATTTTCGGAGCGCTCTGCGCGCTATAGAGCGACCCTAGTTTCTTCAATAGTTCCATTCTGCATAGCTAGATAGCGCAAGTCCTTTCCACCTTTCCAAGTATATGTAGAGAAGTAGTTTATGTAGAGGTCGTAAAATTCATCTCATATCTCAAAGCCTAGTTACTATTCTCTTGTGTGTGTCATGCGGTACGTTCAGTTGTTGAGGGACTCACGGAGCAATGTTTGGCTACCGGTATTTCATCGGGCAGTCGGGATGGATTCGATACAGTGTATATTATCTCCAATACGGTCGACAACCTGTCAACCCCTAGAGATTTTCTTTCTTCCTTTTATTCTTAATTATTACATATGTTTTTTGTGAAAACCTACCAAAAATTTCGAGCGCTTTGCAATTTTTCACTTTAGATTCCGGAAAAAACATTTAAAGAACGCGGAACTATGCTTTCCTAGTTTACACAAATTTTATGCAATATATATATGCCCCGAATGACATGGTCTTAGTACACAGGTTTTCTTCAAATTTCACCGCACCAATACCCGACGGCAATGGGCTGTCGGAGCTTCGGGTCGCTGCCCTCCCCCTCTTTCGAGAAAATCCTGGCGCCACCTCTACTCAAGTTGATAATAGACTCTGGCTGTGGAAAATCTCCAGTCCAATTAATCCACTGAAATCCATGGGGATAACTCCACTCTGAATAATTTTGAATAAATTCGGATAGATTGTGACAAAATGTGTTTTAGAATAAATTCAAATCAACCTTCACAAATTTTCTAAAAAAATTGCACATCTTGATGGTTGCTTTCAAGGCCGACAAGTGCCATTTCCGGCGATCTGGACTGTATTAAAATCTCAAATTTTCTTGGTACGCTCCGCGCCAACTTATGGTGGCGCTCCGCTTAGATAGTAAACGAGAGTCAACGCCAACAAAATTCCCCAGCCCTCCAGAGCCATCAAAAAATATCTTAGCTACACCACTGCTAATGTGTTGTTGTTGTTCCCTTTTTCTTTAAATATACTACTTTGAGCAAATATTAAGTTGGAGTGTGGAAAGGGTCGGGGTTCAAGGTCGAGAAATCGCATCTTGTCTGCCCCCCCCCCCATGTCAAACATCTTCCTACGCCGCAGTCTAGGAGTGTCCGAAGCTGCACTAACCTATCTCCAAACAATAAAACTTTTACACTGGTCAGTCCTGCCTGACTCTTATACTGGTTGAGTTAAAAATTACACGTTATTCACGGGGCCAAAGATTGAAAGACAGACACTCATCACCCCAAGTACATTTTTTGGTTGGGGTTAACCAAAATTCTCAATTGGTGACTGCTCTTTGACTGACATCAAATTCACAGATGCAGAGTAGCTCACAGTACACAGTATATACAGAGAATGTTCTGATTGCACATTATGGTTAGAAATTGGTTAGAAACTGAGCCGTAAAACCTCTTCTAACTCTTACTCTACAAATTATGGCCTTGTATGCTCACCAGGGTATGGCCTTATGCAATGCTAGATTTGTGTTTGCACAACGAGGAGCTTATGACAGTTTTGAATGGGGCTAGAAGTAACTAAGTTGGGAGGATTGGAACTGTCCGGGATGAGGGAATTTGCCACCTAATCCTGGTTCATATTCATACTCACTTTACTGTGATATATCATTTACTGTACATTAGACGGTATTTTGTAGTCTGGCTAAGTGTCTAAGTGTATTGTACAGGATTTTGAAGTAAAGAATGAACCAAACAGAAGATACCGACGTTACTTGAATGGATGCAGATAAAACACATTTGACTGAAAGATTAATAAAAAATAATCTTTCATTCTGAGCTCTGGGATTGCAAGTGGCTGATGTAAAAGAAAAAATCTTGTTGTAGTCATACGTACTTTAATATCGGTTCATCATTTAATAACAAGCTTACTCGAGGAATTGTGGATCCCAAGTGTAGCATGGAAAAAATGTTTCAAACTATCAAATGTTTTCTTACCTGGACAATGCGGTAAGTCAAGGCAAACAACGTTTTTACGTTCGAGACCTCTACAGTCATCCCCATCATGCTGGGGTACAGGATTGTTGCACCTCCGTCGCATATGCCGATAAACCGAACGTCCTTCGTAGTAGCAGGTAGCGCTACATTCTCCGGCATTTCTCCAGGGTCCCCATCCACCATGAACTGTAGACAAAGCATTTGGAAGGTTAAAATACACAGTTCGTGCGCATTAACACAATATACATCTGGCTTAGCCAGACTGAAATAACGAATATTTCCACTTTACCGAAAATTAACATCGGCTGTAAATGTATCACCCTACAATTTTATGTAAATGCAAAAAGCGAATGAATAGATGACAATTAATTTTTGTTATGAAGCACCATATGGCGTACAACTTTTCAAAACAAAAAAGTGTGACGTCACTATTTACCATTATTAAGCAAAACGATATGCATATTGAGTAAATCTTCGTTAATAATAACAGCGTCTAATAGAAGGTATATTTAGTCAAAAAACAATACAGTAAGTTTGAGATTGAAAACGTCAAGTTCTAAACAGCTATGACTCCGAAGGGACACAAAACTGAGGTGATCTGTACAATGACCCGAACATCCATTTGAAAGTTCTGTCAAAATTATAACTGGGTACCGTATTTTTCATGACGTTGCCAAGCACAATATTGTATGTTAGAGGTTATACCAGATGAGCATCTTTATCAATTTTAGAAATTTTTTTA
This sequence comes from Holothuria leucospilota, assembly GCA_029531755.1. Lineage (NCBI taxonomy): Eukaryota > Metazoa > Echinodermata > Holothuroidea > Aspidochirotida > Holothuriidae > Holothuria > Holothuria leucospilota. Next base: position 12,183,316 of record CM055962.1, on the reverse strand, counting down.
AACATTATTTGAAAGAAAAAAGATATCTCCGTCTGTTTAGGCATTCCCGGGTATCTTTGAGTAACAAAATTACCATTTAAATGGAGGGGCCATGGATATTGTTCGTGTTTCATGATCGTGACTTTTCAGAAGCGTCTCATGACGAAGTGGGACGTATTTAAAAATTATTTGCATCGTTTGACAAGAAGGACAAACAAAAAATGGAGTAAATTCAAAAACTTTTTTGTTTTGACAATAAATAAATTATTTTGATAACTGCAGTTATTTACTAGTCCAACTCAAATGTGTTTCAGTTATACCTGCTATAAATCGTGTAGCATTAGGACTAATTCAGTTATCCTGCCTGACTCTCATACTGGTTGAGTTAAAAGACACGCTACTAGAAGTAACTTAGTCGGGAGAATAGAAACTGTCTGAGATGAGGAGATTTGTCCTTTAATCCTGGTTAATTTTTATTCTCGCTTTACTGTGATATATCATTTATTGTACATTAGACGGTATTTTGTCGTTTGGCTAAGTGTATTGTGATAGGATTGTGAAGTAAAAATAAGCGAAGTAGAAGATACTGACGTTACTTGAATGGACGATACAGATAAAGACAGATTTGACTGAAAGATTAATAAAAAATAATCTTTCATTCTGAGCTCTGGGATTGCAAGTGGCTGATGTAAAAGAAAAATCTTGTTGTAATCATCTGATCATACTTACTTTAACATCGGTTCATCATTTAATTATAAGCTTACTGCAGGACGTGTGGATCCCAAGAAAAGCCTTGAAAAAATATGTTTCAAACTATCAACTGTTTCTTACCTGGACAATGCGGTAAGTCAAGGCAAACAACTTTTTTACGTGCGGATCCTGTGCAGTCTTTTCCACCATACATGGGAACAGGATTGTTGCACCTCCGTCGCATATGCCGATAAACCGAACGTCCTTCGTAGTAGCAGGTAGCGCTACATTCTCCGGCATTTCTCCAGGGTCCCCATCCACCATGAACTGTAGACAAAGCATTTGGAAGGTTAAAATACACAGTTCGTGCGCAGTAACACAATATACATCTGGCTTAGCCAGACTGAAATAACGAATAATTCCACTTTACCGAAAATTAACATCGGCTGTAAATGTATCACCGTACAATTTTATGTAAATGCAAAAATCGAATGAATAGATCACAATAAATTTTTGCTGTGAAGCACCATATGCGTACAATTTCTCAAAACAACAAACGTGTGGGGTCACTATTTAGGGAATAAAGTCAATGGTGCCCATGTCTCTAAATCAGATTCGAACAGGCTATGACGTCACGCAAATGGGCTGAGAGACCCGAAGCGCAGCCGATGGTCTCTGCCTATATGCGTGACATCATAGCCTGTTCGAATCTGATATAGAGACATGGCACCATGACTTCATTCCCATTCATAAATACTTTAATTTGGAGTAGCCAAGAAGCGAAAAAGCTTTCTTTTTTTAACAATTTTCATTGATCATGAATAATTCTCCCAAGCTGCGTAAACTTTCTCAGGCTAGGTGTACATGGCGACTATTAGACACGTACATAACATTACATAGTTTGAATGGGGTACTGCTAACTTAGTATGGGCTCTCTGCTAGCTAAACGCAGTGCATATGCTGCGCTGCTGCTAGCTAGCTGTATTGTACGCTAGCTTTGTAAAGTTTAAAACACTGTACTGAGACGGTCACATCTGTCTCTTTTCGAACGAGCGTTTTGGGGGAATTTTGAGCGAGGTCATATTTGAAATTAATTTTTCTGTTCCATTCACTTTGACAAATTGGAAACATACTCGCTGACAGTCCTACTGAAATTGTATTTGGAGAACAAGCTTTACTTGGGGATCTGTGATTTTGGTGCTCTTGCTCACCGTGGCATTCTACACACTATAAACGTTAGGCTTGCAACGTTGTTCAAAAGAATTAGGCTAACGTTAGGTCTAACGTTAGCCTAGGCCCATTTAACGTTACGTTGTTTACCTTAGCTACCTTACCTGAGAGTGCCAATTGCAAGCAATTAAATTGCTCATCTCTCACTTTTGCTTTACAAAGGAGTCTCTGCAATGACTCGGATGATCTAAAACTTGATTCGCTTCTGTGGACTGACAATATTGACAGTTTTCTGACAGATCAAAACTAGAAGGGCTTAGGCCCCCTAGAACAGTTAGCATAGGTCTAACGTTTGGTCTAACGTTAGTTAGGCCTACCTGGGACTCGAACTAACGTTAGGCCTATCCTATATTAGGGCCTAACATTAGTGGTTTCATTATATAGTGACCAAATGAGCGATCTTAGCTTGGAAATGTCTCAAATCATTGTACTCCTGTTCTTTCTGAGTGAACCAGACAGATGAGATCGTCTTCATTGACGTTGAGTTTTGCTCTCAAAAAGAATGCATTGCAAACTGGATGAAGTTTTATGATGCAGTGTTTTTGTAGGCCTACTGCCACTAGGCGTAGACCTATTGGATTGTGCCCCTCTCTCCATGGGCCGTTTATACCGTCTATTCTAGATTGAAAATCACACTTGGATAAATTATGGTGCCAAATTTCTTTAAAGTTTAGTGCACAGGATAGGCCTACGTGGTCAACGTCATCTTTCTGGAATATGAAAGATGACCTTTTAAGGTTAGTGACTTTCTTCTTTTCTTCTCCTGCAAAAGAAAAATCCAATACAGAACCAAAGGGATCATTCATGAAGACAATTTTTGCAGATCGCCTTCACAAAGACTCATTTAGACCACGAGAAATCACGATTATTATTAGGTCTAGGCTATACGCCTTGTAGCCTCTTTTATTATGACATCATTATCAAGATCATTTCGATCAAAACAGATCAAAATTTGGCAGGATGTCGCTCATTTTCCATCAAAATTGATTGCCTCTTTCAGAGAAAGGTCTTTAAGTATTGCAAAACGTGGTGTAATTTCTCCTTATCAATTACCGTATGTACCAAAACAAGCAGACGATAGTTCGACACACTTAAATTAGATTACTCAAAGTGATACTCGCCTGAATTTCCTCTGAAAAGGCTAGGAATTTCATCTGTAGAAGCTGATTATTTGTTTAAATGTGAAACAAACATTGCTGTCAATCAAAATATTTTTAATTTCAATATGAACAGCTATAGGAATAAAAAATTACAACTACGTTAGGCCCGTACCTTGTTTTATTTTTTTTGAACGTTCGATCTATAAATAGACCAACTGTTTACTGACACAGCTGTGTTTACAATGTTGATCGGAAAGTTGCTCTCCATACGCCCTATGTCTCTACACTGGATTAGAACATGGCTAACTGACCAATCAGAGGCCAGCATTCTCAAAAAGTATTTATGAATTACCATTATTAAGCAATGCGATATGCATATAATCTTCGTTATATACTAACAGCGTCTAATACTACATTTAGTCAAGAAATTCCAGTAAGTTTGGAGTTGAAAATGTCAAGTTCTAAACAGCCATGACTTCGAAGGGACACAAAGCTCAGGTGATCTGTACAATGACCCGAACTTCCATTTGAAAGTTCTGTCAAAATTTACCGAGTACCGTATTTTTCATGACGTTGCCAAACATAATATCGTATGTTAGAGGTTATACCAGATGAGCATCTTTAAAAAATTTACAAATTTTTTAGACATTACTTGAAAGAAAAAAGGTATCTTTTTCTGTTTAGGCATTCCCGGGTATCTTGGGGTAACGAAATTGCCATTATGGTTGAGCTTAAATGCAATATGTAGATTGAAACTACTGAGAACTTCTACAAGTACGTAAAAGCCACAAAACGGGCGCACAATTAACGTTTTAGTCGGTGGAGAAATAATTGATGCGTTTCCAACATCGCTGAAGCTCATTTATACAACCACGGTGAAAACTTACATAAAAATTGTTTCGTGCATTATGCGAATACATTAAAGCAACGTTAATTAGTAGAATGCAATATTTCTTTGACTAAATTTCGTCATATGGTGTCCTAAATGAAATACTGTTTAAACTAATTTTCTATTTTCTTATTACGTTGTGTCATGGTCAGTCCAGAAACGAGCGTTGAATCGTACAGATACACAATGAAGGCAGACCAAAACACCACAGTTCTAATATCACCGCATTCAGACAGCCCCGAAGTTCGGGAACTTACTACAAAACGCAGATGTACACATGTGCTCTGATTCTTTACGTAAAGTTTCGGCTAAGGTGCTACTTCCGTTGTCAAAAATGTTGATTACGAAGCTAAAATAATCAACAGAACCTTTTTGCGGCTTCGAGGAGCATAATCGCCCCACTCAAGTTGCGTTTCTAGGATTGTCTGAAGCTGCACCAACCAATATCCAAACATACTGGTCAGTCATGTCGACTCTCATACTAGTTTAGTTTAAAGACACGTTATTCACGGGGCCAAAAATTTAAAGACAGAAACTCATCACCCCAAGTACATTTTTGGTTGGGGTTAACCAAAATTTTCAATGGGTGACTGCTCTTTGTTTAACACCAAATTCAAAAGCTGCAGAGTAGCTCACAGTAGGCAACACAGCATATACAGAGAATATTCTGTTTACACATTGTGGCCTTGTGTACTCACCAGGATATGACCTTATGCAATAAACTAGGTTTTGTCTGCACAAGGAGCTTATGACAGCTTTGAAAGGGGCTAGCAGTTACTAAGTCGGGAGAATTGAAACTGTCTGAGATGAGGAGATTTGCCCTTTAATCCTGGTTAATTTCATTCTCGCTTTACTGTGATATATCATTTATTGTACATTAGACGATATTTTGTGGTTTGGCTAAGTGTATTGTGGTAGGATTGTGGAGTAAAAATAAGCCGAGTAGCCTACACTCTTAATGCAAAAGAGTGAAATTCAATCCAAAAGATACTGTAGTTTCACTCCAAATAGAGCGATACTTCACTCGCATGGTGAGATATATCGCTCTACTTCGAGTGGATTTTCACTCCCTCCTAATGAAATTCATTCTTACTAGGAGTGGTCCCAAGCTACAGTCTCTTTTGGAGTGAATTTCACTCTTTTGCATTAAGAGTGTAGAAGATACTGACGTTACTTGAATGGACGTTACAGATAAAGACACGTTTGACTAAAATATTTAAAAAAAAAAATGCATGAGAAACAAAAAGACAACGATTAATGTCACGCGCGTTCTTTCACCCTGAACTATGGGATTCCAATTGGCTGATTCTTGTTGTAATAACACTTTCTTTAACATCGGTTCATCATTTAATTATAAGCTTACTGCAGGACGTGTGGATCCCAAGTATAGCATGGAAAAAATATGTTTCAAACTATCAACTGTTTCTTACCTGGACAATGCGGTAAGTCAAGGCAAACAACGTTTTTACGTGCGGGACCTATGCAGTCTTTTCCACCATACATGGGAACAGGATTGTTGCACCTCCGTCGCATATGCCGATAAACCGGACTTCCTTCGTAGTAGCAGGTAGCGCTACATTCTCCGGCATTTCTCCAGGGTCCCCATTCACCATCAACTGTGGATGGAGTATTTGAAAGGTACAGAGTTCGTGCGCATGAAAACAATTTACATCTGGCTTAGCCAGACTGAAATAACGAATATTTCCACTTTACCGAAAATTAACATCGGCTGTAAACGTATCACCGTACAATTTTATGTAAATGCAAAAATCGAATGAATAGATGACAATAAGTTTTTGTTGTGAAGCACCATATGCGTACAATTTCTCAAAACAAAAAACGTGTGACGTCACTATTTACCATTATTAAGCAATGCGATATGCATATTGAGTAAATCTTCGTTATATAATAACAGCGTCTAATAGAAGGTACATTTGGTCAAAAAATTCCAGTAAGTTTGGAGTTGAAAACGTCAAGTTCTAAACAGCTATGACTCCGAAGGGACACAAAGCTCAGGTGATCTGTACAATGACCCGAACATCCATTTGAAAGTTCTGTCAAAATTATAACTGGGTACCGTATTTTGAATGACGTTGCCAAACACAATATCGTATGTCAGACGTTTTACCAGATGAGCATCTTTAACAAATTTAGAATTTTCTTAAACATTATTTGAAAGAAAAAAAGATATTTTCTTCTGTTTAGGCATACCGGGGTACTTGGGGTAACGAAATTGCCATTTATATGGGCCATGGATATTGTTCGTGTTTCATAGTTTTTTAATTATCGTGACCTATCCGCAGTGTGTCAGAACAAAGTGGGACATATTTTAAGATCATTTGTATCGTTTGATAAGAACGACAAAAACTTGGAGTAAAACCAAACATCTTTCTTTTGAAAATACAAATATTATTTTGATTACTGCACTTATTTACAATTAATAGTACAATTCAGATGTATTTTAGTTATACCTGCTATAAATCGTGCAGCATTTATTCAGTAATGTGAATGTTAAGTGTAGATAAAGTAGCAATATGGTGTTATTCATTCCACGGTACGTAGGATGATGCACGTTTTCTAATGAATAAGGACCCCCTTTCTACGTCAAAACAATAAGATGATGCTATTTATATTATCAGACTTTGGAGAAACATGAAGAGATGGCCCTTACTTGGACACGGCCCTTCGTCGCAAATCGCCTGTTCAGAATTTGGTCCAACGCAGTCATCACCCCCGTTATCAGGGGCAGGGTTGTTACACCTTCTTCGTCGTGTTTGAATACCTTCTAAACATGATACCGAACATTGGCTCCAGTCTCCCCATTCACTCCATCCTCCGTGAACAACTGAGGAAATTTTAAGTAGAAATGTTGGAAAGCAATCAATCGATTCCAGAAACTTGCTCTTGGCCGACTGTTATGTACTCTATAAATGTAAAGAGCAAAAATTATTTCTTTAAAAGTACACACAGTGGTCACTCTTTTATTGAGAGAAATTGACTAAAATCGAAAATACCACTCTGCTCGGAGTGGTGATTGACTCTAAATCGGTGGAAATGTCACACGAGGAAATGTCTTTCCCAGATAGAAAGTAATCAGTGTAGACGTTCTTTTGGTACTCACTCTTTCACATTGACAGAGAGAATATTTCCGAGTACATGCGTCCTTGCTAGTAAAACCTTTGCTTACGAGACATAATGGAAAACGAGTGCAAGCACACATGGGTACGAGCGTTCATATGAGACAGTGAAGATATTTGGCCGCAGTTATCATTGCCTGGGCTGAAAATTTAGACTACGGTTCAAAAGGAACACATTTAAGCTATAGGTTCACCTGGCAGAGCCGGGGGTGGGGGTTGCGTGCAGAGTGGCAACTCGCACAAAGGTTTAATTAACACCCGAAGAGGCACGGCAGTGTATAAATTCAAGAAAAAAGGAATATCTATATATCGTAATCTTTCCGGATTAAAATCATTTAAATATGGGGATATTGGGTGTAAATTAAGCAACTGCACTACTAATCGTTCAGAAACTGAAGAGACAAATTCTCACTCTACCAGGCTACATGCGAGCAAGCAGTGCAAGCGTTACTATGGTGTTACCTTCACTTTATGGACAGATACTCCCAGGGTGGAGATTCTCGTTAAATCACATGGTACTTTAGTAGCTTCCTCACAAAATGTAATTATTGTGATTGCCAGGTAATTAATTTTCACATGAACTTATTTGTGGGCATTCGCAAATTTTTGCGGAAGACCAAAGACTATGCTGATTTTTGCACTGAGTTCAAAAACACGAAAAGAAAATTGCATTTCTTTACCTGAAACTGTGTTATTGTGATAACACCATCAGTAGTACAGCAAAGGTGTGGTCAAATACAATTGAATACTTGAATGCTAACGATCGGGATGAAGCAATGGATATGCGTTTGTATCCATGAAGACGTGCTTAGTTATACAATGTACAACTTCATCTTGTAATAAATGGAAGTTTAGCAGGCAGTAACTTACCTGGCCTAAGCGGCTCCTCGCAGGCGCTTTCACAAGCGCGACCGTTTGGATTAGATGACCAGCCAACTCCGCCATCTTGGCAACATTGTATCTTTGTCTTCTGCCCCAGGGATTGAAAGCAGCGCCCTCGTGCATTGAGACGACTAAAACAATAGTGGGTAGGTCCGCTAAAGACGTCCACTGCCAGGACAGAGGTTAATCACACATGTTTACCATGCCCATCACATTGTTTGATTATAAAGTAAATGGAGAGCATTGCGAGTGAACAAATGCTTCACTTTTACTGCTTGATTTTACTTATTGTTTAACTTTTCCTTAAAAATATTCTTTTAAAATCTGTATTAAAATGTATCTTTGTAAAGTACACAAGGAAATTTAGCTGACACAGTGTGCCTACTAGAATTCCTTTTAAAACTACTGAGGGACTTCTGGGTAAGAATTTTGCTGCAACAGTTTGAATATCAGTTAATTAGGTACAAAAATCCCTAGGTGTATGATGCTGAAATGCAGAACATATTTACAACGTATATTTTATTGGAAGGTTTACTTTACGCGTGTGGTATTGTTTCTACACGGTTTATACACATATCATATACATATGTATGCTTTGAGGTGGTATACAATGCATTCTATAAACAATAAAAACCTTAAAATCTTTTCTTCCCTTTGACAAATTTTGTGCTGAGGATTGGCTCCTGGTTATCACCGGTTATGAAGTGCATGCCAAGATTTTTTTGAAAGGGGGGGGGGGGAGGGGGTATTCTTTTAAAGTTGTAGGCATCCTTCTGACTGGATATAAACCTCTTAACAGAAGCACACTGTCATGACGTACAAGTGTATGTAGAGATGTTCTCGATCAATATTCGGTGACGACCCATTTATTTTTTTTTCAATATCTAATTTTTTTATTGTTGGTATAAAGATATTCGAGGGTTTTTCGCTTGACTTACCTCCGTGGCATGCATCTTCACACCTCTTTCCATTAGGTCTGTCGGTCCATCCTTTACCGCCTTGACGACAGCAGTCCTCTCGAGTACGTTCTCCCATTAGATCCCCACAGCTCCCCATTATGCCCCTCGGCTCTCGAGTTCGGAAACAAAGTTTGACTAGAAATAGCAAAAGGAAAAATGACAATATGATACGTTTTTTTTTCATTCAGGATTATTGGTTCCTTTTAGGTAGAAAAGACATGACGTCATGATTGCGTTTGACTCCACTTTCGAAGACGAAAAAATCGCTACATATAGACATTCATACAAGCAATGAAACAAGTTCGTCAAATGAGACGCATATTGGTATACGTTTAAGGCGGTGACGATAGTTATGGAGATGGTATCACCATACTCCATCTGTAACCCAATCATATCCACCCAATGATATTCACGATGTGCCACCCTTTCTTTCTCTTCACCTGTTGGATCAAAAAGTCCTTCTCAAGCCTTCGGCTATATAATCAATCAGCCGGCAAAGTGCTCACCATCAGCCATTCATGATGCATTCTTATCCTTGTACCGGCTGTTGTAATGAGGACCGGCCAAGCTAAGGGATGGCTCCTGGAGGGGGGCAGCGGAGCATACTCCTGTTGGGGATGGCTGCCCCCCCCCCCTGAAGGTGGGGAAGATTTCCGATGTTGCGAGGAGTCCTAGTTGGTATGAGAAAGTATGTAGTCTCCTAGGGAGAAGAGTCCCTTCGAAAGTTTGCTTAACTGTTTTGGCTGACATGAAGAGAATTTTCTTCAATCGTTAAAATCCCAAATTTTCAAATTATCTTCAATTTAAACCATAAATTTTCAAACTTTCTTCAGTAAAACCCGAATTTTGTTATTTTTTTTTTCAGTTGAAGCCGAAAAATTTAGGCGCACTAAGGCGCCAAAAATTTTGGCTTCGCTTTCCTTCTGGCAACTGGCCTGCATTATCGGACTTGGGGTTGCTGGCCACACGTCTGAGTGCTCCCCAGCTCGTTGGGCAAATGGTGTCGCTATTACTGGCCAGTCTCTGAAGGTGCCAGGTTTGAATTTGAGAGCCATGAATGTTATTGGAAGATATTTTCACCTAGTCCAACCAGTAGAGACACATATGCCCTAAACACTAAACAAACCAGTATCTTTCTATATCAATTAGGTGTCGAATAGCTCGAAGTAGCTCAAAGAGAAATCGGTTAAGACAGAAAAAAAATTATTGTGTTTAGAATGGCATTTGATTTTGATTAGGTCTACAGTTCACCAATGGTAACCAGGGAAATTTTTTATGAATAATGCATTGCATTAAAGCTTCCACCCAGTGAAACCTGCATCTAACTGATAAAACTTGAATTTTGGTGTTACAGCCTAGGAAACTTGTCCCCATATTCATTCTCCAAATAGGCCAGCCGCTGTTTTCTACAATAGCTCATCATTCGATTTTTTCTGCTATCTTTGTAGCTTGCTTAGAAGTCATCAATTACCATATCTGAAAACAAATCAGACCTAAGTTTTATGTCCATAACGTTGTAAATACTTAGCTTTATGAGCCAAATAGGAATGGTAGCCCCGATGAGAACAGAAAAGCCGCCATGGCGGAAGAGATCATCCTAACCCCGAGAGCTCCCTCATTCATGTACACAATTCACAAACTTTTGACCGTTACACTCCAAAATATTTTATATGAATTATTCATGTTGATAAACTCTTCCCTGCTCTTCCATTTATGAACACGTTTGAAATGTTAAACAAAATTTGAAAAATTCCTGCTGCCGATCATCTTTGAGCCGTCGCTGCTAAACATTAAGTGTTTTTACTTTGCTAGAAATGTTAAGCATATAAACTCGCTTATTAAGCAACAGCGATAAAGGTTTTAAATTGCTCAACACCTGTAGCAGTGTTTCAGTATATGGCAATCCATACGTGCGCTCCATTAAAACTTAATTATTTGGAGATATGAGCAATAAATTGTCGATATCGTAAATAGATTTCAAGATATCTTTAAACATTATCAATATGGATATCTGATATTGATTTAATTGAACTTGGAGAAGGTTTACAGCAAAATCTAGGTATCCCTGAACATTTAACATTCTCTTAAATTCAGTTTCAGTTTTCTTCAGTTTAATAAAGATATTTTAAATTCCAATTAAATATTTCTTTAATTCGAATCGTATTGTAATCGATTTACATCTCTATTTTGAATTTAACCCTATCTTTAACTCGAATACATGATGTGAATTTAAGGCAGGCGCGGATCCAAGGAGGGGCTTCCTCGGGCTCAGCCCCCCTTTTTCGCCACATCAACAATAACAAATAGCAAATTAGCATGATATTAATCTAGGAGAATATTCAAGGGGGCTTTCAGCCCCCCCCCCCTTCGAAATGTCTGGATCCGTAAGGTTATCTTTTACTGAAATATAAGATATCTTTTATTCGAAGCTAATGTATCTTAACGCACATAGATGCCATAGGAAGATTGCAGCTAAGGTCAAAAGGTCAAATTTAGTGGGAAGTGGTGGGGAGATGCAACAAGTGCCACACAACGCATTACAAGTACAAATCATATTGTCAATACGGTTTCGAAAGCTAATATAAAACGCAGATAATATAAGTATACTTCTGCGATTCTGTGCTCTTATAGAGGTTCTTCACGTGAGCTCGATTGAACCGGTGCCACTGTTTGGACGACAAACTTGGTGCACGCTTAAGAGCTACACAATGTAAACACAGTATCGGTCAAAGCATGAAATGCGGTTCCTTCTTTTCATAGTATACGGTAGTCTCTTGACTAAACTATCAGCGATTGATTGGGGCGTATGAGGTACGTGTAGGGCTGCTAGAAGGCTACATGTGTTGGGTTTAAATGCTTATAACGATCACAATGAAAATATTGTAATTTTGGACTTGCTTAAGTAGTTTATCGGAAAGATTGTGCTTGTGCGAAAAACTTGTAATACTTTCAAAAGAATGCAAGTTTAGGCCAAATGCAACCAGCAGAATGAAATTCTCTGATATTGTTCTTCCATTCATGTTTGTATTTTGTCTGAAATGTTGCAGATTTATCGTCAAATTACGCAAACGACAGTATCCAGTCGGTCATCTCGGTAAGCCTAAATTTGTTCGAACAGTGTTGGTCACGTGATCTTCTGTCCATATAAAAAGAGCATAACTCGTTGATTGGTTGATTAGAGGAGTATGAATCTGTGACTTTATTTCAAAATTTTACAAATTTCATAGCCTTTTAGTGTCATGGGATATCAAAGCTATGTTCTCGAACATCGATAATACCTTAGGTTTGAGTGTGGTTAAAGAAGCTCTTGATGGCAGAAATGTACGTCATCCTACTAGCCTACTTCCTTTATTTTAGAGGCGGTAGAAATCTGCTTGAACCATAACAATTCTACTTTTAACGGTAATCATTTCATCCAGATTCATGGGACGACTATGGGTCCGAAAAATGCCTGTAACTATGCTGACCTTGCAAAGTAGCACCTCCCGTGGCCCCTTCGTACCTAATAATCGGTGGAGATATCGGGACGATATATTTGAAATTTGGACTCATGGGTATGAGGCACTAGGTTCATTAACTAATTTTATTAATTCTATATATCCGTCTATTGAGTTTGTTGTTCGATCTTCGGACACTAAATTAGAGTTCCTTGATGTTCTAGTTCATTTGGAAGAAGGACATATACACACCGATGTATTCTCAAAACCTACAGACGGCCACCGAACTGACAGTACTCACACATTTAATTGTAAATCCAGCATTCCATTTAGCATAGATTTAGCATAGAACGTATTTGCTCTTAGCCAGATTTTTTAAAGAAGCGTTTCTCTGAGTGTAAGGAGTATGTAGTTAACAGAGGATATCATCCTGATTTTATACAAGAACAATTTGATAAAGGAGACAATGTACCTAAGACTCAACTTTTGAATAAGACTGTTAAAAAAAGGGTCCCCCATCGTAAAATTCCTCTTATTTTAGATTTTAACCCCGCCTTGCCCAATAACGGTAACGTCATACGTAAGAATCTACATTTATTATATAGTTCCCCTTTAATGAAAGAGGTTTTCCCAGAGAATTCAATCTTTCCAGCTTTTCGTAAGTGTAAATCATTGAAAGATCACCTTCAGCTTACGAAGCTTTCTGTTAGTATTAATGTAAATGATGATATTAATACTCAATCTGGATGTTTTAAATGTGTTAGAGGTCGTTGTGACCTGTGTACAAACTTTTTAGATGAATGCGTTTTTTTTTTCTAGCTCGAGTACTGGTAAAAAATACCCTATTAGAGACAATCTTACTTGTTCTAGTTGCAATGGGCTCAACAAAAGGAAGGAATTTAATTCTAAGAAGAGGATAAGCTACTTACGCTAATTGCTTGCCCTCCTTCCCTTTCAGCCTATCTTGTTATCCTTTTGAGTACCACCTTTCAAGCTTCATTTACCTTTTAACGACTGATTTTACTCCTCTTGCCTGTTTTTTTGTTCCATTGTTTAACCTTTGATTGTGCCAGACGTCGAGAATGTTTTATTCCACCGATTTATTTTGTAGTTTTCAAACTTTAACCTTTTAATACCTCTCTTACTTTTACTCCTATTCGAAGTCTTGTATGCTTGGTTCATTTTAAAGCTGAGGAAGGTTGAATAAACAACCGAAAGCTTCCTACTTGGTGCTGTTTTTCCATCTTTTTGACTATAGTTGACTCCCACCATTTTTCCTTTCAATCATATACATATATATATATATATATATATATGTATATATATGCATTTTAATTCCGACAAACTTGTTTCGAAGAGGTGTTTTACGGCCTCCTCTCATCAGGGAATTATGCTACTCTGTAACGGCTTGAAAACATCTCATGTGCATAATTGTTTGCGCGCATTTTATGACTGTCGCCGTTTTAAAATGAGGTCATAAAATGCGCGCAAACACTTACGCACATGAGATGTTTTCAAACCGTTAAAGTACCACAATTCCCTGATGACAGGAGGCCGGGAAAACACCTCTTAGAAACAACTTTGTCGGAATTGAAATGGCGAAAACATAACCTATCTAACTTTCGTCCAATCATTGTATATTGCTCCTTTACATAAGTAGAGCACTCTTTGAAGTTAATCTGGCCTAAAAGCCATATATATATATATATATATATATATATATATATATATATATATATATATATATATATATATATCTATATATATATATATATATCTATATATCTATATATATATATATATATATATATATATATATATATATACAATCGGTAAAGAAGAAACTGTAAAACAACAGTGCTACAAAATTGAATGGCTGGATCTCGGAAGAGATACAAATTAGCGGAAGGCTTGAAATTCGGTAAATAAAACAGCCAGAAATTGTTTTTTGCTGAGCTTTCGAGCAATATATATATATATATATATATATATATATAAACATATATATATACATATATATATATATGTATACATATATATATTTCTCTAATTCGGCACTTAGGGGGAAAGTTGTTGTTGAAAAGTCGACCTTAAGGGGAAAAAAATTTTCGGGTGAAATATAAGTTTCGCCTTAACGTTTCCACACACTTTTTCTATAGGAATACGTAAACTTACAAGGGCGCCCTCTTAGATTTACAAACTAGATGCCATTACTTCAAAGTTGTCAAATTTACGGACACCTAGCTGTTAACACGAACGGATGGCTGGCCATTGAAATAACGTTAATTTATATGTTTAGACGTTAGGGCGAATTTATTTCTTATGTATTTTATTATCTTTTTTTCGCCCTATGTACAAGCAGATATAACAATTTCCCCTTAAGGTGGGAATTAGCGTTATATATATACATATATATATATGTATATATATATATATACAGTCACAACCTTTCAATATATATATATATATATGTATATATATATATTGAAAGGTTGTGACTGTATAGGGTACTACAAGGCAGCTTTACAGCACTGTTTCGTAAGGGCCCAGTGTGGTATAGGTCCTCACTCTTCAGACAGCTCTTTCCTTTAAGCTCCCTCCATAGTTTGAGCACTCTACCATTGACTGGTTTACTTTGTTAAGAATATATATATATAGGTCGATAAAGGTTGTAAAAAGTGCTAAAAGTTTCCGGAAAATTCCACGACGTTTCGAATATAGACTCTTCATCAGGTGGCAAAGAAATGCAACTGAACAACAAAGAAGTAGAAATAGAGAAGAAACACATTGAAGAAAGGCACGGCAAACCGGTCGTACAAAGCCAACACGGTGTAAAAATGCGAAGGCTGCATAAAACTGGTAAAAAGTAATGAAAAGGGGAACAAGTTAAAAAAGGTCCATTCTAATGTTAAGACCGTGTGGGGAGAGGGTCCCGAGCTTCATGATAAGCCGGTTTTCGGCGGTCTGACGATCACGGTCAGAACCTCTGCACATTAAGGCTGCGGTGACGGCCAAGTCTTTAATTGAGCACGGTGATGGTGGGTTGAAATGTGTGGCGACCGGATAACCTTGAAGGTTCTGTTTGATGGACCTGAGGTGTTCAGTGATTCGGTCAGCCAGCCGACGTTTGGTCTCTCCCACATACAGGCAATTGCAACGTCCACAAACTAAAATGTAAACCAAATTTGTGGAAGTGCAGGTAAAGTGTTGGTTCACACTGAATTTGTTGCCGTTAAGACCCAAAATATTAATGAGAGTGTTCTTACCAACCACTGGGCATGTGTTGCACCTACTACGCTCACAGGGAAATGTACCTGGGGTGTTGTCAGTTGGTTGTTGTGGATGGGAAGCCCGAACTAAGTGCTTGGAAATGTTCTTTTCAACTCTGAAGGCCGTAATGGGGGGTTCGGGGAAAAGATCACGGGTTGAAGGGTCTTTACGAAGGGTCTCTACATTCCTGTAAATGGCACGAATGATGGGGCGTACCGATGGGTGATGGGAAATTACCAAAGGAATGTGTAGATTGGTAGACGTGTTAGATTTCTTACTCAAGGCCTCCTCTCTGTTGATTCCTTGGATTCTATGTAGAGCACCGGTAACTTTGTTTCATTGAACCCCCTCCCTGATGAGCTTTCCATCCGCAGAGATGTTTCTTCATTCTGCAGGAAACTTCGCCTCCGACAGCATTTTGGCATCACAGATCAGCCTGGCAATACGAGTCCAGAAGATTTCTTTAACACATTAGGCTCCACCCGTTCTTCCTGGACACCTAAATCTGGAGAAAACAACATTCTGGACTCCGTAATTGAATCTATCAATAAGGATGTTGATCGCCTTCTACCCCCCAAGAGAACTACCCTTAGCAATCTTTCCCCAGAGGAACGAGAGGCTGTCTTGTCACTCAAAAGAAACAAGAACCTCATCATCAAACCAGCTGATAAGGGTGGAGCCGTGGTGGTTTGGCAGAAGGATTTGTACGTAGCAGAGGCCCATAAGCAATTATCGGACCAAACTGCATACACTGAACTTCCTTCTGACCCCACTTCTGACAGCCAAGCTTTGGTTAAGAAGACTTTAACCAACCTTATTAAAAACAATCAACTTCCTAAATCAGCAGCGTCACTACTCCACCCTTGCCCACAAATCTCCAATTTCTATCTGCTCCCCAAAATCCACAAGGCAAACAACCCTGATAGGCCCATCGTTTCTTCCCACAGCTGCCCCACCGTTATTATTTCTGAGTTTTTGGACTCTGTTCTCTTCCCGTTGGTTTCAGCGTTACCGTCTTTTGTTCAAGACACTCCTCATTTCTTGAGACTTATCCAAGACTTTGAATTTCCCGAAAGTTGCGGTGAACGTCTGCTATTCACCATGGATGTATCTAGTCTCTACACATCCATCCCCCACCATGCTGCTTGTCAGCTATCCGCCATTACCTGGACCAACGACAAGACCCCCAAATTCCTACAACTACTTTCCTTCGCTTGACCGAACTTGTTCTCACCCAAAACTGTTTCCAGTTCAATGGGCGCTTTTTCCGTCAGGTCAAAGGAGTAGCCATGGGAACCAAAATGGGTCCTTCTGTTGCTTGCCTAACCATGGGCCACTTTGAAGAACAACTTTTTTCGCAGTATACCGGTGCTCACCGTTTCCTTTACAAAAGGTATATTGACGATATTGTGGGAGTGGCAACAGGGACCCGTCAAGATTTAGAATCTTTCATCCAATTTGTAGGATCCTTCAGTCCATTTTTGAAATTTACACATTGTATTTCTAACACTTCAGTGGTTTTCCTCGACCTTCAATTATCAATTTGCGATCGTAAAATCAAGTCAAACCTACATTTTAAACCCACCGATTCTCATAACTACCTTTTGTATCCATCCAACCATCCCAAATCCTGTACCAAATCCATCCCATACTCACAACTTTTAAGGGCCAGAAGGATTTGCTCAGAAGATTCTGATTTTTCAGCAGCTTCCAAAAATATACTATCATTCTTTGAGAAGCGTCAGTATCCCACCAAAATCCTTACCGGTGCTCTACATAGAATCCAAGGAATCAACAGAGAGGAGGCCTTGAGTAAGAAATCTAACACGTCTACCAATCTACGCATTCCTTTGGTAATTTCCCATCACCCATCGGTACGCCCCATCATTCGCGCCATTTACAGGAATGTAGAGACCCTTCGTAAAGACCCTTCAACCCGTGATCTTTTCCCCGAACCCCCCATTACGGCCTTCAGAGTTGAAAAGAACATTTCCAAGCACTTAGTTCGGGCTTCCCATCCACAACAACCAACTGACAACACCCCAGGTACATTTCCCTGTGAGCGTAGTAGGTACAACACATGCCCAGTGGTTGGTAAGAACACTCTCATTGATATTTTGGGTTCTAACGGCAACAAATTCAGTGTGAACCAACACTTTACCTGCACTTCCACAAATTTGGTTTACATTTTAGTTTGTGGACGTTGCAATTGCCTGTATGTGGGAGAGACCAAACGTCGGCTGGCTGACCGAATCACTGAACACCTCAGGTCCATCAAACAGAACCTTCAAGGTTATCCGGTCGCCACACATTTCAACCCATCATCACCGTGCTCAATTAAAGACTTGGCCGTCACCGCAGCCTTAATGTGCAGAGGTTCTGACCGTGATCGTCAGACCGCCGAAAACCGGCTTATCATGAAGCTCGGGACCCTCTCCCCACACGGTCTTAACATTAGAATGGACCTTTTTTAACTTGTTCCCCTTTTCATTACTTTTTACCAGTTTTATGCAGCCTTCGCATTTTTACACCGTGTTGGCTTTGTACGACCGGTTTGCCGTGCCTTTCTTCAATGTGTTTCTGCTCTATTTCTACTTCTTTGTTGTTCAGTTGCATTTCTTTGCCACCTGATGAAAGTCTATACTCGAAACGTCGTGGAATTTTCCGCAAACTTTTAGCACTTTTACAACCTTTATCGACCTACATACTACGATAGTGCTCCGCAGCATTTCGACCCTATATATATATATATATATATATATATATATATATATATATATATATATATATATATATATATATATATATATATATATATACATACATATATACATATATATATATATATACACATAGACACTGAAAGAATGGTGGGGTGCGGACACAGTCGCATAATTTTTTAAACCTGTGAAATATGCGTCTAACATTGGCAAACTTTGCCTTAGTAAGAAAGACGATACCACCAAATGATGAAAAACTGAGGTCCGAGCTGGGTTTGAACCAACGACCTACTGCTCAAAGTGCAGTACGCTCCACCAACTGAGCTATCGGAACTCTGCTGGAAGAACTGGTCAATTTTATTCAAATACCGGACGGGACAGTTTTCCATCATTACGTCACTTGTAAGCTCCGCCCAGCTTTTGTAAATACGGAAGTGTAGATGTGACGTTGCGACTTCTAAATATAGAAACTGAAGAATGGTGGGGTGTGGACAAAGTCGCATAATTTTTAAACCTGTGGTATATGCGTCTAACATTGGCAACCTTTGCCTTAGTAAGAAAGACGATACCACCAAATGATGGAAAACTGAGGTCCGAGCTGGGTTTGAACCAACGACCTACTGCTCAACGTGCAGTACGCTCCACCAACTGAGCTATCGGACCTCTGCTGGAAGAACTGGTAAATTTAATTCAAATACCAGACGGGACAGTTTTCCATCATTACGTCACTTGTAAGCTCCGCCCAGCTTTTGTAAATACGGAAGTGTAGATGTGACGTTGCGACTTCTAAATATAGAAACTGAAGAATGGTGGGGTGCGGACAAAGTCGCATAATTTTCAAACCTGTGGAATATGCGTCTAACATTGGCAACCTTTGCCTTAGTAAGAAAGACGATACCACCAAATGATGAAAAACTGAGGTCCGAGCTGGGTTTGAACCAACGACCTACTGCTCAACGTGCAGTACGCTCCACCAACTAAACTAAATATATATATATATATATATATATATATATATATATATATATATTTCTATATGTTGGGATTTAGGCGAAATATGGTATGAAAAAAACGCGACTGTTGGGAGAACTCGACCCTCAGGCGAAAAAACCGTTTCGTCTTAACGTTTTACAGACTGTTTTATATGGGAATGCGCAAATCTATACACAAGTCCGACTCACCATGTAATGTTTATACAATTACTTAACTGCACACCGACTTACGTACATGTATCCGTTAACACTAACGACTTAGGAGCTTGCCCGCCCGGTGGACGTGCATTACTCCTGCACCTAAATTGTTGCAAGAATTCTTCTTCAAACTGCGTAAAAACGCTATTAACAATTCATATATACGATCACAACAAACAGAATGATAAATATTCAACGAAAAAAAAAACGACTAAAGCAAGTCTTGATTATCATGCTGTTTCGAACGACAAATGTCAATAAGGTTTTAGTGTGTGATTTCGCCCGCTTCAAGCTCACACAATAAAGTCCCGTTGACTTACTGTGTAAAAGTGAACGGTGCAGCTGAAGCCTTTTCGTGCAATATGAATATTCATATAGTGAAACCAATCAACAGTCGAGAGAGTAAAATCATATTGGGCTCATTAATATAACGAAATTGGATGAGCTCTGTCATTGCTCGCAGGTGTACGCCAAAGAGGAGTACATATTCGACACCTGCTATGAAGGTTACTTAGGGGCCATAAATAACGTGCATATATATCTCAAAACCTAAAGGGGAAATATAATCTTATGTATTTTATTGTTTTTATTTTCGCCTCTTGTGTTGGCGGTATTGACCTTTCTCCTAACCAGTGGCGTAGCTACGGGGGGGGGGGGCCTGGGGGCCTAGGCCCCCAGATATTCGTCAGGCCCCCCAGATTTTTTTGTGTCCTCATAAAATGTGTAAGAATTAAGAAAAAATAAATGTTTGAACGGAAATAAACTTTGAAGTATTTCCTTCAAAAAATAAATAAGCAAATAAAATGTGTAAGAATTAAGAAAAAGTTATAAGTTATGTGTTTTTCACACATTTTGCGCACGTATGAAATCAACTTATAACTTTAAAATGCCTCCTTCACTAAATTAGGAGTAAAATCTGCACTGTCGTTTAATTCGCATATAATTCACTTTGGACGATGAAACGAACCTCCCGACGACAAATTCGGATGTGACATAGTCAGGTTTAGACCCTTTCTGCCTTTCGGATGGCTGGCTGATTTACTGAAAACATGGCAACCATAGACTGAAGACCATTCTTACACGACCACTCCTATACGGTATCATACACAAAATATGCCGTACGGTAAGGTACTGCGTTCGAATAATTCTATCCTTAACAAGTATGTCGTGTCTCTCTCCTTACCTATGACAAGTGCACTGGCGTCTGGGCGGATTTGTAAAATTGCCAATCAGGTCAAGATTTCATGTTTCCCACAAAATCCCTACTTCTGCTTTGCGGGTTAAATAGTTTGAAAGATTTACTGTTGGTATTATAGGTCTGACCAAGTAATATACCAGTGACTTGAGTCCGTGAATAAATACTGCACCATTTTGCATCTAGACAACATTGAAAACCGGAAAAATTTCCAAAGGGAAGGGGAAACCCTTAGACCCCTACATTAGGACAGTGATCTATGTCTTCCTTGCTAGAAAATATATATGGTAACCCTAGGTTGGAGGCAAATGGTATGATCTAGGGGATATGTAATTGAGTAGTGGACATGTAGCCTATGGATAGGGTGATGGACAAATGTAACAGAGATATACCGTACTAGAATGTGAATATGGGAGCATTGCAGGCAGAATAAATGCAAAGGGATGCATAATTCAGTATGATTCTTGTATTATCTCAGCTCATATGATATCCACGGCCGTACACAGCGGGGGCAGGGTGGCAATTGCCTCCAGAAATTTTCAAAGTGCACCGTTTCCAACTTTGAGAATATACAGATAAAACGCAGTAAAAATGTAAGAAATAGCTGTGATCGTAATGATAGAACTCAAACAATCAAACAGGCAGATCAATATTTTCATGCCTATATCTGTACACATCACCAATCATTTACAGCTCTATTAGGATGTATGTTTCTAGCCTACTTTTCTAAAATTCTCGCGCTACGCGCGATTATGCATAGCTACAATGTTGCTGTTGTTGCTATAGGTAGCTTAAATCATCAATAGCTTAAGTAATTTCTCAGTAACACAAAACGTTTTAAACCGTGCCAGTTTAGTCAAAAAAACGTTTTATAACCAACAACACTCCCTCCCCTCCACTGTTGCCAGATTGTTTCATCATTCACCGGCCAAATATGTCCCAAAAATCAGGCAAAACAGTAAAAAATATGCCACATGAAATTTACCGGGCGTTTTGCGGCGTATTCTATATCAATTGTGTACTCTGGCACTCTGTTGCATGCAGAGACCAGCTGCTCAGAAGCATATGCTCGCGTCTGATTGGTCCAGAGTTCTGACAGGTGTTGCTTTTCCCTGCGTGTGCTAAAAATAAGGAATTATTCGGGCCGGAAAGTGTGTGTGGTCTGTGTACGATGAATAATCACAAACGTCATAAGGAATGATGAATACATTTTTTACTAGCTGCATACCTCAAAAATCAAAATCGGCCCAAATCAACCTAAAATCGGCCAAAATCGCTTTAGCCGTAGCTGAGAAAACGCACCGGCCAGAGAGGTTCAAAATATGCCAAATTTAGGCGATTTGGCCGGTAATCGGCCAATATGGCAACCCTGCTCCCCTCCCTTAAACTCTCCCCCACAACGGAGTTCAATGGCTGAGGTCATGCTTCACATCATATCCACCACGCTCTCAAAAATGACTTGTCGCACTTAGTCACAACTACTTTTCGTTTTCCTTTCAAAGCTGAAATTCCTCAAATATTGCACCATTTGCTTCCTATAGGTCCTCCTCAAATTAAACATTTTCGCCAAGGGGGAGAGAGACACCCATTCCCTTTAGTCCCCTCCCTTAGGCCACAGATCAGTAATGCCCACTTTTTGCCCCCTAGCAAAAAGTGTATGTGCGGCCTTGTGTATTGCCATTTTTCATGGATTAATTTTTTCCCATTATTTGAGAAATGGCAGACATGAGATTCGAATTTCAAGGCTGGGTACACGCAGCTTAAAACACGTGGGATGTGCCGTTTCCGGCCATCTGGAGGGTTTGTAAAGCCAAAAATTTCCTTTTGCACGCTCCGCGCCAACTGATGGTGGCGCTCCGCTTAAATAGTCTTGACAAGCCTGACCCTCGGCGGTGCCGCCCCCACTTGTTACCTTGGCTCCCCCCCCCCTAAAAATTTCATCCTAGCTACGCCCTTGTCCTTGCGCCTAACAGGTTGATCTAGCGTTATATATATATATTTATATATATATATATATATATGTATATATATGTATATGTATGTATGTGTATATATATATATATATATATAAAGTGGCTACGTCACTCTACCTACTCAATACTACATGGGACGCGTTCCTATGACGTAACAATGGAAAGCTTGACTCGACAGTATTTAAGCTCAGTTGACCGCGTTCTACCACATAGGCCTCAATGGCTCAGTGGTCAGAGCATCCGCCTTGTATGCGGGAGGTCGCTGGTTCGAATCCTGCTTGAGGCTAAGTTTTCCATTCACAAATAAATATCCTCTTTCAGTATAAGGCAAGTGCTTTGTTAGAGAAAAAATGGCCTAAGGTCTCTATGTGGCTATTTAATACAGCGTTGATTTGACTCACATATATATATATATATATATAATATATATATATATATATAGGTAAAAATAAAGTAGTAAATAGTGCTAAAAGTTTGTGAAAAATTCCACGACGTTTCGGGTTTAAACCCTTCATCAGGTGGCAAAAATGCAACTGATCGTTGACACGGCCAAACGTACAATTTAAAAAATACACATGGTTGTGTATTTTTTGTGTATTTTGTGTATTAAAAAATATATATGGTTGTGTATTTTTTAAATTGTACGTTTGGCCGTGTCAACGATCAGTTGCATTTTTGCCACCTGATGAAGGGTTTAAACCCGAAACGTCGTGGAATTTTTCACAAACTTTTAGCACTATTTACTACTTTATTTTTACCTACCTATTTCATAAGTGCTACGCAGTACTATATATATATATATATATATATATATATATATATATATATATATATATATACATATATATATATATATATATATATATATATATATATATATATATATATATATATATATATAAGATGTCCTTGCCTATAAAATACAGTACACCAAGCGAGAACCTTGATGGGGGCTTCGAAGCATACCATTAGCCAATATGCAAGGGTGCATTTGCGCGCCCGTGGTTTAGCTTCCATACATAAGCCTCAGTTTTGTTTTTGTGAAAGAAAGGACGCGCGCTGTACAAAACAGCTGTGCACTTGTATAGAACTTATGCATGGACGTCACGCGACGTAGTTTTGGAGGCAAAACAATGAAGTTCATGGCACACACGCAGAATTCGCGCTCGTGTAGTAGACTTTAATACACGCGTATGCGATTGGTTAACAAATCAGCTGTCTGCATTTGTTTGTGTAACTTGTAATGATACGTGCTTTCCTCCAAACGAGGGAGCACTTCCTGCTCTGTGACATAATATGCATAGTGTTACAAGACGACCAGTCAGGAACACCGGATTGAATCCATCGACGAGCGAATGGAAAATCCAGAGAATTCAACTTCAACGCAGCCTTTCTAGAATTTTCTCGAAGGAACTGTTTACGTACTGCGACACTTCTAAGAAATATTGGCATTGTTTGTTTACTACCGTGCATGCAAGGAACGTTCTCGTAATTTCTCGACTGTGTGCTCTGGAAGTTTCTATTAAGGAACGCTCTAGAAGTTTCTGTTAAATTCTGGAGAGTTCTCGAATAAAAGCCTAGCATATAAAAGGCAGTTCAACAACTGTTATGGGAGAGAGATATATCATAAAACTTCATCAAGCCCAGACGCTGTTGAGAAGTTATTCTCTGACAGAATCACCTGAAGTCAGCCACTAACACTGCACACTTGTGATAAATTGCCTTACGCCGTTTCTACACTGTGTATAGAGATTGTTATCATCCATCATCGCCTAGCCTTGTCATTATTCGCTCGTGGAACCAGTTCCTACGCTGCAGGTCTACTACTGTACCATCGTCGACGTGCATGCACTACCAGCCCTTGGACCAGACCAGAATAACATTAAGTAAAGGATTGTGAGTAAATCTAATTAATTATTGTAAATTTAAGTAAGATAAGTAGATTGTAAATAATCATTAAGTTGTTGAATTTTAATCTCGTTCTTCTGCGATCTTTTGCTGTTATTGGTTTGACTTGCGACCACAAGCCGTAACAGAATTGGGGGCCTATCCAGGAACGAAACATACTAGAAAATTCGAGAAATTTTGTTGTAAATCGTTAGCAACTGTGTTTGTCCAGACTTGTAAGTTGTTTGTTGAATGCTTGATATAAATTCAAAATGCCATTCAACTTAGATAAATTCGTGGCTAGTCCCTCAGTCGAGGAACTAGATTCATTAAAGAAGTCTGAGATTGTAAAGGTCGCAAAACATTATGGCATTGAATTTCAGCCTTTAATGCGGAAAGACGAGATTAAAAGATATGTTCTAGAATATCTTGTGGATGAAAGTATCCTACCTAGTACAGTGTTGGAAACAGCTATCACTGTGCCAACTGACAACACATTTGAATTGAAAAGGCTTGAAATGGAAATGAATAAGGAGATTAGATTAAAAGAAATGGAAAGAGAAAGGGAAAGAGAGGAAAGAGAATGCAAATGCAGAGGGAAAAGGAGGCAAGAGAGCATGAATTTAGGTTGAAGCAACTAGAGTTAGGGGTCATAAAAGCCTCAGACCCTAAAATAGGCTTGGATACTGGGGGATTCGATGTTTCTAAGCACGTAAATTTTGTCCCCAAATTTCAGGAGGATAATGTGGAGAAATTATTTAACCATTTCGAAAAGCTGGGTGAGCAACTAAAGTGGCCAAGAGATAAATGGTCCATACACATCCAGAGTAATTTCACAGGCAAGGCTCAAGAAGTGTATTCCGCTCTGTCAATAGAGGACAACATGGATTATGATAAGGTTAAAAAGGCCATATTACAAGCCTATGAATTGGTGCCGGAAGCTTATCGCCAAAAATTTAGAAAGTACCGTAAAGCGGATACACAAACATACGTAGAGTTTGCTTATCAAAAAGAAAGGCATTTCGATAGATGGTGTGCTTCCAAAAAGGTCTCCACATTTGACACTTTAAGACAACTGATGCTGGTCGAGGAATTCAAACGGTGTGTGAATGATGACATTAAGACTCACCTTGAGGAAAATAAGGCTGACAACTTGAAGGAAGTGGCAAATTTGGCTGATCAGTATGCACTCACCCATAAGTTTAGTACAGTGGGTCAGACTCAAAACAAGGGTCAGTTTAGTAGGCCAAATAAGAAATATGGCAATAGTAGTGGCACAGCAGGTAACAGTGGATCTCAGTCTGGTTCTATCTCTCCAACAAATTCTGGTAAAAACAACCAGATTCAAGTCGTCAAAAGAACGACCAGGTCAGCTCAAACAAAGCTGCCTTTAAAGACATAAGTTGTGGTTTCTGTCACAAAAAGGGCCACACAATGGCAAATTGCTTCACATTGGCAAAATTAAAGGAGACTGAAACAGCCTCCAATGCCTTAGCCATTGTAGAGAACTCTTCTGAGGTAGTCGTGACTTTACGGCCTAATTCTAACGACCAAATTAAGGAAGAATACCTTCCATTCGTGTCTGAGGGGTTTATTTCCCTAGATGGGAATTCAGCTCATCCACCCGTCAAAATTAAAATTTTGCGTGACACAGGCGCAACTCAGTCGTTGCTTCTTGATGGAGTTTTGCCATTATCGGACTCTACTTCCACAGGGGCAAATGTACTAATTCAGGGGGTTGAGTGTGAATTTATTTCTGTCCCTCTTCACAAAATTAATTTGAAGTCAGATTTAGTTTCTGGGTCGGTCATAGTAGGGGTCAGACCTACTCTACCTGTAAAGGGGGTATCTCTGTTGCTAGGCAATGACCTAGCTGGTGGAAAGGTATTAGCCAATGCAATTTTGACAGATAAACCATGTGGTTATAACAACACAGAGCAATTAGAAAAGGAATTTCCAAATTTATTCCCTGCCTGTGCTGTCACTAGAGCTATGTCACAAAAGCTCGCCATGGATGATACACTTAAACATCCACCCTCCAAAAGTGAGGATACAGTTCCCAAAAGTGGAACAAGTAGGGAATCATGTAAGGATGATAATCTTAAACATCCACTCTCTAAAAATGAGGGTATGATTTCTGAAAATAAGGATGATAAACTTAATCATCCGCCCTCTAAAATTGAGGAATTAGTTCCTAAAAATGGAACAACACTCCCAACAGAGGAGTCAGAGTCTGGAAAAGATTCTAGTAAAAATATTCATGAAAGTGAAGATTCTTGGTATGATCTCAGTCAATCTTTTATGACTAATCTTAATGATAGTCAGGATTGTGAGTCTCCTGGCCCCACACATAGTGAGGGGGTAGAACAGGAAAAATCAAAAATGTCTGACACACTCCACAGAGACCAGTTGTCAGTCCAACAACAACATGATGAAGAGCTTCAGCCATTAATAGCTGGTGCCAACTCACTGAGGATGAATCGAAAGACGTCCCAGTCTGCTTTTATTTTAAGAACAATATTTTGATGCGTAAATGGCGACCACCTGATGCACCATCAGATGAAGAATGGAGAATTTACCATCAAATTGTGGTACCTAGGACTTATAGAAGGGAAATACTGAGTATTGCTCATGAAATGCCATTTGCAGGGCACCTAGGAGTCAAAAAGACTTACCACAGAATTCTAAATCACTTTTATTGGCCAAAACTTAAAAGTGATGTGGCCAAATTTTGTAAGACATGTCACTCATGTCAAATGGTTGGGAAGCCGAATCAGAATATTCCGGCTGCACCCTTAAAGCCAATTCCTGCTTTTGAAGAGCCGTTTAGTAGAGTCATCATTGATTGTGTAGGTCCCCTACCTAAGAGTAGGGCAGGGCATCAGTATATATTAACCATTATGTGTGCTTCTACAAGGTTTCCAGAGGCAATACCTCTGAGGAATATTAAGGCTCGGACAGTCTTACAAGCTTTACTTAAATTTTTCACATTTTTTGGGTTGCCGAAAGAGATCCAATCAGATCAAGGGTCTAATTTCATGTCAACTGTATTCCAACAGATGTTATATGAGTTAGGCATAGACCAAATTAAGTCTTCGGCTTATCATCCTGAAAGCCAAGGGGCTTTAGAAAGGTTTCACTAAACATTGAAGAATATGTTAAAGGCATATTGTCATGATAATGAGAGAGATTGGGATGAAGGCATTCCATTTGTAATGTTTGCTGCCAGGGAATCTATACAAGAGTCACTTGGGTTCAGTCCATTTGAACTTGTCTTTGGACACACAGTTCGTGGACCATTAAAATTGTTAAAGGAGAAGTGGTTATCAGAACCAGGTGAAGACATACATCTACTTGATTATGTATCCCGCTTTAAAGATCGTCTTCATGGAGCATGTGAACTTGCTCAGGAAAATCTGAGGCACTCTCAGAAGAAAATGAAAGCGTGGTACGACAAGACCACTGTGAAAAGAGAGTTTAAGCCTGGTGATAAGGTGCTAGTGTTTTTGCCTGTTTCTGGTCAGCCACTTCAAGCTCGCTTTCAAGGACCTTATGTCATTGAGAGAAAGGTCAGTGACACAGATTACGTCATTTTGACACCTGACAAGCGTAAATCTAAAAGAGTATGTCATATAAATATGATGAAGAAATATTATGAAAGAGAAGATTGTGATTTTTCTAAGGATAAAAGTGTGCATGATGTAAATAGTAACACTAATGATACAGGTGATCAAGTGTGTATTATCAATGCTGATCATGAACTCAGTAATGATGAGATCAAGGCTAATAATGTTCCTGACATGTGTATTAAGTTACAAAATTCTGATGTGTTGAAAAATCTCGACCAGAAATTAAGTCATCTGGATCACAAAGAAAAGTCAGGAATGAAATCATTAATCTATGAATATGCATGCTTGTTCTCAGATGATCCTACTAGGACAAATTTGATTGAACATGATGTTGATGTGGGAGATGCTGCACCAATCAAGCAGCATCCTTACCGAGTTAACCCTCGAAAACGACAACATCTCAGGGATGAGGTTCGGTACATGTTAGACCATGACATTGTAGAACCTAGTAATAGTGAATGGTCATCCCCTTGTATATTGGTCCCCAAGCCAGACGGTAGGTACAGATTTTGTACTGATTACCGAAAGGTGAATGCGGTCACGAGAACGGATTCCTATCCGATACCCCGTATCGATGATTGTATTGATAGGATTGGGAAAGCTACTTATGTATCAAAGTTTGACTTACTAAAAGGCTACTGGGAGATACCACTGACTGAGAGGGCTCGGAAAATCTCGGCATTCGTGACGCCAGATGGGTTATTTCAGTATAAGATTATGCCGTTTGGTATGAAAAATTCACCGATGACCTTTCAACGCTTAGTAAATAACCTTACGTGAGACTTAGAAAATTGTGAAGTATATGTTGATAACCTTATTGTGTACAGCAACTCATGGAATGAACATGTACAACATGTTAAGGCATTATTTGACAAGCTTGCCAAAGCTAATTTGACTGTCAATTTGGTCAAAAGTGAGATTGCTTGTGCCCATGTGGTGTACTTAGGGCATGTGGTTGGTCAAGGTAAAGTTAGACCAATTAAGGCCAAAGTTGAGGGCATTGACAAATTCCCTGCCCCAACTGATAAAAGACAGCTCATGCGCTTCCTAGGCATGGCTGGTTATTACAGACGTTTTTGTTCGAATTTCTCTGACGTTGCTGCACCATTGATAAAATTATTAAAGAAGAATGAAAAGTTTGATTGGACAGATGATTGCCAAGCAGCATTTGAATCATTGAAAAAGGCACTAATGAGTTCACCAGTGTTGATTGCTCCAGATTTTGAAAAACAATTTAAGTTGGCAGTAGATGCCAGTGACAATGGCATAGGAGCAGTTTTGCTTCAAGCTGATGAGCACAGTGTTGATCACCCTGTTTGTTATTATTCTAAGAAATTTGACAAACACCCAAAAAATTATTCAACAATTGAAAAAGAGACCTTAGCTTTGATACTTGGTCTTCAACACTTTGATGTTTATTTGGGAACTACTAGTTTCCCTATCACTGTATACACTGATCATAACCCTTTGACATTTTTATCTAAGATGAAGAACAAAAATCAAAGATTGATGAGGTGGAGTTTATTTCTGCAATCATATAATGTAGATATTAAGCACATTAAAGGGAAAGAAAATGTTGTACCAGACTCTTTGTCAAGAATTTGATCTGATGCAGTATGTTGAAAATCTCACTGTAAGTTTTGAAATTTTGTGTTAACTACAGCACAATTTGTATTGATGATGTTACTGTATTCATGTATCATCACCTTGCAAGACAAGTTGTATGATATGATTATACCTTCCATTGAATATTGGACTACATACTGTACATACTGTAGTAATTACTGTAAAGTTATACATTGTAAATATTGTAACTTAAGTTTTGTCCGAGACGTCGAAAACTTTTTCAAGGGGGGAGTGTTACAAGACGACCCGTCAGGAACACCGGATTGAATCCATCGACGAGCGAATGGAAAATCCAGAGAATTCAACTTCAACGCAGCCTTTCTAGAATTTTCTCGAAGGAACTGTTTACGTACTGCGACACTTCTAAGAAATATTGGCATTGTTTGTTTACTACCGTGCATGCAAGGAACGTTCTCGTAATTTCTCGACTGTGTGCTCTGGAAGTTTCTATTAAGGAACGCTCTAGAAGTTTCTGTTGAATTCTGGAGAGTTCTCGAATAAAAGCCTAGCATATAAAAGGCAGTTCAACAACTGTTATGGGAGAGAGATATATCATAAAACTTCATCAAGCCCAGACGCTGTTGAGAAGTTATTCTCTGACAGAATCACCTGAAGTCAGCCACTAACACTGCACACTTGTGATAAATTGCCTTACGCCGTTTCTACACTGTGTATAGAGATTGTTATCATCCATCATCGCCTAGCCTTGTCATTATTCGCTCGTGGAACCAGTTCCTACGCTGCAGGTCTACTACTGTACCATCGTCGACGTGCATGCACTACCAGCCCTTGGACCAGACCAGAATAACATTAAGTAAAGGATTGTGAGTAAATCTAACTAATTATTGTAAATTTAAGTAAGATAAGGAGATTGTAAATAATCATTAAGTTGTTGAATTTTAATCTCGTTCTTCTGTGATCTTTTGCTGTTATTGGTTTGACTTGCGACCACAAGCCGTAACAATAGGGTCAATGGACGGTCCGAATCAAGCGCGCCTATGAACCTTAAGTTGGGGATACAACGATATCGAATCGGATTCAAATCCGATTTCCGATCTCAAAAGTCGAAAGAGTGGTTTCGGTATAGTGCGGTCAAGCTACAAAGATATCTGATCTAGAAAATCCTGATCGATTTTTGTCCTCGAACGCTTATCAGTGCGATGTTTATCGGGAAGCTATCCGATTTTTTCACTCCTGTCCGATAAAAGCTGTTACTCTTCGTGACGTCACGTTAATACATATCGAAAACATTTTTATTCTTCGAGAACAGCTTTCAAGAAACTCGCTGTTAATGTTTAAAACCCGAATTCGAGATACCTCGACTGATTTTAAGAGAAACCATTTTAAATCGGATCAGCATCCGATCTGAAATCGTCGTAGTGTGACCCAGGCTTCAGTGTTGTAACGAGTCATGACTCGAGTCACTAATTTTCATAAAGGAAATGAATCGGGCAATTGAATCATAACTTTACTCATAGAAATAATACAATTACTCGAGTCACATTGAAAGTAGTCAATGACTCGACTCAACTGCAAAATTCAGTGACTCATTACAACACTGCCAGGCTTTATGCATATTGTATCACAGAGCAGAAAGTGCTCCCGCCCTGAAGGAAAATGGCGTATCATTGCAAGTTACATAAACAAATGGAGACAGCTGATTTGTGCAGCGGGGGATACGCGTGTAAGTCTACTACACACGCGTGCGAAATCTACGCCGTGAGCGCACGTGTGCTACATCAAAATGACTTCAGTATGATGTCAATAGACCGTTATGCATTGACATCACACTGACGTCATTTTGGGGGCAAACAGTGAAGCACACGTGCACGAACGGCGT
Source organism: Holothuria leucospilota (assembly GCA_029531755.1). Taxonomy (NCBI): domain Eukaryota; kingdom Metazoa; phylum Echinodermata; class Holothuroidea; order Aspidochirotida; family Holothuriidae; genus Holothuria; species Holothuria leucospilota. Next base: position 12,151,683 of record CM055962.1, on the reverse strand, counting down.
TGATTTCGCCGCACGTGTGGTACACTTACGTGCGTAAACGTTTGGTTGACGGAATCAGCTGTCTGCATTTACTTGTGTAACTTGCAATGATACGCGCTTTTCCGCCATTTTTCTCCAAAAGAGGGAGCACTTTCTCCATTGTGACATCATATGCATAAGGTCTATGCATAATTTCTATTCTCTGTATAGATAGTTCTCACGTGACGTCATAGGAGCTTTTCACGTGGCGTATTTCAGCGATGCTTGAGGGCAATCCCCATATGTACGTACAGGCCTGCCATCAGACATGGCGGTTGCTAATGCCTAGTTGTGACGTCACTGAGAACTATCTATATACCTTATGCATTGATGTCGAACGGCGGGGAGATTTCGTACCCGGGTGTAGTAGACTTACGTGCGTATACGATAGACCTTATACATTTACATCACACTGACGTCATTTTGGGTGAAAACAATGGAGCACACTTGCACGAACTGCGTGGATTTCGCCCCACGTGTAGTAGACTTACGCGCGTATACGAATGGTTAACAAATCAGCTGTCTGCATTTATTGGGGTAACTTGCAATGATTCGCGCTTTTCCGCCATCTTCCTCCAAAGGAGGGCGGACTTCTCCCTTTGTGACATCATATGCATAAGGTCTATTGGCTGACAAATCAGCTATCTGCATTTTTTGTTGTAACTTGCAATGATACGCGCTTGTCCTCCAAACGAGGGAGCACTTTTTGCTCTGTGACATCATATGCATAAGGTCTATATGCTCTATGCGTCAAACGTTTTCGTTGATAAGAAAAACGTTGCTCATACGTATACCGTACCTGCTATATCCTACTAGGGAACATAATCCAGGGTTAATAAAAAAGTATAAAAAGCATACACGAACGTCATATTAAAAGATATCTGTAGTTCGAAATAGAGATATCTTTACTTGTTATTAAAGCTAACTTCGAGTTAAACTGTTAAATATGTCTCTAATTTGATCTGTAGATAATCCAGATAATTAATGAAACTAAGGACATCTCTATCAACTGATTAAATTGGAGAAATATCTTTACATGGTTAAAAGAAATCTTTAAGTGAATTACAGATAACTTTAATAATGTTGTCAATAAAGATATCTTAAATAGAACTAAAAATGTCTTCAAATGATCAAAGATATCATTAATAGATTTAAAGATAGGATACTTCTAAATATATAGGCATAAAAGTAGTTTTTCATTCTGGAATACAAACCAATGCAGTTTGCCACATACACGCGAAGGCTGGACACATGGTCTACACATACATGATACTGTAAGGTTGAGGTTCGTGCAATGCTTGTGTAGGCTACAGTTTGTATTTTATTATGCAAATTACGGTAGTCTGTTATTTTTGTAATGTTTTGTTATGTATATTATTCCTGGAGTCTCTTTTTTTCTTTATGCTGTCCAAGTTCTTTGTTAGTCTTTCTCGAGGGAGCTCAGGAGCTCGAAGTACTAATACAGTTGTGAGCGTGTTGGTACCCGCCAAGTCTTGAGTTGTTTTCACGTACTTAATCAGTTTCCGGCAATGTTTCCGCTCTACACCGGGAATTGAAAATCTCTTTACAATATTTTGAATTGACAGTCGTCTGTATAATCGCATGGAAACCCAAATTCGGGCAAGAAGCAAGTCTTTGGACAACACCACCCTTGTCCATGTTCTCGTGCTCTAATGGGCATGCGCACCTCTTTTGTTGAGAGGCTGAGGATAGAGACGTTTCAACATTCACATGAATGTTTCATTTTCCGCAGAGTAACTTTTTTGTGAAGAGATGGCTATTACAAAGAAAAGAAGTTTACGCAAACGTTGCGTCAAATCGATAGAAAAGGTGACAATTTCCTAAAGTATTACTACGAATTGCTCAACTTCTCCTCCGTTATTAAAATTGAAATACTGGTTATGTTGTTACGGTTTCGAGACAAGTTACCATCCGGGCAATTCCCCGTGGACAACTCTCCCGGAGCAATTCGTCCCTAACAATTTCCATCCCGGACACTTTCCCCTGGGAAATTCATACCAATGACAATTCAAATTTTTCAGGTAGGGTAAGTTGTCTCATTGTCATGTTTGGAAATTGTCCGTGGGAAAATCGTCCTGATTGTCCGGAGGGCGTTGTCCCGGTCAAGATGTCGTTACGCTTACCTTCGGCTGGTGGTTGTGTCGTGGTTGGCTCTTCCTCAGGAGGAACTGTGGTCGGCTCATTACCTGAACATGCAGGCCCACACCTTTTGCCGCTCTGTTTCTCTGTCCAGCCTGCTCCTCCGGCACGACAACATTGCCTGGCTGTATTTATATTAGGAATCATATCATCACACCGGCCGAAAGGTCCGGCAGGAGCCCTGTTTCTGAAGCAGAAGTCTGAGGCAGCTAGAAAGAAAATGCAAGAAAATAGGTACCTTTTAACTAGTTTGCATGTAGATCTGTATTTCTGATCCTAATTTAAACCCAAAATCTTTTAAGAGTAAAATATGAATGTACTGGTAGTAGTCCTGATGTGGAGAGAAGAAGCACAGTTTTTGCTTTTGGAACTATTTTTGTCGCAGCCACACAAGTTCTAGATCAGTTGCAGAGCGTGAAGCACGCAAAAATTCGTTGCTAAGAAAGGTATTTGATCCTAGTGTGAAGGACATGATCAAAGGATTGCATGTAATGGCAAGTCACAGGGTATCATTTCGAAGAGCGGGGGAGGATAGAGGAATGGACTACATGTTTAGAGTCATGACGTAACTCGACATGCAACCCTCGCTTGTGTGTTTCTTAAGGGAGAGAAGGAGAGAGTACATTATTTACATGAAAAGCTTTAAAGAAAAAGATTTCTAGGAAATAATACTATGATATGGTGTCTTTCCAACTTACACCTCTGGGCTAAGGGTTTGACAAGAGTTGTAACGATCGTTGCAAGATTATAGGTGAGCATTTAACACTGCGATGCTTCAGAAAGCTCAAGACAAGACTGTCTTTGTCTGTTGTTAAGGTAGCATTCATGATATTTTATTGAATACATGCGATGGTGTAGCTTTGGGAGCCTTAGGGTGCCAACCCCTGCAAAAAATTGCGTCCAGTCGGCCCTTACTGTATAACTCAAAAGTGGAAAATATGCAGCTTTCATATTTGACTCCCCATAAAAAGGTGAAGCCCTTCCACCGCAATCAAAAAATAAATAAATCAATGAATCAATAAAATCTGGTTACGCCTATGAAAGTAAGGTTCACTTGTTTAGTTCCATTTGAAGATGAGCTATACACAGGGGCGTAGATTTCTTTTCAACTTTGGGGGGGATGGGGTGAACTACCGCAAATATGGAAAAGGTGCACGCGAAGCGTGAGCCCATGACGGGTGGGGTCCAGGGGCCCGCCTTAGGGCCCCTGGTGGGGTCCATTGGCCAAGCCCCGGTGGGGGTCTAGGGGGCGAAGCCCCCGGAAGCTCCTGCACTCTTAAAACATCCTGGTTAAATTTAACCAGGATTGGGGTCAATAGTTGTCCATACATTTCCTGGTTGCAAGTGACCAGGTAATCCGGGTCAGAAAAACGCTTTTCTGGTTAAAGTAACGACTCTTTATAACATCTTGGTCAAAATTTGACATTTTCCTGGTCAAATTTGAACAGGATCTCCTCGTAACTTTAACCAGGAAATGTATGGACAACTATTGACCCCTATCATGGTTAAATTTCACCAGGATGTTTTTAGAGTGTGGGTTTTAATGTCTCAGAAGTGCCAGGAAGACTGTTTTAAGCGGTTAAGTTTAGCGGTAATGTTCTTTGGTAGGCTATTGGTATATTTGTACATTAAGGAAATGCTATTTTGAGCACAAAACTCGTTGATAAGCTGCCATTGAAATTGTACAAGAGCAATAATGTCCTGTTAAGCTTAAGAAAGGCAGGGATCAACATATAGGTTCATCCCAGACAACTGGATTTTGAATTCGGAGATCATTACACGACCTGCAAGTTGGCTTGAGATCAGTGGCGTCGCCAGGTTTTTTGTGATTGGGGGGCACCATAGATGATGTCGTAATAATACCTCAGTTCCCCCAAGTCTGCGTAAATTACACCTTTATTTTTCATGTGTTCTTGCATTTGCATGCAGCAGTTTTGATCTTTCGTTTGTCACGGCATGAAGATGTCGTCCTGGGGAAGGGGTTCCCCCTCCCCTTTAAGATTTCTTTTTAATTAATTTAAGGTCTTTTAGATGCAAAATGGCGCTATCTTTGAGATGTTTTTGGAACTGATCATATATGGCCGGAAAATGTCCATAATTTAGTGAATGCTAATTTTTGGTAAGGTAAAAGAGGAGAATATGTTGTCTATTAAGAGATAGATACGTTGTCAACAAATCTCCTGAAGCTCCCTCCCTTTTGTCTATTTTACTGCCTTCTATTTCGGGAAAGTTTTTACACAAAAATATGTGCGTGGAGTCCACAGAAACATTCTTGAGCTATTACGAAATATGTCCTTTCCTTCATGGTGCATTATGAAAGGGCATCTAAGGCTAGCAGATACCTGAATAGGGCCTCCTGGAAGCTCTGCATTAATCATATTAATTGGTGAGGGGAATGACATAATGCGTATACTACCTGACATCCAAATGATAATATAGAGTACGACGCCGAACACTACAACTATCGTATTTTTACTACTTTTGAACTAAAATCCGGATGAACAGCTGCCAGCAATGGAAAATGAGAGGGAGGGAGAGTATAGGTGCAGGGAGGTGATATTAGACCTCCTTGATACATGAAGCAAAAGGAGTGAAGGACTAATAAGAGCGTTACAGAGTGCTGTTTTCGTCATAAGTGTATTAGCAATCACCATCTATACCGAATATGGCTCAGCGGGAACTGGCGAAGCTCTGGTAAAAATTTTTGAAAAATGTATAACGGCAGATCCTTGCTTTCAACCTTCTACATCATGCTACATATTAGATTAAAAGATCCCACATTGATCAGGTGCGAGGTCCCCACAGATGTTTGGAGATGTATCTCTGTTATTCGGAAGTGCCGTGATCAGAACAGTTTCGTGTATTATTACCTTAATAATGGTCAATGCATGGAGTGTAAACAGTGACGAATAATATTTCCATTACCTGATTACAAAGCCTGCATTCAGACTCTACATCGAGACACTTTCAATTGCCCAACAAACCTACATGCCACTGCCATAAGCCAGTCTCTTACCTATTAATTCGTAAACTTTCAACTTTTAGCTGATGTGCTTCTCCGAAAGTTGCTATCGGAAGATATTGATAATATGAGTGACACTGACGTAAGGTTGGAAGCGCGCGGAGAGCGCGAAAATTTTGACAGCTTGCTAACGATTTGCTAAAATTCTGATAGTTTGAGAAACATTTGTGATAGAAAGTGGAGCGAGATTAAAAAAATTTCTTACGAAAATGAAGAATAAAATATACTTTCCATCATACAGGTATCTGTAGACTGAAACATTGGGGGATGACTACATGGGCCATCCCCTAGTCAAATGTTGGGGGGATATATCCCCCATCCCCCGGGATTTACGCCCATGGCTATACATAAAGCAATAGGTGGGTTTTCACCACAAAAAATTCACCTTTATTCGTTGTGAAAGGGGTGAAAATGTTCACAGTGAAAGCAGCAAAACCATCTTTGAGCATTTTCAACAAGGTGAATGATATGATAATATTACATTTTGCAGAGGATTTGAACCCTGCTCAGTCATTTTCACCATGGTTGAAATGTTCATAGTGATTTCAGTTAGGGGTTGTTAAGACGCTTCGTCTCCATTACACAGGCCGGAATTTTATTATTTATGTATTTTCATAAGCAATCTCCCTTTGTAATTCAGTTTGGCAGAATTGAAAAGTAAATAGATGATATTGCATTATCAGTAAGCAATAGTTTTACTTCTTAAAAATGAAGAAAAGAGTTACACTGATATGATCTAAGAAACTACTTGGATGAGAATAAATAACTAGCCAATAGCAACTATTGTAATCAGTGTGAAACAATAAGAATTTGAAGTATATTGACATTGTGTGTTTCCACAAAGTAAAATATAAGAAGAGTACACGACAAAATATCCAAACACATCTTCTTTCTAACTTCATTGTTCTCTAACATTTCCATCTTACATTGGAAATGTTGTAATTTAGGAAGAAAATCCTGATTAAATAAAACTATTCACATGACATGTTTTTCTAGTGTTATTCCCTGCATACGACATAAATCAGAGATACGTCATTACAAAGGTGGGTTAACTTAGAACAAAGCAAACTTCACCACATAGCAAATCTGAAGTTTTGAGTGTATTTCTACAATCCACTCAAAAGCGAACACAACATACAAGCAAAACATTACATTGGACATGAATAACATTTTATTAACTATTGTTACAAATACTTGCGAGCCAGATCAAAGTTAAGTTAAACATGCAGTAAAGATAGATTAGAGTGAAAGAAGGCCGTTGGAGCCGGCTCGGACGCCACAGTCCTCAGTTGTAAGTATTAGTATGAATTATTTCTTCTAAGAAAAGTTACATTAGCTCGATTAAAGACGGTCCAAAACTACCTTAGAAAATGCCAAAACGCTTGAGTTAAAGGGTCTTCCCCCTCCCACATCTCACACGGCCCTTTGGCTACTATCTAAGCTATGTCATTTTAGGTGACACAATATATGTGGAATAAGAAATGAAGAAGGAAATTTTAAGTCTAGTTGGAAAGTCAATGAAACTTTATGCGTATTATATATAAATGTCATTTTGAACAAGTGGTTAAGTCCACATTTGGAGGAAAATATTTGACGGAAAATACAAGTACCTCATAATTACATCCTTCTCACGAACACTCTCCTTTGGCATTAACATATCTGCCCACGCAATCAGACTGAAACGTGATCGTATTGTAAACTTTGACCAGGCTTTGCTTTTGTGTTAGATACAAGAAAGACTGGAAGCATTACTTCCTGCCTTACTTCCTGCACGTAGTCTTTCTGTTTTATTACATTTCTGAAATATCCTGAAGTTAATGGAATATATATTACACAGCATGACCCTTCGGAAGGAACTAAATCATTACCTTGCTCGACGCTACCATGGGTCACGGAAAGAAATTCCCCCCTTTTCTCCCCGATATTAACCGGATGTTGTTGAATAAAAGTGAAGTCTGTCTAAAAATAACAAGCGCAACAATGTTGCCGAAGCTCAACTTTTCCTGTTGACCTAAAAGTCTGTAGTCAATATTTTGGTTGGGTCTGTGACTCATGATGTTCATACGTACGTTAGGTAACAAAGAGATAAATAGCAACTGAATGCAATGAAATATGTATTGAACTCCCGAAGTCTCTGAAAGACTAAATCTGGCCACACAAAGTTAACTTTATATACTGCACAGATGTTAGTATTCTCAGGCTCGGATCCAAGGGGTGGGGGGGGGGGCTTCCTCGGGCTCAGTCCCCCCCCTTTTTCGCCACATCAATAATAACAAATTCGCGAAAATTAGCATAATGTTAATCTAAGGGAATATTCAAGGGGGCTTTCACCCCCCCCTTTCGAAATGTCTGGATCCGCGCCTATTATACAAATAATGAATGTTTATGAGTGCAGCCGCTGTGTAGACCTCATTTGTTTTCCATAATTAGACCCAGATAGTAACTTCGGATGAAGAAATTTTACAAAGAGTTACAGGTCTTAAAAGCGATATTTTGCCCCAAAGACATTCCTTGAACTTATCCAGGGACAAAAGTTCAAATACGTGTTGCCACTATGATTTGGAAAAACCAAAACTGCTCAATTACTCAATATAAAGGGATAATTTCTAAATTAAATTCTTTACGCGCCTATTTCTGAGTACTCTTTAGTCCCGTTTTCCCCCACAAAATAATTTTTACTGCATAACATTTTTATGATTGGGATCTACCAGGTATAAATCGTCGATCGCTTTTAGGACCGGTGAATGTGTCGCAACAGGCCGGAGGGTAACTACAGTTCATAGAGAGCGTTGGGAAAATATGCACACTTATACTAAACCTAAGGCTATTGAAATATCATCCCCCATGGCTTCCCCTTAACAACTTGGTGAGGCTTTCGGCAACGGAGAACAAGACTGGGCGGTTCCTGCAGTGTCGACGCCCATGTGACTGCACCAGGCTCGTAGTCTGACAAGGTACTGAATGGGGGCGAAATGGCTTCCAGGGGCTAACAAATTTTTAAGCCAATGGCAACTTGAAAACTTGCTAGGGTGCGAACAAATTTCAAAGAGGGATTCGCCCCCTTGGCCCTCTTGACTGGAAGCCTGAGCTGCACAATTCCTGCAGGCACCGAGCTGCCGAGACTGACATGGCACACGTCTTCAAAAAGCGCGTTTTCCTTTTCAGACCGAAAAGTGTTTTTGGAATGTTTAGCACAACCGTCAAGCTTAAACCATATGAAGCATTGTATTTTCAATCAACGTGCTATGTTCTTTGTTTAAAAGAAAGGGGTGGGTTCCTCTTTCCTCTTACGACATTTCCTAGACAACATTCACCTTAACTTGAAGTAGTGTACCCAGCGCAGGCATCCCAATTCACGTGACGAGTCGCTTCTTTCCTTCATGTGACAATATAAACTAATTTGCTATTAAGGAAGGATAAGTCATTTGTTTACCTTTCATACTAAATAGTTTTTTGTCCAGAAATGTTAAGAAAAACGTTTGTAAAGGAGATACAAGAAGATTTGAAAGATTAAGGTAATGTTTACAAATAACTTGAAACTTGAGGCGACTGGATATATTCTCCTTAAACTTTAAGCCAAACTCCTAAAACCATTCAGACATCAGGCTAAGTGGAATACTTGTTTCTGCCTCAACACAAAAATGTGTATTCCTATCTTATACCACTGTTTCGCACAAGGCCACATATTCGCAAGAGCTTGCACAACTTTCAAACGTCCGGTATTTCTTTTCGAGTAGGCCTCACCATCCAACCAATTTAGCTAGTCTATTATTCAAACGCCTGAATGAGATCAGCGCCACATGTTCACGTAACGCCTCCATAGTAGGCTGTACGGTATATTCCTTATTCACGTCACATCCCTGGTTTGGAAAGCAAAGAGCTGAGCAAACATAGTCTGACGTAGTGGGGTAGCCCACGTACGGTATTCAAAAATCGGTACACTGCACTTTGCGTAAACACTTCCACACGATTAAGCACGAGACGTCCTGTACATTTATATATGTTCAGTATACTTTTGTACCTCGTTCGTTGTACAGTCTCTCAAATGATAACAACTGGGATTCTCGATGTAGGCCTATTCCCGAACATGAGGACTTCGCCAGAATTTGTTTCAAAAAGTGCTGTTTTCATGATTGCAGAAACAAAAAAAAAAATTTAACTTTTGTTCAGCACAAATTGAACTATCTATATGAAACATATTATCAAGATTGCTGCAAAACTGAAGGACAAGTAGGGAATTTTACGTTTTGAAACAAAGCCCCCTCCCGTGGTGAAATAGCGGTCAAATTAATCGAAAAGAGTGGCAGCATACAGATATCACTTTTGCTAACGTCTCTACTAAATTTCAGGCAAATCTAACGAAAAACAGCGAAATGTCAGGCACTTTAACGCAAATGTTATGGTGACAGACGTTTGCCGTGCACGACAGCAATAGCTCAGCTGAAAGCTTTCAGCTGAGCTAAAAAGAGTATGGCTACATACTTTACAACCAACGTACTGGGATACGTATGCGTTCCTCTCACTGCTGTAAGGACACAATTCCTACTATGTAACAGGGAGGTGTCTTTAATATCACCTCGCTGTCTGTACTATGCTGAGGTAGGAAGCTTGTGTGCTAACGTTACAGAAGTATGCCTTAGTGAATACGTGTAAGGGCGTTAATTCGTGGACATCGTTTCTAGGCGTAAAGCTCCTGTCACAGCATATCGATAATGGCATCCGTTTATACAATAAAATATATTCTGGTAAAACTCCTAAATCCTGTAAGCAGGCTACGTTACTTCTTATATAGGTCAGGGCGGATTTAGGGGGGGGGGGGGCCAGGGGGCCCGGCCCCCCCCCTTCCAAAAATTTTTGAAGTTTTTTTCAACGTCATAAAGGCTTTGAAAAGCTGCTAACGCGTTCTACAGTAGATTCCAATTTTCCTTGCAGTAGTTGTATCCGTCCATTCTACCAGAGTTGCGTCTCCTTTTTTGTGTCTATTTTGTAAGGAGCATGGAAATACGGGACAAATAGGCGTCCCGGGGAGGTTCAATACGGGACGCGGGACAAATGAACCAAATACGGGACAATCCCGTATTTTACGGGACGTCTGGTCACCCTGGCTAAGAGATAGCCAGCTTTGCTGCCAAAGCTTCCTTCAGCAAACCACAATAGCCTAGTTTAAAAAAATCTGAACCAGAATAACAAAAGAGAAGGAAGGGGGTAACCATTGGGTGGGTAACTTGAAGCCATGACTAATTTACAGTCATAGGCTGAAGCCATGATGCAGCCTATAAATTAGGGCTTAAATGTTACACACAATTGGCTGTGGTCTAGCCCATAGTAACTTGGGGGGAGGGGGATACTTCAGAGCATGTGCAAATATACTGCAAACCTGGAATTTGGCCCATGTGTAGGCCTCATGAAAGCCTGCTTTACAATGTTTCCTAGTTTTATGCTAAGGTAAGCAAGACTGTAAATTGTTATTAATATTTTTACATAGAATGAACTTAACCAACTAATTCACTGCAACTGTTACACCTCAGTGCCACGCTATGTGCCTTCAAGTACTGTAAAAGTTTGTCTGTATTTCGTGTGTTAACAATGGAATATTGCAATAGCTCAAATAAATGCTTTTATACCTTTTATACTATTTTGCCAGACTAGGCACACTTTAGCCTAGCAGCTATTAGCATATCCTTTCACCCTAGCAATGCTAACTTGATATGTTAAGACAAGCCAAGGCAGAATAAGCAGTAAGCCAAGGCCATTTGCACCTTGGGTTTTAAACAATGTATTAACCATTTTGGAACAAACATAGGTGGTATCTACATTGCACACAATGTGTGAGTTATTGTTTTTTGTTTTAAATTTGAGGTAGTTGATGAAGGCCAGTCACTTGCAGTGCCCCCCCCCCCCCCATCCCTTTACACTGAAGCCTATACTTTTTGTTATTTAAATACTATGTAAATGTTTTAGCACAAATTTTATCTCCCAGGTAGCAAATGTAGCACCAAATTGCATGTAAGGACACCTTATTGTTCAAACTTTCAAAAGGGGAGCTAGGGGATACCCTAATAGAGTTCTTCCCCTGCCAGTGATCAAAGAACATTTACATTGCCCCCAGGAGAGAGTCCTGTCCTCACCACTGGTCACTTTGTCTGTGAAAGAAATTCTTCTGAGGCCAGGAAAATGGCAGAATGGCATTACTCTGAACTTGGTTTAGCATTTTGTGTTTGAAGCCAAGTGAACTCCATACAAATGACTCACATTTAAAAATGATGTGTAGTATTTTAGCAGTTTTCAGCAATTTCAGTAATGAATTTTGATTTTATTTCAGGGTCTTAAAAGTTTGTCAACTTGATGTGGCTTTCAGCTTTTACAGTGTGAAAAACAACCTTATCATTTCCAGAGAGAATGGGGGCTTGGTCACTCATTGGAGATCATTAGAACATTTGAAGCAAAGAGAGGGGGCAACACTTTGATGCCTTTCTTGAAGTCCACAAGTGAGGAGCAAGCCTAGAAATAAATCTCTTAAACAGTGTAAGTTGAGAGTACAGACAAGTGATAAAATATTTTTTTCCATACAGGCAGCTTGTGAGCCTGTGTAATTCCATGTTAAATTCTTATGTACCTGGTTAATTTTATCATGTTGTTGTGCAAGGTTCCTATTTTTTCTGCCTGGAACACTTAAAGAGTTATATTAATGCCTGTGAAGTAAAATGTCATATTGTAATGATGAAAATAACAGGGTTTGTGGCAGGTCCCCATAAAATCCACAGCCGCCTTACAGGACTGCATGAGATTGACCAGGAATGTAGTGTGCTTGACCTTGGATTATATTTCAGGTCCTAAATATTGGTGCATTATATAGAGCTATGAAAGCAAAATACTGTATTTGTTATTTATTGGTGTTGTAATTAATAGGCCCTGTAAGATCTCCTTGCCCACTACATTGCTAATGTGAATCTGAAGTGTAATAATAATCATATTGGGAAGAGTTGTTAGAGTAATATTCTTTCAAACAAGTTCAACATCCATCCTCACACCACATTTCATTGTTGCTAAGTAGTCTCATATTAAGCCACCAAAGTCAAGACAAGTGATTCAGCTATAGTTTGTAATGATATTTTTTGTAGTAAGTACATGGGCATATGAGCCCAAGTTTATTTGGGAGGAGGGGGGGGGGGCTGTAGCGACTTCCCTGAAAAATACAAACCAAAATTTCCGTGCGCTCCACGCGCATTCAGCATGTTAATGTACGTATATCATAGAGGCATGCACCACTTATCACACCACATGCCAATGACATACAATCATTTGCCGTGTTATACCCTTCCATACTGGTTATAATATTTTTGGAAGTTGTTTGCAACAATAGTGGAAATAATCAGTGGCATAGCCAGGATTTTTCTCATGGGGTGGGGCATGCATTACGTTGTGTGACCGCCAGTCTGGGGGAGGTGTCTAAGGTGAGGGTGAAAATTTTTTGAAAAATTAGGCGTCCTTACATGCAATCTAGTGCCACATATGCTACCTTTCAAGTAAAATTTGTGTCAAAAAATTTACGTATTTTAGGTACAAAAAAAAATCTGTATCAGTGAGGGGTCAGGCATGGTCCATGGGCCTCCTAAATACACCACTGATAATATATAAGTTTAGCGATTAAAAAACACACTGGTGAATTAATACTGAACATGTGCTGATGCAATTCAAATCAGAACTTTATTTTAATTACTAAGGAATTTTTTTTTTAAATATTTATTACCTTTAGCTACATAATTGCATTATTTTTCTTTCAGTAGGTGCCCGAAAAATTTTCAGCAAATTGCCCGAACTTTCACAGAAATATTTGGTTGGGGGAGCTGCCCCCCCCCCCTCCTACGCTTATGAGTACATAAATTTCAGGCTGTTTTTTCAGAAGTTGAAACACATATCACCTAAGAATATGATGCTTTTTCTGCACAAAACTCTGTAAACATAGAGTGTATAAGTCACAATCACTCAGTACCAACCATTACACACTAATAACAGCTTAAATCAAACTTCAGAACATTTGGAAAATAATGAAACCAAGTGCCAGGTATTCTGAACACATCCACTTTTCATTTCATTTTTTTCATTTTTCATAACATTACATTATATTTATGAACAGGAGGATCACATAATTAAAGTGGAGATGTAGTGGTATACACTATACAGCTAGGTACATTGTACCTAGATGTCCTTGTCAGGCTGCTCATCAGTTACAATTCACAGTGTGCGCTTTGTTCATCCTTACCATGTAAACAGTCCGGGAGATTGTCCAGTTGGGGGTAATAAAAAAGTCCTTAATGGAAAAAACTTATGCAGTAGCAGCAGCGCATTGTATAGGCTTGCTATCTTAACAGAGACAAGGTTTAGTAGGAACGAAGACCACTCAAGAACTTTCGCTTTCTCAAAAACGGCGTGGTGAACCATATCAAGAACGACACAGCTTTTCGGTATCTAAGAATACACCTACAGAATAAAAAAATAATTCCATTACATTAGACCGACAATTTTGCAAGAGGGTTCCAAAACCGATGCACCATTGACGATGCACAAAAAGGGTGTGGAATCATGGGTAAAATAGGCAATATGGTGGTGCCCATGAGCAATTTTTCTCCCGATTGGGGGAAAACTACTGTGGATTCTCCGGGACCAATGAAAGGTCGAGGCAGCAGGCCTCTCAGGATACCAACACCCTGCGTCTCCTCTGACTAGGGCTTCTGCAGCTTCCCAGGAAGGATTTGTAATACTTCTAGTTAACATATTCCAACATGCTTGAAAACAGTAAGGAGACCCTTATTAACTAAGGCACTTTAAGGTAACACTTTGACAGTAAATTGTAAGTAGTGAACTTAAGGTTGATGGACCCCCTGATTAAGACTGCAGTTTAATTAATGTTCTTTTGTATTTTTGTGCACACTTTTTGTTTCAGCCTTTTGAAGATTCTCACCAGCAAACCAGCAAGATCAGACAAGGAAACTTGTTAAGAACAAGCCTGAGATCTGCAATTCAGAAAGTGATATAAAGTGGAAATTATGCAGAATACCAACATTTAGCTACCAAGGAAGAATCAAAGTTTCAGCAATAAACCTAAAATGAATACACAGTATATAACATTAACTGTTTGCTGATGCACATTAAATTAAATAGTTTTTGTTGAGGACGAGGTGTTAGATCTTTGCAAACATCAGCAGGACCTGTACTACCATTGCTCATTCCACTGCTGCACATGGTGAAATTTACAGTTTATGCAAGCAAATGTACTTCTGTGGAGGAAGACTGTGACTTTGAAGAAGTTTTTAGCATAAAATGTGGTATTGAGTAGAAGCAGATATGTAAGGATTACAGACCAATCATCATTTTTATGTGGAGACTGAACTAAAGCGACTGTAGATAGTGTCAAGTTGAGTCTTTCTGTTTTGATGTAGGTAAAATTTAGGAGAAAATTTCAAATTAAGCACAGAGGGCTCACGGCTCTACACTTTCCAACTCACTTGCAAAGTCGGGCAAGAAACAATTAAAATTCACTTGCCCTGGCATTTTTTCACTTGCCCTCTTGGTTAGGCAGACAAAATGTTGATTTCCCACATGGTTGTGTGCAGTCACACAGGTGACGAAAATTCCTGAAATTACTCTCCCAAAAACATTGCATTGGATAAGATGCTTCTTCCATCTTTAGAGATTTAAGTTATAACACATTTACAGTAATGAACAGAGTTTTCATTCATGAGTTCTTAACCTAAGACTCTGGGGACCCTCAGCCTTTTGTTATTTTTCTCAAGAGTGTGATTTTTTTCAATAATTGTCCTTCATACTGTGGGAAAGTATTTATTCTTTCCACTTCATATTTTGAGATTGGAGTTATCACTTGACCATATGGCAGGTTGGAACAAGAGATACCTGTAGCTTGCCCTTGAAAAAAATTTACTTGCCCCAGGAAATCAGGCAAGTGTTATTGTAAAGCCCTGGTTCATGTTTTAATTTCTTGAGAAAGATAAGATTTGTAAAATCTTCTGATTATGTGATGTTAAATAGGTGGAAATTAGATGAAAGAAGCATAAAAACTCACCTCAAAAATTCAAAATCCACCAAATATTGACCATTTTCAGGGTAAATTCTATTTCATGCTTGTACTATGAATAAACATGAGCTAAACAGCTAAATGTGCAAATTTGTGACATCGAAAGATGGACGTACCAAATATGGATAATGTGACTTCGCCTTTGCTTTTACTTGAGAAGTCACAAACTTTGAGCAGGTATACAGTAACTTGGAAGGATAAAAGATATTGAAATAATTCCAGTGAATCACTTGTTGGGTTCTCTCCATAACCCGCCTCGTGAAAACAGCTCCGTTCTGTGGAATGATGTCACCATAACTTTAAGTATATACAAGACCTTCACAGTGATTTTAAATTACCCATTTGATTCACTATATTTTGTAAAAATTAATTTGTGTAGTTGTTAATAAGAATACAAGTTTCAGAACACTAATCATACTTTTAAACAAAGTGCTGTGGTTTACTAAAATAACACTGAAATGAAGTTCATTAAGGCTGGATCGCCCATTTTGCTTTGAAATAAGTGAATATAATCACATATCTCAATTCAAAATTCAAGATCAGAAGTTCAAAAAAGTTCTATTTTTCAAAAATGGAAATGAAGATGTTTGTAATTATAATTTTGTCCTCATTAACAAAGACAGGTGCTGTCATGTTGTACTGTGAATGATTAAGGTTTAATTAGGAACTAATGCATGCAAACCAAATTTGTTGATGTTTATTTGAGAACCATCAAACTGTTACATGTCGCTAAGAAATACAGAACTTTGATAATGGTGAAAATCATTTAAGCATTCCTTCAGATGGAGGGTGAGATTATTGAACATTGCCATGATGTACAGTTCATGACAATCCAACTTTGTGAGAGTATTCATTGCCATCCTCAACAGTCGATAACAAACCAGTTTTGTTGTAAAATGTTAAGTTAATGAAATGGGCTTAATGAGGTCCACGCTAATAACACTTTTACTCAGTAATGCCCGTGGGAGAAGGGTAGGTTGTTAGGAAAGTTTTGAGAGGATGATATGGAAAGAAAGTTTTTAAATTTTTGCTCTTTTCCATAAGGAATATGGAATATATTACCTTCAAATATATTATCATCTGTCACGCTGTTAGCGTGTTTGGAAACATGTATATGGTCGATGAAATACAGATACCTTGAGCTTTGAGTTGTTTTTGCAATGACATACAAATATTTGTTTATCTTCATGTTTATATGTTTTGGCACATTAATTGAGATACAATAAAAGGTAAAATGCAGTCACCCAAACTGACTTAAACTATGGTAACCTAATTTTGACTGATTTTCTTACATCATGCAGCAAAATTTTTATCGCCGAACTGGTAACTTGAAAGTCATGATGCAAAATAACCTTAGTTTACCTTCGATGTGGAATTTACATTCTGAAACACTATCAAAGACACTTGTAAGAGAAAATCAAGGAGATAAGTAACATTGATTTGAAGTGTCAAGTAAGTTTGACACGACTGCTTTTTCCCTTTAAGATATAGGTATAATGCACCCTCGGGTGCCATTAGCTCGCTAATTGTATTGCTACCGGTAAAGTCTGTAGGGTCTTAAAACTGAACACGTTTTACGTAAGTTTGCAGAGCATTTGACACTTTAAACATTAATGAAAGTTTACATAACTTTTGCTGTGTTTTCAAAGAATAAAGCCATTGATGAGCATGTACGGGCAGTATGAGTATGGTTGACAGTGACCAAGAAGCTGAAGCTACTCACAAGAAAGATTGAAAAATAAGAACTCATAGATGCAATACCCTAATAGCTACCAATCAGCTCTCGGTGAAAAAAGCAACTGTCCGAAGTGTCACCATGGGTTAAAAGAATTGCCCCCCACCCCCAATAAGAAAGAAGTTACTAAAATTGGAGACTGGGGTTCGGAAAACGTTTCATTTCCTGTACTTGAGATTT
Source organism: Holothuria leucospilota (assembly GCA_029531755.1). Lineage (NCBI taxonomy): Eukaryota > Metazoa > Echinodermata > Holothuroidea > Aspidochirotida > Holothuriidae > Holothuria > Holothuria leucospilota. Next base: position 12,134,475 of record CM055962.1, on the reverse strand, counting down.
ACAGTATGTTTTATGGTTTATTTAAGCGTATCTCAGCCGATACTGTAGCCTTTTATCGCTAGAAAATAATATATTCCTGCTTTTATTAATTTCTCCTAGGGATCCCGACATGCAAACTATTTAAATTTTCTACCCGAGTTCAAGACAGAATTTAAGCTAGGCCTACCTTGTACTCAAACTGCGATTGAATAACAACCAAGTGAAATCGATTTTAGACAAAACCGGAATCTACGTAACTACTCTCAGTTAGCAATGGGTCATGAGATTTTTGGGACAAAGATATGAAAGCCCCGTGATTTGCCCCCAAAAGCATATTTTTGCCAGCAAACGTCACATAATCTGTTCAAGTGAAGGTGGTGTGTTCCAACCCTGTCTCGTATACATGGTGTTACCCCGAGTAAAGTTCTTGTAAAATAGTGATGGACGGCAAGGAGGTGAAGAAACTCGAAAATTAGACTTAAGTTAGATTTGGATCACTACTTAAAGTTACGCTTGATCCGTATCAAACTTACGCTTGATATCAACCGTAAGTTTCTTTGTGGAACGGGGATAAGTTTGATTTCAAACTTACGCTTGATAAGGTGACTTACGCATGATAAATCAAACTTAAGATTGAGCGTAACTCTTTGTGGAACGGGCCCCAGCTCAGTTTCTGTGAAAAAAACATACGCGGTATGGTCGCACGCGCTGTACAGAGCAGCTATACACTTGTATGATATGAACAGTCCGTAACAAGCGCTTATTATAGGCTGTTCAGTGACAGTGTTATTGCGAATGCTAAGCACGCGCTACTCAAGTATTACGAAAGCACAGGTGTTAGTTGAGATGATGTACCTACTAACGCGCGTTACCATGCCTATGATTCGGTGTGTGGAAACGATAGATGAGCTGCCTCGTACATACACAGAAGTGCTACTGACCGTGCCGCCAATGACGTCAGGTCTTGAGACGAGCTCACTACGTTTTTTACGAAAGTGAAAGGTTGTTTTAAACAAATCGTGGTTGTAAATGTAACGGCTGTTTTAATATGCACAAGGTTCATCACGGTGGGAAGTTCTAGATCATTATGAATATTCATTACTCAGCTGCTTCGAGATCACATCATGTCGACGACTGTGCAGCACGATGCAGCCAGTGTACATCTACTGCATACGCACTCGCGTACCGTATTTTCATTGTGCACTAATCAAAGACGAATGCTAGGCTACGATGTGCTTAATGCACGAAGCCGGAATGTAGCTATAGGGCCGTAACACACAAGCAGACAAGTAGCATGACATTGGCAGCCGGGCTGCGGCTGTGCTTGTTCGATCAGGGAGTTGCTAGATAGCAACTCCCTGTTCGAATAGCCTGCCTGTATTTGCCTCGCTGTGCCAGGCAACGTTATCTTGCTTAGGATTTCAGGTGAGAGTTTCTTCCTTTTCCATGTTAGTTGTGCAGCAATTTTGTTAGCGTGGGTAATTATTTCTAACTACAATTCACTTCTAAGCCTACACTAACCTGAGTATAGTCCTAGGCTGTTTGTGTAGTCTATCCGTTCGAATATACAAGCAAATGCTCTGCACTGTTTACGTGCGTACATTTCACTACAGTTGAGCATGTAGGCAAGGCACCTATAGTTGTTTATTCATGAATGATCATAAACAAACAGACTTTCATTGGTTCATACTCCTGACTGATAAGCTCATTACGAGGAGATAACTCGAATTTCAGTTGGCAAGCCGAATTCAACATCTGCATTTCGGACAAAGATTACTCCCGAAAGAAGCTAAGACTGTTCCTCTAGGTATGTTAGAGCCTCCTAAACTGTTACCAACTTCATATATCTGGCTTTCGTGCTATGACGATTTCTGGTGGTTTTAAGTATTTCTTTATACAAAGACGTACTGGGACTTTAAGGTGACTTACGTGCAAGATGGTGCTGTTGTTGGCAAATTTTCGAACTGATCATATGTTGAAAGATTCTCATAATTCAGTGATTTTTTATTTTTGTTGGGTATAGGGAAGGCTGTGATGTCTAAGTGGAGGGGTAACAACCACACTTGAGAAACTTTTGTTAGGTAACTAAGATTCAAAATGGTGCTATTTGTGGCAAACGTTTGAACTACTGTAATTTTATCCTTAGAAATTCTCATTAGGTAGTGATATTTTGACCGTGGTATAGCACCCGTTCTACAAAAAAGCTTAACGACAAATATATAATTCCAGTCTTTCACATAAAGCTATAAATGTGACTTTATAGGCTACTCGTGATATAACTAAGATTTCTCTAGGATCATCCCTTGATGTTGGGTCCCTGCATAGGTTGGCGATGTACCTCTCTTTTCGAAAGCGCCTATTGCTCCGAATATTACTACCCTATGGTCATGAGATGCAGAGAGCAAACCATGTGCTCGAAATGCGCCGATATTTCGAATCGGAAATCTTTTCCATGGCAAAAGTCTCATGCAAAAGATTCACCGGGAGACTCTTAATTCCCTAACAAATTTTTTCTGCCAATAATTGCCTGGTAATTCGCAAAAGATTTCAGTCTCCACCAACTTTTGAAGAAAACCCCTTTTTGTTGTCTCTGTGGAACGTGACATTTTTCGCTGCCTAGTTCTTTCCCAGGACTGAGAAATTCCAGACAAGTAACAAGTAATTGGTGACTGGTATAAACAAGGGATGAATCAAATTAGAACCTGACAGATTGAACCCGCCATGAATTACACGTTCCTTATCTGACATTTCCTGCTGGATGTAATTCACTAAATTTATTTATTTACTGGAAGTAAATTAACTTACAGCCTTATATATGTAGCACCAAATTGCATGCAGGTAAGGGTCCTCAAAAACAAACATCCATACTGAGGGGGTCCTCTTCAGTCCTCCTATACTCCAGGGCAGTGGTCTGAAACGTTCACCCAGCTCCCCTCCCAGCTAAGATCAGCTTCTGATACCTTTGTTGATACAATACATCGCATTAACGGCGGCTCGCCATAGGGGTACGGGGGGCAAGTGTCTCCAACCCCGAAAAAAGTTTGCAAAGAGTGGTTTTCAATCTTCCAAAAAGATAAAAAACATCTATTTCGAGATGGTTTAAATAAAAACTATTTCTAAAGTTGGACGAAATTAATGTCATATTATATTTATGAAGTGTGTACTATTTCAAAATTTCTCCGTAATTGTCAAGTATGTATTTCGTGATAATTTCAGCCTAGATTCAGCCTAGATTTACGGGGTCATTCGACCACTGGTCATCCGACCACTGGTCATCTGAATTAATATTATTCAAGTCTTATGATTTCAATTTATTTTCAGCGCTGGCGCAGCTCCTTCAATGGGGGATTCTAGTTTGTGATACAGAAAAATGATGAAACATCACACTGTCTTATATATAGGGGAGCCATCATCAGTTGACACTTAGAGTACTTAGAAATTTCTTTTCCTAAAAATGTTTCCTAAAACCATTGCCGGGAACGTAAGTTGTAAGTTGTTCCATGATATTTGCATTTTTTTGTATTTTCATGTGTCAAAAATGTTAACTTCCCAAAAAGGGTGAATAAGGAAACGTTATCTGGTAAAATCACTAAAGCCTTCACCACCGGTGATCGCGAAAGTCGCTTATTAGTCTTCTAAAGTCATACGTGAACGGCGTGTGCACTCTAAAAATTATTGCCCAACCTGGGCAAAAATTTACCCAACCGTTGGTTCCGTATGCCACCTAACCGGAATTAGGTAAAATATTGCCCAACTTAGTTGGTTAAGGGTTTTACTCATTAGTTGGGCAATTTTTTTTGCCGAACCATTTGCCCAACTAATTAACCAAACATTTTGTCCAACCAATTTGGCAAAAAATTTTGCCCAACTTTTAGGTAAAATATTTAACCAACCAAGTTGGGTAATTTATTACCCAATTTCGGTTAGGAGGCATACGGAACCAAAGGTTGGGTGAAACAAGTCACACAACAGGGTTACAACATCTCAGAGAAGTTACGTTATACAAGTTTTAAAAGCTACCGGCATTGCTAATGCTAGCCACTTTTTTTCCAAAAGTCCCCTGACTCTCTGGCGAAGAGCCAGGGGCGAAAACCAAACAATACTCCCGAAGGAGTTCTGCTCCCTGAAGGAGTAACAACGTCTCCAAGAGACAAACTTTGACTTAACTGACACTACCCGACAGTGGTCCCGTTCTAGACTGGCTAGCCACTTTTTTTCCAAAAGTCCCCTGACTCTCTGGCGAAGAGACAGGGGCGAAAACCAAACAATACTCCCGAAGGAGTTCTGCTCCCCGAAGGAGTAACAACGTCCCCAAGAGACAAACTTTGACTTAACTGACACCACCTGACAGTGGTCCCGTTCTAGACTGGCTGAATAGAACAGGTCCCACCCTAGCCACTTTTAAAAGTAGCAGAATTTTAATTAGGAATTCATATGTAAATGAATGTTATGGTCTGGCTATTATATATATTCAGTGAGACTTGTTTGTTATTATTAACGATTAAAAATACAATTTTCTTTACGATATTTCATTTCTCCTTTTTTATGTTGTATTGTACACCTGAGAAACATAATTTTCTGTAAGAATTCACCATTGCCAGCTTCAATTTATATCAATTAGACCTGCAATAAAGGATAAACACAAATTTCCTTTGAAAAATTCGGAATGTTCCATTCAAAGGATAGGTATATAAACATTTCACAGCATTTTAAACATGCACTTTTCTCACATTGTTGTAGCAAAAATTCCCACAGTGTAAGTAAACGTTTTGCAAAATGTTAATTGTGAATGTAAAAATCTAGAAATAGGTGTTATTAAAAGAATTAATTGGCGGCATTTTGAACCAGTGTTGGGTAAAGAAATTCACTTAAACCATTTCACCAATAGTTGGTCAATAGGTTTTTCGGTTCTTTTGCCCAACATTGTACAAGTGTACGTAGGTAACGTACGTACTGTCCGTATACTGCAGTACAGTATAGTACCTTTTCATTAATTGTGTACGTACGTATGGCGCGCAAATCAGTTCACTTTAACCAACCTGGGTAATATTGCAAGAGAGATGGACTTTACCCAACCTGAAGGTTAACCAACCCACTTGGTTGATCTGTTTTACCACTTTGTTGGTTACCAAACTGCCCAGCTTGGGCACTTTGAATTTTAACCAACCCTTTTTAACCAACTTGTTTTAGAGTGTGTGAGGATTAATGTATAACGAGTTGCGAGAATGTTTTATACCAGGAGTGGGGAACTTTGAGAGCATTTGGTCGGCCGCGAGGTACCGTACTTGATGAACGTAATTTCATTAACACTTGAAATTCAATTTATAATAATGTTATCTACGATCAGTGGCGCCGGCACGGGGGGGGGGGGCATGGGGGGGGGCGTGCCCCCCTATGAAAATTTTTTGAAAATTTTAAAATGACCCCAAAAGGCGATTAAGCTATAGATTTCTGTAGGGGGTGGGGTGAGGTGTGCTTCAACCGAGTGATAGATCTACTTAATCATTTTCTATGATAAATGTTTCTCAAACTATCAGAATTTTCGCAAATCCTTCGCCAACTATCAAAAATTTCGCGCGCTCCGCGCGCTTCAATCCTTTCCACTGTGTTGTTATTATCAATATATCTTCTGATAGCAACTCCCGGAGAAGCACAGCAGCAAAAGTTGAAAGCTGTTCACGAATTAACAGGTAAAAGACTGGCTTTTTAATTGGCATGTAGGTTTGTTGGGCAAATGAAAGTGTCTCGATGCAGATTCTGAATGCACGTTTAATCATGGAAATCTCATTTAATGAAAAATTTCGCGCGCTTTGCGCGCATGCTTTACGATTTGCACTCCATCTCATGACAATTATTAATATACGTGGAACTATAAACACAACATCTGTAGGAGCCTTGCACCAATATGCGATTTTTCAATCTAAGTTGTTGTAGCATGGTATGGAAAGTTGAAATTACGTATTTGCCGTTATATATTTTCCAAAAACCTTTACCGAGCGCTCTGCGCGCAGCCATTATCGGTATAGATGGCAGACACGTAGCCAAGGGGGTGAAGGGGGCAGCCGCCCCCTTGAGCATATTTTTGGTATTTTTTAATTTTTTTACAATATTGCTAGTGTCCCCTCTATTTATATGCGGTAAAATAGGCTTGGGAAGTGCCATTTCCAGCGATCTGGGAGGCACTTTGGGCCAAAATTTTCTTGCGCTTTGCGCCAACCCATGGTGGCGCAAAGCGCTGAGAGTCTGTCTATGGGCTGCGCCCCCTTGACTAGTTCCTGGCTACGCCCTTGATAGATGGTGATTTTTAATACACTTACGATAAACAAGCATTCTGAAAAACGCCCTTGTTAGTCCTTCACCCCTTTTGCTTTACCTATCAGGGAGCTCTTATATCACCTTCCTGCACCAATAGTCTCCCTCCCGCCCGTTCCCCATTGCTGGAAGCTGTTCATCTGGATTTTCGTTCAGAATTAGTAAAAATACGATAGTTATAAAGTGCTCTACTCTATGTTATAATTTGGATGTCAAGTAATAAGCATTATGTCATTGCTCCATTTTATGTACTTTATTCAGAGCTTCGGAGGGCCCTGTAAAGGTATCTGCCAGACTTAGATGCCTTTTTATAATGCACAATGAAGGGGAGGAAAAATTTCGTATAGTCCAACAATGTTTCTGTGGACTCCACGCACGTACTTTTGGGTAAAAACTTTGGAGGTTTGTTTACAAGTATTCTTCTCGTAGACAACATGCTCTCCTTTTTCACCTAACCAAAAATTAGAATTCACTAGATTATGGACATTTTCAGCTATATATGATCAGCTTCAAAAATATTCCAAAAGATAGCACCATTTTGCATCTAGGAAACCTTAAATAAGCAAAAATTTCTCAAAGGGGAGGGTAAACACCCCCTCCCCTTAAACCTCTCCCCCAGGACGGCACCTTTATATAGTGACAAAGGAAAGATCCTCACTGCTGTATTCAAAACGCAGGGGGAATAAAAAGGGAATATTTAAGCGTCGACACTCAGTTGGAAAAACATCCAGCCAGTCGGAAAAATTAGAATTCACTAAACTATGGACATTTTCCAGCCATACAGGTATAAAATCAGCTTCAAAAATATCATAAAGATAGCACCATTTTGCATCTAAGCAACTTTAAATAAACAAAAATTTCTCAAAGGGGAGGGGCACACCCCCTCCCCTTAGACCCCTCCCCCAGGACGGTACCTTAGTGCAGTGACACCTGACAAAGGAAGGATCCCCACTGTGTATACGAAAGCAGGGAGCACACCAAGAAAAAACATTTTGCGCAGACTTGGGAGGTTAACTGAAGTGCCATTACGACATCATCTGTTGTGCCCCCCCCCCCCCCCAATCACCAAAGCCTGGCGGCGCCACTGTCTACGATTCATCCGGTATAGGCTAAACCAGCTGCTTGATGCCGCTTCTGGTGTAGTGCTACACCTTACAGGTTGCGCAATGTAGCATGCATTGTCAACCGTGTCTTAACACATAAACCAAACTCATGGAAAACTATGCGAAATTCAGTTTGTTCGCATCGTGTCAGTCCCTGTGGACTCTACGGGTTAGATCTCCTCACCCTACCTTGAGTGTGGGTTTAAAATTAAAGAAGTGAATAACTTTTCGAAGTAATGCGAAGATTAAACATTAACAAAGTGCCTTGAAAACAATTTTCTCGGCGCGTTTCGCGGCTTTTTGAATTGCTTGTCTGCTATTATATATACTTCAGATATCACAAATGGACCTGCTATTAGTGCGAGCTAAGATATTTAAAACAAATTACCTACGATTAAGCAATAGGGGTTTTTGTTCGTATGGAGCCAGTGGCTAAAATGACGTCACACTTCGGTACTCTATATAGCTTAAACGCCTTTTGGGCTCATTTAAAAAAAAAAGTTCGGGAATCTCCAGAAATCGATTATAGGGGGACTGCCCCGTGCCGGTGCCACTGACGTTTGCATGTCAAAAAATGTTAGTAAATACCCCCAAGAAACCCCTACATTTTGCCGATAACGACAGAAAATTGGTTCAAAGCTCCCGAAACGGTTATTCGTTACCCATAGCAGTTCTTTCAAAAAGTCTCAACGGATAAAGTTCATGGGCGAAGGCAAACATTGCCGATAGACCAGGGAGTTGCCACTACAGTGGCAACTCTCTGGATAGACTATGGCTATGTGCTGCTATCAACAAAATCATTTAGGCCAGGTGGCACCTAAGTGATAACTCTACCATTACCGCCCAGACAACGATAAATAAACCCTTTGATTTTCTGTATTTGAAAAGGGCCATAATATACTTAAAAATCCATTGCAAATTGACCACTTTGAAAGATGATGTCTATTTTTTATCTCCGCAAAATGAAAATAAATAATACCAGCCAGATATACAATCTTTGACGTTTGAGTAGTAATTGACCCACAAACATTTTTAGTGTTATCCTTTGTTTATTAATTTAATTTTTACTTCAAGGACATCTGCAATGTTCATATAACCCAGGGGAATTTTTCGAAGTAGCAGTTGCCTTTTTAAAAGCTTTTTATATCATTCACGCAACAACTGGAAACATGCTGGCAATTAAGAAATGATTTATTTATAAGATTTTACAAATGACCAAGCTTTGAAAACATATCTAAGGAAAGTATTAAAGTATCATATATCGAATAATTCCACAGGAGTTTGCATAAGGGAAATTTGAACGTTAAGGAGGCAGTTAGACTGTCCTTTCGGTTGCAGCATCCATACATTTCAGTCTGCACACAGGATTACACCTATATCATTATGACCATTTACGTTTTTATCGGCATAAGAGGAATTTCGTCCCGTAACTACTATAACAGTGTTAGAACTGCGCGTTGCCAAGAGGGGGGAGGGAGCAGCCGCCCCTTGAGCATATTTTTGTATTTTTAATGACTTTTTAATGATATTGCTAGTTATTTAAAGTAAAAAATGTTAAGATGCAACTTACAAGGACTGTGAAGTACCATTTCCATCGGTCTGGGAGGCATTTTCGGCCAAAATTTCTTGTGCGCTTCGCGCCAACCATGTTAGCGCTACGCTTAGATAGTTTGTCTACAGGATTCGCTTCCTCCTTGGACCATTTATGGCCCACTTATACATGTGACATATCTGTTGACAAGGGCTTGTGAAGCAAAACATAGGGGCTACAACATGCTTCCTCCCAAAACTTTTCAAGGAATCCCTCTTTTGTTGTCTCTGTGGAGCTACTACCTGGACAAGTATTAGTTCAGTGATTTGTGTTGGCTTCGAGTTTGTTGTTGATAATCTTTACATTATGACCCTGCAGTCCTACACAATGAGGCGCGCAGTTCCCCTCACAATCTCAACTCACTACTCAAAACTTGACAAACACGGCTATTAATATGAGTGCGTGTGGATCCGAGCGCTCACTAACCAAGAAAATTATGACAAAAACAGTTATAATATTCAAAATTCTTCAGCCGATAGGTCTATAGAGAGAATATTAAATCAGTTTTTTTTTAAAGAATGATATCTATAGCGCGGAGTCCGGAAAGCGCGGGGCCCGTAGCATAAGCTACTTTTGCTACTATGTTAATCCGGCCCTGTTTACACATATACCAAACTCATGGGAAACTATGCGAAATTCAGTTCGTTTGCATCGTATCAGTCCCTGTGGATTCTATGGGTTAGACCCCCTCCCCTCCTTTGAGTGGGTTTAAAATTAAAGAAGTAAATAACTTTTCAAAGTAATGCGAAGATTAAACATCGATGAAGTGCCTTGAAAACAATATTTTTCGGAGCGTTTCGCGGGCTTTTATAGTTGCTTCTCTACTATTATATATACTTCAGACATCACAAAGGGACCTGCCATTAGTGCGAGCTAAGATATTTAAAACAAATGATCACATTGTGATATTTGTAATCTGATTAGATTCGCGCATCATAATGTCATTTACAGAGTGTAACGGTAATGCTGGAGTTAAATCCCCGTAATATGCAGTCACTTCAGAGCTTTCGGGGGTCATCATACCCAGAGGAGCGGACTCTGTTTGCTCAGCTCCTCAGCTTCCCAAACCAAACAGATATGACTTAACAAGGAATATGCCGTACAACCTGCTACGTAGGCAAGGGTCACTAAGAACCCAACTCGTTAGCCGTGTTGATTATCATTCACGCGGGTTTCACTTGACCGTATTAGCCTAGTTATCTGTCTACAACAAAGCTGTTAAAGACATGTAACCTAAAAGTATTGTGCTTCTCATAGGAGGAGAGGTTTTTCTTCCCTTGTCCAAATTGACGGCGCCGTTGGCCCACGAGCGGTCTTACGACTGTCAAATGGCCCGTTATTAGCAAAAGGTTCTCCACTTCTGTTTTAAAGTATACCGTTTCAGTTTATTTTAAAATGAACACGCCAAACAGTCAGTCAAAGCTGTAGTAAGACTTCTGACTAGTGGCCTGTTTGTATAGGGGATGAGCTGTCGTTCTGAGTTTAGGAAATTCCCTTCCCCTGTGAATTTTTGTTTTCTTTCGGAACGGTACTGAGATCCAAAATAGTGCTATCATTTCATCGTTTTCAAGTGTCTTCTTGCTCGAAATTTTTGTTGTTGTATTAACATTCTCCAGAAAGCCAACATTTTATAGCTTCTTGGCAAAGTTGAAAGGTATTGTGAAACAAGGAAAGAAACAACAAAATATTTAAAGGTGGAGCTCATTTTCTTCAAGGGGATCAAGCCGCTTTGCCTGTTTCCACTGCCTTTTACTCCGCCCTTATGGAGTAGCGATTGGCTGACATGGTTGTACTTATTTTTAAAGACTGACTGCCTGAGATGGTTTCTTGAAGAGATTTTGAAAACTATATGGGTAGCACTGTAATACATAATAACCATTCTGCTATTGTACTATCCGGAGTGGGCCATTGATATTGCCGAGTGGAGGGAGGGGGTCGTCCAAACCTTCCTGAATATGGATTTGATTTTGCCCCCCTTTGCCCCTCCCCTTAAAACAATTTTTAGAGCTGCCTATGACACCAGGGAGTTGCTATTTGACAAATAGCAACTCCCTGATGACACATCGTTTACTAGAAACACACAGGACCTCACCGTGATTGACAGTTTCAACGATTACAAACTGACAAGGGAAGTAACATTCTGTCACTATAGTATTCTGTAAAGTTTTGGCCTGGGTGGGACCCTATCTTTAGCGTGTAGTTTTCCAATAAATTTGGCCGTTATTGACTTAGCGTGTTTGTGGAGTGGAATGTTTCTTGTCACAATTCCACAAACCCACTTTCTTCAGTTCGTTGTTATCTATAGACTGGACGGCAACAATCACAACTGCGTTGTGACGGTGTTCAGGAAGATCAACAACCTCAGCTCACCCCCAAGCTGTTATGCGGTTGCATGACCGCTTGACCACGGAAACGTACTTACGTATTGTGTATAGGAACAACGATATGGAGTTGGCGTTTCTTTCGTAAAAGTAAGCCCCTAAAAGACCAAGACAGTAAAACTCTACATGAGTGACCCCTTGCAATTCGGGTGCGCTCGGTTTTCTCACAGTGCGATAATGTTACAGCACGATGGACAGTATGACAACTAGAGTCCATCTCGTCACTCACAGTTACGACGCTACTTTCGTTCTGCAGAGGTCATCCGAGGGTGATGATAAAGCTTTTGCTAAGGGGAACCATCAATGATCTAAGTGAATCAGAATTATATAAAAAATAAAGAAAAACACACACCAAACAACTCTACCAGTTTTTGTGCGTGTATAGAATTGCTTGGTTATAACTGTGACAGTCGTGAAAGCTTATTCTTGATCAATCGATTAATTTAGCGGAAAAAGGGTTTCCTGATGGCGTAGCGACCTACCTATTACTGGGAAATAAACGTGACGGCACCACGAAAAACTATCTTACGTTTACTACTGGCCAGCATTGTCCTTTTTTTCAATAATTGACAGCAATTGTGAAGTGGAGCCAATGAAGATTTTCTTTGCCACTGTTTTCTCACACAGCAAGCGAGGAAAGCAAGGAGCCCTCGCACTAGTTTAATTATTGTGGTGTGGTATCACTCTCTTGGTTTGTGTGTGCACGTGTTGGAATTTAATTTGAAATATGCATATTACTTCTAATTAGAAGAAACTTAGATTATTGTGTATTATTTTCAGCTTTTCACACTCCTGCACATCCTAATTAAATTCAAGCAGGGTTGCGATCAACATTTGGGTGCCGCCAGGTGTGGGAAGGGATCGGGGAAGGCTGTCCCCCTCGGGGGAAATGTTTTAATTTCGTTGGGTAACTTTAAAATTAATGAGTATAGTACAGTATGAAATCCCTAACGGCGAGACGCCTCGAAGGTTAGCTTGTTTTTGTTCTCATGGAAGGCGGATTCTTTTGTTAAAATCCCAAATTTAAAATTTTGTGGTTATGAAAGCCTCAATTTTCCAAATTTTCTGCATTTACAACACAAAATTTGCTTCAAAACATATCAAATTTTCAAATTTTCGCTTTCTGAAAATCCAATATATTAAAAAATTTCAATAAGAACCCCCGCCCCCCCCCCCCCAAATTATCGCGTCTTGCACGGGAACTTTAGGTTGGCCATCCTTACGCAACTCTTCAGTTTTCAGCTCCGGTTTCTGTACCCCCCCCCCCCGTTGGGGTAATACTAGTGCCACTTCCCAATCACTACGTTTATCTAATAATATTCTGGTTAAATAACGAAGAAATCGTGTCTAAAAGTAACCAAAAATGTCCATTTTTATTAGGCATTTTACCAGTCTTCAAATTAACCAGGAAAATGTTAATTTCGTTGAAAATTTTCTGGTATTTTTTAATCAGTAAATGGTTGATAAAGGGTGACCAAGATCCTAGCTAGCTTTAAGAAGGATGTTTTCAGTGTGCATTAGCTAATGAGTCCAGGTTTTTCATTAAGTCATAACGGTAGTATGCAGGTCAAGTCAGAAATCAGCTTTGTAATTTTTCATTTCGTACCACAGTAACTAAAAGTTACTCTTAATTGCCTATCAGTTGTTACGTAGTGGCGTAAGCATGGGCCGTTGTTATGCAGTCTTGATAGAGAATGCAGGACGCTATCCTTACGCTATCAGTCTCTAGAGAAAATACAGCGTAGATAGACTTCTCACTTACATGCAGGTTAGTTCAAGTACAGTCATTACAAATATCATAATTATCAGTAAGACAATTAGTTCCTAAGTTCACAGACAATGCTCTCCCTTTACATTGGTTACCGCAGAATGTTTCTCTGGATCAACAAAATATCACACTCCACAAAAATGTGATGGAACTAAAATCAACAGTAATTATCCTCTTATGTAAACTAAACTTATGAAATTTCTGATTATTGAAAAGGGTTGAACAACAAATGTCGTTGATTCGTGATATCGAAACAATTTCAAACTTACCTCCCGCTATAAATGTCACCAGGAGGATTATGGAACACTTTTGCACTTTAAAATACATGGTTGGTCGATGGCTCCACGAGTGCCGTTCACGCAGGCGCTTTTCCTTTAAAATATGTTCACTTTCTCGATTTTTCAAGCTTTTCGTAAAATTATTCGCTTATCAACAACGACAGTCTCCCAGTAAATGACGTGCATTCTATTGTAGTTTGAATTTTATGCAGCTGGCATAAACGAGTGCTACGGAAGCTTGCTTACTAGGGTTAAGTTGAATCCAGACCTCATATCCTTTAGTAAGTAAATCGACGGATAGATGTGGGATAGATATCGGACTTCCCCAATCAAAGCTCGGAATTCCGGGATTGTATTCCAAGCACCCAAGGTTTCTTCGAAGCATTGCGTGGTAACGGCATTTAAACGTAAACAAAAACTGAGTGCATAATAGTTCACTTAAAGTATAGTATGTGGGACGTTTTTTATTTCTTTATTTGAGGTTAAAGTGTAACAAACATTGTCTATTGAATTAATGCCTAGCACGCTAATATCGTTATTGGGGAAAGTTATTTTTATATTCATAAAACTATCATATTTTTTTAAAATGGGACTAAAATTACCTATATTAGATTACTTCAGTATTTTAACTCTCATAAACTTTATAGTCCTTGATACCATGTCAGCAATGTCTAAAAATATTGAGCTGCATCGAAAAGACTTCATTCGAATACAAACTCAACTCATAAATTGCTTGTATTATGGCTGCATTGACTAAGAATCTAAGCAACTTTAGGTGCCAGTCAGCTGCTTTTCGATTTGTGAAGCTAAATTTATTAAATAATGAAAATAAAGTAAAGGAAAAGGTGTTAAGCCTAACATATTTGCAATATTTTATAATGGAGTTGCAAATCTCATTTCCCCAGCTCCCAAATTTTCTACATACATCGGGTGAAAGAAATTTCATAGTTTCATACTGTTTCACACCGTTATGCAAATAATGGGTTAAAGCAAATTGCAACCTGCTCGTTTGAAATTTGACTTCTTGATTTTCGACATATGAAGCCAACAATTACGCATGCAAAAATTTAGGCTTATGTGATCTTTGACCTACATTTGACCTTTGGCTCCACTCTTAGCAACCAAAATGTACTGCTTTAAAAAATGACTCATCAGTTTTAGCATATTATGTGGTTTTATTACTATTTCTATCATACTGATACGCAAACAATGGCAAGACCCCTAATTTAAACAAATTTGATCTTTGATCTTTGACCTTTGACCTATGACGTCATCAATTACGCATGCACCAGTTTGTATGGTCAGAAACCTACCCACCAAGTTTGAACTTCATCGGACTTAAGATTTAGGAGGAGTTTATAATTCAGTTTTTCGCAAAATGTAGGCAAATTTGACCTTTGACCTACATTTTGACCTTTGTCATGCCCTTAGCAACCAAAAACCACCATTTTAAAAGTTATTTTATCAATCCTGCCATAGTATAGGGTTTCATTACTGTTTGTAACATAATGATAGGTAAAGGACAAAAACCCAATTTTTAGTAAATTTTTCCTTTGACAAGAAAATTGGTGTGCAAAAAAAAGCAAATGTATGTAATCTAACCTCGTTTGAACATAGGAGGTACTCGAATCAATAATATTGCATGCCTTCGAAGGGCGTGGAACATGCAGGTGTTGGAATAATGACGTAATCATGCTTATTATGTTATCCTAATATTCATATGGAATGTGTTGAATTTGTAACAATGTCTGTTTCTGCATTGCAAGGGGAAGGTGACGAACCGCCTAATTTACAGAGGGGGTTCGATGTCAAAAGGAGGTTCTATACCAAATACGAACCCATTGACTAACCACTCGAACCCCTCTGCGTACGGGCCTGCCTACGATGTCATCAATTACACATGCAAGATTCTTTATCGTCAGGTACCTACCCTTTATTGGACTTGAGGTAATTTGCTGCATGGACCTTTTAAAGTTCAGGCAACTTAGTGTCTCCGATTATGATCTCATTACTAAGAGAAACTCAGTTGCCTGAACTTTCAAAGGTACATGCAGCAAGTTACCTCAAGTCTGATAAGTTATCCCAACAGATTGGGTTTTACAGTGATGTTTGAACTTACGATTTAGGAGGAGTTTGCGACACACTTTTATGTTCACTCACACACACACACACACACACACACACACACACACACACAAGTGTGCTTTACATACTGTTTAAGGACTTCATTGTTTTCTCTATTGTGTTTGCTTCCTTAACCCTAACTTTAACAATAGACTCTCAATTGTTAAACTTCTGAGGACATGGGAAATCTATTGTATTTCCTTCTAAGGACCTGAAATCCATTGTTTAGGTCCTCAATCTGAATGCAAAGTAAGTGCACACACACACACACACACTTAGATACAGCTTCATATTTCTGAAGTACAATATCTCATCTGCGCATACATTTCATGTAGGGAGATGAGATAACAAGAAAAATAATAAACTGTAGGTAATTTGAAGTCAAATCTTATTTTCGAAATACCCCGTTAGCAGTTAGGACACAGAGCTTCATATGACGAATTGGCCTACCTAAAATGGTGAGCTGTTACCTTCCTAGTTTTGGCCTGTAGGTGTACTGTTTTTCTTAGAATCAGTGCCAGCTCGAAGACCGAATTCATTGACACAAACGTCTTTCAAAGAAATACATGTCAGAACTCCTTGTTCTTGCAACGACCTCAGGCAATTGGGTGGGTAAGGTAATATACCCCACTTAGACAAGAAAATAATGGGGTTTGAAAAACAGCTTAATTGTTATGCACAGTCAATAAAGCATGAATGAAATTCATTCTTTTAGTTGCCTTACCGTGGGTCGTTGCTCGTGTACTTTAGAGTGATAGTGATGGTCACCTGGACTTTTGTCGAAAGTTTCAACTTCTTCTCTCCCAGTTTCCACTTCGTGATTCCGTATTGTATGATTTGTATAGTACTTTCCTTTTTTGACATTCCTTATTTTTTGCCAATTATTTGTAAATTGCTTTGAGATAACGGAAGAAACTGAAGAAACAAACACAAAAACAAATGCTATAGATGGTTACTATTAATTTGGCAGCGCTATCTTTTGAGTACTCGCTAGCCGACGGTGGCATAGTGGGAACAGGAGCTTTTTAAAAATGTGATTTTTTCTATAGTTTTGCAAAAGAAATTTGCTGTGTGATCTTCACTCATTCCGACTGCCCCGGCCCCTGCTCGGCTGCTCCCGTCCACTGACGAGAATATGGGACTGATTGAGAGTGCTTTTCGTCGCGAGTGACGGAGGTCATGTCAGATTAAGATGGGATCACTTGTGATCACATTGATGCCACACCTCTTAGCCCCTTGCTATCATACCTGTTCGATCATGCATTTTTCTAACGCATGGTGGAACTTACAAGAGTTCCTCGGTAATATGGTGTTGCTAGAAAACCTCAGTTTGCTCGAACCGACGGAGTCTTGAGGGGTTTTCGTTTACGAAACACTCACTAAATAATGAGTTTCAACACCTAAGCTTTAACGGAGATATCAACACTTATCATCTGAGCTACGTCACGTGAGTAAATGTTCGTCAGAGGGGAGGGGTACCCCATTAGATTCTTTCCAGGGTGGCACTCCATGCCCGTGGTAGAAAAGGCCAAGAAAGTTAGCCCTGTGTGTCAACTATCATATAGTGCTGCGCTTAATAGGTTGGCTTCAACTTCCTATACTTAGCCACAATTTTAGCCCCAGCACCAGGTCCTAGCTACGTCCCTGGCCCTGCAGAAAGATATTTTAATAAATGAGATAAGGAAATATTTAACCTATTAAAGCATATCACTCTCGTTGTAAAAACTTCAGGATTAAAAATTAATCAGCAGTCTTGAGTTGGTTGCACCATGATTATGTTACTAAACTACTGGAGGCCAGATACCCACTACTAGAAATGAACTTCAAATGATGCAAAAATTACATTCTTTTCAACTTCGGTTCCATATTACTGGTCCAATTTCTGAGGTGATGTTTGAGTGTGTATTTTTTGACTATTTGATATGGATTTAGTGTACACCCAGGGGCGGCGCCACAGGGGGGGGACAGGGCAGGCATTTGCCCCCCATGGTTTTTCAACCCCCAAAATCAAATCGTTTGAAAAACGTTTTAAGATACATAATTTTGTGGGGGTGGGGTGAGGTGTTACAGTTTGTCACCCATCTATCACAATATTAGTTAAATTTTTTCGTTACAAAATACCTGAAACTTGCAATCCCCGCACGCATAACGTTTTCTTTTTTCTCTATTGTTTACGTGAATGCAGGTTTAGTATTACATAAACACTAAGGCCATTATACATAACGCGCAAACAAAAAGAGCATAGGAACCGAGAGTAAAGCTAAAACAATACAGTAGAACACCCTAACGCCAAGTTATATTGTGAGACCGTATACATATGGTGCCACAGAGCAAAAAGTTCTCCCTCTCTTGCAGAAAAGGTGCGTATCATTGCAAGTTACACCAAAAAATACAGACAGCTAATTTGTGCATCAGGGGATACGCCTGATCCATGAATCTCTATCTAACCAAAACCCCAACCCTACCCGTAACTCGGAATTTATATTCGTCCGGGGGAATCTTCGGTCTTTAGTGAACCTTCGACCAAGTGAACCTTCCTCTATGGGTAATCCCCCCTGTCCGGATTATGTAATGTTTGGCAATCTCAAATATTTACTGTCTCTCCATTCCCATCATGTGACCATTTAAAGTTTAGAACGTGAACATATATACTGGGGGTATCATGAGTCAATCACTTAACGAACATTTTGAAAATAAAAATATAAAAAACATTTAATAAAATGAATGAAACTTTGAAATAATATTATATGTCTCCCTCATTGCATAAGCGTAAGAAGCGGGGGCTGGGGGACAAAGCCCCCAGTCAAAAATCTGGGGGACTGAAGTATGCCTCTGCCCCCAGCATCCAAGGCCAAAAGCCCCTTAATTGTCCCTTCAGTAGGAAAATGTAAAAAATTTGCAGTAATTTTCCTTAAAATTTGCCCAAAATGAGTTGCACCAAATTGCATCTGAGGACCCTCAAATACTCAAAAATTTTTCAAAGGGGAGGGGGACCTTAGACCCCTCCCCAAGACGGCGATCCGAAACAAGGTTCACCCCCTCCCCCAGTCTCGAAAAGCTACCTACGCCTATGCCTTATTGCGCTTTATTTTGTTGTCTCGACTGAGTAATCCATAGAAAACGAATTTTAAATAGTAGGTTAAAGAAGAAATCTTGAAGAAATCTTGAGTCATATCAGAAAAATAGCAAAGAAAAACAAGGCGGCGCCACATGGGGCAGGGGGAAACCGCCTCCTATCATTTGCAAGAACAGGGGAAAGACAGAAGGAAAAGAACAGGAAAAATAAAAGGAGAAAACGAACGAGAAGAAGGGGAAGCGAAGGAGAAAGAAGAAAAGAGGAGGGTGGGGTAGGCATATATTTGTCCCATATAATTAGCCCAGAGCTTCCAGGAGGCCCTATTCCAGTGTCTGCCAGCCTTTAGATACCTTGTGTAATGCATATATGAAACAACGAAAATATTCGTAATACTTTCGACTCAACGCACGTATTTTTGAGTGAAAACATACCCATATATTAAAGGGGGTGGCTTCAGGAGGTTCGTTGACTACATACCCTTCTCTTAGACAACAAAGGCTACTGTCCTCTTTCACTAAACAAAAACTTAAAATTCAATAAATTATTAACACTTTTCAGCCATATACGATCAGCTCAAAAAATACCAAGACATCACCATTTTGCATCTAAGCAATCTTAATTGATAAAAATTTTCAAAGGGGAGGGGACACCCTCCCTTCACTTGTCTCGTACTCTGATCCACCTCCCTGCATAATGAGTGTTTTTTGCAGAAGTGACCTCCAAATAATTTACGTTGAACTACCGTTGATCTCGGGTCACCGTTGATCCGGGGAGCGTTTACACTACAAGTTTGATCGCCTGCGCGGGGTCTGATCCTCCCCCCTTACTAGGATCAAAATCGGGCGATCAGATCCGGATCTGATCTGCGTTTACACTACAAATTTGATCTCGAGCAGTGGATCAGACCCCGCGCAGGCGATCAGATCCGGATCAAGTGTAAATGCACCCTAAGACCGCTCCCCAGAAAAGCATCTTTCCCCCAAGCAAAAATTAAAATTCAATAAATTAAAAACACCTTCTTCCATATATGATCAGTTCAAAAAATATACCAAAGATATCACCATTTTGCATCTAAGCAATCTTAAATTAATAAAATATTTCTCAAAGGGGAGGGGACCCCCTCCCCAGAAAAGCATCTTTCCCAAAACAAAAATTAAAATTACCAAATTATAAGTTTTCCAGCCATATATGATCAGTTCAAAATATGTGCCAAAGACATCATCATTTTGCATCTAAGCAACCTTAAATTAACAAAAAAAATTCCCAATGGGAAGGGGGAACCCCCTCCCCTTAGACCCCTCCCTGAGGACGGCGATCACTCATCTCACGCTTTCCCCCCCCCCTATCGAAATACCCTGGCACCGCCCCTGCGTACACCTGATTAACCTGGATGAGGCCATCAGTAGAATGACCGATCGAGCTGACCTTTGTGGATACGTTTGACTACATAGTAGCCCATCCACGTTCATCTGTCCTCTTCAGTTCAACTGAGGAAATCGTCATTCAGCGTCATAACTCGACCACAGATAAAGTGACCAGCCCCTGCAGCATATAAAGTCCTCGCGGTGAGACCTTCCACTGGGCCAAATATGCGGACTTTTCCCGTTGTTGTTTCGGATTTCCGATTACTTTTCACATGTCAGAGTCGACTTTGTGGGTTACGCGTCTGTGATAGGTTATACAGAGACTCCTAATGAGTAACAGACAACAAGCTCAAATGTGCTAAGCATTATCAATTGTACTAGAGAACAATTTTTATACAACTACCGGAAGGTTGCTATCTGACTCATCACAGAATCCAGCCTTGTCCATACTAAGTTGCTATCAACTACATGGCCGGGGCTTTCGTTATTGTGAATAGAGAATGCTCTTTCAGATAAGCTTCAAGGATAAAAGGAAAGTTTGTCCATCTGTAGTTCTGGCTTATTGTTGAAGTTCGTCTGTTCGTTGGGACACTGTCTTCTCTTTTTTTCTAACAAGGCAGCTGTGGGA
This sequence comes from Holothuria leucospilota, assembly GCA_029531755.1. Lineage (NCBI taxonomy): Eukaryota > Metazoa > Echinodermata > Holothuroidea > Aspidochirotida > Holothuriidae > Holothuria > Holothuria leucospilota. The sequence goes on along the minus strand of CM055962.1, from coordinate 12,113,871 downwards.
ATTAAGACTTGACAGATATTACTGTAAAATGTTCCACGCAATGAACTGATTGAACTCTGTGGGGACCACTTCAGCTTTTATAGTTAAGGGTTAAGTGGAGATAACAGTGAAGGGTTGTGTGGAGCTTTCAGCTTTGAAGGCTTCATCATTCTCAGTGTTCTTAGTATCTCCGTCTGAAGAGGGGAATTATTTTCCCACGCGGGATCCAAGCACGTAGCCAAGGTCAGGGGGAGCAGGAGTGGGACCTCTAGAAATATTTCACCCCCAGAAAAGAAAAATTATCATTACCTCACTGCATTGCAGTATATCTCTCCCCTAAAATTTTTGTTTTTCCACTCCCCCCTTGAACTGTATCTCCTCCTTCAGTACCTTGTCAAGCTACGGTCTTGCAAGTGTCTCGTAAATCTAATAAGAGCAAAGTTTTTGGAGCAAGGACAGGTTAACGTTATGTGTGATAGGTTATCTGACAGGGACAGCACCCTTGGTGAAATAAAACATCTCTCTTAAATGCTCAGCTGATATTTAGACTGTGATGATCCATTCCCATTCCCAGTGACTGTACCTAAGGTACACAGGCGCGGATCCAAGGGGGGAGGGGGGCTTCCTCGGGCTCAGCCCCCCCCCCCCTTTTCGCCACATCAACAATAACAAACACGCGAAAGTTAGCATAATGTTAACCTAGGAGAATATTCAAGGGGGCTTCCAGCCCCCCCCCCCCTTTTCGAAATGTCTGGATCCGCGCCTGGTACACTATGGACACTATTCTTCCGAAACTATGACTGACTTTTTGAGTGACGCAAATGCCCTTACCTGTCCCTGTTGCCACATTGATGTGCTTTGAGTCACACCTGCCATATACAGGTGCTGTAGTAATAACTAAAGCTTTGCAACGGGGGGTTCAGGCTTCGACCACCCGGTCAAAGTAGCTTTTTATCCTAGAGGAAGGTTTTCCCATTTCAACCAGCCTTCAGAAGGAACCAAAGTTAGTCACCAGAATTGAAGTTGTAATTTATAAAACCGTGGATTTCATCTACATCTGTGGTCTCTTAGCGTCATAAAAACACTGCCATTCACGGTCTGAATCAGGCGCGGATCCAGAAATTTTGAGGGAGGAGGCCAAGACGGAAAATCTCATGTGCACCGAAGGTGCATCACGAGCGCGAAGCGCGAGTTCCTGCGAGGGGGGTCCAGGGACCCGCGTTAGGGCCCCTTGCGGGGTCCAGGGGGGAAGCCCCCGCAAGTTCTCGCAATATTGCATTTTAAGAACACAGAAATCGGCTCCAGTTCTTATGTCAGTGAGATTTTATACCTTTACATGTAGCATGCAATTTGATGTGTATGGCTCAGTATAAGCTACTTTATGTACCTGCAGATGTTCCGGAGAATCTAAGTTATCTTAAAACTTACACACTAACATTATGAGCCCGTGTAGGTAACTTGAAATGATTTTTGCCATAATGAGTGTTTTATTTTCGTTATACTGTATTCGGGTATAGGACGTCAGATGAAACAATTGCGCGCCGAAAATTTGAATTTACATTTAAAACCATTGCTATGACTAACGGTGTCAATTCCCTTTATGTGTGTCTATCAATTAGAAGGTGGGTTCGATTCTAAGTTTTCAGTTCTCATAAGAAGAGGAGGCTGAAAAAATGAATATCAGTTGCTTTACATCCTTACAATGCTGGCTCCAAATCACGTTTTATGCACACAAATAATTGGCTTATGGTAGAACCCCACCGATGAGTAATGCGAATACGTTTGGGACCTTATTGATAGTAAAAGGAGTAATTCAAGGCAGTTCAAGGCAGATCAAGCGAAAATCAAGAAATATTGAGGAGACTTTGCAAAAATCGTGAAAGATTTCAAATGATTTTTAGTAAAAAGTGATAAAAATAAATCCATCACTCAATAAAAATGTACCTCTCTCCGTAAGCGTAAACAATTGCGCGCGAAGCGCGCCGAAAATTTTCGGTACAGAGCCTCCCGTGAGCTCTGCATTAATTGTACACTGAAAAGGGGGACCAACAGGACTCTCACAACAGGAAAAACCATGGGCATGGATTCATCTCCAAAAGTGGGGGAGGGGGGGGGGACTTTTTCACATTTGTGAATCGCCGTCCTGGTGGAAAAAGCAGTGGCGGTAGCCAGAATTTGCGTCACCGGGAGGCAATAAGTTTTGTGATCGACGGCATGGTGGAGGGATCTAAGGGAATTTTTTCTAGAACTGAATGTGATGCGATTTGGTGCAACAAAAGTTTAGGTTATTTTTCTTCTAAAAATTTCGCTTTCCTAGGCATAATTTTTGAAAAAGTGAGGGGGACTTTTTGACCATGTCCCCCTTCCAAAAAAGGGAGGGGCGCGTCCCCCATCCCCTCATGATCCACGCCCATGGGAAAATTGTACACGCAATTATACCTGCGTGGAGTCCACAGAAACATTCTTGGACTATAATAAAATTTTTCCTTCACATTTTAAAAGGATATCCGAGGTTGACAGAGAACAGTACAGAGCCTCCCGGAAGTTCTGAATTAGTTACAGTATACAAAACAGGCACCAACGGGATTCTCACTAACCGACATCAATATGCATGGGAGGAGATATGATATATCACCTTCTTTTTAGGTATAGCAAGAGGGATGGTGGACAGGCAAAATTCGTTTCAGAAAAAGATTTTCGTCGTTATTGAACGTCGCTGTAAAATGTTTGGAAATAAGCAACGGCAATTACGTACTTCCAATCTTTCAAATCATGTGCTAGACTAGATTAGTCAAAGATCCCATAATGATGAGAGCCCTACAGAGAAGGAGATGTACTTTTTAGAAAAATGTTTGTATTGGAATAATTTGTTGCGTCATAGCTTTGTCAATGGTATATGAAATCGGGTGTAAAACCTGTCGTATGCGCGAGAAGCGCGCCGAAATTTTGAATAAAATATTAGTCCATGATAAAACCTGCATTCAGAACCTGGATCGGACACTGTCACTTTCCCACCAACCTATGCTATTTAGAAACAATCTTCTGACTGAGAATTCTTAAAAAGCACTGTTGCTCCTTTGTTCCCTCGTGAGTAGTTACCAAAGCTATTGATAATAAGGACAACTCTGACACAAAGCCTGACCAGGGAACTGTGACCTTACAGCTCCCTGGCTTGACGCTAGCGGAGCGTGCGAAAATTTGGAATTTGTCCAGAATTTCCAAAACTTATGATAGTTTGAGAACAGTTTGTGAAAGAAAATGGTTAGAACAAATAAACCAATCATCAGAAATACATCTCACCCTACACCCTCCACAGAAATCTGTAGCTTAAACGACTTTTGGGACCATTTTAAAAAAATTTAAGAATCGATGGGGGAGGGGGACACGTCACCCATTGCCCACTGTGCCGACGCCACTGTCTGTAGCTAATAAGCCTTTTGAGTTCATTTTAAAACTTTTCAGACAGTTTCAAAATCGAATAGGGTATCCACGCCGCTACTTTGCCTTCAGCAGCTGGTGCCACTGTGCACAATAGCACGTCACCTGACAGCTTGTCTTCTGTAAGTTCATTCTGCAAGGTCTGTATGGCGAAAACTTTGCCTCTCAGTCCCTCTAGATTATAAAAAATTTCACTCTTTAACACAAAATTGTTACTAAATTTCAGTGCCGGGCCCATACTGCATATGTCACGATGTTTACTTACTACCCAGCTATTCACCCGTTTTCGAACATTGTAGCTCTTCTTTCGTCGCCAATCACTTTGAAAGATATTGTTACAAGACGACCCGTCAGGAACACCGGATTGAATCCATCGACGAGCGAATGGAAAGTTCTAGAGAATTCAACTTCAACGCAGCCTTTCTAGAACTGTCTAGGAGTGAGAACTGTTAACGTTATGTCCCAATTACAACTACTGTGTGTTCTGGAAGTTTCTATTAAGGAACGTTCTCGTAATTGCTGGACTGTGTACACTAGAAGTTTCTGTTAAATTCTGGAGAGTTCTCGATTAAAAGCCTGGCGTATAAAAGGCAGTTCAACAACTGTTATCGGAGAGACATCGAGAGACATCAACGAGACCAGACTGTCACACTGCAGAGAGATCGAATCACCTGAAGCCAACCACTAACACTGCACACTTGTGATAAATTGCCTTACGCCGTTTCTACGCTGTGTATTGAGATTGTTATCATCCATCATCGCCTAGCCTTGTCGTTATTCGCTCGTGGAACCAGTTCCTACGCTACAGCACGCTGCAGGTCTACTACTGTACCATCGTCAATGTGCATGCACTACCAGCCCTTGGACCAGACCAGGCAAATATTAAGTAAAGGATTGTGAGTAAATCTAATTAATTATTGTAAATTTAAGTAAGATAAGGAGATTGTAAATAATCATTAAGTTGTTGAATTTTAATCTCGTTCTTCTGTGATCTTTCGCTGTTATTGGTTTGACTTGCGACCACAAGCCGTAACAATATCTAAAGAGATAATCCAGCTATAGCTCCACCCACCCCCTTCAGAAATATATACTTTGAATACGTTCTTAGACACTTTTATTCATTTTTGCTCTTAATTTTTCTTTCTTCTTTTCTTTCTTCTTTTTCTTCCTTTTTTTCTCCTTTTTTTTTCGTGGCGAGGGGGGGCCCTAGGCCCCCCTGGATCGTCGCCTGGCCTGAATTATGCATTAAAATTCATAAACATTGGCCATCTGCCATTCATCTGACCGATGACTTTGCCACATTCTTTAAAAATAAAATCAAGGTGATTTACCAGTCATTAGATGGACAATTTCTTTGAAGTTTACCAACCGTGATAAAAATAAAAAATAAAAAATAGTCCCCTGTAATCCTCTGCTTTCTCCCATCAGTGAGCAGGAAGATTGTTTGCTTCAGCTAGCAGCTAGAACAATTGATTTCCTTATCTTTGCTTATGCTTGGGTGACTTCCAGCTGCATTTGGTAATTGATACTAATCAAGGGTCCCCTTCCAAATGCCTGATTCGCCGCGTATGTGGTTAACAGAGTTCTATAGCAACTGTCTTCTAAATGCTTGTGAGGATGGCGCTTTGCATATTACTTTGCCAGTTTCCCTCCCTCATGACTCGTCCGTGTGTACAATTTCCAAATTTAATCTATTAAGTGAGGCTGACGTCCTCCAGGCAATCAACAAGGCACCCACCAAGTCTTGTACTCTCGACCCTGTACTCACTTGGTTTTTGAAACAAACTGTGCATTCTGCCGTGCCTATCATTACCAATATCATTAATGAATCTCTAAGTACAGGTGTTTTTCCACAGTGCCTTAAGAGTGCCATACTTACTCCCATTATCAAAAAGGCTTCTCTGGGCACCAAATAACATGTAAAATTATAGACCGGTTTCGAACATAGCTTTTCTTTCCAAGCTTATTGAGAAGCAGGCGGTGAAAACGATAAACGATCACTTGGTAAGAAATAATTTGGGCGAGAATTTACAGTCAGCGTACAAACCAGCCCAAAGTACGGAAACGGAGTTACTGAAAGTCAAAAATGATATAATGTCGTCAATTGCCCAGCATAAAGGCGTATTTCTAGCACTTCTTGACCTAAGCAGTGCGTTCGACACTGAACCACAGCTTGCTTGTCAGTAGGATGGAATCTGAACTGGGACTAAGAGAGGTCGTTGTAAATTGGTTTAAATCTTATCTAGCTGATAGAACAAGCAGGGTTTGTATTAACGGGATGCTTTCTAAGCCTACTAAACTGGCTTTTGGATTACCCCAAGGTTCCATTGTCGGACCTTCCGCTTTCACTATTTATACATTACCACTAGGTAAGATAATAAAATCGTTTAGAGTATGCTATCATATGTATGCTGACGACGTACAACTCTGTACCTCTTTTGATCATCCTAAGGACCCCACCTCCATTGCCTCTTCACTTAATATTTTTTTCTTCATATATTGATGCAATCTTAAAGTGGATGCATGCTAATTTTCTCTAACTGACGACAAGACTGATTTTTTTGTTACCACATCTCCATATCACAAGCTTAGGATGGTGCAAGTTTCTTTGAGGGTCGGGGACAATCCATCAATCCCTCTGACAGTATTGGTAATCTTGTTTGATTCTCAGATGTCTATGTCGGAACAAGTAGGATCTCTCTGCACCAGCCTCACCCACCAGCTCCGTTATATTTCGCGAATTCGTCGTTTCCTTGATTTTGACACTTGTCACCTTGTCATTCGGGCTCTTGTTCTTTCTAGGCTGGATTATGCTAACGGATTACTACTTGGCTGCAAATGCGACCGACATCCGCATGTTAATTTTGACACTTGTCACCTTGTCATTCGGGCTCTTGTTCTTTCTAGGCTGGATTATGCTAACGGATTACTACTTGGCTGCAAATGCGACCGACATCCGCAGGTTACAATGCATCCAGAACTGGGCAGCCAAGCTGATTTGCAATCTGCCAAGTTTGACCTTGCTACTCCCTGCTTACGCCGCCTGCATTGACTCCCGGTACACTTAAGGAAAACTTTGAAGTTACTCGTGATAGTATTTAAGTGCATCAAGCGCACCGTCCCGCCTACTTGGCTGACAGTTTAACGCTTTATTCCCCCGCTTACGGAAGCTGAGAACATCGCGGTGGTGTGAAATATGACATGACAGTTTTCCCACCCCTTTCTTCGGTAAACACGGGAAGGAGAAATCAAGACACGAGTTCTCCTTACCATTATGCACCGATATTGTGGAGCAGAGAAAGCCAAAGTTAGTGAGGGGGTACTTCAAGAAAGGACCATTACACAGTGTCTATTTTCGAAGATCCTGTCCACAAATGGACGCACCCGCACATGACACGGATTGGCACTATATAACTTTGGTTATATTATTACCTCGCTCGCTCGTCGACGATTTCTCCGTACCACGGTGGGATCATCCCATGTTGGTAATAATATAACCAAAGTTATATAGCGCCAATCCGTGTCATGTGCGGGCGCGTCCATTTGTGGACAGGATCTTCGAAAATAGACACTGTGTAATGGTCCTTTCTTGAAATACCCCCTCACTAACTTTGGTTTTCTCCACTCCACATTATCGGTGGATAATGGTAAGGAGAACTCGTTTCTTGATTTCTCCTTCCCATGTTTACCGAAGAAAGGGGTGGGAAAACTGGCATGTCAGATTTCACACCACCGCGATGTTCTCGGCTTCCGTACCCGCTACTGAGAGCAAGTTTACGTTCTGCTTGTGACACCTCACGCCTGGATGAACATAATATCCAGAAATTTCTTCTTTCAGCCGCCTTTTGTTATGCTGCTGCACCCCGCATTTGGAATGATTTGCCATCTAGAATCCATACATACTTTCAAGAGGAAGTTAAAGACTTACCCATACTTCACGTTGTAGATTCTTAATTCTCCATTGCTTCTGTTTGTGTTTGTGTTTTTGGTTGTATTTTTTAGCGCTACGATCTCGACGAAGCAGCGCTTTATAAATATATATTATTTTTGTATGCCATTTTCAAGAACAGCCTACTTTTATACTCCGCATCATATCAGGGAGCTTCCCAGCAGCTTCCGGACAGCATGACGAATGGCCAAGGCTTACGAAACACTTCATTGTGACAGGCCCTGAAGTGTTTACCAAATGCATTATCACACTGCATACACACAAAGAGAATGTACTGCCCTCGTTTAGTCAGTGTAAGGCCTAATGCGATGGACCGTGCGTCTTTTGTGCTTGTCATCTGTTGAAGCGCCCAAATCAAACTTACACCTTGTGTCGGAGTTTCTCGGCGGGACTAGTATTAAAGTCTAAATTTCCAAAAATGTAATAAGAGGCTTGAAAATGAATTCAGATGGTCTACTCCCCATCTTCACAGGACATTCCTGAGCTGAGATATAAAATACAGAAGCCTATTCCCTCAATTTAAATTTAGAATTTGTGATGTCAGTCTTGTACTCCTAAAATTACAGTCTTTGTTTTTCTTTATTTTGTCGAAAGCCACTGCATTTGGTGCTAAAATATGATCAATGTCTTACTGTTAAAGGGTGACTTGACTATAAAAGCCCTCTCCGTACAACATGCTAGGTATGAAAATAGTTATTTTTAAGGTCATGCTAACATTTTAATTTCAAAAGGAAACAAAAGCAGTAATTAGTGTTGTACAAGATGGACATCAAAAATTATTGCCCAATCGACTATTCCAAATTAAGTGAATATCTTTCAACATTTTATATTTCAGCAACATAATAAGCTATGAAGATGAGAGTTGGATGAATGAGATCTATTTTCAAACCTCTAAAATATATATTCGACTTGTAATTCTAGATTTAAGGTACTCTTTAAAGGGGAATTTTCATGAGCCCAGACAGTTACAATTCTCCCAACTATGCAACTTCTAGCTCCTCCCATAACTGTATGAAGCTCTTCCTTGTGCGGGAATAAACCTAGTTTTATTGCAGTAAGGCCATGTCCTGGTGAGCATACAAGGCTATAAAATGTAATGAAAGTACTCTCTTTGCCTTGTGTGGAATGTGAGCTACTCTGCATCTTTCAAATTTTCAAACTTTGATGTCAATCAAAGAGCAGTCGCCAACTGAGAATTTTGATATACATACGCTAAAAATATACTTTGGGGTGATGACTGTCTGTCTTTAAGTCAACCAATGGGAATTGCGGGGCGAAAAATAAGTTTCTTCAAATAGTCGCACAAGAATCCGAAAATTTTGATGATTTTGTGATGCCATTGGATGTTTTGATGGGTTGAGCAGATATGTGGGTCCCTGTAGCAAACGAATCCCTGTTATTGCTGCCGTTGTCAGGCTTTAAAGATGCAGAGCATACCTCACTGGAGATGGTACAGTAAACAAGAGCCGACGATTCTCTCCATGCACTTGGTGTTTTATGCGATCCAGGTCCGTAACGAAGGGGGGGGGGACCAGAGGGTGTGCACCACCTAGAAAAATTTCGCAATAGAAAATTAAAAAGTATTACTTGCCTGAATGCATTTAATTATATCTTGACCTCTACAAAATATTTACCTGGAAGCTATCTCGCTCCCCTTCAGTAACTTGTTTGGCTATCTGACGGGATAATCCATTTTTATCGTTTTTACGAGGGTCAATTACAAATGTTTGGGATTTGGGGAAGGGGGTCGAAGACCCATGTACGCTTCATCAAAGTGTAATGAATGACGTGATTGTTTGCCGACTAACCATTTTTTTACTCATAAAGTACTCTCTCTGAGAGAGGAAGCGGTCTGAAAAATACATTTTAAACTCTTTTGAAAATAATGAAAAAGAAAGGAAACCCCTAACATCATGGCGTAAGGACAATATTGAAACATCACAATACCAACTGCGCCACCAAGCCACCAGTCATGGCTTTTTCACTCTTCTTGCCTCCCCCTTCCCACCAGGAACAACATTCACTCACAGCATTCCTCCATTGTTGCTTTTTATCCCCTCCCCCTCCCCCACCTTTTGAAATCTTGGTATCGCCACTCCATATAACCAACCAAGACGATAGTACAGCTCCATTCATTCGCTAATTAATGAACATTAGAAGGACCCAACGCACAATAGCGTTTCAAACACTTCGAGTAAAAAACAGAGACCTTTGTTTTGAGATGAAAACCGAATCCCAATAATATCTGACGTTTTTCAAAGTTAGCCTAGTCTATTTTGTAGGTTATTTTGTAGAAGGGCACTGAATGATCGTAAATCTGTGATGTTATCACGGAACATTTACCAAGTGACATTTATATTTGTTTATAATGCCGGGCCGACGCCGTTTGCTTGGTATACCTTACGTATGACACACCTCTACGCTAGATCTGTATGGAAGAATACGATATTCAAACATTTCAACAGTATTAACAGGTGAAAAAAGGCATTTATTTGTAAGGAGTGACAAAAGAGCGTAAATAAAGATTATAATGAGTACCTTCAAAAAGCCAAATTAAGCCACTTCTGAAGAAAGCTTAACTATTTTCAAGTACCCCACTGGCGTACCCTTAAAAACCACCTGTAATTATATCGATTCCCATCGTGAAAGCCAATTTTGACGTTGGACTTATCACTGCATTGACGATTTCTGCATCATCTATCCTGCTCACAAAAATAAAACAATGCATCATCACCTCCGACCATTGTCCCAATATTGCAATTCCTCTAAACAAGATATCAAAAAAAGAAGCAGTTGAAGACGCAGTTTTCTTTATCACACTAAACTACTAAACAAGACCTTAAACTTTGCAGACTATTCAATACTTACTAATTTATCGCAGTCATTTAATACGATAAAAATACTCTTCGTTCGTTCGAAACCTGATGAACATTTAACGATTTTACATGCATCCAAGCTTAGTTGATATAAGGACGATGGTCATGTAGAAAGCACACTGATGGTGAAAAAACCCATCACATCCAAAATGAAGGAACAGATACCGCACACTAAAGAGTTTACCTTTATTAACCTTCAACTTTAATGTATCTGCATTAAAAAGTTGACCCAAAGCAGAAGACTTACATCAAGTTTAATGACTACTTCTTGCAACCAACGCTATGTCCTGGCTGATAGCCTTTTTGGTTTCCTTTGTATTTTGCTGCACATTTTCGTCCCACGCAAAGACCTTGCACTTGACAAAACTGCTTTTCTTCAAATATGACTCTCTTACGTTGTTTTTAAATGTACTGTTGTACTACCGAAGTATAAAAACAGATTACAAAAAATGACAGACATTTTAATGGCGGTGTCAAAGGTCATCCAATTCAGTAAACATAAGCTTCCTGACATAGAAGTACGAGGAGAGGAGGGCAGTACTAGCAACACACCCCAGTTCCTCCCCGGAGTTCGGAACATATCGATACCTAGGGCAGAAGTTTGGGACAAATTTGATAATTTTCTTACTAGGTAGCGCAGGTTTTCTCAGGCACAATTCGTTTAATCCCCCATACCCAGTGAGCTTATGTCCCCCTACGAGGTATAAGAATAAATATATATACCTCGACGATCAAACTAGGTATAAAGATACAGTTTGAAACGTGGGGTCTAGAATTTTACTTTTCTTTTCTATACATTTCAAATGTCTGAACCTTTTCATTACAGAACACAGTTGGTTATATTCAAATCAACTTCTGTGTGTGTCTTTTTTCTTTCCTTTTTGCTGCTGCTGTTGTTTGTTATCAGGTAAATGCTACTGTTCTTCCTCCATGTCGTCATCAAGCTGTCATATGCACACTTTTCAAAAATTAAGACAGAAAAGGTTTGAAAAATCTCTGAATAGATCTAGTAGTCGCAACGTCATAACAGATGTCACTTGTTTGCTGCCAAGCCATTGGTTCCCAAATACTTGCCAGAACTCTTACTGCTAGTCTAGTTTAATCTTCTACTTTAATTAACATTGGGTGATAATTTGAGGCATATGCCCTTATCGGAACTTACTTTTTGAGGTGTAGCCATTTTCCCTTTGAGGCGTGCAAAAGTCAGGAATCGTCTGTAAACATGATGCATAGATGCCACTTTGGTGCCATGACAAGCTGATTTTCTCAAAATATGCAACATTATGTGTTAATATCATTTTGAGGCTATGTGTAATATGTACAAAGAAATGCATTATTCATTATTTTGATCTGCGGCCAAGAAAACAAGTCTGACTACAATAGAGAGTGGTTTTACACCATGGCAGCAAATTCGGTGCCTAACATATAATAACTAAAACTACCCCAATTAATCTGCTGATGTACAGTCTAGGACAGCCTGTCAGATGTCGTCGAAACTGTACGAGTCACTTCCGCGATTTGTAGTTGGAAGTTTTCTTTGGCGTGACGGACGATGTTGATCATTCTCGTTTTTTTCGACGTTGCTGTATTCTAAGAACTGTTCCTCCAAGCTATAATCAAAACTGAAACTTTCGCTTTCCACAACAATGGGGTCCAGCTGAAGAGCTTCGTTCTCTGCGTCGAGAATGCTAGGTTGTAAGTCTTCAATATCAGCTAAAAACTCACCAACACTGTACGAAAACGCATTATTTTTATCACCAGTATCTTCTTTGTTCCACTACAAGAAGAAAAGTATACAAACACATAACAATGCACCCTGACCCATGAATGGCGAACTATAGTACGGATGTAAAGTCTAACCTGCTGTGCCTTCGTTTTTGTGTAGTCTTAAAACCAGAACGTCCTTTCAATAGACCCTTTTCCAAATAGCAATTGCAATGGCTTGTGGGATAAGTTCTGGTAAGCGATGTTTTTTGTCAAAGGCATTTTGCTGTGGCAAAAAATGATGCACACCAAAAATCTATCCCAAAATCCTTTGTAATTCCTATTTGGAAAAGAGTCTATACTCCTTACCGATAATTAGTCCCGTTGTCAAGTTTTTTTTTTCTTTTTCATTTTGTATCGGGGGGGGGGGGGCGTCCGTTTACAAGGTTTGTGTGAAAGAACAACGAAATCGTGTTGAATTCATGTCAGTGCCATCAGCAATGTCGACGAGAATCTAGACCAGCTACACGGAGTCCGAAATTATTCAACAGAAGGCAGAGACCTTAAAGGGTCCGTTGCATCCCCAAACATATTTAGGAATACTGAGCCCTATATATATATGTGTCAAATACAATTGGTGACTGTACTCCATGATTGCCATAAATTGAAACAATATAGCATCACTCTGATATTGGTCTGTCACTATATCAACCACTAGTGTACTTAGACACCTTACACACAACCTGTGTGGATATGGCCTTGAGCAATTTAAACTCAGTACAGGTTATTTTGCTTTGTCTGGGAAGTGCACTAAGCATTTTTTTTTTTTTGAAATTGGAGGAGGGGGGCTAGGAGTAAACTTAGTTGGAAGAAAATTTACTGTTTAGAGTGAGATTTGTTGCTCTGTCTCACAAAATATTTTTTCCATTTATCCTCAAGTATCGATACGTTATTTCTGGTTACCCCAGGGAGTTGCTAGAGACCGAACCTGTTCCTCTAAGTCAGGGGAAACCAACCTTTTTTGACCAAAGATCTACTTTTCAAGTAGCCAACCTCCCGAGATCTACCAGTCCAGTGTCAACATCGCAAACCCACACATACATCGTCTCCAATCAAACATACACTGTCATACAGTTACACATAAAAAACTTAATTTTTTCATTTTTTCCTACACCCCTCGCGGTCGACTTGAGATCGGTCCCCGGTCCATCAGTAGACCGCGATCGACTGGTTGGCCACTCCTGCTCTAAGTGATATAACCTACTTACATTGAACAAAAAGAAGTCGCCACTTCCACTTCCTGAGCCTGATCCGGATCCCAAGTCTGTTGATAAACAGTGTACATGTCATAAATTAATTAAATATCACAAGAATTTTATTGCACTTTCAAACGTCCAGTGGCGTAGCTAGAGGGGGGACAGGGGGCGGTCGCCCCCCCCCCCCACAAGGCCTCTGTCGGAAATTTCTAGCCTCTGTCGGAAATAAATAAAAACAAGTCATTTGAAACACTTACAACACTCCTTATGCATTTAAGCAGAATTACACACCGATATGTCAACGTGAAAATCAAAAGTCGGTCTCAAAACTGCCCGAAAAGCGAAAAAAGTTCCCCAGAATTTTGAACAACTATCAAGATAATAATCTGTCGGAGTTTTTTGGCTTTGCCCCCCCCCCCCCACAAAAAATGTCTAGCTACGCCACTGCAAACATCACAGAGAGAGGGGGAGAAGTGGAGAGAGAGACTCGTCAGAAGCCCAAAACGAAGACTTGTGTGTTGTCTTATGTGAACTTGGGCTTCAGATGTATCTACTGTTTGGAAGCTAGTGTCCTTGTCAGTATCCACGTTTGTTTGTCTTTACTAAGAGAACCAGACTGCTTAAAAATGCACTTTTCTTAGATCAAATTCATTGACAATGTAAGTACCTTAGATATCTTGGAAACTTAAGGTACCGTAGTTCTATGGGCCTAGCAGCTTTCGGCAATCCTCAATCCAAAATGCGGTGAATTCGAAAATGGACTTCTAGGGTTGCAGGTGCGTAGTATTGCTAAAGGTCGTGTGACATGCTACAAAACAGAGCTGTTTCACTTTTCAGTTAAAGAGTTAAAGTCCTCCAATGAAAGATCCGTTAGAATTATTTCAATATCTTTTACCGTTCTCAAAATACACGTTTTCAAAGTTCGATGTTTTCTGAAGAAACTCATTGCCTATGCAAAAATATTGATGTGGAGTGTTGCCTAGTGTTAAAATTTCTTTTGTTAACCCTGTATACATTATCTCTTAATTACTGATCAGACAGAATACAATTTGTTCAGTGATATCAATGTTTCCGAGGGCAAGAATTTTAACTTTCATAATATTTAATGCTTTTTATTTTACATCAAATATCCAACTATGTTATTTTCGTGTCACACGACCTTTAATACCTACGTTTAGGGTTACAAACCAATCCACACACCAACACCTACAAACACAAACACTCATACACAACGTATATGGGAAAGTAAATAGTGACCATGATAAGAGGCTGAAGTCTAATGATATCTTGAAACTTGAGTTTCTCTTGAAGCCCTTATAGAAGAGTGAGTCTTGCTTGTAGTGCACATGCGTGGTATTTGTTTTCTCAGCCAGTCTAGAACTGCTCCACGCATGACTGAGAGCTACATTGCAAGGGTCCAACAACTGGGAGGATGGCCACGTTAAGTTATAGTGTCCGCCATGAGGGGACGTAGCTCCTTCACATTTGGTGTTTGGTTTTCTCCCACCTGCCTCCAGCCAAAGGGAGAGGAAACTCCAGTCAAGATCGAGCTGAGAGGGGTGTAACGTCAGATTTAGGTCAGTGACGTCCTGCTGGTCCTGAAAATCTTCATGAGGAGTTTCAAAATTTCTATAATATAATATAATATATATATATATATATATATATATATATATATATATATATATATTTGAATCACTGTGTTCGTGTTGCAATGATTAAAATAACGTAAAGCCTGGTTGAATGCTACAATGCAGAGGCTACTTGTCTCCGTTTTGGAAATTTATCTGAAACAATGGGTCTTATAACTCAAACCTTCAAGCCCAGAAACACACCTTCACATGATCTAGTGCACGCCCTTTGGTCGACTGCTCGCCCAATGCAGAACAAACCACGGTTCTTTGGGGTTGGTTTCGTGCAACTGCGATATCGAAATGTTGAACCTTCCACTCCGCATCGCCGAGCGGTGCATGGAGTCCAACGACCCCACTCTGACCAACCACCATGAGCTGTTGACCAGAAAGAGAGAGTGACTGTGAATTGATTGTGTGCCCTCCAAAGAAATTAAAGATAAGGAGAATGACGTCAGGCGATCTGGACTAAAGCGACTCATGACATTTAACTTTAAAGCTGAACTGCATCAGTACCGTACCTACGGAGACGCGCCCATTAAGCTTTTTTGCCGTACAGCGGAAGCGCCCTCTTTATTTTCGTGGCTTCACTGGTTAAACACGCAGCGTCGATGAACTGTCTCCGTAATCCACAGAATTCACTAGTAACAGAAATGAATTTCTGAAAACACTTTACATATCTAAGTGATTGCAATGCCTACATTGATTGTGGCACACAATATTATGCATGGTTTGACATCACTTTAAAATTGTTAAATACATTTTTATTTCAAATATTTTTTACATGCCTATGTGACATTCAAGGTCTGAAATCACTGAGTCAAAGTTACACTTAGCCTAAGAGATCATTTGGTTTACTGAATTACAATGGAGTTTCGCATTGTTGCATGAAAAGGCATTCAACAATCTGCGTTTTGGAATTTCACCTGTTACTGACAAACAAGCCCGTAGCCAAGAGGACGCCCCCTTAGAAAATTTCAAGTTGCCGTTAACTTAACACATCATTACCCATCTGGCATCTGAAAAAAATTTCGCCCCCCACCCCCCCCCCCCCACCCCCGCCCACACCGAATCCATCTTGCCACCCTTTCAAGTTACAACCGACAATGTAGTTAATTACCCTTAATGTAACAACGACCGATAATGTAAAAAGAAATTTACAGATAATGTAAAAACAACCGATAGAAGTAATGTAACAAAAAATTACCGATAAAGTAGTTACTCAACCTTACCAATAATGTAACAAAAATTTACCGATAATGTGAAAACTTCCATTAACCGATAATGTAGTAAAAATTTACCGATATTGTAAAAGTGTAAAAAAACCTGTTTTCTAACGTGAGAGGCTTACCATTCAAATTTCACTTTTGTGTACGTAAAACGTACGCAAGTACGTACATAGGGCATCATTAACTGGGAAATTTGGTAAAAATGAACCAAATGTTACAAATAACGTAGGAATGTTGGCCTATCATTCATATTGCATATGATGACAAATCCGGACACCTGATTCTTGGCTGCTTCAGATGATACGCTATTGAATTATCAACAGGACTGTATTAAGGGATACGTTTGTTAAATTTGTCAATGAAAATATGTTCCTGAAATGTAAAATATGAGAATGACAAAAGAAAAACGATCGGTTAACGTTCTACTCAGACTTACATAGGTCATATTTTCATCATTCCACCTTGGGCTTTAAGTTTTAGGGGATTTTAGGGGCTTAAGGATCGCGGGATAGATCATGGGTGATGGTGAGGATTGCTGAGGCTTGGAACAATTATTCCACCCGAGCTGCCGACATACAAAAGGAAATATTGAAAAAAGGTAACAAACCAGGTTGGTGCACGCGAATCGCACGGAACAAAATATGACATTTTTGCAATTTTTAAGATTGCATATCGCAGATTGTACATTCTTCACATCAAGTAAGCAACATGAGTAATAAAAAATAAGGAAACATGCTCAATGGGGTAACGCCAATATTATATTAACCCTTCGCTACGCCTAGAGCATAGAGGATCAAACCTCCCCGCCCATATTAGTGCCCGGAATGGTTTTGCTTAAGAATTGGTTCAAGTTAAGATCGTGCCCCCCCCCCCCGCTTTTGAGAAGCAATTTACCCCTGGGATGCTATCAACTGAAGCTGCAAAGGTTACTTTATGCATACCAAGTACATGCAGTACACTATAGGAAGATGAGTACACTGACATATGATAAAGCAGTTTATCCTGTTTTATATAGTCTGTGCACGGTACACGCAAGAACAAACATGCTCTGATACTAACCTTTAAAGCTACAGTTATTCGCATGTCGTGCCCTATAGACACACACAACTCTAGCCACAAATTTGTGTTTTAGATTAATATCCGATATGATGCAATCAGACGTTTTGAAATGCCAAAGTTTCTGACCTCTGCCCCATTCATGGCTTGGACGGGGACTAAGGTTGGTTTAATTTACCGGTACTCTCTTTACAAAAATATCCTGGATTTGCTACTCTAACCAGTACAATGTGATTATTCCGACGATTAGCTGCAAAGAAAGCACGGAAAATGAAGGAAGCAAGTGTGTAATTGACTGAATCTCCTTTTCCCAAATACACACCTATAACGAGGAGGTTAGCCCTTACTCCGACTATAAACTACAAAGTAAAGATGATTTTTCCGAAATTCATTCTCCAGCTTCTAAAAGTGATACTTAGCACTAAGCATCCAACTTTGTAAAATATCAACAGAATGAATATCTCCTTAACAGAGTAACTATAGAGCCGATTTTCTTCGTTCTAGCTAAATTACATGTTTGAGAAGATTTCATGAGTTTCGCCCTTCAACCCACCTCTGAACCCCTGTCAGGAGGCCTAACAATTGCCTCAGAATCCCTCGAATACAAAACAGTGCTTCGAGCTTAAGGGGCACTTGCAGTTACCCATCGTCCCCCGGAGAATCCCTTGCTCCAAGTTTGAGGAAGAGACCCTCCTTTTCCTTCTGTTTTTCCTCTCCCGTCCCAGTCGAGACTTGCTCTGCACGTAAGACATTCGTCTGTTTGACGCTGCCGTAGCAACCTGAGAGGTAAGGCAAATTTCAAAATGTGACCTTTACAAGTCTCCTTAGTACGGCTGACCGATTCTTTTTTCATTTGTAATTCTCACATTTTATATTTTATGAACATGTTTTCAAATTTAACAAACGTATCCCTTAACACAATCCCGTTGATAATTTGATAGTGTATCATCTGAAACAGCGAAAAATCAGGGGTCTGGTTTTGTCATACAATATTGTAACGACTTAAAGGAAGGGTTTAAGCACAAAGTTAATGTGAAAGAGCAACTAAATCTATGCAATTTGGTGAAACTCCCATCCAGATTGGACATGTAGTACTCGAAATATCAGCAAATGAACTTAATACATTTGTGACCCAAAGTGAACTTGAGGCAAGCAGGGGTTATGTCACTTCCTCACATTGATGAGAAACGCTTTGTTTCCATTGTTTTTTCAGTCTGTTGTGCTGACCTTGATGTTAATAGGGATAGGACCTCCCCATGGGAACTGTAAAGTTTGTAAAATTGCCAAGCCTCTCAAGGACTCACATTCCCATAACATGGGATTGTGGGTGAGAAATTTGGTTGTAAAGTTTAAAGAAAAATAAAAGACTGCTCATTAATGTGAGGCTATGGCATCATATGTGCTTGCTTCAAGTTCACTTTGTGTTGAAAATGTGACCTCGTTAAAGGTTGTGTGACATGAAAATAACATAGTTGGATATTTGATGTAAAAAGCATTAAAAATCCAGAAAATAGCCACAATTCCCATTAAAATCCATCAAATACTGACCATTTTACAGGTAAATTTCTATTTCACACTTGTATCATGAATAAACATGAGCTAAATATGCAAATATGTGACATCGAAAGAGGGACATACCATATATGGCACATGTTAGCCTTTGTTTTTTCAACCTTAATTTCAAGGACACTGGTAGCATTGTTATTCCCCGAGGGGTTTATTATAAAAGTTAAAATTTTTTCCTTGAAAAATATTGATATCACTCAGCAAACTGTATCCTGTCTGATCAGTAATTAAGAGATAATTTATATTGGGTTAATAAAAGAAATCTTCACACTGTGCAACACTCCACATCATTATTTTTGCATAGGCAATTAGTTTATTTAGAAACCATCAAACTTTGAAGATGTATATTTTGAGAACGGTAACAGATATTGAAATAATTCCAATGGATCTTTGACTGGAGGACTTAATTCTCTAAATAACAAGTGAAACAGCTCTTTTTGATGGCATGTCACACAACCTTTAACTGCTTATATCTTGAAAACAACACATTGGATTTCAATGACAATTTCACCAGAATGCTTAGAGTAAGTACCGCTCTAACATATCAAACCTTGATTTGAGCTTAGACCCTTCTTTTAAGGGCAATTAACACCTGACGTCAGACCTGGAATCAGGCCCGTAGCCAGGCCGAGGCACGGGGGCCTGCCCCCCCCCCCCCCGTGCGGACCACTGTGTCCCACCATATGGAAAATCGATCGAAAATAAAATTTTAGTTACGTGTAAACTGCGACTCTGGTATTACACCAGGCGATTTTTGACCAAAAAGCGTTAAATAATGAACGTATTTTCTCTTCTGTAGCATTTTTGTTCTAAAATTACAAAAAATTTCGCGCGCTATGCGCGCTTTCATCTCCAGTTACATATGGCTTTAACACCGCTTTGAGATCTGTTGGCTTTGTAAAGGTTAAGTGTTCCACAATTAGGTTATTGTTCTTTCATGTAGGCGTGATTCCCGGAAAATAAACACAAAATTGAATCCATGAGAAGTTCTATCCACTTTCTCTTCCGATCAGGAATATTCTTAATTCAGAATCAACATCATGATAAACGTATGTTGTAAGAAACGTAAAGTGTCTCAATGCCCAAGGGTGGTGGAAGGGTGCATCCCTCCGCGACGAGTTGCCCGGCGTCTTGCTTTTGCTCTTACAGGCAGACACACATTACCCCAAATACATTTCGGTTGGGAGAAAGCAAAATTCTCAACTGGTCATTGGTGAATGCTCTTTGATTGACATCAAAGTAAAAAAATGCAGAGTAGCTTACATTACACAGCATGCGCAAAAAATGTTCTGATTAAATATTTTACCTTAGGATACCTTAGGAACCTCAGTGGACGCAGGTCTAATGACCTCTATGTCCGCATCTTCTTAATCTTCATGATCTGGAACTGTAGTAACGATCAAAGAGCTGTGGGTGACTGCCATACTAAACTTACAAAAAGTCTGCCTTGTAGTTATATAACATCTCATGGCCAGCCCAAAACCTATCCAAAGCCTTCTCAAACTGCAAAACAGTAGTTGCAGAAACTACACTCTCAGGAAGGCTATTCCAAATATCGACAACTCTACAGACAAAACTAAATTTTCTAATGTTGAGCCTACAAAACTCTTTGAGTAACTTCCGACTATGACCACGGGTATGAGTAATTGAACTAAACTTGAGAAAACCTTCAGTAACACCTCTGTCATACACACCTGAAACAATTTTAAAAACCTCAATTGTATGCCCACCAGAATATGACCTAAAACTACATTTGTTTCTGCACAAGGGTTCTGCACAAGGAGTGGCTCAAGACAGTTTTGGAAGGAGTAACTTAGTCGGGAGAACTGGGACTGTCTAGGACGAGCAGGGGCAGATTCTTCCATAGAAACCCAAATTTTCCTTAATAAGAACCAAATATTTTCAATTTTTCTTTAACAGAACCCCGAATTTTTCGTCGCGCGCCCAAAATTTAGCGTTCGGAATCCTTTCTGTAACCCATTGCTTCTGGCGGGGCTTCGGGGTGCTGGACCCCTTAGGGGAGCTTGGTCCCTTCGTCGGGCTTATGTTTTCACCAGCCCTTGCTGAGTCTGTACGCAGGGTTTCTCGTGGTAACAATTTTCTGCAAAATATCGGCGCGCTTCCCGCGCAATTCTCACAAGCAAAGTTATATATATGACCTATAAACATTATTAGCATAAAATGCAAGTGAACTATTCTAGCCAAAGCTAGGTGAAGGCTCAAAGTTAGATGCCGGGCATCAAGGGGTTTTCATGTAGTAATCTAGTACCTTAAGTAACATTCGTAACGCGATGACTATATGGTTTGAAGCTAAATTTACTCGTAACACAAATTTATTCCAAAATTTACTTTTTCTTTTTATGCAACTTAATTTCGTTCAAAGTAGAAAGACGATAATGATCATCTGAATTGTGAACTGTGAAGAGATTGGTGTGCTCTCACTGTCATTCTAAGTCCTGCGCAAAGCTCCATGCTAGTGTTCCCATTTTGCTAATTCCTCAGACTCTCGGGGAAGTTCCCTCTCGGTCCTAACTAGTCTTGTTCAAGACTCTAGTTCATTTTCGTCCACCACATATCGGCTGTGAAGAATACGTACCAGTTGCCAGTGCGTCCTCTACAGCTCTACTATTGAACTCTGTGAACTAGAGTTCTGGACATATAACCTTTGAGTGGTCTCTCAGTTCAGTTGACATACGCCCTCACTTTGTGGAAAGTAGCTAACGTCTTAGGGCAAGACTAGGTCCTACCAAAATCATACTGGACCATACCAAGCCTGCCTAATGGCAGCCCCTGGTCCCCTCGCCGGTCGCAAAGTACTTAACTCTTCACCTGCGCTTGCGGAGCTGAAGAAGCATCATCGTGATCATAGCCTTGTATCCTTCACTTGTGGAGACTTTCCACGTCTTTGCATCGCAAAGTGAGGCAAAAATTTCCATCAGAAGAGTGAAATTTTCGCTCGCTTCGCGCGTATGTTCACACGTGAAACCGATACCTTTAAGCTATCTGTGGCAAGCTTTAGATATCGTCCCCTGTAACTGTAATCACATGTTGGCTCTACTGTCTACAAACATAATGATCATCTTCGGGTGCCCCTCTATGTGGAGCCGGTGCCCCCCTGTATCAGAATTCCTGGCTACGGGCCTGCCTGGAATAACTTCTTGGAGAGGATACTTTTCTTTTGCTGCCTTGAAGAGGACTACCCCAAATTGTTTGCAGTAGTTTATTTGAACTAAATGTACACTATGGAACCAGAGAGTTACTCTCTGATAGAACGAAGTATTCACTACTTTTCCCAGTCAAGTGAGGGCACAAAGAGATGAACATGCATGAACAGTACACAATTAAAAACCTGTATGTCAGAATCAAGACACTATCTCAAGCAGTCGCAGATTTCTAAAAAAAATGTGCTTAAGTAAGTCTAAAAAGCTGCACATAGTAGACAGCATCCCAGTCAGGGTATAGAATAATTCCATACTCTCACCTTGTATATCCTTCTTAGACAAAATATAAAATTACATAAGTGGTTACATAACGTTTCATGACCCACGTGGATTAGCAGAGATAATACATGTGGAGAGACAATTGTCTACTGGGGAATCAGGAATAAATCTCCAATCCTGGTACCAAAACAGGATCATCCCCGTAGAATGGAGAGACACTTTGTTTGGTAGCCCCACATAATCTCAAAAGCTCCATGTAACCCCGAGGAGCTCCGCACAGCCTATCACACAGCGTTATACTAATGATAGGCGAACATTCTCTATAGACGGTAATTTGTAACATTAGGTTCATTTTTTGCCAAGTTTTCCACTTTATGCCGCGCATATTCATGAATTCATCGATGTACCTGGACACGACGAAATACTTGAGAAGGCAAAGTGCTTGGAAACGGCATATTACTTGAGACCTGTTCGGCGAAGGAGGTGCGCCAAAAGTGTCACACGTATCTCCTCGTCTCAAGCATTTTTTGACCTCAGAAGTATTTTGTTGCCTTCAAAAATAAGGTCAGAACATAATTTTTAACGATGACATACAAATCTAGAATGCAATATTTCTGAAGCAACATATCGGACAATTCGTCAAAATACCTGGGCAGACGGCAAAGTATCCACGCAGACGGCAAATTATCTAAATAGAGGTAGAAATACATAACGCTTTTGACGTTGAATAGTATATTGGCTTATATTTTCAACACTCCCACCCATTGCGTTTAGGAAAGCTTTCGTCTTCCACTTTTGATTTATCAGATATCTAAAGCCATTTTGGGTATTTCAAATGAGGGGGCGAGTTTTACGGGGGCGTCTTTGCCGAGGAGTGACTTTGTCAGGGGGGCGAGTTTGTGAGGGGCCAGTTTGTTAGAGGGAGACTGTTGGCCTCGGGCGGGCTTGTCGGGGGCGACCTTGTAAGAAGCGACTTCATAAGAGGCGAGTTTACTAGGGGGGACTTGACTGGTCCCCGTACGTCACTATGTACCCATGTGTACTACTCAAGTCTCCCCTAGAAAACTTACCCCTACAACTTAAACTCACACACGTTACTTAGGAACCTACGTCTTTACGCTGAGGTGCTTGCATACGTCTTACGTACACAAAAGTAATATTTGAATGTTTAGGCTCTCACATAAGTTGAACACGTTTTTACATTATCGGTAAATTTTTTACTACATTATCGTTTAATGGAAGTTTTCACATTATCGGTAAATTTTTGTTACATTATCTTAAAGTTCGAGTTACTATATTATCTGTAAACTTTTTGTTACATTATTGGTTGTTTTACATTATCAGTAAATTTGTTTTTACATTATCAGTCGTTGTTACATTATCGGTAAATTACTACATTATCGGTTGTAACACCCTTCAGTACCTTGTCTGGCTACGGGCGTGCTGAGAAACCACGGTTCTTAATTCTAGTCATTGTTAGGATGGACTTACTTGGACATACACGTGGATTTTGACAAACTTGTTTTTCCGTGTCTTCTCCCTCGCATTGACGGCCACCATACTTAGCCGTAGGATTGTCACATGCCCTTGTGCGAACCTGTGTCCCGTTTTCACATGTTTGTGAACAATCTGACCATTCACTATATTCTGACCAGCCTCCGTCGACTGGTGATGCAAAAAGTTTAAACAGATCATGTGCATTTTGGCGCTTATAGGATCAAAGGAATAACCAAATAACTCTATTGTTCTAATACAGATGGTGACTGCACTCTGATTGACAAAGTCATACAATGGCATCACTCTAATGGGTCTGTCACTGATGCCAGCCCGACAGCTCACACACAGCCTGTGTGGATATGGCCTTGAGCAACTTTTAAACCCAGTACAGGCTGTTGTTGCTTTGCCTGGGAGGTGCTTTAACAGGTGTTCTTTTTGAAACTGGAGGAGGGTCTAGTAGTGAACTTAGTTCAGTTGGGATATAATAATTTTTACTGTTTGGGGTGGCATTTGTTGGCCTTTAATGACCTTGCTACAAATTATATGCACTTATTAAGCTACGTCATTATTGCACTGGAAGTGGTCCGATCCCATCATGCCAAACACAATATATTGATTCGGCATCTGTGATATCCCTGTAATATACATGCTGTTTAAAGGGTAGAAAATCTCGCTCCAGACAGCAAAAACTCTTCCCGCTAAGCTTACTTCTAGCCTTTTCTCAAATTAAAATGAAACGCAAACGTCTGGTGTACCTCCTGGGCAAAGCGACAACATGGACTGTACTGACTTTTAATTGATCAAGGCCACATAAACACATTATGTGTGAACTGTGTATGCGTTGAGTACACTTCTGAGTGATCTGCTCCACTCAATATTGATTTATCATAGTGATGTATTGTTTGAAGCTATGTCAATCAAATGTAGCCACCAAAATGCAACAGAGATAGGAGGACATTCCTGATACGTATGAGGTGATGCGACATTCCCTTTAACGTGGTACTTTTGTATGACCTTGTGTTTTCAAATTATCTCCACTCAAAATGCAGGTCTTTTAAACCACCGTTTGCACTACTTGAGAGGCTTTTATTTTTAATTTTTTTTTATTAAGAACCATATTGTCAGTTGATATGCAGGGCTATAGCCTGCAGGGGGAGGGGGGAAGGTGCAGTTGCCACCTGAGATTTCCAAACCCAAAACATACTTGAAAAAATAATACTGAAAATGCTTAACTTCATTGTACTGATTATGATTTTAAAGCCCCGAGGACATGGGAAACCTCATATATTAACGTTCATTTTTCCAAAATTATCCAGGGGAGTCTAGAACGTGTCCTTCCCGTCAATGTGGGAAGCATTTTGGACAAACAATCCACAGGGGGGAAAGGTACTGGCTGTAGCACCGTGCCATACCACAGCCGCAAATAATGAGAAATTTTAAATTATACAATCAAGTCAAAGCTTTTTCAATGTAAGCAACAGTTGGTATCTAAGGGACCTTGCAATGGCAAAAATTTCTCAAAGGAGAGGGCCTTATATATCGCATCCTCTCCCATGTACCCAGCCGAAAAGATAACAGAAAAGGGCACAAACATGAGAATTTCTAAACATGTGACCATGTCAAAGTTTTCCCAAAGATAACACCATTATTCACCTTAGCCATTTTGTGTTCACAAAAATTTCCCACAGTGTATATAGGTGTGTCACCAGGTACCTTAGCCACCCCGAAAGAAAAAAATACAAAAACGACAATAAATGTAATCAGTTGGAAGCTTTGCAAAGACACCATCAACTTGTACTTAAGCGACCTTATACAAATGTCCTCCATTTTGACCCTTCCCTCAGGATATCAGTGGGTGACAAAGAAAGGATCTGCCAGGGTGCCAACTATTCTAGGCACGCCACTGGACGTTACCATGAACTGCCCCCCTAGAGATTCGCCCAAGCTACTTGCCTGATTTGTAAACTGACGTCAGATTTAACAATTCTTTGACTCATAGGCATACATTTGGTACATTCAGTTTGAGGTTTTAATTGCTTAAAGGATGTGAAATGTGAAGAAGACGGAAGTATGATAACAGCCAATTTGACCTTTTCATTGTGCGAGACAAAATTCACAGCATTCATTACAGTTTTGGGTATATTCCGCTATTACAATGATTGGGAGCAACTCTGTGTAGGTTGCATGCCAAGTCAATGATTACAACAGGTAGGGCTTAGGCCAATTACAACAGTTATGGCTTAGGCCATGGGAGTAAAAAAGCTGAATTCAGGGAGGGGGGCTGATAGTTTTATACAGCCGTCAGTGGTAAGAGGTCAAATTTTTGAAAGTTTATGATCCTTTGATGCAATCTGGTGATATATTTTGGAAAGATTTTCAAGTACATATAAGGAAAAAGTTTGATATTTTATGAAAACGTTTGATAAATTTCACGGAGTGGACAAAATGGGGATTTGATACTTGAAAAAGGGAGGGGGTGGTGGAAACATATTTTAGTCTCCAAATTTTGACGCCTTTTTAAGCCTATGGTTTGAGAAAGTTTCTGTCTTCGGATCCAGTTGTTCAAGGAAGTTTAACACGAGAGGGAATGAAAAGTGACATACCCGAGTTTCAATTGGTTTAATTCAAATATGCATGGTCATAACATAACTCGTTTTCGACAAAACAGTTTTCGAAAATAACCTGCTACTTGGAAAATCGCTAAATAAGGTAACAAGATGAATATTTTAACAGAATGTTTTTGTCCCACATTTGAGTAGATTTTTAAATTATGGGCAATTTGTCTGAATTAACATTTTACTTATAAGTTACAAATCTTGTACAATAAATTTCTTACTTGGACATTGCGGCAAGTCAGTGCATGCTGTGTTGCGAATTGAAGGTCCCACACATGATAGGCCCCCAAATTGGGGAGGGGGGTTGTTGCACTCCCGTTTCTGCTGGCGATAGACTTTATCCTCAAGGTAAGTACATGTTGCACTGCACTCTCCATATGGTTGCCATTCCCCCCATTTTCCATCAACTGTTCAAGAAACAAATCAAAAACATTAAAAATGTTGGTGTAAAATCATGTATTTATAGGCTTCAAATTTCCTTCATAACATCGTGACAACTAAAACAATATGTGCTACAGAGAATACAAAATAAAACGCTAGGGCCTTATACAGACCTTATGAGTTTTCACCCGAGTAATGTATGTTTTTGTTAACAAAAAGATTGCATCTCAGTATTAAAAAAAAGGAAATAAAACGCACATGGAGGCCATATGCTATTCTGTAGCAGCATGGAGTTGTTATCCGAATGGAGATAGCACGAGCAGTTTAATTTATGCTAATACGTTAAGACCTATTTAAGTGTGAAACGATTACCAATAATTAGCTGGTGATAAATGCTTATAAGGACTTAATCCCTTTATTTAATGCTTTCAATTTGACTTCTTTCTCCTTGCGACATCATTCACCTGTAATACTTAACAAGAGGCTTAAATTGAATAATGCTATGATGTGAAGGTTGGCATACCACCATCATTGTAACGACAGGGTTTTTAAACTCAAAACGACTGTTTAATAGAACTAGATCAATACAAATGCCCCTACTATACCCCATCTAAAGAGACCATATGCAAATGAGGTAAAGAGAGAGAAGGCGAATTCTTTTATTGCATTCTGAAAAGTTTCCTCAAGTTTCCTTAAATAACCGGACATAAATCAATGTTCACAATTTTACATAAAATCAAGCCGATGTGGCCTCACTTGCGACACCAAGCGACACCAGAGGGAGACGACAAACCTCTTTGTGTACACTTTTTAATCCAGCTTAGTTCTAATAGAAATCTTAAAATAATGAAATGATTATTACGTGACCTTCAATGCGCAAACCTCACTTTAAAAGAAGTTTACGCGAACTACCTCCATTCGGAAAACAACTCCCAATTCCAAACTCCGAGTTTTATATCGACTGCTTGTAGCCTATACTTCAGTTATTCTATTTTCATGCATACGACGGCTTGTAAAACGAAATTTCCTATACTCCATTGGAATAATAGGGGACACCCTTATTAACTTTGAAAGATAAACATAAGGCTTACTTGGACATCGTCTATCTTGACAAACTGCTTCTTCTACTTGCTCTCCGTCACAATCAGCTCCCCCATTTTTTGGTGCAGGGTTATCACATGTCCTATATCGACGCTGGATACCATCCCCACACGTCTCAGAACACGTATCCCACTCGCTCCAGTCACTCCAGCCCCCGTGAATCACTTTCAGAAGAGGTTTAAGCAAAATGTTATTTTAATATAAAAAAGAACTAATTTAAGCATTCTGATCAACTTTTCATTTAATTTCGATTTGCAGTTCCCGAGACATCAGCAAATGAAGTTACTACATTTGTGTCCTGAAGCGAAGTCGAAGGGCACACAACCATCAGCTATTCCATAGAATTAAACATCACTCTGTCGCAGATACATGACCCCACCCCCCCCCCACACACACACACACCTTAAAAGTCTTGTCAAAGTTCACAGTCCAGATAAGCTAACCGGTAAGATGGAAGCTGATGAGTTGGCCTATAGTGACACTGCAATTATGTAACAATAGCACGACATTGTAGATTTTCAGCTACAAGAGAACGAAGTTTAGAGGGTATATACACCCACCCATATTTATCCGCGAGGTGACAGAAATCACCACTTTCTTCCAAAAAATTCACAAAGGCTAAATTACACTCAACTCATCCAAATTACACCGCCTAATTATTAACATGTCCTTTCCATACCCATAGAGATCCAACTGACTGTTCATCTTTACATGAGTAATTTACTTCTGAAAAGGATTTAAAATTAATGATGTGGTTTAAAGCATTGTCTGGTCCTCCATAAAAAACCAGTACGTGGTCGTCCAAACCCCTAACCAAAACTCCATTTTGAACTGAAGATATACTTTTTTGAAGATTGGTTACTTTTGTCTACGAAATTCCTCCAGACCTCCAAGGGGCACAGAATGTGATGCCAAGTAAACAAATTTTGTGTAGCTCTTATATAAAACTGTTGCATACTTATGGTATAACAAATAAAGTTATGAAACATTTCATACAGTGACATCAGCGTTAAAAGGAAATACAAAAGCTATGACTGAATAATTTGCCAAAATGACACTTCAATGGTCACAGATTGCCCATCATGCACTGCGGAAGCTGAAATATAGTATTTCTTAAAAAAATATGTATGTTCCAAGTGCAACGTGCTATTAAGATGGGATTTCCGTTGCCTACTACAGAAGATTTTACTGCATTTAAAAAAAAAACAAACAAACAAACAAACAAACAAACAAACAAAAGAAAAAATCGTAAAATTTGGTCACCAGGACATGCTATTACGAAGTCTGATTTCCTAAAAGAAGTCTAGCCGTTAACAATAATGCCTTTTCTAGGCACCCCTAAAGGGTCTAAATATAGTTTCCGACAGATAGTTCCTTTTATCAGTGCCTTGTGCATACCAACGATCAAAATACACGGTGGCGTTGGGTGATTCGTCCGACAAATTTACAAAATCTCCCCTTGAAAATAATACGGAGGGCGAAAAAAATATACAGACTACAAAAATCGCCCCTGTGATTTTTCAGAATTTGTTGATGGTTTCTTTTAGCAAAATATATTCATTGAAATCCCATGGATCCTGTTCATTTTGAAAAGTTGTTTTCAGCTTTTCTCGTGATCGAAAGTTGTGATTTCATGTTCCACAACAGTTATAACGTTGGTACCAAATCAGCGAAATAAGTACTGCAGGGCCGTATATCGCGCTGCACGCGCACGGGCTGCACTGCGCTGCGCGTTGACAGATCAGTCATAGTTTAGAATATGCCCTGGCACTTTTAAATAGGCCACTGCACTACGGCTCTGGAAGTATATACTAAATTACAGCCATGACGGTGCTTGTAACTTGTTCAATTGTCATTGTCTATGCAACTAAATTGATAAATTAAAGAAAACTAAATTTTCCAACTTATTTAGGTGTTACACCTAGATTCACTCCTATTCTCGCAAATCTCAAAAAGCGTCTCTAAAATAGCCCTCAAAAAATGGACAGGGCGATTTTGTTCTGAAAAGAGCCGTCGTTGAGAAATTATTTTGAGCCCTGGTGCATACCAATGTCCGCAATGACAACAAAAAATATATAAAAAATGCCCCCAACATTTATACTCATAATAATTTACGTTTTACCTTCAAGTGGACCGGTCTCGCAGGCACTCTGACACTCCACACCATCCCTGCTTGTCGACCAGCCCTTTCCACCATTCTGACAACACTCTAACTTTGTCATTTTCCTCAAGAAAGTGGATGGTCGGCAACTTTCTGAGTTTTGCTGCCGGCTACTGAAACAGAATTTAGCCGGGCTCTCGTCTGTCACTGGAATCATGAAGGGATATTACAACTTTTGTTAATTATACCGTAATTAGTCCTTAAAGAGGAGATTTTCACCTGATTTTGAAACTGAAACCCTGAGAAATGGCTATCATTTCAATACTTCAAATGAAAACAAAATTTTTCAACCACACACTTCACGTTTTTGGGTGGTCAGTGCAAGGGCGGCGATCCCAAAAGTGGAAAGGAAGGATATGTTATCATGCATAGACAGGATTTTGTGAATTAAGTAGGGTCAAATGACTCAATATCACCGAAGGTCCCTGGGTACTCAAATAGTCCTCTCTAGGGTGTGGAGTCCAGGGTTCCGTCTTATTGCCTCTGAGGGCTTCCACTGGGTTGATGACAAAAGATAAATCCCCCTAAAGATCTAAAGTTTGTCCAAAATTGTGGTCACTGGAGTAAAGAAAGCAACTATTTTCAAAATGGCACTGGGGGCGTATTTACAGATCACAAAATCACACAGTTACCATTTTTGTCTTCAAAGTAACATCATTGTTCTAAAGGTCAATTCTTTAGCCAACGCAGGGGGGTTTGGGTGGGTAGTGTGGATAATTGTAGGAGTTGCATGCGCCTTTGTGGGCATAATTCTACTCCGGCTTAACGCTGTGAATGATAATGGGAGAAAGTTACCATATATAAACAACGGGAGCGAGCGAAACTAGCCGAAAAATCGTTCTCGTTTAAACCACGTTAGCAAAGTTTCATTACATTTTACATGGCAGACGCAGCATTTCAAATTAGAATTAGCCTGCCGAGTAGCCTTATTTTTTCGTTAACTCTAAACTGCTCCGTGTAGGTGAGCAAGTGAAGTTCCTCATCCCCACCAGGATCAGAATGTATTAGTCAGTACTGATATCCGGCCTGTGATGCCTGTGCTGTTAATTTTCTTTCGCTTTGCGCCTGTCTTGATAAACAGGGAGTGACAGTCTATGGTTAAGCTGTGTTAGGATAAAGGACAAAACAAAGCACAACTGCAGTGAAAAATTTTGTCAATGTGGTTTAGAATGCGATTTCCTTTAATATGGAGCGTTTACGGAACCCAAATGTTATGATATGGCGTTCAATGCATGTTAGATGTAAGACATAGGCGAATTATTTTTCCTTTCCTTCTCTGACTTTGTTGGCGGCCCTCAATTTACGCGTGGTTTAGAATCTGTAGCATCCTGTTTCCACGTTTGCCCTCGAGGGGCCGGGGGTAGGGTGCAAAGAAGGGAGTGAAAATTTCATGGAACAGCAACAACTAGATATCTTACTACAGAGGGAGTGAAATAAAATTCCCTAAACGTTTTGTGCAGAATCCAGGTAGATGCAAAATTGTAATGGCAAGTTTGTGTCCTATAAATTTAGGATACGATGTCCTGCAGTCTAGACAGGGCTGCGTAGGCTGAGCGAAATCTCTAGGGGCAGTTCATGGACACTACCTAAGCGGAGCACCAAGTGGTGTGCCTGTAGCTACTTGGCACCCTGACGTTGACACCCTGGCAGACCCTTCCTTTTTCACCTGTATATGGGAGCCATTCTGGGGGAGGGTGCTGAGTGGAGGGGATTCATGTAAGGCCTGACTTAGGTGCAATATTGTGCTATCGTTGGAAAAGTTTTGAACTGATTATATATTTACAAATTGTCATAATTTAGTAATATTTTTCCTACTTTTTGCTGGGAGTAAGGAAAAAGGTGTCTAAGAAAAAGGGACTACACCCTACTCTTTGAGCAATTTTTTTCTATGTGAGGTGGCTTGGATGCAAAATAGTACTAACTTTGGAAAAGCTTCGTAAAGTGTTGAACTGATTAAATGCTTAGGAATCCTCATTATTTAGTGACTTTTCACTAGTGACTTCACACTACTTTTTGGTAAGGTTAAATTGAAGGGGAGTGTTGCCGAAGGAAAGGGATAACATTTCTTATCTTTGAGAAATTTTTCTTGTTCTTAGATGTCCATGATAATGATCCAAAATGGTGTTATCTCTGGTAAAGCCTTGTACTAATTACGTAATTTAAAATTTTACTTAGGTTATTTACTGATTTTTTCGACTGTTTCATGGCGCCCTGTCTTAGCTGATACCCGGTGCTGGCTGCTCCCTCTTAGCATGGAAGTAGGTAGTACTTCCATGCTCTTAGTTTGCCACTGGGGAGCACCATCAGTTGGCACGTAGCCGTAGCGTAGGCCTTCCAAGGAAAATGTCCGGTCGAAATGTTTTCCAGATGGGAGGGAGGTGACACATTTTTGACGTTGTAAGTTTCATCTAAACATTTTTTGTTTTTGTTTTTAGATTTCATGCTTTAGAAACAAATTTAGATTTGATTGAAATTAAAAGATACAATCTCATTCAGTTTAGCTTATAAGTAAAGGTAATCAGAGGATACTTTATCTTTAGCCTGCGTATATGAAGGTGCATGAAAGCCGTGTATCTTGTAGCATGAAGAGGGTTTCTTCATGCGAAAGACAACCCCAAACAAGAACGCATCCATGGCGAAAGTCTGGGGACCTCCTGGGAATATTTGGGGGAAAATGAACTCTTTTGTGCGATTTCCAAGGTTCTTAGGTTCTTTGAGCCTTGAAATCATAGTTAAGACAATGAAATTTTTAGCATTTCAGTATACTTTTCTCAAGTAGGCCAATCTTCATTTAAGATTAGGGAATCGAGGGGGTCGGGGAGACTGCTCTACTGCTCCTCCACGGGCTACTGCCCTGCTAGGGATTTCGGGATACAATATTTTCTCCCAGTGTTCAGTCATGACAGCTATTAGTGTAAAATACTTTTTGAATATTTATGACAGAATATAAACAGAGTTTAGATTCAACTGTGTCAAACAGGGGCGGAGAAACAGGGGGTTAAGGGGTTACAACCCCCACTTTCAAAGAACTCCCCCATTGAGTTTTTGTTTTTCACACAGTAAATTTTTTGAAAGATCGTCAACCCCCCCCCCCACCCACTGTTGAGAAGAAATCTCCGCGACTGGTGTCAAAAGTATTGTTAATGATTATTTTTCTTATAATTGTAATAAATTGACATAAATATTACACTGGCCGAAAATTTGCTTTCTTCGGCCACCTTGGTTGACCTGAAATCAAACATAATTTTTTTGTAAAATAAGTTTTGAATATTAATCATAAAATTGGACACATATTAAGAGCAACATAGCTCAGTCATCGCTCAGAGCTGAACAAATGTTCAACTTTCGTAGCAGCATAGCACTGTATTAAAGTATAAATCGGTCTTAAAACTACCCTCGGCTCCTTGGCTGAGCCAGAAGTGGAAAAACCAAAAGTGTATTCTCGAAGGCGTTCTGCTTCCCAAAGGAGCTAGGTCCACTGTAGGGACACGAAACCTTAATATAACCAACCTCTCTGCCTTCAGCCCTCCACAGCATGGGTCTTTCCTGCGTAGGCCTCGTTCCAGACTTGCTGAAAAGAATAGATACTTTACACGATCTTAGCTTAAACGCAGAAAAGCTGGAGGTGTCGAAGGAGTACCCGGAAGAACTAGTTTCAAGCATTCCCTTCGGAAGAGTAAGTCAATGTATGGTTGATTTAACCCTGATCAGTTATGCAGTCATAAATACTGCACGAAGCAATTGCATTGAAAGTCAATCACCTGATGAAATTTGTCATTATGATGAACTTCGAAATGCTCGTGAATAGATATGTTTAGGTTATGATAAGTTACATTGACACAGAACAAATCGCTAACAAAGGATTTTTCTCAAACGGCATTTCTTTGAAGTACCCATAATGGCATACTAAAAGTCCGAGCAAATCAGAGTTGCGGAAATATGTCTTACTTGCATAAATTCAAAATGGCTTCCATTTTGCTAGACATTTGTCCGTACCTCGAGACGTGAGACGCGTAAGAGCATTATTAGAGGTATATACCAAGTATGAAGATTGTCCATCGTTGCTATCTTGAGATATCGTGTTTACAAGTAGTTTTCAAGAATTCCGTATTTTCATCTCTGGTGAACTCAGATAACCTTTGACCTTTACCAAAACCAATAGTATTTATCTTTTGACTATAACGTATCCACATGTCAAGCATGAAAAGCCTTCATGCTTCCTACCTAGAGATATCGTATTTATAAAATTTTCGGTTTTTGACCTCTGCTGACCTCATATGACCTTTGACCTTCACAAAAAACAATAGGTCTTTCTCTTAATATAACAATTTTATATCCCTAGTATGACAATTGTCCATCATTGCTATCTTGAGATATCGTGTTTACAAGCCAAGCGTCTCAAACACACATACATACACACACAATCGTGATTGCATAGATTTATTTTTCCTTCAGCAAGGAATCAAAAAGGGTCACTATTTTTATGTGTTGGAACTTTTTCTCAGTGAAATAAAAGGTAGACCGGGCAGACTGTTAGGAGATTTTTACTCCTTCCGGGATAAGATTTCAACATGCTACTCTTCCATGACATTGTTCACTTCCCTTCCTGCACTCCTTACCAACTACTGACACTTTTCGTAAAGAAGACCTTTCAAAATCTAAATCAGAGGCCTACGGGAGATGGGGGGGGGGGTGTGGGGAGTCCAATCGAATTATTGCCAGACTTTTCCTAGGTTGCACGTAAAATACCCCTACCTTACATCACCACAGTAAAGTTAATGTATATTTTAAGTTATTGCAAGATTTTTACATTTCCGTTTTGAAGAGCGTTTTACCTACCTCCATGACATGTATCCACACAACGTTGCCCCTGCTTGGATTTGGTCCATCCCTGACCCCCTTGACGACAACAATCTTCTTTTGTCTTTTTTCCGATCAAGCCTGTACAGGATCCGAGCCTCGAGGACCTTGCTTTGCGGTTCCTGAAACAAAATTTGACTGCAAAAAAAAATTAATAATAATGATGATGATGATGATGATGATGATGATGATGATGATGATGGTGATGGTGATGGTGATGGTGATGGTGATGGTGATGGTGATGGTGATGGTGATGGTGATGGTGATGGTGATGGTGATGGTGATGGTGATGGTGATGGTGATGGTGATGATGATGATGATAATAATAATAATAATAACAACTCTCTGCTTTTGTATCCAGACCAAACTATTTTGATACCACATGTTAAATTTGAATCCTTTATGTCTATGTTTTATGAATGTGGATGCGCGCGTGTTTCCAAAGTACTTAATTCTACTTACAACACTCCTAGGGAGGGTTGGTAGCTACAGTAGATATGACAGGAAATATTTTAAATTGTGATATTCCTTTCTAGTGGGCAGGCCTTGCTAAATAACAATCGTTTCAGTACTGAATTTTTTAAAATGTTACCTGGCCCTGAGGCTCTCCAGTCCCTGTTAAATATTTTGGTTTTTGGTTTAAGAGATTGACAGACAAACTGACTACTAGACCTGGCCTTGTAGAAATGAATGCAATTTTCCTTTGTATAAATCTGTTTAGGGACACCTCGCCATTTATAAAGTTCTTTTGCCATAATGATCATTAGTTATAAGGTGTAGTTTTAAAGTTCATTGGTCATGAGTGTCGATAGTCATAATCCTAGGGGGACTGTCCTTTGTCGTGATGTGGTGATCACCGCAAGAGCGGCTTGGCTTAAGAATTACTGCGGACTGGTTTAAATAATGTCACAGATTTGTGACTCCTTCCCCTATCATTTTCTGTGGCCACTTCATTACCCAGTCCGTCACTATTTATGATCACCAAATAATATAGGTTCTTGAGTCATTAAATTTGCCAGTAATTCTGCAAAGGAGGGTTTGTCATTAATTATAAAACAGAGGGTTCGTTATAAACCTTATGCATATGACAAAAGAACCTAAAGGGCGTCCCCCCTGTCGTGCGTGCAGTGTGCGTCACTGTCCACCCTCCAAGATGACGTCGCGTGACGTCCGTGCATAAAGTCTTGTCATAAAAGGATAAAAGGTTCACCATTCACAATGGAAAAGAGTTTGTCACTTCTAAGGGAGGAAGGGTTCATTCAGGGCTGTTGCTGGAGGGCGTGTGGGGTGTGAACCCCCCCTCCCCCCCCCCCATCATCCAAGCAGTCGGCAAAATGAAGGAAAGCTGGAAGTGCAAACGAAGGAAAGTTAAAGGGAAGAAAAAAGAGAAAAAAGAGGGAAAAGGGGAAAGAGAAGAGGGAGAGAGAAAGACCGAGCGAACAGAGAAAAGAACAGGGGAGGGAGGGGCAAAGCAGGGCAAGAGAAAGGGGTTGGTGCAGACGGAAGACAGGAGATTGGAATGCATTTGTAGACAACGTTTATCACAATATTTTCAAAGACCGTAAGCAACACTTTTTGAAACTTAAAACATATTCTATCGGCAAAAAAGCTACATAGAGCTTTACAGTATCATTGTATAGTAAAGGAGTTCATCGTTCATGTGGTATTCTGGCAATGAGTCGGTAAATTTTGCACCAGTCGGCAAGATGAAGGAAACATGAGGAAAAGAAAGAGGAAAAAAGAAGACAATTTCTGTAATTGGAACCCAAAATTTTTGACGCACTACGCGCGCTGTAATGTCACTCCAGTTTCTTCAGTAGTTCCATTCCACATAGCTTGATAGCGTAAGTCCTGTCAACCTCACCAAGTAACATGTAGGCAGGGTACACAGGTTGTGTAGAGGTCGTAAATTTCATCCCAGATCACAAAGCCTAGTTGCTGTTCTCTAGTGTGTGTCATGCGGTTCGGTCAGTTGGTGAGCGACTCAAAGTTTGTCTATTTTATCGCTTACCGGTAGTCCAGATGGTTTCGGCACAATATATGTTGTCCCCGATACACACTACAACCCTTACAGTTTTTCTTTTTGTTCTTAATGATAACATGTTTTGTGTGTGTGTGTGGGTGGGTGTGTGTGTGTGTGTGTGTCAGCCTACCAAAAATTTTCGCGCCCTTTGCAATTTCACGATTCAGACTCAAAAGAACAGTGCGAAACTCGGCTTTTGACATATTAAGTGATATAATGCTAAATATACGGTACTCTGCAATTGCATGAGATAATTAGGCTCCTTTATATCCTCTTCTCACCCCTCTACATTCTGTCGGAACTTGGGATCGCTGGCGTGGCCCGGCTCCATGTCGGGAAAATTCTGTCGCCACGTATGGTCGGTTTACTTATTTTCGCTTTCTAAAGGGTCATTTCTGCGAAAAAACCCAAAATTTTTGGTATGCTTTCCCCACTCTTCCTCAGTTTCGTTACTAATAGCTAAATATAGAACAAACCCTTTCCACCTTTTCAAGTAACTTAAGTAGAATTTATCGTTTTTATGAAAATGCCGGGAACCTCATCTCATTTCGCTAAACTAAGCTAATGTGCTCTTGAGCAGTGGCATACGCATGGGGGCAGTGGGCAATGGCCCCCCTCACAGATGCCGCTCTTTTAGTTTCTTAAAAATGAGTACATTTTGTAATATAAATTTTACTTCGAAAGGTAGCACATATGTGGCACCAGATTACATGTAAGGACACCTAATTTTTCAAAAATTTTCAAAAGGGAGGGGACCTCCCCTTAGACCCTCCCAGGCCGGCGATTCTTTTTCTTCCTTAAAATACGTAAATATTTTAACACAAATTTTACTTCAAAAAGGTGGCATATATGTGACACCAGATTGCATGTGAGGACACTCAGTTTTCCAAAAATTGTCACACGGTAGGAGGGGGACACCCCTCCCTTTATTTCTCTCCCCCAGCCAGCGATTCTTTTTTAGTTCCGTTAAAGGTGTAAGAAATTTAAAACAAATTTTACTTCGAAAGGTAGCATATGTGGCACCAGATTGCAAGTAAGGACATCTATTGTATCAAAAATTTCGAAAGGGGAGGGGGATAGCCCTGCCCCAGGCCTGCGATCGCACAACATACTGCGTGCCCCCCCCCCCCCTTGAGAGAAATCCTGGGTAGGCGACTGCTCTTCAGTCTGTCTTTCGGTACGGCTAGCGACTAGAGGAGGGGAGTACAATGTAAGTTGTGTCCGATAGGGCCCAACTGCCCGGACAATTGACCTATACAAGCTTTGTAAATAAGTACAGATTCTTTCTAGTCTGAGCTTACCCAAAAATTTCGCGCGCTTTGCAATTTCACAGTTTAGATTTCGGGAAAAACCTTCAATCAGGCGAAACTGTTTTCTTCTAGTATATACAAAATTTTATGCAATATGTGCCCCGCAATGGCATGGTATAGTACACAGGTTTTCTTCAAATCTCCCCTCATCAGCCCCTTGACGGCATCGGGGCTGTCGAGGCTTCGGGTCGTTGCTCCTACCCCCCGTTGGACAAATTCTGGCCCCACCCCTGCTGGACCACTACCGGTTGGACCACACTCTTAATGCAAAAGAGTGAAATTCACTCCAACAGAGACTGTAGTTTGGGACCACTCCTAGTAAGAGTGAATTTCACTCGGGGTGGAATGAAAATTCACTCAAAGTAGAGCGATATATCATTCCGTGCGAGTGAAGTATCGCTCTATTTGGAGTGAATTTTCACTCCACCCCTAGTGAAATTCACCCTTACGCGGAGTGGTCCCAAACTACAGTCTCTTTCAGAGTGAATTTCACTCTTTTGCATTTAGAGTGCAGGGAGCTGTTATTTGGAATGACAAATAAAAGCTCCCTGGTTGGACTAACGGTTCTCAGCTCTAAATGCATCGCTTATCAACACTTTCAGTCGGCATTTGTTTCTTCTCAGTCGGCATATACGGCACCACATCCCCCATGATAAATGCTCTGGCGACGCCCCTGGGTTCATTTTAAAACGGGCTCGCTCTTCAAGAAAACTATTTGTAATTCATGATAAAGAAAGGTTTGCTATTCATTACAAAAAGAAAAGTCCTAATGATAACACAATATGATTAGCAAACAATACTATTTACTATGAAGAAAACTATTTTCTTCATTATGAATAACCTTTTTCCACTAAGAATAACCAAGTTTTTCTACATAATAAATAAAGAACCTTGTGTCTAGTATACATCTCGAACCTTTATTTTCATGTTGAATAGCTGGCCTTATGGCTAACGAAAAATCCTTTCCTTTGATATTGCATCCTGTAGATAGTTTTGTATTGTGTTTGTAGTCCGGTCTGCATTTTGTTCGGTTTTCTGTTTTCCACCGTGTTCGTTTCTAAGCACGTAAAAAGAACACACTACGGTACCTCCTTTTATCATGAATAAAACGAATCTTTTGAATAGTGACTGACTGAAGCTATTTAGAGGAACGCGTGTGACGAATAATGACCAAGAAACCTTATTTAAATAATTCGTAGATCAAGTACGATTGGAAACCTATCCTACAATAACATTTTAAGGCCTATCCACTTTTGTTTGTGATATTAATTTCCTATGAAAACTACGTTTTGTTCTTCTTCATCCCCAAAGTTAAAAATCGCATATTATCTCACCTGGGCAGGCGGGCTCACAATTGTTCCCGTTCTGTTCGGCAGCCCATCCTGATCCGCCAGCCTCACAACACTCTTCGATTGTATCTACACTAGAGATGACGCCATCGCATTGCCCTAAATTTCCTTCGGGAATTCTGCCTCTGAAGCAGTATTCAGAGACACCTACACAAAGAAAGGGCGGAAAGAAGTTCATTATGAACATAAGCAAGTCTTTTAAATGAAAATACAGAAAAGTTCACTGCAGGCTTGATTGTTCAATAGCTATCTGTGACTTCGGTCAGTAGCTTTACTAGGGGG
Organism: Holothuria leucospilota; assembly: GCA_029531755.1. Taxonomy (NCBI): domain Eukaryota; kingdom Metazoa; phylum Echinodermata; class Holothuroidea; order Aspidochirotida; family Holothuriidae; genus Holothuria; species Holothuria leucospilota. The sequence goes on along the minus strand of CM055962.1, from coordinate 12,074,168 downwards.
AAGGGGATTGGGCCAAGACGTCGTCGAGCCCCAACTCACCCAAATCAAATTTCGGGAAATATAAAACAAAGTAAATGAACAAACACACCTATTACATACATAAATATGAACACAAGGAACGACTGTCGCTTATTCATCCTGGACGTATGGCTAAACTTGCACAAATATTACCCAAAGAACATTTTAGCAAAGGTGTACGCTTGTCTGTTTTGTGAAGCATACCAAGTTCACTGGGACATTTTACATGAACAAATGTTCCAACATCTACTTTCAAGGGCTCTGAGAACACTTCAGTCAAGGATTTCAACCCCCTTTCACATGGGTGGCACCAGGATTTCCCTGTTGGAGGGACCAAGCTCCTCGACTGAGGCCAGTAACTCAGGACCCCGACAAAGGCGAGAGGTTTACCGAAAGGATGAAAGGATGTCGAACGCAAACGTTTGGGTTTCTGTCGATAAAATTGAAAACTCTGCACGTTTACGGAAGAAAATTTGCTTTTATATGGGTTTTAAAGCAAAATGGACAAAAATGGAAAATTGTGTGTCTTTCATTAAAGAATCCGCTCTACTTTAGAACAAAATCAGAAAAATAAATCGTCGGGGCCACTGGCCTTAGTCTGGGACTACATTTCTTATCTTTCCCATTGAGGCTCCCCGACGAAATGGAAAATTTCCCAACGGGGAACCAGCCTTTCCCGACTGTGGCGGGGGAGGAAGGCACCCCTTTTCTGTTCCTGATGCACCCCTACCCTTTCAATAAACTTCTCTTTCCAATTTGATTAACTGTTGATCCAATTCTTTGTTCAAAATCTACTAAAATGGCGTTATTTTGTTACTATTCTTATTTCGCCCTTTCCTACAATGCGCACCTAGTGACGTATGAGAGCACTTAAAAGCATATTATACGCTAAATTTTAAATACCTTAGAGCATTCACAGGGGCATTTGCTCTCCTGGATCCTAACCAAGATGTGGCCAATCACCACGTCAGGAAACCTAAAATGGTGATACCTCCTCAAACGAGAATTACGTTAACGAAAATTCCATTAAAATTACATTCATAAATTTCTTTACACTCCGCTAGGCGCGGATAACTGAGAGCTTTCAACCGCCGCAAGTCCCTTTTGTTTGTAGACGTTATTTTCCCTATTTATTGCTGATGAAAATGTTGAAAATCTCATTGCCCTAGTTTTGATTGTATTGCCACTGAAAAGCCACAGACTCTAATGTAAAGATTTCATAATTCATAATTTTCGTAGGAAGGACCCAAATCCCTTACCGTGCACGCATTTTGGGGCTCTTAGGTGAAGACTTTGCCCTCTCAGTGGTGTAGCCACCGGGGTTAGGGTGTCAGAACCATCAAGAATGAACCCTTCGAATAAATGAAAATCTTTCGGACGCTATAGTTAGGAATTATGTAATATGGTCATTTCTATGATCTGTTTACGGTGCGCATCCAATGCCATTTGAAGATATAAGGAGCTTTATTCTATGCCCATAATATTTTCAAGCCCCTGAACTTCCACGAGTTTTGCCCCTGTCTCCCAAGGTGGCATTACCAGTGGACACAACAAGGAGTCCCTATGACGAACTTCTGGACCCTTTCATTTCCTCCCAGCCACCAGGCTTCCTAATCCTACTTACCGACGTGACCCTCCTATGAAACGTGCCTCTTTTCTCTCAACTCGCAAAGTCTGGTCACGGTTTCGGCCGCAAGTGAGCAACCAACTCTAGACTTGCATAGTGATAAATAGAATACACAACTTCGTCTGTACTGCTAGTTTTTTTTTGTTTTTTTTTTTTGTTTTTTGTTTTTTGTAGGGAATAATAGAGATTAGGCATAATGGCAACTCCTGGTAAAACCTCGTCAGCTTGTCGCGGACAAGCAGGCAGACGTAGTGTTTGTCCTGTGATTTTGACCTTAAACGTAGGATTAGGAAGTTAAGGGGGCTGGATGATAAAACCCCCAGTCAAAAATATGGCAGGGCGGAAGTATGACTCAACTCAACGACGCAACCCCTCAGTATTTGTTCTCTTTGTGAAAAATGTCAAAACTTTGCCGTACCTTTCCTTAAAATTTGCCCAATATATTCCACCAAATTGCATAGAAGGACCCCTCAAATATTCAACACCCCTCTCCTTAGAACCCTCCCCACACTGTTAAAAATTGTCATGAATTTACGAGACATTCCCGTAAACATACAGAACTTAAGTTGTTTTACTACGGAGTAATGTTGCTTTATATTATTTTGTGTTAATATAAGTATTTTGTAGTAGAACAACACTTCCTTGTTGTAGCCATACGGGCGTTTACCTCGTTCATTGTCACAAACTCAACAACCGTCGAAAATGCAAACGTAGGAAATTTTGGATATTATTTAAAAAGAAAATTTTAATTTAATGGGTTATGACAGTGTTAGTCAGCCCAAAGTTAATTTTTTAAGTATATCATCTGTTACGAAGTTCAAGTTAGGAACGAAATGAATTTTAACGACTGAAGTTCAGATGTAAGAGAAACCCAAGTCGAAAAGTTTTTAACGAATTTTAAAAGGCAGACTAATGAAGAAGAGAATAAGTATTCAAATTTCAAAGTAATGTAATTCCACCTTCTGGTCATGAAAACAGTTTAACAAAATAACATTTTACAACATATCAAAAAGGTACCGGTACTTACAAATGAATGCAACTTAACTTAAGCGCGCATGGAGGTACCTCCGGTTGACTCTAGTCTCTCTGGATGGCGTCTCCGGTCGTCGGGTAGGCCTAGCGGTTGGTGGAAGGCGGTGTGGAGTCCCCGAGGCTGAGTTTACAGGCAGATGTCAAGCCAGGATCGTCGGGCCGAGGCTGGGGGATGCGGTGAGGTGTCGAAGAGGGGGAACAGAAATGTATCAGGAACAGGGAATATGAAGGAAATATCAGCAAAACAGGCAAAAGAACACAGGAGGGAGAAGTTCTGCAACAGGCACAGGAAAGCAACGAAACATAGTCCAAAGGAGTATTCCGAACTCAGGGAACGAAAGGACGGCTATACCCAAGTCATGATTTGTACGGAGTGTCAGGAGGAGAGTCTCAGCCACACCTTGAACAGTCGTCTTTAAAGCAAGCTCGATATGCGTCAGCAGAACTTAAACAGTAGCAAAGTACACTTATACATAGTTCTTAACGCAAGTAAATTAACATATCATTAGAGGTGAATGAACACAATACTGAAGAACACAAACAAAGCCTTACAAATTCATCCAACAACACAATGCATACTACAGCCCCCCAGGCAAACAATCATAACATTTTCTTGTATATAACACCTCCCCCCTAGAGGAAGGGAAATCAAACCTAAAAGGGGCGATTTCCCTTAGATTATTATTTACATTAAGTTGTTCTACGAAGAGTATCTGCAACAATATTATCCTTTCCAGATATGTGTCTGATATCTAGATCATAACCTTGCAAAAACAATCCCCATCTCATGAGTCGTGCACTCTTTTGCTTGAACTTGTTAATATAAACTAAAGGATTGTGGTCCGTATATACAATAGTTTGGTATGGACCACCGCTAACATAAATTTCAAAATGTTGAATTGCCAACACTAAAGCTAATGCTTCCTTCTCAATAGTAGAATACTTTTGCTGACTACTATTAAGTTTCTTTGAGAAATAAGCTACTGGGTGCTCCAATTCTTGAGGACCGTACTGAAATAGAACAGCCCCTACCCCTACGTCACTTGCATCTGTGGCAAGGCAAAATTGCTTGTTAAAGTTCGGGGCAGAAAGAACAGGATCGTTCATTAAAATAAGCTTCAGGTTTTCAAAGGCACTTTGGCAAGTCTCAGACCAAGTAAACTTGGACTTCTTTGACAAGAGATTTGTTAAAGGGCTCGCTACATCAGCAAAATTCGGGCAGAACTTTCGGTAAAAGCCGGTCATTCCAAGAAAACGCATAAGCTCTCGTTTGCTCCTTGGAACTGGAAATTCCTGAGTTGCTTGAATTTTGGCATTTTGGGGAGCAATCTTACCTCCACCAAGTACATGACCCAAATAGGTAACCGTGGCTTTTCCGATATCACTCTTGTGCAAGTTTACGGTTAGCTTTGCTTGTTCAAGCCTTTCAAAGAAAGCCTTTGTTCTACTCAGATGAGACTGCCAGTCATCCGAATAAATTATTACGTCATCAATGTATGTGCCACACCCTTCTAACCCCTCACAAACTATATTCATTAAACGGGTAAATGTACTGGGGGCGTTTTTCATTCCGAAAGCCATAACATTACAAGACCGCAATGCGTCCGGTGTTATAAAGCTAGAAATGTATCTGGCCCTTTGAGTAAGGGGTACCTGCCAATACAAGGGGTACAAGTCAAGAATTCCCTATACAGCTATACAATCTATGCAATCATCAAGGTGTGGTATGGGGTGTGAATCTGTCACGGTGACTGAGTTAACTTTTCTATAATCAATGCACAGCCTCTTTGAACCATCCTCCTTAGGAACTAACAATATGGGCGATGCCCATGGACTCTGGCTAGGAAAAATAAGGTCATTGTCCAACATGTACTTAAAGGTCATTGTCCAACATGTACTTAATTTCACCCCTTGCAATTTGCAGCTTAAAGGGATTCAACCGATAGGGATGCTGTTTAATGGGCTGAGCGTCGCCGACATCAACGTCATGTTCAAGAATATTTGTTCTCCCTGGGGTATCAGAGAATATGCTAGGACAAGAAGTTAACAAATTGCCCATTTCAACCATTTGACTAGGTTCTAGGTGACCTAATTAGTGTTTAGATCAAGAAGTACCTCTGAATTCTTACTCACTAAACTAGGGTATACATCTTTTGTCACATGAACTTCACATTTTGACTCTTCCTTAGTCTCAACAACAGGTCAAGTTACAACAATCAGAATTATTTCTGTCATTATGGTTACAGCATGTTAACATGACAAAGTCTACTAGCCTTTCGCTCTATCAGGTGTCTCTATAATGTAGTTAACATTACTTGTTTTCTTGAGAATTCGGTAAGGTCCAGAGTAACGCGCACGCAGGGGTTCACCGTGAACCGAAAGCAGGACTAGTACCTTATCCCCAGGATTGAATACGCGGTCTCTGGCATCTTTATCATACCGTTTCTTCATTTGGGCTTGCACTTTGGCAAGACCTTCTTTTGCCATTTTACAGGCTTTGTGAAGTCGTTCAGTCATGTCAGAAACGTAATCTAGAACATTAACCTCTGGCGAAGCCTGAGATAACATCTCTTCCTTTATTGCTTTTAAAGGGCCACGTACTTCGTGACCGTAGATTAACTCAAAAGGACTAACGCCCGTCGATTCAGTAGGAGTCTCTCTAGTCGCAAAAAGCAAAAAGTCTAAACCTTTATCCAAGTCTGCTTGATTATCATGACAAAATGCTTTGATCATTGTTTTCAAAGTCTGATGGTACCGTTCCAAGGCACCTTGGGACTGGGGGTGGTAAGCCGAGGATGCAATCTGTTTGATACCAAGATTACTAAGCACACTTTTGAACAACTCAATCATAAAATTAGACCCTTGATCGTGTTATACTTCTTTCGGCTACCCTACCCTAGTGAAGAACTTAACTAAATGCGTCAGTGACAAGTTTAGCCGATATGTTCCTAAGCGGAATTGCTTCGGGATACCTTGTTGCAACATCCATTAAGATGTACATAAAACCAGACCTTGTCTTGGGTAAGGGGTCCACGCAATCAATTAGAACCCTCTCAAATGGTTGCTCCATAGCAGGGATTGGCATGAGGGGTGCATTTTGGATTTTCTGGTTTGGTGTACCCACTAACTGACAAGTAGGGCAACTTCTACAGTAATCGCTGACATCGCGATGTATTCTAGGCCAAAAGAAATGTCTTAAAATTCTGTCTTGCGTCTTCCTAACCCCAAGATGACCTGACATGGGCAAATCATGCGCAACTTTCAAAATATAAACCCTATACTCTTTAGGAACAATTATCTGGTAATTAACTCGCCAATCATCACTAGCGGGTGCTTCTGGGTGACACCATTTACGCATAAGCAACCAGACTTCGATATGTAGTACCCTACTGGTACTTTAGCCACTTCCTCCTCCGACAAAGAGGAATCAAACAGTTTCCTAACTTCATCATCCGCTTTTTGTTTTAAGATCAAGGTTTTTGAATCTAAGGGAAATGCTTCTTCAATGCTACACTTATTAACTTGTTCCCTTTCATTATTTACCTTGGGTAAGTCAATGTTTTCAAAAAAATGTCTCTGCCAACTTGAAACAACCATCGACTTCCCGCGGTTTAACTTCTTTTACATTATTCAAACTACGGACCATAGAACGAGTTGTCACACAAGCGGGGAATATCCCCGGGAATTCACTTGATAACTTTTCTGTTTCCTCAATAACACGAGGCTCTGAACATACATGTACGCTAGGTGAGACATAAACTCGGCCACCGGCAATATCATTACCAAGGAGAAAGTCCACCCCATCAGCTGGTAATCTCTCTACTATACCAACCTCCACAAGACTAGCGCTATATTCGCATTGTAAGTGGAGTCGAACTAGGGGTGCCCTATAGGTATCTTCTCCTATTCCCCTAACTAGTACATGTTCTGTACTGTCATCAACCTCCCGACCAAGGGGGAGCACACTGCGCAGCATTAACGAACGAGGTGCGCCAGTGTACCGCAAGATAACAACTTTTAAAGACTCGTCATTATCCAGTCGAGTAGCAGTACCTAATGAAATGAAACGGTCATAACCATGCTTTTTCAGTTTGGCCCTAACATAATCCACATGGCTACAAGAAACACTACTTTCAAACAACGTGCTGGGCTCCTTTGAACCACTCAGCACTGACTGGGATCCCATATCCATTTTAGAGATTGGGGGACTTGAAATAAAAACAGTTGGCTTATCCAAATCTCTAAGTCTCTTAAAGCATGTTTCATAAGTGTGACCAGTCTTATGACAATAGCTACACGTGGGCCTCCCTTTAGCAGGCATACTAGAATCATCACCTGATGGCGTACCCTTCGTGTCAGACTCCTTGCCAGACCCCAATTTCCCACCACTGTCTTTCTTTTTAAAGCCCTTGTGAGACTTTTGGTCACGTGATTGGCCGAACGAGCTCTTATGAGCTAACTCATAGTCATCAGACATAATGGCGGCCTTTTCAAGCTTCTCTACTCCTCTATCTGATAAATGCGTTCTAATCTCCCTTGGTACACAGTTACAGAATTCTTCCAGTAAAATTAGTTCTCTTAGCTTTGCGAAATCGCTACCAACTTTCCTTGATGATATCCATTTATCAAATAACTCAGACTTTACCCTACTAAATTCTACGTAAGTCTGGTCTGGTCTCTTTTGCCTAGTATTTCGAAATTTTCGCCTATAGGCTTCGGGTACCAATTGATAGGACTTCAGAACGTGTTCTTTTACTTTATCATAGTCTGAACTTTCGGCATACGATAAGGAACTGTATACATCCTTTGCTTTACCTGTGAATACACTATATGTAACAAAGTACTCCAATACTTTGAAGGCCAGTATAACATTTTGGCTAAGGTTTCAAAAGACGTGAAAAACCTATCAACATCCTTTTCGTCAAACTTTGGAACCAGCCTGACATTCTTGGAAAAATCGAAGTTCCACGAAGTAGAGACATGGAGGCCCAATGCCGCCCTCATTTCTATTTCTTTCATAGCCTTCTCGTGCTCCATTTCTTTTACTTTTTGATCAAAATTTAGCTGCTTTTCTTTTGCTCTAAAATCTATTTCTTTGAGCTGTTATTGAATCCTTAATTTCTGTAATTCTTCACTGTCACTAGATTTTGCAATGTCACCTACATCCGAGTCAATATGACCAAGCTCAATTAACTTGCTCAATACCAATCGATTTAATACAGATTTCTTAGCACCAGGGGGGACCTCAAGTTTCAGATACTTAGCTACTGAAACTAGTTCCGCCTTTGATAAGTCATCAACAGACTCGACATCTAAATTGGTACGTGAAACAAACTCACTTGGAGTAGTAAAAGCCATGACGAAATATGAAATATGAATGACAAAATACAATAGACTAAACTTACAAGACCTCGAACGAATACTCATTCCAGCTAAGTCTGCCAAATTTAATACCAGGTTGTTTCAATACATTCGTTTCCCGGATAAATCCCCAATTCCATCTGTTACGAAGTTCAAGTTAGAAACGAAATGAATTTTAACGACTGAAGTTCAGATGTAAGAGAAACCCAAGTCGAAAAGTTTTTAACGAATTTTAAAAGGCAGACTAATGAAGAAGAGAATAAGTATTCAAATTTCAAAGTAATGTAATTCCACCTTCTGGTCATGAAAACAGTTTAACAAAATAACATTTTACAACATATTAAAAGGTACCGGTACTTACAAATGAATACAACTTAACTTAAGCGCGCATGGAGGTACCTCCGGTTGACTCTAGTCCCTCTGGATGGCGTCTCCGGTCGTCAGGTAGGCCTAGCGGTTGGTGGAAGGCGATATGGAGTCCCCGAGGCTGAAGTTTACAGGCAGATGTCAAGCCAGGATCGTCGGGCCGAGGCTGGGGGATGCGGTGAGGTGTCGGAGACCGGAACAGAAATGTATCAGGAACAGGGAATATGAAGGAAATATCAGCAAAACAGGCAAAAGAACACAGGAGGGAGAAGTTCTGCAACAGGCACAGGAAAGCAACGTAACATTGTCCAAAGGAGTATTCTGAACTCAGGGAACGAAAGGACGGCTATACCCAAGTCATGATTTGTACGGAGTGTCAGGAGGAGAGTCTCAGCCACACCTTGAACAGTCGTCTTTAAAGCAGGCTCGATATGCGTCAGCAGAACTTAAACAATAGCAAAGTACACTTATACATAGTTCTTCACGCTAGTAAATTAACATATCATTAAACAGAGTTATGCCAGGTGAATGAACACAATACTGAAGAACACAAACAAAGCCTTACAAATTCATCTAACAACACAATGCATACTACAGCCCCTCAGGCAAACAATCATAACATTTTCTTGTATATGACACATCAAAATTTACTACTCTGTGGAATGTCATAAATATTCATTCCATTGATCAGGCCAGATAGGCATTTATTGAAAGTTAAATGGTTCAAGTAATTCCTTCAAACACTGATGTACTGTATTTTGATTGAAAATTGCATCACTTTTCGCTATTGAGACTAGTGCTGAATGTTACAAGTGGATAGCTTATACTTTCGATGTGATAATTCTTTTAGCTATACCGGAATGCTTATATTCCAAAATATTTAACTTCCATTCACATTATCTTATTATTCTGATCATTATGGTGTAAGGGGGGACAGTTAACCCCGTCTCCCTAGGCGTGGGTAGGACTTAAAACTGCATCCGGTTGTGAAGTTTGTTTAACGTGGGAATGAGGTTACCCTTTGCCACAACTGCCTCCGGTACCCTTGGGCAAGGTGCGCCTGTATTTGCCCAGTTCAGTTTGGGTTCCCGAAGAGAGTGGACGTTCCCGATCCCCCGCCGGGCTCGTTCGATCTCTTTGGGATTTTTGTTTTTGTTGCATGTAAATAGTTGTATATAGCCTACTGTAAATAAACTGTAAATAGTGATTTGAGTGTGGCAGGTGGACCCCCCGTGTCCCTCCGCACTGTGATTGCCTACGGGCGTGTTGTTGTCTTTGGGCGTGTTGTTGCCTTGGGTGTGTTTGTTGCCTTTGGGAGTGTGTTGTTTTGGCCTTGTGTTGTTGTGATCGTTGAAGGTGGGTGTGGTGGTGGTTTCTGTTTGTTGGCGGTGGCAAAGACTCTTTCGTTACCTTTGCTGGGTGTGGATGGTGAGAGAATATTGGCTATTCTGTGGGTGGTTGTCGGTTGCGTTTTGCTCAGGTCCGGTTTGGGTTCTTTGTTCCTCAGTGCCTGTTTCTATGCACTTAAAAAGCTCCTCGTCTCCCTAAGCGAACTTCAAGTGGTCACCTGGCGCAGGAGTATCCGTGATCACGACGACGGAGCTCCAAAGTGGGACCTGTTCTATTCAGCCAGTCTAGAGCGGGACCACTGTCGGATGGGGCAGTTAAGTCAAGTTTGTCCCTTGGGGACGTTGTTACTCCTTCAGGGAGCAGAACTCCTCCGGGAGTATTGTTTGGTTTTCGCCCCTGTCCCTTCGGCAGAGAGTCGGGGGACTTTTGAAAAAAAGGGTGTTTAAAGTCTCCATGAGGAGTGTGGACTATAAGTCCTAACTATGATTCATAACTAGAGCAGATATGGTCCGGACACAATTTTGTCTGTGCCATATAAAAGCTTGATCCAGATAGAACTTTATCTGGAAATATATGGTTTAGATCTGGTTCTGGTTTTTGATCTGTGTTATATCTGCTCGACTTTTTATCTGATCTGATATAAATTCCATATCTGGTGCAGATATGGGCCATATATGGAAATATATACTTTTGGAAAAAAGACTTCAAGTGGTCACCTTCCTTGTTGTAGACTTGCAATAAATATATAATAAAACATATATATAAATTATAGTTGTAGTACATTAGTTTAATTTTATGTTGGTCTACAACAATCTTGATGTGCTGATAGCGACCTAGTCTGTATATAAACACATAAGGTGCTGTATTTGTACAACAGATTTGATTGAAACCTATTGACAACAGTTTTGTTGTAAATCTACAGAAATTTTTTTAACAGTGCAAGACGGCGGTCCGAAACACCGTTCACCCCAAGCCCCAAGAAAGAACAGCTTCCTACTCCTATGACTTTAGAGTCTCCAAAGACTTTAAAAATGGAACCTGCTGCCTTTGTGCTTGGTGCTCAGCATAAACAATGGAGTAGGAAAAACAAGCCAGTGAGCCACGACTGGAAAAAAGGCCGTTGTCGTCTCGACTTGAACCAATTGATTGGAAACTGGAACGTTAAACCTCATCTAACCTAACCTAACCTAACCAAAGTGCACTTGTTCTTGTTATTAGTGAGGGGGCCTGCTTGGTTATACTGCTCTGAAGAAATCAATGATAGGTCACGAAGGGATAAGGCTCCAACGCCCCAAATACGTGGAATTCCTAAACTCTGTAGTACCTACCTTAGCTGAAATCATGTGACTGTCTACCAAAAAGAAACGGAGTATTTGTGTCATTGTAAGATTATCGGGGCGGGGCTGGGGTGGCAGTCCAAACACCTTTCGAATTCCGGCAAAGAAAATCGAGGTATCGTAGTAAAAATATCTCTAATATTCTTCATAAAATCAGTGATGTCAGACTTCAGTATCAACTTTTCTTCCTAACAGCACATGCAGACATGTCTTTCTTGTTCAATTTTACAAACGGGAATTATCCTATATCCTGTCACGTGCTGGTGATACAAAACGTTTTGATATGCCTCGAGTAATTTTCCGGTGCATATGAACAAAGGAATTTCCAACAGCACCGAAAAGGGCAAAGGTAGCGTTTAGTCCCTCGATTGTTCGGGACGCCAGTGAAAAAATCCCTTTTTTTTGATTCCGGAAACATTATTAAGGTATGGAAAACCTTTCAAGTTCATGGCATACAAAGAGCTGTCGACTTGCAGCTCCCTGATAGTTTCGGTAACACTTGGGACTGTAGCCAAAAACAGTAAAGTTGTATCGAAAGCAACACATGGTCCGACAGAAGTACGTACAATAAATTTAAAGTATAGTGATGCTTGAAGCGAGTAGTCACTTTCATCAACGTGACCGTTACGCTACCCTCTCTTCAAGATATTGGTAGCCAAACGTTCACCTAGTAGCATTGAGGTATGGAATTGCGCGCAACATACCGTGCAGACTAAATTCTATTACTGTAAAAGGTAGAGGAATTACAACAGAAGAAAAACCTGAAACAATAGATATTCTAATTCGATCAAGTGACGGTCAGCTTGACTTTGATGTGAATTTTATTCAGTAAACGAAAATGTAATTCTGAATCCGTGTTTCCATGTCAACTCTACCTGTGCCGCTGACAAAATGGTATCACTACCCATCTTCACGCATTAAGACGTTTAGCATAATATACCTCTCTGTTAAGCCTACATTTGCCTACAACACTGTGTACTTACACCTTGCATTTAAAAATCAATACCGAATCAAGTGTGAAGGCTACAAACCTGGTCATCAACGCTTTAAAAGCAATCTTAGCTCTTTTAGGCCTTTTCCTTGTCAATACTTTGATGTCAACATCACTTTCAAGCTCTTCCTAGTGACAAACTTTCTCTCATTCACATTACTTCTCGCAGCCTGCAAAGTAATTTCAACTCCCTCTATTCACAGATGCATGGTTTAGACCTCTCCTTTGATTTAATCGGTATGACTGAAACTTGGCTAAAACATGACTCTTGTAGTGGACTTTTTCCGATACCTGGTTACAATTTTGTCTATACTCCGAGATCAATTAGAATCGGTGATGGGGTCGGCATCTATGTTAAAAATAGTCTCAAGTTTGAAAGCCTTTCTGAGCTTAGTATCTTTGAAGAGGGCCTCTTTGAATCTATTTTTATTCAGGTTAAGAATAGTGGTACTTTAGATAACTATATCATTGTGTAATTTACTGCCCTACTGGTGTCGATAATGATGTTTCGCAAAACTCCTTTATTAATATTCTAAGCAAAGTGTCTAATGTTAATCGTAAATGCTATTAAATCGGTGACTTTAATTGTAATCTCTTGAAATTGAATACTGATTCAAATGTAAAAGATTTTCTCAACCTCATGACATCCCATTCCTTTTACCCATCGCACTCCCTGCCCACTCGAATCACTCCCTCCTCCTTTTCCTTGGTTGACAATATTTTCACTAATGACCCTCGTGATTTCCACCCAGGTATTTTGATTATGGATATTTCTGACCACCTTCCTGTCTGCAGCACATCAAAATTTTTAGCTCACTTAGACCGTGGCCCTCCGAAACTCTCTAAGACTCGTAGTTTTAAATCTTCTCAGATTGATGCTTTTAGTACTTCCTTAACAAAAGAAGACTGGCATGAAGTATTTCATTGCAATGATCCTAACAGAGCCTATGATATTTTTGTTGATAAATTATACACTACAACAATTCGTTTCCTTTGGTGAATAATAGAAAGGCTTCTACCCATCGTAAAGATTGAATGACTGATGGTATTTTAAACTCGTGTAAAACCAAGAACAAACTCTATCGTAAATGTTTGAAGCATCCAACCCATCAGAATTACAAAAAATACGCAAGCTTTCGAAACATCCTCACTCATACTATAAAAAATCAAAAGAAACATTTTTTACTACAACTAATGTTCGAAATTAAGAGGAAACATGAAAGAAACTTAAATTTTATTAATACCATGTTAGGGAAAGATTGTTATACTCCGAAAATTTTTGATGAGATCTCTGTGGATGGAACACATATATCAGATCAAAATTTAATTTGTGCTCACTTTCATGACTATTTCATCAATATTGGCCCGCAACTTCAGTCTGAAATTTTAACACCATCTAATGACGCTAATACTTACCGTTGTTATCTTCCTCCTGCCTCCTTACTCTCAATTTTTGTAGACCCCTCTTCCGAAGAAGAAATTGTAAACACTATTTCATCCCTAAAATCCTCGGCACCTGGTTATGACGATATTTCTCCAAAAGTAGTTAAATGTATTCCTCATTTAATAAGTAAGCCTCTTTGCCATATTTTTTAACTTGTCTACGTCTCAAGGAATCGTGCCACTCCGAATGAAAGTTCGTTTTATTCCCGTTTTGAAGTCAGGTGACCCTCTTGTTATTTCAAATTATAGAACTATCTCTGTATTACCAGATTACCATGTTTCTCAAAATACTGGAGAAGATAATATTTACTAGATTGCTAGAATTTTTTAATAAAAACAAATTATGCTATTTTCGATGGTCAATTTGGCTTCCTGCGTAAATAAATCAGCTTCTCAAGCTCTTGTTTACCTTTGTCACTCACTGATGCATTTGAAAAGGGGCATTACGTCAATGGTACTTTCTTAGATCTATCTAAGGCTTTCGACACTTTGTACCACGAAACTCTGTTAAGTAAACTAAACAATTACGGTATTAGGGGGTTGCTCATACATTGGCTACGTAATTATCTCTATAATCGCTATCAATTTGTCAGTAACAATAATCACTATTCAATGCGTAAAAAAGTACTGTGTGGGGTTCCCCAGGGTTCCATTCTTGGTCCTCTTCTGTTTTTAATGTATGTTAATGACCTTCATCGTTCTAGCCAGAAATGATTACTTATGCTGATGACGCAAATCTCTTCTGTTCTGATGACAATTCTACTAATATTATTTCTACGGTTGTGCAAGAGTTAAAAAAATATTTGTCTGTGGTTTCAGGTTAATAAGCTTTTCCTTAATGTTAAAAAAAAACTGTTCGGTGATGTTTTCTTCCCGTGGTAAAATGTGCCCCCAGAGTGTCAAGGTATTGTAATTAAGAACGATTTCATTCCATTTTCATCGCATGGTAACTTTTTAGGAATTCTTATAGATAAGCATTTAAGCTGGGAACCTCATGTTGATTACATTTCAAGTAAGATATCCCGAGGAGTCGGTATATTGAACCAGGGAGCTGTTAGCTCCCTGATTGAACAAACTAAGACCCTCTCCCTTGTAACATACTGCTTTCGATCTATAAAAAAGTACTGTGTGGGGTTCCCCAGGGTTAAATTCTTGGTCCTCTTCTGTTTTTAATGTATGTTAATGACCTTCATCGTTCTAGCCAGAAATGATTACTTATGCTGATGACGCAAATCTCTTCTGTTCTGATGACAATTCTACTAATATTATTTCTACGGTTGTGCAAGAGTTAAAAAAATATTTGTCTGTGGTTTCAGGTTAATAAGCTTTCCTTAATGTTAAAAAAAAACTGTTCGGTGATGTTTTCTTCTCGTGGTAAAAATGTGCCCCCAGAGTGTCAAGGTATTGTAATTAAGAACGATTTCATTCCATTTTCATCGCATGTTAACTTTTAGGAATTCTTATAGATAAGCATTTAAGCTGGGAACCTCATGCTGATTACATTTCAAGTAAGATATCCCGAGGAGTCGGTATATTGAACCAGGGAGCTGTTAGCTCCCTGATTGAACAAACTAAGACCCTCTCCCTTGTAACATACTGCTTTCGATCTATAACGCTATTATTTTACCGTAGCCTATTTTACTTATTGCAACATTGTCTGAGGAAATAATTACTCATCACGCCTACAGAAACTCGTGTCGCTTCAAAAAAAGAGTCATTCGTTTTATTGCCCATTCAAATAGTAACACCAGAAGCAACCCAATCTTTTCTTCTCTGAATACCTTGAAAGTCTCTGACATCAACAAACTCCAGATAGCTTGTTTTGTTTATCAATACAACAATAGGCTCCTTCCTAACTGTTTTGATAATCTTTTCGAAGTCCGTAACTCTATTCATAACTATAACACCAGACGAAATGATCATTTCAATCTTCCTCTCAAGCGCTTGACCTCTTCTCACTATTGTATCTGCTTTTCAGGCCCCAAAATTTGGAATTCACTTAATGAAAATTTGAAAGGGTTATCCTCTTATACCCGCTTTAAGAATCACTTCAAAAGAGAACTAATTTCTAAATATATGTAACGTTATCTCAGTTTTGGAATTCCCTGTATTGTGTGGTGGGTGTGGGGGTTGTTTTGTTTAGCAGAGTAGGGGAACAGATGTTTGGTGTTGTACTGTATCTTGCTGTGTAATTTGTGTTTTTCTGTTTGATGTAAATTTTGCCTGTGGTTTGTTATCATTTCTATTTTATCATTATAGGGGTTTCCTTCCCCACAAGTTGTGTTTGTAAACTTTCTTTGAGAACTCCTTAATCAATGCTCTTGTATATTCCTTGTGTCATACTTACCATATATATTATCCGAATTTTATGTGCATTGATTGGAATACAGTGAATTGAATTTATTTAGAATTTTTTTTTGGGGGGGGGGAGTGCTTTTGTCTTGAAGCCCTGAAGGGTTTTTAAGAGTACTTCCATTCACAACACTCATTTTATTAATTTGTTGTTAACTGTATAATCTGTCACTATGTTTATATATTGTTGTGATAAAACAAAATAAATGAATTGAATTGAATGAATTGAATAAAGCCGATGACGGATCTATACGTAGGAAGCTACATAACTTCACCAGGGAATATTGTGTAAGTTATGGTATTGACTATTTAAGCAACATTTAAGCAACTGGTCAGGTTTTTAGTCAAAAATAGATTATGAAGTGCAAATAGCCAAGACAACTGCTTTGATTAGAACATTGCTGGGGGTAATTTCAATCTGTCTAAGGTGGGCAAAATTTGGCATTATTCAAGAGTTCGGTGTTTGCACTGGATGGTATCCACTACGCCAGCACAGCTCAGCATGACCACCATCAAAATGGAATGAATACAATTAAAACCATAGATATCCTGACAGTGTGGTCTGAATGTGGGACTTAGTGGGTCAAGGGAACCGCGAAGCACACCCCTCGAAGGCGAGGGTTTCAGCGGCTTGCCTTCGGGCTTTTTTATGGGACCCAAGGGCAACGTCCCGGTGAAATGACAAAGGTGAAGATCCCGGAAGCACTGTGGTATAAACAGACTTGTGGCTACTCGAATAAATCATTTAACTATCTTCAAATGGGATTGAATTTACTATACACTGACCATAAAAATCATAAATGCATGCTCTGGTCGATGCATTGAGCAGAATATCTAGTAGGGAATCATGTGGGTTTAATAAAATAGTTGCTACAGTAAAAGAATACTAGACTAATACGTAAGAATATATATGAACATTTATAACCAGAGAAGATGTCCTAATAATTAAGACATTTATATAAGGCATAGATAGGAATTCAGTAGGCCCGCTGCAGTAATTATGGGGTACGGAAAGTAATACTTGAAGGTCACTTTTTGTACTATTTCGTCGATGCCTCGGTAAGCATCTAGGAGAGAAATGTCCACCTTGAAATCTCTGCCGGTTTTGAAAATTACTGACATTATGGGATTATGGAATAAAGCTTCTTAGAGCACTCAAGTTGTCAAATTTCTAAAATCTCTTGGAATGCATTTAAAATACAACCGACTGTTGAAGACAATATAGAATTGTACGAACAGATAATCGATTTGGAAAGGAAGATGTACTGAATGGGGAGGATGAATAATTGGAGTAGTCCCAGGGTCCTAAGACCGTGGAACGAGAACTCCAGAGAAGGATTCGTCTTAGAACACTTTGATAATGTAGAAGTTAAGCCTAGGATGCAACGTTTAAATAAAATCAATAGGAAAGAAAACTTACCGAAGCATCCGCTTATTATATTCTGCTTTGACCTTACATTGTTAATGCACTACACAAGAGTTTTATTGTTTTGTAGTTTCCTACCATGAAGGAATTTTTTCTTTAATTTCAATTTCCCCACTTTTTCGAAAATGTGAATCTTTAATAAAACATTTTCAGATTTCTAAGGGTAGTAATAATAATAGTACTTGCATATGATAATAAAACAAGTTTTGACTGTCGTTAATGTGTAAAAAGTCGTTGGGACCTTTGTGCGAACTTCCTTGGTGAAAGCATTCTTTATTCTAGCACAGAGCAGGTTGAGTATAATGTTATGCTGTCAAAGAAAATCCTTCATGTACTAGTTACAATGTGATTTATTTTGTTACTGGCCCTCAATGTAATTTTCAATATTTATGAAGTATCTACATCAACTCCTTGTAGTTAGTTAGTTAGATGAGGTTTAACGTCCCAGTTTCCAACCAATTGGTTCAAGTCGAAACGACCACGGCCTTTTTTCCAGTTGTGGCTCACTGGCTTGTTTTCCTTGCTCCATTGCTTATACTGAGCACCAAGCACAAAGGCAGCAGGTTCCATTTTTAAAGTCTTTGGTATGACCCGGCCAGGATTTGAACCCTAGACCTTTGTAATGTTCACGTTCGCAATCACAAATCGGATATTGACGATCAGTGCCGTCGAAAGAATTCTACTGTTGACAAGGGTTGAACCATTCAACAACTTTGATGTTTGGAAATGTTTAGATACTTCTCCGTATGGATCTAGTGTAAAATGTTCCATACTATAGCATAGGAAACAAAGTTATGAAATATTCCATGTGTCAACATTACAAAGAAATACCGTACAGAAGCTACGTCTAAACAGTTTGCCCAGATGACATTGCAGATTTCCCATCATGCACCGCGGAAGCTGAAACATAGCATTTCTTCAAAAAGTAGACTTAGAATCTTCCAAATGCAAGTTGAGATTGAAATGCAATTTTCTTTACCTAATACAAACAATTTTACTGCGTTTTTGGAAACATCAAATTTGGTCACCAAGACATGTTCTAACTTTGTACAAACAATCTGTAAAGATGCGAGCTGACACCGTCCGTGCTACTGTTTTTATAACATTTCTGCGCTGGAATCATTATCTCCGTTTTTGACATACCAAGAAATTAAAATGATTTCAGATCCTAGTTACCGTTGATACAAACAACTTTCCGCGTTTGTGCTAGATTTCACTCCACTCATGTTAGGCCAATTACTTAATTTGGTGATATGTAAAATTCATAGCTAATTGTCTAACGCGTACACCCAACTCGCTAAAATGTTACGATCAGCAATCGATGTAAGCATTAGCGGCTCGCCATAGGGGCACGGGGGCACTTGCCCCCCCCAAAAAAGTTTGCAAAGCATGGTCTTCAATTTTCAAAAAAAAAAATAAATAAATAAACAAAACATGTAATTCGATATGGGTTAGGCCCTCCCTTTTCCTTGAGTGTGTTTAAAATTAAAGAAGTGAATAACTTTCCAATGCAATGCGAAGGTAAAACATTAATAAAGTGCTTTCAAAACGACATTTTTTTCGGCGCGCTTCGCGCGCGTTTTCTTAGTTGCTTGTTTGCTACTATGTGTACTTCAGACATCACAAATGGACCTGCCATTAGTGCGAGCTACGGTAATCAAAACAAATGATCACGCTGTGATATTTTTTAATCTGAATAGCTTTGGCATCATAATGTCATTTACAGAGTGTTACGGTAATGCTGGAGTTATATGCCCATAGTTTTGCAGACACTTCAGAGCTTCCAGAGCTTTCGGGGCCATTAGATACAAAACCCATTAGCCGTGTTTGTTATCATCCACGACTAAAAGCATTTTTGCCCGGGCGTCACCTGGTCAGATTAGCATAGGTATCTGTTTACAAAAAGTAACAGACAAGTAGCCTATAAACGTATTGTGTTTCCCATAGAATTAGAGGTTCCCCTTCCGTTGTCCAAATTGACAGAGCCATTGGCCCACAAGCGGTCTTATGACTGTCAAATGGCCTGTTATAAGCAAAAGGTTCTCCACCTCTGTGCTAAAGTATACCGTTTCAATAGATTTAAAATAAACACACCAAACAGTCAATCTAAGCTCAGTGCAACTTTTGACTAGTGGCCTAGCTATTTGTATACAGGATAAGACGTCGTTCTGAGTTAGGGGAATTCCCCTCCCCCTTTAAAATATTTAGTTTCGGACCGGTACTGAGATCCAAAATAGTGCTATCATTTCATCGTTTTCAAATGTCTTCATGTTCGAACTTTTCGTTAGTTTAAGAAAACAATCCAGAAAACCAACATTTTATGGCTTCTTGGCAAAGCTGAAACATATTGTGACACAATGAAAGAAACAACAAAATATTGAAAGGTGGGGCTCATTTTATAGTGACAAATGGATCAAACCGCTTTGCCCATTTCACCTGCCTCTTACTCCACCCCTGTGGAGAAGCGATCGGTTGATTTGGTTGTATTTATTTTTAAAGTAGTCAGCCCATGACTGACTGCCTGAAATGGTTTTTGAAGAGCTTTTGAAAACTACATGGGGCATCGCTGTAATACATAATAATAGCCATACTCCTTTTGTACTACCCGGAGCTGACCATTAATACTTCGGGGGGGGGGGTCTTCCGAACCTCCCTGAATACGGACTTGAGTTTGCCCCCCAAACAAAATTTCTTAGAGCCGCCCATGGATGTAAGCAAATTAAATTTGAGACAATGTTGGCTGCAGGATGTGCTTAAATGAGTTATTAATGCCCACGGTTGGCGCAGCTGCATACACACAGAATGGGGAAGAACTGACATACTTGTGGGCTATTATCATCTTCGTATGCAGGATACTTTAATTTGGGGAGGGGTGACTTCAATCTTAATAAAAGCGGAATGTAGCTATCTATGAGAGTGTAGCAACTTTCTTCCCTTTTTAGCTCAGCTGAAAGCTTTCAGCTGAGCTATTGCTGTCGTGCACGGCAAAACTTCTACGTCACGGCAAACGTCTGTCACCATAACATTGCGTTTAAGTGCCTGACATTTCGCTGTTTTTCGTTAGATTTGCCTAAAATTTAGTAGAGATGTTAGCGAAAGTGATATCTGCATGCTGCGACTCTTTTCGATTAATTTGACTGCTATTTGACCTCAGGAGGGGGCTTTGTTTGAAAACGTAAAATTCCCTACTTGTCTTTCAGTTTTGCACCAATCTTGATAATATGTTTCATATAGATAGTTCAATTTGTTCTGAACAAAAGTTAAATTTTTTTTTCGTTTCTGCAATCATTAAAAGCATGAAAACAGCACTTTTTGAAACAAATTCTGGCAAAGTCCTCATGTTCGGGAATAGGCCTACATCGAGAATCCCAGTTGTTATCATTTGAGGGACTGTACAACGAAACAAGGTACAAAAGTATACTGAACATATATAAATGTACAGGACGTCTCGTGCTTAATCCTGTGGCAAGTGTTTACGCAAAGTGCAGTGTATCGATTTTTGAATACCGTACGTGGGCTACCTCACTATGTCAGACTATGTTTGCTCAGCTCTTTGCTTTCCAAACCAGGGATATGACATGAATAAGGAATATACCGTACAGCCTACTATGGAGGCGCTACGTGAACACGTGGCACTGATCTCTTTCAGGAGTTTGACTAGCTAAATTGGTTGGATGGTTAGGCCTACTCGAAAAGAAATACCGGACGTTTGAAAGTTGTGCAAGTTCTTGCGAATATGTGGCCCTGTGCGAAACAGTGGTATAAGATAGGCCTACAATTCTTGTGTTGAGGCAGAAAAAAAGTATTCAACTTAGCCTGATGTCTGAATGGTTTCTTAACATTTCTGGACAAAAACTATTTAGTATGAAAGGTAAACAAATGGCTTATCATTCCTTAATAGCAAATTAGTTTATATTGTCACATGAAGGAAAGAAGCGACTCGCCGCGTGAATTGGGATGGCCGCGCGGGGTACACTACTTCAAGTTAAGGTGAATGTTGTCTAGGAAATGCCGTAAGAGGAAAGAGGAACCCACCCTTTTCTTTTAAACAAAGAACATAGCACGTTGATTGAAAGTACAATTCTTCATATGGTTTAAGCTTGACGGTTGTGCTAACATTCCAAAAACAATTTTCGGTTTGAAAAGGAAAACGTGCTTTTTGAAGGCGCGTGCCATATGTCAGTCTCGGTGCCTGCAGGAATTGTGCAGCTCAGGCTTCCAGTCAAGCGGGCCAAGGGGGCGAATCCCTCTTTGAAATTTGTTTTCAAGTTGCCATTGGCTTAATGGCATTTGCATACATTTGGCCCCATAAATATTTGTTAGCCCCTGGAAGCCATTTTGCCCCCATTCAGTACCTTGTCAGGCTACGAGGTTGGTGCAGTCACATAGGCGTCGACACTGCAGGAACCGCCCCAGTCTTGTTCTCCGTTGCCGAAAGCCCCACCAAGTTGTTAAGGGAAAGCCATGGGGGATGATATTTCAATAGCCTTAGACTTAGTGTAAGTGTGCATATTTTCCCAACGCTCTCTACGAACTGTAGTTACCCTCCGGCCTGTTGCGACACATTCACCGGTCCTAAAAGCGATCGACGATTTATATACCTGGTAGATCCCAATCATAAAAATGTTATGCAGTAAAATAATTTTGTGGGCGAAAACGGGACTAAAGAGTACTCAGAATTAGGCGCGTAAAGAATTTAATTTAGAAATAATTCCCTTTATATTGAGTAATTGAGCAGTTTTGGTTTTTCCAAATCATAGTGGCAACACGTATTTGAACTTTTGTCCCTGGCAAGTTCAAGGAATATCTTTGGGGCAAAATATCGCTTTTAAGACCTTTAACCATATGTAAAATTTCTTCATCGCAAGTTACTATCTGGGTCTAATTATGGAAAACAAATGAAGTCTACAATGCAGCACACTCATAAACATTCATTATTTGTATACTAACATCTGTGCAGTATATAAAGTTAACTTTGTGTACCAGATTTAGTCTTTCAGAGACTTCGGGAGTTCAATACATATTTCATTGCATTCAGTTTATATTTATCTCTTTGTTTTCTAACGTACGTATGAACAACATGAATTACAGACCCAACCAAAATATTGACTGCACTCAGACTTTTAGGTCAACAGGAAAAGCTGAGCTTCGGCAACATTGTGGCGCTTGTTTATTCAACCTGGGGGACGCGCGGCCCAATACTCCCTCCCCCTCCCTCTGGATACGTGCCTGGTTATAATCTTCTAAGAACCCAGCTTATGGCAATCACTTATCACTACGAGTAAAACTTAAAAGAGTCTGGTTGCCTTTTGACCAATGTATGATTCCACAACACGTGTTTGAAGCCTGTCGTACAGCGTGGGCCTAAGAACGTAAGTTTACTTAATTTATAACTGCATTAGTTCTGGCTGCATCATTTCAATAACATTTCAGAAGAGAGAAAGGATTAATTACTCATACTTTCTTCATAAAATTAGAAGTAAACGAAGTGAGATATTTTTTAATTGCTTGCCACAGTGATATAAAATGTAAACCTAACTTTGATATTGATAGTCTGAAACTAACGATTTTAAGACTGTAACAGTCAAAATGAAAATCTTTAACTACTCTATAAAGTCACTTACCATTTATAATGAAGACGGAGAAGACGTTTAGTAAGACGAAAATGCCTTTCCGACACATGATTGGTTGATGGTCTCAACGTTGCTATTTGAACAGCTTTTCTTCGATCAACAAGACTTATGCGAATTTTGTTTTACCGGAAGGACGATCTAAAACATATAACTCTGAATAACCGTAACCTAGATTCACTTTGACAGTGAGGAAACAGTTTGAATAATGTGACTTTTGATGTACCAAAGTATGTACAAAACGGACGCCTGCAAACAGATATAAATCTCTTGCAATATGGAGGGATAACAGAGTACCACATCGGACTTCCTCTATCGAAATTATCACTCAGGCAACAAACAAATAAAATCCTGTAAAATGCAATACAGTAATAATGGATGTTGAGATCAGATTTTCTATTAATTTATGCACATATCCTAAAACAAAGTATTTAAATTAAGTTTCATGGTTTTGTCCATTTATTTGTTTGGCACCTCCCATAAGTTTGCTAGCTTTACCAAATTTTTTTGCTCTGGAGGTGAAAGTTTCAAGGCATTGCAGATTGATGGGGACACATAAAAGCATTTCATATGCGAGAACACTAAGGTAACTATAGACATTTTTGACTAAACAGAGGCATTTTAAAGAAGGAAAAATATTGGTAGCCCAAACTTACTAACTCTTAGTTGCTCAGAGTATGCACCTTGACTGTTAGCTGTTACATGCCTAATATGGTTATGATTGTCAAAGAATCTTTCCCTTATTTTTCTATTCCAACACTGTGGGATAAGAAATTTACGTACAGACCATGATAATGGCAAGTATGTCACGTAATGTACGTATTAAATTAAGCAAACGTAAATACAACTTCACAATCTCTTTGTAAAATGTTTCAGTATATTTCAGTTTAATGAGAGAATACAACATGGTTATCAGAAATAAGATTTCAATGCTGTTTCAGTGACTCGATATTGTTTATGTGCAACCTCAAGTTTAAGGAAGCGGACCACTAATTCAAATTTTCTTACGCCGAAAAATATTAACTGACAAATTAAGTCCCTTAAAACTTTTACGGGAGCTTGTTTCTGACTGTGTTACTTATAAAATGTGATCAATTTTTCATATGGTTTTCGTAGGCAATGAGTTGAAATACAGACTGTGCAACATTTAAGGCAATTTGACCAATTTTAGTGCCATTTTTTATTGTATTACTCCGCTCTGTGAAGTACCATCTTGAGTAGAGATCAGGGCTGGAAACATGTACCTAGCATTCATTCTAGCTAAAAGTTTCAACAGTCATAATATAGAAATCTGAAAATGCCATAATAGCCCACATTGTGAACTGTAACCAGTGGGGTGGCGTGTCCACGTTGAAAACTTCTACAAGGATGGGGGGGGGGGGGGTGTACCCTGATTTAGTATGTATGTCAATAGGGCAATAATAAGTGGTAAGCTACGTTAAGTGCCTAAACTGATGCAATAGTTGTGGAGTGACTGAAATGAAGCTCTGTTAGAGATGCGGTTACCGTGCTCAGTGTGCTAATTCATTCTGTGTCTTTTCGGTTATTACTAATATAATTATAAATTAGTCATTTGGCATCAGGGGTGTATTATGGTCATAACTGAGGGACAGTCCATTACACTATCTCGGTGAATCGAGAAAGTTTTTCAAAAGTTCCTCCAAGATTGCGAGAAATGGAACTTTCCCTGCCTTGAAACTTTTCATCGAAACAGGCTTTCTTTTGGGATTTAATATATTAGAAATTTACACTTCAAAAATAAAATATAACAATGCCCGGAAATCACTTTGTATGGGAAAAGAGTGTATACCTTACTCGACAAAATCTGTTTTAGTCATTGTTTTGCTCAGGTAATTCTGGGTAATCATATTTGATAAAAGCAAACTATATATGGCATTCTGATGATAGCCGTATAATATACATGGGCTCAGATAATGGCGAGCTAGATGGAGAATTTAGGAGTAAATCAACTTTAAGGCTTGTTTTATCATTATCTTGTTTGGGTTTGCACAAAGTGGCCTACGTAGATAAATAAAGCTGATCAGGAGGTGGGCCTTTGCAGGGAGCTGAGGGTCGATTTCCTGTTTGTTGTTTTAGATATGACCATAAGGATTACTAAGTCGTTTCAAGAATCTTTGAACAAACTTCACTCCTTTGGTGGCGGTAGGGGGTGTAGGGGGTGTGTGGTTCAACAGTTGTATCACACTAGCCCACCATCTCTATACGTTACAGTAACAAGGCTAAAAAGCTTTGTCCTGCAGAACTTAAACATGTAGTATACATTGTGGCTAGGCAACACTATCCTCAACCGATATCCAACGGCACCGGTTTCACATAAGTTTGTCACACATTTCACGCAAGTTAAAGCTTTTTACTCTTTTGCAGTTATGCTAAAAAAGAAAGCAAAAAACAACTTATGAAACTGAAAACCGTAGAATGCATACAGTCATAGCTTTCATGAACTTGCGAATCAGGCCCGTAGCCAGAAAAGGTATTGAAGAGGGAGAGATGGCTTGGGAGATTTTTTTTTGGGGGGGGGGGCGAGATATGCTAATACGTATTAAGCTGATGGTAACTGTGAATATTCTAGGGAGGCAAAAAATTTCTGGAGTGCAGATCCCTGGCCCCTTGGCTTAGGACTTGTTGCGAATACATCATCAACGAGTAAAAGAAAATTTCTATTAAATCTCCTTTTTTTCTTCTTGTTATTTGTTAAACCCTTTTGACGATAGGGTAAAACTAAAACAATACTAACATTCTTTTCAAGCGTTCACATTAATGAAAACAAATTTTATTTAGAAATTGGATTACTCAGGGAGTGGAAGCTGCTCCCCAGCACGCCAAAATCCTGCAGGGAAAGCTGAAAGGAGTGCCGTGTGCGATAATTCCAGGAAGAAATCATTTCAATTCGGCTTATAAAAAAATGAATCTACTGTCATTACATTAAGTCTAAAAATTACCGTTCTCTGTCCCTGTTCCTTAATTTTTATGTTTGCTCTTTCTTTTCGGGTGAGCCCGGGCCCGCTCAAAGAAAACACCAAACTGATAAAACTCACCGATATAAAAATTGTAGAGGTGGCGCCTTTTCTAGTCCCGACCTTCGCTTAGGTGATGGTCGACTGTCACTAAGCTTAGAAATAATGTCATAAATTCAAATATGGAAT
Source organism: Holothuria leucospilota (assembly GCA_029531755.1). Classification (NCBI taxonomy): domain Eukaryota; kingdom Metazoa; phylum Echinodermata; class Holothuroidea; order Aspidochirotida; family Holothuriidae; genus Holothuria; species Holothuria leucospilota. The sequence goes on along the minus strand of CM055962.1, from coordinate 12,048,071 downwards.
TCAAATTGCATTTTTAAATTCCTTTTATATTGTATTAAAACGTTTCAATCATTTGAGAGATAAATAAAATCAGAGACATCGATTTGGGTAGGGAAATATGAAGGTGTGATCAATTTTTAACGTGCAGTTTTCAGAACAATAACATGTGCGATTGCCCTAAAAATCGACACGCATGCAGTAAGCAAATGGTACTTTTTCAAAAGTCCCCTCGACACTCTGGCGAAGAGCCAAGGGGCGAAACCAAACAATACTCCCGAAGGAGTTCTGCTCCCTTATGGAGCTACGTCACAAATGGACAATACGTCCTCTAAAGGACAAACATGTCTGGTCCTGCTCTAAACTGGCTGAATAGAACAAACGCCGCACGTACCTGGATGCCGTACATGGGGTGGTTGAATCATATGCATGCAGTAAGCAAATGGTTTGCTTGGATTACGTTGAACAACTTTTGAGGTCTTTTCCTCGTATGCAGCCCTACAGTTTTTGTGTTTGAAGCTTTCAAAGATACCGTAGTGTAAATCTAGAGATGCGAACTGGAGAGAGGGGTAGGTTTATGTTTTATGAAACATTTTTTAGACATTGGCGAACTAAACTGATCTCACCTGGGTTGGTTGAATATTTTAGATCGCCGCCCTGGATAAGGATCTCAGGAGAGAGGGCCCCTCTCACTTTGTAAAATGTTTTGCATATTTAAGGTTCCTTACAATCATCTAATTAGATGCTAATTTTTGAGATTTGTGAAGTACATTTATTCAAATATTTGAATTTTAATGAAAAATTTTGATAACTTTTACTGAGTGGAGAGATAAGTGGGGTTTTCAGCCTTGAAAATGTTGGGAGGGAGTGTAAACATATCTTACCTTCATGGGCGTACGAGTCCAAGTTTATGGGGGTGGGGGGGGGGGTAACGACTTGCACGAAAAATATAACCAAAAATATCCGTGCTCTCCACGCGCATTCAACATTTTTATGTATATATCATATAGGCATGCATCGGTTATCACACCGCATGGCAATTACATACAATCATTAGCCGTGTTACTACCCTTCCACATTGATTTCAATTTTAGAGAAAGTCGTTACAATAATAATGGTAATAATCAGTGGCGTAGCCAGGATTTCTCTCATGGGTGTGGGGTCATACTTTATGTTGTGTGATCGCCGACCTGGGAAGGGGTATAAGGTTAGGAGTGTCCCTATCCCCTTTGAAAATTTTTGACAAAATGGGTGTCGTTACATGCAATCTGGTGCCACATATGCTACCTTTGAAGTGAAATTTGTTTTTCAGGTACATATGTTAGGTACTAAAAAATCGACATCAGTGAAGGGAGCATGGCCAAATGGCACCCCTAAATACACCACTGATAATCATAGTAGAAGATTTACCATTAAAAAACACACTGGTAAATTAATACGGAATATATAGGTGCTAGTGCAATTCATATCAGAACTTAATTTTAATTACCAAAGACTCGAAGTTTTTTAAACTACTGATTACCTTTACCTACATCATTGCATTACTTTTTTTTCAGTAGGTTCCCGAAAAATTTTCAGCATATTGCCCGAATTTCCACAAAAATGTTTGGTTAGGGGGCCGCAGCCCCCGCCTCCTACGCCTATGCTTTGTTTCCCCATATTTTTGTCAGGGGCTTTAAGATCTCCCCCACCCCTCCCTCTTCTTACACATTTGTTTTAGTGAAACCAGATATGCAAGTATAATAAATGATTGGAACAGTATAGTAAGGCTCGTAGCTATACTTCCCGCAATTTCCGATTATGCCTGAGTTTTTTTTTTCAAATGTAGGCCTATTATTCTAGTAAAGGACCCCATGGTAAATAAATGCAAATGCCCTTCCCCCAACAAATATGTTGCCCCTCTAAACAAGCAATCAAACAAACAAGTAAACAGCTTCCTTTTCAAAAGTTGACCATATGCCTACTGTTACGTACAAGAGAATGTTACCATTATTTGCCTGATGGTCCGTAATTCTATGCGTTGTATTGTGAGTTTAATTTGTAAAGCTTTGTTTGTGTTCTTCAGTATTGTTAAGTTCATTCCAATTGCATAACACCGTTTAATAATATGCTGATTTACTATCGTTAAGAGTTTTGTACATTTATGCTTTACTTTTGTTTAAGTTCTTCTCACGGATGGAGTACCTGATTTGAAACGGATGTCCAAAGTGTGTTGACTCTGTTTTATCATGTACCTGTGACAGAACTTCTCCCTCTTGTATTAATTTCCTGGTTTTGCTGTTCCCTGATATTTCCAGTTTTTGTCTCCGACACCTCACCTCCACCTCCATCCTTGGCCCGACGTCCCGATCTCCGTATTCAGATTTCCTGGCCTGACATCAGCCGGGAAAACCACTCGGGGTCTTCACACCACCTTCCACAAACTGCTACCAGACGCCTGGAGACTCCACTTGGCGGGACTGGCTTACCAGAGGTACCTCCATCCGCACCTAAGTTAAGTTATATTCATTTGCAAGTACCGATAATCATAATTTAAGTTCAACCATTAAAACACACTGATAAATTAATACGCAATATATAGGTGCTGGTGCAATTCTAATCAGAACTTAATATTAATTACTATGGAAGGTTTTAAAACTACTAATACCCTTTAGCTACATCACTGCATTATTTTTCTTTCAGAAGGTGCCCCAAAAATTTTCAGCCTTTTTCCCGAATTTTCACAAAAATTTTTGTTTGGGGAGGGGCTGCAGCCACCAGCCCCCCCCCCCCGCCTCCTACGCCTATGCTGGCGGCTGGAGTGAAAACGGGAATTCGGCCAAGTTCATTCATTCGTGTGAAAATATCAACATTTTGAGCTCTACAATAATGTAAGTTCGTCTGTTTTTCTTTCGGTTTCATTCGGTTAATTAATGCCAGTATATTTAGCGATTTTTCCCCCAAATTCCTGGATGAAATTAAAAGGTAACTAATTTACGAGCAATCTGAGAACAATTCCACCACCTCAAATTCGTCTCTCTTAACACCCTCCCAACAATGCACAGTATTTTGGGGCTCATGTATTTAAATTTAATAAAGGATATTTAAATTTCAGCTGGATGACGTCTCCCAATGATCCCCAAAATATGATAACCTAGTTTGTGGGGGCCATTAGTGTAGAGGACCCTGGGCACGTGCCCCCTGGCCTTTTCTCAAATCCGGCCTGCATCAGAACTTCTTTAAACTTCATTTCGTTCTTATATCTGAACTTTGTAACACTATGGGTTCTAGTATAATGACTTGTGAGTAATCCTAGCTGGTATTAAGCGTAATTGTGTTGGAAACAGCAGGGCACCCGCGCTTTTGCACGTCCAAAAATAAAGTTTTCTGTTATGCGTAATCCATAAGGTGCTTTCAGTAGTATATACAAATCACCGACACTGAAATTAGTTGTTGATGGCCATTATTTCTCCTGCAACTCATAAAGTGGCTATCAGCCTTTCTTGTGGATACATTTTTAGCTCAGCTGAAAGCTTTCAGCTGAGCTATTGCTGTCGTGCACGGCAAACGTCTGTCACCATAACATTTGCGTTTAAGTGCCTGACATTTCGCTGTTCTTCATTAGATCTGGCTGAAATTTAGTAGAGATGTTAGCAAAAGTGATATCTGTATACTGCGACTCTTTTCGGTTAATTTGATTGCTATTTGACCTCGGGAGGGGGCTTTGTTTGAAAACGTAAAATTCCCTACTTGTCTTTCAGTTTCGCACCAATCTTGATAATATGTTTCATATAGATAGTTCAATTTGTGCTGAACAAAAGTTAAATTTTTTTCGTTTCTGCATCATTTAAGGCATGAAAACAGCACTTTTTGAAACAAATTCTGGCGAAGTCCGTACATGTTTCAATGCACAGAGCATCGAGAATCCCAGTTGTTATCATTTGAGAGACTGTGTACAACGAAACGAGGTACACAAGTATGCTGAACATATATAAATGTACAGGACGTCTCGTGCCTAGTCGTGTAGAAGTGTTTACGCAAAGTGCAGTGTATCGATTTTTGAATGCCGTACGTGGGCTACCCCACGATGTCAGACTATGTTTGTTCAGCTCTTCGCTTTCCAAACCAGGGATATGACATGATAAGGACTATACCATACATCCTACTATGGAGGCGTTACGTGAACATGTGGCGCTGATCTCATTCAGGCGTTTGAATAATAGACTAGCTAAATTGGTTGGATGGTTAGGCCTACTCGAAAAGAAATACCGTACGTTTGAAAGTTGTGCAAGTTCTTGCGAATAAGTGGCCTTGTGCGAAACAGTGGTATAAGCTAGGCCTACACATTTTTGTGTTGAGGCAGAAACAAGTATTCAACTTAGCCTGATGTCTGAATGGTTGTAGGAGTTTGGCTTAAAGTTATGCAGTCGCCTCAAGTTTCAAGTTGTTTGTAAACATTACCTTAATCTTTCAGATCTTCTTGTATCTCCTTTACAAACATTTTTCTTAACATTTCTGGACAAAAAATATTTAGTATGGAAGGTAAACAAATGACTTATCCTTCCCAATAGCATATTAGTTTATATTGTCACATGGAGGAAAGAAACCACTCGCGAATTGGGATGCCGGCGCAGGGTACACTACTTCAAGTTAAGGTGAATAATGTCTAGGAAATGTCGTAAGGGAAAGAGGAACCCACCCCTTTCTTTTAAACATAGAACATAGCACGTTGATTGAAAATACAATGCTTCATATATATGGTTTAAGTTGACGGTTGTGCTAACATTCCAAAAACAATTTTCCGTTTGAAAAGGAAAACATGCTTTTTGAAGCGTGTGCCATATGTCAGTCTCGGAGGCAGGAATTGTGCAGCTCAGGCTTCTAGCAAGTTTTCAAGTTGCCATTGGCTTAATGGCATTTGTACACATTTGGCCCCCTTCAAAATTTGTTAGCCCCTGGAAGCCAGTTCGCCCCCATTCAGTACCTTATCAGGCTATGAGCCTCGTGCAGTCACATGGGAGTCCACACTGCAGGGACCGCCCCAGTCTTGTTCTCCGTTGCCGAGAGCGCCACCAAGTTGGTAAGGAGAAGCAATAGGGGATGATATTTCAATAGCCTTAGACTAGTATACGTGTGCATATTTTCCCAATGCTCTCTACGAACTGTAGTTACCCTCTGGCCTGTTGCGACACATTCACCGGTCCTAAAAGCGATCGACGATTTATACCTGGTTAATCTCAATCATAAAAATGTTATGCAGTAAAATAATTTTGTAAAACGGGAAAACGGGACTAAAGAGTAGTCAGAATTAGGTGCGTAAAGAATTTAATTTAGAAATTATCCCTTTATATTGAGCAATTGAGCAGTTTTGGCTTTTCCAAATCATAGTGACAACACGCATTTGAACTTTTGTCCCTGGACAAGTTCAAGGAATATCTTTGGGGCAAAATATCGCTTTTAAGACCTTTAACCATTTGTAAAATTTCTTTATCAGAAGTTACTATCTGGGTCTAATTATGGAAAACAAATGAGGTCTACACAGCAGCACACTAGGCTCATGAACATTCACTATTTGTATACTAACATCTGTGCATTATATAAAGTTAACTTTGTGTACCAGATTTAGTCTTTCAGAGACTTCAGGAGTTCAATACATATTTCATTGCATTTATATGTATCTCTTTGTTTTCTAACGTACGCATGAACAACATGAGTTCCAGACCCAACCAAAATATTGACTGCAGACTTTTTGGTCAACAGGAAAAGCTGAGCTTCGGCAACATTGTTGCGCTTGTTAATTGTACACGAACCACTTGATGCACCATGGAGCTACTACCTGGACCAAGTATTAGCTCCATAGATGCACTAGATACTCTGTTGTAACACAGCATGTACTTTATCCAGTAGGGTGGTGAGGGGAAGCTTATGTGGGGTCACAAAACTGATAGGAGGAAAAGTCCCAGAATAACTGAGAAACCAAAAACCTTATGATCGTTTTCGATGCAACGAATTCGAAACGATAATCTCAGGTGGCGTACAATTCTCGAGTATGGTCAACGTGGAACAAATGCCATAACATAACATACCATCCTATAACATGATATTACATGACATGAAATGACGTGACAAGTTTACAGTTCATCTTGGCACATTTATCAAGTCATGAAACGGGTTTGGTTACCTGCTACTTGTTGAAAACTGTACATCTGTTATCGTTTTTTCCAGGAACTTTGGGTTTTTTGGTTGAAAAAGAACACACTGAGAGACCAGCATACACGGAAGATCTTATAATGAGAAAAAGGGGTTTTCTGCCTACCCTCAAAGCAAATAACAGAGAACATGATTACCGAGAAAAATCTGATTTGCAACTCAGTTTGATCAAAGGAACCGAGAGTACACACCATCTTATGATCAGACCTTGATCAGCAACGCCATGTGAATGTACTCGTCATGAAGATGGGCTAGCTGGATCAAGACCTCAAGTGGGCTAATCATCAAGACCGCTCATGAAATTACCCTAACAAATTCTGCAGGTGAATGGTTGCCCCTGTCCATTGTGCGAGAAACATGTAATTCATAGCATGTGCTACATTTGTAAACTTACCAGAGAAAGTTACCAGCAGGGAGGTGATATTAGATCACCTCCCTGACCAGTTCAAGTGAATTTAACTGTGATCTTAAGCGGCAGAAGTTTCTCGTTTTTAAGGGCTCGTTATCTCATGAGGACTAGGAACAATATTACAGTATCATAATATCACAATAATAATGAGTTCACTGTATATCAGGTTACAAGTCAGAGCCGTGTATATATATATGTAAATATGGCTCTACTTGTACCTTTATAAAGGTACTCTACTTGAATCAAAGATATTATAAGCATAGATTCCAAACTCCTATACCTACACTGTTACGCTCAGTGACTCCTCATGGAGACGCTAGTATCGGGGCGGAAGTGTGAATTTGACATGTGCGCCATTCTATTCTGTGATCTGCGTACAAAAATAGGAACGCGTTGCAAAAAATTCCATTGTTCAAAGAGGACAGCGCGGGTGCACTTTTGCAACGCGTTCTATACGCGCAGAATACATTTCTCTGTGTATTATCCGGAATACATGACGCACAGTTCTGCGCGCTCTGGAAACAAACGCGCTAGTTGCTTTCCCGTTGTGAGCTCGTTAGTAATTGAACGCGCATAAAAAAGTGCGTCACTTGAAGATACCATAGAAACTGACAATGAATGTCCATGAACTTGCAAAACCAGTCATTGTGCGTTCATGTTCAAGTGTAAATACGTGGAATGCCGCGTTGAAGAAATAAGTTATTCTTGTTCAAGTGGAATTTACTGAGGCGCAGTAGTTCTTCAGTCAACAACATTCCGAAATAAGAACTATTAATACTTTTGTAAGACATTCATTTGCCCGTTTGTTTTCAAAACGACTGAACAGTGATCAGCACTTCCGCCCCGATATATTGGCCTCCATGAGGAGTCAACGCGCCATTTTAAGTTTGGAATCTATGCTTGTAATATCTTTCACTTGAATTTTAATGTGCGCCCTCAATTTCCGTTGTTTGCACACTCACCGATTCCGCGAGACATCTTTCTACGTTTAGTGATAACAGGGGGGAAATATACCAGAATCGGTTAGGATAGGTCATCAGTTTTCTTTCATGTTTTTACTCTGGTTCAATACTGGTTCCTATCTTGAGACTTTCAAGTCTATCTGAAGATTTTATTAGTTATAACTAATAATGTGTATTCACAACTTCAGTCTCGGTTGACGTACATTCAGAGTGATTGGCTGTGTGATGTAATAGTATGCACCCAGCTGCGCTCCTGCTCTATGCAGTGCACGTATATTACGCAGTGAAGTATCACTATTGATCAGTTCCGCAGAAAAGGCTTGCATCTTCAGTATCTGACCCATCTTTTACAAAAAAGACGAGCAATTGTTCGCTGTTGGCTAGTGATGTACATTTTCTTCTGCTGCCTATACAGAGAACGTCTGACTTTAGGCTTATTGAAGTTTGCACTTAGTGGTGACTTTGGCCTAGCCTACCACCTCACTGTTGTTCCTCAGTGTATTGTGTTGTGGTCTATTGTATTGTGGTTATACTGTAGGCTAGAAGTAAAATTTCTATGATTGTGGTACGTAAAGTAAGGCTACTGTAGTCTGTAGATTACTGATTAGAATATTCAGTATAGCCCAGGATAGGAAAGTGTGGAAGTGGAAGCTGCCCATTCACATTGTTGAAGGGATTTATAGCTCAGCTTTTCTGCTTAACACTCTAACTGTTCAGTTACAAAAGCTATTCAACCATAATTAGTAACACTAACTTAGTGCAGCTACAGTCATCTTGGAGAACATGGAGGATGTTATTTTCCTTGGCATCGTGGGTTTGGTTGTAGCCCTTCTACTTACTATTTTAACTTTGCTGTGGTACACCGGAGTCTTTTCTACAGTAGATGTAAGCAGTGGTAAACCACCTTATGGAGCAATGCAGATAGCATACAAATATGCAACAGGACCATATAAAGAATGTGGACCATTATTTACTGAACTGCACAACTTAGTTCCAGACCTGAAGCTCTGTGGAGTTTATTACGATGATCCAAACATGGTATGCAGCTATTCACAGCTTAGTATTGTAGGGCTGTGAACATTTAGCAAAATTACTAAACGTTTAATCTCAAAATTTTGTGATCATTTAGCGATTAATCGCAAGTACCTATGATCAGCACAGAGACTTTAAACGTGCCCTTGACGAATATGTAAAATGAGTTAGTGACGTCTGTGGGACGTAGTTTCCATGATCCTCATAGAAGCTCAACTTTGATGTCGTATTTTACATGTGTGCCATTTGTATAATTATGTATTTCACTTTTTCAAAAAGAGTGAACATCAAATTTTCTGTAATGACTGCAGATTGTTTTTTATTATGTATGGAAAAATGGGTTTTGCGATTAATCGCTGGTAGCTTTGTACTAAACGTTTATTACACATGCGATCGTTTAGCGATTAATCGCTAAACGGTCACAGCCCTATAGCATTTTAAACACTGGTTCTCACATCCATTTATAAGAAAGTATTATTATGCTGAATATCTCAGGGAGTAACTGGAGTGGACACACCAATTTTATGGCATACTGTAATTTCCTTCATTTTGCATACAGTACACGTATAAGTACTGTACTGTGGTAGTAAACCATATAGGTCAGTCACCTTATGAATGCAATCCTACTGTTCACATAGTATGTACTGATTGATGCGAGTTTCGATCCACTCATGGTACCCCACAGTTCAAGGCACCAATTTGCATGGGGTAGATATATAGAGAATAAATTATATGGCACTAAAAACTCAGCAAAAGTTCTACACTACTGTATATATGGTTTCACATTACAAACACTAAGCCAGTTGGAGTCTACAGTACTGTATGTTTAAGAGCAAGCTACTGTATGTACTGTACTGTAGGGTGTATTCCATGCTCACAACAACATTACATACTGTACATGTGTACAAATATTGTGATACCGTACATATGCCCACCTGGCTACAGATGCTTTCACTAATCAAACTGACTGAGCATGCAGGATTATAAAAATCTTCTGAAATGTGACTAACTACCATTCATTTTTTGAGACAACCTTTATAGGCCTACCCACAGTTATCTTTCATTCTTTCACATCAAAATATCAGATGAGATAGGAATGAATTTATTTGTGATTTTCATTTGAAATTTGTTAGATTTGTCATTGTGACTTCACAGGCCCTCAAGAATGCTGGACAGAGGACAGGCTACCCAAAAGCTTGACAATTCGGCGAAAAGCCAGACACATGAACACCCTAGAGTTTGCATGCAGCTATTAACCTTATTATTTACAATAAAGCTACATCTTATTCTGAATTTCTAACTAATTAGTGTAAGTCAGAAGTGTAGATGAATAATTTTCTGCTGCTAATGTGTTTCACTTTTGTACACTTGTAATGTCAGGTACTGATTATTTCCTCTCATACTATGATACAATATTGATAACTTTTTGCTTCCTAAATGATGAATGGTCATCATACTGTACACTATGCGATGTACGGTACAGTACAGTAGTTGTGTACTGTGCTGGTCTGTTTTGTTGTGCATGAAAGCTAACACCTCAGACATACAGGTACTGTAACAAAGCTGCATTGGTGGAACTTGAGTGTTGGCTTCATATGCATGATGGCATGCACCCCAGGGCTAAGCCTTAATTTTTGTACAGTAGGCAGTGGGAGAACATGTGACTAAGCTTTTAATGGCTATACCAGTTTCCACTAGCCAGTTGAGAGACTGCCGGGCGATTCCATGAAAATGTCAACCTTGAGGTGAAAATTTTGTTTGTCCAACTGTAAAAATCTTACTATCACTGTGAACAGAAATGTCTCAGGTTTCACAAGCAGGCATTTTTGAAGAGAAAATCTTAAAAGGAAGCAAGAAAAAAAGCAGAATTAGGTAACTATTCACTAATTTAACAGTTAATTTAAAAAAAACCCTAAGTGTTTCCCTTCTTGCATATGTTTATAGTTTATTACTTTAATGGTTGGTATTATCATTTATACTTATGAAATACTGTTGTTTAATTTACCACATAGGTGTAAAGTGAAGAAATGGCTTGTTTCCTGAGAAAAAGTTAAAGTTCTGTGATTATTGTGGTTATGTCAGTCTGTTACCAAAAATATTTAAAAAGTTTTCTGTATTCCTTGCAAGATATCAAAGGAACTTTGTGTCTTGTATTCTCTGTATTTATTAGGAGTTGTAACCTTATGTCATTGAAAGATGAGAATTTTCTTCTTTATTCCCAAAGAATTCTGTGGGTGACATGGTACAGTAACAGACTGACAGATCAAACATTACAGATAATTGGAAAACAGTACAAATAAATTTAGTCAGCACTGGGAAATATTAACCTTGAGCTATTTTAAGTTCATTTTTGAAAACACACAATTACACTAATTTATTGAAGTTTCATGATAATTACATGGTGTATATTACCATCTTCTAAGAAAATCGCATGGTAAGAAGACATGGTGGGAAAGACAAGATAAAAGCATGTTGTGCAGTGCTTTCAGGCAAGAAAATACTGTATGCACCGCTGCAGTATTATTGTATGAATCCCAAAGAGGAGAGTGTCAAAGAATTTCTAAATGCTACAGTAGGTAGACTAATGCTATGGATGTACCTGGTAGACAGAAAGTTTACTCTGTTTAAGTACTTGGACTAAACAACATATCATGCAAAACACTCTAGAGCTTTTGTCTGGAATGGACATTCTTTTGTGAATGTTTTCAGGATGCATCTCAGGGAAGTCAATAGCGTACAGTACATTGGAAATTTCAAAGAAATGTACTATGCTCTATACTTCTAACCACATGTCTTCTATTGGTAAAGTGTTGGCATTTGATTCTAGGGAGTTTATGGTTGTAGGGACATATTTTTTTCTTTTCTTCTTGGGGGTGGGGGGGAGGGGGCTTAAACCATATTAGAGTATTTTCTGAGCATATGTATGTCTTTACCACTACAGACCTATACAAAATTGTGCCCAATTTTGCCTCCCCCCCCTCCTGAGTTTGTCACAGTGAAGTTCTCCCACAGTTCATTCGATGACCAGTTTGTCTGGTCACCTACTGTACTGTACGGTAAAGATGACATCTAGATTCTTTGAAGAAAGTACTTGTTTCTGGAGGTCAGTGTTTTTTGAAGGAGTACTGAGCCCATTTCACTTGACAGTAGAACAGTTACAGGATGTCAAACTTATAATTCATTCAAAGCCATGAAGAAGCATCTCAAGCACCCTATAGTTAAATAGATGCACAAGTCCATGGATGTGTTCACAGTGTTCTTGAGGTGTGCAAGAGTTTCTGTAGCTGAGAGTTAGGCATGAGCTACAGTACTATACATGTTCAGTGTTTAAATCATTCATAACAAAGAATTCAGTTAACTTGGTTGAGTGGTAGAGTATAGTAGCTGTATAGCAAACTGCATTACTGTATTGCAGGATTTGCTATTTCAACATTTTCTCAGGTTCGTCTGAGCTGATTATTGCCCAATTCATTCAATTTCTTTGCACTTGCTTTTAAATTTTGTAGATGAGTGTAATGCTTATTTTAAAAATGTACCAGTGGTAATCTGCATGAGTACTGTATGACCATGATGCATCGAGAAGATAAATGTGTAGTGTTATACTAATTTCAAGAATGTTAAATACGGTAGTTGCTTTGATGGCTCTGATTGAATTCTGTCATTGATGACATGGTTTTGTATTTGCTATCAATGTGCTGATTGTACAAAAGTGAAACAGTATATTAAGGCTCTGACTTAGTTCTGAGTACCTGGTGCTGTACTACTGTATATGAGAACCATTTGACTGTACAATACATCTGTGTGTTAATAGCCTTAGTAAGTACAAAGCCATTGGTATTCACAAGACCATACCAGTACAGTATGTGCAGTATAAAAATACCAATGTGTAGTGTTGAAAAGTGTCTTTCATGTCATAATTTGCCTTCTGAACCATTTTTACTTGAAACGTTATTTTTTTTCTCTCCTGCAGGTGGAACACTCCAAACTTCGTTACATTGTTGCTGCCATATTAGCAGAAGGAGATGGCGAGGTTGACAAAGATGTGGTGAAAAAGCTGCAAGACAAGGACTACAAATTTTTTGAGCTACCAGACATAGATTATGCTGTGAAATCATTATTTCCATATGTATGGGATCTCTCCATCTACGTGGCTGTGATGAAAGTTTACCCTAAAATGGGAAAGTACATTGAGGTGAGACAGTTTTCTGACTAGGCAAGACCTGGCCAACCATTATTATTATTTTCCCAATAGGTTCTCCTTTGTAGATGATTAAATTTTCTCTTCAAGACAATATCAATTTTTTAAGTACAAATATATAGTTTCCTTTGTGACAGTTTTTATAGACCTGAAAAAGTTTCAAGAGAGTGATCAAAATTGCCCTTTCATATTTTTTCCTTTCATTGAAAATAGAATTTAATCAGTAGGGAGTAAGTCATATTGTACAGTAAATGTGAAAAACCAGGGGCTGGACACCAACAAATTTGGGACTGAATCTAGAGTAGGGCTTTGTTCCAAAGCATGCTTCAATACTCACTACTGCATAATTCATATCAATGGTCATTTACAGGGTTCCCCTGGCTTTTACAGAGTGTGAGGAGGTATTAGTCCATTAGGGTAATATGGTGCCAGCCTTGGCACCAACAATGAGGGAGAACTATCAATACTTCTATAGCTAGTACAGAAAAGGTGGCAATTATTGCGAATTTCTGTGAGGTGGCGACCAAAAACTATGAGGTGGGGCCTCACAAAATGAATGTCGGGAAACGCTGATTTATCTGAAGCTCATACAGAGATGCCAAGGTGAGTGAGTGACTGGGAGTGAGATAATGGAAACCAGCTCATGACGAGCGTGAAGTGGGAAGTCCCTCCAGCCAGGGTTCAGGGCCCGCATTAGGGCCCTGGAATCTCTGAGCTTCCAGAAGCTCTCTGGTGCAATCTGAGCCTTATTTGGTACTCTTTTCTGCTAGATTTATTGACCCAAATTTCAGGAAACTTACATACTTGTGTTTACAGTCATATTGGGGCAACAAAATCAATTTCACACTACTCTCATGGCCTTCCACTTTTGCTGACAGTTATTCCAGGCATATATTTTAGGCTTCTAAAATGGTTTGTATATAAACTACTTGCATGAGAGAAATCATTTGCCCAGAGCACCAAAAATGTACGAAATGGCCAAAGATAACGAGGAATAAAATATCCGATGTTACAGTCCAAAACCATGACAAGAACTCTACGGTACTCGCCGATTTTATTATATTCGTTTACAAAAACACATAATATGCAATCTGTTATCGGCAACTGGCAATGCACGCATTCATTATTTGAGATTTTATATGAGATTTTATGCTTTGCTGCGACAGGGACACATGCAACCGGAGTCCAGTACATGCAGTACACGTACAGTTCGTGACCCTATGCGGTATACTCCGGTTTACTGAGACAGTGATAGTTCAACCATTCAGTTCAACCCAGTGTAAGCCTGCAATGCACACTCTTGTGTTGCAAGGTAACTTTGGATTTGACATCAGGAATTTCAGGAAAAATCTGACCCTCCACTTTTTTTGTCACTCCAAATATAGTTAAGGTGTGAAATTGGGTTAGTTGGACGTGTGAGTGTGAGTTGTGATCCCGAGGCATGTGTCTTACACCAGAGGCATGAGACTTGGTATGGCTGTTCATATGCCTGAAGAGGGAGTCCCTCAAGGATCTGCAATTGGTCCTCTTGCATTCACATTACAGAAAATGCCATCATTAGGTATATACAGGAGAACACCTTAAGCGTGGCTCCACTGCATATGGTATCGTATTATACGTATCATACTGTACATTTCTCAGCGTATTTTTCTTGAGTGCTTGATGCACACACCTTATTGAGCACTCAAAAATGTGCTAATTGCTTTGCTGCCTATAATCATGTAAGGAATCAATGACATATAAAACTGCAGTATATGAAGATACCAATGGTTACTGACCTATACTGTAGGTATGGTACAGATCTACAGTAGTACTTTACTCATGTAAAGACATCAGTTTGTCTGTTTTTTGTCAAAACCAGTGAACATTTATCAGCACTTCCGCCCCAGTACAGTATTTTTGCTCCATTGGGAGTTAGTTCTCCAGTTTGAGTTTGGTATCTATTCTTTTTATATCTTTGAGAAAAGATTCTGATCTTAAACTTAAATAAACTACTGTACATACTGTACTTTTGGAAAGAGGATAGAATGCCTACACATTGTTTTTGTGTACTGCAGGCAGTGGCACCCTACTGTGAAGGGCATGCTTTCTCTCGGTATTGTCACATACTGTACCGTGCATTACCCCTAGGCATCAGGGAGCATACAGCATCAGGCTGATTTTTAGGTTGAGGCTGCAGAAATAAATAGTATTCACATTCATTAGTACTCCAAGGCTGTTGGATATATTCAAAGTTCATCCAATACTATTGCCATTGTATATACATACTAAACATATCTGTATTCAACTGCAATAGGCTGAGGGGTTACTACTGTCTGGCTTACCACCAATATAACATCAGTTATATGATCCTGCCTGTGTACACTTTTTTTTTTTGTAGAGGGTGCATGTAAAACATTCCATCCTTTGGGCATGGGATCTTTGGACATGTTCTAGACTCCTGTTCACCCCCTTCAAGCCTTCCAGGGGTTGTCTTTTCATGGCACTTAGCAGGCAACAAAATTTTTCCCATTGTACTGTACTGTGCGACACATTGTACAGTGCTTGTACAGTAGTTGGTCTTTTTGGCAAGGCGAAATGACTGGTAGATCTGGAAGCCTTAACGCTAGAAGTTACAGTACCTGTAGTTAGTAAGTTAGATGAAATTTAACGACACACCAACACAAACATGTCACATAGTGTCAAGGAAAGTTTAAATACGGTGCAAGTCCTTCCCATTAGTCGCCTCTTACGACAGGCGGGAAATACCGTGGGCATATTCTACAACCCCCAGCCCACAGGGTGCAGTAGTTACCTGTACAGTATTACATTCATACTGCAGACAGCGGGATGATCTTGGTGCAACCATCTCTCATTTCAAACAAAACTCACTCTATCTACTGTACAGGTAGGTCAAATAACTGTACCGCGGTACAGTACATCAAAATTTCAAATAATATTCAGTGTGTTCTGGACTGAAATACTGTAGGCCTACTTCCAAAGTGCACAGATTTGCTTGAAATTTCCCCCCAAAAGGAAAATATTTTAAAGGGTGTTGGGGGATGACCCTAGGAGACCTGTAGGAGGTCCCCCAGGAAATGCCACTTCACACATTTAACACTTGAAAGAATCCAAAGTACGCTCTACGTAGCACAGTACTGTTGATCTTGCTGGGGAAATTCTGGTTCTATTAAACATGCACCATACAGTAAGAATGTCAGTGTTTGCAAAACGCATGGAAGTCCTTATGTGGCGGTGGTTTGTGCTGCCTTGTTCCGATATGTTCAACAAAAGGGGCTGAGTTCAACTTTTGCTCAAGGTTTATTCATGGGTGGTTCACAGTGCACTTGGCTTTTCTCCCAGTTGGCATACAGTACAATGGCAAAAGGAACATATGCAAAGGTCATGTTGAGTTTGTTGCAGAATGTGCATGTGTGTGAGCACAGTGTGTGGCACTTGCTTGTACATGATATCTCAAGAAAGGTTACTGGGTGTGATCTCATATTTGGTATGTGGATGGCCCATGTTGAATGACCCTATTATTTTTGGTGGAGGTCAAAGGCCATTTGGGGTCATGGGAGGCCAAAAGGTCAAAATCTTGTAAACAGTATCTAAAGGAGGGTACCATGATGGACTGCATTCTGAGCATGTGGTTGAGCTGTATTGAGAACTAGGTGCCTATTGTTTTTGTGGAGGTCATGTGGGGTCAATAGAGGTCACACAGTAAAAGTCTTTAAAACTTCTTGTAAACGCTGTACAGTATCTCAAGAAGAGTAACCTTTAAAGGCATACATGTATAGACATGACGATGTACAGTACCTATTGAACCAGTTGTTTCACCCAACAATATTAGATTAAGATCTCCTGATAAAAAATCTGTTGGAATTATTCGAATATCTTTTTTACTATTTGTAAGAAATTTTATACCTCTTTTAAGTTTGACCATTTCTGAGATTTCACTTCGCTATGCAAAATGTACAGTATGATGTGGAGTGTGGCAGTGTCAGTATTTCTTCTGTTAATCCTTTATAAATTATGTTTATTACTTACTGATTGCCCCATACTGAGTTTCTATCATTTTTGGTGAAGGTCAAGGTCATTTGGGTCAACATTCAGTAGCTCATAATGGTGAAAATTTTGAAAACAACTGTTCTTGTAAATTCAGTGGAATATATCTCAAGAAGGGTCACCAGTAAGGGTCTCATCATACAGTAAGTACTGTAATTGTCACATAGATGCTTATTGCGTAGATGGTCCCTGCTGTTTTTGGTGGAGGTCAAGGCCATTAATTGCCAACAGAGGTCAAATTATGAAAACTGTGCAAACACAGTGTTTATGTATCTCATGAAGGGAAGCTACAATGCATTTCATACTTACAGTACTGTACAATGTGGGAGCTCCATAGTAAGTAGAAGAATTCTGGTGATTGTGGTGGAGGTTAAAGGTTGTTTGGGTCACCAGTCTTACAGTTTAAACCATGAAAATCTTGTAAAGCCTGATCTGGTCACCAGAGGACAAACTGTGAAAACCTTGCAAAACAAGCATACCTGATGAATCCTATACTAAGCTACAGGACTGATATTGAATGATATGGTCTGCGTTGTTCTTTGTAAATGTTGTGTACAGTACTGTAGGTAATTTATGGTCTGCAGAGGTCAATGTGTGAAAACCTTGTAAACATGATATGTCAGGCATGAGGCATGTTAAGATCTTTTATCTGGCATGTACAGGAATTGCCCAAAATTAATTGCAGAGGCTGATTTATGACCATGCCAACATGATTCAGTCTGCTTGATCTAACTGTACAGTACTGTATGACCATGGATTAAAAAAAAATTACACAAAAGTTTTAAGTTCACAAACATCACAATGAAATTATGTCAACTTGAAATCACATACTGTATCTTACTAAAACTTTGTTTAATTACCAAGGAACTGCTAAGCCTTTTAGTTTTCTGTTTGGGATACATCTGTACAGCACAGTATGACAGCTTTTAGGTCACTGATGTTTTGTTTGGTAATACACTTCAGTGAGGGTCCAGGAAAGTAAAGCTTTCCTTGCAAGTTGCAAGGTACAGTATTTATGATTATGGTGCGATATTGAAAAGAAGTTTGTGCCTCAGTCATTGTGCACACCCCAACAAGATTTCATTCTTACATACTGTAATCAGTTAAAAATTAGGCTAGCAGATAATCAGTTTGGGTACAGCACAGTATGCTGCCAGTACGGTATATGGGTTTAAACTCAGGTTTGAATAGAAGCCACTTGATTGTCACATACTGTACTGTACTGCATTTTTGTAGCCTTTTGTACAGTATATCACCATCATTTAAAAGCAAGCAATATTTGTATAGTATCAGTTTTTCATCTGCATGATCAATATTTGTTAACATTCTGCACCTGTAAGAGTGTACCAAGTGGTGGTCCTCAGATCAACGTTGAAAAAAATACAACTGATGCCTTATCTCACCAATATTGAAGCACAAATTTTAGGTTCATTGCACTTTTGGTATTGTCATAAAAAATTGTGAGATTTAATATGAAATAAATCATTGACAGGATTAGCCAATTTACCATGTGTAAATGTTTGCACCAAGCACATCCCAATGAAAGGAAAACATATTTTGAAATCATCTGGTGGGTACAGAGCAAAAGTAGAAAAATTTGTTGGAATCTCATTGGCCCGTCATTTTACGCTGACCTAAACCCTTGACAAACAGCGCCACTATTCAGTTTTCAAGGCCTTATAACTTGGTGCACCAACAAGATGGCATTGAATTAACAGCTTCACTGGAAAGAATTCAAAGCCCTTAGCCTTACACCAAAACTTGGTGGGATGTCATTGGCGCTTTGAGATAATGGAGGTCAAAGGTCAAACTTTTGTTAAATGTTGCATTTTTGCACCTCTGAAACTTTGTGCACTATCATCACAAAAGGATTTTAGTGACAAGTAACAGAGAGATTGCACTTCTAATAAAAAATGGAAAGGGCAACTTGGGATCTCTGAAAACAGTTCAGGAAAAAATTTTTAAAAGTTCCCAAAGTACTGGACATACAGTACCAGTATTTCACACATAATAGACTAAAACTGGCTTTGTAGTGACACATTGGGCAGTTAAAACATCTGCGCCAACATGATGCGATCAATGTTGTATCACATTTGGTTGAAGTTTGTGTTATAAAGCATATATTTCACTTGATAAATTTTTGGGGCAGTGCTGGCCCACAAACTTAATTTTAAGTCAAAAGCCTCCTCACATGGAAAATCGATCAAATACTGTATAAAATTTTACTACCTGCAAACGGTGACTTGATATGACTCCAAGAAATTTTTGACCAAAAATGATCAAAAAAATTTTTTTGATTATGACCCTACAGTATTTTGTCTTCTGTAACATAGTTTTATATATAAAATCACAAAATTTTTTGTGTGCTGCATGCACTTTAATGTTCAGTTACATTTTGCTTTAACACCCTTATCAGATATGTTAGCTTTGCAACTAAAGGTTCCACAGTCAGGCTAATGTTCTTCCGTGTACAGTAGGCATGATCACTGGAGAAACGCAAAATGAATCAATGAGAAATTCTATTCTCTTTTTCTTGCTATTTGGAAGATTTCCATTCAGACTTTTAACATCATGATATTTAACATATTTTGTAAGAAACATTAAGTGTCTCAATGCTGAGTCCAGGGGTGATGGAAGGGGGGCTCAGGATGGTTTTTAGAAGGGCTAGGAGTAAACTTAGTTGGAAGAATTTGAACTGTCTGGGTTGAGGAGGGGGCAGATTCTCCCATAGAAACCCAAATTTTCTCAGTTTCCTTAACAAGAACCAAATTATATTTTCAATTTTTCTTCTACAGTAATTCAAGTTTTTGGCTTCATGCGCCTAGTATACTGTATTTTACGTTCTGCACCCTTTAGGCAACCTAATGCTTCTGGCAGGGCTTCTGGTTGCTAGAACTTTTAAGGAAGCTTGGTCCCCTCATTGGGCATATCTTTGCTGAGTTGGCATGTAGGTTTTACCATGGTAGTAAAATAATTTTCCTGCAAAATTTCAGTGTGCTGTGTGTGCAATTCTCACAATCGAATTTGTATCACCTATGAACATTATTATTCCTGCAAACAATTCTAGCCAAAGCTAGGTGAAGGCTCAATGTAGCAGTCTAATACCTTGGGTAACATTCGTAGCATGATGACTCAGTGGTTTGAAGCTACGGTATTAAAATCTACAGTATTCTTACCACAAATTTATTCAAAAATTTACTTTTTCTCTTCATGCAAAATTTCATTCAAAGTAAGCATAAGATAACTACCATCTGAATTGTGAGAGTTCTGTGAAGAGCCTGGTGTGCTCTCGCTATCATTCAAAGTCCTGCTTAAACTTCTATGCTAGTGTTCCCACTTTGTAAATTCGTCAGACATTAGGGGAATTTCCCTCTGGAATGGATCCTACCAAAATCATACTGGGCCACACCAAGCTTGCCTTATGGCAGTCCTGGGTCCCCTCGCCATTTGCAAAGTAGGCCTACTCAACTCTTCGCCTGCCCTTGCAGAACTGAAGAGTCACCATGATCAAAGCCGTGTTCCCTCCACTTGCAGAGACTTTCCACATCTCTGTATTGCAAGAGGAGGGGAAAATAATTCCCACCAGAAGAACGAAATTTTTGCACGCTTTGCATACATGATCCCTTTTAGCTAGGCCTATCTGGGGTAGACTTGAAATATTTTCTGTGGTTCCTGCAAACTGTTATCATACAGTATGGTGTCACTACTGACTACAGACATAGTCTTCAGTGCCCCCATACAGTATGTGGTGCCGGTGCCCCCTATAGCAGAATTCCTTGCTACAGGCCTGATTGTGTATGGTATTATACTTTGGGTCGACATGATGATTTGCTAGAATCGTACATACAAATGAGTTGATTGAACTCAAGTGTAGTGAAAAATTATCAGATAGCCTACAACCTGGTACTGTTACAGTACATACACACTGCATGGTAGTTACAGTATATACTGTACATGCTGCATGCTGGTACAGTACAGTGTGCAAGTACTGCATGGTACTGCAGTACATAAACTGTATGGTACTACTGTACAGTATATGGTACAGTTAATGTACCAGCTAGTACAGTACATGGGTACTTCAGTGTATATGTATGGTATCACAGCATGTACTGTACACTGTACAGTGATGTGTGGTACTAGTAGAGGTCATGTACAGTACATGTACTGTATGGTATGTACCACAGTATACATGTATGTATGGTACTACAGCATGTACAGTACTGTATGTCATGTACTGTACTAGGCCTGGTCAGGAGTTTTGGGGCAGATGGGCAATGGTTGCCTGTCTTAGGCAAGTTTTAACAGTTATTTTTAGGAGCAAAGACGGGCGTTTAGGCGGGCACAGGCAATTGCCCATCTTATAATGCCAGGCCTGTACTGTACTGTATGGTACCACAGTACATGGATGGTACTATGTACAGCATTTACAGTACTGTATGGTATTAGTAGAGTTCTTGTACTGTATGGTACTACAGTACAGTACTGTACATGTACTGTAAGTCAAATATGTCCATACTCTATTCAGTTGGCATCATATCCTGGGGTCCTTGTTTTTTTACCTCTGTGTGTTACTGTACCCCACAGAAATCTTACAAAGAAGACAAGGGCAAAATTTTTCAAGGTTTGATGTACAGTAGCTGTGTATATTCTTGACAGACAGTCCTCTCTGTTACTGTAACACCTTGTTACAAGTTATACTGTAATGAATTCATATCCTGTACATCCTATTCTGCTTGACCATTATCTTAGAGCTGTAAAGCTGAGAGTCTTTAATTACTGTGCACCTCTTGTTTTATTCTACTATCAAGCTGGCATTTACAGTTATGTCAAAACTTCCTCTTTAATCTTTGCACCATTTTCAGGAGAGGCAGCTGTCAGCCCATCCTGCGGTGGAAGTCTACGAGTGTGATACCATTAATTTTTACATGCCACTCTCCAAGCAAGAGTCATTTTATGTCCCAGAAGCTAAACAGGAAGAAAGCCCTGAAGTTGCAGAGGAAGAGGGAAAGAAAAGCGGCGATGACTCTACCAAAGGGAGCAACGATGAAGCAAAAGAGAGCAAACCAAAAGATGGTGGTAAGAAAAATGAGAGTGGAGGAGAGGACAGTAGTAGCTCATTTGAGCAGTTGGATGCACCAAAGTAGGAGGATGAAAATAAAGGACTGGGAGATATCCATCTTGGAATGTTTGGAGCTTATCTCTCCCTTTGTTCAATGCATCATTACAGTTACAGTAGGCATAGTAGCTCTTTATATACTATGGGATTGTTTACAGTACAATACATCCATAAAAGAAATTTCAAGTATTGTTTGAAACAATTCCTTTTACAGTAGGGTCATTTACTGAATGCATTTATTATGAAATGTAATGTTTTTTTTTTTTCAAATTGACAGGGAGCCAATAAATTATTATACAGTATGTATAACTTCCATCTGCCTTTTGTGTTATTAACAATTTAACATGGGACTTTCATCATTTTTTTAAAAGTTGCCTGTAATCAGTCATGAAAGTTTAAAGCAAAATTCTCATGTACAATTTTACAATGCAGTAATCATGTAAGAAGGTGAATTTTCTTTGAACATGTTTCATGAGTTCAAGAATATTGCAGTATTTTGCTTTGTTATGATTTTCATAGCTAATGTACAATAACATATAAGCTGCAAGATTTTGAGGTTTTTTTCTCTCTCTTATGATCATCCTGCATCCTTTCAAAGAAAGTCACATTATACTTTGCTGATTGCTTGTTTATATAAATATTCATTTCTTGCATGCAGTAGAGTACAAACGTGTACTGTTTAGCATTTAACAGCACTGTTCTGTTTTGTAGTTGAGACAGGAGTACAGTACAGTTTATTTATGCTGTACAGTACAAACTCAGTTTACAGTAGCTGGATTGCAGCCTGATCAAACTGAAATATGGAAGTTTAAACTGTGAAAGGGGTCAGGACAGATTTGTGAGCATCCCAAACACGGTACAGTATGTCAGCTGAAATTCACACTTGTTTGTATTTATTAAATCTAGAAGAAGAAGAAAAAGTTCATTAGTTTAGAGGTGCAATCAGTTTCAACTTTCAAGGCTTGTTTCCCAAATATTGCTTAAATACTGCTACAGAATATGTTGCTTATTACTTTCAGTTTACAGTTTGTCAGCTTCCGCAGTTAATACTGTAGTTCTCCTTCTGCTTTCCAAATTTTTTTTAATGATCTTTGTACTTAATTTGCCTCTGTAAATTTGAACAACAATGAATGAAAGGCTGTACGGTACCTCTTCACAAACTACGCTTGTTGGATCAGCAAACTATTGCGGCTTACCTATAAACTGTAAGTCAACAATTGACAAGGGGACATATCAGTGATCTTTGTTCATTTCCAACAGCAACAATGATCCACTCAGTCAAAGCTTTGAAAAATTATGAAACCTTGTTCCTGGTGAAATTTTCTATCACCAAACAGCATACTGGGTAGTTGGTTTGATATTGTAGACCAAGTCTTTATCAGGGACTTTAAGTAAATAATCCATGAAATTTTAATGTATATTACTCACCACAGTCAGTTTTAGAGCTAGTCAATTCTGATACTATATTGTGTATGATTTGATTCTGTTCTAGAATTGGAAAGCAAGCTAATGTGGGTTTTTCATTTTAAATCAGACATGAATGTTTCAGAAAACCTCATTTACCGTTGGGCTGATGTGTCTTATGAAGTACAGTATTCCACATAGCATAAAGGAAAGGGTGGATTAATGGTGCAGTGGTTTCTTTATACTACATACAATATGTGAATGAACTTTGAAGAGCGTATTTTTTGGCACAGCTATGTTTAAATTTCAAGATTTTGTTCACTTCAGTTACCCACCGTAAAAACTATAGCTCAAACTTTATTTGTCTAAGAATTATACTACTGTATGCAGGCTGTGTGTATAACTTTAATTGCTACAGTAGATGTGAAACAAAAGAGGAATCATCTTGGTTGTTTTGTGTGTGGGTGTGTGTGTGCGTGTGTGTGAGTGGGTTTGTAAGTTTGAATTAACACATAACCAACATTACAATTGAATGGAATTTGATTTGAAAAATTGAGATGTTCACTAGATTAGCAGAACTTCATGTTAATGACACCACCAAGTTTGGCTCCATTTCTGAGGTGCAATTCAGTATGACTAGGGCTTCCATTGGTCAGAAAATCTGTGATGATGACCTGTACATCAAATCACATTTGTTTTTCTTCTACAGTGTATTTTGCATAAATGTTTGATTTTTTTGATTTGGTTTTCTTTTTTGGCAGGGGGGGGGGGAGCAGCCTCAGTAGTCTTTCTGTACTTATCTCAGTCTTCATTGTTTGATCAAAATTATGACAGTGACACATTAAAATCAAAATTATTGCTCCATCAATGGGAAAAACATAACACATGCAAATATATGCTTTGCAGTTCCCATAGATGTGTGTGTGGGGGAGGGGGGGGAGGTGGCTGCAGTGAGTCCCAGAGGAAATTTGAAGGGATAATAATGGTAACATAAAAGTTCATTTTAAGAGAAACTGACTTCATTGAATCCTAGTATGGGAAGAAATTTACCTCCTCCTTTCTCACACCTCCCCCTCTCTCACATGTACGGTAGCTTAAACAGATGGCTGGCTCTGCACTTGTTTGGCAGTTTCATCCATAGACCCTTTTCCAAATAGCAATTCCAAAAATGTGGAAAAGAGTTTTTGTACATGTACAGTATGTCATTTTTGCCACAGTAAAAAGCCATTGGCAAAAACGGCACATAATGTACCAAAATTCAGTCCCACAGTCCTTTGTAATTGGTATTTGGAAAAGGGTTTAGTACCCTGCAGACATAGTAGAGTTGTTACAGTAATCTTCAAATACTAAAGCATAGAGGCAAATTAGCTGATGCGCACTGTCTAAGAAGGCACTTCCTGATTGGCCAATTCTATTGTATTGTATCGATTGTATCCGTTGTTAAGGTTAGGGATTAGTTAGAGATTAGGGTTAGCATTAGCCAGTCATAAAAATTCTTCTTAGACAGTGTGCATCACCCCAAGCAAATTGACATGCATGGTTTAGTGTGGTCTTCCTCTTAGTGCAGGTATTAAATATTAATTTTTTGTTCACATTTATATGAATCAAGTACACATGTATACATAAAATAATCACTATGTTTGCTATGTTATGTATCTTTATGTTCTCTTTTGTGATTTAAATTTTCTATCCATCTGCCTTTTCTTTTAGAATTATTGATTTTCTTATTTCCAATAGTACTTTCATGCATGCCCATAGGTGTATTCTACCATATGTCATGTTTTGGTGATACAGGGAATATATTCATTTCTTCTTACAAAATACATTGTGATAATTTCATCAAAACATTGTTAATTTCAGGTTTTGCCTTTCCATTGGAAAAGAGTGTTTCATTAGAAGTAATAGGGTGCTCTGAATTTTACATTTTGACATTAAGTAGTGTCTAATATTGTTAATATTGAATGGGAGTGAAGTGTTGCTCTGAAGCAAGGAAGTAATTGTAGTAGAGTAGCTGAGTCAAAGGGGCTCTTGTATCACCCAGAATATATTTAAACTAAATATTTAAGCCACGCTGATTGGTTTATGAGTTAGTGTGCAGAGCAGTGAAATGTGATGAAGTGTAGGTCATTTCTGGTCAAATGACTGTAACATTTAAATTACATAGTAGTGTGCTCAGCACAATATGGCCTTGAGCATTTTAACTCAATATAGGCTACCAGTTTGTGGTAGGTGCAGTAGACTGATATATTTTTAGTTGGTTGAGTGGCTAGAAGTAGACTCGGGCTGGAGAATTGTACAAAGTAATTTGGCCTTCAAGTCAGTGTAACCAGGGAGTTGCTATTTGTCAAATAGCAACTCCCTGGTGTAACCATATAACAGCATTTGAGTGAACTTATAAATCAGTCATTAAAGGTCTGGTGACTTGAAAATTACATGTATGGTATTTGATGCAATAAGCATTAAAAATCCTGAAAACAACTGCAATTCCTATCAAAATACATCAGAGAGTGACCATTTTACAGAGTGATTTCTGTTTCACATTTGTTTCAGGCATACACATGAGCTGACTATGAAAATTTGTGATGTCAAAAAATGGACTCATCAAATATAGCTAATGTTAGCCTTTGTTTTTCTGACTTTCGTTTCAGGGACACTTAGAGCATTGGTATCCCATGAGGGATTATTATGGAAGTTAAAATTGTTTTCTTGA
Organism: Holothuria leucospilota; assembly: GCA_029531755.1. Classification (NCBI taxonomy): domain Eukaryota; kingdom Metazoa; phylum Echinodermata; class Holothuroidea; order Aspidochirotida; family Holothuriidae; genus Holothuria; species Holothuria leucospilota. The sequence goes on along the minus strand of CM055962.1, from coordinate 12,022,028 downwards.
AAAATACTGATATCACTCACCAAACTGTTAACTATCTTATCAGTAATTAAGAGCTAATTTATTAAGAAATGCTAACACTGTGCCACACTCAACATCACTAATTTTGCATAGGCAATGAGTTACTCCACAAACCATCAAACTTCGAAAGAGGTATACCTTCAGAACGTTAAAAGATATTGAAACACCTGTAATTCCAATGGATCTTTTATTGGGGGATGTTATTCTTTAATAGGTCTTTTTGGTGGCATGTCATCATAACTTTTAAGGTTTATGCAATGTATATAATATTCTTTTATATTTTTGCATAACGCCCTCTATTTGATATGCGATTCGTGTTAATGCCTTAAGTTACTAGTCATGATAATTTTGCATAGCTTACGCAATATTGTCGGTGGGTTTTGAATAGCTTACTGTCACATTCCCGTAACAATCACCTGTTACTGTTTTAAGTATGCATTTCTCCTTGTTATTGTTGGTAGTGCTCTTAACATATTGTACACTACATCGAAGTAACGGCAAGGTGCATCGTTAATTTGGCCAATAAGTAATTTCTGTTCTGAATTCCTCTGTATTTACAGGGAAAAAAAGCCTTTTTCTCACAACATAGAAGGAATTAAGGATGTACAACCTTGCTTATTGTATTGCCTTTTGTAATAATACACATACCGTAACAATGGTTTAATTCGTATGTCATGATTTCTGTTCGCCATAATGACATTATGTAAATACTGTCAAAGTCTTCCTAATATTTACCGTAGCCATCAATGGACATGCTTTTCGTATTTCATAAGTTGCGACAGTTCTATTATGAGCAGTGTATGTGAGTTTGTAACGTCATATTGTAAATGTGTTCACAGTTATTATGGCAGTTTAGCATGAGTATGTCACGTACCGCATGAAAGGGGATACCGATTAAGCCAAGTTATTTGCTTTAGCTGTTGGCAGTAATGCATTTTTCTTTAAGTAAAATTGATTAATTTTACAATTTAGAAATCGGTGGCAGGGATATCTCAATATTAAAAGAATTATTATGAGAAATGTTTGAGCTTTCGATATGTTTTGAGAGAAATTGAAAGGAGTGCATACAAGAAATAACATGAAATAAAGGACAGATAAATGATTACATAACCTACTCTCAGTTTATTTCACTTAGTCTAAGATGTGCACGCTCGTTTCAGCTTCCAGCTTGTTGGCCACCACCTCTAGAAATGTCGTCCCTTCTCGTTGTTGACCTCCCGACATTATCTCACACCCAGACTCTCTCACTAACTTGAGGCAGGCCAGTAGGTAGACAAGGTATGGAAGGGGCGTCCTTGTCTAGTAGCCTCCAGGGGGGATTGGATATATGAAGGCAATTTTGCGAGTTTTATTCCCAAAACTTTAATTTCTATAGCGGGTGTGGCCTCATGGCCCTCTTGACAACGAACCTGATCGAGTGCGCTGGAACTTTGACTTACAGTACCTGTATTGCTTTAGAGGTACTCTAGACATACTAGAGCGCCTTTATCGGACAAGCTCCTAGACTTGCCTGCTCCATACCCTAAAACTGGAAGAGGCGACTCACTGAAGCTTTTAAGATATAGCTTCTCTTTTAAAGCTAATATAAAGTGTTGAGAATTGGTATTTGTCACTCGTTAGCAATCCCTCTCACCGAGTATCTAAGGGGCTAAGGCATCATACAACGATGAAGATAAAAAGTTTAGTTCCTGGCAGCGCTGGCAGATAAGTAGACCCACTAACATGCACCAATGGAAGTTGACAAAACTTACTACGATGCACCCGGTAACATAGCAAGCCCATTTTCATACTGCGAACTATGAAAGGCTCGTGTCGCCAAGGTCCCTGTCCCATCAATGTCCAATAAAATGACCCTTTTCGTCTTTCGCCGTCCATTGGAACGCTATATTGTCACTTTCTCGAGTTCTGGTCAGGTTTTGCATTTTTCAGTACCGTATGGTATGTTGCTCTACTGAGAGAAACCGCACAACTTTGCAACAGAAGGGTAGAGTCCTGCAGCTTCAATCAGCTTCGCCCCTGATGAATCCTACATTTCGAAGCAGTGTGAAACTCATGAAACACCGGCAAATTTCTAGCCTGCCTAGCGATACTTTTTGTTTGCTACGAAAAAGACAGTCATGCCAGCCCTCTCTGTGGGAGAGCTACTACGCAAACTTAAATTTTCCACCACTATAATGTCAGATGCCAGTCAGATGCTGTCACTGTATTCATCATCACATTCAACCCATAGTCAACCTCACTGTCAGCCCCACTTTCAGCTTCATCTTCGGCCTCGCTTTGAGCCTCACATTAACCCTTACCTTTTCAGCCTCGCATTCTGTCTTACTTTTATTCTCCCATTGGCCTTATACTCAAACTCACATTCAGCCCCGGGTTAGCCCCTTAGGGGTTTTCCAGTGACATTTCATAAGGGCTCTGTGTGACAGAAAAAGAAGCCACGTCCTCCAAACCAAGTAACAATAGTTTATTCCTAACTCGAGATACCTCATTTTAAATATGAGCTTCTCTGTCAAGAAATACGTCCGGTTCTCTTCCAGGTCACAAAATGACGCGCATTGCCTCAAAATCCTTTTGTTATCCTATATAATTTAATGTTCTTGGTGTCATTGAAATATGATACTGTTGAAAACTTTGAATATCTCCATTTGTAAAACTAGCATAAAACTATGCCATATGTAGGGTAAAGCAAAAAATATTTATTCAATATCCCATATGGCGGTATCAATATCATAAAGAAATACTATACGGTAATACAGTAATATGTCTTATCAGTGTGCCGCGATGACATCACATACTTCCCATGATGTACCGTGTCTCTAGAAAAAAATTACACTTCTTTGGAAAATAATATCTTACAATTGCTACATGCTATTGAAATGGGGATTTCACCAGCTGAAACAAACAAATTCTTCATTTTTTGAAATTATTGAATTTAGTCCCTGCATTTCGAATTTCTCTGTATCCAACAAGGTAGCCAGACAATACCATCTGTGCCATTTGTGTAATATTGTGTATAAACGCCATCGGTAATTATACCGTTGTCCCCGATATATGTCTGATGATCGCTCATGTCGTTAGTATGTCGTAGTCCTATAAAGTATCCCGTACCCTGTCAATGTAATCATTAGCAATCCATTTTTGAGTAGTTGACAGTTATTTAGTGAACTCAAGAGTCCGGAAGCCTCATGGGAACATCGAAGACCTTATACCAAGTTGGCAGTGAAACCTCTCATTTTACCGTGTACAGTACTCGGAGGGTAACGCGACGATGGTTTGCCAAACACCACCAGTCTTGATCTCGGACCGTCGTTTGATGTCCCCACTTGACGGAAGAGATCTTAAACCACTTTCCCAAAGGCTGGAAGGGATAGAGGAATCGTACTCTGCATCACTACCCGACAGCTGTACACAGCTGAAGCAGACTAGTTCCTGAATCGGACAACTACCTGATTTGCACGACTTCTCTTGAGTCGGGCAAACTGAAACTATTTCAAATCACTAGTTAACAGACACTTCTAGACTTTAAGAAGTAGACTTGTCGGATCAGTTGTCTAAAGTCAAAAGAATATTTCCAGGTCGGTTTCAGTCTAATGCAATGCCCACACTCAAACCACCCAGATACTCTCCACGTAAGAGAGCACTAAATACTTGAAATGACGAGGTGTTGCTTTGCGTTACATGTACAAACTAAAATATTTGGTCATGGACGGACGGTGTATAAGCTGTGCATTTTGAAATACGTTCAGACTATTGAAAATGGTTTTGCGGATAACAATTTCTTTAAGAAGATCCCCCCCCCCCCCCCCGTAACTGTTAGGCTTACATTTTCTCAGATTGTAGAGAGAAATCAGCACGAGGGTTAAAGTGGTTTACGAAGGTCGATTGCTTGTACACCAAATAAATACAAAACAGCTCACATTGTAACATTCCACTGTACTTTCGTTTCAAAATGATTTAAACATCACAAATAGAAGGCATGACTTTCGAGCATGGTATAATAACTATTTTCATCGTTTGTTGAATTCATGCACACAAAGCACACAGAACTTTTTAAAACCCGAAAATGAAAAAGGTCTTAACATATTTCATCCAATATCACATCAGTTTTTTTACAAGAACAAACGGCATATGTTTCAACTGTACCACAGTTGGGTCAAGATTAATAAGATGGCGCTCGTACACTTTCTTGGAACTATATTTACCTTTAAACATGAAAGAGATTGCCTACAAGTAATACCATCACTAATTCAAGGGAATCTCCCGCGGAAGGAATTACACGACGAATTTAACGCCCTCCCTTTTTCTTTCTTTTTAAGGGGGGGGGGGGGCAATATGAACCATGTTGCTGAAGAGATGTGCTCAGCTTGTGAAATGAATGTAGTAGGAAAGGAACTGAAGTACTAATCAAACAAAACAAGAGAAAATTGAAAGTATTTCAGGGACTTTTTGCATTTCTCCTTCCGCGATGCTAAATGGCATTCTGAGTGAAGTGAAAGGCGGGAACCGCCATTTTATATTCTGCAACCTCTCTTAGCTCAAACTCTCAACGGTCATGGTACACAAATTTGAAATAAGTGTGAAAGGCCTTCTTGTGAGCTTTCATATGGGTTAGCTTGTACCCGTTATGAAAATCTTCAGGAGTTTGGAGACTACGAAACGGACTCTGAAAGTTAATGGAGGAGTAATTACAGGTGTGCCACCTACACTATTTGACTCAACGCAGCTAGCCTATTACCATGCAGCTACTACCTGTCCAAGTATTCGCTCCATGCTATTACAAGCCATGCAAATAGCCTCATATATATATATATATATATATATATATATATATATATATATATATATATATATATATATATATTATATAATATATTATATATATATTATATATATATATATATATATATATATATATATATATATATATATACATACATATATTTATATTGATATTATATTGATATTGATTTTGCTCTCAGAGAAGGCAAATTTTTAAATAAAAACTAGAAGGTTTAAAAATTTTCTAATGAAAACCCCATATTTTAAATTTCTTTAATTATAACTCAAATCTCTTTACATTTTCTTCACTGACAATCCATTTTTTTTTCATCCTTCCGGGAAACCGTCGCCTTTGTCAGGGTTTTAGGGTGTTAGCCCCTTCAGAGAGCTCCCCCTCCCTGCCGGGGAGAATCCGAGCTGAGACCCTGCTTTTCTCTTCTCATCATCAGGGAATCCTAAGAATTCCTTTCGGAGAGAAACATCTATTAAAGCGATTGTTAACAAAGTAAAGACATTAAATGCAAAACTGGCTATGGAATTACGTTAAAACATTCCATTAAATTCAGGTAGTTATGAAATATAAATAGTGATATATCTGAAATTCATTTACAAATTTGTACAAAATTATTTACATATGGAAGAAGAGTGCTGTTTAAACATTGTCTTTCTTGACAACAATTTCAGCAAAGTGCTTTTAGCCCAATCTATAACATGTTTATCACTGACAAGTCTAGCTACTGCACGAACGAAGTTTGCCGGTCTTTTATGTCTTGCTAGCACCTTCTTCTATGGTTAACTAGCGCCCTCTTTATTGGCTTAGCTTGTAATTTTTATTATCACAAATCAATACAATGTGATTACAGCCATAGTTTGTTTAGCATTTACCTTACCGAACTGATAATTATCAAAAGAATATTTTCAAGCTTTCAATCTTCACAACAAACTTTCCTGGATGCCAAACAATTTACATTTTTGAATCTTTCTGTGGCGAGAGCGACTATCATTAAAGGTACCTGTGAATAACTATATATAAGTTGAGAAACTTGAGAAGTCAGAATGTCTAACTTCACTACCTGACGACATCTGATTTAGTAAGAAGCAGCGTCAGTTTTCTTCGAAGAAAATAGATCCAGTTTGTTACGTTGAAAAGCGTCGGAACTATCTGTTGCTGTATTCGGTGCTTGATCGGAAGGAAAACGGAGGAAAAGTTTAATAGAGAGGGCGATGTTTATTACTATAAGGTCATTTCTCGAAGTGTCGTTGCCTGAAAGAAATTCATGCAAAGGTAGCATGAAATATCACGCATCTCCATAAACTATTGAAAACCCTAGTAGTTTTTGTAAGAAATGAAATCAGCTTATAGCGAAAATTTACGGTCACTAAATAAATTTTTAAATAAGTTATATTTTTAACGTACAATATCGTATTTGGTAACCCCAAAGCATAACGCGAGGTTCCTTACCGCAATAGCTCTCTCCGTGTTCCACCGCCTTACTCTATTCGAAGACTAGGTCACACTACAGCGACTTCGGATCGGATTACGGACCGACTTTTTTGAGTTTTAGTTAGAATCTTTTCCATCTTTGGTAGGAGGGAACCAAAAATTTGCCAGCCTGTGTAAATATTTGATTTGTATCAGAGGACTCCGACTTTTTTGAGTTTTAGTTAGAATCTTTTCCATCTTTGGTAGGAGGGAACCAAAAATTTGCCAGCCTGTGTAAATATTTGATTTGTATCAGAGGACTATGTAAATGAAATGTAACCTAATTCGTGACGTCACATCGACATACAGCTTTTATCGGAGTACACGTGTGCGATAAAAGCTGTCTGTCGATGTGACGTCACGAAATAACTAGTATACATTTCTTTTTCATAGTCATGAGATATTTACACAGGCTGGCAAATTTTTGGTTCCCTCCGACCAGAGAGGGAGAAGATTCTAACTAAAACTCAAAAAAATCGGACCGTAGTCCGATCCGAAATCGCTGTAGTGTGACCCGCGCTATCCCTAGGCGACCCAAACGGAACAGAACACATGAACAATGGAGATTAACTAGTTCACAAATTATGGTGAGGAAATTTATGTTGTTTGAGAGAAAATCTGTCGACCCCATAGAAATAAAAGTAAGGGAGAACGCTGACACAATACATCCATGTATGTTTAACCGGTGAAGCCACGAAAAGTTTGAGGGCGCTTTCGTTGTACGGCAAAAGACCGGTTGATTGGTTTGTCTCCGTACGTACAGTGTGCATTCTGCTGCGGAAGTTATAGCTTATTTTATCCATTTTTCGAAAGATCAGGAGTAATTTTCACAACAGAAATAAGTCATGGTGCCTTAAGTATTTTGTTTTATACTCCTAACTTGAAAACTTGTAGTTTCTTTGCCAATACTTTGGGCAAAAGCAATGACGTGATATTTGTATTACGCGCAGGTGCTCTGTTGCCGTACAGCCTAGCCAAATCAGTGACTTCAGTCCAGATCGGCAGACGTCATTCTCCCTTACTTTTATTTCTATGGTCGACCCTAAAAAGGTAGTCGGTGAGGAGAAGGGGAAAAATTCACCCACCCCCGGAAACTATTATACATACAAACAGAGATACTGCGTTAGCCAACTATATAGACCTTAATTCAATAAAAATTCTCGTTCTTTCCTTTTATTCGTTAATATTCTCTCATAAAGTTAATTTTCTTTGAACGAGTTTCTCTGCAGATACGGGTGAGGAAGCGAAGAAATATTATAGTCAATGAATTCGACATGTCACCGAGGTTGAAAATGGCCGTCCAAAACGCACTTCCCATTATTACCTTACTTCTTAAATAACGCAGTTGGAATACAGTGGCTAACGAATTCTCTCATAAAAAAATATTTCAGTTATTGCGGACAACCAGTTTCCATTTATTATTTGCACGTACTGATTTCTCTGACGTATTCGCATGTTTGACATTTGACCTTACAACACCAAATAAATTGGCAGTTACACTTTGTGTCCACTATCTTCTCCTCTCGTCTGTTATATCCTCTTCCGCAGCATAACTTGTTGCAACTGTCCGGCCCACTTTGAGTCCGGTTACACTCACGCCCTCTAGTTCCCAGAATGCCTTGTTCAGGCGAGTTCCTACAAAAGCTTGGGGAACGAGCTATATGAACCATACTGTCCCTTTTTATGCGACGCTTCTCGTTTCTCTCTTTCACAGGTTTCAGTTTGTTTTTCTTCTTTTTGTAAATTACATGTATGGAATCTTGATATCTTGTTTTGAGGAATTCCCCGACCTTACTCATACTAGGCAAAGTTTTCCAACAGGTCTTCAAAGTACAAGAGGAAGATATCCCATGACACCGACACTCTGTCCTCATTTGCCTGTCAATAGCCTGAAATTAATTGACAGATAACAAAAGTTCAAAGGTAATAACCAGGAAAATATAGCGTAGAATTAAATAATAAAATGCCATGCTAGTGAAATAATAATTTACCCATTCAAAAACTCATCATACCTATGGAGAGATATATATATAGTACCAATTTAAAAAGACGGCGTTTCGATGGGTTGTAGTAATGGAATGATCGCTTGGGTTTACTTAATCTATGAATCACATCACAGCACTGCCGATACCCCATCCATATTATTGGCAGGTTTCTGTCTTATTTTTAAATGAACAGCACTCAGACCAAGGTGAATCGCACTGCTGTGAAGTTGCAACCTTATAAACGTGTTGAATTTTGAGATCATTTACATGCTTAATGGGACAAAGTTAACGTCTTTAGTTTATATTTATATGAAAGCTAACAAGTCTCATTGTTTATATGCAAAGGAAATGGGGGGATTTATAAAGATTTATTGTCTCTGGGGAAGACAATAAATCTTGTGACGGTAACATTGAAATACTGTACAGGTAAAATCCTTACAACCTGTAAGTGAAGGCATGTGACGTCACTCAGTAAACCAAAGAGAGGTGATGATAGCAATCGTCATGTTGTCGCTTTATAGAAAGCAATGGCTACGTACAATCTACCTTATTAATTAATTAATTAAACAACTATATCTTTCATAAAGGAGAGGTCATCGAGTTAGCGTTAGATGAGGTTTTACGGTTCAGTTTCTAACCAGTTGGTTTAAGTCGGGCCGGCCACGGCTTTTTTCCAGTTGTGGCTCACTGGCTTGTTTTCCCTACTCTATTGCTTATGCTGAGCACCAAGCACAATGGCAGTAGGTTCCATTTTTAAAGTCTTTGGTATCGAGAAACAATATCATGTCATTGCCTTACCTCACTTATTTCACCCCCCCCCCCCCATAGGCCTATATGAATGTGTGAATGCATTGATGTTATCGAGCCAATCAACAATGGATCTTCATAAGTATTATCTTGGAGCTTTCTTTTGGAAACTGCTCAATCATCGCTCCTTTGTATTTATTTCTTATAGTCTTCTACAGTCTTTTTATATGACCATACTGTATTACCTGTACTATTATATACGCCATAATTGTTACGTGTATCTTCTAAGAACTGATTGAAATAAAGTGAATTAAATAACAAGCCATTACCGAATTCAAGTTACAAGTTATTTTATCAAGCCAATGTACAAGTCACAGAAACGTAGTAATCATAAATTCCGCAATACCCAATAGGATCATGGTCATACCAAGCTCAGCCAAACTTAACTATAACATGCCGAGATCCAAGAATTTGGTTCACTGCCAATTACAACATCATATATAATTGAACTTAAATTTGTACGTAGCACATGGACTGTCCAATTGAACACTACTTTTTACGTGCACAATAGTACTCCCGTAGTAATGTGTTGTATTGGTTGCCAAGCGTCCCCACATAAGAGAAGTATAGTTCTCAAACGGGGTCTATGTTTTAATTTTCTGGCCCTATCCCCCCCCCCCTTCTTGCCTCTATAACTCTATCTTCTTTCAGTTTCACTTTCAGAAGGGCCGACGGCTAGTAACTGGTTACGCTTGGTATTCTGTAGCAGAGAATACAAGTTTAAGAACAAATTTCCAATTTATTACTGTTGGTTTGTCATGATAACGAATGTGAAGTATGTGTATGAGTCCGCCTACTTCCATGAAGTGTTTTAAAGGCAGTAGGCAGTCACCCCAAACAGAGTGAGTGTATCCTGTCACTCTAGTTCATGAATGGTCTATTTTGATCATGTGACAGTATTTTTGTTAGTGAATTGTGGAATTCAAGGTGAATTTCGCCTTGCTTTACCTATTGTTTGTAATAGTTATGTTCAAAACGTCTTCAGAGGTGCTTGTAATGCTATTAATAAGAGGAGATTTGCAAGAGCTGATTTTTCAAAGAAAATTTTGGGGCGACTGCCTATTGCCTTTAAGTAAGTGCTATAGGCTACACGTTGTATCTGTAGTATGCCGCTACGCCGTAACAGTATGGTACATCGGAAACCTTCAAAGTCATTTACATGCTGATTGAGTCAAGCAATCTACAAAACAAGGAAACATTAAGTGGAAATGGCAAACCATTTAGCGGCATCTCCAGGGTATATCCAAATTGCGTCATTTGATCTATCAGAAATAACAAACGGTTAGTTGCCAACCAACAAGCACTAGCAGACGGAATAATGGAGAGACTGTTGTAGTTTAAAACAGAGGGCGCTATTTATTACCTTTATACAGAGCCGTGTATAAATGCCCCCATGTGAGCACCCTTTTAAGGATAAATACTCAACCACATTTATTATTCGACTGTTTAAAGGGAAAATGCAGTCACCCCAATTTGGATGCGTGTACCGAGGTATCCTATTTTTTGAATGGCTCTTGGGAATCATGTTACAACAGCCTATTTTTCTCTCTAAGAAAGCTCACAGTTACAAGTGCGCATGCCCATGCCCAAATGAAAACGCGTACAGGGTGTAAACAAGACGATTGCTTATAGCATTAGTGTTACAGTTTTCACTCAAACGCGTGTAACTCTTCGAAAACTGAAGCAGTCCGCTCCATTTTTGGATGATTTTATTGCTCTATGTATGGGTTAATATTTGTGAAAATTCGTGTTACCCGGATGAGAACTTTCCTGAGGTGGGCTTTCAAAAAACTTCGTACACACTCTTCGTACGGCACGTATCCGTCTTTGTACCCCTTTGACCTTTGGCATATTATAACAACATTACAATATCATTAATTCTAACTGTGAACTGGCTTATTGCGAAATTCACGAAGAGTAACCCCTTGTATGCCTTGAATATGCAATAGTTACGTTCTGAAGTATCATGAAAGATACTTGAAGGGAAATAAGAGGCCATTTGTGAGATTTAGCTGGATGTTCAAAATAAGTTTGGGCCGACTGTTTATTCCTTTTAATAACGTCTCTTCACCGGGATTGCATTCTGTATGAAAGGCTAAGGTTTTTCAGGAATGATTTACTTATCTAAGTGAGAGCAGATAGTGCGCAATTTACACTAATACCACAATGTCCTCGTCACAGGTTCGTATTCTGACAAGGTACTGAAAGGGAACGAGATAGCTTTCAGGGAGGGGTGGAGGCGAAACATATTTTTAAGGGGGGAAGGAGACATATGCTTAAATGAATTATGCCAATAGTATTTACCAGTTTTCTAAAGGGCGAAAAATATTTTAGTGGGGTGCTATCCTATGCACCCCATCCTTTTGTCTACGGGTTTGTCTAATTGACCTTCTACCTACTTCAGTGTAAAGAAGCACAGTTGTATCTCTATCACTTGGCACAAAACTGCCCTCAATAGACAACAAATGACCGCAATAGGTAGCGATACGCCCTTGTGCAGCCGATTTTCATGAATATTGAACTCTCAGACAGTTGTCGTTAATTGTGATCTCGTGGTAGTAATGTATATATTGCTATCACTCCATGAATTTGTTTTTATGAACAATTCGGTTGGTGATGACGTGGTTTTTAGTATATATTGTCTACGATGCCACAAAACATATTGTAGGCCTATCTGGGTAACCCCTTAATCCAGCAGGTGACTTTACAGCTGTGGTGGTCGAACCCTGACACACAATAGTTACACTGTGAGAATACGTCCCATGCATTCAAGACGTCTGTATTTTGCCCTATATACGGCATTATGTCTACCTTTTGACATCTCAGCTGGTAGCAAATCTAACTCAACGTTAAATAAGCGCGTAATACGGCACTCCCGCCGACGTTGTCCTTAAAAACTCGGAACAATGAAAAATAAGGATTGATCGAGGAGTCACAGTCACTTTAAACAGTTGCAACATAGAGGTAAACACCGCCTAGATTAGCATAGCAACTGTAAAAGAAGGGTTGGTATCCAACCGATGAAATGCCGCGTCGCATCACCATCAAAATTATGTTAAACCCACGAACCTTAAGGAGACTCAGCAGGCGAGAAAGTGTGGGTAAATAAAATTACCTTGCTTGTGTTGCCAATCTGAAACCGTTGGGTAAACCAGACAAAGTACCGAAGATGATTTTTCTGGAACCCCCGCAGGTTTTAATGTAAAAGTAACTTGCCGTACCTAATAACATTAGGCCAATCCCATTTGCGCGTCCTAAACATGTGTAAAACAACGCGCGTACAAATTAACACTCACGGACATAACATTATGGGATCACTCATGGGCCTTTAAGTCTCGTATAATTTTCTACTCTAGAATCCATCAACTACCAGTTACCTCTGTGACTTACAAGCTCCTTGCACCTGTTCTTAGCTACCAGAACATTGCTAGCTTTCCCAAAATATGTTTTTTGTCGTTACATGAATTTGGCATTTGTCTCTGCCCGGTTAGTGAACGAAGCAAGTCCAATGATACTTCCGACGGCTAAGGGAACCAAACCGTTAATTCAGTGGTATGCTTTGCGTCAGATAATATTTCTGCCCTCGCTCTGGATACTAATCTCACACAGAGCCTGGAAGCTTCCATCAGTCATAGTAAAACCGCAAGCATGACAACATTTGAACACACTGCCAGTACAAGGATCAAAATAATATGGCGAACGAATGGGCTTGGAAGATGTTTTGTTCCAAGCCAACTTTTGTTGAAAATGTTTTATATCGGAAAGGAAAAGAAGTGACATTCATTCATTCATTCATTCATTCATTCATTCATTCATTCATTCATTCATTCATTCATTCATTCATTCATTCATTCATTCATTCATTCATTCATTCATTCATGCATGCATGCATGCATGCATGCAAGCATTCATTCATTTTTATTCATTCATTCGTTCAGTCGCTCATTCTTCCATCCATCCATCAATTCATTTGTTGTTCATTTAGTTCATTTTGTTTATACCATGGAAGTACTACCTCGGCGGACAGTTAGTCCATGTTATACATTTACATACATCCATAGATGCAGTGGTATACGATATAGAAGCATAAAAAAGTCACAAAAATATTCAAATGTTTATTGCAGATAGCGACCTTGCAAGAAAGAAGAAAAAGATTTCAGAAACACAAAACACATAAGCTAGAAGGAAAAAAATAAGAAAAAGGGTATACAGGGGTTAGACATTGGCATGAAATTGAAGGAAAATGTTATATCAAATAAGGTTTTATTTTTAAAGGTGGTATAAGATCTAGAGAGTTTGATATCATTTGGAAGATCACTTCAGATATTGTAACTATAATTGTTCAAGTGTTCCCAAGTTTAGATTTGTGCCTGGTGACTGAAAAGGATACGTCATTTCTCGTTGGGAGAGGCATGAGGACCCTCTGAGTTTAACAACGTTGCAGAATACATGAGGCAGCTTTTTTGGAAACATCTGACAATTTGACACAACAAGTCGACATATTTTCTTTTTTCTATTTTCTCTCATGTTTTAATGTTTTACTCTTTAACCTTAACTTTCAGTCCACCGTTAAAAACAGCATAACAAGGGGGGTACTTTAGGCCATTCGTGGGAGGGAAATTTTCGTGAAAAGAAAGCAATAACACGACATACAAACTCATTACGGTCCTACCATAAAATGCCATTGTATCCGGTCCCATGGAAATTATAAGAAACTTCCTGTAAGTCACAGTGAAAGGCAATCGATTAGTTTTGCTTTTCAAATCATTTTAAGGTCAAAAACAGGCATCCCAATCCTTTTGGAAACATCAGCTAAATCATACATATCTCCTTTCATTTTCCATACAAGTATCTTTTCTGATGATTTAACACGTATACTAAAGTTATGGTTGACATGCAACAAAAAGATATGTTTTTGGAATTATTTAGGAATTTTTACTTGGAATTATTTCAATATCTTCTGATCTTTTTCTCAAGATAAACCTCTACAAAGTGTGACAGTTTCTGCAGGAGAAACTTGATGATATTTTTCTAAAAGTTCCTTCAGCTGGATGCCAAGGGCGAAAACCAAACGTTACCCCCGAAGGATTTTTGCTCCTTGAAGAAAGGTCGTCCCCTGGTGCGACACTAGACATTCGACCTCCTCTTAGCCATCTCTTACACCATACGTCTGTACGGCCCCGTTTTAACTGGCTGAAAGGACGGAGCCACGTGTGATTACACAATCCTTACTAGTGAGAGCAAGAACAATTTCCATGGCCCCAGCAGAGTAAGCTGCTTACTACCTTTCTATCTTTTTTCAAAAGTCCATTCTACTCGATCCTGAAGGGAGAAAACCAAAAGTTTCCTGGAAGGGGTTCTGCTTCCCGAAAGGGCTACTTCCCCAAGGGATTTGACATTTGAACCTCTACATTATGGGTCTGTCATGGGTGGCTCCTTTCTAAAATGGCTATGAACAAATACCACACATGATTTTGGCAAAACTTATTCTTAAAATAATGATGATGAGTTTTGCATTACATTACCTCTTCTGCCGTCAATCAACCATAAAAATTATCTCTTAATTTCTTACCAGATATATACTGCAATTTTTTTTAAATTTGGTAACTTTATTTCCAAAATGTAATCCCCAAGACAAGTCAAATTTTACAACTACCCTTAGAGGTAGCTTAAAAAAACAAAGGACAACATTAGTTATATTTTGTGAGTCCCTCACGTCACAAATGTGCATATTTAGGTAATTTTTATTCATAATGTAAAGTAGAAATTACACTGTAAAGATATCGAAATTTGATGGATTTTGATAGGAATCGTGACTCTCCTGGGTTTTAGGGGGGTTTTGCATAAAAATGCCATTGCAATAATTTCACTTCAATGTCACCAGGTAAAGGTAAATCAAATACAGCAACTGTTCCCCACCGTTATTGGCCATGGGATTAAAGGGGAAGGGAGATCAAAGAGGTGTCGTTGACTCGGCTTATACATTGGTAGATAATGTACGTCGAAGCCATTGTTTGCGCCTCTTTCTAAACCTGTTATAGAGAATATCTTCTGTCATAGAAAATATTATATTATACTGAAACGACCTCTCCACCTTGTGGCGTCAGATTGGCTGTGGGACCAAATCGTGACAATACTAACTTTTGTTACTAACTTTGTGGTCTTTAAATTTTGTCTTGTGCCTTGGACTATAGGAACAGCCACAAAACTATCATCCTAATATCTCATTGGCGACACGGTACGCCATGCTCCATGAATTCAGAATAGAATATCTCGTAAGTCTATGTATACTTGGGAAGGTCTTTAGACATTTATTAAAAAGTAAAAACTATTTTTAAACTACTATGGCCTACTTATTTTCTATTTTAAAGAGAAAGTGTCATTTACGGTTTACATCTGTCTGTAGCTAGATATTAGCCTCTAGAGTTCATGCATTCTGTAACATTTTTGTGTCATCTATTTGGTGTCTGAGAATTGAACTTTTAACCGTTTGGGCCTGTTTTTTCTGCCGATAACAGTATTGTCATCTACCGAGTCCTCTTAACCCGAAATGCCACCTCCTTCAGACTCCTCTGCCCTTTCAAGAGGACCTGTAGATCTATCTTCCCCGAGTAATCATTGTGAAGTTAGAATGGCGAGATGTTGATACATTGCTCCTACGGCAGATATTTATCTTCCCCTTCACCAACATGCCCCCATGACACATCCTCATTATAAACATGTCACTATATTGTAAAGAAGGCATTATGACTTAGGAATGTACTTTTGATTTCGGCAGCCACCAGAAGCTGAGATACCACGACATTTCTACATACAATCAAACCAGCGCTGCCGACAGCCGACCCCGGCCCCGGTACAAAATTTCAATGCGGGCCCCTCTCACCAAAGTAAGAATGGTGTTCACGAGGAAATAATTCGATATGATATAATATATTTTATGACCAATTTTCCCGGGACCCCCAAATTGCCCCGGGCCCCGGGACATTTGTTCCCCCTGTCCCCCCTGTCGGCGGCCCTGAATCAAACATACATTGTGCTTATGTTCAATTCACTTACTACCTTGTAATTCCTAAGTGTAGCTCATGTGGTGGTTTGAATAGGACCTTATTCATAGGTAGCACAGGGGGATTTCCCCTGGCCCATGCCAGAGAGGCCCTTCTACATAGATAGATAGATATATAATAACTTAAGCGATCGCTTTAACCGAAGAGGCTCCGCACAGATACAAGTTTACCATATCACTACACCCATCCGACTAAACGAAACGTTTCCTACAACCGCGCATGTTAAGGGGCCATCGAATGTGAAGTTCCCCGGACCCCCAAGGTCTAAACATTGTCCTGGAATTTTAAGCTTCATCCCTGGGATTGTTCAAACCTCCAGTACGATGGACAAAACATTCATGTTTTTCTACCTTACACAATGAAGTCAATCAAATGTTGCTCTCATCCGTCCTGAATATTCCAGAAAGTGAGCTACTCAGCCTGGTATTAGCATTATCATAACTTGGTGTTTGCGTCTGCATGGATACACATTCTTCATACTATGATGCATGCTTATTAACGAGATATAAACGGAACATCCCCTGCCACGAAGAACAAAGTACAATATTACATTACAACCGGTAAGATCACATATGAAATGCACGGTGAAGGTTTTTGTAGGAAGACAACATCTGTATTTCACATCTTTTGCTGTTTGACTTCCTCGTCCTTGACTTCATGAGAAACCGCGCGGAGGCACAATATCCATCTATTGCGGTCTGTTTGTTACATGCATTAGAGCATGACCATGTGTTGTTATGATATATATTATTGCATATGAACAGCCGTAAGAGCCCAGTAAAGTCGGGTGAGGGCACAATAAATGTGCTCTCATGTACAATCAGTGGGGAGAACTGCAGCACTGCTTTCTGAAGTAATCTTCGCAGCAGGTGTCGAATTGGAATATGTAGCTCTTTCGTACCAGCCAGTGGCGTATTTAGGTGGGTATTGGGCCTTGCACCCCTCACTGATACCGATTTTTTTATTACCTAAAATGCGTAAATTTTTGAACACCTAATTTTACTTCAAAGGTAGCATATGTGGCACCAGATTGCATGTAAGGACACCTAATTTTTTAAAAAAAATTTCCAGAGGAGAGGAGGACAGACCCCTCTCTCAGGCCGACGTTCACACAATATACTGTATGTACCCCCCCCCCACACTCCTGGAGAGAAATCCTGGCTACGCCACTGTTACGAGCGCAGCCAGTATCTGAACAAAAGTAATACATGTCCACCGGGAGGGCAAGGAATAAAAGTGGCAAATTCGTACAAGATTGTAAGGTTGTTAAATCGATTCAAGGACTTGAGCTCAACGAGGGAGAACAAATTAAATATTTTTAAGATTCGCTCTGTAGGTTTTGAGTGAAGATAGATGTTTCTGGGTTATCGTAGGGTAAGTGGTAATGACCGCGTGCAGAATAATGCTTAAAAAAGTCTGCCTTTATGTCAAAAGGATGTCAAACGAGTATATACTTATAAATTAATTTATAAATTACACCGTCACATAATTTATTAATTACACGGTATATCTATAAATTAAAAGCAACACATTTAGAACGGAGAAGTTATTCATTCAGCAGAAAATTGAAGCAAACTTTCTATAAAGGTGTGCGCTCTCAGCTATCTGAAAGGTTAAGTAGGTTTTGATACTTCAGTGTGCACCCCAGTGTTGAAACAGATATTAAAATAATTCACTTCAAAATATTATTGAAAAGTAGTTTTAGAACGTTCTCGTTTACATTCTTAGTCTATCACTTTCAACGACTTTGAAGCTTATGACATTCGTAAACATATTGGATGAAATTTTTAGATGTTCTAGCAAAGAGAAAAGGAGCCTTCTAATCAATCTCAAAAATAGTGAACCCACTTTTAACAGTTTAAGTATTAGCTGATATAACGAAGATACAAGAGGCGATCAACATACCAAAAATTTTGTTATTATTTCAGAGTAACTAAAAATAGTATACTTACAAATATCTGCAAAAGCTTAAAGCAAGTCTAAAAGTCAGATCATTATAAAAAACCCTGAAGGGGGGGGGGACGATGTCCTTAGTTTTACTTCATTTTTCTTACATCACTTGAAGTATAACCTATTTGCCATATTTCTAACCTAGGAGTTTGGATTAATTTTCCTCGATCTCACCTTGATGTATTCCTTCTTCGTAAGCCTATAAGAATTTCTCAAGATTATTTGCAAATGAAAAGTGTCGTAAAATTAAGTGAATGAACCAACAGAGCCAAGAAGATCTTTCAGTCCTGCTGAGCTTAATTTGTGGATGGAATGTACCCCCGCTGTCTCTAATTTCCATTCATTTGAAACAGTTTCTTTTAAAATATTAGACGAGTAAATAACGGTACTGTAAGCTTGTACTGGGACAGTCTGACGATGATTTAAAAGAGATATACCCTGTCCTAACTCCTAAGTTTCTTAAGTCTGTGGTGAGGTTCACAAAGCAGGTCATCATATATGGTATAGGGGTTGTGGTGATTTTCCAACCAAATCAAAGGTAGTTACAGGTAAAGTCAAGTGAAGAGAGGAGTGGAACTTCTTACAGACACTAGATTAAAGAAAACACAAGAAACAACTCATCAGGGAGCCTTCATTACCACATTTGAATGCAAACATGCGACCTTCATTAGGCTACAGGATTTATGTCCCGAAGAAGACATTTAAATCAACATATATTAAGATAATAGGGCCTGCATGACACGTTTACATGACCTAAAGGCATTATGGGCTACTGTGTAATATCATAGAACTAATACAAACTGTTTTCGTGTAGTGATTTCACTGTTGGGGCCTTTGATAGTTTAGCAGCTAAACTTTCTTCTTGTTTATTTTATAATTTGAATATTTGTGGTATGAGTAAATGGCAACGTCGTGATGACCTGATTTCAATAGGTTATTGTTACCTGGATTTATATAAACGAAAATCCATTCTTTGTTTAGGGATATCATCCATACACTTTTTCTTATTGAGCAATTTTTCCTTTTTGGGAGGAGGGTGCTTAGAAACGTCTTGAAGAACACATGATCCGTCATTCAATAATCCTCTTTCATTTATTTGTCATTATCATATAACAGCCGTTAATCGCCATCACTAAAAAGTAAGATCTCCGCAAATTTAGACAGCTATGTTTATTGCCCATCATGGTCGATAATTTCTCCACAACAGTTGCAATGTAAGATCAGGGAGGTGTTATTAGAAGGAGATACAACGTTCTTTAGACTCTTTCCCTGGTAAGATCTACTTTCAGTGGCGTAGCTAGAGGGGGGCAGGGGGCTGTCGCCCCCCCCCCCCACAAAGCCTCCGAAGGCCTCTGTCGGAAATAAATAAAAACAATTCATTTGAAACACCCACAACACTTCTTGTGTTTTTAAGCAGAATTACACATCGATATGTCAACGTGAAAGCCAAAAGTCGGTCTCTCAAAACTGCCGGAAAGCAAAAAAAAAAAAAAAGGGTCCCCAGAATTTTGAATCGTACAACTATTAAGATAATCTGTCGGAATTTTTGCTTCTGCCCCCCCGAACAATGTCTAGCTACGCCACTGTCTAAGTTTGTGTTTGTTTGAACAGGGGGCACCTCCCTGGTTTGAATATCATTCTCTATGACACCTCCGAGGAGGTTAAAGAGACTTGAATACATATGGATCAAACATAGACATTATGAAATATCTTAGGGAGTATATACAAACATAG
This sequence comes from Holothuria leucospilota, assembly GCA_029531755.1. Classification (NCBI taxonomy): domain Eukaryota; kingdom Metazoa; phylum Echinodermata; class Holothuroidea; order Aspidochirotida; family Holothuriidae; genus Holothuria; species Holothuria leucospilota. The sequence continues at coordinate 12,002,208 of CM055962.1, read as the reverse complement.
AAATGAACTAAGATAAGGTGGAGAAAAAGAAAAGATAGAAAAGAAAAGAAGGGAAATTAGTAAGACTTGTAAATGGCAACAACCTGCCCGTTTCACAGTGGAAACCTCACCTAAAGTAAAATTCAAAAATGACTTAAGATTTTAGCACTCCAGTACCTTTGATTTAGCAAAATATCTTCATTACCTGTATTAAACAATACTTCCATTTTAAGGGTGTTATGGTTTCTATAGTAATAAGGTCTTAAGAACTAAAACCTTTCTCTGGAACATGAAGGGCATTCAAACAGTAAGTGGTATTAGTCTCCTAATTTTCTTTGATTAAATAACGTGCAAATTTGGTCACAAAAATCTATATCACGGTGCCTGCCAATCACAGTGGGAATTCTACTGTTACTGCAACAGAACATAGAAAGATATAACCTATTTTTAGAGGAAGAGCTGTGAGGTAGTTTTCTAGTTTAGGTCCCTCTTGAAAATACTGTAAACTCTACATGTGGTATGAACGTCCACGGACGTCATGGAAATATTAGAATGCCCCATCCTATTGTTGCAATTTCGATGACTTATCATCATAATAACCGGGATGATGCGCTTACCTGCCTTCCCAGTTCATTGTTATGCAAATTCATTTTACTCTTTGCTTTTCTTTCTCCGTCCGTGTTTTCTTCACCAGCATCGACAAATTTTCGTGCAATACGGATGGCATAGTGGACGTGATCACTGCAACCACCCCACTGCCACTCCAGGGTCTCGTCATTTGCTTTGCCTGGGCGTCCCTTTGGTGAATGACAGGTGCAGTCGGTTATATTCCCCTCGCTACAGGCTCGTGCAATGGCATGAACCGCTCCTGCACTTGTAATAGCGTATGTAAAACCGGTTTCTTTTGTGCCTGAATGGAAGGGAAATGTAATAGAAATGATCATAAAAATCATAAAAAAAATGACACCTTACATGCATATAGGGCCGGAATGACCGCTCACGACACTGAGGAGTATCTTCCCCCTCCCAGGACACAAGATAGGATATACAGTTGAAGAGAGGAAGGAAGTATTAGCATACATTGAAGTGGTGAAACCAACATAGTGCATACGGCACGAAAAGCCAGTGAGGTAACTAAACGCATTCCAATTTCTCAATTTCACTTAAAATATACTGAAGTGCATAAACGGATGCTGTTTGAGAGTTTATTCAGGGTTCTCTCTAATTCAGCTGTAATGGTTTTCTGTCCCAAACTTAGATATGTTTGGACTGACGATCGGTTTGGCTTTACAACTGGCGGTGACTGAGTTAGACTTACGACACCGGTGCATGTATGTATCAGATCGGAACATTCTGAGCTGCCACTGAGTTAACTTGAGTTACGCCATGAAACACTACTAAGGTTTTACTGTGCGCGACTTTCTGTATCTGCATGATTTGCATTTTACAGTAAAGGCAGCCAACCAACAAGGACAAAGGGTTATTTTTTCCATAACCAGACCCACTACACTACTACCGATTAGAAGCTCATGATTGCCTACATCGAAAATAGTATCACCGTTGGTATAAACCTACTGAACATTCCAGTCGATTTTTGGTTACTATGGAGATATCAAAATCGTATTGTTGCTTCCTTTCAAAGTAATTGTTTCAGAAGCGTCCCAAGAGACTTTCATTAATGGCAGACATTTTGGAATAATATGCAGCCATGGATCCAAATTCAGCTACTAATAACAAAAAGTTGTTTATTCAGAAACGTTATCAATACATCCTATTAGGGTATCCTATCATATCAAAAGGCGCCTGAAGCAATTATTTTGAGTGCAGATTATTCTTATAACTCGTCAACAGTGGGGGTTTAGGTCGGGAACAATTTGTTCCCTAATTGGTGGGTGAATGCGTTGCATATGTCAGACATGAAATAACACGTTTTCATATTTTGCACTCACCTTAGCCCTCTGAAACACTGTTTTATTAAATCATGTGTCTATGTTGGTGACATGATATATATAAAGCTTTGACTTAAATTGGAAACGAAGGTGAGTATGTAAACTTCGTCACAACCTACCGCAAAGAGTATTGGTCGACATACTGTGGAGCCTAACGTTCGAAGTATAAGGTAAATTAGTGAAGATTTTTTGTGTGTATTTAGAAGCAAAGGGCTGAATCACTATCAGATGATGAATTGTACAATCATAAGGCAAATATACATTTCGAAAAGCCTGGGTTAAATAGTAGGTCACATCTAGTGTTCTAGTAAACTTGGCATGTGGGTTACAGCGTTAGCTGAAACACCAGCTAGTCACTGGTGTAAGTCAGTGATGGAGTAGAAAGTTTCTGTGGTAGGATGTGAAAGTGACATGACAAGAATAAATTCGGTAGGGATTTGGAACGAATGCAAATTCAGGCAAAATACCTTACATTATAGTGTTACAAAGGAATGAAATTAGTGCTTCCTATTGGATGATGCTAGTATTTTATGGGGCTGGATTTTAAGATGATGTCCTGCATATTTTGTTAATGAAAACCCAAACATATGCACCCAGTGTGGGTGATGAATATACCCCTGTACTATAATTATATCGAAAGAGAAAGATGGATTGCTTAAACATTTTTAATTAATTCAAAATATATATGTCGTTGCCAAGTGCGGTGTTTAAGTATTGCGTGATTCATTAAAAAACTAGGTGAAGGGCATGTGACCTTGCCCTTTATTAAAGAATGGCACGTGCACAAAAGAAATACCTGCACCAGTAACATTTGGTGGGGAAAACAGCTTCTCATTGGGTGGGTACAACAATAATCGTAATGAATTGTAATGAACACATAAAATATTTGCAAGTGGGAGACAAACATATTCCTTTTAATTTAAATTTCGACCTATCACCCCGTCGGTGATATAACCCGTGGTGGGGATGTAGGCTACATTACGTCAGGTTTTCATGTTACTGTAACTAATGTTTAGTTAAAACACAGTAACAATAAGTGGTAAAGTAAGAGTTGTGTAGGACACTTACAAAGGGAAAATTTTTAATCGAAGGAAGTGATGGTAGAGAAGGACTAGGCTGTTTAAAAACATGTTGAGTTAGACCAGGTAAATGATAATTGTTACTTTAAAGCAAACCCGTCTTCAAGGCTGTTGCTTAAGGTGGAAACTGTACGGCTATACTGAAAACAGGGTATTATCATGACAAATATGATTGTCATAATAAACTAGGAAGACGTAATCCTTGGAAGGTGGTTAGCGTGAAACTATGTAAGGAGAAAATATTTTAGAAACACATTTTCATATCATTTACTTTCCAGTTTTCGAAGGAATTTTTTCTTCACAACAATAATTTGTATGGCATTATTTTTTCCTTAATTTCCCAAACAAAGTTGTTTGTAACTGCACTGTGTAGACCTACTGTCGTATTTTAGTCCTATTCGAATTATCACTCCATTCACTCTTCATGGTTGATGATACTGGTTCTGTCTTCTAGGCGTCAGTCAGGTTTCTCGAGTTTGAACTTGAATAGCAGTAATATGATGAATCACCAGAAGTCCATTTGGCAAAAATAGTTTTTCCACAAAACCCAGTTTACCCTTTTCTGCCATCCATGAAAATTTACAATACCAACCTTTAAAAAGGGAATCTCTCTTTGCCATTGTGAGACATTGCAGCCTTACTAACAATGGGGCTTTAACCTTTTAAAAGACAAAGAACCATAAACGGGTCGAACTTAATAAATAGTTTTAGCGCGATTTTTCAGATTTGATCTATTCAGTATCTTTCATTTGATTTTCTTGAAGTTTACGTGTCAACACTGCCCGTAATTTCCCGTCTGACGTGCATTCAGGAAAGTCAGATCTTTCAAAAGATAAGTTTTTCACATCAAATTTAATTTACAGCCATTTCTACTGTTTCTGGTTACTTATAACACCTACAGCAAAGATGTCAAAACGATAATTGGTGTTAGCTCGATTGAAACATGTAACGCAGGTAAGCTGGTCGATGACACATTTCTTCCAAACTCAGTGCTACTGATGACCATAAAACGTTTTGGGGCTTGTTAAATTGCGACAAATATCACGAAATAACGTGTCATAAAAACAGAAAAATAATGCATTTTGAGTTAAGAATGTCTTATTACGAACCGGAACTTCTTTGGTATGCCAAGCTGTCAATCAACAGAATTTTACCAAGTATTCATATCAATTGACCCGTTTGAACGTAAATGGCTCACCATAAAATTTCAGTGTGTTTTCAAATTAAACAAATCATTTATCCGTTTCTAACTTTTAAAAACAAGCAACAGGCAGGTTGATCATCAAGTGAAACTGAGGTTGTATCTGCAAGATGATTCATCTAGCATCAGTCAATCAATCAAAAATATACCAAGACCCCGCCTGGTTCCTTGGAACCCTATGGGTCTGGCGAGAACAGGTGAGGTGGAACAGTTGATTGGAATTTGAGGGGAGAGAATTTGACCCAGTAGGAGGCTGGGTGCCAGCGGAAAGCTGGCTGACCATAAAAAAGGGGGGGGGGGGCATTATCAGTTTAATTCTCTAGTGAGCGAGATGCATGTGTGTTGTGGGTGTATAGGAGTATATGAGTGAGTTGGGGGGGGGGGGTGTGAGGAGTGTGTGTGAAAGAGGAACCTGTGATGAGTGAGGGTGGTGTGTGTGGATAGAAACTGGTGTGAGAGGCCGTGGGGGCGAAAAACCAATGGCTGGGTGGACACACGGGGGCCGGGAACCGGTGAGAGAATTGAAGTGCAGCGGAGGCTGCAGTCCGGAGTCGAAGAAGGAGGAGGCTCTTTTAAGGGAAAAATAATCGTAAAAATAGCGGAAAAAAGGCCTGGATCGGGTCGGAAAGTGGGTTATGGTCGGGCGGAGACGACGGGAGGGGCCGTCGTAAGGCTGGCGAGACGGGGGTTAGTTATAGTTGAAGATAATGTTGAGAGGAGGGGGTGGGCGGGAGGGGGATGCCTACGAAGTAGGGGGATGCCTACGAAGTGTAAGATTTCCCAGTCTGCACTTCTTTTAAAGGAGAACATGGGACTAAAGTTAATAAAAATGCTACAAAATATGACAAAAATGAGGCCTACATATTGACGTCAGAATAAAATACCAAGGTAAACACAAAAGAATTACGGGCAAGGCCGGCGATAGTGGAGGAGAGCTGGGGGATATCCTACTCCCAATATTTTGGTTGGGGAGACCCTTTCTCCCAATATTTGGTCAACGAAGCTTATATTTGCTGATACCTGCTAAGGCGAAGCATAGTATCCCCACATAATTTGGGTGAAGGGTAGAATACCTTTCATGTTTTGGAAAAAATCTGTAATCGTTGCTGATACTTTCGTGAATATTAGAAGTCTTTCCAAATATTTGTGGTCATGGAAAACGATTTTCCTGGCGCGCTTCGTGCGCATCCATGTTCGTGTGCATATTTAATGATTACCAAGACATTCATAGACTAAAAATCCTACAACGCAAGGGCTGGTGATCATTTGAGAGGGCCATTACCCCTATAATTTGGATGGGGACGGAATACGTTTTGTTCATCCACCAATAAAGAATCAACCGTCTACCGTCATGATAGCAGAGGATATTTGTAAAAGACTTGTTCCCCATTATACTTTTGTTGATGGGCGAAATATTTCCATCTAGATATTTTGTCACCGAATATCGTATTTGGTTAAATGATGAGGAAGCCATTTTCCGGCACACTTTGCTCCCATCTATCACCACATGTATATGAAAACTGACTAAACATTCCTATAGATGCACAAAAGAAATGTTTAAAATAAGGCACATATACAGAATCTTCAAATAAACGCACTGAACGGGGATGTCCCATCCCCGTATAGAAATTTTCTTTTTTTGGTGAAACTAGCATATCACTAAAAGTTTTGTTTGAATATTATGATAGTGTGACACTTTTCATGTCATCACGTTTACAATCCTATCTGTTGCTCCAACATTCTCCCACGATGCATTTATCTACACACACTTTGCACAGCTGCTCTCGTCAGTGCGTGCCTAACGGAGCCCATGGGGGCCATATTAGAAGAGTATCAGAGAACGAAATGTAGGTTAGTCATTGTGGAAATCCTAAGGTTGCCCTTGTTCCGTTTAGTCGAGTAAAAATAAGCCCAAATTAGGGGAACCTAGAAAAACTGCAACAGAAGGTTTTACTGCTTCGAATTATCAGAATGGTCCCAATCAACTTTATATCCAAAATCAGACAAAATCTAACAATGGTATACAGACTAATTTGCATGAACTCAAAATGACTGCCACTGTCAACGTTTAGGTCCCATAAGTCGAAAACGGTCGATTTTTATCTCATAAATGTGTTACAAAGGTATCGGAATATGCTGCCTAGGAATCAAATGGCCCGATTGTAAAATCTTCGTATTTATGAAGTCATAATTCCAATATGACGTCATATTTCCTCATTAGGATTTACAATGGCGACAGACTTGAGGGAAAATGTGTTTATCCCCTATAAGTTTATTGCGAGTAAATACTAGAATGTATGAAACTCAAGAAATTCCCTTCAGTAAAAATGTGATATGAAGTCTTTACGACGTCAAGACATATATGTCATAGAGAACTAATATATCTTTATGCGTCGGTGATAAGTTGCCGTTCTCAGTTTTAAAAATTGGCGATACCTACCTGGAAGTAGCCATTCAAATCTTGCCTTTAACTCTTACTCGTCATTTTATGTCAAAAATGAGTATTCTGACAGTTTAGAATTAACCATAGCTGCCACCGTCGACATTCTGTACCCGGGGCATTACAGGCCCAAGTGATATTGAGTTCAAACACCCACGTACATACACGTATACGTACACCTTTCTTTACATAAACGCGGATTTTGAAGCCCTTGACTGCGTAATTTACTTTTTGATGACTCCCAAGGAACGATATTGTGAAAATCATTTTGTACCCTACTGACTTAATGAGTTACAAATCTTCACACGTTATGAAGATTATATATTGAGAGCACAATATTATTATTTTTTTTTATCTAAGTCCTTCAGATGGACGATGCTCTCCCCCAGTGGGTGAATAAAGTGCACCAAACAACTTAAAATCCTGGATTCGATCCAGGGAATACCAATACATTGTAATCGTAAAGTTACCCGTCATCGATATTTTTACGTTCAATATCCTTTACTTGAACCAGGGAGCTTGAACAGCGCAAATTATAGTGCGGTGGCTTCTGTCCTTTTCTTCCTTTTACTAGGGAGTGCAATTACCCAATGCGTCTTTTCTCGCCCCTTAAAAATAAGATTAATTTGTCGGAAATGTGACTCTGGCTTAAATATCAAATAATACAAACATCATAAACAACCCTGTGAAACTTCAAACTGGAACTGAGTATATAACTATGCCAAAATTTATAAAAGGCACACAATTAATAGTGGAGAAACCATGTCGAAATATAAAATATTATTTGTACGGAATAAAAATAATATATTAACGCATAGGAGTGATTTTATAACGACCACTCTGAATTTTCATTATGATCCCATTGAGGGTAACGGCCCCCGACCCACCAGGTTGAGAATCACATTTCTAGTGCATGTGTTGCACAAGGGTCAATTGCCAAAATGAAGGCTACCTACCAGTGTCACAGAAATAGATGAATTTAACCAACCGAACAGTATCTTGTGTAAATTTTCAGCTGCACTGCTATGTACCAGTACATTTAAAGGTAGCATCCCTGTGCTTGAAAATACCATGACTATCAAAATCCTATAAATAATTTTGTACCAGTACATTACGTCACCTTTGAGGGTTATTTAAAAATGAGTCACAACCGTGGATGGAAGGCACGGCCCCATACTTGTCAGAGAAGCAAAGAAATTAAAACCATGTAAAAGTGGATATACTGCAATTTTTGTAGGTGGTAAGTTTTTTCTGGACAATAGATGTCATTGCTCACAAAACTAACCCACACTCAGTCTGAACCTTTGTTGTTCCGAGGGATTTGCACATGGTATTTACTGTTATTGCTGTATTTTCCTTTGATGTACATTACAAGGTAACCATACATAAAATTTCTGCTTCCAAAAAAGAGACTCACATTTCTAAAACGTAGATAAAAAAATATTGAAATTAACAAGATTTTTTAGTAAGAACAGCAGTTAATCATGAATGACTAGACAGATATGCTCTCAAACTGGTTTACTGAATTATTAAAATTTTGCAGTTTATATGAGGTACGTTCGTAATTTTAAGGAAAACTCCAATGCCGTCATATAGTCAGGATGGGGACTTTGTCCTAGCTTTGATGTAGATCTAAGTCGAAATTTCCTTGACATTTGACCATCTGACTGCCTCATCTATCTGAAATGTAGCTTTACCAATTTCCATATTTAACAGTGTTGTTTTTGGTATTCAATTATGCACAGTCCGTCATACTGTATCGTCATTTTCTAGCATCAGCCCTTGTCAAAGTACATTCAGCCCATACCTGTGTAGTTACCAGAAGTAACAACACAGACTTAGAGTTATCATCCATCACAATTTTAGTCCTTTTCTGTCCTATGCTTTGAAAACCTGAAATTTCGAAATGACTTTGGTCGGGAAAAGAAACATCCCCATTTTGAATATCTGCTCCCTCAATTTACAATCCACGAAGTATGTCTTTAAATTTTCAAAATACTTTCATAAAAGGTATGTCACTTTTTTATCATGACGTCAGTGTAATGAATGGCTGACGATTTGTTTTTAAATCTGTTTTTGTAGAAACAAAAAAAAAAAAAAAAACTGACGGTCATGTTCTCGAGCCATTTCAGCATTTATAAGCACATGGGACGACTTCCAGTGAGAAAAAAATCATATCTATTTTCCCCCAAAATAGCAAATTTTGTTCCCCAATGGGGGAAGGGCTGCAGCTCCCAAAGTAAAAGTGCTTGATGACTTAAGCCCCCCACCCACCCCAATATAAAATAGTCCTGTACTCAATCGGTTACTCGACAGGATCCTTGGTGTGTAGGACAGGTTTATCGTAATTTAGAGTTATCTGAACTACCAAACTATTTGTACTACCAGCTGAACTGGTGGAATTTCGACTAAGACACTTCTGACAATTTACAAGTGGTAAGATACTTTAGCCTACCTCAAACCGGCAGTCAAGGGGGCCAGGGGCGGTGGCCCCTATTAAAAATTTTCTCCCCCAATTTCAGTATATCTCCCCCTTAAAAATATTTAACCCTTGGAAGCTATTTCGTCCCCCTTTAGTTCATTGTCTGGCTACATAACTGTTTCTTGCAAATCCCTGGAAAATCTAGGGAGGTAATTGGTTTACCAATGCATTCCTTTCTTTGTCGATTTTGAGTGAGATATTCCTTTGTTCTTCTTAAGGAACCAAAAAAAAACTTTGTAGCAATTTGCATCAAAGTCATGTAAAAAGAACAACCAACCTGACAACGCACTTTCTTCAAATTTTCTGAAAGTGTATTAACCTTAGCCCTACCTAGCTCGTCAGGGTATCTTACAAGTACGCAAAGTCTAAACAAAGGCAGAAGACATTCTTTAAAGTCTGCACTGACTCATCTTTGTTTAAGTCTTGTTAAATCATAAAAATAGCGAATAAAACTTCGGAACAACTTTGGTTATCACGGCCATGAACCTTGTTCAAACAAGAAGGGGTAGATATGTAGCGTTGTGCTCTAAGCAATTTGGATGACTAGAAATTGCCGATTGTGTAATTGTACTAATGCACCTTGAATTGCTGAAGAAAGAAACGTTCAGATGATATTAATGATGCAAAGACAGTGGGGAAGAATTAAGCCAGAGCCGCATTTTCGAATAGGCCCGGCAGGCACTATGCCTATAAGACCTATACAGATTTTGGGGGCCTACGAAGATATCAAGTGCTTGCATAATACAAAATACTAACTCCTAATATCCGCAAATACAATAACTTTGTTATCCTCTACAGAGTTCGCGAAGGATGTGCGTCAGATTTTTTTCCTATACCTATTATCATTGAAACTACAAGGAAGATCACAGTCTGAAGCTAGCACAGAATTCAACCCGGAATCCGATTCTATTTGAAAAGAAAAGAACAGGACAATTTTTGAATTCTTTTTTATTAGACATTATATTTTGCACTCAGTTGTGAACCGGTACTTAATAACTTATCTGTAATTCTTGAACCCATTAAAAAGTGTCTCTTCCAATGAGGTAAAATCAGTTGCGCAGCCAGACTTTTTCCGGGGGGGGGGGGGGCAAGCACCTAAATTTTCCGATTTTTTAAAGACTGCATAAGGGTACGTTCTGCATTCTGCAATGTAGGTTACAAACATACGGCATACGCGCGAAAATTTTTGGTAGGCTTACACACAAAACATATGTAATCATTAAGAACAAAAAGAAAAAAAAAAAGAAAAAATTGTAAGGGTTGTAGACCGTATCGGGGATATCATACACTGTAGGCCTATCATACAGGGCTGTAAACTTTTAGTGAATGGTGTGAGTGAGATTCGCTGGGGGACTACTGATGCGGAGCGCGACCATCGGTTCGCGCGGAGCGTCCCGCCAGGGGGACATTTTGCCAAAAATACCCTAGATTGAAGGAAATGACACTTTCCGTGTCTCATTACTGCATGCCCAGAATTGCCAGTTTTCTGATGTTTCATTTTCCTGGAAAATTTAGGCACAAACGAAAAATATAAAACCTACCTGTTGCGAAGTATTTTAGAACTTTTTACGACATAACACGATCATACTGATGTCTTCTAGATCTTTATTGCCTCTAAAATTGGGGAAGGGGGAAGGAGGGTTAAGGATGACTGGAAATGTTATTGCTATCGAGTTTTGTGCGTTCTTCTTGTATATTCTGTAATATATTTCTTTTGTATTTCTTACTTTACGAAAGTGTGCTCCCAGTAAAGTTTCCTAACACACACCTCATTTCACGACATGTATATTCAACCTTATTTTCTCCAAAGCGGGCGCTTATTGTGTGCACCTTGCTGTGAAACTAAATGAATAAAGAAAACGAGATATAGAAATGAAATCATAAAGTCGAATACCATTTCATTTTCGAGCAATTCAATACCCCATGTAGATCAGCCTCTCAGTAGTCTTCGAGAATATATCTGTTATGTCACTGGTGTGCTTCACAGTTGTTACACAATACTTTGAAACAAGTACGGTACTAATTTAACAACTCCAAGCTTACTTTCCGTACTTACTGAATTTGTTGGCGAAATTTAAAGACAGATACGCGTCACCCCAAGTATGACTTTTACTTGGAGGTAACTGGTAAATGTACTTTGATTAGGGCCTTGTATGCTCACCAGGATATGGCCCTCTTCAATAAACTATGTATGTGTTTGCACAAGGCAAAGCTAAAGACAGTTATGGGCGGGGCTATAACTAACTTAGTTGGAAGAATTGGAACTGTGTGGGATGAGGAGATTTCCACTTTACCCATCTCAAATACAATTGCTTTCTGAGTTTGTGACGTAGGAAAATGTTCGTTCTTAGAAAATCGTGATGTAAAGGCATTAAATGATAGAAAGCCTGGTAATTTTATTTTAAAAAAATATAGTTTCCAACAGGAACAAATGTAAAGTTTGTAGCTCATGAATAATATGCTCATCCAAACTTTCTTTTTTTCAAAAAAAAAAAAGTAATCTGAACGCTTTTGTATAATGTTTTTTGTGAAAATGAAGCTATTTCTAGAACTAGTTGGTGAAATTGAATAGTTTAATGGTTACAGAAATATCTTCTATACTTTAAACCGGTATAACGGAAATAAAATAAGCACCATTAAAGTTTCATAAAGACAATCTACACTATATCGTGTTATGAATATTATAGAGGTGTGATAAATGTCTAATTCGCAGAAACACTATAAATACGTGACTCATTAGCCCTCATCTGTGCATTTATAGCTTAATTTGAGTAAAATCAAAGCTCTCACACGACATAACATGACATTTACTTTATGGAAATTACATCACAAACTTAGAAACCTCTTTCCAATTATTTTGAATTCTCACGTGGTTTTCGGGGTATTACATACTCAATTGGATAACAATCTGATGCCCTTGAATGTAAATAACTACAAAATAAACTTTCATAAAACTTCACATTTTTACCAAAATTGATGCTCTTTAGGTCAGTTTTCGGGCAATCTTGGTGTTCTTTCAACGAAGCATTTGGAAAGGAGACTCCATCCTTGACTTTTTATGATTTGAGAAATTAAGGCTATAAGATATCGCAAATCCAATTGTAATGGTGGCGACAATTGATTGATGGAGAATCCATTTAAAATGAAAAGATTGGGGCATTTTCCAGAGGAAATAAGAGTAAATTCATTACCCTTGAGATTTTCCCTTTTGAATGGTAAACTATGTCGACAATTGCCAGGCGGGAGACAACTTACTTCACACCCAGCCGATCTTTATGTGCCTGGAAAGTCTTTGCAAGTAATAGGAATGGCATAACTCAGCGGAAGTTGGTGAGTCAGAAGTTGCTGGCGCGGAGAGGGAGGAGGGTCGGGAGAAAACCTTTATACAATACTAGTCCATAACAGAGCATATTTAACACAGTATAGGTACATACTTGATGAACCAACTTTTTTGCCGAAAAAATCTGCCTTGCTCAATTGAATAGATAGCAAACATAGATAAGCTGACGGGCCGACTGAGTCCTATCGGGATTAAGATGTAAACATTGTTTTGTATCAAGCCCGTCTGATCACAGTGAAATTTTCAAACCTTCCACCTCGAATCACTTAGTACTGAGCTTACATACGATGACAAATGTAAGAAAGCTACCATGCGAGTAACCATAGACCTTTTTCCAAACAGCAATTGCAAAGGATTGTGGGATAGAGTTTTTGGTATGCGTTGTTAATGTTAATGGCATTTTACTGTGGCCAAAAAAGGATGTGTACAAAATTCTATCCCACAATCCTTTGTAATTGCTATTTGGAAAAGGGTCTATGGTTTGCAAGTTTTTTTCCATTGGGAAAAACCGCGAAAAGATCATGGTTTTCTCAGGACCGAAGAAACAGGTTTCTTTTCGTTTCTTCCACTAAAATAGACAGAACTCAAGTGAGTGGAACATGAATGCGTAAGTTCCAACAAAATTTATGTCGTACCGTGATTTATCTATGTAAAATCTAAGAATTAAATAGAACAGAATCATAGGCTAGTACAACTCAGAGCTCAGACAAAACCGACAACATATCTCCTCCTAAAACCACGAGTCTTCCAGCTTTGAGCTATGGTACGGACCCGACGCTGTTGAAACTAAGGCTTCAGGGCTTATAACCTGACTAATTTGCACTTCGAGTTGTTTCTCACAGAACTAATTACCAATTTGCATCCTAGAACTGCCAAATATTATCATCCCTTACAAAAGGATACAATCCAAAACAAGCGTAAGAAAGGTAGAGCCTCCAACTTTCTGACCTTAGAAATCGTCAATGGCACTTTGGCCAGAACTTCCTGCTTGGAGCCAAGACTGAGGAGATACCCCTCCCCTGACAAACATGCATTTTTTGTGCATTAAGGTTTGTACAGTATGACGCTGATAAATTTACTAAAGCTCGTTAATGCAAACTAACAATACTGACTATTTTTTCTTTCTCTTTACTTTGCTTGTCTACGTCAGGGATGGGTGGCAAAAATTTGCTTATAAACTGAGTATCAAACATTTCGAACTAAAGTGATGAAAGGTTGACCTGATGCATGTATGAAATAGCACGTTATCTTTTAAGGGGTAATCTATTAAACTAAGAAAACATTTGAATGAAGATTCAGCATAGAGAAATGAGTTCTTAAAGTTTTATGACCTCTTTTGGATGTCTCCTAGTCTGTAGCCGCATCTCCTAATTTCCTTTCAGTCTCTTCTACTTTCTCCCAGTTTATTCCGAAAGAAACTGGAAGAAACTGGTTATTTCCAGTTTCCTTTATTTTTCCGGAAGGAATGGGTTTCTTTCAGAAGAATTCGAACCCTAGGAGCAGGGATGAAATTCTCGACCATGTAGGCCTATTTAACAAATTTGATTTTTTTTTTTTTGCCGCATCCATCGCACAACCCATCGTGTTAACTGTACCTGCTGCAAAAAATTACAGACGTTGTGATATCACACTCACCAAAACGCATGGCCTAGTTTCATGCGACATTGCAAGCAGGACTCAGTATCCCAACTTAAAATCAGGTACTAGCGATAATAAGGCACGTCCCTAGCGTAGCCGTCATTTAACGTTTACCCACTTTGGCAGGAATCCCACTCTACACTGATTGACCCAAGACGCGTCCCAGAAACTCATGCAATTTATTGACGTATTTAATGATGGAGTCATACATAAGCTGTTTTGTTTAACTAGACCTTTATACCCAGACCTTTAACCTGGAGGTAAGGTAAGGGTTCTACTACTAGTCGGTATTTAGAGGAATTATGGAAACAATTGAAAAAAAGAGAATCACACAGAGAATTTTCTGTTCCTATTGAAGCATCCGCCCTCCTTGAGAACCAATAGGGGATTGATTGCAGTTGGGCATCACATACTTTATCGTATATACTCAAACTCCCTGGGGAAGCCTTTCCACCCCTACTTATGATATCTTTTGTAGGTTGAGAGAATCTTAAGAACATAATTTATCGTTTTAAAATTGCGTAAATCGTTTATGATGGGAAACGTATTTTGGCATCTGAAAAAGGAAAAGAATTGATCTTGTTTAAATTGTCAACTCTTTTCCATCCCATCTCCATTGCAGCAAATACCTAGGGCTGGATAATTATGACCGTAACTATGTCATGAAATGTGGCTAAAAAGTATGAAGACAATTGAATTGGCACAAACTACGTTCAGAAAAGGCATATTACTCTCTGCATCTTGCAGTTGCACAAAGACATTCCACAGGAGGTTTTTTGTGTAACTTGCATTTTAAGATAGCAGGGGTATAGCTAGGATGAAATGTTTAGGGGGCTAAGGTACCATATGGGGGGGGGGCTGTCACAGCATTCATCGTGGTCCTTAATTCTTACAAATTTTATTAGGACGCACACAATATCTTGGGACCTAGAAAACATCTGAGGGGCCAGCCCCCCCCCCCAGACGCCCGTAGCTACGCGCCTGTAATATAGTCATTGACTATGATTCAATTAGTTAAGGAAAAGTCACT
The DNA here is from genome assembly GCA_029531755.1 of Holothuria leucospilota. Taxonomy (NCBI): domain Eukaryota; kingdom Metazoa; phylum Echinodermata; class Holothuroidea; order Aspidochirotida; family Holothuriidae; genus Holothuria; species Holothuria leucospilota. The sequence goes on along the minus strand of CM055962.1, from coordinate 11,987,070 downwards.
GCTGTGTCATTGTTTGTAAATTGAGAAGGAAAGAATTCGCCCGCGGCGATAAAATAGTGCCATGGCGTTTGTAACATTATATACCCCAGAAGAACAAAAGAAAGGCGAGGTTTTAAAAACACATTTTAGCGGAATCAATTCAGCATGAGAAAATACGCGTTCTTACTTATATACAAGGTAAAGGCTACCTTTCAAAATCGTAGACGAGGTTTTGAAGAACTATACAATATTAAAATTGGCAGGTTCCCTCAAATTCTCTTTAAAGAGACCTTCTCTAAGGGTCCATATGTGGGACTGTTTATCCTTGTTTTGCTTCCTAGTTATTATGGTGGAAAGAATATCCAAAATAATCTCAATGGAAACCCTTATACGTTTATGTGCCCAGTTCTTCTGAATACAAGGTTTTTGGCAGTTTGGTCCCACTTAGCATGAAAACACAAGAATTAAACTAGACGGTTTGTAATTGCAGGCCAAGTACAGATCCAAGCCACTGTGAAAGGTATGAAGCGAAGATAAAAAGTCCAAATATTTGCGCCACTGGATTTCTTGATCAAATAAATACAAAAAAAGGACAAACGGCCTGCCATGCTCTTTCTGAGAGCAAATTGTTCTGCTGCCAATTTTTCAAACACAACTTTACCCAAATGTTAAGAAACGTATCTTCCAAGCAGACAACCGACGGCCGTAAGATGTTTCTACCCCTGATTTGGGCAGTTGCGCATGCCCAGCTAAAGCTGAGACGTTCGAACGGATTTATGCGGGAGGTCTGAGTATTAAACAAGCCGAGATTCTCAGGGTTGTTTTCACTGCTTCAGTGCCATACTTACCCTGCTTAGGGGCGTTCAAGTCTGGGACTTTTTTACAGACGGATCACAAAGTATTTGACAACTTAAAGGAAAGTTTGTAGAACTACGTAACAGCTTCGAGATGGTGTCCATCTCTTAGCTTCAAATGGGCTGGTAATTCGTATTGGAACACGGTTAAGTTGGTGAAATCGGGGAAATGGTCAAAATTTCCACTTTATGAAATAGTCACAAACGAAGGCGCAAATTCACGTGACAAACTGAAGAAATCCAATAATCGAAGCCAGTAGCGGCGATCTTTTAACATTATGGGGGGGGGGCACTTGCTTGAGTGAACACTTTGCGGTTCCGGCAGGGGTACAGGGTACCATCAAAGGCAGACCCGTAGCCACGCAGGAAGTTTAATACAGGGGGCACCGGTACCTCATAGGGGGCACCGAAGAAGATTATGTTTGTAGTCAGTTGAGCCACCATGTGAGAACATTTTGAGTGAACCGCAGAAGATATCTCAAGCCTATCACAGGCATGTGTGCACATGCGCGCGAAGCGCGCCATAATCTCTCTCTTCTGGTGAGAATTTCCCCCTGCTTTTGCAATACAGAGACGTGAAAACTGGAAAGTCTCCAGAAGTGAAGGGAACAATGCTATGATCACGATGGTGATTCTTCAGCTCCACAAACGCAGGTGAAGAGTTAATTACGTTGCGAACGGCGAGGTGACCGGGAACTGCCATTACTGGCAGGCTTGATGTGATCCAGTATGATTTTGTTAGCATCCAAAGGAAAATTCTCCGAATGTCCGAGGAATTAACAAAATGGGAACACTAGCATGGAGCTTTGAGCAGGACTATGACAGTGACAGCACATCAAGCTCTTCACAGTTCACAATTCTGATGATAATTACAGTATTTTTGATTGAAATTTTGCATGAAGATGAAAAGTAGATTTTGAATAAATTGTGATATGAGTAGTTTTAGTTTACAGACGTCACGCTACGCAAATTACTCAAGGTATTAGGTCGGTTGCTACATGGAGACCCCTTGCTGCCCGGTATGTAACTTTGAGCCTTCACCTAGCTTTGGCTAGAATGGTTCACTGGAAATTTTTGTGCTAATAGTGTTCATAGGTTATACAACTCGTGAGAACTGGACGAGAGGAGCGCCGAAATTTTGCAGGAAAATTATTTGTCATGCATGGTAAAACCTACTGGCAGACTCAGCTGGCAGTGAAGAAAGGGCGGTATGCCCGACGTGGGAACAAGCTACAATAAGGAGTCCAGCTACCTGAGCCCTGCCTAAGCGAAGGCAGCTAAAAAGATGCAAAACGGAAACGCTTGTGCGCGCGAAGCGCGCTGAAAAATTTGGGATTCTGTTGGAGAAAAATTGTAAATATTTGGTTCTTGCTTAGAAAATTTAGAAAATTTGAGTTGTTATGGAAGAATCTGTCCCTCCTCGCCCCCAGAAAGCTCCAATTCTCCTAAGTTACTCCTAGCCAATCCCAGTCTGTCTTGATGTCCTCCGTCCTCGTACAGAAACAAACCTATAATACATTGCCTAAGGTCATATCCTGGTGTGCATACGAAGCCGTAATATCACATGTAATCAGAATACACTCTGTGCTACGAGCCAGATCATAGGTCCCCTGTTGGGGTCCACGGGCGAAGCCCCTGGAAGACAAGCAATTTCTAGAGGACACAGATCACATATTTCTGATCAAAATTTTTCCCCAGCTGCCATTAATACTGTAGGCTAATATCGCAATTATTCATATCGAAAATGTGTGTGACAACATTTAAGTTTTTTCTGCATACCTCTAAATATTAGGGGGACATTTGATATTATGGCCCCCACTTAAAATATTGGGGGGACATGTCCCCTGTCCCTGCCCCCGTGATCGCCGTCCATGATCGTAGCTGTAGGATTCGATGAATAACCTCAAAATCTTTTAAGTTGACACATTGAAACACATTGAAATTGTCTCCCTGCCTATTGGACAGATGATAACTTAGAAAACTAAGCTCAAAAGCTTCCTGCCTATCCTCCACAAATTGATGGACAAAAAAGTTATTCAGGTGTGTCGTATTTACCTGAACGGTCAACAATGGGCTGACCTTTCAGAAGTCACTAAAAGAAGGTCACACACTTATATCAGGGTCAGCACAAAGACCCATCTTAACGTCCTTCCACTTTGAGTAAGGGTCAGAGGAATTAATTCTTTTTCAACTTGTTAAGCTTTTTTAATGAGATTAACTTTAAAACGTAAACAAACCCATTAAAAAGATATAGAGTGAAGATGCGCTTCCATGTAATCCGATAATGTGAGCTTTTGGCAGTATTGGAAACTGGTGTTCCGTTGCATAGCTCTTTGACTTTCAACCGTGACTTTTCCGCATCATTTAAGTTTTTGTGATATGTGTAAAGGGATGACAGCGAAAGATGATTAATTGACAAGTAAACGAATCGTCTTTTCCCTCTTTGAACATTTGTGGGTTAAGTTTTGTCTATATAACGGCCATAGATGCTTAAATAAAAGATGGGTAACACTTATCGTAAACCATGGGGAAAAATAACGGTAAGGAGGTAAACCTATTGCCGTAACGATCCCTTCCCACAGGTTCATAATTGCTGAGATCAGCGAAAAAAAAAGAAACAATGTAGCACCCTGGTTCAAAATTGAAACTTTCGGATAAAGTTGACTTTTCTTCTTCCCAGAAATAGTGTTCCACCTTAATATGCACTGTTTCTGGGTGTTTAAAGCGGACCTAAAGTCTAGAATTACAAGAATATGTATTTTAGAGTTTGGAAAATGAATTTCATTCATCCAACTCCCAATGTCATAGCGTACTCCGTTGCTGAGAAATAAAATGTTGAAATTTATTCACTTAATTTGAAATAGTCGATTGCGCAATAACTTGTGAAGTCCTTCTTGTACAACTCACATTACCACCTTTTGTTTCCTTTTAAAATTAGGATATTTATATGACCTTGAAACAATTACAGTTCCCTTGCATGGTATGTTGCACGGAAAGGACTTATATAGCCAAGTCACCTATAACAGTAAAACGGTGATCACATTTTGGCACAAGGTGCAGAGGCTTTCGAAAAAACAAAGAACAACCAAGACTGTAATTTGGGTAGTACAAGAATGACATCACAAATTATTGCGCAATCCACCATTTCATATTGAGTAAATAAGCTTCAGCGTTTTATATCTCAGCTCAGGAATGTAAAAATGGGAGTTGGACCATTTGGTTGCATTTTTTAAGCTTTGTGACATACATTTTTGAAATTTTAGACTTTAGGTACACTTTAATTCTGGGTGAGCATTGACTGATGAGACATACATATAGAAATGCCGTTTTCGGCAACCTATGGTGTATTTTGGGCAAAAATTTCTTGATTTGCTACAAGCCAACCGATGGTGGTGCTCGGCTTAGATCCTGTTGCACATTAAATGTTCACTTTTCCTAAAATCGAACCTCCCCATTGAAAAAGCTGCAAGCGGGCCTGGTGTACAGTTATAGAAATGTAAAATAAATCTAATCTCATTTCAGTTGTAACTGATACGCTCGACATCACAGTGTGAAGTTCGTACAGAATTTTAATAAAATTTATAGAAAGCCTTCATGAATGTTCACTTTTGTTTAAGTCATTCCAGTGTATGATAACTTTAATGACTCCTCGAGGTGTTTATCTCTACTGAAGAAGAATATTTCAACTGTTCAACAGATTCTCTGAAACAGAATTTAAATGTACCTTCAACCAAGAAGTTCGATATGTGGAAACATTAGGAGTCAAATATTGTAAAAGCTTTCCTTTCTGTTTTTATATCAGAGATGATTTTCCCATGTCTGTGACGTCCACGTTACGTCACACGTCTGAGGACAAGAGAAGCTCAACCACACTTTCTTTTTACCCTCATCAATGAGGAAATTTAAAGTACAAAGTTCTTACGTGACGGCATAACTGAACTACGTAACAATTGACCCAAAAAGTTGGCAACATTCTCGAATTTGATACAAATTTGTTTGACATGTTGAACCTTGTGAATGTCGTTATCTAATTTATAACACATGAATGTACTTACCCAAATCTATAATGCTTCCGAATGGATTTTCCAAATTGATGTTAGTTGAACAATTCCACCTTTCAGTTTTAAATTGCCTTTGGCATTCAAAAATAGCAAGTTTTGCGCCCTCCGATATGCCAGACAAAATGTCACGTGACCTCTGACACAGTCTCCTCTGTGACCGAACAAGACCTGGTACTTTGCGACAGAAAGAGGGTGACGTCATATCGACAGGTTTGGGGCGTCGTGGTCGCTTAGGAGGAGGTGCAATCTTAGTAGCATTTTGAAAATCTTCCGGTGGAGTCATCCTGTCAGGATAGGTAGCCCCTAACGATGCTGACCCCAGCCACCTTTAGATAGGCAAAGCAAAAACATATGAACACTGGATTTATGTCTTAACCTTATTTCAAGGTGAAGTTTTCTTAAGGTATACTTTGTTGATTCATGTCAAAAGAACGATTTTGTGAGTTTAAAGCTACGTGCTAAAACAACGGCAAGTAAGTAAGATGAACCGGCGACCTAAAAACTTTCCTCCTTTGCTTCGAATCATTATCGGTAACAGTTCCTGTAGTATCATGATATGGTCATACGTCACTGGTCATGATAAATACTGATGTAACCGCAACAACATAGTAACTGACTGGTATTGACGGGAATGGACGATTTTCGTTTCACCAAAACACGATTTATTTCGCTTCAACCGTGAACATAGAGATGGTATGAAGAACAACAATGTTCCAAGCGATATATACGACTCTACTAATAAATAAATCAAAAGAATTCGGAGTAACTGTTTCCATATCAGCCTCTTGTTGTTATCCTCCTGACAGAAATCAAGAAACGGACTAAAAAAGAGCCGAAATAAAGACTTAAAATTACTTTATGTTACTGAATTCAGTCGTCACTCGTAAACAGTAGAGAAGATTTGCGTGAAAAAGTGTGTGTGTGGGGGGGGGGGGGGCTGGGGCGGGGGATAATGGGTCCTTGAAGCAAACGTTTAATGCGTGAAAAAGTAAAAGTCAATGGGAGAATTTCCAAAAAGTGTGTGTGTGGGGAGGATTTATCCCCCATCCCCCAGGAATTCCCGCCTATGCTCGTAAGTGCCTTCGGAGTAATTATCATTCCTTACATTCTAGAAAGTGATGACGCTTGTCCTACATAACGATTCCTCTATTCTATCAAACAAATTGTCCTGTATAAATCATAGGCGTACGGGGGGTCAACATTTCTGGGGGTCAGGGAAAATTTTTGCCCGAATTTAAAATTTTGGACCAAGTTGCCCGAATTTTGATACCGTTGTGTCGGTTCCAAAAAGGCATAATTTGTTTTCTCGGCTGTCTCATTTGCCTGAATGGATCCACTATTTTTGCCTGAATTGGGAGGGCATATGCCCCCCTGCCCCCCCCCCCCCGCCTCGTACGCTTATGTGTATAATATAAGCTAATATCTTAAAAGTTATTATTAGGATTAGTTTTTTGTACATATGTCTTCAAATAAATGCATTCGTATTCACTGCTTTTTTTTTTTTAAATGTATCGGAGTATCAGTATATCAGTGTTTCGCTAAATCACAGAGACAACATTCATATCTTTAAAAAGCAATACCCTCACGGAAATGAACTTTCATATGAAAACGACTGGAAGAGAGGCTAAACGAATTGTTCCCGGAAGTCAATCAAGCCAAACCTATTTCAATCTTATTCATTACATAATTAAGGGAAAACTTTGAACTTTATAACATATCTGAAAGGCTGCAGTTTCATGAACAGATGTGTACTATTCCATTAATCATTTCTTTGTTTATGTTAATCTTACATAAACGAAAACAAACAATTCATAACAGCTCAAAGTATTGTCATGTGACATCCTAATGAAGCATCAAATTATTACTCACATCCTCTTTCTTGTACTGCAATAAGTGGAAATAATCATAATAGTCTAGAAAGGTAAAAGTCGCAAAACTTCATTCCATTTCATCATTTTTGATTATCTTAAACTTTCATACTTTACAGAATATTTCTGAGGTCTTTTTGAACAATAAGTTAAACGACGTCAGCATTTTTTTTTTTTTTTTTTTTTGTTGGACAGCGGGTGTGTTATTCATTTGATTCCGAAGTACTTATTGATGGTTTGGAAGACCAGTGGCTAAGCGAAGAATTTTTTCATGCCGGTGCAAGGTAAGGGGTTGGTGGGGGCTTCAAATACGAAACATTTTTTGCTCTTTGGGTTTTACAGGTGAGTCTGACTGTAAGCGTGACTTTTGTAGGAAGCCCCTATCATTCAGCTGCGCCGCTCTTAAAGGCTTACAAACTAAGTGAATGATTTCGAACTAAAAAATATTTACCCAATACAATTTATGGCCGAAGTATGTGTTACATAACTGTAAAGCTTTGTTTGTCCAAATGATTTTATAACTGGAACCCTGGGATACGGTTCAGACACGAGGTGTGGGAAAGATGGGAAACTGGCCTGCTAAAAATGAAGACGTCACATAGAAAATGACTACAAGTATAGCATTTAACGTCCCATGCATGGTTTAACCGGAAAATATAAGCGTCTACCAAACCATGAGCTATACTTATGGCTTAATCGCCACCGTGTTACATCAAATTGGTCATACCCACTGTGCAGCAGACCCTCAGATAAACGAGGGGGAGCACCATGGGAAATAAAAAATATTCTATTCCTACTGCATATTAGCATATCTCGCTCTTTACGTACTGTTTTGTTCCCCCTCCCCCAGCTATCTCGCCCCTTGAGAACCTTGTCTTGCTACGTGCATGATTTGCGGTACTACCCTTTTCCTTTAGCGTGCAGCTGCTTTGCCGGTGGTATCGAGTTTTCAATGGCAAACATTGATCGTGAAAACGTGCTCAGCAACTTCTATAGAGAATTTCTTTGCATTCCCCTTCCCCCTCCCTGCCGATCCTATTGGGAAATTGTTAAAATTTTGGCGCGATTGTTCAAAATATATGATGAAAAGAGATACCCTTAAACGTTATGCCACATACAATACGAAAAACTCTTGTTTTTTCAGTTGTTTCTATTGCTAACTTATCGACAAAAGTTTGAAGGAATCGCCGTTTGTAGTTAAGCATTCCCGGAATATGTCTCTGACTAATTCTACACTGGTATTTATGAAGTTCGCACCTCATTCAAAAGATTAAAGTCAATGTACGACTTATATGAAGCAGTATATGTACGGTACACTGTAGAAGCCATAAAAGTCAGTTCATTCTGTCAATACTAATGCGATGAATTGTTCTTTTCAGCCAGTCAAGAGCTGGTGACACGAATGCTGTAAGATTCTGACGGCTGAGCAGAGGCCTCGCATTAAAGTCATAGTGTACCATCAGGGGACGAAGCTCCTTTAGGGAGCAGAACCCCTTCGGGATAACGTTTGGTTTTCGCCCACCGAGGTGTCCAGCCGAAGGTCCTTTTAGAAAAACCACCGACCCTAACCGTGTAAAAATTCAATACACTATACGCTTCTAGTATTTTGTTACACTGAAGACGTTGAGATCATTTGCAAAAATGGTTCACTGTAATCTATTTCTCTTAGAGTGATGTTGCACAACCCTTAAGGCCGATTCATACTTCAGTATAGCAATATAAAGCTATGAAAGTAGTTGTTCAGCTCCGAGCGATATGTTCGTGATTGGCCCGTAACATCAAGGGATGACCATTTATGGTTCTTATCGCCTTATAGTGCTTGAAAATTTGGAAGTACAGTGAACCAGCCTTTACAGTTTGTGTAAAAGGTAAATCATTAAAAAGTCATTAAGAAGAAGTATTGTTTGACTTCTGATTGGGTAATGAAAGCAACGTGTGTAGGCCTCGCACAAAACTAAGTCATTTTGGGATAAAGAAAAGGGAACTTGTGAAAACAATCCCCACTTTAAATAGTCACTGCATGTATACGGTCAAACTTTGACTAGTCTTTGTGGTATATGGGCATTTGGTGTTGTAGTGCAGTACAGGTTTCTGTAGACCTCTGTAAAATTACGGTATACAGATGTAAAACTAGATAGGCTATAGACCCATAACGAGAAATGGTGTCTGTTTGTAATGGGCGTTTCTTTGAAAACTATATTCCACCTGAAGCACATTTGTACAAAGGCAAGGAATGATAATTTACGGACTTTAATTGGAGCATTATTCAGGTACGTTAAAAAACCATTTAAAGTGACATACATCGGAAGTCAGCAGTAAAGTTACGAATACAAAGCACAGACAGAGTATATTTTTAATACTTACGTTCACGATGGTCAACATAGCTTAGGATACACAGTACCAAGAAAGTATATCTTTAATACTTACATCCATGACGCAAGAACATCCATCGGAAGAAAAATTAATAGAAATATCAAAGGACGTATCCACATATATCCACGTTTATCCATACCGCTAGCTATGTATCAGAATAGTCACAATAACTGGAAACATGGATTCCCCAACCATGCCCGCGGCATGGTCCCCAGACGGCTCAGTGTTTACCCTCGAGAAATACCTTGAGACTGTTCACGGTGAAGCCGGCAAGCAACTCTGTGGTTTTTAGATAGAGTATCGACTTCAGTTGGCGAGGGTTTCTCGACGAATGATCACCGATTGCCTGCAGTGCGGATGATTATCCGTTATATGCCCCGAGTTTGCCTGTCACGCTCTGTTGGCGGTGTGTAATTTGATTGGAGAAAAGCAGAGCAAATGCAGTGGGGACTGTGAAGTAAAGAAAAGTGCTCAAATGATGTGCTTGTTTACTACAGCAGAGGTAGGAAACCGTTCCTCCACTTTAATGGCAAAATATTGAACTGGTAGTTGTCAGGGTTTTCGTAACTTCTCATCGGAATGTTGCAGGAAGTTGATGCAGTCTTAAAAACTGTTTATTACCTTCATCAAACACGATGGGAAATGATAAGTCAATATAACCCGACACCTTTTAGCAGTACCTTGAATGAGTTGGGTCAGTTTATGGGGGTAAACTGGTTTCTAAGCATTTGGTGAGTGCATCACAGAGCTCTTCCGACGTTTACTTGGCTTCAGTCTCGTTGTCTACAAAAGAAGATAAACAGGTTATATACGAAGGTAATCGTAACTTATCATCCTTGATGTATCGTACCCTCTCCTAAAGTCAAGGCAAAGTATTTGGGCAAGCCCGCTTCGTTTTCCGAGATAGATTTTATTTTGTTCGGAGAACGGTGTAAGTGATTGCTGAGTAAGTAGTGAGAAGCACCAAGTGGAGGAGTAAGATGGGAAAAGTTTAGGGTCGGGGAAATTGTGATTTTTTACACTCTTTGAATCTTGTTTCATGTTGTCAATGTGGAAGGGGGATGGGTAAGATTTACCCATCGGCCGACGCCACTGCAGTTCATATGTTTCCTGGTAACTTTTAGGAATATTGTGAAATAGGTACTATTTCGAAGTCAAGAACCACATTAGCCTCTCCAGGTTGCCAATAACCAATAGCAGCTAGACGATGTTTTAGGGGTGTCAAGATATCTGGAAGGCACGACCCCTCGCATAAAGTTAATACATACTACCAGTGGTCGGGTGGCCCAATAAAAAGCATATGACATCTGTCAGATGGGGGGGGGGGTGCTGTCGTCTATAATGATAGGAACTCTTAGAATAGAGACCATGACTTGTGATTTTGTGGGGGGGATTGCCTCCCTGTGACCCTATAACGAGCAGCTTCTGCTAATAACCCTATATAAAGAAACGCATATATGGAAGAGAAGAACAGTTCACACTTTTCCAAGCCAGGGACGTATATTGCGGTCGGTAAGCATGTGAGTCGGTTCATGTCGGGGTGGCGCCAGCGGAGGGGAGGGCGGGGGCTGCCCCAGTCGGGGAAGGCTGGCCCCCGTCGGGAAATTTTCCAGTTTCGTCGGGGAGCCTTAATACGTATACGATAAAATATCCCAACGACCTTCAGTCGCCCCTACGATCTGCTTGATTTTGCTCATAGGAAGGGCAGATTCTTCAATAAAGACCCCTAATTTTCCAATTTTCCTTACAAAAAAACCAAATTTTTCAATTTTCTTCCATAAAACTACCAAATTCTCATTTAAAAAAAAAAAAAAAAAAAAAAAAATTGCGTTTTCAGTCCTTTTGGCCTTTGTCAGGGATTCGGGCTGCTGTCTCCTGTCGGGGAGCTTACCCCCCCCCGTCGGGCAAACCCTGGCGCCACCCCTGGGTTTATGTTCTCTGTGGCTACAATTCCCCGGCCAGTTCCTACCCAAAGATCCCCACCTGCACAATTCTTCCACCACTGGAAGTCTTTGACAATTCCAAGTTTTCTGTAATGAACGGCCGCTGTTATTTCTCCCTGTTGAAAGAATGCTCATGAACGTCCTCGAATCAGAGGAACGGACAGTGCGAGACGGGCAGTGGGGTGGATTGACAGTTGTGTGGGACGGATATAGTTTTGTTTGACTAGATATTTTCTTTCAAATCAGGGAAGTCGTGACACCTTACTAGTCAAATATCGATCTAAACGTATGAAGGCCAAGGCCCAAATTAATAGCCTAATTCATATCTGATGCTTTCTGATCTGTTTCAGTAGCGTTTCAGATATCTCCGTCCCCACTTCGTCCCCATGCGGATATTATAGCGAAACCGTCAAGAAGGCTGTATGTAATTCTAAGGAAGATTTAAAAAAGGGTAATAATTTTAGTTTAAAGAGTGTCATAAGTGTGCTACCAGGAACGTAGTTTTAAATTGGTTCAATATATGTCAGCATGTATTTCTATTTTCTTCGTCATCAGTGTTCGGATCAATTTAGACTATTTACACCGTAAAGTTCCTCTTGTTATTTTGTTGACTTTGCGTGTAATGAGCTGAATTTAACGGTTTCGGTAAAGGCTGTTGTGGATATTACTACAGGTGAATGTAAGGTACTGTATGAAGCACATTCCTTGGTAGCTAAGTCCTTCCTCACGGATCAGTGATAGCATTAATTTCGTTTGTCTCGTGTAACAAAATTTAACTCTATTTGTAACGCTATATACCATGACTGAACAAGGATCGCACCTAGCAGCGCTTAACTACGATGTGAGAGATCGACAAATTGCCCGGCTTCTTCTTGATATTGAATGGTTCCGAATATTTCGAAACACAATCGAAGTGTGGCATGCAAAACTTCTTGAGATTAAGCCGAAGTAATGCAAATGGATACTAGCTTGCGTACCTGTCCTCACGGACCTCATCCAGTGGCTACACCAGGATTTTGAAAGTCGGGGGAAAAGAAGGGCAAAAAAATATTGGGGGCAAAACATTTTCGCACGTAGCGCGAAATCGAGCGCGAAGAGCGAGCTTTAGTGGGTGGGGTCCAGCTCTGAGGTTTTAGCATATCTGTGGGTGGAAAATAAAGTCTCAGGATGGATATATTTTGGTTCATAATGCATCATCAAATGCAAAGATTCCAGATAGTTTTAATGTATTAGGCTATTCCTCCTACCAAACCACTATACCTTTAAACTGTTGGGGTCCGGGGCCCACCTTAGAGCCCCTGGTGGAGGCCCAGGGGGCGAAGTCCCCGGAAGCTCTGAGGTTTTAGCATTATCTCTTGGTAAAAAAATTAAGCCTCAGGGTAGGTATATTTTGGTTTATAATATATCATCCAAAGCAAAGATTCCAAATAATTTCGATGTATTAGGCTATTCATCCCGTCAGACCACTTTACTTCAGGAGCTGAGTGGGGGGCATCTGGGGGAAGCGCTTTTAACTGGGGGAAAATTCCCCCATGCCCTCCCCCTTGGTGCCACCCCTGACCTCATCGAAATCGACGACATCCTTGTGGCTATCAAGGACTTGTGAGTGTGAGCAGGTAAACCTCTGGTCCGCAATAAAGGGGTTACCCTCTAAGCTGAATACTGCAAGTAACAGCTACTGATAATACTTCTTTGGAAACATATATTATGATTTAAACTGGGAGAGGCCACTCCTTCAGCTAGATCCTGCGTATACCACTGGATATGAGCACAGTTGTGATGTAAAAGGGTGCCCACAGAATAAGTCCTAAATCTAAAATGCATTTTTTTTTCTTTTAAGTCCAGTAGTTTAGAAATGAAGATTCAGAAAGGTAGTTAACCAGGTTGATTTACTTACGACGGAAGCTTACACCTGGCCTAATGTAAGAAATGGCCTCTCATGCACTCGCATCAACGTGCTAAGTGGAACTGTACCACAAGTTAAAGCGAGTAAGTAGGCACATTCAGAACCCTCTGTCAACAACGCTTTGAAGGCTACCCCCCTTGCACCGTTGCCTGTGCAACGCAGATTTGAATTCATGACTTTGTCAGCGATAGCGAGTATGCACATCCAATTATAATGCCACCCACATTTTCCAAAGGCCTTGGCGCATGACTCTGTAGGTAGCATGGTAAACCATTGAAAGAAAAAGTCATCGTCATTGAGGTATTTGTATGTAAAATTGTGATATTTCAACTGGATTGTTGACTATAAAATTATTACATTCGGGAAACAACGACACTGCGAAGAGTTTGGGTGCCTTTGTCCCCATTACGTGACAAATTCCCTACTCCTGCGCTGGTAATATATTTCAAAGAAGGCCTACACTTTCGTTTCCAAACTTACAAAGGCCAAGACCAAATTAGAGGGCGCACTTCTAACTCACCAGTGGCAACGACTTGCTGGATTTAAGGGAGATGGCGCTCTCACACTATCACTCAACTTTTTTCTTGGTAAATAGGTCGAGGGTCAGGTTTTTATAAAGAAGAATACCGACTCTGAAATAATCATAAATGAATCTTCCTACTCAGATTTTAGTCAAGACCTTTCTTGAAAGAGGCATGACTTCAGAGTAAACCATATCTGACGTAAAGGGGTGTCATGCAGGTCTTGCTGTTCCAGTAATGCTTCCACGTGCCATGCATTGAACTAAGTTTGTACCGTCATTGTGGTCTCTGGAGCAGACGAGCCTATCGAGTACTAGTATTGTTGGCATGTATTCGTTTTGCTACACAGACTATGCATCGTAGCTCTGAGGTATTACTCTAAGTTCAGGATATTATTATCTGATCATTGTAGCGCCCACATTTTCTGCCCAGAAGTGTGGTGTAACACGCTATTAATACAAAAATGAATTGTGTTCCTTTTTTATACTGATTTGAAGTACTAGAAATGCACATTATTCAGGTCATTATCTGAACCAACCAGTATGTTTGAAACTTATACACAGGTCCATAGTCAAGGGGGCCGGTGGGGTGGGGGGGGGGCGAAGTCTCGTGAAAATTTTTCGTCTCCCCCCGCCCTAGAGAGTTTGAATATTATCATTGACTTAATACATTTGTACACATTTGGCCCCCTGAAAAAAATTCCCCCCCACTGGAAAAATTCTGAGCCCCCTCCAGTACCTTGTCTGGCTACGGGCCTGCTTATACATCAGAGTGTTCATGAATGAAGTCGGGGGGGGGGGGCTTTTATTACAAATTTTAATTCAATGTCCATCTAATCAAGTTCCCGTACCTTAGTTCATCCATACCCTACATCCTTCAAAGCTCAACATTTTAATACCAGGTTTGGTACTTCGCTACGTTTGCAATTACAAAACTTTGCAGAGTTTTTCTCCCAGATTTATTATTGAGCAACTCTGTTAAACTTTAGAACGGTACACGCAGACTACACTGCCACAGGTATGTTCGGCTTTCTTATCTAGAAAAGAAAATATTGATGGTTTCAGTTAGACAGCATCAGAGTCGTAAATTGCGTAATGATAAAGCGCCCTCTACTTCCAACAAGAACTGGCAAACTACAAAATTGTATCCAATATATCTGAATGGTAGGAGGGTAGACTTTATTAAAAACCTTGCGACGCAAACGTTTCCCACTCCTAAACATGTTCGAAGTCAATTTATGAGATTATAAGGTTCTCATTAATTATTTTACTTTGTTCTAAGCGAATTTGTGAAAATCAGACGTATCTCCGTCTTTGGTTGTTACTGTTTATAAGCTACAGTGCCGGCAAGTTTATTTTTAAACAGCTATCTTTTTAACCATTCTGTGGATATTACCGTACTGCTACCGTTGTAAGCTATAATGCAAGCAAGTTTTTAAGCCATAATAATGTGAGAGTTCTTTGTTTTATTAAGTAAAAAACGGAAGTAATAAAGCATGTTAGTTTCCGGGAAGTTTCACAGATTTGTGCCAAGAAGCTGTTGAAATTGGAACGTATGTTTGCTGACTTCCTGTGGATAGAACCACATCTGCAATTTGTTCCATAACCTATATGAACTGCACACTGAGTGGGTGAAGGAATTTCACTTATTCTACGTTTGATGGCCAATGGGGTGCTAAATGTTTTCTTTCCAAGTGGGAACTGAAAAGCAGTTTTTATCGGCTCCTGTAGTTAATAGTTCATGATGCTTGGAAATAATATGAAAGTCAACAGATCGTGGCTATCATATTCTACCTTCCATGGTTGAGATATAGCTCACTTGTTCTTTTTCGAGAAAGTAGAAAGAGCCACTAACCAGCCCCCATGTAACTGCATATCAATTTGTTTCAAAATGCTTCCCTGTTACAGCTGCGCATCCAATCCTCAACCTGATATCATGCATAATATTAAGTCTTAAGACTTCTAACCTAAGCCTAATAATATGTCTAAAACCTTAAAAACAAAACGTAAGGATTTGGTTGCTTTATGTAATGGTCCCTATGGTGAAATGTCGAAAATTCGGAAACAAAGGATACCATTGGAAAGTTTACTGTAAAACCAATCCAGCAATGTATGAAGGACGATCCAAGCTTGTCTGTTCATAGCTTTTTGTCTAATGCAAAAACTCGCTTTCAAAATCTGGCTAGGTACCTATGTAAAAGTGGCACGTTGACGATGAATTTTCAATGTCATTCAAAAGCCGAGACTTGTACTCATTTCCTACTCATGTGGTAGTGGTACAGTTGCATTGGATTCTCGAGTGTTCCGTTTTCCGTCAGTTTTTTTTTTTTTACCTAGGCGGTGTGATTACGGGTTGATCACAGTGGTGTAGCGATAACTGCGGTCTGATGCTTTTAGGCTCCCGTAGGTTGTAGATGTGCGATGTGTCAGCGGACCGATGGGGATGACAGACAGTGATCACGGAGAAATTACGTTGTCTAAACGGGCACAGGCGGTGACCTCTCGGACACACGCGGCAGCCTTGCGAATAGTCGTGATTTCACCCTCGGATGTTCAGGGTGGCGAAAGGCTGCAGCAGTCTCTCGGTAGGTAGCGGAAGTTTCACGGTTTGCTTGTGGTCAGTACGGTTCCTTCACGATTCGCGCGGTTTCCCTACGTTTTGGAGTTTCCGCTTTATTTCAGCGAAAGATTAAACAGGTTTAATTTTTTCGGCGGTGCCAGCGGATACTCACGGAACCTGAGGAAGCTGGCGGAAACATGCGAATCATCACCTGGCGGTGTCTTTGAGGTTCTCAGCGGTCATGGTCATGGCATCGATCGCCATCCTGAATTCTTACACATTTTATTGGGACACGCACAATTTGGGGGGGGGGCAGTCCCCCGTAGCTACGCGCCTGGTATAACATAGAACTGAATTAACACCGTTGTAATTCTGAAATGCAACAGAGCACGAGTAAGCGAAAGATCACCACCGTACTGTTTTCCACGGAGCGCGTTTCCTTGGAGGGGGAGACGCTAATACAAGCTGTATGGCGTTTAGTAACAAACAAATTGATATGACAAGTTTTTTTGAAATAGATGTTGTCTTTCTTTTCATCCCTCAGCCTTTACCTATACAAACAGAGTCGTAAGGTGCTGCAGTCATCGATCCCAGACTTGAAGGGTGAACTCACGTACCCTTATGCATGGGCGTAAATCCCGGGGGGGGATGGGGGATATATCCCCCCAACATTTGACTAGGGGGGATGGCCCATGCAATCACCCCCCCCCCCAATGTTTCAGTCTACAGATACGTGTATGATGGAAAGTATATTTTATTCTTCATATTCGTAAGAAATTTTTTCATTCTCGCTTCACTTTCTATGACAAATGTTTCTCAAATTATCAGAATTTTAGCAAATCGTTGGCAATCTATCAAAATTTTCGCGCGCTCCGCGCGCTTCCAACCTTACGTCAGTGTCACTAATATTATCAATATCTTCCGATAGCAACTTTCGGAGGAGCACAGCAGCAAAATGTTGAAAGTTTACGAATTAATAGGTAAAAGACTGGCTTATGGCAGTGGCATGTTGGGCAATTGAAAGTGTCTCGATGTAGAGTCTGAATGCAGGCTTTGTAATCAGGTAATGGAAATATTATTCGTCACTTTTTTACACTCCATGTCATGACCAGTATTAAGGTAATAATACACGAAACTGTTCTGATCACGACACTTTCCGAAGAACAGATATACATCTCCAAACATCTGTGGGGGACCTCGCACCAATATGGGATCTTTCAATCTAATATATAGCATGATGTAGAAGGTTGGAAGTACGTATCTGCCGTTATACATTTTTCAAAAAATTTTACCAGAGCTTCGCCAGTTCTCGTTGAGCAATTATCGGTATAGATGGTGATTGTTAAAACACTTATGACGAAAACAGCACTCTGTAGCGCTCTTATTAGTCCTTCACCCCTTTTACTACACCTGTCAGGGAGGTCTAATATCACCTCCCTGCACCTATACTCTCCCTCCCTCTTTTTCATTGCTGGCAGCTGTTCGTCCGGATTTTAGTTCAAAAGTAGTCAAATACGATAGTTGTAAAGTGTTCAGCGTCGTACTCTATATTATCATTTGGATGTCAGGTAGTATACGCATTATTTAATTGCCCCCCCCCCCCCAAATTAATATGATTAATGTAGCGCTTTCAGGAGGTCCTATTCAGGTATCTGCTAGCCTTAGATACCCTTTCACAATGCACAATGAAGGAAAGGACATAATTTTGTAATAACTCAAGAATATTTCTGTGGACTCAACGCACATATTTTTGTGTAAAAACTTTCCCGAAAAAGAAGGCAGTAAAATAGACAGAAGGGAGGGGGCTTCAGGAGATTTGCTGACAATGTATCTGACTCTTAATAGACAACATATTCTCCTCTTTTACCTTACCAAAAATTAACATTCACTAAATTATGGACATTTTCCGGCCATATATGATCAGTTCCAAAAACATCCCAAAGATAACACCATTTTGCATCTAAAAGACCTTAAATTAATAAAAAAAATTCTTAAAGGGGAGGGGAAACCCCTTCCCCAGGACGACACCTTTATGTAGTGACAAACGAAAGATCAAAACTAATACATGCAAATGCAAGAACGCATGAAGAATAAAGGTGTAATTTAAGCAGACTTGGGGGAACTGAGGTATTATTACGACATCATCACATTTTTGTGCCCCCAATCACAAAAAATCTGGCGACGCCACTGATCTCAAGCCAACTTGCAGGTCTTGCAATGATCTCCGAATTCAAAATCCAGTTGTCTGGTATGACCCTATATGTTGATCCCTGCCTTTTAAGCTTAACAGGACATTGTTGCTCTTGTACAATTTCAATCCAGTGCAGCTTATCAACGAGTTTTGTGCTCAAAATAGTAGGCTATTTCCTAAATGCATGAATATACCAATAGCCTACCAAAGAACATTACCACTGAAAATAACCCCTTAAAACAGTCTTCCTGGCACTTCTGAGACATTAAAACCCAGGAGCTTCCGGGGGCTTCGCCCCCTGGACCCCCACCGGGGCTTTGCCCCTGGACCCCACCAGGGGCCCTAAGGCGGGCCCCTGGACCCCACCCGTCATGGGCTCGCGCTTCGCGTGCACATTTTCCACATTTGCGATAGTTCACCCCATCCCCCCAAAGTTGAAAAGAAATCTGCGCCCCTGCCCTTATGACTATAATAAACGTACTCGTGGGATAAAATGTATGCATTGGTACTTAGTGTTAAGGATGCGTTTCTCAAAGTCAGAAGTACTGCACTGACATGTGTACATGATGTTTTCGAAGTTATAGGTGAATGCAAACTATCGGCCAACTATTGCATACTTTTGGAACGCCAACAAGGCAAAAGTTGATTATAGATGGTAACCACTTTTCGATGATGAAGACAACTATTTTGTCAATGACGGATAGCGACCGCTACATCCGCTACATGTATGATGGTACCCAGAAGTTTAATAATATGGAAACCATTTTGACGATGAAGACGTACTTTGTGGATGGTGACGGCCTTAGTTACAAAGAATGATAACAATGATCTGGATTATGATGAAGACACACAGTAATGAAATAACGGCGCTGTTGCAGTTAAAAATGATACAAAGCTGTACCGGTACATTAACACTTTTGCAATGACAACGCAAATTAGCATGATGAAGACACGAAGTAACTATTGCAGTTAGTTAGGTTACGAATGACACGATGATACTTGGTTGAAACGATGATAACTTTTACGATGATGACTGCTTTTGAAGTTATGAAGATGTTCTTAGTTTGTCCCTCTTTATGGAACTTTTGTGCTGAAACTTTCAGCCAGTAAGCAAGGTAAGCGCGATCCTAGCCTACCATACTGATGTATGTCGCCAGCGCCCAAACGCTTTCTGTGTACCATAGAGACTTTGGACTATCGCTGCCAATATGGAATCAATTGCAAGGGAACCCGGCTACTCCAACGGGTAGTTGAAGAATTTGATAGTGAGGTGAGGGAGAGGTGAGGGAGAGGTGAGGGAGAGGTGAGGGAGAGGTGAGGAAGGCAAAAACCTGAGATAAGTTATCATGATCTAGATTAGCTATTGCAAGTTACTGTCTGACCTATGAAGAAACTGCCGTCATGATGGACTACAACATAACGAAGTGAACTGACGGATTGAAGAACTGTTTTTGACAAATTTTGGATAAGTCTACTGGGGTAATTAGGCTAACACAAGTCCATGATTTAGGTCAATATACATTAATCCCCCAATTTTCACTTAAACATTTTCAATATCCCTAGTTTGCCTTTTTTATATTGACATGAACTATTATACATATTCCTGAAGTTTCTATATGCAGTTGTGTTGCTAGGAATGCTTTAGCCCGAAAGACAGGTATTGGAGAGACACACACCCTTCTTGGAGGTAGGCATAATTTTTGCCGATGTCACCCTTCAAATGGCAGGTTGGAGACGCACAAGGCGACGGGAAGTGAGTGAGTAATTGAGGGCAGGCGAGGTGACCGACGGGGTCAATGATAGCAAGAAAACTTCTATATCATGGGCTACCATTCCATTTCTTATTGTTTCAGCATATTTGTGGCGTTATTACATAGGGCATGAAGAGCGCCACACTTTTCTGCACTCCGACACTGGTCCAGGGATTTATAAAATGTGGACTCAGTATGAACGGGAGAAGCCTTGACTGGGTGGGTTCTGGGGCCCACCCGAAGAAACATGTTGTAATTAAAGTGGTTATTTCCTGCCATCTGGCACAATGTTATGCAATGTGTTGGCAGGTCTTTATTTCCTTTGTCGGTCTGAGTAGGGACATACTTTTGTAGAACAGCTCACTGCCCCTCAAAGTCTTCTTTCATCCTGAAGAGCGCCATCGTCTTCGACACCAAAAGTGTTCATCGTTTCAGAAGTGTTCATCATCGTTTATCTTTGTTTCATCATTAACTACAACAGCGTAATTATGTACTACTTCTCGTCTTCATCATATTAATTTTCGTCGTGGTTGTTGCAAAAGTGTTTGGTGCTTAGCCCAAACGTAGGGCCTCCGGTTGGGTCCAGAGCTAAGCCCCGGAAGTTATGGGGTATGAACAAAATTGTGACCATTAGAATGACACATTTAACTTTCTTCAATTGGCTTTGGATGCGCACTAGGCAAACCACAAAGATAAAAATAACAATTGCACAATATGTTAGCCTTATTCGCATTAACGATCGAATAGTTCGGGAGGGGGAAGGGGTTATGAGTAGTGACGACGGATCATGTCAAGGTATGCATTGGACTTTGGTTAGTTAGTTAGTTAGATGAGGTTTAACGTCCCAGTTTCCAACCAATTGGTTCAAGTCGAGACGACCACGGCCATTTTTCTAGTTGTGAAATTTCACCAGTCCGTGTTGATATGCCACCTACACAATCCTGGTTATTTGGCACCAGGAAACAATGGTCATGTGAACCAATACACCGGTGAATTTAACCAAATGCCTAGTTATTATTCTAGTTTTTACCAGTTTTTTCGTTAAGTCGAATATAAATTCCTGGTTAAGTTAACCAGGATTGTGTGGGTGGCATATGAACACGGAATCTGGTGAAAATTTCACCAGATATTTTTTAAAGTGTACGAAGGCGCATCCGGGGCGTTACCGGGAAAAGTTGGAAAAAAGAAGCCATTGTATGTGATTTAGTAGGGTTTGGGTGCCTTAAAATTATAATTATGACAAAATAATTTCTGCATTTCTTCAGAAATAGCTAAGTTAAAGAGTGGCTAGTGCCCGTCGGGAACTCCCCTGATGCATGGGGGAAGCGTGCAGTCTTATTCTAGTATTAAGTATTAATGAAAATTTAGTGCAAGTGCTGATACTCCTTATGGACGTTGTCGTCATTATATTATCCCTGGTGTGGTAATTGGCTCCGCCTCGGCGAGGATTCAGGAGAGTAAATCTCTCCTTGCAAATTTTATGTCACCGGTATCTAAAATTAAACCAATATTAGTCAATGAGACTGGGCTATCTAGTCATCCTCATACGTTAAAAAAAATCTCAGTCTTAACAATTTTGGAACATGTTTTGGACTAAAAAATAATCCATGTGGGAATTGTATTGAATGAAAGAGACGTACGGCCGCAGTGGTCCCATAGCTGTCAAAAGAGAACTTGCAACGACAACTCTGAAATATATTTCCCACTAGGCAGTGCTTTACTAAGTTCAAAATATAGATGCACGCTAAGAGCGCCGAAAAATGTAGTTTTGAGATCATTTTATGCAATTCTAGCCCCATAATCGATTGATAAAATGACGATGGGTCCTTGTGTCCAAATCAATATATAAACGATGTGTTTGTGCATAATATTTTTAATACCCCAGATATCATGGGGGCACACGGGGAGCAAAGTCAACGCTTGGGTGCGGCCCTGGCCCCCATGGCGACGCCACTGGGAAAGGGTTTTTATAGCTTTGTGATATATATATATATATATATATATATATGAATTATATGTGAATTAGAACTGAAAGGTGATGAAATATGAAGAGGGGGTAGATAACGCTTGAAAGTTTCAAGTTCTTTATCTCTTCCCGTTTTGTTATCGTTTATTCTTGTTTACGTCAAAGAAAATTTTAAAAGAGGACGCCATACAACGCCAAATCAAGATATTTCTGTTTTTCATGTCAGTGGGGGCTCCAATGTAAGCAATGTAGAGCTTTTAAACTGACCTTGGGAATTCTTGGAAAGTTTTGGCTCATTACATTTTTGGATCATTTTCAGCGATCCAGGGTGTATTAAAATCTCAGATTTTCTTGGTAACCACCACGCCAACCCATGGTGGAGATCCGTTTAGACAGAAAACTGGATTCAAACTTGCAATCCTCGGACCCCAAGTCCGGCCAGCTGAGCTTATCCGTTATCACACAAATGTGTTTGAGAATAAAATAAAATCATAATTTACATTTTTTTCACAAAAATTGCACATCTGGATGGCTGCTATCAGGCCTGGCAAGTTTCATGCATTAAAATGAACAAAACTTGTCTGTATTAGACCGTGGGGCTAATACTTGGACCAGGTACCGTAGTAGCTCCATGATTAGACTGTGGAGAATATTTGCGGAGACCTTATAGGGGAATTTTCATGATCCCAGACAGTTCCAATTCTCCCAACTATGCATCTTCTAGCTCTTCCCATAACTGTATGAGGCTCTTCCTTGTGCAAGAATAAACCAGTTTTATTGCTTAAGGCCATGTCCTGGTGAGCATACAAGGCTATAAAATGTAATAAAAGTACTCTCTCTGCCTTGTGTGGAATGTGAGCTACTCTGCATCTTTCAAATTTTCAAACTTTGATGTCAATCAAAGAGCAGTCACCAACTGAGAATTTTGATATACATACACTAAAAATATACTTTGGGGTGATGACTGTCTGTCTTTAACAATCATTCCATCATCCTATCTTTCAGTTTGGTTTGGTTGTATTGGAGTCATAAGGACACGTGAATTCACTTCAACTACGGTAGTGAGAACATGAAGTTCCACCTCCGATGTACTTTCCTTGGTGAGAATAAGGGACGGACGGACTAATATACTATTTTACTTCTTCCTATTTTGTGATTATAGCTCGAGTCTTGTTTTGTTTTCATGGTCACTAGCTTTGCTAACAGTATTTTGTCTAGAGTTCTTCATACTGTTTTCATACTTTTCTGTAACTTTCTTTCATGTGTTTAGTTCTAAATATAAGGAATAAATTTAAACTGAACTAATCGATGAACATGAAGCATACAGCAAAATAGATTTATTTCCACTGACTCAATTGTGAATGTCATTTTACATTGCAAAAATATCCATAATATAAAAATTCCTATCCATAATACTAAAATTTCGTCCTTCTGTCTTTCGTCTCCCTTCCATTCCTTTAAAAGTTGACTTTTTCAATCCTCTGACGCCAAAACCCATTTCGTGACCATGCAATTTAACACATTGTGAGACTGCAGTAAAACAAAAACTGTTCACGGCAACAGTGATACGCAGTATCCTTCAGTTTTAGTGATGAAACTTAAGATTGTCAGCTTCCTCTCATCCTGTCCCCGTATACTTTCAAACTCTCTTCATCATTTGTGTCCTCCTCCTTCTTATCCTTACCTCTCCCTAAACTCCTGAGTACCTTAGTCATTCTTTCCCAACCTCTCACCTTCTTATTCTCCGCCCCCTTTCCCCTTTTTATGTGCCTGTATCGCAAGAGGAGAGAAATATGTCCTCTAGGGAAGAAAAAATGCGCACTTCGGGCGCATACGAACAAATGACGCCAATTTCTTGAACCTGTCTGTGGTAGGTTTGAAATTATCCGTTGTGGTTTACACATGCTACCAACATCTGATGGCACCATAGGCTACTAAGAATTATATTCGGTGCCTAACCCCTTTGCAGACAAAATTTCTGCTGCTACAGGCCTGTTCATAAGGAAGACAAGTTCGTAATTTTTCACTGTTCACTCTAAACGCAAAAGAGTGAAATTCACTCCAAAAGAGACTGTAGTTTGGGGCCACTCCTAGTAAGAGTGAATTTCATTGGGGATGGAGTGAAAATTCACTCCAAATAGAGCGATACTGCACTCGCATGGAATGATACAACGCTCTACTTCGAGTGAATTTTCACTCCACCCAGAGTGAAATTCACTCTTACTAGGAGTGGTCCCAAACTACAGTCTCTTTTGGGGTGAGTTTCACTCTTTTGCATTAAGAGTGTTCGAGGTGCCTGGTTTGGGTTCTATTTCATATGGGGAGACAATAGTGCGGGTAGTAGAGTAACCAGTGGAGCTGACGAAGTTTATTTCTTTCACCTCTACTCTATGAAATGCCAAGGAAGGGGCGGAAGAAAGCAGTTACGGACCCATATGTGGAGGTCTGAAGGTCGAATGGTTGTTCGTGTTATAAAAGAGGCTTTGGTCTCTCTGCAGAGGGGATAGCGACTCCGGGGCAGAGCTCCCCCGGGGGTTAATGTTCTCGCCCTTCGGTTTCAGTTGTTGGGACTTAAGAAAATTTCTAGTAGTTAACTCAGGCTAGAAGTAGAAAAAGGCTTTGGTAAGTTTAACTGTAGCTTGATGATAAGAGGGGGCCGTGGTTCGTTAACATCGTCAACACTTGGACTATTTCTTTGTCAGCATTGTCAGGTGAGAGTATAGTTAGAAAAGTCCCACCCCTTAAGTTCCAACCTTCTGTGATGCATGGTTTGTACCCATGTACAAGGCGAAGCTATGACGATGCTTATATTTGTAAAATTCAGTTATAAAACTCAGTGCCCAGATGACAAAGATTCCATCTACCCTTTTGAAAATCCGACTAGATATACATACTCTCTGTCCTACTCATGTAAGTTACTTCTGGGTATTATAGCCTAAGCAAATTTTGCAAACTGCTCAGCTTCAGGGACGTAGCCAGGAATTTGTCAGGGGGGGGGGCAGGAATTTGTCAAGGGGGGGGGGCGGAGCAAATAGATAGACTCTCAGCGATTGGCGCCACCATGAGTTGGCGCAAAGCTCAAGAAAATTTTGGCCTCAAATGCCTTCTAGATCGCTTGAAATGGCACTTCCCGGGCCTATTTACAGCAGATAAATAGGGGAAACACTAGCAATATTGTAAAACTAAACATTAAAACATACCAAAAATATGCTCAAGGGGGGGGGCGGCTGCCCCCTTCGCCCGCCCCCCCCCCCGGCTACGCGCTTGCTTCTTTTCTCGGATAATTTAGTTCTCCCACTCCATTTCTGCTTTGTAGTTGCAAAAACTCTCAGAATTTGAACTTCACTCTAAAATCTGTGCCCGTCCTGGAATTCATACCCGCCTGAGGTAGGTGTATGGAACGGACAGTCAGTGAGTGGAGATTTCACGAAAAAGCTACAATTACAGATCTTTTCACAAAAGGAGTGAAATTCTCCAAACAGGTTCTGCAAAGTCTAGGATATAAGTAGACAGAGTAACAGGGACGGGAGGGTCAAATCCCTTTTTCGTCGATGGGCCCGGGAGGGGAAAAAGACCAAATGAACTTTCACCTCAGACGTAAGGGTGACCCTGGCTATATAGAGTACGATGATGTTATTTCTTAGCTATAATCCTACACCGGACAGTTATTTTGAAACATGTGCTCCTGCTGTTCTCTAAAATAGCCTACTACTGAAACAGTGATTGCAGTCAGGATCAGGGTTGTAGCTAGCATTTTGTAAGTGGTAGTTATATTTTCTGAAGTGGTGGTTGTTTAAATTGCGCGTCCGGGGGAGGGGTAGAAGGGGAGAGGAACCCTCCCCCTTTTGAAATTTTTTGCCATAAATAGTAGTGCTTCGATGCCGCCAAATGGTGCTATATTTATAAATATTTTGATAAATATATATTGAATATGTAGGAAAAGTCACAACAACTGTCATTTTACTTTAAGCTTGGACTAGAGTGCTGGTCACACAGGTGCACAAGTGGTGGTCGGAAGTACCGTATGTATTTTTTTCTCTAGTATAGTGCTCGGCAATTGTGAGTGCCTGCTAGAGCCGACCACCGTAGCTACATTCCTGGTCAGGATCACATTTTACCCAATGGAAATCGACTGTTACAAACATGGATAGTAGGATGCTTCCGCCTTAGGACTGATAATTAGTAGTCTGAAAATGTCACGAGAGGAAGAGATGGTATAACACAGAAGGACCACTCTTATTTCGGTAGAATGTCACTGTTTTACATGCAGAGAGATACATATCCCTTGTACAACACATAACTGCCAAGCTTTGACTTCCGATGGTAACAAAATCCGGAAACCTGTCCACCTTGTTTTTTCCTTATTTCTCAGAAGTATTTAAAGCAGATACTGACTTCAGAAGAAAAGCCGTTTAACAGACTGTTAACCAGTAACTTGGTGTTTTAACCGTTTTATTCCCCCGACATTTTTAATGTCACTACTCACTAAGGAGGTGATATGATGTCACAGAGCAGTGAGAGTGTTCCCTATTTTATCACCCTGGGTACATATATATTCGTGTTGCTTCCGTTGACCCGTGTCTTTTACAGTGGAACTGTGGTGTCGCTTCCTCTCAACACGAGAGTTGTACCGCAGATGTGACAACTCTCAGCTGGTTGTACGTCGTGACTTGATCCACATATACTTTTGCACTGTCCGATCAAGGCTGAGCATCTGGTACTCACTGTAACCACTAAGTTTGTACCATGAAAGATTTCGAAAGTTGTTTTGGTAGCGAAAAGGGCTTGTATATTGTCTACTAGGAAGGGATTCCTCGCCAATCGAATAGTAAGAAGAAACTAACTTGCTGGATGCCTTTGTCTTACATGTTATCAGCTGTTCTTCATATAGGCTACCTGAAGAATCTACCATAGGAATTGTACACACGGTTCACGCTTATCAGTCTTTGGAGTTCCCATTGGTGTTCACTATATTTACGAGTTCATGTAGCCTCATCGGAATGGATCTAAGATCTGCATACATTATCATGTAAGTTTCTCCTTTCTTTGAATGCACACCATTTTGGTATATATCCCACAAACATTAGCGAGCCTGAGACTTCAGTTTTGAAATGTTCGCTTTCTCCATAGCCTACATACACTATCAGTGTATTGTGTCACCACCTAACGTTCATTTCGTAGGTGATATGCAAAGTGAATAAATGGACCATCGAAACAAGCTCATCTGAACACTAACCCCGTGGGCCTGAAATAATGTCATTTCTGACCCACATCTGACCTTTTTGTTCATACTAGCACAGTTCAGTGATAGACTTAGTGACATCTACCTGGTAAAAGGGTAGGCTGAATATCACAGCGGAGTTAGCTCTTTATCTTAAACATCGTTTGTTCCTTCCGGGTAGTATGGAGTGCGATCCAGTGGCAACTCCCTGGTGCGATCGACGTCATGATATGATATATGATATGACATGACACGACATGACATGACATGACATGACATGATACGGATGCAAGCTTTACAAAGACTCAGTATCCGCATAAACAACCAAACAATGTAGTAAACTACAACAAACCATCTAAAAACACTAGCGTAACTGAAGGGGGCAGGGGGCGGTCGTCCCCCACTCGGCTTCCTGGGATGGACTGACGGTACATTTGCTGATCTTGTCAGCACATCTGCCATGTGAACGACGACTAGTCTCCCCGACGGTTTACCAGTCTTTGCTCTCAAGAGGACAATTTCTCTAATCAGAACCCAAAATTTTCCGCGCGCTACGCGCGCTGTAGGGTCACTCCAGTTTCTTCAATAGTTTCTTTCCACATAGCTAGATAGCATAAGTCCGGTCACTCTTACCAAGTAACATGTAGGCAGAGCACACACGTTATTTAGAGGTCGTAAATTTCATTCCATATCGCAAACCTATTTGCTGTTCTCTCGTGTGTGTCAAGCGGTAGGGTTGGTTGGTGAGCGACTAACGGAGAAAAGTTTGGCTATTCCATAGATCGGGCAGTCCAGGTGCTTTCAACACAATGTATGTTATCCCCTATACGGTCTAAAACTCCTACAGTTTTTATTTTTTCTTTATTGTTCTTAATTATTGCATATGTTTTTACGGTGTAGGCCTAAGCCTACTAAAAATTTTCGCGCGCTTTGCGATTTCACGATTCAGACTCAAAAGAAGACTATTAGTGGGCAAGTCGGCTTTTGAAGTAATAAGTGATATTGTGCAAAATATGCCTTGCAATGGCATGGGGTAATCAGGCACCCTCATATCTACTTCTCACGACCCCCTTGATAAAGAGCTGACGGAACTTGGGGTCGCTGGCGTATGGCCCGGCCCCCTTTTGGGGAAATTCCATCGTCACATATGGTCCATTTATTTATTTTGGCTTTCCAAAAAGGGTCATTTTTGGGATAAAACCCAAAATTTTCGGCACGCTTTATCCACTGGTCCTCAGTTCCGTTACTTATAGCTAAATTTAGTAGGCTACAAACTCTTTCCATCTTTTCAAGTAACTTCATAAGTATACATGGAATTACGTAAATGTCGGTAATTTCATCTCATTTCGCTAGAGTAAGTTAATGTTCTCTTGTCTGCTTGTATTTGTCTTGCGGTACGGCTAGTGGCTCGAGGAGGGAAGAAAAATATAATTTGTGCCCGAAGGGCCCAACTGCCAGGACAATTGACCTACTGTATGTAAGCTTTAAATAAGCACAGATTCCTTTTAGTGTATAGGCTCACGTGTTTCGTGCGCTTTTTCACAGCTTAGAGTCCGGCAAAAACATTAAATCGTCGCGGCCTCTAGTAAATACAAATTTTATGCAAAATATGCCCTGCAATAACATGGTAAAGTACACATGTTTAACTGGGCCGTAAAACTCCATCTAACTAACTAACTTCTTCAAATTCTCCCTCACCAACCTTTCCACTGGTCGGAGCTGTCCGAGGCTTCGGTTCTCTGGCCCTCCCGTCGGGGAGTCTGCCCCCCTGTCGGGCAAATCCCGGCGCCCCCTGGATGGATTGGGTCGCGGGTGAGGGCTGACTTGTTAAGTGATAACCCTTGGACACTAAGTGTCGGTACATTGACTGTATATTGTCGGTACATTTACAATTCTATTTTAGGCATCCCTTTCTACCTAATTGGCGTCTAGAATTGTTCGGACAACCCATTTGAACTCGAGTCAAGTCATTAAATTCTTAGAAAGGCCTACACGGATCGACTGACCTGTGGGAGATAGCAACTCGAGTCATGCCTTGTTACAATCCCGCTGGCTTCCCGTGCTTGCTGGTAGACGCTGAATCGCAGTGACAAATTTGTGTTTTAGAGTGTAATTTTATGCAATGCACCACGTTTGGGATTAGGGATTGCGCCATGTGAAGGACAGGGTCAGTATCGGAGGCACGGGGGCATGGGAGGCGCATGGCCTAAACGATTTTCGAAAACTTTCGATGCTTTTAAATGAACCACAAAGGCGTTCAAGCTATGCATTTCTGTAGGGTTATGATAAGGTGTGTTTTCGACCGAATGGTTTTGATCATTTTCTACCACATGTCCTTCCAAAACCATCAAACTTTCGGGTGCTCTGTGCGCTCTAAACTGCAGATTCTGATTTTTATTTCCATTCTAAACTTATTTGTTCAAATGAACGTTTGCGGGTTTTAGAGCAATTCCTATGCAAAATTTCTTCCTGCTTCGCACGCAATTGCCACAGTTTACATTCCATGACTTCACTGTAAAAAATGATTCGCTTTTTGTAACAGATAATATACGCGTATTGGCGTTTATGTAACCGAAAAAACAATAAAATATATAAGCAAATTAAATGTCTAAAACGCCAACTTTAACACATTGACGCCACTTTAACGCCATCTCGTAAACACGTGTATGCGTTTATTTCATGATTTCTGTAAACATCAAGTTGTTTTTAATGAAGAAAAATTAACATATATATCAAACATATAAACGTGTTTGCAGAGTGTACTCTAATTGACGTCATTGTCCTTATCATGTGTTAATATTCGTTCAGTCATTTACTGTGCTTATCCATTTTGTTGTTTGTTTTCTAATTCTTAAACGCCATAATGTGTTAAAAAATAAAGACGTCTCTTTTTACAGTGTTACGATCATCATTATATGATAATGGACAGAATAGTTCTGGCGAGAACTATTTTCCGAAGTCCAGCCTCTGGCTAGCATCAAGACGTGAGTTTGTGGTAATCTTAATAATGTGGATTTATTATGCGCACAAATCCACCTAAAAAGGTGTTCAAGGCGCGTAACAATGAAAATATACTTTACAAAATTACACTTACATTACAACTTAATCTGCAGTGGCCAAGTGGTTAGAGCATCCGACTTGCAGCCGGAAGGTCTAGGGTTCAAATCTTGGCCGAGTCATACCAAAGACTTTAAAATGGAACCTACTGCCTTTGTGCTTGGTGCTCAGCATGAGCATTGGAGTAGGGAAAACAAGCCAGTGAGCCACAACTGGAAAAAAAAGGCCGTGGTCGTCTCGACTTGAACCAATTGGTTGGAAACTGGGACGTTAAACCTCATCTAACTAACTACAACTTAATCTACACATAACAACATATACACAAACGGCAATCAATGCAAATAGGCAAAAGTAGTCACAAACCAGAATTATGAAAAAACTTCATTGAACATGTGAGTCTTTAAAGCTGTTTTGAAATGAGCTGAAGATGGGTAAGATCTGACTTGAATTGGTAATAAATTCCAATGACGAGGCACTGCGATTGAAAAAGCCCTATCCCCCAAGAATGTTTAGGGGGGGGGGGGATCACCAAGGAGTGCCTTATTGCTGGAACGGAGAGTGCGAGATGGATTTTATGGTTGGAGGAGAGAAGCAATGTAACCAGGTGCGAGATCATTCAGTGACTTAAAAATAATGAGGACAATTTGTACGTAATTCTTTAGCCAACTGGCAGCCAGTGCAACTCCCTCAGAACAGGTGTAATATGACATGTACTTCTAGTCAAAGTGGCCAAACGCGCAGCGGTGTTCTGAATGCGCTGTAGACGTGCAATTTGGTCTTGAGGAAGTCCAAACAAGAGGGACTTACCCATTTCAAGCCTGGAGGTTACAGAACTATGTACAATTTGTTCAGTGGCATGAGGATTTAAGTACTTTCTTATTCTACCAATGTTTCTGATATCAAACGAAGCGGAACGTACAATACTAGAAATATGAGCATTAAGAGACATTGATGAATCAAAAATCCAACCTAAATTACGAACATATGATGCAGGGGTGATGTCAGAGTCACCGATGGTAATGTGAGGAACCTTAACTTTTGACAGTTGTTGTCTAGAACCTATTAATACAAACTCAGTCCTTTCATCGTTCAGTTTCGAAAAGTTCTCACACATCACATTCACGAATTTCACAAATGGAAGACTATGTTCTTAATGGTTTGATCGGCACAATCTTGAGTTGGTGTAAAATACATATATAGCTGTGTATCGTCAGCATACACATGATACTGCAAGTTATATTTCAGAATTATCTTGTGGGCAGGATAGGTATAAACAGTGAACCATTGAGGTCCAAGAACAGACCCTTGTGGGACTGCATAGTCATGAACAACAGGAGTGGATGTAGACTTGGCCAAGTCTCTCGTGAGTGTTCTCGTACTGCTAGTACCTACAGCTCACCATATTTACCTTCAGAGCCGTATATTTCTAAATATACGGCTCTGTTTACCTTGGGTTTAATACGCCCTCTATCGGCTGATTATTTGTATTGCTTCTCGTTGAGAAGCAATAGAAATAAGCAGCCGATAGAGGGCGTACTAAACCCAAGGTAAATATGGTGAGCTGTAGGTACTAGCAGTACGAGAACACTCACGAGAGACTTGGCCAAGTCTAGAGTGGATGAGGAGTTCCCGACGAGAACATACTACGGTCTTTTACACAGATATGATTGACACCATTTAAGCGCGCTACCCCGCAAGCCAATAAAATCACGAAGTCTACCAAGCAAAATTTTATGGTCCACGGTATCGAACGCCGCCCTGAGATGTAAAGGGATAAGGGCATTTACATTTTCCTTATCCATGGCAGCTAAAATATCATTTTGAACGCGTAACAGAGCGGTCTCAATGCTATGTTTTGACCTGTAAGCACTCTGAAATGCATCAGAAAGATTATGCTCCTCAATTACCAGACTCAATCTAGCAGATACCGATACGCACAATCGTTTTTCCTAAGAATCCGAGGTTGGCTACAGGCCTATAATTTTTATTATGGGCTTGTATTGTGGGCATCATTTGTACCTCTGTGGTCATGATTTGAAGTATATCAATTGTTGCACAAGCTTATTCAAAGGTCATTAAGTGCATTATGAAAAATGCAAGTTTATTGATCCTCTATACCACTTTACTATACTTTTACTCCCCTCTAGATCATTCCCCATTGGAAGCTGTACATTTGGATTCTGTTTCAAAATGAGTGAAACTACTATTTTTGGTGCGCTCTCCTAACGTCATTAGGATGTCAGCTAAAAGAATCATACTAACATCCCTATTTTGAAATTACCCCAGAGCTTCTAGGGGGTCCTGTGCCGCACTCATGGCACCACCACTGGAAGTGTGTCATGCCACAGCCAAAATACCACTAAGTATAGTGGTCATTTCTTAACATGAAATCATTCCAAAGCTTTGCCAAAGATTGCACCATTTTGCAACTAAGCCATCTTACCTAAACGAAAATTTCTCAAGGAGAGGAGTTTCAACCCCTCCACGGAGACACTATACCCTTCCCTTACACCCAACAAAACTAAGAATAATTTTTCAGCATATAATGAGTTCCATACTTTACCAAAAATAGCATCATTTTGCATCTAAGCAGCCTTAAACTAACAAATTTTTATTAAAGGGGAGAGGAAACCCTCTCCTTAAAGACCCTTACCTGTTTTTGCTCCCACGGAGGGCAAATTTTTCTATGAAAACCTGAAGCATTTTGGCGCCCTTTTGGGATTTCTCTGTTCTGTATCTTCAATAGTACCGTTTCATATGGCTAAGCAGTGCAGAACCCCTTCTAAAAAGTAAACTATAGATAGTTTACACCAGGAGTGCCCAACCTTTTTTGACCCAAGATCTACTTTTCAAGAAGCCACCCTCCCGAGATCTACAAAACATACGCTGTCATACAGTTACACATAGAAAAACTTTATTTTTTTTTTAATTTTTCCTACACCCCTCGGGGTCGACTTGGGATCAGTCCACGGTCTACCAGTAAACCGCAATCGACTGGTTGGGCACTCCTGGTTTACACAGTTTTCTGTAATTTAACCCCCAACCGCGAAGTTGTTCGCACAGTACGGTAAGCGACGATGGCGGGTGTGACCACCATCAGACAGGAGGGGCCCGGTACAAAGTGTGTCATCACCGAATTGGACCAGCCACCCTGACAGCTGATGCTTACATTGTACTCTGAATGTGAACCGAGAGCGTTTGGGATGCCAAATTTTCGCCATGATAGCGCCGCAAGTGGGAGAGATTCATAACTATATAGTGACAAATTTGTGTTTTCTGATGTAAAACCCAACTCCCTAACTTAGTGAGGCCGAGGTCGACATTTTCCTGCATGTACATCATGAATAGCTTTCCAATGAAAATTCCCGGATCCGCCACTGCTAATATGATTTCATCCAGTTGCTTCAAAGTGGTCTGCAAACATTGGTGGCGTTCGGGGGTATTTCTACTCCATAATATCCCCTCGACCGCTTTCTCCAACTAAATCTCGTACATGAAATATACGCTAATCGTTTGTACAAGAAAATGCCTCTTATGCAATGTATTAGACTCCGTACTTGTAAACTGTCTTAAAAAATGCTTCAATTTTTCGTCGCACTTTTCGCGCATCCTGTCACTGCTCTTGGCATAATTAAGTCCACTTCCTGTATGACAGATTGAGAAATAATACTGTACCCCTACAATCATCCGTTCTCCCCCATCACAATTCTCTGCATCAACGATTCTACCGGCTGTTAGTCCGAGACAAGAGATCATACAAAAGTGTCCACACCGTGATTTCAGTGGTTTATTCGTTGCCATTAAACTCCTTGAAAATAGTTTAATGTTTCACTGTTTTGCCCATAATTTTGAAAATGGTCCAAAATTTCCGGGGCTTCGCCCCTGGCCCTCATTTGAGCGTTGCTTCTGGGCACAACCTGGGACCATAAGACCACCCCTGGACCCCGCATACACTCGCTTCACGTTAGGCACGTCATTTTTTCTGTCGGCATTTTTCTTCCTTTTAGTCGGCAAAACTTGACACACACACCCCTTCCCCCATTCAAAATGCCCTGCGGCGCCCCTGGGTGGGGGCACATGCGAGTTCTGTATCCAGTTGGAATTTTTTATGCGAAAAGTAGGCTTACCGAACGCGACAACAGAGCATACACTTTGCTGCATGTCCAGCCTTTCAGTTCCGACAACTTGAACAAATCCATTAAACACTTTTTTTCAATTAAACCCATGCATTTGTTCTATGGCTTCTTTTTATTATAGCTTTGCACTCTGGTGGATTCGCGAGTGTGAATATCTCGCATTCTGGTTGTGTTTCCTGTCAGTCCTTGCAGTTAATGATATGTGATATTTTGTCAGTAGTTTAGTCAGTGGCGTCGCCAAGGGGGGCCCCAAAGAAAGTGCCGTGCTTCCCCAAGTGAGAATGAAACTTTTCAAAAAATGTATAGATTTTTTTTTTTACTTTTTTAGCGTATTAACAAATCTTTGACTTGGCAATTTCAATAGCGAATGTTTGGAAAATAGTACTCCAATTTTATATTTTCACTCCCAGACAATACGGTCATTCAAAAATGTACTTTTTTCTTTTAAGAAAATTTTAATTGGGAGATCCATCTTTTTTAGTAGGCCACACTCACAGTGGCTCATTGAAAAATTCGGAATTTGCATGAAAAATGTAATAAAAATAACCGTTGAAAGCCCAGATTACTTGTTTGCATAGGGTTGCGAAAAAATATGCAGGTTGTTTATGTTTAATAAAGCGATAAAACATTACAAGCTGACCAATGAATTATATCATTCATAAAATCAAATAAATGTGTCACTGAATTGTTTTAGAGTGCGTGTGATGTGTTGGAAATTCCGCCTGAAAATATTTTAGTTCATTAATGATCCGTTGGTAATTTTGTTATAATTGTGACTCTGACAACACGGGTCAAGTGTTGATAAAACATTTTTATCCCTATGCTGCCACGTTTGGGAGTCTAAGAGAAGCAGCAGCAGCATTCATGATACGTTCAGCTTACTGTACATGCTATCATAATGGATAAATTTTCAAAAGGAAAGCAGATTTAAGTACCGTACTCCACTTTAGAAATCTGTTCACGTATGAAAAAGTCATCAGATCATATCAAAAGTCTCGGCCATTATTTTAGCATATCTTGCATGGTAATGTATAACTGTAAGCAAAACTATATTGAATGAGTTTGAACACAGGTATGTAAAACGAGATGAAAGTAATTTACGAGATGAAAGTTATTTATTCATTCTAATCAAAGTTTAATTTTTTTTAAAGATTTTTTGCTGTGGAAGCAATGAACGTATGTAAGCTTGGTGAGGTGGCAAGTACTCGTTAGGAGCATTTTTAAATGAACACTGGATGGTGCGGAGCTTTTAAGGTGTCATGCAGATGTTGAGATATTATGTGACTTTCTCGACTTTTTTCTCAGTAAAATATTCAGATGATGACATCCGAGATCTTTTTATCTCAATATTTTAGCGTAAAATATTGAAATATTACATTACAGCACCTCAATACCTTGATATCTTCACTGAACGATGTTGAGATATTGACATCCAACATCTCGTTATTTCAACATTTTAGTGTAAAATATTGAAATATTTTCAACATTTTAGTGTAAAATATTGAAATATTACATTACAGGATCTCAATATTTTCATATCTTCACTGAAATATATTGAGCTATTGACATCCGAAATCTTGTGTTCTCAATATTTTAGTCTAAAATATTGAAATATTTCATTACAGGATCTCAATATCTTAATGTCTTCATTGTAGGATATTGGGATATTGACATCCAGCATGTCGTTATTTCAATATTTTATTGTAAAATATTAAAATACTACATTACATGATCTCAATATCTTAATATCTTCACTGAACGATATTGAGATAGTGACATCCAACTTTTCGATATCTCAATATTTTATTGTAAAATATTGAAATATTTCATAACAGGATCTAAATATCTTAATATCTTTACTGAAGGATATTGAGATATTGACATCCGACCTCTCACTATGTCAATATTTTAGTGAAATATTTCAGTAAAGGATCTCAATATTTTAATATCTGTAATAGGCTATTCAATATTTTAGACTAAAATATTGAGATGACGAGATGTTGGATGTCAATATCTTAATATCCTTCTGAAAAGATATTAAGATATTAAGATCCTATAATGTAATATTTCAATATTTTAGACTAAAATATTGAGATAAAAAGATCTCAGATGTCATCATCTGAATATTTTACTGAAAAAGTCGAGAAAGTCACATAATATCTCAACATCTGCATGACACTTAAAAGCTCCGTAGGATGGAACTGTAAATTGGGGCTTTCTTTATTCCGTTCCCTCTGATTATGTAAATACAACATATGCCTTTATCAGCTCAACTGTTCTGTTGCACTATTCTATGACAAGCCATCCCTTTCATATCAGTAAAAGTCTAACGTTGTAAAAACGATAACTTCTTCATCTGATATTAATGATCAATATTTTAGTTAATTATTGGAGTAGTTTTACCTCAAATACAACTCACTTTGAGTATTACAAATTTGTAATAAGAACATATTACAGGTCACGTCAAAGAAATTGCTCTAGAATGATGTCAAAATGCATCGTGGAAAGTAAAACCTATGAACTTCCAGAGGCTTGTCTCCTTTCTCCCCCATCGGGGTTTGGCCTCTGAACCTAACTCAGGGGGCCTTTGTGTGTCTAGACCCCACTCCGCCACACGTACCACTCGCGCTTCGCGCTCTGCAGCGCCCTTAGTCCCTCATTAGGTACTGTATTTGCTTGTGCCCCCTGTGAAATCGTTGTGCACCCCCATGTGAAGTCTGGCGACGCCACTGGGTTTAGTAAGTACATTTGATTTGACATCCTGCCGAGGGTAATGGAATCACGTTGACCTGTTATCTTGCACACCATCCATATCAATTGATCATGACATAACGTAGGGATTCAAAAGGGAAATTACCTTGCAAGACCGTTTCGTAGCAATCGGAAGTATTCAGTTGTTTTGAGTACGTTGATGGCATTTGTGTAATGAATAATACAGTAAGTCCCAGACAAGACAATGGGTTCTTCAGGCGTCTTTGAAACGTGACCATGTAGGCCTGTACATAGAAAGGGTCAAATACGATAACAATGTTTATTTAAAAGGAAGACGCAGTCCCACATTTGACAGTTTGTATTATCAGGGAGCTACCACTCTAAGAGTGGCAGTTCCCTGGTATTATTGTACCTACTAGCTTGGTTCACCGATCGATCTTTAAAATCATGTGATAACATTTTATGTTGCTATATTGTTAAATGCAAGCATAAGTCTTTAGTATACCTTAAATACTCAATATCTATGTTTGGAAACATGAGGGATTTACTTTAAAGAGGAGTAAGAATTTTGGAGACTGTTAATTCCCACAACGAGCACAGCTTGTCAAGATTGCTATCAGGAATTACTCTAGACCTTTGGCTTTTAACTCACCAAATTTATTATGGCCACTTAACCTTCACTACAGGGAAGAACAATAAGCCAAATGCGTAGCTAGACTTTTCCTATGCAGTAAAAGAAGAAAATGGAAAATTTAGAAAATTTACTCTTTGAACTTTAACTCTAAAATTTGTGGATCCTCTCAACAAAAAAGGGGAAGCGGGGCTTCGTTAAGGATGCATAGAGCGTATAGGTTGTCTTCATATGTTGGAAAAGTGTTTAGGACACATGAAAGGAGCCGGTAGGCTAGGAAATGTCGGCGCCGAAGAAGCTCTGTGGTAGTGCTTATTAAGTGCTAACCTTTTGCAGGATCAAATGTGATTTCCTTAGTAAAGATGGTTGTGTAAATAATCTATTGGTGATGTTTTAGTGAAGCATTCCCAGAAGCATCGAGGAAGTGAGAAATGAAAAAAGAGACAACGAAATCGTCAATTATTCTGTTTGGGGCTATATGGAGATTAAAGATCGACCCAGATGCTCTGAGGTATTGAGCATTGAAGACAAGAATGAAGGCCTTTTTATCACCCAGTAGCTTGTGTCCTAGGTGCAGCTGAACATGTCTCCGTAGGTGTAGAATGAAAATCGAATGGGTGATAGTGTAGAGTAGAGAACGGTGGTTTAATAGACGGGTTCATTAAAACAGACCAATCATGCGTTGAATTTGTAGTTTCTCTAAAGAATGTTTTATTTGTAAAATATACTTGACAGTTAATCAGCACAGGAAGTTTATCAGCATATTAAGACAAAATGAAGCATTTTTAAGTTTTATAGAAAGAAAGGGCATTAATCAAATACACTCACAGAAACGGCCAGTCACCACCCAGGCCGTCAGAAGGCTTTTAAGATGGGAGGAAGGGGTGAGTGAGATCCCTTAGCTCCTGGATTTTACCATTTACTAAGCAACCTTTGACAGCAAGTGATAATATCCAAACAAAAAGTTCAAACTGAATATTACTTTTGATGACAGTGCCCCCACCTCCCGCCTCCTGAGCCGACCGACTTCTAAGGCGTTGGGTACCATTTAGCCGCTTACCTGATAGCTAACAAGGACTTTTCAAACACCCCATACCCTGGCTTGATCAAAATATGACTTACAAAAACATTTGTCATTTTCTTTTAAGATTCTGCTCGCAGGCATCATTGGTGTAAATTAAAAGCATTCACAACTTAAGTGATTAAAATTCTCGGTGAACCTTAATGTTTTTCCATTTTCTTCTTTTAAGTTGTTTTAGTTGTATGTTCTCAACTGTACAAGCACAGCCATGCGGTGGAAGCCTTGAAGCAAGCGGACAAGAACAGGAACTTGTTCCCCCAGGTTTGGGAGGAACTTTAGACTGCCGTTGGGTCATACGGGCAAATTCTGGAGATGGATACGTACGACTTACTGTTGAAAGTGTCAATCTTCCCGAGACTGACGGTTGCATGTAAGTAATTTCTGTAAATACCATAAGACTTGTTGTCGGGGCAAAAAAGGGAAAGGTTGCACACAACCAGGTCTAGAACCTCACTGACCAGTCTATTAACCATATTTCTGGCCTACTGAAAACACATTACTACATTAACAGCACAATATATGAATAATATAAAAATACACAGTAATACTTTACTTAATGGACATCCCTGGCACCCTACAAAGCTTCTCTTTTGTAGTGGCCTTAACCAGATTACAATTTTATTGTGATGCCGATTCTTCTTGGTTAAGCCGCCATCGATTTTTTATTCCTCTCCTGTGCTGTGTAGATGTTGTGTGCTTGGGTGTGGGTTGGTGTATGTGACACTGTTTGTACACACGACATCTCAAGAAGTTTAACTTTGGCATGTGGATAGTCCATGTTGAGTACTAGGTCCCTGTTATTTATTGTGTTGGCCAAAGGTCCTTGCGCTCAACTTAAATAGGGAAAATATGACACCCTTGCAAACATATTATTTCTACAAGGGTAATCATGGGGGAATTAATTACTTGGCATGTGGGTGCGGAATATTAAGTAGCTTTTTTGTATTGTTTTCGGTGGATGTCAAAGGTCAGGTAAAGTAACTGGAGGTCAAACGACGAAAACAAATATTACAAGGAAATACATATGAAGTTCGTAGTAACATGTGGGTGCCCGACGGTAATCTTGTAACATGTGGGTGGAGGTCAAAGGTCATTTAAGACCAGACAGTGAAAACCTTGTACACATGAAACTTTAAGAAGGAAACGTGTATAAATCTCAAAATTTGCATTGAGTATCTGATCGCTATAGCATTAAGAAGAGGTTAATGGTCGTTTCAGGTCACCGAAGTTCAAATTGTGAAAACCTTAATAACATGATATTTTTAGAAGGAAGACCCATTGGAAAGCTCATACTTGGTACGTGGGTTCCCCTTAAAGGGGACATAATCTCCATCGTATGTGGTGGAGGATTTAGGTCGCCAGAAGTCAGGATGTGAAAACCTTGTAATATTTTGAAGATGACGTATGTTTGGAAATTACGTTTACCACGTTATGCCCAAAATTAACAAC
Source organism: Holothuria leucospilota (assembly GCA_029531755.1). Classification (NCBI taxonomy): domain Eukaryota; kingdom Metazoa; phylum Echinodermata; class Holothuroidea; order Aspidochirotida; family Holothuriidae; genus Holothuria; species Holothuria leucospilota. The sequence goes on along the minus strand of CM055962.1, from coordinate 11,946,811 downwards.
AAGAAGTTAATTTTTGAGTACGATGTTATACTTAGTTCACGTGGACCTTTAATTAACCTTCCACACTTAAATGTAAACACAGTAAGATATCACTTCACCTCGAAATTGTTAATTTAAGATGGCAGAATTAAAATTACTTTCTAGAGCGTGGAATAAGTAACCTTTTCGGCTTTCGGGTTAATGAACTTCTTTGATGACGATCCCGACCTCTTCATTGCTCTTGCACTTCTCTGATGATTCTTAATTAAAGTTATGACGTGTTTTGTTGAGTGATGGCTCTGACAATCATGGTTTCAACAGGGGTGATTGTTAGGGCTACTTCCAGATTTGAATCATCCTGCAACTATCGATTTGTTCTCTCTTCAGTTGTATCATAATGTTGTAAATGCAACTGCGATGAAGCGTATTTTCATGTTTCATTCCTAAGTTTTATACCCAATCTTCGTCTTTTCATTTCGTAATAATCTGTATCACCCGTTTGTCTCCATTTTCAGTTCTTGCTTAGACCGCACCCCTGTCTGAAATCGTTTGTGTCCGAATAGTTGTACACTGATTAACGCACTTGGCTTTTTCAGTAGCCTACACTATTAGCAATGCAGAATCACTATTGGGGAACAGGGTGGGGCCAAGAATTGCCCGAGAGGTGGCCAAGCTCTCCAACGGGGCGGGGGCAGCAACCCTAAATTTCCGGAGCGAGAAGCCCGCCAAAAATGTTGGTTCTCTACTGAAGAAAATTTGAAAATGTTGGGCTCTTATTAAAGACAATTTGGAAAATGTTGATGTTTCAGTAAGGAAAACTGGGAAACTTCCGGTTTTTTTTTTAATTTGCCCTAATTACCCTTATTAAGAGCAAAAATCAATTGAAAGGGCGTGGCTACTGGCTGTCGCCTGGGACTATATATTTTATAGTAGGCATTACAGTTCCCCGACGAAATTGGAAAATTTCGCCGACGGGGGTGGTTGTAACCCACCTTTTTTAACGCAAGTATAAGACCCGTTTCGGTAGGGATGATTTTTTATTACCACACAGTAACCACACAAATTGTTTTAAATTACATTTAACAGTATTACCTACTTAATCATTATTACCACAATGTAACCTATATGCAGCCGTAACTTCGTAAATATCTGTGAAGCGTAATTAATATATCGAGTTAACAGCTAACTGCAACTACTTGCTCTATACCCAGCCTCACCCAGCCTCACCCATGCCCCCTCCCCTCCTTAGCCTGCCAGCAACAGCGTAAAGATTATTGGACTATTTCTCTCATTTTTCTCTCAGAGGAGACCACCTTGAGGTTTGGATGGACGGTATCATCAATGGTGAAGGAGAAGTTAAAAAATTTTGTGGTAGAGTGACAGATTCATTGTTACCTCTCCTCTCTTCAGGACAGAGGATTCTGGTACGTTATATATCTGACGGTCGGGCTGAAGGAACGGAAAATAATTTCCTATTAACTTATATTGAAGGTACGAAAACGTTATCTCACTTTTCTTTTCTGTTTGATTTATTAGTTAACTTATGATGGTATTAATCAAGCTATGCTTTCATGTATACCATTCAGCTTTTGAAACAAAAGTTAATCCAAGAGATTATTTCAAGGTCTATATCTTTATTCTCCCGAACAAACATTAAAGTTCACAGTGAAAAGATGTCAGCTAATTTGGCTTAAATTGGATTTAAGTCTTCAGGATTTCCTTTCCACATATCAGAATCTTTTGATAAGCTGTAACTTGAATGGGCTAGGGCGAAGATACTAACTTATGTCTTTATTACAAGTGTCGAAGTACTGTCAAGTCGTAATTACTACGTTGGAAGTGAATTTGGAACTTATCGTGACCCTTTCTGTACATAGTTACAAGGAGTAACAGGAAAAATCAGCACAGGGTAAACTGAATTCACACAAAATAGAACAGAGCTAAAACATGCAGGGTAATTTAGTGCGCCATCGGTACCGAACGTAATTGGGTTGGTTGTACCCGTGGGTATTTCCCTTATTTTTACCAGCAATGATTAATTTCGTGCGTAGTTAACATGTGGGTGGCACACTTAGTGTCTCATGTAAGAAATGTAATCATATCTTACCTGCCCAGTTTGTTTGGCAGAGGTAGTAAAGGGAAAGAAACGAAGAAAGGAAGAAAAATGGGAGAAAATTTTGTTCTTGTTTTTTCGTAGATGAGGAAATAGCCCCCAGCTTATTATGGACCGACAGAAATCCGACCGATGGTCGGTCAAGACTGAACAGCCTCGCCGCCGATCCACATACCTATCTACAGACAGGGAGTATCTCGACAAGGTTCTTCTTTGATGTAACGCCAGCCCGGTGGACTGCCCTAGCCAACGATAGGCGGAATCGCTCAATATTCTGGGCCGATGGTCTTCGTAAGAATATTGTACATGGTTCCATCGGCAATCATGCTTCCGGCAGGGTCGTCTTTCAGGGGACGTCCACTCAGGTAGAAGGAATCGCAGTCGACTGGATGGCAAAAAATGTTTATTTTACAGATGCTATTTATAACTGGATATTTGCGGTGAACTACGACGTAACTGTGCTCATCCGATTGATTTCGACCGGGTTAGACCATCCTCGTGGAATTGCGGTCCATCCAACTAGAAGGTAAAACGGCATGTCAGGATTTGCGAAATTTCTTGGTATCTTTCAATAGGAACTCGAAAACTCGAATGTTTCGCGTGCACCGGATTCAAAGAGTTCTTTGAAACCTTAATCTAGCTATAGAGCTATAGCTCCATAGTCTAATCAAAAGCCATTGGCTTCCAGGCTTACGATAGTCACTATGGGGACAGCCTGACAGTATGAGAAATCACTCTACCAGGACGCACGCCGCAAAGTTCAAGAAGTTCCTAGCAGCAAGGAGCTGGTAATCCATTTCCCTGCTTGTAGGAACAGCCTGTAATTTGTGGAGGCATTTGTATTATGAAAAAAGCACGAGAATACAAAAGAGTAAAGTTACCATATTATTATGACACAGTTCGGTAACAAAGAATAGTTTCCTCGCGGAGCGGACTCTGTTCGGGCCCCTTTAAATTAATACCTCCAAAACTGGGATGTGGCAACTACCTGGACCGAACAAGGAATACGCTGTACAGAAATCGGCCGCGGGAAACTTGCGGCATTGTAGCACACAATATCTCAGTGTTTCCAGTCTTCCCGAAATTACCCGAAATTCGGGAAATCTGGGTACTCTTCGGGAAATTTTCGGGAAGGGGGATAATTTCGGGAGATTTCGGAAATGGCGTATGGAAGTGACGTATGGCTTGACAGGTTGAAATCCTGGATCAGCCATTAAAGTAGCATAAAAGAAGCGTTATTGAAAATATCAGGAAAAACCAATCGGATTTCAGGAAATTTTAGATTCCATTTCAGGAAAAATGAATTTAGAGATGTGGAAGCACTGCAATATCTGCAGTGCCTTCAGTATGTAAACATTCTCGCTACGATCTCAAAATTCGAAACCAAAACATCCCATAACATACACAATAAAGGTCAGGTGCTAATATTTTTATTATTATATTGCTCTTTTAGATGTAACTGAACATTCCAACCATAAATTTGTCAGAATGTTGCAGAGATGGCTTCAATTTGAATAGATTTGGACTCTAAATTTTTTGTCCCTGGTGGTCGCCGGTCGCGTCAAACAGAAGCTACGTACAAGTCATGTGACACAACTTCACGCGTGCTAATATACCTGCTGCAGACTTACTAACAGGTTTACGTAGTGCCCTAGTGAAACTAGTACACAACTGCAGATCGTTAGCGGAATGATACATTAAATGTCCTTTTTAGGGCTCCTAAGTTGTGTTTTCAGCGAAATTGTGAATGATTTTAACAATTTCTTCCTACCTTCCTTTAAATGATCAATTCTTTCTTGCAAAAGGGTACTGCAAGTTCCACAATAGGCGCTGTCAATTATGGGGACACACATTTGGTGCTATTTTTTTCTTTTGTCGTAGTAACATTCTTCGACAGGGTGTGAAGAGAAAATCCGCGATATCTTTTGTATTTTATTGTTTGATGACGTCATGGAGCTCCAAAAGTACATACGGCAACATAAGCTTACGATACTATCGTAAGCTAACAAGTAAGCATCACCCCGCTGCTATATGGACCCGCATAACTTTCCCCACCATTGTTCTTATGTAAACAACGAACAGTGCATTTTTCAAAAAACGGCAGCTTGCAGTATGGCAACGAACTAACCAAGTTTCATATTAAGCGCCAGATCGTCCATATTGAACTCATTTTGGTATGACTTTACAGTGAAACTGGTTTTATCTCATGCTATATATACCGAACCAAAAGTCCTGCTGTTCGGCCATGTGTTTTGAAGTGGGTCAAATGGATCAGTACCGCGTAAAAAGTTTTGCCAGATAAGAATTGCTCATTCTTACATTTAAATGTGCACATACTATATCTACCCGATATAAGGCTGTGTAACTTTTTGGAGCAAATGAACTGATGATTCTAAACATGAGCTCAAAAATGACAACTGGTTTAAAGATAAGCGCACTGGGCATGTTTTCCTAAGAGGGCTGCCGCCGTCTCTGCCCGAGAAAAACCGCAATTACTCAACAAAATGACCCGATTCTTCTCAAAATCTACCCGAGAAACAGGGGTTTTTCGAAACTCCGTGGGCTGTAGCCCCCAACCAAGCCGATGGTATCCCTACCGGTTTATAGATGCAGAGTTATATAAGTGAATCCACAAAAATAGAAATAATTTTAATACTTTGAAATTTTGATGTCATGAGAAAAAGTATTTGATGCAACTCACACATGAAATTGATGTTTCTTGAAATTTCTTCTTAATGAGAGCTTCCTACAAAGGTGTGACACCCCATGGTTAAATCAAATCAAAATTTTGGTAAGCTATTTGCGATTGACTTTTAAGCAGCACTGCTTTTAAAATATTTGCACATCGGGATTCAGTGTCAACTTGATTACCGTCCAAAGATTCTCAGAAAGCTTCTGAATGGACACAAGTGCGTCTTAAAAATTTTCTAATATATTATGGAATTATCAAATAACAATTAGAATCACATGGATTTTACAAAATACGATTTTATTAGGGCCGTTTATAGGATACAAGAAAACCTCATATGTGGCATAATGACTTACATTAGTCCAAAAGATTGGTATCTCGTATTATTTATGTGGTAAAAACAGGGTATTAGATGGAGATGGAAATGAGAACATCTCCTTGCTCTCCACTAGTCGCCTCCTTTAATCACTTTTCATGTTATTCTATGAAGTTTCTATACGCTTAATCGTTCTTAACAAATAAGCGGGGTCACAGTGTCACACGACGACGTCATCTGCTACATCTTTAGGTGCACGTCAGAACAGTTATCCCACTCCCTTGCCATTGTTAGTCGCTTGAGTTGCAAACTATTTGAATGTTTCGACGGGTTTCGACGCTCTTGACAAATTACCAGTTACTGTCTAACATGCTAAGCATTCTGCAACTTGCGAGCCTATGCGAGAATTGATCCAAATCAGACATTAAAATTTAGACGTACGCCCTTTTCGCTCATTTGCATAGAACAGTAGTATTAGCCTGCTGAGCGCGGCCTTATGGTAAGCCATATTGGTATTTCCGAATTTTAGATATCTCCAATTATTTAAAGATATCTGCAATTAATTGGAGATATCTAGAACTAAATTAAAGATATCTGCAATTTCTTAGAGATATCTTCAATTAATCCGAGATATCTTTATATGATAAAAGATACCTGCAAAGATTTAAAGATATCTGGAATGCATTTAAAGATATCTTTAAAAACAATCCAGATATCTCTAATTCTTTTAAAGATATCATAAATATATGTGAATTTAAGATATCTTAAAAAGAGTTAAAGGTATCTTTGAAATGATTTAAGATATCTTTAAAAATATACCAGATATCCGAAAATCACTTCAAGATATCTGAAATTCATTTTAAGATATCTTTAATTCTAATTGTAGATATCTTAAAATCGAATATAAGATATCTTAAATTCTTTTTAAAGATATCTTTAAATAGAATTAAAGATATCTTAAAATGGAATTAAAGATATCTTTAAATTGAATTAAAGATTTCTTTAAATAGAATTAAAGATATCTTTAATTCAAATTAAAGATATCTTAAAATCGAATTGAAGATATCTTTATATCTATTTAAAGATATCTTCAATTCGATTTTAAGATATCATAAATTCGAATTAAAGATATCTTAATTCTTTTTGAAGATATCTTTAATTTTAGTTTAAGATATCTTTAATTCTATTTAAAGATATCTTTAAAAAGAATTAAAGATATCTTTAAATGAAATAAGAGATATCTGTAATTCTATTAAGAGATATCTTCAATTCGAATTAAAGATATCTTTAATTCAAATTGAAGATATCTCTAAAAAGAATTACAGATATCTCCAGTTCTATTTGAAGATTTCTTTAATTCGAATTAGAGATATCTGTAAATCAAATTGAAGATATCTTTAATTAGAATTAGACATATCTGTATTTCGAATTAGAGATATCTTTATTTCGAATTGAAGATATCTGTAATTTGAATTAGAGATATCTCTATTTCGATTTTCAGATATCCATAATTCTGTTTGAAGATATCCTTAATTCAAATTGAAGATATCTCTGATTCGAATTACAGATATCTTTAATTCGAATTAAAGATATCCCTCATTCGAAATACAGATATCTCTAATTCAAATTGAAGATATCTTTAATGAGAATTAGAGAAATCTGTATTTCGAATTAGAGATATCTTTAATTCGAATTAGAGGTATCTTTATTTCGATTTAAAGATATCCATAATTTTGTCTGAAGATATCTTTAATTCGAAAAAGAGATATCTGTAATTCAAATTGAAGATATCTTTAATCCCAATTACAGATATCTAAATTTCGAATTAGAGATATCTTTAATTCGAATTAAAGATATCTGTAATTCGAATTAGAGATATCTCTGTTTCGATTTAAAGATATCCATAATTCTATTTGAAGATATCTTTAATTCAAATTGAAGATATCTCTTATTCGAATTACAGATATCTTTAATTTGAATTGAAGATGTCTCTGATTCGAAATACAGATATCTGTAATTCAAATTGAAGATATCTTTAATTCGAATTAAAGATATCTGTAAATGGAATTGGAGATATCTCTTTGTCGATTTAAAGATATTCATAATTCTGTTTCAAGATATCTGTAATTCGAAATAGAGATATCTGTAATTCAAATTGAAGATATCTTTAATTCCAATTAGAGATATCTAAATTTCGAATTAGAGATATCTTTAATTCGAATTGAACATATCTGTAATTCGAATTAGAGATATCTCTGTTTCGATTTCAAGATATCCATACTTCTTTTTGAAGATATCTTTAATTCAAAATGAAGATATCTTTAATTCAAATTGAAGATATCTTTAATTCAAATTGAAGATATCTCTTATTCGAATTACAGATATCTTTAATTCGAACTGAGGATATCTCTCATTCGAAATACAAATATCGATATCTGTAATTCAAATTGAAGAAATCTTTAATTCGAATTAAAGATATCGGTAAATGGAATTGGAGATATCTCTTTGTCGATTTAAAGATATCCATAATTCTATTTGAAGATATCTTTAATTCAAATTGAAGATATCTCTTATTCGAATTACAGATATCTTTAATTTGAATTGAAGATGTCTCTGATTCGAAATACAGATATCTGTAATTCAAATTGAAGATATCTTTAATTCGAATTAAAGATATCTGTAAATGGAATTGGAGATATCTCTTTGTCGATTTAAAGATATTCATAATTCTGTTTCAAGATATCTGTAATTCGAAATAGAGATATCTGTAATTCAAATTGAAGATATCTTTAATTCCAATTAGAGATATCTAAATTTCGAATTAGAGATATCTTTAATTCGAATTGAAGATATCTGTAATTCGAATTAGAGATATCTCTGTTTCGATTTCAAGATATCCATACTTCTTTTTGAAGATATCTTTAATTCAAAATGAAGATATCTTTAATTCAAATTGAAGATATCTTTAATTCAAATTGAAGATATCTCTTATTCGAATTACAGATATCTTTAATTCGAACTGAGGATATCTCTCATTCGAAATACAAATATCGATATCTGTAATTCAAATTGAAGATATCTTTAATTCGAATTAAAGATATCGGTAAATGGAATTGGAGATATCTCTTTGTCGATTTAAAGATATCCATAATTCTATTTGAAGATATCTTTAATTCAAATTGAAGATATCTCTTATTCGAATTACAGATATCTTTAATTTGAATTGAAGATGTCTCTGATTCGAAATACAGATATCTGTAATTCAAATTGAAGATATCTTTAATTCGAATTAAAGATATCTGTAAATGGAATTGGAGATATCTCTTTGTCGATTTAAAGATATTCATAATTCTGTTTCAAGATATCTGTAATTCGAAATAGAGATATCTGTAATTCAAATTGAAGATATCTTTAATTCCAATTAGAGATATCTAAATTTCGAATTAGAGATATCTTTAATTCGAATTGAAGATATCTGTAATTCGAATTAGAGATATCTCTGTTTCGATTTCAAGATATCCATACTTCTTTTTGAAGATATCTTTAATTCAAAATGAAGATCTCTTTAATTCCCTTTGAAGATATCTTTAATTCAAATTGAAGATATCTCTTATTCGAATTACAGATATCTTTAATTTGAATTGAAGATATCTCTTATTCGAAATACAGATATCTGTAATTCAAATTGAAGATATCTTTAATTCGAATTGAAGATATCTGTAAATGGAATTGGAGATATCTCTTTGTCGATTTAAAGATATCCATAATTCTTTTTGAAGTTATCTTTAATTCAAATTGAAGATATCTCTAAATAGAATTACAGATATCTCCAATTCTATTTGAAGATATCTTTAATTCGAAATAGAGATATCTGCAATTCAAATTGAAGATATCTTTAATTCGAATAATTGATATCTGTATTTCGAATTAGAGATATCTTGAATTCGAATTGAAGATATCTGTAATTCGAATTAGAGATATCTCTATTTCGATTTAAAGATATCCATGATTCTATTTGAAGATATCTTTAATTCAAATTGAAGATATATCTGAATCGAATAACAGATATCTTTTATTCGAATTAAAGATATCCCTCATTCGAAATACAGATATCTCTAATTCAGATTGAAGATATCTTTAATGAGAATTAGAGAAATCTGTATTTCGAATTAGAGATATCTTCAATTTGAATTAGAGATATCTGTAAATCGAATTAGAGGTATCTTTATTTCGATTTAAAGATATCCATAATTCTGTTTGAAGATATCTTTTATTCAAATTGAAGATATCTCTAAATAGAATTCAGATATCTCCAATTCTATTTGAAGATATCTTTAATTCGAAATTGATATATCTGTAATTCAAATAGAAGATATCTTTAATTCGAATAATTGATGTTTGTATTTCGAATTGAAGATATCTTAAATTCGAATTGAAGATATCTGTAATTCGAATGAGAGATATCTCTATTTCGATTTTAAGATATCCATAATTCTATCTGAAGATATCTTTAATTCAAATTGAAGATATCTCTGAATCGAATTACAGATATCTTTTATTCGAATTAAAGATATCCCTCATTCGAAATACAGATATCTCTAATTCAGATTGAAGATATCTTTAATGAGAATTAGAGAAATCTGTATTTCGAATTAGAGATATCTTTAATTTGAATTAGAGATATCTGTTAATCGAATTAAAGGTATCTTTATTTCGATTTAAAGATATCCATAATTCTGTTTGAAGATATCTTTTATTCAAATTGAAGATATCTCTAAATAGAATTACAGATATCTCCAATTCTATTTGAAGATATCTTTAATTCGAAATTGATATATCTGTAATTCAAATTGAAGATATCTTTAATTCGAATAATTGATGTCTGTATTTCGAATTGAAGATATTTTTAATTCGAATTGAAGATATCTGTAATTCGAATTAGAGATATCTCTATTTCGATTTTAAGATATCCATAATTCTATCTGAAGATATCTTTAATTCAAAATGAAGATATCTCTAATTCGAATTACAGATATCTTTAATTCGAATTAAAAATATCTCTCATTCGAAATACAGATATCTCTAGTTCTATTTGAAGATATCTTTAATTCGAAATAGAGATATCTGTAATTCGAATTAGAGATATCTTTAATTCGAATTAGAGATATCTGTAAATCGAATTGAAAATATCTTTTATTCGAATGAGAGATATCTTTAATTCGAATTGAAGACATCTTTAATCCGAATAAGAGACATCTCTGTTTCGATTTAAAGATATCCATAATTCTATTTGAAATATCTTTTATTCGAATTGAAGATATCTGTAATTCGAATTAGAGATATCTCTGTTTCGATTTCAAGATATCCATACTTCTTTTTGAAGATATCTTTAATTCAAATTGAAGATATCTTTAATTCAAATTGAAGATATCTTTAATTCAAATTGAAGATATCTCTTATTCGAATTACAGATATCTTTAATTCGAACTGAAGATATCTCTCATTCGAAATACAGATATCGATATCTGTAATTCAAATTGAAGATATCTTTAATTCGAATTAAAGATATCGGTAAATGGAATTGGAGATATCTCTTTGTCGATTTAAAGATATCCATAATTCTGTTTGAAGTTATCTTTAATTCAAATTGAAGATATCTCTAAATAGAATTACAGATATCTCCAATTCTATTTAAAGATATCTTTAATTCGAAAAAGAGATATCTGCAATTCAAATTGAAGATATCTTTAATTCGAATAATTGATATCTGTATTTCGAAATAGAGATATCTTTAATTCGAATTGAAGATATCTGTAATTCGAATTAGAGACATCTCTATTTTGATTTAAAGATATCCATAATTCTATTTGAAGATATCCGTAATTCAAATTGAAGATATCTCTGAATCGAATTACAGATATCTTTTATTCGACTTAAAGATATCCCTCATTCGAAATACAGACATCTCTAATTCAGATTGAAGATATCTTTAATGAGAATTAGAGAAATCTGTATTTCGAATTAGAGATATCTTTAATTTGAATAAGAGATATCTGTAAATCGAATTAGAGGTATCTTTATTTCGATTTAAAGATATCCATTATTCTGTTTGAAGATATCTTTTATTCAAATTGAAGATATCTCTAAATAGAATTACAGATATCGCCAATTCTATTTGAAGATATCTTTAATTCGAAATTGATATATCTGCAATTCAAATTGAAGATATCTTTTATTCGAATAATTGATGTTTGTATTTCGAATTGAAGATATCTTTAATTCGAATTGAAGATATCTGTAATTCGAATTAGAGATATCTCTATTTCGATTTTAAGATATCCATAATTCTATCTGAAGATATCTTTAATTCAAAATGAAGAAATCTTTTGTTCGAATTACAGATATCTTTAATTCGAATTAAAAATATCTCTCATTCGAAATACAAATATCTCTAATTCTATTTGAAGATATCTTTAATTCGAAATAGAGATATCTGTAATTCGAATTAGAGATATCTTTAATTCGAATTAGAGATATCTGTAAATCGAATTGAAAATATCTTTTATTCGAATGAGAGATATCTTTAATTTGAATTGAAGACATCTTTAATCCGAATAAGAGACATCTCTGTTTCGATTTAAAGATATCCATAATTCTATTTGAAGATATCTTTTATTCGAATTGAAGATATCTCTAAATAGAATTCAAGATATCTTTAATTCGAATTAGAGATATCTGTAATTCGAATTAAAGATATCTTTTATTCGAATTAGAAATAACTTTAACTATTTTACGCCTCAAATCACCTATTTTTATTTTATCTTAAAATCAAATACAGATATCTTTAACCCTGTTACAGATATCTTAAATTGAGTTATAGATATCTTTAAATAACGCAAAGATATCTTAAAATCATTTAAAGGTATCTCTAAATAATGTCAGATATCTTTAATTTAATTTTAGATAACTGCAATTAATTGCAGATATCTGTAAATAATTAATGATACCTTAAATTCGGGAATAAAGACTAATATGGCTTGCCATACGGCCTGTTTTGTTTGGCGGCAATAAACAGCCGTTTTGTATTCAAGTACATTAATTTGCTCCTCAGACTGTCAGCAACTAGTTTGACATGAAAGCTTTGTTGCCTGTCAAGTCCCTTTGTTAGGGTGGATTTGGCAAGGATGAGGTTACCTATGTACCACACAAAAGAGTTCAATACCGCAATGATCCCTGATCATGGGATATTCTCCACCCTCTGAAGTGGATCAAATTCCATCAGCATTAATTAAATGTTTTCCGATGTACCTCCAGCCTATACCAACTCCCTGATGAAATTGTACTTTCAGTGTTGAAATTAAAATCCTTTACATTTTTTTAACAGGAAAATCCAGATAGAATAAAGAAGGCAATTTCATAATTACTCCAATCACTATTCGTATCAAGAATGCACAAGGAGTACAGGATAGGGTGGGTTTATTTCTACGAAGGGGTTATCAGATTGTGCACTGAGATGTAGTTTATACAGTATTACTTACCCATTCAACAGAGTAGCTTGAACAGGTAGAAACGTCAATCACATGAGTGAAGGAGGAGGAATGAAGAGATATTTCGAGATTTTGCCATTGTTTGACTGATTCTTCATATTTTTACGCAAGGTGTGGCATTTTCAAGAACTATTGTTTTGGTTAGGTCCGGATTATTCCAGTGTAAATCGCGTAATGCAGGCACGAGTCCAGAAATTTCGAAAAGGGAGGCTGGAAGCCCCCTTCAATATTCTCCTAGATTAACATTATGCTAATTTTTGCGTATTTGTTATTGTTGATGTGGCGAAAAAGGGGGAGATGAGGCCGGAAAGCCCCCCCCCCCCCGTTGGATCCGCGCCTGTGATGTTATATTTCTAAAACCTTAAATCATACTAACTATGTGTGGAGTTTTCTTCCAGAAATGTTGTGTGGTTAAGACGGGCAACAGGGGCCCATTTTAGCTTCATGATAAAATTCAAGTGATTTGAGTAGCTTCGTTTAGTTGCTATTTTAACTGATTTGTGTCTGCTGCCAGTTACAAGGCTTGATGAGATAAGCTTTGTGCTTTATTGTCATCAAGAAAAGATAAAAGTTTCCACAAAATTGTTCGGAATTGATCTGTCAATTTACTATTATTACTCTTCGTAGGGCTAAAATAGAGCACCTGACCGCCCCTGATTCATTTTTCCCTACTCTCTAAATGTAAAAGAGTGAAAATCTACTAAAACGATTGACTACAGTGACCACTCTCTATTTCGAGTGGAATCCCACTCTCCTCGGAGTGACATTTTCACTCCTTTAGAGTTAATTACCACTCTGGGCAGAGTGGAATTTCAGTCGATTTCCACTTGAAAAGAGAGTGGTCACTGTAGGCAATCGTCGAAGAGTGAATTCCACTCTTTTACATTAAGAGAGTAATGTGTGTGCTTTAATCATCTGTTTAGATTGTCCTTTTAAACCTTTACATTAATGTTAATGTTAATGTTTATTGCAAATGTTACTTGCTACAAGCTACATAAATCGACAAATGAACGAGTCTAGCATTTATTGGCAAAAATTGTTTGTACTTATGGGAAAGACATATGGACGTAGCTGGCCAGCCAGGGCCCGTTTTAGATTCCCTTTTCTCAAGTCTTTCAAAGGAAGATATATTCCAGCATAAGTAAAGAAACATGCTTATAGTATTACACCGTCTTCTGCAGGAGTGCGTGTGTGTGTGTGGGTGTGGGTGTATGTGTGTGAAACAGCTCTTTTCTTGTATTTTCATAATGCAGTTAATTTCCTTAATAACTTAAAAGTTAATTTAAAATTAGTCTCCCGAAAATTTTATTAGGTGCATTTAATCCAAAGATGAACGAAGAGAAAGTTCATAACATTGTATCAATCTCACCTCTTATGGGTCGGTAACCACAAATATGAGGGTGGGAAGTAGTGGTTTTCAGCATTTGTCAAAAGAACGTTTTACCAAGAAGTCCGAAGAAAAGACCACGAGTCTACTAAAGGTAAAACATTTTTTTTTTTTTTCCTCTTTATTTGCCCCGTTTAAACATAATAGTGTCTAGAGGGCAAGGGGTGTTCCCCCGATTAGACACTTTACAATAGACCATCAAGTAGTGAAAAATACTTGGGCATTTTAAAAGTAAGATACAATGCAAAGTAAAGTAAAGCCAAAACAAAAATATACGAAAAAAGAAAGGAAAAAAGCAGTAAATGTTAGAATATAATTATGATGCTCCCAAAAGGATTTTATCACTAAGATGAGCACTTATTCAAATTCTAGGTGCAATTCATTAAGTACTTGACCCCATGTATGGGGTATGGGGTCAGGTAAAACATTTTTGGTTCAAACAAGGTAAGAAGTTATTTGGAATCACTCACGATGTCGCTGTCTAGTGAACAATTACCTCGCATAGAAAGGGATTATGGAGACAACTTACCTCTGAAGTGACAATAGGGATGACATTTTTCAAGTTAGTTTACAACCTACTGATTCGACTCACATGAGTTGTACTGGCCATTACCGACAGTCCATTCACTCATTTCAAGAAACAGTTGCCACTCTAGATGGCTTTGTGTACAGGTGCTGAGTGCTAGTAAGACTGTTTAAAGGATAAAGATAGCCTAACTGTTAATTACAAATGAAATAATCCCGTATTGAAACAAAAGACAATTTTATTTAAAATGGTTAAATTTCAACATTGCACAACAAGCTCAACAGGGTGTTGCATTCTGGTTAGGATAAAGTATTTTTAACCTGGCAGCATAATATTTTATTCACAGCATCCTCTTTTGGACCGATTGTGGGGAAAATCCCCGTATTGAGAGGAGTTCTTTGGCGGGAAGAAGCAGACGTGTCATTGTTTCAAATCAACTTTCATCACCTAATGGAATTACGGTGGACTTCAGCAATGAAAGGTATGTTGTTGGTGATATTGCTTCTGTTAAAAGGACTGTTATAAATATGGACCAGATATGTGGTATTGGTACCACAGCTTTTAACTTTATGACCCTTTGACCCTGATTTTGTAAAACTGAGAATAAGGGATGAAGTGAGGCAAAATTCTCTGCTCTTTTCGGCTTCTGCAATAAGTTATTGCTCTTTCCGCCCCGCCCAAGTATTCTATAGAACCTTCAAAGAAACCGAACTGGTTGAAAACAAGAAAGGTTCGATTTCATTACGAAGGAGAAAATTGTAGGAGATAAGATGAAACAATCGAAAGTGACCGTCGACATGTAGGTCTGCAAATCCAGGAAGCCCTCAAAAGAAGAGATGAAGAGATGTAGGAAAACTTAGAGCACAACGATGCCAAGTTAGCAAGAAAACAATGATTCCGTGCATTTCTTTAGGAATACTTTCTCATCCTTGGGAAGAAACGACAAGGATGATTTGGTCTTTTATACTGATAGCGTGATCTATCCCTTTACTGGGCGGGCGGAGGAAGGGGTAAGAATCTCTTTGGCAGTTGGTAACTAGTGCATGGTTAAAAAAGGGGAGGGTTACCACACTTAACAGTCACTGGTACGGCTATGTAGGAAACTTAGTAGCTAGGTAAATTACATTTGTGATGTTGCGGATTGATGGGCTTAAATCATTTCGTAGAAACTAATTTTTTCTTCAGTTCTCGTTTTGCTTTAGCTTTCCGTACATTCAGGTCACTAAGTGATGCCTCTAATTTCACTTTGTTGCAATAACGTATGTGTTTTCCTCTTCATTATTAAAACGAAGTTCTTTTTTGTGATTGAATACATTTTAACCCGTTCTCTTGATTCATATGTAGGATCTATTGGACTAATTCTGGTCCCCTTAGTAACACAGTGGAATCGGCTTTGTTTGATGGTGGTGATAGGCAAACTCTGTTCGCAGTTTCTTCATTCGAGGCCTTCTTTTTCCATCTGACATCTTACAGAGTAAGTTAAATAAAATTTTCTGTATGGTTTCCTTCATCATTCAGTCGGAGTTCATTTCTACATAAAAATTTACTTTTCCCAAGAGAAACGGATTTCTTCCGTGATTAAGCCACAGCTGGGGAATTGTACGAATAGGTATAAATTTGGACTTTTTTGTCGTCAACCCATCGGGATGAATAGAAATTAATTGGAGAGGAATCCCGTTACGAAATTTGCTTTTCTTGTACTTTCTTGTTTTCTTGTACTACTGACAGAACTTTGCCTGCTACACAGTCTGCTTCCAATTTTATGAAACCAACCACCCAGCAAATAACCCAACCGCAACCCCCCCCCCTTAAGTGGCATTCAGCCAAATTCGTTGTAATTTTCACTTTCTCTTTTGTGGTTCGTGTTACTGTGGATTCTAACTCTTCTCTCAGCAACAGGGTGGGTGGGGGTGACAAATGAAAAGATCCGGAACGTGACAGAAAATATAGAGGAACGAGGGAATTCTAAAATTTTTAGGGTACTGACAAAACTTTGTCTGTTGAGTAGTTCATTTTTACTCATGTACCTATTCGTTCTTTTGGTAGGATTACATCTTTGTTGCTGATAGGAATCGGTTAATAAGATGTGCTCGTAAATCATCGCCAGGTGAAGAGTATTTCTCTCTCCAGTTACCAACCGAACCATTGGGCATTACAGTGTACGATACTGAGGTCCAGCCAATACAGCAGTGTAAGTTTGTTGTTAATCACCCAGGCACCCATGGGCGGCTCTAAGAAATTTTGTTTGGGGGCAAACTCAAGTCCGTATTCAGGGAGGTTCGTAAGACCCCCTCCCCCCAGCAATATTAAATGGTCAGCTCCGGATAGTACAATAGCCTCAACAGGAGTGAGCATAGGCGTAGGGGCCCCAAGTTGATTGGGGGGGGGGCTGTAACGATCTGCCCGAAAAATAGAAACAAAATTTTCCGCGCGCTCCGCGCGTGTTCAAAATGTTAATGTACATATCATATAGGTATGCATCCACTATCACACCGCATGCCAATTACATACAATAATTTGCCACGTTACTACCTATTCCATATTGGTTACAATTCTGGGGAAAGTCGTTACATTAATGGTGATAATAATCAGTGGTGTAGCCAAGATTTCTCTCATGGAAGTGGGGTAGGCACTATGTTGTGTGATCGCCGGCCTGGGGGAGGGGTCTAAGGGGAGGGGTGTCCCCTCCCCTTTGAAAATTTTTTGAAAAATTAGGTGTCCATAAATGCAATCTGGTGCCACACATGCTACCCTTGAAGTAAAATTTGTGTTAAAAAAAATAGGCATCACCCCCTACCCTTTGAAAAAGGGTCATTGAGGTTACCAGAAGGCAAATGCGATACCCTTGTGAAACTTGAGATGTCGGTTTCACAAGGGTATCGCATTTGCCTTCTGGTAACCTCAATGACCCTTGACCCCAAAACCACATAAAAGGGTAATTCCACTCAATATGTGAGATCTCAATGCTAAATGTGAGAAACCTTAAGATTTCGTCTCTTAAGATGTTAGGTTTCCAAGGTTTTCAGTTTGATCTTTGGTGACCTCAAACAAACTTTGACCTTTTGCAGAAACAATAAGGTTCTTTATCTCCAGTGTGTGGGCGTATAAAATTCATCAAGATTTCCCATCTGGAGTTATCGTCAATACAGTGGTTTTACAGTTTGACCCATGACGACCTCAATAACCTTTGACCTCCACAAAAACAAAGCAAAAGTTTATGTTCAAAGCAAAGGTTCATGCAACATTTTGACTAATGTTCTCTATATTGTGTTCACAGCGCCTTGTCGTAGCAACCCTTGCACCCACTTTTGTGTTGGAGCACTTTCCCAGCCTCAATATAGGTGTCTTTGTCCAGATGGTCACAAACTTTTGCCAGATCGCAGAACTTGTCGACGTGGTGGGTAGAGTGGCATTACTCAAATTATTGTAACTGGAAATTGTGTTCTTTATGCCTTTTCTCTACTTTTTGAACTTTTTGAAGCTTCTTAGTTTAGAGTTGTCTCATAGCAGACATTTTTTTTAGAAAGTTTAAAGTGTGGTAGTGCAGAGAGGAAATTTAATTTTGGACAATGACTTCTTATGCAAATTTCGGCGCGCCTCACGGTTCACACTGCATGGTTAGAGTGACAGTTTCCTGGCATGGCTAATGTTCGCCTCAGCACGGTGAACTTGGGATTACTTCTAACAAACAAGATGTGCGCCTTGAAACTCCCAGACACTGTGCATCAGGAGGGGTTCATGTAGCAGTCTAACACCTAGTGATACATTCGTACTGTGATAAATATAATTCTAGGTTAACAGTGCTCTGTGACTATCAGTGGCGCCGCCAGGGTTGGGTGATGGGGGGGCACAACAGATGATGTCGTAATGGCACTTCAGTTAACCTCCCAAGTCTGCGCAAAATGCGCTTTTTTCGTGCGCTCCCTGCTTTGTATACGCAGTGCGGATCCTTCCTTTGTCAGGTTTCACTACACTAAGATGCCGTCCTGGGGGAGGGGTCTAAGGGGAGGGGCGCCCCCTCCCCTTTGAGAAATTTTTGTATATTTAAGGTTGCTTAGATGCAAAATGGTGATATCTTTGTGATATTTTTGGAGCTGATCACATACCTGTAAGGCTGGAAAATGTCCATAATTTAGTGAATTAATTTTTCCCGACTGGCTGGATGTTTTTTCCAACTGAGTGGCTTAAATATTCCTTTTTTATGCGCCCTGCGTTTGAATACAGCAGTGAGGATCTTTCCTTTGTCACCACATAAAGGTGCAGTCCTGGGGAGAGGTCTAAGGGGAGGGGGTGTCCCCCTCCCCTTTGAGAAATTTCTGCTAATTTAAGGTTCCTTAGATGCAAAATGGTGCTATCTATTGGAATATTTTTGGAGCTGATCATATATAGCTGGAAAATGTCCATAATCTAGTGAATTCTAATTTTTGGTTAGGTGAAAAAGGAGAGTATGTTGTCTTAGAGAAGAATACGTTGTCAACAAACCTCCTGAAGACTCCCTTTTGGCTACTTTACCGCTTTCTATTGGCGAAGTTTTTACCCAAAAATACGTGTGTGGAGTCCACAGAAACATTGTTGGACTGTAACGAAATTTTTCTTACTCTTCATTGTGCATTATAAAAAGGCATCTATTGTTGGCAGATACCTGCATAGGGCCTACCGGAAGCTCTCGATAAAGTAAACAAAATTTAGCAATGACATAATGCTTATTACTTGACATCCAAATGATAATAAAGAGTATGACGCAGAGCATTTTACAACTATCGTATTTTTACTAATTTTGAACGAAAATCCAGATGAACAGCTTCCAGCAATGGGAAACGGGCGGGAGGGAGAGTATAGGTGCAGGAAGGTGATATTAGACCTCCCTGATACGTATAGCAAAAGGGGTGAAGGACTAACAAGCGCGTTTCAGAATGCTTTTTTGTCGTAAGTGTATTAAAAATCACCATCTATCAGGGGCGTAGCCAGGAATTTTTCAGTGAGGGGGGGGGCGAAGCTCATACACAGACTCCCAGCGCTTCGCGCCACCATGGGTTGGCGCAAAGCGCAAGAAAATTTTGGCCCAAAATGCCTCCCAGATCGCTGGAAATGGCACTTCCCGGGCCTATTTTACCGCATATAAATAGGGAAAGCACAAGCAATATTGTAAAAGTAAATATTAAAAAATACCAAAAATATGCTCAAAGGGGGCGGCTGCCGACTTCAACCCCCCTGGCTACGTTATTGCCATCTATACCGATAATGGCTGCGCGCAAAGCGCTCGGTAAAAATTTTTGGAAAATGTATAACGGCAAATACGTAATTTCAACTTTTCAAATCATGCTACAACAACTTAGATTGAAAGATCCCATATTGATGCTAGGACCCTACAGATGTTGTGATTATAGTTCCATGTATTATTACCTTAATAATGGTCATGAGATGGAGTGCAAACCGTAAAGAATGCGCGCAAAGCGCGCGAAATTTTTCATTAAATAAGGTTTCTATGACAAAAGCTGCATTCAGAATCTGCACCGAGACACTTTTAGTTGCCCAACAAGCCTATATGCCACTCAGAAAGCCAGTCCTTTACCTGGTAATTCGTGAACAGCTTTCAACTTTTGCTGCTGTGTTTCTCCGGGAGTTGCTATCAGAAGATATTGATAATAAGAACATTGTGGTAAGGTTTGAAGCGCGCGCAGCGCGCGAAATTTTTGATAGTTTGCAAAGGATTTGGGAATATTCTGACAGTTTGAGAAGCAGTTGTGATAGAAAATGATTAAATAGATCTATCACTCTCTGTTGAAACACACCTCACCCTACCCCCTACAGAAATCTATAGCTTAATCGCCTTTGGGATCATTTTAAGATTTTCAAAAAATTTTCATTGAGGGGGGCACGCGCCCCCATGCCCCCCCGTGCCGGCGCCACTGGTGACTATGAAGGTCATAACTTTTTAAACTCAACACGACCGAACAGGCAGCAATGACCATGCTTTGTTGTTGATAGCTTCATAGCGAATGAAATATATCATTTATAGCTTTATAGCGCATGATATATTGGAAGTATGAACAGGCCTTTTCTTTGAATGGTGGGAGGCCATCTTCTTCTTATTTTTTTCAATGCTCCCATCGTTTTATTTACTGTTGAGAATAATAAGCTTGACTTCAACAGTTTTATGCTTTCCCTTTACGATTTCGAACTCATCTTCGACGTCTCATTTTATGATATCAAGGTGATTTCGTGACAGACCTATATCAAAGTATGGAGTGCCGGTCTCTGACTGATTATTGACAAGACTGTCAGTCCCTATTGCGGATTAAGATGATCCCCTGGACAGTAGCTGGGTACACTCAAACTCAAATCTAAACAGATAACTTGTTAAGGCATTTCTATGTTCAGCACTACCAGAGAGGGGAGTTTCGAAAATTACTATGCAAATGGCCTATGCGACAAACCTCTTTGATAAGTTTAATGACGTAAAAATAATTATCATTACCTAGCAATATTTCATATGCCTTTTTACAGAGCCATCAATTGCTGCACCTCAGCTCTTCATAGCGACCCAGACAAAACTGTGCCGATGGCCTAGCAATTTTCCTTCCATGGATATCCCTTCAAATTACGATATGTCCTGCTTTCTCACTGGTAGACAGCACGTTGTTGCTATGGCTGTTGATGTTGAAGATGAAATACTGTTCTTCAGTGACATCATTGCAAAAATGGTAGCATCTGTGGAACTTCAAGAGGATGCCAAAATTAAAGTTATAGCAGGTGCCACGAGCTCGGTGGAAGGTAAAGGATTAATGCCTTAATAATACCATGATAGTCTAAGACATAATAATACAACATGAAAAGTGTTGGTATTTAAATTCACTTTTCGTGTCAACCTCTAACGTAAAAATGAAAACGTCGGTTTGAATTACTGGCTTTTAAGCTGTCATTTCAGACGTGTGCTTTTGTGTTTTGGAGGAGGCAATCGTGACCTTCACTTTCAAGTTTGTATGAATATGTTCTGTTGAAATTTGTTCGTGTTTTTGGGTGTGGGTGCTTGTGTTCATAGGATTGGATGTGCATGTGGATGTGGGAGGGTTAGCTTCGCAATAACTGTATGGAAGTTGGCAAAAAACAGTAGTATTTTGCTGATAATTGAGAGTTTGGGACGGTTTTGTTGCAAAGACTAGCAAGTTATGAAAGGAAACGGTTTCTCCGTCGCCTTTCGCGGACACCTCCCGCCAAATGCATGTATGAAGATTACGTTACACATACCTAGACAAATCTACAGTATGTACATGTATACAATGGTCTACTTCTATTTGGACATGGTTATGAACGGTGCATTCCCATCCAATGATTCCCCCTAATGTGCACTTGCTTTTCAAAATGGTATGTATGTGTGTCTGTGTTTGTCATTGTATTACAACGGCAAAATCCCATAAAGGGCAGAGTTTATGAACTGTATTTGGAAAATAAGACGATCTCTGTTAATTTTTGTGTTCTGTAATAACGACTACATATTAATCAGATGACAGTTGTAGAGTATGTTTAACTGGAGTCTCTGCTGACATCAGAGAAGATTCTCAGGGTGACCACCATACGTAGCATACAGGATAGAAAAGGGGGTAACTGGCACGTATGAATCACATACAACTATCGATGTATATTTATGGCTAAATAACTTACCTGCAATAAGATAAGATAAGATAAGATAAGATAAGATAAGATAAGATAAGATAAGATAAGATAAGATAAGATCAACTTTATTAAACCCCACAGGGGTAACTGAATGCTCGCATAAAACAGTACAAAAACACTACAATTACAAAATTTATACATGCAGACAACATTAAGAAAATAAAAGAAGGAAATACGAGAAAGTAAAAATATAAAGCAATAGGAACTAACCTGGCAAGTAATAGCGTTGAAAGTAAGATAAGGAGATTAAGACAAATTACAAAATACATACATGTAAACAACAGTACGAAAATAAAAGAAGAAAAAGAAGTAACTAAGAGAAAGTAAAAATATAAGCAATAGGAACCAACCAGGCAATAACTAGCGTTTGAAAGTAAGATTATGAAATTTAATACATTGAGGTATGAAAGAGGAGAGGTGTCGATTAGTACTGGAGTAGGGTAATCTCATTCTACCACTTCTAGGAATAACCGCATTATGTAAAATCACACTAAGTGGATGGCCATTGTCTTGGATAATCTTTTGTAATTTCATCCCTAATCGCCGTTGATAGGACGTGGCCAGTGATGGTTGGACTTCCCCTATTAAGCGACTAGCTTGTCTAATAATAGCATCTATTGCATTTTTGTCTTCAGTGCGTGTATTCCCACCCCACGATAAAAGATTATATTGCCACACCCCACAGATAACTGAATTATAAAACATGGCAAGAATATTTTTATTTACATTAAATTTGTTCATAATACGCATACAATACATTCTAGGGCTTAGTTTTTTCAATAAAGCTTCAACGTGTTCATGCCAGGAAAGTCGATTGTCTATAACCACTCCAAGATACTTATATCTATCCACCCTTTCAACTATACTTCCATTTATAGTGACTACGCTTGGTACTTTCTTTGACTTCCGAGAATCAATAACCATTTCCTTTGTCTTAGTTACATTTAATTCCAAGAAATTGTCACTACAATAGTTTACAAAAATCATTTATTTGCTCCACATATGCCGTATCATCATCTTTTGTTATCAGACCTAATAAAGCAGTATCATCTGCAAACTTGACCAGAGAACAATTATCAAATTTTGATCTAGCGTCTGAAGTGTACAGAGTGAATAAAAATGGTGCTAGAACAGTACCTTGAGGTGCACCAGTGTTTGACATAATTACATCAGAAGTGTTCTGGCCTTCAGGTGTTTTGATAATAACATGTTGGGACCTATTAGTTAAATAATTAAAAATCCAAGCAATAAAATCATAGCGGACATTCATTTGTAATAACTTATTGGCTAAAATGTGGGGCTGAATGGTGTTAAAAGCAGATGAGAAGTCAAAAAACATAATTCTAGTAGAATGACCCAAATTTGTGTGTTCAAGATGGGAGTACACATTTTCAAGAGTGTATAGGATGGCATCATCAGTACTTCGCTTTGGCCTGTAGGCAAACTGCAATGGATCTAAGTATTTACCAACATTGCTTTTTAATAGTTTCAGTGCTAGGCGCTCGCATGTTTTCATTGCTACCGAGGTCAAAGATGCAAAGATCAAGCGAATGCGGAAAATTTCGTTCAATTATTTGACAGCCTAAGCTCTAATTTTAAAAGGCACTGTAGGCCAGTAGTACCAATTACGCTGTCCATTGATCAATCAATCAATAAATTAGAATGATCACTTGCAAAGGTTGTGGGGAAATAATCACGAACGTATTTGTTATTTTGACAATTTTGTTCGCATGTAGAAAAATCATTGCATTAGGTTGATACGGTTCGAAAGAAATTTCATTTGGTTACAAGTAATAATACTACTATCTTGGATCAAGATTCATTTCATCATGTTGTTGTAAACAGACATGCTTTCAGCAAGCTGGAGTTCTTTTCAGCAAAAACAAACGTGTGGGCTGCTAATGCAATGCTGTTAACTCACCTGATGGAAAAAAGTCGTGAATCGGTTAAGCCAGTCACTCGAATTGAAAATGACAGGTTTATTGCAATGGCTTTTAACATGTTTTGGAGGAGATTCAGGGTTCTATAGGTGATTGTGTAAGTTGGGTCAGAGAGGTGCTGGTGTAGGACGTCCCCGCACGAATTCTTGGTCTGATGTTTTTGTGACCTTACAGCACATATCTGCTTGCGAAGTACAAGTTCCAAAAAGTTGGACGATTCTGCCTAGAGTGAAACCTTTTCAGTTAGTAGTAGCGTAGACATTCAACGAAAATGAGCCTTATTTGATGTCATACCAATAATGAATGGATCATGCAGATATTTTGTTTTCCTGAAAAACGTAAACTTTGTTGGGGAAGTCCTGGCAGGGGAGGGGGGTGCTAAGCACCAATATCAAGTCATTTATGTCCAATGTTGCTTTTAATCAGATTAATGTATTTTTTCTTCCAATAAATACATATTGCTAGTGCTCAGTTGCACTTATATTAAGAAGTATTTAAATGAAATTTTACTTAGGTATCGCAGTTGACTGGGTTTCGAACAACGTTTA
Organism: Holothuria leucospilota; assembly: GCA_029531755.1. Taxonomy (NCBI): domain Eukaryota; kingdom Metazoa; phylum Echinodermata; class Holothuroidea; order Aspidochirotida; family Holothuriidae; genus Holothuria; species Holothuria leucospilota. The sequence goes on along the minus strand of CM055962.1, from coordinate 11,922,092 downwards.
TTGGACTGAAAACGATGATGAACATAGCAAGCTCAGTATGTCTACCTATGACGGTCAACATCAAGTGGACATCATCACAACAGGAATCAATAGACCCCGAGCCATTGCAATTGATCCCTCTGCAAAGTAAGAGTCACGTGACAACTTGTTACTTTTTGCGTGGAAATTCTTCGCAACATGCCACCGAACAAAAGACCTGCTTGTCATAGTGAAATCATGCGTACATTTTTTGTGCGGGGTGGGTAGTAAAGGGTGCTTGGGGGTGTGTGTATGCGACGCTTGCTTTTAAAGTAGATAACTCAAGAAGGGTAACCTTGATAGATTAATAAGTAGCTTGTGGACACCGCATATTGCGTTTAAGGAGCCTTACCAGTTTAAGTGGAGGTCAAACGTCATTTGAGGTCATAAGAGGTCTCAATATGGTAGCCTTATAAACACGATATTTCAGTAAGGGTAATTTAAGGTGGTACCTCATATTAAGTAAAGGAACCATAGCGATTTTGGTCAACGGTCATTACAGGTCATTTAAAGTCACCGGTACTCAATTGAGAAAATCTTGTGAAAGCGACATAATGAAGATGGAAAAGTATCACATATTTTGAACGTAATGCCCAGAATCAAAAGCAAAAAGTAGATTTTTGACCGCATTAACATGACGTGTTATTTTTTTTAGAAAAAATATGCGTTACCGTGGCAAGGGGTCACGGGCCCCTTTGGCTTTCTTGCTAAACAACCCCCCCCCCCCCAAGCCACAAGTAACCGTTATACCTCTCCATGATACGTGCTCAAATTCATTAGACATTTAAAATAGTGTTGGAATAATGTAGGCCTATCGTCATTGAAATGACCCTAAAAAAGTTAACTTACGGTTCGACGCTGCTACTTACATGGTACAGTTAGCTTTGTCAACATGAAATCGATTGTTCCACTAGGCTAATATAATTTGTATCTTCTTCATGTTCAGTGCGAGAGAAGCAAAGTATTTGCTGTAATTTTGTTAATGTATGCAAGGCAAAGCAGTGCCATATCACATTTATAACTAGCTTGTTCACTTCTGTCTTCTTCGTATTTTTGTATGACATGCAACCGGGATGTAAGCACCCCAGAGATGGATTAACCAATTTAACTGGTTAAAGTAATGCTGAGAGGGTTTTTTATCAAGTGCTGTACGACCGTTCAAAAAGGAGCTTAAAATGTGTTAAACTTCATACTTTGATTCTTGGACAGATTCCTCTTTTGGGGAGAATTTGGTCTACCAGCACAGATTGAAAGAGCAGACCTAGACGGCCAAAATCGACGTGTCATTTTGGAAGATGAACTCAATCTCCCCAATGGGTTTGCACTGGATACTGCTGAACGAAAGTAAGCTAGAAAAGCATCTCATTTTACTATCATGCAATCAGGCCCGTAGTCAAGGGGGGGGGGCAGGGGGGCGAAGCCCCTGAAATTTTTTAGCCCCCCCAGAGAGTTTGAATCTTATCATTGACTTAATACATTTTTAAACATTTGGCCCCCCTCCCCCTTGGAAAAATTTTTGCTCCCCTACAGTACCTTGTCTGGCTACTGGCCTGCATGCAATACATTATTTCAGTGAGGTTCTGTAAACAGGTAGAAAAAAAATGAGATATCAACTTTCCGTTTTCTTGTTAAGGGATTCTTCAAAGTTGCTTACGCTTCCCTTCTAAACTCCTGAAAGGGCTCTTGCGACCCCACCTTTCAGACTTTGGCAACGGTGGGATAAGGACAGCATTTTAGCGTGGGAACACGCATCTTCTCTGCCAAAACAGTGGTACCTCGAGTTACTTCCTCTATTATAGGTAAAATTTTGAATTCTCAAAAATAGTCTACTTATTACTTAAAAGTAGTCCAGGATCTTTTGGATCGAGTCGAGGGTCGAGGTACTAGCCGTGCATGGTCACACTTGACCACAAAAATAAAGTTATCCGTTATTAATCTGACGTTACCCGAGGAAACTTGAAAATCTGTTTAGTCTGATATCACTACAGTTGATTGGTGTCAAACATCATATGAAAATATTATGACCGGGAAGATCACTCAGCTCATAAAGACCTGATACACATGACGTGACAAGGTCATAGAAACGTTAAGTGGTTCCTATCAGATTTGCCCTGTGGACCTCGTCGCCGTACATTTTAACTGGCCTTTCACTTACTTTTTTCTCATTTAAGTAGTGAAATGATGAATTTTACCGTGGTTACTGTGGAAGGTTATCATTTATCCTACTCCCTGTTCTAACCTAGACAGAGTCTGTCCAAACAGACAACCTTTACGCATGATGAACGCGATGTTCGGTCGTCTTGATGTTCTTTCGATGCACAACGTTGAGCGTACCAATTTCACGAAATTCCAGTCACTGATGTAGCAAGCGGGTGGACTGGGTGGACAATGTCTAGGGGCCCTGAGGGTTCAGGGACCCCAAACTAAATGCGCAAAAGTCAAAAAATCGTCACTCTGCCTACCGTCTAACCACCTACACTCTAAAAACGTTGGGCAAGTTTTTGGTTGGGTAAAACATTTTGGTTATATGTTGGTCAAACTTTGCCCAAATAGTGGTTAAAACTCACCTTCAATGCACGTTTATTGCATTATCCAACTATTGGTTAAAATGGTGACAAGCTTATATTCAACGGTTGGGTATATTTTCTATTTACCCACTTTTTGAGCAACTAATTGCTAATTAGCATAGTGTTTGCTTAAAAGTTGGGCAAATCGTTCGCTACAGGTTTTGCGGCGAACAACCGAACACTTAACTCGATTTGGCTCTGCAAATTCTCCTAATTATGGGGCTTCGTGTTGATACTCCGAAAAATCCTTTTAACATATTAGACGTTTGCATGGAAGGAATACTCGGACATTCTGTTTGGCGGCAGAATTGGGCTCTATTTCACAAAAAGTGTGAAAATAGTGCTTCGAACTAGCACACTTTGTATGAGTTTTGACATCAGTTATCGATCACTGAACGGGGTATTCGCTATCACCGTTCAAAACGTTACTTTGTTGTGCGTAGTGATAATCCTATGGTTGAACGTTATGGAACTGCCACAGTTGTATGTAGATCAGTAGTGTGGACTTGTGTTTAATTCCAAACGTGCTTTTTAAACCTGATTGTTTCGGACATTATAGGCCTGCATATGGCAAGCGAAATGTCCAATAATTAGAAAAACCAAGTTTATCGATCGAAAAACCAAGTTTATCGGTCGAAAAACCAAGTTTATCGGTCGAAAAACCAGGTTTATCGATCGAAAAACCAAGTTTATCTCCAAATCTTGGTATATCGGTTGAAAAACCTAGATTTTCAAAATAACTTGGCTTATCGGTCGACAAACTTAGATTTTCAGTCGAAAATCCAAGTTTTTCGATTTATCTGGAATATCGGTAGATAAACTTGGTTTTTCTTAACGGAATGTCCAATAATTAGAAAATCCAAGTTTATCGATCGAAAAACCAAGTTTATCGGTCGAAAAACCAAGTTTATCGGTCGAAAAACCAAGTTTATCGGTCGAAAAACCAAGATTATCGGTCGAAAAACCAAGTTTATCGGTCGAAAAACCAAGTTTATCGGTCGAAAAACCAAGATTATCGGTCGAAAAACCAAGCTTTCAACGCCAAACGTCCAATAACTAGAAAAACCAAGTTTATCGGTAGAAAAACCAAGTTTATCGGTCGAAAAACCATGTTTTTCGGTCGATAAACCAAGTTTATCGGTCGAAAAACCAAGTTTATCGGTCGAAAAACCAAGTTTATCGGTCGAAAAACCAAGATTATCGGTCGAAAAACCAAGTTTATCGGTCGAAAAACCAAGTTTATCGGTCGAAAAACCAAGATTATCGGTCGAAAAACCAAGCTTTCAACGCCAAACGTCCAATAACTAGAAAAAACCAATTTTATCGTTAGAAAAACCAAGTTTATCGGTCGAAAAAACAAGATTTTCGTTCGATAAACCAAGTTTATCGGTCGAAAAACCAAGTTTATCGGTCGAAAAACCAAGTTTATCGGTCGAAAAACCAAGATTATCGGTCGAAAAACCAAGTTTATCGGTCGAAAAACCAGGTTTATCGATCGAAAAACCAAGTTTATCGGTCGAAAAACCATGTTTTCCGGTCGATAAACCAAGTTTATCGGTCGAAAAACCATGTTTTTCGGTCGAAAAACCAAGTTTATCGGTCGAAAAACCAAGATTTTCGGTCGAAAGACCGAGTTTATCTGCGAAAAACATGGTTTTTGATAGATAAACTTGGTTTTTCGACCGATAAACTTGGTTTTTCGACCGATAAACTTGGTTTTTCGACCGATAAACCTGGTTTTTCAACCGATAAACTTGGTTTTTCGACCGATAAACCTGGTTTTTCAACCGATAAACTTGGTTTTTCGACCGATAAACTTGGTTTTTCTAATTATTGGACATTTCGCTTGCCATACCTGCACGAAAGTCTGTGACAAACCAAACACATTCAAAGTTAAGCCAAGGCGTTTGAAATGAACGTGTCAATATAGATGCTGTTTTGTATTCGGGTTACGGACAGCAGGTATAATATTTTAATTCACATGTACAACGCACAATAAATATATAACTGCTTAAGAAGTTCTTATGATGTCTTTCCCAATCAATTAAAGCAATTTTAACAACTGTTGTGTACAAAGTTCACCTAAATCTCCTGGGAAAGAAATGCCCAGCATGCATGCATGCTATTCTGAAGTAAGGAAAGCACCAACGGTTAGGCAAAAATGGTTAACATAAAACCAACGGTTGGTTAATACATTTGCCCAACAGCTTGATGAAAGAAATGCCCAACAAGTAGGCATGTTTTGAAATGCTCATTTACTTAACAGTTGGGTAATTTTCCTCCCAACAATTGGGTTCAAACTTTACCAAATTTGGTTGGTCAAAATTTTGACCAACTGTTTAGGTTGTTGAATAGATGCCCAGTGTTGGTCAAAAAGTTGGGCAAAATTTGCCCATCTTTTTTAAGAGTGTAGTACAGACCCGAAAGGAACCACAAAGCTATCATCTACTGCAGAACTGCTTTTGAAAAACCAGGCAATAATGGGATACGGGATTGAGCCCGGATCTGGCACGTGCAAGGTCTCACTCTTACCCCTTACCTCCCCATGGAGGGTGGAGAAGTCTTAGGAAAATGGGTTTGTGATACCATTGGTTTGTGTGCACCTCGCTGTTTCTTGTTCATGGGCCCCTGAGGGTCTTGCTACGCCGCTGATTCCAGTCTTCCCTTTGTGTGCCTTCATAAAAATCTTAAGTTGTAAATTCTTAACTACCCAACTTTTACATCTTCTGTGCTGGAAAGTTATGCCCTATGAAGTCCAGTGCTGCAGTGCACAAAAGCGATTGCCGCATTTTCACTGAGTAGTTTACGCTTGTTAATGTACAGTGCAGCATACTGAACAGTTGTCCATTTCACGCATATGCGAAAACCCCTCTCAGATTTAAACAGACGAAGCAACGTACAAGTTGTTCTTAGTATAAAAACATACATTTTATGTAACGTTTGCCTCCAGCATGACGAAAAATCGACTATGAGCTATTTTACCAAGGTCATTTCATAGGAAATACTTCAGAAAAATCATTCGTATTGGTTGACTCTGGCACTGTCTGCCGGATCCTTTAGTTTGTCACCCGGTGCAAGAAAAGCCGTCCTAAGAGGGGTCTAGAGGGAGGGGATAACACCCTCCATTTTGAGTAACTTTTGCTACTAGAAAGTGACGAAAATGCAGAATGGTGTAGGTTATTTTGACAGTTTTAAAAGTGATTTTGTTAAAAAAAAAATCTCATTTTAGTGTGTCTTATTTTTGTGCTTGTAAGAGAGGGGGAGGGGGTGGGTCTTTTCTGGGCTGGGTATACCCCTTCTTTCTAAGAAAAGTACTAGTACGTTAATGCAAGATGGAATACATGTGCAAAATTGTGCTTTTTATGGAAAGTTGTAAGCAGGTTGAACAAATCATTTAAGATTTTTCATTATTTAGTGAAAGTTTCAGGAGAGGTCTGGGGGAAGGGTAAATATAGGGGAGCACTTCCTAGTGAGACTTTTTTATTTTATGGAAAGGCCTAGGCATGGGCGTCAATGTTTACTCGAGTGTGTGGGGACATGGCCACTTCTGACAAAAATTTACTGTGTTAAAATCTTAGGTCTTGGGTGTATTTCCAAAATGTGGGGATGACGTGTCCCCCTGTCCCCCAGGATTGACACCCATGGGCCAGGCCTAGGTTTTATAAAATTGTGACTGGCCAGGGTGTATTCCATGTAAAAACCTACATCATGTCAAAGGTACCCAAATGTTTCAGTTTTCTCATGTTACTAATAGATCCAGGAACAATTGCTTGATCTGTTATTGTTACCCCCTCCCCTATGAAAATTTTGAAAAATTGGGTGTCCTACATGCAATATTGTGCCACTTAGGCTACATTTGAAGTAAAATTTGTGTTAAAACTTTACGTATCTTTAGGTAGTAAAAAAAAATCGACATCAGTGAGAGGGTGGGAGTATGGTTCAGTGGCCCCCCATAAATACGCCACTGCTCCTACACCTATGACTGGGCACTGCAGCTCTGGTATTTCAACGTCTCTATGGGGATGTTCCGACAACTCTCCAATAGGGATAGTACTAGGATTAAGGTTAGCCGGGTAGGCCAAAGGGTTAGGAGTTGTATTTGGGTTTATATGTTGGAATACCAAGCAGTCGGAATACAGAGATGGAACCGCCGTATACGGTATAGGCTAGGCCTTGTACAGAACGTCGTAATCTAACTCTAAGGCTAAAGCCGCGGTCACACTACAACGAATTCGGATCGGATTCCGATCCGATTTTTGTGAGTTTTTACTAAAATCTTCTCCATCTCTGGTCAGAAAGAGCCCAAAATTTGCCAACCAGTGTAAATATATGATTTGCATCAGAGGTCTATGAAAATAAAATGTTAACTGATTTTTTTCGTGACGTCACACCGACAAACAGCTTTTATCGGACACGCGTAGTCCGAAAAAAGCTGTCTGTCGATGTGACGTCACGAAATAATTCGTATAAATTTAATTTTCGTAGTCCTGCGACAAAAATCATAAAATTACTCAGGCTGGCAAATTTTGGGTTCTTTCAGACCCGAGATGGAGAAGATTTTAATAAAAACTCACAAAAATCGGATCAAAATCCGATCCGAATTCGTTGTAGTGTGACCGCGGCTTAAGCCTACTCTAACGTTAGGCCTGTATGTATTACTAAGTCGTACACTGTAAAGTTACGTCGCATAAGCGATCGCTATTTGATGGATTCCAATTGAACCTTCTAACTTTTACAGCCCACCCAAGCTTTCTTTTTGTACAGGATGGGAATCTATACAACTTGTAACCCTTTTCTGGTCTGTTCGTGCATCCAAATGCAGCACAACCCGGCCGCAATTGTGGAAACAAAACATGTCTATCTTACATACGATGTGACGTCCAGCAGTACGTACAGCCTGCACAACTTCTCGAATGTCCATAGGCTACACATGATCTTGCAAGCTCGTACTTTGGCTCCATAATGGTGCCCATACATTTCGTCCAATCAGAATGCGTATTTGAGAACAATGATTGGCCAGTCTGTCCCACTATAGGGTATCTAAACCCCATCGGGGAAGGCTGCCCCCCTTCGGAGAATTTTTACAGTTTCGTCGGGGAGTCTTAGTCGATAAGATAAACTACACAGTCCCCGACGGCGACTAGTCGCCCCCACGTTTACCTGTTTTTTCTCTCAAGAGGACATTTTTTCTAATGAGAACCGAAATTTTCGGTCAGCACGCTGTCGAGTCACTCCAGTTTCTTCAATAAGTCCCATTCCACATAGCTAGATAGCACAAGTCCTGTCCGCCTTACCGAGTAACATGTAGGCAGAGTGCACAGTTTATGCAGAGGTCGTAAATTTCATCCATATCGCAAGCTGCTGTTTGAGTCCCTTGTGTGTGTCATGCGGTACGGTCAGTTGGTGAGCGACCCACGGAGCAAGGTTTGGCTATTTCATCGGGTGGTCCACTCCAGGTGGTTTCGATACACTGTATGCTATCCCCGATACGGTTTACAACCACCCACAGGTTTTCTTTTTTTCTTTTTGTTCTTAATGGTTACATATGTTTTTTGTGTAAGCCTACCAAATGTTCGCGCGCTTTGCAATTTCAGGACTCATATTCAAAAGAGCACTATCAATGCGCAACTCGGCTCTTGAAATATTAAGTGATATTATGCAAAATATGCCCGTCAATGGCAAGGGATAGTTAGGCTCCTTTATATCCCCTTTTCACCACCACTCGACAAAGGGGCTGTCGGAACTTAGGGTCGCTGGCATGGCCCGCCCCTGTCAGTACAATTCTGTCACCACCCATGGTCTGTTTACTTATTTTGGCTTTCATAAGGGTCATTTCTGTGATAAAACCCAAAATTTTTGGTACGCTTTGCCCACTCTTCCTCAGTTCCGTTGCTTAGCCTATCGCTAAATATACACTCTAAAAACAGATGGGTAAACTTTTTCCCAAGGTTGGGTCTGTATGCTACCTCCTAAAATGTTGGGTAAAAAACTGCCCAAGGTTGGTCAAAAGGATTCCCATGGTGGGTGAATTTTCCCCAAGTAAAGGGTAATTTTTAAACAGCTTGGGTAGTTTCTTACCAAACAGGTGGCATATGGACCCAAACTTGGGTAAAAGTTTACCCAACTGTTTTTAGAGTGTACTACAAATCTTTTCCTCCTTTTCACGTAACTTAATAAGTAGAATACATGGATTTATGTAAATGCCGGGAATTCCATCTCATTTTGCTAAACCTCGTTAATGTCCTCTTGTGTCTGTCTTGCGGTACGGCTATAGTGACTCGAGGAGGGAAGTAATGTAAGTTAAGCTCGACAGGGCCCAGCTGTCCGGAAAATTGACCTGTATAGGCTTTAAATAAGTACAGATTCATTTAGTGTAGGCCTACTCAAAGAAATTTTGCGCGCTTCCCACGCGTTGCTATTTCACAGTTTAGATTCCCGGAAAAAATTAAATCACCGCGGAACTAATGTACGTTCCTCTAGAATATACAAATTTTATGCAATATATGCCCCGCAATGGCTTGGTATAGTGCACAGGTTTTCTTCAAATCCCCCCTTACTAAACCCTCGACGGCATCGAGGCTTCGGTTAGCTGGCCCCTTGTCGGGGAGTCTTCCCCCAGTCGGGCAGATCCTGGCGCCACCCCTGAACTGAGGTTGAAGAAGGCAGGGCTATGCAGGGCTATAATCAGAGATCTCGGAATACGCATCATCTAGTCGTGACCACACCACGTCAAATTCTTTACGAATAATCACATGATCCAGCGCATTACCAGATTTGTGGGTTGGTTGATTCACTAGCTGTACTAAATGTTGAATTCGTAAAAGCTCGAGTAATTGAACTGCCTCGGGGTCTGAAACATTGTTCTCGTGAATGTTAAGATCCCCGAGATGTAGAACAGGGCTAACGTCACAAACATAAAAATCCAAAAGATCAGAGAAGTCCTCTAGAATACCTTTAAAAGTCATCTTATTAGCCGAGTTTGGTGGGGGACGATAAATAAGCACATTCACATTTGATCTGTCCGGATTTAGTTTCAACAGCAAGTTCTCTTCATTCAAAATTGGACATAACTTCTGATACGACAAATATGGAGGGCCTTCTCGAACTAAGAAAAACTGCTCAATATGTAACTGAGTGTAGCATAGCCGCTGGCGAACCGTTGTTAACTAGACGTCACGTAATGCATATAGTCTATAAGAATAAAGTTGTGCATTGACATCATCATCTAGGCTAGCTGACTACTGTTTGCTCCACCCCTCCCCGTCCGCCCCTTCAGGTAATACAGTTCAATTTCGTATAAACGGTACATCAGCAGTTGAAGGTTGAACGAATATCAAGTTGGATCGTGAGAGTAACGGTAGCTGATCTGCTTAGGCAAATTTTGTCTTTGTAAATCAAAATGGGAGAGTAGGCTACAGTACAAAGATAAATCAAACTACCACATGGTGGCATGGTCATACAGAATATTGCGCATTAGCGGTTTTTCGTAAATATCTTCGTCAACTCACCATTTATGTCAATAAAATTTTACTCAGGGATATGTTTAGTTCGTCTTCTTCAATTTGACTTAAAGCACGCTTCAGGGGGACAGAAATTGAGGAAGTTATAGTCGATTGAAGTTAGATTCGTTAGGAAAGGTTCCATGTTATTTTTTCCCAATTTTTCGCACCCCAGGTTTGGTTGATGTCGAACTTTGGTAATAAAATTTCGGAAGCTAATTCATTCAGCTCCGCAAACACAAACATGTTAGTAAACAGACTGCGAAACTGCTAGATCTTGACAACTTCGTCTGCCGAAGAAAATGTATTGTAAATGTATTGTAATGTATGTAAGGTATTCATTCCTCCCAATAGTGTTTATCATGACAGTATTATAAACGTAATTTGAAACTTATTTTTGTGTATTTTCCAGACTATATTTTGCGGACGCAGCAACTGGTACCATTCAGATAATGGGATACGATGGACAGGAAAGAAATATTCTCTTGACGAAGTCATCTCCGGACTCCCACAATTTCTTTGGAATGACACTTTTCCAGGTAAATTATAAAAATTGTGATGGCTCTTTAAATATGGGGTATTTTATGGCTTTGCAATAGGTGTAATATTCTTCAAAACTTTGTCACAGTTATTGCCAAGTGACCAAACTGCTTTTTCTTCTGCTCATCAAGGCTATAAATCCTCTCTGGCTCAGTCTTTCATTCACGTCAAATAAATAACTGAATTTTAATCCATAAATAATCATAAGTATTTCCCCCGGACAAGATAGTTTACCACATATTTAATACTCTTTCTGCTGTTAACGTTGGTGTGTTGTGAAGAAAGATGGCGTAAACGTAAGCATTAAAACCAGTTTTTCTGCTTTATATATTATGGTGTGAAGGGGAGGGGGGATACATCGAACGCTGCAGTGCGCTGTGCTGCGCTTTGAAAAAGTAAACATGAAATTGTTTAGAGCTGGCCACACAGGACGACGAGCCGCGCGGCGCGGAGCAGGGCAGTGCAGCGCCAGTGTGGTCACCTTAAGTAATTCCTTATGTTTAACTTTTTCAAGGGGCTGCGCAGCGCAGCCTCCGGTGTGATCCTCCCTGAAGCAGTTAAATGTTGTAAATCCTCGTAGAATATGCGTATAGAAGTGGTGACTAGAGTGGTTTTGTTTCCTCACATGTCAGATTGAAAGTTTGTCGACCCTTCAAGTTATATTACCCTACCACCACTCTTGAGCGGTGACATGGCACCATTTAATGTTGAACTAAGGTCCGTTTAGAAGGTGAAATGCACTGTCAAGGCTTATTCAGAATTTTTGATTTCACACGTATTTGGATCAAAATTTTAAATTTCTAATCTTTTAAATTTCAAGGACTATATCATGTGGACAGAGTTTGGTGAAGGAAATGGAATGTACGTGGCCAACAGAAACTCTAAAGAATTTGTCCGTGAACATTTAATACCACATGAGGCAGTGTTTGCAATAACTATGTACTCAGAATATACCCAGCCCAGTACAGCAGATGGTATGTAGATAGCATATTTGTTGATACTGTAGAAATTAGAAATAGTTAAAATGATTCCTGGGTCATAATATGATGAAAGCACTAAGGTACATGAAAGGTTTAGGTATGATCATTCTTTGTTAGCATTGTGATAACTGTAATTTTGCTAGTGTAGGTAGAGTTCATTTCGTTGAGCTTGCTCTTCTACCAAAACATTTAGTCAATTAAATTACTTATCTAAGCAAGGGAAAATGGGTCTGTAATACTGAAAGTTGTATCAGGTACGGAAAGTGAAAAATCTTAAGAAGTGTAAACATTAATATTGTCCCCAATTTCGGGTCCGATCACTATAAATCTCAAATCTCCCTTCCTCGTTTTAATGAAAGGTGTAGAACACCACTACGGTATGTCCCATAATTTTACAAAGGCATAATTCATTGTGTACAATTTGATTAGGTCCCTGTTCTGAAGACAACGGAGGATGCGACCAGATTTGTCTACCGTCAACAATTGATGAAAGTGGAAAAGTTTGTCGATGTTCTTTTGGTTTTTCCTTGGACGATGATGGCTTGACCTGTTCTTCGAGTAAGATAACAATTTTTTTATTTAAGAAGACAAAGCTGGTATTTTACAGTGGGGATAATGAAGTATTAATACTATTCTTGTGGTGTTTGTATTATTCGTTGTGCAATTAGTATTTCTGCAGGTTAAAGATAGCACACTTAAAATACCTGAATAGAGTCCGATATTTTCAAATGTTTGGCAGTTATAACACTAGTAGTAAAGTGGTTTGCTTTGTCCCAACTTTAATACCAAGAAGATTGTTGATAACTTTAGATACCTTTAAGAAACCTAAATGTAAAATCAAGATATTTGATTCTCTTTCCGCCGTTGGACACACTCATAAGCAACGTCTTGATGGATATTTAAATTTATGTAAGCTAAACTTAGACAAGTAAAGTGTAGTATAATCCTGAACGTAGTGGTTCTATGGGTTTACATAAGTCTGGTCTCGATTGTCTAATTCTGAGCTGCAAGCAATCGTTTTATACTTACACTTGGAGATTGCGTCAGGTCAACTAGAATGATTGATGTACAGGCGCGGATCCAGGCGGGGGCGCACCCGGTGCACGCGCCCCTTTTTTCGATGACCAACGATTTAAATACTCCGAAAAAATGAGCAAATAGATATGGAAAATATGCTTCCCAGATGCTGGAAAATCGCATCTAAGCGCATCTAGAATTCAAATTTTCTTGGGGGAGGATCCCCCCCCCGCCGTGGCTTCGCGCCGCTTCGGCGCTCGCTCGTCAGCCTTCGGTCGACGGTGTGTGCCCCCCCCCCCCTTCTCAAAATCCTGGATCCGCGTCTGATGTATGCAAGAATTAGTTCTTTTTGGTGAATGGGTATGCTTGGAAATGTTACTTGAAAGTGTCGTAATATTTACTTTCAAAATTATCTTCTCAGAGCGTAATATACTCGAATATTTGACCAGGGTAATGTTTGCAAATCAGAACCATAATGCTTGTAGGTGAAGGATGGTTGAAATAATGGTGAGGTGTCAGAAGTTTGTGTTACGTGTATAAGGATTATATTTGATACGGGCAATAAGTGAGGGGATTTGATTCAATGAATGCTTAATTGCTTGCGTCTTTCTTTAATTGACTATCACAAGTCTTGTAACTGTCATTTCCTTGATGTTTTCATGGAATGTTAAGCAAGAGTGCTAACTTTACTATAGCGTTTCAAGTTTGAGAAATGTGAGGTACTGTGATGAAAACGTAAGGTAATACTTGGCTATCATTACCAACATGTTCTGTGTGAGTACTGCTTCGTGTTAGCTGCTACGTTTGATCTGCATGTGTCAGAAATATCCTAGATCAGCCTATTTTGACATCGCTTTACGTTTAAATTATCTTTTAGAGATCGTAGAAAACAACTTTGCGCTTTTCCCCGACACGTACTTGAAAAAGGTCTTTCAAGTGGATTTAACAGACTCTACCTATGAACCAAATGCTCTTCCACTGGGACAAATGAAAAACCCAATAGCTGTGGCATACGATCCTCAGGAGGAAAAAGTCTACTGGAGCGATGTTATAGAAAAGACTATTTCTAGAGCCGGTTTAGATGGAAGCAACAAACAAGTTATTGTTGCTGGTGATATAGAAAGTAAGTTAGTTTCCACATTTATTGTTATCACAGCTTTGTCTATAATGTATCAAGCCCGTGATTGTGTGAAGAAGGATTTGTGAGAGTGATGAAGAAAACATTAAATAATAGCATATAGCGTATAGCATATACGGCTAATCACTGGTAACTTAAAGTCCACATTTTGTTTAATATGTACTTATGAAAGACACATAGTGGTTTATGATAGAATTTTTTCTTAACATGTTCTGTGGTGACGAAGCCTTTGCAAATTAGTCTTATATGAGTAATTGGTATCTAAAAGTGATAAAGTTTAAAGGAAATCCTACGTACGGTCCAGGAAGTTGCAGTTGGACACTTGATTGATTAAGGGCAGGGAGTCTTGTGGTATTTACGAAATTGCAAACTGTTCAGTCACTACATTGTTTTGGCTAACATGAAGTAGGCAGCAATCCGAAAAGTTACGGGATGGTAGTGGTTTAGTAGTAATAATAAACAGGGATAACTAATTAAAGAACAGCAATTCCATGTAAGATTTTCAAAACGCCAAGCTACGTACACGGTAGGGCCGAAAAAAAGGTTGTTTTGCCTTTTAACCGGCGGTTTTGGGAAAATTTTCTTGTGTCAAAATGTCTGGGGGATTATCGACGTGCATTGTTTAGAACAAACATCTTGTAGGAGGACATTTTGGGACAGATACAACCCTTCCCCTTTAGCAATGTTGTATAGTGTAAAACCTGATTTAACAGAGCCGTTAAGTTTCTTTATTCCATGTTTGGTCCGAAAGCATTCAGTTGTATTTGTCACAGAGCACATTTGCTAAGTCAATCTTTGACTCCATGTGAACAGGGAGTTGTTAAGGATGGAGTTCAAGCACCTAATCCATCAGAAAATACGCACTTGAGAATAATTTAATCCTTTTTGTTAAGGGAAATTTTCAGGTCTGTTAGTTCCTCTCCTGGATTTGTGTGACCTAACCTTGTTTATCAGAGTTCCATCCTTTGATACGAAGGTAATCCTCATACAGAGTTTATGAAGACAATGCTTTGAAGTGATCTGCTCCACCTTTGTCTTCTTCCTAATATAAACGACTATAACTGCACTTTTAATCGATCCCATTTCTTTATTTTTCTAAATATTTACGCATGAAAAGTAGCTCATTCCTTTTCGGTGAAGCCGGCAAGTCTACATTTTGTCTTCAAAAGTTAAAAACGTTCCGCAAATGTTGTTAAAAAGTGTAAACTGGGGTAAAGAGATGAAATAATTTTTGTTTACCTTGACGACTGACAATATCATGGCAAAGGGTAAAATCATACCAAAACTGTTTCAGGTGTAGCAGACGACAACAAATATTATCACATCCTGTAATCCCTTTCAAGTGGTAAAGAATTTTATAGAGAGAGACAAACGGGAGATTATTGTCGGCAAACCACATAGTGTCAGAGGAGGGAGAAGTGTATGTGTTCCATCCATAACAACTCTCTGGTATGACCGTCTAAATGCTGATGTGAATCTCTGGTATATGATGAAGTCACATGTCAACTAACGAAACCATATATATTTCTTACATGATCAAGTTATAATTCGATTGATACAGAAGTGCAAAAACATTTTTGCACGTATGCATAAGCGGAGAAAGGTGACTGGAGAATATATAGACTTAAGATTATATAAATTCAGTACCTAGAACTTATTTTAATATGGTAATTCTAGTTCAAATCTTCACTTATCAAGGCATGTACATCAAATTTCGTCTTGATGTTAGGGTTTCTGCCCTTGAAAAGATTGCAATTCTGTAAGTCGTTCTAGAACTAATTTGACCTCTACCTGTTACAAGAATGTTTCTCCAAAGAAAAAAAGGAAATAATTTACATGATAGCTACAATTCTCTTGATATTAAATAGTCGCAAAAATGAATAATAATGCGTAAGCTCGATTAGGGCATTTTACCATGTATGATTAATTTGCATGAACATTGTTGGCTTGTATTTAAAATTACCTTACAGGGTTAGGGCAGTCACCTTTGTTTGAATTGATACATTCTGTCCTCTTATTCAAATTTATGCGTGACTCTTTCTCATCCTGTGATAAAACTTTTGTTCCTGAAAGTTCATGCAGAATAACTATTTACCTTTAAGACACAATATTTGTGTTCTGAAACATTGTTTTAGATACTTATCAGGAAGGGAAACAGGAAAGAAAAAATGGAAGATTTAATTGGTACTTCAAAATTAGGTTTCGGCGAATTAGTTACACTTTGTTCATAGTGTCTAACCTTTGTGGTTTAGTTTGGATGTCTAGAACATGTCTTATGTGTGCTTCTTGCAGCCGTTGATGGGCTAACCCTTGACCCAGTACTTCGACTGATATTTTGGACGGACATAGGAAAGGAGACAATATCAGCTTCAAAGCTTGATGGTCATCACGTCACTACTCTCATTTCAAGTGGACTTGTAAAACCGAGGGCAATAGCATTGCATTCAAGTGAAGGGTAATTATTTTAAAATTTCCCCAATTTTACAAGCGGGATAATAAGCTGTGTGATTTCAGAAACTGCATCCTTTGCATTAAAAACGACGTAAACTGTTGGATTTTCTATTGTCATGGAAACGCAGAGACGTATTCTTGTGGGTTAAAAAGCTTTGATAGTCATTTCACACGGGTAAAATGAGTGTGGTTGTAAACCATGTTAGGTTCAGTCTCGCATTTTGGTTTCGATATTGTTGTCTCTCCCCACAAATGTTTGATTTATTTGCTGTTTCTATCTTTTTTGGCGATTAATATTAGTGCTTTGGTGCACATGACAATGTTTGATAATTTACAAAAATGGTTCAATCCAGGGATGGTATTTGGTCTACTAACCCTGCAACCTTCCAGTTTACCTTCTTAACGTAACCGAAAGCTTAATATTACTTTTTCCAAAGTCCCTCAAAGAACAGATAATAAACACGATCTTAGCCAAAAGGCCGGAAACTTGATATTTGACTGAGTGTCATACTTAGGTTTATCTGTCAAACTTGATTCAATTGATGTTTCTTCTAGGAATCTTCCTCTTTTTTATCTTTTGTTGTACTGTATTTCCTTCCAGTTCCCTATCTGTCGAGCTAGGCCTCACAGCATAAATACAAGGCTGAGAACATCACTCCTATCTTGAGACATCACGGTGTTTGCAAGCTAAGCGTCACAAACGCATACACATACACAAACAAAAGCATATGCACGCGTGATTGCATAAATACCTTTCGACTTCGGATGAAAAAGAATATAAAATTCTTTAAAATTTCACAACTGAGGATTGTTCGTAGTAATGACACTGATGTGATGTGGTGGCAAATTCCTAGGATTGAATCTTATATATTAGTAAGTTCTTGCATTCCGTCATAGGTATATGTACTGGACGGACTGGGGATCTAATGCTAAGATTGAGAGATCGTACATGGATGGGAGTGGCAGGGAAACGCTGTTCAACACAGGCCTTGGATGGCCGAATGGCCTTGTGGTAGACACCTCCGGTTAGTATGAGAACAATATTTTATTTTCATTTCATATACTCCAGGGTTAACAAATTTATACCAAGAGTCACAATCATACAATATTAATCTCTTGCAACCTACATGTGCATTAAGCAGTGAATATACCAATATACCAATAGCACTGCAGTGACTAAAATGTTAGCCTTTTTTGAAATGCGTTAGGTGCCACCATATTTGTGTAGTTATATGTGATTAAATTTAGTTCGAAGCATACTGTAGTGGATTGACAGGGGGCGTCACCCACTAGAAAATTCTCTCCCTAGCAAATAACACTTTACTTTGTTAAATCCATTTTAGTACATCCCTCCCCTTAAAATATCCTTTCGCCCCTGGAAGCCTTCTCCATCTTCAGTATTTTGTCTGCCTACGGGCCTGGTTACAAGACAATATTTTTTAGAGCATCGTCAGAGAAAGGGGTAGTTGCAAATGAGCAAAGCCAGGTGGTGGATTTACAAAAAATGCCTGTTTTATAGTGATGAAGATAACGCATCATGTATGTACCTATTACATGTAAGTATCATTTTACAGAAATGCATGTTAGCTGGCATCCTCCAAATTTAAACTTTTACGTTTTTCAAACTTAACCGACAAAAAACTTAATTCATTCAATAATTTTGTTGGCCTTCTTTAGAGAGAAATTTATATTGGTGTGACGCCGAGTTAGAGAGAATTGAGAGGTCTAGTTTGAACGGAGAAAACAGACAACTGTTGATCAATTTTGAAAGCAGTGTTCACCCATTTGGTATAGCAGTCTTTCGACAAAACATATTTTGGACGGACTGGCAGCACACGAGCCTGCTGAGAGCTGATAAGGTTACCGGAAGGAACAACGTCACGATTGGCTCTTCGAAGTTTCGACGGCCGAATGAATTACATATCTACAGCAGTGAGGTTGAAATAGAAGGTATACATGTCCCACTGTTTAGCTGCTTTGTAACATAGTGTAACGCTCAACGTCTTTCTTGATTGGGTAGGCCTAAAGGTGCGTTCACACCAAGACTGAAATCTGCAGCGTTTTATGGGCTGGACGCGTAAATTTTTTTCCCGGATGATAGGGGCAACTTTATTTCAATGGAAATCTAGAAAATCGCCCCATTTGTTCTGAGATAACAAATTTCGCGTCCCTCCCGCAAAACGCAGCAGATTTCGGTTTTGGTGTGAACGTACCTTAACGAGCGTATCGATTTTTATGTTTTAGCATTGAATGTGGTTTTTAAGAATGAATCTTTTCATATAACTCCCCTTGGCCTTTCCCGACTGTTCCTTGTAGGATACGCCGACTGTGAGTCCAATAATGGTGGTTGCGGTGGCATTTGTCTGTCGTCTGTCACAGGCTTTACATGCCGTTGTGGTGACGGAATGTTGCTAGAGGATGATGGCGTTACTTGCTCTGAGATTGAAGAGGAAGGTATGTATTAAGGACAAACCCTAAACTTACTAATTTATTTCTACCAGTTCTTTCAAAAAGAGTAACATGTAGATGTAAAACTTCTCATTTGTGGCGTACTTAGGATGGTTGGCACTAGGGGTGAATCCTCTTTTGTCACCCCTTGTAGAGGGTACAGTCCTGAGGGAGGGGGTCAAAGAGGAGGGAGATCCGCTTTGCCTTTGAGAAGTTTTTGTTCATTTAAAAGGCTTAGATTCATAATCGTGTTATCTTTTGCAAAGCTTTGGACTGATCATATTTTGGAATTCTCATTTTTAGTCAATGCTGTTTTATTCGTTAAAGAACCCTTTTGTTTTTGGTGGAGGTAAAGGTCATTTGGGGTTACCAGAGGTCAAACGGTGAAAACCTCATAAGTATAAAATCCCATAAATAGTAACTTCATGGATCTCATAACTGTTGGGTTTTCCCCATCTGTCAGGGTATGCTCCATCATGATTGCAGGGCTTTCTAATGACTTCTTGTTAAAGCATCCGACTTGCAGCCGGAAGGTCTAGGGTTCAAATCCTGGCCGGGTCATACCAAAGACTTTAAAAATGGAACTTACTGCCATTGTGCTTGGTGCGCAGCATAAGCAATGGAGTAGGGAAAACAAGCCAGTGAGCCACAACTGGAAAAAAAGGCCGTAGTCGTCTCGACTTGAACCAATTGGGTGGAAACTGGGACGTTAAACCTAACTAACAAATCTTGTTAAAGGGAAATATTGTGTTTGTATGGCTTTTTATTTAACCTATCCTCTTTTACATACGGTCAGGTCCCGTTGGATGAAAGAAAGGTAACTGGGAAAAATATTTTACCCAGTAAGCACTTATTAACAAGTTTTTCTGACAACTGATAAATTTGTTCACCCAAACAATTATGCATGCAAAACCACACCTTCTTCACCCCTGATTTGAAATCCACCAATCAAATCTTTTTTACATGTTACGTCAGACAATAACAGACGCCTTCTACAGCATGTACAAAATGTTCGTAAATTACGAACCACTGAGAACTTTTACTACACTGTCTGTATTCATGACTATACAGTTAGTTTACGAAGGGGTTTTACCGCCTCCGTAGTATACTATTCACAAAGTTACAGTTACTGCAGTTCGAATTGAAGCCCTTGTTCCTTTATAGCAGGTTGCTTGAACTTGCTTCGCTCTCGAAACTATAGTAGGTGAAAGATTCTTGGTGCTTAACTGCTACTAGGGTTTTAGGCCCTAGTAGAAAACGAAAATCATTCGCACCCGTGATTCCACTCGCAAAAACATTATGAAAAAGTCCAGCAGATCATGGAGCTGCTGCTCCGAGGTAATACTTCCATGGATAAAGTAGGGAGCTGCCATTTTCTCTTAAAGGGGCTCATTGAGTTGATATCCATTATTTTGTGGTGAGTTTGAAGGGAATCATTGCATGGCAATGCTTCTAATTAGCCTCATTGCTCATGTTTCACTTCCTATAGTGACCAAAAATGTGAAAAATTGTAGTTTTTATGGACTTAAGAGCTTGCAGTTCACCAAGCTTGTCCAAGCCCATAATAGAACAGCCTCTCCTGAATAAACATCACTTATAAACAACTGTGGCCTTCAATCACAGCAGCTGTTGGATACCTCGATCTTCCCTCTGAGGAATTTTATGTTTATGTATGGTGGCTTTTATGCAAAATGGTGCTATCTTTAGTTATGCTTTTAACTGATTTCATGTGTAGAATTTCTCATTACATAAAAAGTTTCTCATTTCCTGGCTAGGTGGAAGGAAAAGTTTTGTTGTCTTGGGGAAGGGATCACTCCGCCTTCCTTTGAGAAATTTTTGTTTATTTATTATAGCTTTAATGCAAAATGACTATATCTCTTCCAAAGTTATGAAATAATTATATTCATGTAGTAGCTCTGACACGGCGTTGTTTCTAGGATGGTACCCTGGGTGGATAAGCTTGGATCCCAACCCCCACGGGAGTAGGCCACTCTTTTCAATTTTGTCTCTTTTCAGAAGGTGGTATATTGATACGTAGAACTGTTGCATGTTGAAAGTAACTCTTTGCGCTGCACACATGTAAGCAGATGTAAATTAGTTTGCCTTGGTACCTGGAAAAAGTTTGTGGTAAAAAAGGAAGAGCACAGTTTATTAAAAATGTTTGTCTTAGCATGGACAATATCATTTTTATAAGCTTAAGCCAATGAGAACTGTGGCACGGTCATGGACTGACTGTTCGTATCGTACTTTTAGAAGGAAATGAATGCTCTGTAAATTATAGAACACGGATGTGTGGAGAACGGAACACGTTTGTTGGACAAGTTCCGTATCATTTTTTACTATCCTCAGTATTTTTCTAAAAAAAAAAAAGAACAACCGCGAATGGTTGCATTAGCCTTTTCTCAAGGAAAATCTCAAGTTACGTAATTTAACTTATGATACATACAACTTCAATAGAAAACACTCGAATGTGAAGTGAATTTTTTCCAAGATGTGATATATTAGACGGAGGTATGTATTCATCTTAGTAGTTAGATCACAGAGGGAATTTCTTAATTCCAGTGGCGGATTCAGAGGGGGGTCGCCGACGTCCGGACCCCCCTAAAATTTCCCAGTTTGCCCTTTTTCAAAATTGTTTTTTTTTTCACACTAGCCTAAAAAAATAAAGAATAAAAAAAAAATAAAAAAAAACCACGAAAGTTTGACAGGTAATGACAGTTGTCCAATTCCGAGGAGACTTTGGTTACCCCCATGCAGTATCGATCAATCCACCCGTAAAAGTCTAGCCATGTATCGCAAACACTTTCAGCAGTATATTTGACTACGGTAGCCTATATTGCCCGCCCGAAACACGAACAGCGCGTGAGCGCAATCGTTTTACACAGAATGTGACTACAGTATGTCTTACTGCTTGCAATGGAGTAGGGAAAAACATGCCAGTGAGCCACAACTGCAAAAAAGGCCGCGGCCGGCCCGACTTAAACCAGTTGGTTAGAAACTGAGCCGTAAAACCTCATCTAACTCTAACTCTTACTGCCTGCGTGACAGTCAGGCATTTTAATCACTTTTCGCTTGGAACTACGTGTGGCGTGCTTGGGCTTTCAAAGTAATACAGTAAAACGCGCAGATATTACGTCATACTCACTAGCTAGCGCTTTATGCAACGTATTGCTTCTGAGTTTTAATATTGATTCCAAAAGGTCACTGCTAGTCTTTTAATCTAACAAAATAATGATCTGTTCACACTCCCTAAACGCTACATCTACGAAACCTCCTCTCATGAACACGATATGATATTCACAGTGGTCTGGAATTACTCTCTTCATTTATAAGTGTTGCCCTAGTGATGGGAATAAAAAGCCAATCTTAGTTCAAAGTCCACAGCCAAGAGTTGACCAGAAGTCGCAATGGACGAATCGGTGTTTGTTTCATTTTAAAAATACTATATAAAATCACCACCAGGTCAAATAACGCAATGTTAGTCGGTTCAAGTTTTTTGACGTCTTTGGACCGATGACCGGTCTGCTGTCGCAAATAAAAAGCAAACATTCGACTTCAGTCATCTGTTTTGACAGAGCATTTTTGACAGTCTCGCCGCAACTATATAGGGAACACAACATACAGTATTTTAACCCCCTCCCTCAATCGAGATAGCGGTGGCGCCAGGTGGGGGAAGGGTTCATGCCTCCGTCGGGGAAGGCTGGCCAACTATCGGCGAAGTTTTACAGGTTCGTCGGGGAGTCCTAGTCGAAAGTATGCAGTCCCCGACGACAACTAGTCACCCTGACGGCTTACCTGTTCTTTGCCCTCAAGAGGATAATTTCTCTAATAAGAACCCCAAATTTTCGGCGCGCTACGCGCGCTGTAGAGTCACTCTATTTTCTTCAATAGTTCCATTCCGCAAAGCAGGATAGCACAAGTCCTGTCCATCTTACCAAGTAACATATAGGCAGAGTACATAGTTTATTTAAAGTTCGTAACTTTCATCTCATATCGCAAAGCCTAGTTGGTGTTCTCTTGTGTGTGTGTGTCATGCGGTACAGTCAGTTGGTGAGCGACTTACGGAGCAAAGTTTGGCTATTTCATCTTGTAGTCCAGGTGGTTTCGATACAAATGTATGTTACACCCGATACGGTCTACAAACCCACAGTTCTTTTTTCTTTTCGTCATACGTTTTATGTATTAGCCTATCAAACATGTTCCCCCGCTTCGCGCGCTTTTCAATTTCACGATCTAGATTCAAAGAACACTATCAATGCTCAAATCGGATCTTGAAGTATTAAGTGATATGATGCAAAATATGCCAGCAATAGCATGGGACAACGACGCTCCTCCATTAGCCCTTCCCATCATCCCCTCGAAATAGGGAATGTCGGAACTAATTGGGGTAGCTGACATGGCCCAGCCCCCTGTTGGGAAAATTCTGCCGCCACACATGGTGGATTGCCTTATTTTGGCTTTCATAGGGGTAATTTCTGGGATAAAACCCAAAATTTTCGGTGCGCTTTGTCCACTCTTCCTCCGTTCCGTTATACTTGTAGCTAAATATAGTACAAACCCTTTCCACCATTTCAAGTTAATAAGTAGAAATACATGGATTTATGTAAATGTCGGAATTTGAATAGCATTTCGCTTAACCTGGTTAACGTTCACTTGTGTCTGTCGTACGGTACGGCTAGTGACTCGAGGAGGGAAGTACAATAAAGTTATGCCCGATACGGCCTAACTGTCCGGACAATTGTTCTATATAAGCTTTAAATTAGTACAAATTCTTATACGTGTAGGCTTACCCAAAAAATTTTCGCGCGCTTCGCGCGCTTTGCATTTTCACCGTTTAGATTCAAGGTTTTGATTCCAGTTTTTGCATGTCTCTTGGTTTATCCTTTCTTTGTCAATATGCCGTAAATTGTATAATCGCTGACGTTTATGGGAACCAAAACTTTAAAAAAAATGAATGTGCCCTTTTTATGTTGGACCCCCCCTCAGAGAAAACCCTAGATCCGCCCCTGAATTCATACACATTTAGTAAATGCAAACCTTTCGTTTTACCTTTCAGGGCTTCAGTGTCCATTAGAGTTCATGGAAGGTGAACTTGAAGAAAGTTGTACTGGTGCTATAGATCAAACCTGCGCGGTAAATTGTTGGACCGGCTTTACAAGACGAGTAACATCAGTGAAATGCTTACCTTCTGGATCATGGGACGTAGATTTGGCTACAGTTTGTGATAGTGAGCACACTAAGATAAAGGGACAATCCAACTTATTACTTTCCCAGTTTTTCAGTTTGACCTTAATGGCTCATCAGTCGGAGCCCACATTTTGCATCCTGCAAATGTCACAACAACTTTCTCCTGTAATTGTTTATTCCTTGCCGAAAGCGAAAGCAATCTATGCGTGTGTTTGTGACCCTTGCCTAATGAATACGGTATTTCAAGATAGCAATGATGGATACTTGTCATACTTGGTGTATGGATTTTTATCACATTAAGAGGAACACCCTTATTGTTTTTAGTGGGAGCAAAGTTCATGTGAGGTCACTAGAGATCGTAAACCGAAAACATTGTAAGTAGTATATTTTTAGGTATGAAGCATGGTACTTTTCATACTTGGCATGTGAATGCGTTATAGTCAGAAGATGAACATGTTGGTTTTGGTAGAGGTTGAAGGTAATCCATAAGCCGAAAAGATTGTAAGTAGTATATTCCTATGTATGAAGCATGCATACTTTTCATACTGGTCCTTTGAATGCGTTATAGTCAGAAGAAGAACCTATTGTTTTGGTAGAGGTTAAAGGTAATCTGAGGTCACCGGAGGTGTAAATATGGAATTCTTAAAAACCAAAAACGTTGAAAAACACGGTATTTCAAAACAGGAATGATGTATATTTTTCATACTTGGTATATAGATTTGCCACTTTAAGAGAAAGAGAACCCTAAGAGTTTGTTGATGGTAAAAGGTCATTTGAGGTCATCAGAGGTGAAACTACGAAAAGATTGTAAACTAAAGAGACAGTTAGCGGTACCTCCAAATTGTGACCAACGAAAAATTAGGGCTGAATTTTTATACCATTCCAAAGACAACATTATAGAGAACACCATTTTGTCACAAGCACACCTGTTAAAGTAATAATTCGAATTTTAATTAATTAATTAAATTAATAAATCATGAAAAGGATGCTGTGACGATAGGATGATTAGAAATATCATACGTCTAACGATTTCGTTGATGGCCAAGTGAAAAGTGCTCGGTTTCTCACACAGACTGCCCGGGTTCGAATTCCTTCCAAGACACTTGTTTTTTCATTTTTTATGGAGAGTTTAAATGTCATGTGAGGTCAGCAGAGGTCAAGTTGTGAAAACATCGTAGAAAATTATATAGTCAAGAAGAATAAATTTGAGGGATTAAGCTCAGTGCAACAAAACATCCCCTTTCAGCAAGGAACCACAAAGTCTTTGGGCTTCCTTACCGAAGGCGAAGGGAATGTATGCAATCAACGCTTGCGAGTGTGTATGAGTGTGTGTATGCATGGCCGTACGGGCCGGGGGTGCTGTCAGATTTAGTCAGAAACCTGACTTAATCGGGTGGATATTTTGTCTCAGTCGGGCGGAAAATTGGCAGTTAAATTAGATCTGGAGTCGGGCAAAAATCACCGCCCTCCCTGAGAAAACAGTCCCGTACGGTGTGTATATGTTTATGTATGTACGAGTGTTTGTGACGCTTGGCTTGTAAACACATATCTCAAGACAGCAATGATGGATACTTCCCATACTTGGCATAGGGATTTTTCTTAAAAGGAAGATCCCCATTGTTTTTGTTGAAGGCCAAAGGTCATGTGGGGTCACCAGAGTTCATAAATCGAAAACCTTGTAAACACGATATCTCTAGGTAAAAAGCATGAATGCTTTTCATACTTGGCATGTGGATGCGTTATAGTCAGAAAATGAACCCTATTATTTTTAGAGATCAAACGTAATCTGTGGTCACTGGAGGTGAAAATGCGAAATTCGTAAAAATTGCATGTCAACACCATATCTCAAGATAAAAAATGGGCACTTTTTATACTTCCTACATAGATTTATCATATTGAGAGGAAGAATCCTATCGTTTTTGCAAAAGGTCAAAGGTCATTCTAGGTCACTAGAGGTAAACAATCGAAAACCTTAAAATAAGTGATGTTGTACTTTCCATACTTGGTATATAGATTTGTCATTTTAAGAGAGAACCTTTTGGTTTTTTGGAAATCAAAGGTCATCTGAGGTCACCAGACGTGAAATTAAGAAACCCTCGTTAACTAAATAGACAGTGTTCGGTGCCTACGAGTTGTGTCGTTTCGTCGTCAGTACCAAAAGATTAGGGTTGAACTTTTGTACTATTCCAAGATAAAATTAAACAGAGCAACTTACATTTTCTTAAATGCATAACTTTTACAGTACTTCGTTATTCTTATTTTAATTACCGAATAATGAACAAATGTGAAGGATGCTGTGTCTATAAGTAGAAATACTGTACGAGTTGAGTTTAATGGTGTAGTGATAAGAGTGTTACTTGACTTTGGTGGAGTTCAAAGGTCATGTGAGGTTACACAGAGGTCATATTGTGAGCAAATTATGAAATATGATATCTCAAGAAAGAAAAATTGAGGGTTAAACTTCAGTAAAGAATTTTCTTTTTGGCAAGGTATAACTAGGCCCTTGGGCTTTCTGGTTCTTGTACCGAAAACGTGAGAGGAGGATGACATTGTAGTTTGTACTGTATGTATGCTAGCTCTGTTTTTTATTAGAAAAATCCATAGCATACAAGAATAAAAGACGAAGAGGGTAGGTGTCAAACGAACCATTGTCTTACTCCTTTGTTAACTTTGTAGGGAATGTTTCAGTGTATTTAAAGAGGAGACAGAAACAATTGACTTCTACTCTACGGTAATTTTGTTGACTTGCAATCCATTTCAGTTTCACTTCCTGATGAACCACCTGAACCTGAGGAGCTGATCGTGACAATTGAGAAATCCAGTAGTACTCCTCTTCTTGGAGACAGGGTCGAGTTAAGTTGTAGTGCGAGTGAAGAAGATGCTACTCTTACTTGGTACAAAGACGGTAATCGATTAGCGACTGGTAAGTTTTCAGCAACCCTGGTCCTTTCATATGTCTAGTTCTTGTAACATTCCAGGAGAAGGTCGTGCTATTTGATGAGGAGGTGAGGTTATCTTGAATTTTAACTTCCAAACACGCTTAACTTATTTCTAGCTTGCTAATGAATTTGCCAAGTGCATCGTAGGCGTCGGACGCTATTCTCACCTGGGGTGGTGGCCTGAACATTTTAGACCCCTGGGGGAAGCTTCCAGGGGGTGAAAGAGGTCCAAGGGGTCGGCGTCCCTCTCACCTTCTTAGAAATGTTTGTATGTTTGAGGGCCTTTAGATGGAATTGTATTCTAATTTTTGTCGATTTTGAAATATATAGGCTACATGTGTTGTAAACGTTTTGTATTTTAATGAAAAACGTTGATAACTTTACAAAGTGGACAAACAAGGGATTTTTCATCCCAGAAAAGTGGGACGAAAGCATACTTTAGCCCCCACTTTTTTTACTGAGAGCTTAGCCTCCTCTCCCCCCCCCCCCCGTCTTTTCACTTCTAATGCCTATGGAATGAATACCTGGGTATCCATGATAGGAAAAGGATTGGAGGTTGGACGGAAAACGTTGGTGAGTCGACACTTTGGTATAAAATGTAATGTACTGATAAAATTGTAAAATGTAATTCTCCCTCTTTTCTGACATGATTATTTGTAGCAGGGTTCTACTAGAGCATATTTAGTGCCGCGCCGTCCTGGGGGGTGTCCCCCTCCCCTCTGAGAAAATTTTGTATCTTTGAGGGGGCTTGGAGTCAAAATGGTTCTACCTTTTGCAATTTTTGACCTAGTTATGTGTGTAATTTTATTCAGTTTTGTAATTGATGTTTAATTATCTTTTATGTTTTTTCTGTATTTTTTCCATTTTTTAGTTAGTGCTTTTTAATGTAATGATCATCTGAAGGCGCAGTATAGAAATGACTAGGAACTGTTTTGTTTACTCATTGTTAATTAAGTTTGTTTCTTCTATTCAGCGTTTCCATTTTTTACATTGAAAAATTATAACTCGTGTGCTAGGAATACGATCAAAATAGCACATTTTCACAAATGTTTCAGTTTAGTTTGCGGAAAATCTTTACCGGGCCGGACAGTACATTTGATCGTGAGTGCCGGGCGCAAATAAGGAGTGCTGGGCGGCCCCTCCCAGCGCCGCCCACCGTAGTTAGAACCCTGGTTTGTAGTTATATTCCAAGATGAACCTAGTAAGTTTGAAGCTGTTTAAATGCAGTTGTTTATCCTTGTACACCACTTAGAGTGTATTTTCCAAGATCACAACTACTGGTACTATACTTACAAACGTGTAATCACCGTAGACCAGTCCGGTCGAATGACACGGTACCGGGGGGTCAGCTTTTGGGACGAAATATATTTTAGGGTGCGAGATATGCTAAAATGAACACACCAATTGAACTTTTCATTTTCTAGGGGGCGAAATGTGGGGGGCGCCGCCTCGCTGTCCCCCTGACTACGGGCCTCTTGCAGACGTATGTGACACGGAGGCAAATCCTGTCGTGCGTACGGAACAGAAATTTTCAAAATGCTATAACCCAACATAGGCAAATATTTGACAAACGAAGCATGACGTTCGTAGTAGGTGCATGTACTATCAATGTGCAGTTTCTTTACTTTCGTTTCGTTTGTTTTATCACTTCACGTACACATACTCCATTACAAACATAACAAGAATGGTAAAAGAAACATATGTCAATGGGGTGGAAGGAAGCAGGGCCGTCTTAACGCATGGGCTCACTGGGCCCAGGCCCAGGGCCCCGCGATGTCAGGGGCCCCGCAAATTGAACTCTGCGCAAAAAATCATATCTCCCCTTGCGTAAAAGATTTTTGTGTGGAAATACTTTTCAAAAGTCCAGTGTTGTTATTAGGGATGGAGAGCAACTGGAAGATTACTCTTCTATAATGTATTTCAGCTTTTAGATATATCACATATGTTATTCACATAAAAGTTCCAATTTCCATGCTTTATGCGCGACATGGGGGGGGGGGGGTAAATGCAGGCATGTCTATGCTTGAGCGATGGTCAAGGATGTCAATTTTTCACGCAACTTTTTTCGAACACACTTGATTGAGGGGCCCCGCTCCAATACCGGGCCCAGGGCCCGGTGATCTCTTAAGACGGCCCTGGAAGGAAGAACACACAAAGCCCTGCTGGGCTTGAAAATATGAATTCCCAAGGACTGCAAAATAAACGACATATAATGCACTACTACAAAGACCAAATGAAAGAGGCACAGACAGGTAGGAACAGATCATCTCTCGGAGAAACCTAACCACTTTATCAAAGAAGTAACGAAAGGACATCCGTACCCCATCTAAACCCCCAACTTAACCACCCATCCCCACCTGTGTAACGGAACGGCAAGATCAAATTGAGGGAACACATATAAAACAAAGAAATCTACTAATTCAGTCCAGTACAGCATTGAAAAACAAGGATTACGATTAAATAAATTAGAAGGTTCCGACGAAATATCGGGAAAAGTTTGTCCTAAAAGATTGAATGCTTGTCTATTTGTTATGGAATATGGACGAGAATTCCAAAGCTTGATTGCATGGTTACGGAGAAAGCTGTTGTGAAGAAGTTTGCACAGTGTCTTGATGCAGGAATGTAACTTTACGGGTATTGTGATCATGGATTGAGAAATAGTGTGAAAAGAAGTTTGAAAAGTAATCGGAAAAGAGGGGAACATTTATTGGAAGTAGCAATGAAGACGTTTATTACGTCAAGGGAGTTTCAGTGACAATAAATCATTTGGGTGGTCACGTGGTTTGAAACAAGTGATATATCGATGGCTCGTTTTGTTTAAAACGTTTAACCTGTTCAGTTGGTAACCACCGGTATTTGACCAAATAACAGAACAATAGCTTAGGCGCGGATAGACTAAAGTTAGATAATTCGGAGAACATTGATTCTACTGAGGGAGCAGATACTTCCGCCTCCACTGTAAAAACAAGTTGAACACTTTTTGTAACAGGTTTTAAACACTTAGGGGCGTTGGATAGCGTTTATAATTAATCATGTTATGTTTAAACGTAAACATTTTAGTTAATAAACGCGTCACTCACTACACGTTTAAAGTGGTGTCGATGCGTTCATGCAGTTAATTTCATCGTTTGAAGCGTTATTTGTCCTTAAGTATTGTATTGTTTTTTTCTTTAGCATTAACGCCCTCAGTATTTAAAATCTGTTACAAAAAGTGTTCAGCTTGTTTTTACGTGTTCCTAGTATACCAACGAATTTAGCAATTTGAGTTTAGATATTACAGATATGATCGTTCCATGAAAGCTTTGAGTCATTGTAGACTCCTAGAAATTAAACACTTTTACGAGTTGTAAGCATGTACCATCGACAGAAACATTGCACTTATAGCTGCGTTTTTAAAATGTGTAAAGTGGTGTTATAAAACGTTTTATAACACCACTTTACGCGTTTTAAAAACGTTTTGTGTTAGCGGAGTGCCTTTGGGTTGTACATAGTATGTGTCCAATGCCCTATTGTATTTTTTTATTTAACCATTTATATTAATGTAAGAAAATAAAACAATACAGCAACCTTGCGAGGGGTAGGGGTGGGTGGGTAACTAGTCACCCTAGTCACCCCCTCAGTATCCACCCCTGCCTACAAATTACTAGATTATGTTGAGAAAAATGCACTTAAAATATGTGATTGTTTTTTCACTAGTTGGTATACGTTTGAATAATGCATTTTTTCGTATTTATCGGGCAGGTGTATTGGATGACTTATTTGTGAGCGATTCAGAAGTTTTGATACTGGACTTTGCTTACATCCATCAGGGGCAATACGCTTGCAGTGCAGTGGGAAGAGACGGAGAATTTGCTGAGACTATTTTTTCATTCTGTAAGAAGTGCTTGATATGAGTTTGTTTTGGACTGGTTTTGCGCAAAGATCTGATATGTACTTCTCTAAGTATAGCTTAAATAAAATGTTGAATATAAGATAAACTTAAGTGTCGCTCGAAAGACTGACTGCAAGACTGATTTTTGCACTTAAATAAAGTCATTTCCTCATTTTCACAATTTTACGTATGTCACAGCCTACTAAAATAAAATAATTAAGTAATCATTTCATATGTTGATATTGTAACATTTTACTCAAGGATAGTAATTATAAGAAGGGACAGGATTGCATACTTGCGGCGCACTTCGCCTTTTTTTTTGACGTATATTGCGGCAAAATGTCAACTTTTCAATCCCAACGTATACAAAATTTCAACAATGTACATCAGGGAATGCCTTTCCAACACGTACAAAATTACCAAACCTGTCTGCCGGCATAAACATGCGAGACACATTCTGATTCAATATCGTTAGGCTGTTAATATACTGGCTAATGGGTCGGCAGTTTATCACTACGAGAGTGTAACTGAGAGTGTAACTGAAAGTGAGCCAGTGTGGAGAGTTGCCGATGAGCCTAACTGTATTTCTCCTTCCAAATCATCAATATGGCATTAGGATAGGCTAAAAACTGCCATTTTTTGCTCCACATTTTTAATAAAGACTCTGGAGTTAACTGATCCAACAGCGAACACGACATCGTTTTACAATCCAACAATGTAGAAAACGTTTGTGCTACGACAATTTTTTTTTTTTTTGATCTCATTTTAATGTCACAGAACTGCAGTTGTTCTTGTAGAAAGATCGCAGTTTTTGAAAATAAATTTCTATTATATAATTTAGTTTCTTTTATTCTGCAGTTGATTGTTCTTCAAACTTGGGGGTTCAGTGGGCCACTTTACCTGATCGCGCTTTTTGATTCCTTGACGTTGTCAGAGGAATCTATGCGATGGTGATGCCGTGTGTGTGTGTGTGCGTGTGTGTATGTGACGCTTTGCTTGTAAACACTCTATCTCAAGAAGGGTAACCTCTAGGGATCTCATACTTGGCATGTAGATACCCCTTATTGAGTAGATGATCCCTATTGTTTTGGAGGAAGGTCAAAGGTCATTTAGGGTCACCATAGGTCAAATGGTAAATACCTTGGAAATTGCTTGTAAACAGCTCAAGAAGGATAAACGTAAGGGATCTCATACTAACCAGTTGGATTGCCCAT
Source organism: Holothuria leucospilota (assembly GCA_029531755.1). Classification (NCBI taxonomy): domain Eukaryota; kingdom Metazoa; phylum Echinodermata; class Holothuroidea; order Aspidochirotida; family Holothuriidae; genus Holothuria; species Holothuria leucospilota. The sequence goes on along the minus strand of CM055962.1, from coordinate 11,890,223 downwards.
ATTGAGTAGATGATCCCTATTTTTTTGGTGGAGATCAAAGGTCATTTGGGGTCACCAGAGACTCAAAAGGTCAAAACCTTGTAAACACTATATGTCAAGAAGGGTCACCGTGAGTGATCTCATACTCAGCATGTTGATTGTCCATATTGAGTAGATGAGTCCTATTATTTGTGGTGGAGGTCAAAGGTCATTTCAGTTCACCATAGGTCAAAGGGACGAAATCTTGTAAACTCGGTATCTCCAGAAGGAGAATTGTGAGGGATATCATAGTTAGCATGTGGATTGCCCATATTGAGTAGATGGTACGTCATATTTGTGGTGGAGGTCAAAGGTCATTTGGGGTCACCATAGGTCAAAAGGTCATAACTTTGTAAACACTATATCTCAAGAAGGGTAACTCTCAGGGATCTCATACTTAGCATGTGGATTGCCCATGCTGAGTACATGATCCCTAATATTTTTGGTGGTCAAAGGTCATCTGGGGTCACCAGAGGTCAGAAGGTTCAGACCTTGTAAAGACTATCTCAAGAAGAGTAAGTGTGAGAGATCTAATAATTAGCAAGTGGATTATTCATATTGTTCAGATGATCCCTATAGTTTGTGGTGGAGGTCAAAGGTCATTTGAGGTCACCAGAGGTCAAAAAGTCAAAACATTGTAAACACTGTACACTGTAAAACCAAGCTTTGTTACAATATATCCATACGGCAAGGAATCACTAAGCCTTTTGGCTTTCTGGTTTCAATCACGATCTCGTCATTTTGCATTTTCTTCCAATATTCCGTTTCGATTTTTGATCGTCAAAATTGTGCATTTGTCCAACCTCTAGCTGTAGTAATTTGAGGGGGTGTGACACCCCTGGGTCAGAGAGTCCGTCAAGCAATATGTTTAATTTCTCCCCCCTCCCCCGGAAATTTTCGCAATAGGCCTACCTAAAAGTGTTCCGAACCACTCAGGTGTCCATTATTGAAAAATCCTGGTTACGCCACTGTTAAAGACCTGAAGATTTAGAGCAATAAGATCTTGCGCAGAACATTGAAATTTATGCAGTCCAAGTCTTGTCTGTGGCGTCCTTTGTGTTGAATGCGCTGCCTAAAACCAGTGTAAAGAATCGTACTTGAAAGCCAAACATTTTCCCTCATTTTTTACGCAAAATTATCATGACTTATATATTTTCATTATACGGCATTACACAGGCCAAAATACTGTGTGTAACACCAGGATCCCACATGACATTTTGGATGTTTCTGAAACATTCTTCTTGTCATAGGGGGTCAGTTGTGTCGAATGTGCCGCGTTTGATCCATACATTGGTCTAACGCAAACTTTCGCACCCTCATTTCCATTTCGTGGTCATATAATGTAACTTTTTGATTGCTTACCGATGACGAAAGTGGTCTGTCCAATGACGCTGGCGAGTGTTTGTAGTGAGTGTGTGTATGTGGGTACATGTGTGTTGTTGCGCCCTGTTTGTAAACATGATATCTCAAGAACGGTTCGGTGGAAATTGTTCATACTTGGGATATTGATTTATCATATTGAGAGGAAGAACCTTATTGTTTTTGGTGGCAGTCAAAGGCCATTTCAGGTCACCAGAGGTCAAAACCCGAAAACTTCTAAACGCGATATCTCAAGGTAGACATAATGGATACTTATCCCACTTGCAAAAGAGATTTACTATATTAAGAATAAAGACTGTATCGTTTTTGGTGGGGTCAAAGGTAATTTGAAGTGACCTGAGGTCAAAAACCGAAAACCTTGTGAACGCGATACTTTCAAGACAGGAATAGTGGATACGTTCAAAACTTGGTATATAGCTTTTTAATATTACGAGAAAGAACCTTATTTTTTAACACAAAAATTTGAAAGTATTGCTTTAATATTTTCCACTGAATGTTGAGTACCCCTTGTGTAAATGACGTAGGATTGTAATCATGCCTGAACAGCAACACCGGCGATAAGAAAAAGAAACACTGAGGCATAGTCTAATACTTTACCTGTTTTTTGTTTCCTTTTGGTTTTTTTCGTTATTTTCAGGGTTACCTCTCCGCCTACTGTTTGCGACATATCCTACAAACATCACAGTGACCCAGTTTGCCGACCACATATTACACTGTTCAGCAATGAATCGCTTACATACCATAAGATGGGAGAAAAATGGTGCTCCTCTCGTTCAAAACGAGCATGTTTTCAAAGTAAGGCTACAAATTTATGTAATGCAAATTGGTTCCCTTTTCTAAGCATTGTTAAGCAATAACCACTCAATAGGCCTTGTATTTTGATTGTATTCATATTTGTTTTTGCAAAAAAAGCACTAACCTCAAGTCGTAAATGTTTACGTATTCAATCGACATGATCACATGGTGTCCGTAGGGGAAGTACCTTATCTTTTGTGGAGGTCAAAAGTAATCTGAGGTGACTGGAAGTGAAACGCTGAAAACCTTGTCAACACGATATCCTGGGAACTACCTTCATATTCACGACTAGAATGCAGTGATGAATACTCTCCATTCTTAGTGTACGGATCCGACACATTTTGGGGAAAGAATTGTATTGTTTTTCTGGGTTATCAAAGGTCAAATGATTCCATCGGAAGTCAAACCGCAAAGCTTCCCAAGTATTCAGAATATGTTTCAAGAAAAGATAATTGGAATGATGTCATAATAGCATGAAGGTGCTTCATATTTATTAAATGACCAACCATTGAAAGAATATCCAGTTGCCTTGAGAGAAAGGAAGTGTTTCAAGCTGTCTTAAAACTAAAAGACAAACACAAACTCTCTCTCAGTGGCATAACTCCCATACCCCCGGGCATCCGGGCTAGGGGGGCACCCGGCGGGTCTGACACCCACTATAATACTTTGTTTGCAATGAACCTTTGGAAGCAGAAACCATTTCCCCCATGCAGGGCCTAGCTTAGGATTATATTTTTGACTATAACTATCGAAATATATTGAGAAGACATCAAGCTGTCTGATCATAGCTTTTAATATCTTTTAGTACTGGTATCGAAATATCCGCTTTGGACTGAATGTTCATATTGTACATGCGCACATGTCATTTGGTCAGGGGGCACCTAACCCATTCTTGCCCAAGGGCACCCTGAACCAAAGTAACCACACTGCTCTCGCTTACGCCCGGCTACTTAGGGTAAGATAAAGACTGTGTACATGTTTCTCTACCAGGTTTGTCAAAACGTTACCAAAATAATTTTGATGCGGTTGACAAAAATGCCATATTAATTTAGTCAGTGGCATTTTTGTGAATGACATTATGAACAGTTTAATTATAGACTTCTGAAAGCCAGATATTTTATAATTGAACTTCGAGCCTATATACGGTCGTTTGACTAGGCCACTGGTTTGTACTCACTACATATGTGCATGTGTTGAAAAAAAAATATTCTAGAGTATCCAGATATTTATCTGAAATAGATTTCTTACAATACGTGAGACCCATTTATAAAATACTCTTGAAAAGTCCTTCGCAATACTTTTTGATTCCTTGCCGAAAGGCGAAACGAACCTGCACAATTACGCTGGCGTGTGCTTGCGTGTGTGTGTACGTTTTTGTTTATATGACAGCTTTAAAGTCCGTGCCTTGGATGTAACGGATAAGAAATCATGGAGCTACTACCTGGAAAGGAGAAGAAAGTTAATTTAGAAGAAAGTTAATTTATGCTAATCCATTTAGACTAAGACATGCGTGAGGAGATAATGCTGTAAAAGTCGATGATGAGACTTACGGCTTTTCAGTTCTTTTGTCTGGCACTTACAATTTACACTTCTTATCATTGGCAACCTCATTCATTTCTACTGATACCCTTACAAATAGATTAAATAGAACAATCTTTTGATGCCGAGGAAGTTTCCTACAGGTAAAGAAAAAATACCAAGTAAAAATTCAAAGCGACTGGTTATTGCTTCGTTAGAATAGATACTGGTGCTAGGAGTAATGTTAATGCCATATGCATATGAGCAGACTAATTACGAGTCTATACTTTGTAGTTGAATTTTGATCAATTTTCGCACAATTGCGCATACTGTAAAGGGTTTATACACATTCAGTGCTCAACAAGGAATCAAAGCAACACGTATGTATAAGCGACGATAACCGACAAAACGAGCAATTTAATTTTCATTTCAAGCGACTGGCAATGCTGAAGTGATAGGCAAAATTCGATGTCCTCTTCAAGATGTAGCAGACAACATGTACCTATTGTGCTCAGTTCCTGACACCTTTAAAGCTTATTGAATCTTCAATTAAGTTAAAAGGGAGAGGGATTAGTGGTGTTAACTAGTAATTTGGGTTTGACCTTCGCGGTATGATCGGCGTCTTGAAAGGGATTTGTGAAGTTTCTTCTCCTAAGTATTAGCTCCACGAAGAAATGATGACAAAGTGTGCAAGTTGATCTAACTGAATGGTTTATTACTCCGTTGGATCAATAGGCACACTGTCTTTTTCATAATTATAAATATATATATATATATATATATATGGGTGTGTGTGTGTGGGTGGGTGGGTGTATAAAACAATGTAAGGCTATTCACTACCAAGAAAAGTGCTCAACACTCTTTACATTGGCCTTTGCATACACTGTTGCTTTTTACACTAGTTTAGTCGCTACGCAGTGATTGCCAAGAGGCATGAAAAACTTTAGCGACTAAACTTGCGTGAACAGCAATAATATATATATATATATATATATATATATATATATATATATATATATATATATATATATATATATATATATATATTATTGCTGTTCACGCAAGTTTAGTCGCTAAAGTTTGAAAATACCCTCCTTGTCACCATGGACGTATCATCTTTGCATTCAAATATCCCCCATGTTGAGGGAGTCCAGGCATGTGAAGATTTCTTACGTAAATGCGGTTTCGAAGAAAATTTTCTCCGCGATATCTGCAGTATTATACGCTTTATCTTATCACATAACCACTTTGAATTTAATTCCCGGCACTTCCTCCAAATTCAGGGCACAGCTATGGGGACTAAAATGGCCCCTAGCTATGCCAATGTTTTTATGGATGCCCTAGAACAGAAATTGTTGTCTGGTTATCATCTTAAACCGGATCACTACTGCAGATATATTGATGACATATTTTTCATCTGGACCCACGGCGTGGACTCCCTTCACGATTTCAATAGGTATGTTAACAATTTCCACCGTAGTATCAAATTTACTTTGGAGTATTCTGACACTTCAGTCCCATTTTTGGATGTATTAGTACGTATTACAAATAATTCCATATCCACTTCTTTATATACTAAACCCACTGACAGTCACAGTTACTTGAATTTCAACAGCTGTCACCCCACCAGCCTCAAGGAATCTATCACATACAGTCAATGCTTACGTATCAAAAGAATTTGCTCTGATCCCCTTGATTATGACAGACAAATAGGTAAACTTATAACCATTTCCTTCGTAGTGATTATCCGCTCAAAGTCATCAAGAAAGCCACTATCAAAGCCTCCAAAGTCGACAGAAATAAGCTTTTAACATACAGCTCTAAAACACCACACCAACGAATCCCCATGGTGTTTGAATTTAATTACAAATTAACCAAACTCTCACGCCCCCTTGTCAAAGACTTCAAGTACCTACGGCTTGATCCCAGCATACGGGATTTATTTAGTGATCCTCCCCTTAGTGCGGGGCGACAACCCCTCAACCTACGATCTTTGCTCACCTCTTCTAGGCTTCCCCAACCCCCAGCCTCCCATGGCAACCGTACATGTAACAAACGACGCTGTCAGGTATGCAAACACATCATCACTGATGTTCCTTTCATTCCCCCGGGTACCACAACTAAAATAAGACCCCCTCCCCTGACATGTGACAGTTCTAATGTCGTATACCTATTGGTTTGCACACGATGTGATAGAGGTAATTATGTCGGTGAAACTGGCTCTAAATTCCGTCTTAGGTTTAATAATCATAAGCAGACTATCCGGGACAATACCCAGGGTTTTACTGTTGGACAGCATTACAACTTACCCGGTCACGACCTCAACGATCTAAAATGTATACTGTTGGGCTCTTCTTTTACTTCCCAACAGATCCGCCGTAATTCTGAAACCAAATGGGTCCTAACTCTCAATACACACATCGCGGGTCTGAATAGGGATTTAGGGATAATCAGTGATTACACCTTCCACAACCCCCAATTAATCTGACTGCCTAGCTTTTGCTTGTGAATCTTTCTTATTGCTAGCCTTTTCTCAGTCATCTGTCGTTATACGCTGATGAAGAACACAGGTGTGTTCGAAAATTTCGTATCACTGTATATTGTACATATTTGCTATATATTTGCAATAGATCGAATACGTGCTTCAAAATGTCAACCGGCCTGTTGGCCTTCTTAACGTCTACTGTATTTTTTGTATGGAGCACACGTGGATTCCATCACCCCAATATATATATATATATATATATATATATATATATATATATATATATATATATATATATATATATATATATACATATATATATAACGCTAGATCGACCTGTTAGGCGAAAGGTCAAATCCGCTAATACAAAAGGCGAAAACAAAAAATACTTTAGATTATATTTCCCTTTTGGTTTTGAGATATATATGCACGTTATTTCAATGGCCCATAAGTCCTTAGTGTTAACGGATACATGCACGTAAGTTAGTGTGCAGCTAAGTAATTGCATAAACATTATGTGGTAAATCGGACTTGCGTATAGAGTTACGCATTCCTATATAAAACAGTGTGTAAAACGTAAAGGCGATACGGTTTTTTTCGCCTTAAGGTGGAGTTCTCCCAACAGTCGCGTTTTCTCATACCATATTCCGCCTAAATCCCAATTTATAGAAATATATAATATATATATATATATATATATATATAATATATATATATATATATATATATATATATATATTATTGCTGTTCATTATACAACTTTTGACCTGCTTATTCATAGTTCGATCTACCATATTTCGACTTACAAAATATACGTTTATTAAACAGAGATAGTTTTCTTCAATTATTCACTTGGATTGTATCGTAGGTACGCGTTGACATAAATGCCTTATTATGTAATTCCTTATTGGTTCCTTGCGTTAGCAAAAGGAACCTATGTAGTCAGCTTGGCGTGTGTGTGTGTACGTGTGCACAAACTTTGCATTCAGATTGAGGACCTAAACAATGGATTTCAGGTCCTTAGAAGGAAATACAATAGATTTGTCATGTCCTCAGAAGTTTAACAATAGAGAGTCTATTGTTAAAGTTAGGGTTAAGGAAGCAAACACAATAGAGAAAACAATGAGGTCCTCAAACTGAATGCAAAACACAACTGTGTGTGTGTGACACTTGCTTCGGTACGCTGTATCTCAACAAGGGAAAGTTGGACTAAACTGAAACTTGGTATATGGATCTGTCATAGTGAGAAGGTGTGCCCTATTGTTTTTGGTGGAGGTCAAAGGTCATGTGGGGTCACCAGGGGTCAAAGACCGAAAACCTTGTTTGCACGATATCTCAAGGTAGGAAGCTTGGATAAATTTCATACTTGGTATGTGGATGCATTATGGTGAGAAGATGAATGCTGTAGCTTTTGGTGAAGGTCAAAGGTCATCTGGGGTCACCGGGGATCAAACACTGAAAACTTGTTGTTAACACAGTATCTCAAGGTAGGAAGCTTGGATAGATTTCATACTTGATATGTGGATGACTTATGGTGAGAAGATAAACCCTGTCATTTTTGGTGGAGGTCAAACGTCATTTGGAGTCACTGAGAGTCAAATACTGAAAACCTTGTTAACACAATATTTCAAAGAAAGAATCTTGGATAGATTTCATACTTGGTATATAGATCCACCATAGTGAGAAGCTGTGCCATACAGTTTTTGGTGGAGGTCAAAGGTCATCTGGGTTCACCAAGGGTCAAAAACTGATAACCTTGTTGTCAGCACAATATCTCAAGGTAGGAAGCTTGGATTAATTTTATACTTTGTGTGCGGATGCCTTATGGTTGGGAAAATATTTTTTTGGTGGAGACCAAAGGTCATCTGGGGTCACTGGAGGTCAAACTCTGCAAACCTTTTCAACTCTATATCTCAGTGTAGGAAGCTTGAATAGATTTATGCTTTGAGGTGTTGCATTAAATCCAGCAGAAAACCCATATGAGTTTTTCGGATGTCAGAGGTGAAATCACCAGATGCCAAAAAGCAAATTGCCAAGAATTCCTAAAGTCAAATATAAGCACAAAACTCTATCATTCCAGCACATTAAGATCACATTCACCCAATGACTGAAAGATGTGGGACATCTTTCAGAGATGCCTAGTATCTCAATTTTAGTTGAAATTATAGTATTATGATTTTAATCCATAATTCTGCCATTATGTAAACCTGCATCAAATACCGCTTTTTAATATTGCAGAAGATTCTCTGCCCACAAAGCAGAGGACTGTTGTGAAAGTTCACTAGACAGACTTTTGTCCTTAGATTAGGACATTTGAGCTTGCAGGAATTGGAAATTGGAATTGATTAATTAAATGCTACTATGGGTTGTTAGTTTTATAAAGAGAACTAAGTTACTGATCATTTGGATCAGATACCATTGAGCGTGCATGAATTGTGATTGCTTAATTGAATAAAACAAATTGTAACTGTATACTGTCTGTGTTGATATCCCTTAAAGTGCCTGTATTCTTCAGAGCCATTTATTTATGCTTGAATGTGTTAACACAAGATGTGCATCAATTGTCTACAGAGCAGATTTTGTGCAAATACAGAAATACTGGTTCATTCAGTAGTTGGCTCAGTTTCATTACATTCAGCAAGGAACCACAGTGCCCATTGGGCTCTTGTCTTATAATATTTTTGGATTCCTGACAGGAGTTTGGCGATGATCTTGTGATCTCGGATGCTACGCTAATGGAGGAAGGGCTATATACCTGTGTACTTTACGAAGGTTCTCATAGAATTAGGCAAGTGACGGCTCACGTCGACATAAATGTTCATCAAGAAGTTGCGGAAGGTTTGTATCCTTCACATCAACGTTTCAGTATTAGACCTCTCATGAAGGGTTAGCTGCGTAGATGTCCCATAGGCCTATGCTTTGTTTTTTGCCTTCTTTCTTTTGAATAATAACAACAAGGATCTGTCATTTTAATTGGTTTATATTTTGATTGGACAGTAAACCTGGATCCTTTTAATCTAGACCAACTTTGCTTGCTTAACTTACGAAATACTCCCCCCCCCCCTCCCCCCGATTTGAGTGTTTAATAACGTGTATAAAGTCATACTGTTGGGTTGGATGACTTAAGAGTTAAGGTACATTGTGAACTATAAAGAATTGTGTATACAAACGTCCAGGTATCTACTGGTCATTATTGAAACGGCGTTTATGCGTCATGCGTTAATGTGTCTCATTGACGTATTTTAACCTGGAATAGTCATGTCCTGAAAAAGTCATCTCTGAAAATTTTCTTCAAAGAAATCGCTGCAATCTTGCAAATAACCAGTTTTTCATGATGTTGTCATCAACAGTCTGTGGAACTATTACAGCAGAGGAAGCAATCAGCATTGAAGCTTCAGCTGGCACAGATGGAACTTTTAGAATTGTTGGAGGCCGGAAAGCGATTCATGGTTCCGCTCCATGGATGGCTCGTCTCTACGATCGTCATGATAGGGAACACTTTTGTGGGGGTTCTATTGTCAACAATTTCTGGGTCATCACAGCCGCTCATTGCATTACTGAAAAGGGGATCGGTGCTGACAATTTGATGATTCGCCTTGGTGATTACGATACCCGACTTACCGATGAATCAGAAGTTCTGTTGGGTGTAGATGAAATCATTACTCCAGACGGCTTCGACGAAGGAACATTCGACGAAGATATCGCCCTGATTAAGCTCATTACACCTGTGTACGTATTTACAGATTATATACGTCCAATTTGTGTGCCTAATATCACGGTGGCAAGAAGAAGTTATAAAATTGGGAATAAAGGTAAGATAACAGGATGGGGGCGTGTTGCAGAATTAGGTCCCCTTCCACGATACCTGACAGAAGTGAGTCTCCCGTTGGTTGGAAAAAGGAGGTGCAGAGCATCCACCAATTACACCGTCACCACAAATATGTTCTGTGCCGGATACCCTAGAGAGAGTGGAGACGCTTGTAGAGGTGATAGCGGAGGTCCTTTTGCCGTTCAGTTTCGAGACCGGTGGTATCTTTTAGGTATTGTCAGCTGGGGTGAAGGATGCGGGCAAGAGGGAAAATATGGCTTTTATACGAGAGTATCAAAGTTCTTAGACTGGATACACAGTCATATTAATCCGACAGATGATTAACCAATGCGATTATTTTCGTGTAATATGTTTTTCGCTACTCTTGTCATTGTCAAAGATGTTATATAGTGGCCACGTGTGTGTAGCTACCGCAATCTTGGGGTAGTAAGGTGAAGTCAAACGTTTTAAACTTCGTCTCTGCCGCCGTTTGTCAGTGTGACCAAATTATTTATTGGTCATGCTCAGAAGACAACTGCATTCACAAAACAAAGAATTTCTATTTTGTGGTTCAGCATGTACAATCACCATTGTAGGAAGAATCCAAGCAATTTAAAGGAAACCGAAATAGACAAATGAGTGAGCAGATTGTGTTAGCTAAAATCAGTGACACCTCCTTGCTAGAACGTAGTTCATTTAATCTTCATATACGGGACCAAACAGTGCGTTGCTAGATATTGAATGAAATGTTAGTGCGAATTTCCAAGATGCTTTTTTGTTGTAGAGAGACATTGCACATCATGAAGTAGCGGTATACATGAAGTCATGCTTTAAGACATTTATATTGAAAGCAGTAGATGCCCGTGAGAGAAATGGTCAGCTTTTACTCTTCTATTTTGCCAGGAACTTACTAGAGACGGGGGGCTCACCTAATAAACATTTGTTTGCATCACTGTTTTTCGAATGTATAGTACTGTAAGTGTTTTTGGAATGTGCTGCAGGCCGATTGAAGCTTTGCATAGTGTAGGTTTTGAGGCTCATAAACCACGAACTAAAACTTAGTGATTTAGGAAATCATGATGTAAGCAGACTGTTTAAATATGCTTCATGACCACATAGACACAAGCAGTATTTGTGTTGTAACTAACGCTGGATTCAGAGATGTTTTAAGGAAAGGTAGCTAAGTGGTCGTTCGAGGTTATGACTTTTAAATTTCATAAATTATCCTCTTTTATTAGACGGATTGAAAACTGGTACAAAAGATTAGCTTTTTAATCAAGTTTGATGTAAAATTAGTCAGATAAGTACTTAACTTGTCTCACAATGTTCACTTCATTTTCTTAGAGCTTTTTAAAATCAAACAATGCTTCAAAGTTTGGCAACCGTATCTTCCGCTTTGTTAAACACATTCGCTATTATGCCATGAGTACATTTTACAGCTCTAGTTGCTATTAATTGTGACCCATTTTTGTCCAGTTTTAACTAAATGGTGTACTTTAGACAAACAGAGGGAAGATGGTAAAGAATGAATACTAGTTCGTGCTATGAAAACAAAGATATTTAAACACTTACGGCCAAAGAAATTTTAGTTTTAGCTTAGGTTTCACAAAGGCAGATAAAACTGCTATAATCACATGGTTAATGATGTAGCAATGTATACATATGTAAAGCATAGGCTGAATGAATACGAGATTAATACGAGAAGGGATAAGTGCTTGGCACGGTGCTGTCACTCGCGTTACATTCCACAATATTGATCTTAACATATTTCAGCTGCAAATTCTGCACTGTGTCCTGCTTAAGTTTATCGTTGTCTTTGTCGACCTCCAAGAAAAAGTTATCGTTGTATGTAGATGTAACCTTTGGACAAAATGCTTTGGAGAAAATATTGTGAGAATTCGAGGAATCGGTTTTCAGCCCTTAGTGTGCCCACCGAGGTTAAGACTCTACGGGTTAGTTTGAAATCAATTATGTCACTATTTTCAGAACTTTAGCACTGACATTGTATCATTATGGATTACAATTCTTAATCTATTGTCATTTCCATTTATTTAGCAAAAGAAAAATGGTTGCTATGTTACAAAATAAATGATAGAAGCCTCGACTTGAGTAAACCTTTGAGAAAACTATGTGACTTGATTATTTCAGTACTAAATAGTTATTTATATAAAAACGAAGGCAACTAGCCGAACGTCTAAGGCGTTTATTATACAAAATGTAAATTTTCCAACCCAAGTGTGAAAATGAGATGATATGGGACAACCAAGGAGTTACTTTGATCTCTTAAGTTGACGCTGAATTGAACATTTTATCTCCCTCCTTGTTCACAATGAAAAACGAAGGAATAATTTGTATCCTAAGCAGAGTACAAATTCTTCTTGTATAATTCCATAAAAAATCTTTGTTAATAGTTTATCACGATGTGAAAAACAATTAATCTGCTGACATTTACAACCCGTGGTTAAAAGTAATTTCATGCTCATACAGTAAGGATAATTTCGATCAAACATTTGAAGTATTTTCAGTCCATATTCTATTGTTCATCACACTCTCCTTCAATATCGAACTAGCAAACATGTCAGCATGTTTTATGTTGTCCGAAATGTATGTATAGTGCCAAATTGATTGGTTGAGGTAATCATCTTCAGCTATTATCTGTACATAAAAAGGTTGCAGTTGATGAAATGGGAGAGGACAATGTTTGTCTCCAGTACCGTTTTGTTCGTCTCAAAATTTGCTTCGTTACTTTTTACAGTTGTTAAGGAGTCATGGTTTTTGTCTGAAATCATTGGATGAAAGCGTCAGTCATGTATTAGGTTTTAATGTTAGAGATTTTGCTTTGTGAGCTTGGTATAAACATTCTTTGCCGTGTTAGTTAAATCCTACATGCTGTTACTTCTAATGAAGATCTCCTCCATTTTGAATAACTCCATGTGGTTTCCAGCATTAAAAGTGTACAGTGTCCTTCTGTGGGAAAGCTTTTTCAGATCAGAAACTTTGAATTTGAAGAGAACAAGGTTTGTTTTGAAGTTGTCGAATAATCTCCACAGCACGACCTGACCGCTGTTTGAACGAAGACAGAATGTTTTTTTTTGTTTGTTTGTTTGTTTGTTTGTTTTTAGTGTAGTTTCGTAGGGGTCTGGGACGAAATATATTGGCAATCCCTAAACAGGCCACAAGAACCATTAAAGCTGATATTTAACAGAACGCAGACAATTCAGCATTCGTTGCCTGGAATTAAATGAACTTTATCCGTGAGGAATTTCTTCTACTGAGTGAAATTGTACAAAAACGTCCTCACTAAACTCGTTACAGAGCAGTTGAACAAAATTTCAGGATGACATTTGAAGAGGTGGAAGTCATTCTGTTACTGTATCTTGGGGCTATATTTTTGATCGGTGTGCCTGGTAACATCTTAGTGTTGAGGGTGTACTTGAAAAGGGCTAAAAGTAGTGGAACATTCGTGTTCATTTCATTTGTAGCCATTGCTGATCTTATTATTTGTCTCTCAACACCGTTACCAGGGATTTTTGTTGCGACAAGAGCAAACCATCCACGAAGGATTATCTGTAAAACTGTAACCGGCATTTTTGTGGCATGTAGTGTCTTATCGCTTGTAAGCAGTGCCGTTGTGGCATTCGACAGGTATGTAGCTGTTTGCCGCCCGTACTCGAAACGATTATCTGTTCGCACTTCTTTAATCTTGTCTGCGGTGTGTTTTATGATTTCTTTAATTTGTGCGATACCGCCCATAATCGTAGCCGACATTTCCTCCGATAAGTATAATCCGGTTATTTGCTTGAGAGCAGATGAAGATGGTTTCGCGACGACAGTTGTCATGACAACAGTAGTTTTTACTGTCGTTTTTCCATCAATAGTTTCAACGTTAGTGTTTTACTCTCTTACTTGGAAATCCATTCGAAATCACAGATTGCTAGGAATTGTAAATAAAGAAACCTTTTCGACTTCAAATAGATTGGTCGAATCATCTAATGTGGTGACCAATGAAGTTGCTTTATCCATCCAGAATAATGAGAGTAACGATGTATTGTCAACAGGAACACATTCGGTTGTAAGAAATCCACCTGGAAAAAGTGTTCCCGTGACCATTTCTATCGGTGAGAGTGATACCATGAAAAGAGAAAAGGAAACCCAGGTCGAATTGCACAGGAATCTTAAAGATGAAAGTAGAATGTCTATATCATCAAAAGTGATTCATGAAACGCATTCTGTTCAATATTATCACATGCTACCCCTTGAGGCACAATGCCATCCGGGTAGGCCTGCTGCGGAAGACAGTCCATATGTACTTAGTAGAAGTACAAATGTCACTTGGAAGAAACAGCAACGAAACAAGGCTACAATTTTTATCCCAAAGATGGAACCGGCTAAGGAAAAGAATGTCAACTCACAAAGTATAAAAATGGGCGTCCAGCGTAGGATAACGCTGATGCTTTTCCTCACAGCTGTCCTTTCCTTAACTACCATACCGATCACTCTCTTTGCCAAGTCTCTAACTATCAACAAAATGTTCGACATCAAAATTTATAGCAAACTTTTGTTTCACCTTCTTTACTTGTCGGGATATTTTGGATTAATTAAAAATGCTCTTGATCCTTTCATTTATAGCTTGTGTGACAAAAAATTTCGAAAGGAATGTAAAAACTCTTTTAAGTGTTTAGCAAAAGAAGAAGTTTAAATTGGGATGTATTCTTTCAACAGTATATATAGGTTAGTGAAGGAGTTATCCCGTTGCTACCATTGAGTTGGAATCAAGGGGAATGCTCGGAGCTAAAGCCCCACCCCGAATTAAAATATGAGGGAGGGGCGCAATCTTCCGTTCCCCAATATTCAAGGACGAAAATCCCTTAATTGTTCTCTCCGCAAAAAAAGTGGAAAATATGCAAATAATTTCCTTGAAAGTTCGACAATATGTCGCACCAAGTTGCATTTAAGGACCCTCAAATATTCAAAAATTTCCCAGAGGGAAAGGGACGCCCATTCCCTTGACCATTTCCTATGAAGACGGTCTGAAGCAATCTTCAGCCCCCTCCATCCAGCTAATAGCAGCTTTCTACGCCCATGATTTCTACTAAATTTAAATCAAATAATGATTACGTTTCTTTGAAATAAAATGATATAAGGCTAAATATGTTTTAAAATTTGTGGCAAATATGCCTGTTTTTTACATATTGACACATTTGGCATTTTCAACCAATGTAATACAGTATTGTTCAGTCACAGCACCATTCATACGTATCAATACACCATCCGTTTCCCAATTGAATAGGGATGTGAATTTGAAATTATCACGTAGGTTGTGATCCATACAATTTCTTGGTATAAAGATACCATATTGAAATATATGAGCAAAACGGCTCCTTCTCAAATAATTGTCAATTGAAATGCAATTAGTTTGATCAATAATTAGTTTGATCAATATTAACTACTCCGTCTGCGATGCACGCTTTGGACAATTTAAAGGCGCTTTTGTAATGAATATTATTTGATGTTTGCATCAGTAACAACTTCATTTGTTTGCTCAACAACAGTAAGTCTATAAAATCTTCCAGTTGCTATGGAAGCATAGTTTTTAACAGCCTTTAAAATGGATTGCTTGATATGTTTTCTATTTTGACTTACGTTCCGAGTTTCGTCTCAGTTAACAACGGGGCATAAGCTTCCATGGAGTGACTTTTATCTATGAAATCACCGTAGAACCTACATTATCATCCATGCAAGGTCGGAACGCCGTTTTTCTTTTGGAATTTGATGTTTTAGCATAACTGTCTTAAGTTAAAGCAGTTCAAGACAACAAACTATTGTGGAAAAACATTCTTCTTAAAATATCAGGATTCTGATATGGTTTAACCCATGGAACAAAAGACCTTAAAATATCAAGATAATAAACCGAGAACAAACTTGTGATACCTTACATCGTGGTAAAATTGCCCTTTGTGTTTATTTGCCTTGAATTCGGTCAAATTGTCATACCATCAAACTGTGTTAGCAATCCTTGCATATTTTCAAAATGACTTTGGAACCAGTTGATATTGCTTTATTAGTGTACTGTGGAGTTATATTTGTGATTGGCGTACCTGGTAACATTATGGTATTGACTGTGTACTTGAAGAAAGTTAAAAAGAGCGGTACATTCGTGTTCATTTCTTTTGTAGCCCTTTCAGATCTTATAGTTTGTTTAGCAGTTTGTTTGCCTGCGATCTTTATCTTGACAGCACAAATTAACACACGCAACATTATTTGTAAATTGATGAGCTACACTTTTGCTCTATTTAATATTTTATTTCTCATTAGCAGTACTGCCGTTGCATTTGACAGGTATGTGGCCGTATGCCATCCTTACACCAAGCGTTTGTCTATTCCTAAGTCATTTATTTTGTCTCTGATATGTTTCATAGCCTCCATGATTTTTGCAGCACCGACAGCAGTGGTAGTTTCCACTTCACCGGGTGATGACGGCCATGTTACTTGCGACAGAAAAGACGACATTAGGATCTGGGTAACACTGAGCTTGTTGGCAGTATTTTTTGTTATCGTATTACCATCGTTTCTTTCAACTATTATTTGCTGTTCTCTTGTGTGGTGATCAATTCGAAACCACAGACTGGTAGGAAACGCTCATGGCCTTCAAACTCTTTCTGCAAATGGATCCGTGAAAGTGTCTACCAAAACTACCAACAACTTTGCTTCATTCATTCAAACCCGCAATGGTAACGTTAAGTCCTCAATGGTGATTCGCTCTGTAATGCATATTAATGAGACAGTTGACACTAGACCTGTAGTAGAGGGCGCTTTATCTGAAAACAGTGTTATTCCCTATCATAGTGATAAGATGGAAGGAGAAACTGAAAACAGAGTCTCTCAACATCCTATTTCAAAGCCCGAAAGCGGGTGCTTGAATTTAGTGAAAGTCAACGACCACTCTATCTCAAGTCATTCACTGCGTCGTCCTACAGTTAATCAACAAAACAATAATCCCAGCAATGTAAGAGCCTCGAGTCAAAATTTAAATGCTTCACCTATTGAACGCAAAGAAAACGAATTTGAAGTTTGGCAGCCGGCAAGATTTTGTGAGGGAAGAAAGGTCAACTCTTCTAAAATGATGAAAGGGGCTGTACAACGTAGGATAACATTAGTGCTTTTTCTCACAGCGGTCCTTTCGATTACCATCATACCAATTACGCTTCTTGCCAAGTCTTGTACAAAAAATACCCTAAACGACATCAGACATAAAAGTGAATTTGTATACGCCTTTTTGTACTTAACACGCTATTTTGGATTGCTTAAGAACGTATTAGATCCTTTCATATACAGTTTGTGTGATAAAAAATTCCGGAGCGAGTGCTTCAAAATATTTAGGTGCCGTCTGAAAGATTCAAGGAGTTAACAAAATTGTTTAGGTAGTAATCGCTAAAATTTGATTCCGTGTTCTTAAACCTATCTTTTCATTGAAGCAGGGAGCTGTTATTTGGAAGGAGATACTTTGCTTTGAAGTGAGGTTTACACCGCCAAGGTCACACAGTAATCTGTCTCTTGTATCTGTCTTGGCATTTCTATAAGACTTACACTGGATTAGGTAGCTCATACAAAAGGGATTTGTCGTCTGCAAAGTCTACAGTAAGACTGGGGGTCGGTCGCTATTGCCATACCATTGCCAGTCGCTTGGAAATAAAAAAATATTGCATCTTTGGACGCTCGGTGACGCGAATGAGAGTAAACATGTAACGTTTTAGGTAAAAATGAGAACATGATCCTATACGTGGTCATTTCAGGAAACTTCCTGAAACTTTCCAAATTTATGTGACAAAAATTAGACTTCTGCCTCTTCAACTCATTTGTATGACGTTTGTTCTATAGGAAGGGGAAGACCTCATTGATTTATTCCAAAGAAACAGTCGTTTCGAGTTTTAAAGCACCTGCCCCTAAAACTGGTGGCGGCGTAAACCTACTCATCAAAGCATTGCCCTGAGCATGCCAGTTGTGATAGGATTACTAGACCTGAATGATGCTCCAGAGCATACATATCGATATCAAATTGAAGCCAACCAATAAAAGAAAGAATTCCCAATCAACAGAATAAGTAGTTTTATCATTGATAATCTCCCCGGAGTTTAATGAGTCTTAGATTATTAGCATAAAGTAAACTTTCCGTTAAATCTCCTTCCAAATAACAGCTCCCTGATTGAAGAGTAATGAAACGCTTTGTATCGCTTCTTCATCCTATTTAATTCATCTAGTCCTATACATGTCAGGAGATCTAATTTAATCCAACTTTATTCAATTGTTAAGAGCACAAACGCACTTTTAGATTTTTTAAAAGTGTTTCACAACACATTGATTGATAATTGACTGAGTTTGTAATCAGCCTGAGCTTAGAGGGAACTATTGTGTCTACATTCTATCAAAGTGACACAGACAGAAAATAACCTTTGTCCCCAATAATCTATTTAGACACACCTACACTGTTAAAACACTGGGCAACTTTATGATTGGGTAAACCTCTTGATAATTTTTTAGCCAAACTTTGCTCATATAATGGTAAAAAGTTCTAATCGGCACATGTGTCTTGTATTTTTTAATTGGTCAAATTGCCGACAAGCTTTCATTTAATGGTTGGGAATATTTTTGCCTTACCTACTTATTGGGCAATTAATTGCTAATTAGCATAATGTTTGCTTAAAGTTGGGCAAATCGTTCGCGGCTGAGCAACCACACCCGTTGATTCGATTTCGTTTCATATTTCTTCGGATGAGACATTGCTTCGATGCACTAAAAATTCCTTTTCGAATCTTTGACATTTGTAAAGAGGAACACTCTTACATTCTGTTTGGTCACAAAATTGGGCTCTGTTTCCATAAAATTTTAAAATAGTGCTACAAACTAGCACGCGTCTGTGTGGGATTCGACAGGTCTAACTGAGCGCGAAACGGCTATCCACTGAGAGTCCAAAATCTTCTGTATTCTCTGTCACGTCCGAAAGGGCATTGCTATATCTGACTTTGAAAATATTTACAGCTTATTCATAATGCTATATTACTATAGTTCTATGAGACACAACAGGAACTTCTGGTACTTGGATATGGCTTGTGTTACTAATTATGTATTGATGGAAGTACAAAACATAGAAGCATCATTTGGCAGTGCCTTTTAAAACTTATAATTTTGGATATTACTGATCAAGAAGACAAACTAAACAGACAAAACAAAGGATTTTGAATTTGTGGTGGGAGTCATAAACTGAAATGTACCTGTCAGCATGGGTGCACATTGTAATGTTTTTGTCCAAAGGCATGTGTCATATTTTAATTTTCTTGAAAAAATCAGTAGTGGATATTATAAAACCATTCTTTGCTCAGACTTTTCATGGCCTAGGTACGAGTGATTCGTTGTACCTATAACAGAAAGCTAGAAAGGAATAGCTGGATATCATAGATCAGTGTATAGTGCGCAATGAACATATAAAGATGAACTGCCCCTAAAATGGTTAATGTCATTTCCAATAAATTGATATAATTTCAACAACTGATATGTATAAAATGTACCCAGCACTCTTGGGAAAGCAATGCTAATTTAACTAACCAAACCTGGAAAGCCTGCTAAATAGTTGGATAAACTTGATCACATGATTTGACAAGTAGTTGGGAGTTTGCTAATTGTCCAACTGTTGATTTGCTAACTTGACCAATCCTGTTAGTCAATTTTCGCCAAACCTTTGAGACTGTTGAATAAACCCCAACGCTGGTAAAAAAGTTTGGTAACTTTTGCACAACATTTAACTGTGCATAAACTCTTGCATTACCATTTCTTCCCTAAATATCATGCATTACAAGAATTGTGAACGTTGTATCGTTTAAAGATATAAACTTGATTGAAAAAATGTTTATAAGCTACAAACCAGTGATTTTCACTTGAATGATTCTTTTTCTTGAAATTAAGTAATTCAGCTACCATATTTGGAATTGCCTCGCTCTATAAATCATTATTTCCAAAGTACGAGCATTGCCACGGATACAATATTTAACAGGCCTAGCATGAAATATATGTAATGCAAACTTAAAGTAACCGTATCTCCGATCTTATTATGACATGTGTTTAGAGGTTCATCACGTGGAGTCATGATGTTCAGATTTATTTGTCTTGCCATACAGGACGTCAAACGTATTGCGCGCTCAACAGGTACTCTGTGTACATGAGGTAATTAAGCGCAGGTCACACCATGCAGTGCGATTTCGGATAGGATTAAGGTCCGATTTTTGTGAGTTTTAGTTAATATCTTCTACAACCCTGGTCAAGGAGAGCCAAAAATTTGCCAACCTGTGTAAATATATGATTTGCATCAGAGGACTACGGAAATGAAATCGGCAGACAACGTTTATCAGACACGCGTGCAAAAATCGGATTGATTTTCGAACAAATACTGCTCTGTTGAGCGGTATAAGTTATATAATGGTAGCAAAACAGTTTATCGTGAGACAAACTAGGACAAGTTATCAATATAGCGCGACCATCTGTAGAAAAAAGTCCTAAGAGAAACTATTGGTCAGATTTAGAAAACTTCGGATCGGATTTCGGGTTGAAAATCGCTGTAGTGTGACCCACTCTTAGTAAGTCAAAACGTAAAATGTGTTTTTTTTTTTTTCGAAGAATGTTTTCTTAACTAATCTGTAAGCGAGCGATTGTGCCTACGTGTGCGTGTAGGCTAGTAAAATTTGTAATTCCCGTGATTATCTTTGACACACGATCACGCAAAACACTTCCCAATCATCAAGAAAACATTCTTTAAAATAAGTAAAAGTCATTTTAAGCTTTGACCCATACTTTAAGTACACATGGTACATGTAGTACCTACCTGGCTGTCTGCCTGCCAGCCTGCTTGCCTAACTACCTACCTACCTACCTACCCAACCACCTACCACCCACCTACCTACTCACCCACCTATACCCACCTACCTACCTACCTACCTATTTACCTGCCTGCCTATACAAGGGCGTAGGCTGAATTTGGCATGGGGAGGTGCACATTTCAGGTAGGTGGAACCAGGAAGACTATCTAAGCGGATCGCCAGCATTGCTTGGCGCGGAGCGTACAAGAAAATTTTCGGTTTAAACCCCCCCCCCCCCCAGATGGCCGGAAACAGCATTTCCCGAGCCTTAAGCCACGTGTACACATCCTTCAAAAAGTGATCTCCTGTCTGCCGTTTCTCAATTTAAATGATACATGAATCGTTAATGCATGACTTTTTTATTCAAATTGAAATGTCGCCATATTTATATTCTAGCTTGATAGGTTTTCCCAAGGCTTTCAGACTTTGACCTCCGCTGACCTCAAATGACCTTGACACAGATTAAGAGGTCAGCTATACTCTCATGTACATCTTACATGTCAAATAGGAACTCAATCACCTATTTTGTTCCTCAGATATCACTCCTACTAGGTTTCAGAGACTTTTTTGTTCTTCACATATTCCTTCTATAAGGTTTTTCAAGACTTTAACCTCTGCTGGTCACCTCAAATAACCTTGAGCTTCAAGCACAAAACAACAGGGTTTTTCCTCAAGTTCACATGGACAACTAATGGCAACTGCCAATTTTATTATTTACAAAATACTTAAATGTCGTAACTCTCAGTCTGAGAGATAATCATTGGACTAATTAGTACATTACCTATGGTTTGATGAGGGACTTCAGTTCTAGTCGCAAATTTAACGTAAAAAATCACCGAATTAACAGCAAAATTGAACTTTAACGCTTTTAGGTCTTACATTACTACTTTTAATCAATTGGAACTATAGGCCTACAAGTAAAATATTTGTGCAATCCTCTGGCAGACGATATATTGACGAAACTTGACATGACAAGTCTGGCCCAGTCGTGGCTAATATCTGGCTTCCGCGGTCTGGCCTAGCCTAGGGTACCTAGGCCTAGTTCTCACGTACACTTTGTTACCTATAGAAGGCCTATGCTACGTACTGCCGTACAAGTTTTGCAAGCAAGGTTACCGTGACGGTAACCTCGTTACTGTAGTGATTGTTGCTACGTTCGCGTATGCGCGTGTGGATTCAGTTAGTTGCGCATGTATGAACGTAACCATAGCTAGTACTATGTCACAATTGTACAACAATGTGTCCTATTTAGCATATAATAGTGTGGAGGGCCTAGTAACAAGATTTGCATTTGGATAGAACGTCTGGAAAACAAAGTAGCATCGCTTGTGGAAAGAGACATTTTAAGGACATCTTTGGAGACGCTAATGACCATAACTTTGACTAAAGAAGTAGCCAACATAACTTCTGTCACGAACAGGGCCTTAAAATAATGGAAATAATAATTTTAAGGGATGATTTTACATGACACTAGACCTTCGTAAGCTAAAGTACAGAGACTTCTATATTTAGAGCTCTGATATAGAGGGCTCTGATACCGTGGCTCTATAGACCTTCATATATATTCAAGGCGCATCCTGTAATTCAATTACCAAACCGATGTAGGTTGGTGTGTGGACAAAAGTCATGTTCGTCCTTGTTTTCACAGCTGTTGAAAACAGAAGGAGTGCATTTTTCTGTTTCCCAGGCCGGAGCGGAACTCCTCTGCCTCAACGGGTGGGTGCACGTGCACCCAGTGCACCCCCCCCCCCAGCCTACGCCCTTGACTATACCTACACACCCACCTACCTACATACATACACTCGCCAGCGCGATTGCACAGATTCCTTTCGCCTTCGACAAAGAATGAAATCCGGAGGTGTTATGACCTTATTCTTTTAAGAAGATCTTCAGCCTGCTTTCATTGGGCCTACAGTGGCTTGATCTTTATTAATGTTCAAAGTATTTGTACAAAATGCGTCAACCTTTCAAAGGGGAAAAACGTAAATGAAGACGAGGTATTAACGTTATAGCCGGAAAACAAAACCCCGTTTAAAAAGTGAGACTACGAAAATATATGATTACAATGTTTTAAGAAACTTAGCTTTGCTTCCTCCCGCTTTTAATAACAGACAATGAAAGAGTTGCAGGTGAAAAAAAACGATAGGAGATTAAATTGATAATTCCAAATTACTTTGACAGTTTCCTTGCAATCTGCGGTAGCGTTAAGGGTTTGATTAAAGCTGATAAGGGCGAAAATGGTGTTTAGTTATGCTTTTCCCTAGGTAGATGCCTCGACACTATTTGATCCAGTGCTTCCCAACCTTTTCTGTGGATTCCAGCCCACAAACATATGTATACTTTAACATATCATGTATTTTTCAATCACTTCCTTCCACTTTCAGTTGCAATGGCGAACACTAAAATCCACTCAATTGTTAATGCTATCTGTCATGTGCCATCTAGAATTTAAGGAAAATGGAGGAACATGATAGGGAATGATAGGGTGCAAATTAAATCTGCAAGGACCACAGGAGAAGAAGCATCGAATGGTAGCCTTGAGACTCTTACCATGAATAATTTGGCTATTACAAACTGTGCAATACAAATTCCTGGCATCATACAATCAAGATAAGTACACAACGAAATATTCGATTTATTAAGCAATATGACAACTTTGTAATATTGGAAAAGACTGGGCAGTAATAATTATCATTTATCGATTAATTATATATATAATATATTATTTATTATCATATATATATATATATATATATATATATATATATATATATATATATATATATATATATATATATATATATATATCGAAATGGCCAAGACGGGAGTCGCGGGATCCCCCTTTGGTAGAATTTTAAACTAGACACAGTTAGATGTGTCATTTCATGCATTTGAAAATCAAGATAGGTATTCAAAAAATAATTATATGGCCTTGTAAATGATGTAATGCCAGGTGACTACTCTGCAATGTCGGGATTGGCTAACCAGAGACTGAGAAGATGTACCTGTCCAAATTAACAAGAAAGGGACATCCCAGTCTGCCCATCGGATTTAAGTACCTTTGGACTATTTCCACTCTCTCCATTTTATCTCTCTTCTCAACTTACCCAATAAATTTCTATTTCCATTTAAGGCCCACGGTGACCTGAACCAGGTGGAGAAGCAAAGCCCCTCCTAGATTGCTGCAATGGACACTTCCCACTGTCAGAAAGAGCTATGGGCAATTCATATCCCTATTTATTTCAAGGTCAACCACAAAATAGACTGAAAAACAAGGAAAGCAAAGTATCGCTCATCAATGTGAGGACATGACATAAATTCTACTTGCATTATAATTCGCTGTAAACTTCTAGTGAACTCTAGGGACATAAAAAGTGATGTTATTAAGAGGTTATGGGAACCTGAGCGAGAAACAGGAAAACCCTGACCCTCAAGTGAAAGTCTGCATTTACCCATACTCCGCAATAGGTAGGCATAAGGTAGGTTTAGTTAGCAAGTTGCCATATTTGCTATGACTAGTCAACAAAATATGCAGGCGTTGATTTCTGTGGTAAGACATGATGTGGGTGGGGCTGAGATAGCTTAGGAGAAGCGAGCTAATTTTGATGGGACGCTATATGTTAAGGCAAGTTAAGTCAACATAACGTTGTGTTCTCAAACAGTTTCTAAGAGCGTGGATACTCTTCTATAGGGATGGGGACAATTACCCCCGGTCCAGCGAATGGGTCCCGGTGCCTAGAGTCGACATCTTAAAACAGTGTGGGTTTTTGGACCGTCCTTTCACTGCTTTAGGTGATCCATTTCACCACTGTAAATATAACATATTTCGTCTAAACTATACGCCAGAAACAATGCAATCACATCTCAAATGTGCGTCCAAACTGTTATGACAATTGTATCTTATTACCCCTACGGGAAAATTATTGTTGTGAGATCATTTGGTATGTCATACTTTCATTACATGCTTTGAAAAGTGCTTCATAAAGGAACTGGAAGGCTATGAATTACAGAGTGTGATTTGATAAATTGACAAATCATCTAATTGCTACGAATTCTGACTGCGGTTTAAACGCTATTCTCATGTTAAGCTGTGTTAAATCAGTAGACTCTTCAATTTACCTGGAGTATAAGATATCGGAAATAATACTAAAGCATGATTGAAAGATTTGTATCAACCGCAGTTCTATTGTGTATCCATTGTATTTCAACTGAAAGAAATGTCATTTCAATATTAATGACATTAAGAAGCATGAAAACTTTATGCATGCAAGTGTCTCTAAGCTTGGTCAAATAATGTAGGGCATGTTTAACGTTCCAAATGAAAAGGTTGGTAATCAGGTAACTAAAAATATGAAAATATTTTCATCAAAATGACCTGTAATATTTTCTAAAAAAAATGTGTAAATAAAATATTATTGAGTAACAAATCGTCATGCGAGCTGCAGTCAGCGTCCCATTTTTGTCACAAAATTTCGACTGAGAGGCTTCCGCAACTTTCGTCCCCTGGTTAGATTACTTTTATCAAATGACTGAGATTAGTTGCACATTATAATCTTTTCACATGAAAGGTGATAGTGACCAATACGTCGTGAAGAAATGGTAATGTACTCAGTATCTTTTGACATTTTTGTAAGAAATAATTCCAAATTTAATTTACACCAACACTTTTGAGTCCTTTCAAACAAGAGCTATGAAGTTAAGTTTACAATAGGATTGACTACATAATGCTGTGGAAGAAGAATTTCATCATGGAGCTAATACTTGGACAGAAGAAACTTCCCAACGCCACAACTGGAAAAAGGCCGTGGTCGTCTCGACTTGAACCAATTGGTTGGAAACTGGGACGTTAAACCTCATCTAACTAACTAACTAACCAACCCCTTTGAAGAGACGATGTGATGATACCGCGAAAGCCAAACTCATAAAACTAGTTAACACCACTGATCTCTTTCCTTTGTGCTTAATTGAAGATTCAGTAAGCTTGAAAGGTATCAGGAAATAGGCACAATAGGTACATGCCGTCTGCTACATCTTGAAGAGCACGTCGGCGAAGTTTGCCCATTTCTTCAGCATTGCCAGTCGCTGAAAATGAAAATTAAATTTCTCTTTTTGTCGCGTAGTGTCACTTATACATAAGTGTTGGTTTGATTACTTGTAAAACGCCGAATATATGTAAAAACCCTTTGCAATATGCGAAATAATGTTGAAATTGATCAAAATTCAATTTCAAATTATAGACTCGTAACTAGTCTGCTCATTTGTATATGCCATTAACATTACTTCTTACACCAACATCTATTCTTACGAAGCAGTAACCAGTCGTTTTGAATTTTTACCCTGGATTTCTTCTTCAGCTGTCGTCAACTTCCTCGCTCCTAGTTACTACTTTTCGATTTATGAGTTAGATGATTTGATATAGGTATATATGTGACTTACATCTTAGGACAATTTTGTAGCAGACAATTTGTTTGAAAAACCCCACTATTTCATTATCTTTTGTTCATTCTTTTGGTTCCAGATGGGGTAATTCTAAAGACAAAAGGGGAAAAAAGAAGAATCGTCCCGCTGGTACGATCAAAATATGAAATAGGCTGGAGGTTGTTCTTCGTAAAAGCTTTGTTCATGTATAAAATGTAGTTTCTTCTTTAAAATCTCTATTATGTCTCTATTTTCCAAAATGAAAAACCACCTAAATCTACGTTATTACTTCCTCATCAGTACTTGAAATCTGTTCAAATATCTTGGAAACATTAACGACTAGTAAATTTAAATTACGTCCTTTCCTTTTTGCAGCTAAGAATTTAATAACGTCTGGAAGTATAATCAAAAATCGATTTTCTCCAGCTTCGCGACAAGTCATTCATCATATTTTCGAAAACGTTATTGATTTTTCGTTTGTTTTTTTACCGGCCAAAAAGAAGACCGGGATTGAAGTGATGTTTGATACTTCAAGAGTCACTCTTTATGTCCATATTGTCGGTGTGGAAAATGAAATGTTCTTTTTGTCTAGGAGATGTGGTTGTAACTGCATAAAAAAATGTAAACAATGTAACATACAAACAGGTTTCATTAACGGTGTAGCGCTGCATGAATATATACCTAGCAGGTGTGCATGCATTTGGCAGCTTTAAAATACAAGAGAAGGATTTTGACCCTCCGTAAATGATGCTATATTTCCCCTTCTTAGACAGTCTGACTTCTCCAGACTTAATTTACTTGCAGCCGTTATACCTAAAGTAATTATCTTCAACTCCTCACAGACACCGATGTGCAGTTTTATTAGCAAAGAACATGTTGTGTTTAGTGCACTTCTACTTTGACATGCAAAAATCATTTACTAACCAGAGCAGTTCTCATATGCCAATCAAAGTGAGATCCCCAAATAGAATAGACCTTATGGGGGCAGACAACTATTAGAGAAACAGTCCTCTCGAGAAAAGTCAGTACTAAAGTACACCGTCAATTTTTGGTCCTTTTTTGTAGATTACTCATATTAAGATGATTACTTGTTGCTGACACTTCCTGGATATGAAACAAGACATGTCAATGCGTAGGTGGTGCAAAATTTAGATGGATTGAAAATAGTTTAGACCGTTTTAAAAGTTGTTGGAAAAAGTGGTGATTTCCGCCACCTTGCAGATTAATATTGTTAGGTGTATACCTTCTAAACTTCATCCCTTTGCATAGCTCAAACTCTACACGGTTATGGTATGATAAAATTGAAATGTCATGATTGGTCAACTCTTCAGCTTTAATTTGAGGGGTACCTCATCTGATCTGGGCTGTGAACTTTGACAAGGCTGTGGAGGGCATGTTACAATGACAAAAAATTGTGTAAGTCAATGGAGAAGCTAATTGTGGTTTACCCCCTTATTCATTGACGTTGCGTAACGTCATTTGGAGGGTTAACAAGGAAGCACACTGCACGCACGACGTAGATTTCGCACGCACGCGTAGTAGAAGTATCCGATCGGTACACAAATCAGCTGCCTGCTTTTGTTGGTGCAAGTTCAAAAAAAAGAAACGCGCTTACCTCCGTCGGGGCGCACTTTCTGTTCTGTAATGTCATATGCATAAGGCCTGTCTAATCAAGCTAAATCTGCCGTGTATTTAGGATGTATGCCTTAACACTGATCATTAGAGTCCCAAATAGAGCGGTCCTTCAAAACAAAATGACCAAGATGGTTGTCAACTTAAAAAAATTAAATATGAATATCAGGTCAATTAGGTAACTGCTTTTGTTTTCGCAAAAGGAAAAGTTGTGGAGTCATCTGACAACGGTCTTAACAAAAAGTAGGTTGTGCAGTTAGGTAGGTTCACACTATCATTTGGCAAGTCAAAATAAGTCAAAGGCATCATAGAAAACTATAAATAATCTTGTCTGAGCTTTTATGCTACCCTCCTGAAGGAGTCAGAGCCACTTCTGACTAATGCTTGACTAAATCTCAAGTCATCCTACGGCGTACTCGCTGAAACTTTTTTTAAAGCTATTGTTTAATGTTTTTTATACGTATGAGTAGGGAGTTCCTAACAACTCCCTCGTTTGAGCAAGCCGGGCAGCTAGTTTTTTTTTCATAGGATACCGACGGGAAAATCGATTTTTCAAAAAATTTTAAATTTGTTTCAAAATCATGGTTAGGGTTAGAATTAAGGTTAGGGTTACATGGATGGGGGTTATTTGGCCTGTTCTTTCATAATCCGGTGTCAAAATTACAAAACAAGGGTCGGAAAGCTGCTATTTTGGAATTAGGGGTGTGACCTCTTTCCAAGAAGCTGATTGGTCCGTATGAATAGAATTCCCCTCGCTATCCTACGAAAAAAAAACTCGCAGCCGGGCACGAGGTAGGTCAAAGGGGCCCGAGCCACCTGTGTTTCGCGAACTTAATACATTCTAGGATATTGTTCTTAAGTTATTAATTACTCGTATACTGCTGATAAAAATACTCAAACATTCCATTGCCTTAGCTATTTAGTGTTTCTAAGACCTTTAAAACCAGGATATCAAATGATATTTTTTTCTTTTTAGGCAATTTTTACGGAGAGGGCCATCTCGAATGAGCCTACCTTTCTCCACCGTCCCTGCCGAGCACTCCTAAAATCTTAAAGTAGGTAGCGTACTACTGATTTATATGAGGGGTACTTTGTACCTCTTGAGAACTTCTATCCAGAGACGGCGGAACTGACCAAATTTAGTGTATAAGTCAATGTGAGAAATAATTTGTGGTACGCTACCTTAAAAGTCGACATGCAACATACATAGCCTATAGATCACTTATAAGTAAGTCGGTTGGTAAGCTCGTCTGCTGAAAGTCGCCTTGGTCAGGCGTGGTCGTCTGAGCAACCGATTTTAACGGCAAGCCTGTATAAGCCACACGCTGCATTCCTCGGGCGGGATTCCACCCAAGCACGTAGGACACTTTTTAGGAACCTTTTTACTGATCCATTGCAAACAATATAAATAATACTTTGTAGTATTATTGTATATATTTTATTGTAGTCATTAGTGGACAACTAGTGCGATTATTACAGCTGCCGGTGAAAACGGGCAATTGGGATTTTGTTCATTTTGGGAAGAGAATGTTGTTGAAATAACCTAGTCCTAAAAGATCACAAAATGCCTCCTTAAGTTTTGGCCTTATCATAGTCTTACAATGAAACCAAGATGAAGCTTTCTCTGAATACACTTTGAAATTTAAAGGAAAGAGTTTAGTTTGCTTAGACGGTGGAAAAGCGTATTGGTACAGATTTTACTGGTCATGCAAGACACAGCGTGCATATGGCTTACTTGTTGGGTTGGTATTAATTGGCGTTTTTATTTTTTGGCTAAATTCTCAATAACGTACGTGCTAGCGCTGCCTAGCGCGAAAGGCGCTATATGCCTGGCTCTTACATCAAAAAGTAAGCAAGTCATTGCCTCCTTGACTACCTTAGATATCGACATGGGGGCCGCCATGGCACTCGAAATACAGCAAAGTAATTCCGCGAAACCACTTTCCTGGGGAACGTATAGCAAAATTACAGTAAGAAATTAATAGGCCGATTATGTACGTGAATGAGGCATGTAATTTTCATCTTTGACGTGCACCTGGTTAGTACATACTGATATCTTGTCAGGTTAACGTGTCGACTTACCCTGTCAGATGAAATGTCATTCACTTGTTAGGTGAATTTTTTGATCGATTGGTTTTATTTCTATTTTACTGCGTTCCATCCCTTTGAGCAGTTTGAATTGCCATCGGATCAACGTCGGTTTTTGTTCCAACTTCCAATTAGTCAGATTGAGGTCGAGTAACGTCGGACTGACGTCGCTGTACGGACCAACCCATTTGAGACTTAAATGTGACGTCATATTCATGTAGTACTGCGGATTTAATGACGTAGCAGTAATATAGGCAGTGATCCATGTCATTTTAAGTTTAGCTATTGTAGTATTTCCATTCCAACACATTTTCAGTTGCTATGGAGTCATAACATTCTTAAACCTCATTAAATGAGATGAATTGCTTGTAGGCTAGTACACGAATATGCTTTTATAAGGGTATCTCATCATTTCTTTACCGGTTTGCTCCAGATTCACTAGCATGAAATAACATTGTGACATTATTTGAAGTAATGCAACCATAATTTGATAATCTTTCATTGTTGCAGGGATTTTTAAATTTAGATCGCTGTTCGTCGGCGGGTATGTGATTACATACAATGAAGTTAACATCACCTTGGAATTACCTTTCTGAATTTTATCGGCCATTTTGTCTGGTAGCATTTTGTCTTTGTACAATACATATCATTATTGGAAGCTTTCTTAAACGCGGTGGTAAAGTTTGGTTTCGAAATATCAGTTCAAACGTAAAGTGGGAGAAAGATTAGGAAAAAGTCCCCGTTCGGTATTTTCTCGTGTAAGGTGAGCACCGAATAATGTAATCGTCGAAGGCTGAGTTTTAACAGCTGGGACTACTGAATCCAACAATAACCCTATTAATGGAACTTGAAAGGAAAGTGTATTGTTATTACATAGGCTTAAATATTGGAATTACTTGACATTTTACGAAGCTGTCCGCCCTTCTGTTATATGAACAAAATAGCATTACATGTTATCTTGATACCAGACAGCTGGAGAAATCTCAGCAATGGCAATTACATCGGTAGATACTATTCTTTTAATATATTTTGGGATCATACTTTTGATAGGTGTACCTGGCAACATCTTAGTACTGAAGGTATACTTGAAGAAAGCTTGAAGGGTGGCACATTAGTCTTTATCTCTTCTCTCTTCTTACATTTTGTTCATCTACACTGTTGTCTGAAGTACTTGTATGAACAGCTGAAAACAACCTAGAGAGGTTTGTATAAAAAGTAATGAGTTATATTTCGCGGTATTTAATGTTTTATCGATTAAAAGCAATGTTGCCGATGGGTTTGATAGATATGTGGCTGTTTGTCTCCCTTACTCTAAACGGTTATCTGTTCGCACGTCTTTTATCGTGTCAATGGTTTGCTTGGTGGCTTCAATCGTTTGTGCAATCAGGGAGGTGTTAGGACAACCCCTCAGTTTACTACTTGTAATCGACATTCCTCCGGAAGAATACGGTACGCATTATTACTTGCTAGAGGGCCAACCTTGATAATAATTTTTTACTCACTTAATTACTTGGAGATCTATTCGAAATCACAGTTTTGTAGGACCATGTAAATAAAACTAATTCGTCTTCAAACAGAGTTTTTCGACGATGCTAACACAGTGAATATTACCGTTGTCTCATCTATTGAGAACCAAAATAGTGACGTAGAATTCGCATTAACAAAACGGTTGGTAAAGTATTTGCATAAAACGGCTGATAAGAGACGGACAAGAGAAACCAATGATCTCCCTTTATGCCCAAGTTCCAAGCAGGCAAAGCAACTTTCGGAGTCATTGGAAGTGACCCAGAGATTAAATTTTATTCAATATGATAGGCATGCCTTCTTCAATTGTAAAATCCCAGTGCTACACCGAAGACAACAAAGTGAACAGGGTCATGGTTCACATGCTACCTTCACTGTAAATGACCTTAAGTTTGAAATGACTGTGTCCAACAAAGAATCTACCGATAAAAAGAAAATCAAGTCATTCAGCAGAATCATGGCCGTTCAATGTAGGATAACCATCGTGCTTTTATTCACAGCCACCCTTTCCTTAACCAGCATACCGATAACACTTGTTGCAACGTCAATAACAATCTCTACTTTGTACGATATCAAAAAGTGAAAGTGAATTTCCTTTTCTCTCTTCTGTGTATCCGGTCTGTATATCCAGACAGTTTGGACTTGTAAAAAACGCCCTAAATCCTTTTGTTTATACTTTGTGTGATAAAAATTTTCGAAAGGAAAGCCTTGCTATTTTTACATCTGTAAAGTGTTACAAACCTTTCAATGAACGCTGAAGGTAACCCTAAATTTTTGGGGAGATTTTGTAAGCAATACAAGTACTCGTCAAAGTGTTTGTTTCAACTGTTCTGTTTTTTATTTGGTTTGGTCCAATACAAAATAGTTCAGTGCGATCGCGCTAACGGCATTCTAGTCAAATTGAATCTAGATTAAACCACCCAGATGGTGTAGCCGGGGCCGAGATGAATGAATTCAAACGAACTGCAACTTCAAGCTCCCCCCCCCCCCTCGCCTTGCCTTGTGTCACAATGCTACAGTATGTCATCCTGGGGAATTACATGCACCAAACGTTCTCTTCATTGAGACCTGTAGAAACAAAATTCCATTGCAAAGGACCTTACCAACGGATTCAAGATCTGCTAACCAAAGGTAAAGACCACCTGAAAGTCACAACATCTATGACGCTCTGAAGCCAAAATTCTCGTGCAGTTATCTCATGCAGGTGAAATGGTAGCCTGTGTAACGCGAAGAACTGTGTCTATTTGGAAATTCTGCCTTCTCTTTTGCCAGGTAAACGATGTCCTGCCGAACAGTTTTTTTCCAGGGAAGACAATATTTCCTTTTACACCGGTCGTATCTAGGGAGTGAGCTACCTGAGTGGACGGTAACCTTAAAAAAAGTTGATTCGTTGATGGCTTGATTTTCTCCAACTCTCGGTTAATAATGTGAATAACCATATCACTTCACCTACTTCAACTCTTATAAACAATCTTACTTAAAATTTACATAAACCTGGCTTCTACTTGCTATCATTCCGATAGCCAAGTACTCCAGGTAGCTACATAAACGTAAAGAATATCGATAATTCGTTGCCAGTAGGAGCAAATAGTGATAAACTAACGCTTGTCAGTGTGTATGCTAGAAATGGGTAACATTTTTTACTCCGTTAAGTATTTTAATTCTATGTAATATTACGACTTTTGATATTGCTGTAAATAAAACCTTTGTTTCATAAAGACTTACGTTAGACCTTTAAAACGTAACTGGTTATACTCTTACGCATCGTGAAAGAAGTCATACTAATGGTGGAGAAGCAGCAATGCTCTGTAGCAATATGTTGAAATTAATTGTTTACGATCAAGTTAATAATACCTAATGCAACAGTTATGACTCACCACTTCTGTATCTCCTTGATAAAAACTTTAAACGTATAAGTCGTTATAGACCACCTCATTTTAGTACTTATCAATACAATACTGATTTAAATGCAACATTTTGTTAATATGGCTATTACTTTAAAATTTAGGCGATTTGAATATGAATTCGATGGATGTAAGAAATCATAATTATGACTAAATTATCCATGGATTATATTCATATTACTTATTCAAATTTATTTAGTTTTCAAATGTGGATTGGAAATTTTAAATCGAATAAGATCTATTCTCAATCTTTTGGACTTATTAGTTTAGTCATCCTTACCTATTACTGCGAATCTTTTTCATTAACAGAATAATTCCATGGGCACTGTGTATTCATCTCTTCAGGTTAAGGACTTTTGGTGCCCTAAAACAAGCAACAGAATTATACACAGTGTTATACTTGTTATCAATACACAATATGCTTCTGCAATTTAAATTAAACTTTATCACAATATTTTAAATTTTATAAGTACTTTGTAGGAAATAATTATTTATATGCTTAAAAGCTAAATACCTTGTAACTTTTGAAATTAATTTGCTTTTACATAAAGTAATTTCATCTTTTACACATCATCATGTATCTCTATATGAAACCTTCATCCACTCTTTCACGGCTTTTTCTACCTTATGATTAATGATCACAGATCCCTGAATTCACTTGAACCTGAAGTTACTTCGTCCTTATTAAGTTTTAGAAAAATTTGAGATGGACTCATTACGAAACAAGATTAGACACCCCAACCGAACTAAATCTGTTTTTTCCTCCTTTATCTGTCTTTCTTGTCTTTCCCAATCTTTCTTCTTTTCCCTAATTTCTTTACTTTTCCGTATAGACCTTATGCGTATGATGTCAAGCAAGGGAACAGCAGAGAGTGTTCCCTTGCTTGGAGGAAAATAGCGTATCATTGCAAGTTACACCAACAATGCAGACAGCTGATTTGTGCACCGGGGGATACGCGCGTAAGTCTACTACATACGCATGCGAAATCTACGCCGTGAGTGCACGTGTGCTTCATTGTTTTCCTCCAAAATGACGTCAGTGTGATGTCAATGCATAAGGTCTATATTTCTTCTTCTAACTTTTCTTTTGTTCCCCTTACACCGTACAGTTTTTTATTATTACGTACATCAAGTGTATTTACTTTTGTGAAGTGGCCCGATCTCACTAAACTAAACTCACTAAACCTTCCTCAGATGACCTCACATTCCGAATTCTTGTGATATTCTTTTATGTTTAAATAAACAAGATCATTCATTGAAAAAATTTCTAAAAATTTCTTTTCAAGGTGTGATACTCTTAGCACTTTTATACACTATGTATGCTGGTACTGTACACAAAGTTTTTGTTGTTGTCTTGCAAAGAGTAAAATACAATTTAGTTGTACTACGATATCATATCAGAAAACAAAACAGTATAGGACATCTCCAATCCCACCTTGATGCCCTTTTGAAAGTAAACTGAAAGAGGACACTGAAGGAAATAGGGTCCTCTTGATTTTCTGATCATTGAGGAAGGTGTGGAGAGGAATCATGCGTCCTACAATCTACTGCATGCCGGAAAAATGTTCCAACAAAACTTTATGAAGACTGCGAGTTTCGTCGATTGAGAATAACATGGATGAAAATACCAAACGAAATAAATGTGAATAAATATTGAGCTTTATCAAAGTGTTTGAGACAAGTTATATCTACACCCTGATCCAGAGGGGGCTTTCCCGGCTCCAGTTCTCTTTTTAGCACCACTGTTTTATTTGAGACTGTCCCAAAGCTATTATACAATATGCATGATTATATTGGTTGCCAGATGACAAGAAATATCATTTAAGTGCCCTCATTTCTCAAAGTTTTTCTAGACCCCCCACCCCATCGAGGCTTCTTACACTTAACGCTCGTGGGTGTTAAATTTGTCTTCTTGGAGTTACTCCCTCCCCTTGTTGTAAAATCTTGCATTCGCCCCTGTCTCCTTACGATTGCCCTAGCGGTAGTTGCCGTTACTCCAGGCCGGCCCAGGTGACTACCTTACATATGAGCGCAAACGCACGATTGCAGTCAGTATGTTTATATTTGTGTGAGAGTGGTGTCCACTTGTGATGTCATAGCTCGTATTTCTGGAAAATCTCGACAATCTTGAAAATTTGGTTACAATTTTGGTTACAATGCTGAAAATTCATGTTCAACAAAAAACCGAATTAGAATTTTTCAAAAATTATTGTGCAAGATTTACTAAACCTATAAAACATTCTGAAGGCATAAATTTCCATCATGATAATTGGACTTACAAGTCGTTTTTAGTTTTTTAAACCTTGATTATGCTAACGTAGCTGAGGATGCCATAACATTTACGTTATTGCGTAACCCCAAGTTTGTCCCTAACTCTAATCATCGATAAGAGGAGAACCGCGACCCATTCATCTCCACTATCTGGGCTGGGAAAACAGTATTAAATTCTCTCAGGTTTAGTGGCTGACCAGTTTTAGCGTATCAGGGCCTTACTGGTGCTTGTGTTTCATAATAAGAGCTCGGATATGTGCTATAAGACAAGTAATTTTAAATTATTCTTGGCTTTACTGCAGTAAAAAATTACAGATTTCAATCAAAGTAGACTCCAATATTAATTTTTGCAAGTATAATATAATTAAAGTAAAATATCACTTCTTGGCCGTTATCTGAGCTATTTTTTTCATGACTGAATACAGCATAACTTAATTTGTATCTCATCCGTACATCACTTACTGACAAAATAAGTTCTACCAAAGAATTACGTTCTTATGCATATGCATGGCGTAGGAGCCCAAGTTGATTGGGGGCTGTAACGACTTGCACGAAAAATGTAACCAACAATTTTGGCGCCCTCTACACGCGTTCAACATGTTGATGTACATATATACGGTAGGCATGCATCGGTTATCACACCGCATGCCAATTACATACAATCATTTGTCGTGCTACTACCCTTCCATATCGGTTAATTTTTTTTTTTTTTTTGAAGTCGCTGCAATAACAATGATAATGATCAGTGACATAGCCAGGATTTTTCTCATGGTGGGAGCATTCATTATGTTGTGTGATCGTCGGCCTGGGGGAGGGGTCTAAGGGGAGGGGGTGTCCTTACATGCAAACTGGTGCCACGTAGTTACCTTTGAGGGTCAAATCTGTGTTAAAAAATTAACGTATTTCAGGCACTAAAGAACCCGGCAACAGTGAGGGGGCATGGTCCAATGGCCCGCCTCAACACATCACTGATAATCATAAAATAAATTTAACCATTAAAAACACACTGGAGAATTATTACCGAATATATAGGTGCTGGTGCAATTCAAATCAGAGCTTCATTTTAATTACCAAGGAAAGTTTTTCAACTATTGAAATATCTTAGCTACATTATTGCATTATTTTTCTCTCAGTAGGTGCCTCAAAAATTCTCAGCATATTGCCCGAATGTTCACAAAAATGTTTGGTAGGAGGCTGCAGCCCTCACCCCCGCCTCCTACACCTATGTGCGTATGCTGGACAATACAAAAATTAATGACCATTAAAGCTATTGACCTTAGATAAAGAGAGGATTATTAGGAAATATGAGAAGGAAAAAACAAAAACAAATTGTCAAATTAGTGAGCAGCCCTAAAGACTGAATATCTGCAAGCTATAAATGATAACAAGCTAAAGAAAGATTTGGATTTTTTGAGAAGAGTAAAGAACGGGGCCTACATCTTATATCAGGACAAAAGTTGTGCCAAGTATTATAATAATAATAATAATAATAATAATAATAATAATAATAATAATAATAATAATAATAATAATAATAATAATAATAATAATAATAATAATAATAATAATAATAATAATAATAATAATAATAATAATAATAATAATAATAATAATAATAATAATAATAATAATAATAATAATAAGCGTGGATACTACCTTAGGGCGACAGTTACATTGACTTGTACACTAAAAATTCAAATTTTCTAACCCTAACCCTAACCCTACCCCTAACCCCACCCTAACCAAATTTGGTAGATATACTTATTAGACCAAAATGAACAATTTAAGCATATTTGCGACAATAAAATTATTTTTCTAAATGGTACCTATTCCTTTAAGGCGACAGTTATGTGTCGCCTTAATTCCAGGTGTCGCCTTAATGTCGTTGAATTGGCACGAAGTGTCGCCTTAAGGCATAATCCATGCTGATAATAATAATAATAATAATAATAATAATAATAATAATAATAATAATAATAATAATAATAATAATAATAATAATAATAATAATAATAATAATAATAATAATAATAATAATAATAATAATAATAATAATAATAATAATAATAATAATAATAATAATAATAATAATAATAACAATAATAATAATAATAATAATAATAATAATAATAATAATAATAATAATAATAATAATAATAATAATAATAATAATAATAATAATAATAATAATAATAATAATAATAATAATAATAATAATAATAATAATAATAATAAGCGTGGATACTACCTTAGGGCGACAGTTACATTGACTTGTACACTAAAAATTCAAATTTTCTAACCCTAACCCTAACCCTACCCCTAACCCCACCCTAACCAAATTTGGTAGATATACTTATTAGACCAAAATGAACAATTTAAGCATATTTGCGACAATAAAATTATTTTTCTAAATGGTACCTATTCCTTTAAGGCGACAGTTATGTGTCGCCTTAATTCCAGGTGTCGCCTTAATGTCGTTGAATTGGCACGAAGTGTCGCCTTAAGGCATAATCCATGCTGATAATAATAATAATAATAATAATAATAATAATAATAATAATAATAATAATAATAATAATAATAATAATAATAATAATAATAATAATAATAATAATAATAATAATAATAATAATAATAATAATAATATTAATAATAATTATAATAATAATAATAATAATAATAATAATAATAATAATAATAATAATAATAATAATAATAATAATAATAATAATAATAATAATAATAATAATAATAATAATAATAATAATAATAATAATAATAATAATAATAATAATAATAATAATAATAATAATAATAATAATAATAATAATAATAATAATAATAATAAGACTAATAATAAGTCTAATACTAATAATAATAATATTAATAAGAATAATAATCAGAATAATAATAATAATAATAATAATAATAATAATAATAATAATAATAATAATAATAATAATAATAATAATAATTATAATAATAATAATAATAATAATAATAATAATAATAATAATAATAATAATAATAATAATAATAATAATAATAATAATAATAATAATAATAATAATAATAATAATAATAATAATAATAATAATAATAATAATAATAATAATAATAATAATAATAATAATAATAATAATAATAATAATAATAATAATAATAATAATAATAATAATAATAATAATAATAATAATAATAATAATAATAATAATAATAATAATAACTCTGGAGGGGGGGGGGGGCATAATTTGCGTCTCATCATTATCTCTCTCTCTCGAGAGAAGAATATTTGCAATCAATATTCTGTGTGTGCCTTGTAACAAGGTCTATCAGGAAACGATTTTATTCCAGGTGTGTTTTGAATTTTTTGTAACATTAAGTTGTTTAAATACTTTAATAACTTAATTTTGGGACAAATGATAACAGTTTTTCAAAAAACTTTGAGTACATGTAAATATCTTAGACTTTCAAAGCCCCCTGTAACCTGGGGATTCTAGAATATGCCCACGGTATTCCCCGACTGTCGTGAGAGGCGACTAAAGAGAATGACTTGAACCGTATTTGAAGTGTATTTGAAACCAAACTGGAACTTTAACCCTTTTTGAAACCATATTTGAACTTTACGTTTTTATCTATCTGACACTATATAACGCATTCGTGTTGGTGTGTCGTTAAATCCCATCTAACTAACTAACTAACTAACTAACTAACTAACTAACTAACTAACTAACTAAATAACTAACTTAGACTTTCAAAGGGATGCAATTTTTGTACAACTGATCAGTTGCATATAGTATTGGTCTCTTTGTGAGAAGATTGGGTAATTGTACATAACCTGGGGAAGGTTGGAACAGTAGTACGAGCTGTCGATAAACTTCAGTAGCACAATACAGCGTAACATGAATAGCCTAAATGAGTTTAAGTCTGCATAATATAAACAACTGAGAGATTGTCGACTAAGTGATGGAAAATACCAATATGCGGTACTTAAAGAAGGGAACTTCGCAAATTATGCTACTTTATCGTCATTACTTGGTACTTTGGAAGTATGAATTGGACTATCTATCCAAATCCCGCCGCAATCATTATCTATCTACTCATCAGCCCTATGCGTTGCTAAATCGACCGTTTGCCCAAGTAAATCTGTGATAAAAATATCAATTGAGATATTTCTCGGTTCCCCTAATGCCCATCTAATGTAATTTGAAAATTGTCAGTTCTACAGTTTGATGCAATCAGTTTAACCCTAACAAGATCCACATAGCAGTTTGACCTTTCACAGCTGAAGCAGGGATCCACAGCACCCGAAGAACGGTTAGTTCCTAGGTCATAAAATGCATAAAAAGTTGAACTTTTCATATCATGGCAATCACAGAATTTGCAGTCGAAGTTAAAACGAGATGGAAAGTAATGCGATAAATAAGGTTTAAAGTCATATGCCATCTGTACTCGAAAAAATAAGGGTGAGAATGCCTTCTGTTAGGTCAAAAAAGATAAGGTCTGGATTAATATTTTGCCAAGGTGGGTACTTCTACAATCTGGGACATTTGTATTCCCAGTAGATGAGTAGAGCCAATATGTGCCGAGCCTGGGTGAAACAAATACCTAGCATTAGGGCTCCTAAAGGAACCATGTAGTTTCTCAATCCTAGCCTGCAAAACAAAAAGACACTGTAGGAAATAACTGTAAGTTAACTTCATAGGCGTAGGAAGCTTTTCGAGACTTGGGGGGGGGGCTGAACCTTGTTTCGAATCGTCTGCCTGGGCGAGGGGTCTAAGAGGAGGGGGTGTCCCCCTCCCCTTTGGAAAAGTTTTGGGTATTTTAGGGTCCTCAGATGCAATTTGGTGCAACATTTTGGACAAATTTTAAGGAAAATTACTGCAAATTTTTTATATTTCGTACAGAAGAGACAAATAAGGGGTTTTTGGTCTTGAATCTTGGAGGGAGGGAAGCTTACTTCAGCCCCCTTATTTTTACTGGGAGCTAAAGCCCCCCAGCTCCCGCTTTCTACGCCTGTAAGTTAACTTTATAGGCTACCGTGGACTTTCTGAATATAAATATAAACAACCTTTTCTGTTTTGTTTTGCTGTGTTTTGTTAGGACTAGATTCTCGAATTACATTTACAGGTTACTACGACTTATCTTTCACTGTAGTAAATATTGTTTGTATTACCGTAACCTTAAAGGGAAAATGCAGTCACCCCATTCAGAGTTAGTATGCCCCGTCACTCTTGTTCAGAATGGGCTATTTTGATCATGTGGAAATGTTCTTGTTAGTGAATTATGAAATTTAGAGAGAATTTCTCCGTGCTTTACCTAATGTTTGTAATAGTTGTATTTAAATCGTCGTCAGAGGTGCTTGCAATTCAATAAGAGGAGATTTGCAAGAGTTTGCTGATTTTTCAAAGCAAATTTTGGGGCGACTGCCTATTGCCTTTAAACTGAATTCGTATTTTAGCGCCCAAGCTTTGAGGTATTATGTCACCTTGCTTTGTGGAAGTGCTTTGACTTGACAATATGGAAGGGAAATCAATATTCAATTACAATGTTTGTCTTTTTCAATGAAAACGAAAAGATTTGATGAAATGAATACATTGTATGGTTTTAATATTAAGACGGATGAGAAATAAAGGTATAGCCTACAGGCTCCTTGCTGTCATGGATACTTGTCAAACGTTAAACAAGGGAGTGAACAATGTGTAGGCTGTTAATAGGTTAGGTTCTCCTGAGAAATAATCGATTTTCAAAGGATAGGTGTGCACTGATACTGACTAAAGGGAGGTTATTGCAACTCTTTAAGTCTTCAACAATTATTAGTCATATTGATATGTTAGCTGATAGTGGACTTCTCTACGTCTTCATAGACTAGTTGCATCTAATTTACCTAGGTCTAGATTCCCTGCAAATTTCTTCGGATAATTTGTTTGCAATTCGAGAAAGAAAGTAGTTGTGGTTACGAAGAAGAATTAAACGAAAGAAGAAAGCAACTTATCCGGAGATTGGGAACTCTTTTCCATCGAAGAGGTGTAGATATTAGATAGTGGACCATAATTATAAGTAATTTTGATTACACAGGTAATCATACCGGCTAGAAATATCTACCGTGATTACTACCTAGGGAAAATCATTTCAACTTGCGTTTCACAAGATTAACTTTTTAACAACAACTCTGTTCCCAGTTTCGTCATGTTTATTCTCATTGCGTATCTATTTATTCTCATTGAGTATCTTCACTTGCACCCGATGGGAGGATAAACAAGAAGTTCGATGGCTCTGAAAGTAGTTGATATTCTCTTAATACTTTATCTTGGAATTATATTTTGTATCGGTGTACCTGGTAACGTCTTGGTACTAAAGGTGTACTTGAAAAAAGCCAAAACAAGTGGCACGTTCGTATTTATTTGTTTCTTGGCTTTTTCAGATCTTATAGTTTGTTTGATATCGCCATCAGCGATGACGTTGCTTACGGCAGCAACACAATACACAAAACAAGCTGCTTGTAAATGTTTCGCCTATGCTACCCTCACATTTGGTATTTTATCGCTTGTAAGCAGCGGCGCAGTTGCGTTTGACCGATATGTGGCTGTTTGTCGTCCATACTCAAAACGACTGTCAGTAAGAGCTTCTTTTATAATATCCGTGGTATGTTCCATAGGTTCTACACTTCTGGCAGTTCCAATATCATTCAACGTCGACATCTCACCAGCGGAGTATGACTTTGTCACTTGCGCCACCACGAAAGCGCATGGCTCCGTGGTACCATTACTTATTGAAGTACCGATTTATGCCATCATCTTTCTATCACTAACTTCTACCATAATTTGCTACACTCTCGTATGGAGATCAATTCGGAATCACAAACGAGTGGGAAACGTAGCTAGCTCCAAAACTTTCACTGGAAATCAAGATCTCGACCAAGTTACTATGGCGATTCAGACCTTGTCCTCGTCGAATAGGACCCGTCAGAGTGATAATGTCAACTTGTCAACGAGGATACACTCTGTAATGAATGTTCTTGCATCAGCTGATAAAAGACAGAACGAGGGAGCCATCTCTTCAAGTGATACTAAGACAGGAACAGAGAAGGGTCTACCATTGGGTAACATTTTAAAGGACGAAAAAGTATTTTTGGCGTCGTCGACATTAAACCTTAAGCAACATTTTCATCAAAGTCGGTCCATGCACTCTCCTAGCAAGCACTGCATGAAAGATATCACATACGACAAGGCAAGACTGCCAGGTCAGAGGTCAAACGTAACTTGTGAGAAGAGGGAAGAATTAAAAAGAGCATTACCTGGAAGGAAACCAACGACTCCAGATGTCAGAATGGCTGTGCAACGTAAGATTAGTTTAATGCTTTTTCTCACAGCTATCATATCTTTGACTTTCATACCAATAGAAGTATTTGTCATGTCTCTACCATACACTTACTTGAACGAAATCAAAGCAACAAACGAATTTTTGTTCTCTATTCTATACTTCTTAAGATATTTTGGCCACATGAAAAACGCCCTCAATCCTTTTGTTTATACTTTGTGTGATAAGACATTTCGTAAAAAATGTAGAAATGCGTTTAAATGTTGCCTGAAAGAACAAACACTTTAAAATATGATTAAGTATACTTCTTAAACAACACAGACGTAGATCTTAATTAATA
Source organism: Holothuria leucospilota (assembly GCA_029531755.1). NCBI lineage: Eukaryota > Metazoa > Echinodermata > Holothuroidea > Aspidochirotida > Holothuriidae > Holothuria > Holothuria leucospilota. The sequence goes on along the minus strand of CM055962.1, from coordinate 11,846,818 downwards.
ACGAATTCAATTTTATATAATTCAATCATTTACAAAAAATGGTGGTGATCAATGCCTCTCTCAGCTAAACTAAAATGAATTTACAACGAGTTGCAGGTTGTAGGTCGTTGGTCTAAGACACAGTCATGAAGATTTCCCTTTTCTATGGAAGAGCGACAGACTTAACGAAGTTATGTAGTGAAAGCAGCCTTGGGTTCAAATGTCAAACTCATATTTCACGAAAGCTTTATGTGGTATTCTTGATCACATATATTAATGAAGACGATGCTGATTGTACACGAGTGTATATCACTTAAGTATTAACGTTTCCTTTTGTTTTGCATCTTGAAAAAGTAGTAAGTTAGCCTTTCGGCACATTAATATATATTTTTAAATGTTTACATATCCATATAGATATGTTAACAGTTAAAAAAAATACCGGCCTGTGCATTTAAATTTGAAGGAGTGGAGGTTAAAATGAAAACCGAACCTGTGTCGCTCAGAGCTAGGGTTACTAACTCTGCAAACACCGGTTCTCGTATATACCTCATACAGTCAAGTGGTTTATTAGATTTGCCCACATTTTAGACTGTGGCGTAAAGGCCCTTATTTTGAAGTACGCTTGTTCACAAAACATATGTACTTTTAGTTTTACTAGACGTACAACAAATGTAAAACGATTTTATTTATCAAGACCAGCTGGTCGGTCGGGTGTAAGTAGCTGTCGCTCTGATTTTCCATAGATGTGACACATGCTGACAGACTGTTTTTTACTCGGGACAAAGAACTGAGGCACCGAAGATGCGATCTTCATTATTTTCACGGTGTTATCTGGTGTCACTTTCTAAACATTACCATACATTAGTACACTGATTGTATTTCTAAATTATGCGACTGTTTTTCCTTTAAATGATTGGATAGTTTACCTAATCCAATTCAAGTAAATTACTTCTTAGCTAACACTGCTAATTCGACTTTTTCTAGTGTGCATGTGTAATGTGTGTGCGGGTGGTGGTGGTGGGGAACATTTTCGTCGGCCATCCGGCAGGTCTGATGGAGGAGGTGCCCGCTCCCCCTTTGGAAACATTTTTGAATATTTAAGGATAGTTAAATACAATATCTGATGATTTTTGTTGATCAATTTTGGAAGTACATTTATTGAAAAAGGTTGATATGTTACTGAAAAGTCTGAAAATCTTCACAGTGTGGACAAATAAGGTTTTTTGTCCTCGAAAAGTGTGGTGGGTGAAGAACATTTTCGCACGTCACATTTTTGACGTGGAGCTTCCCACACTTGTAAATTATTTTAGTTGGTTCTTTTAAGTTTGTATGTCAGACCTTCAAGTAAGACATTGTACTTTATGCTAAATCTGCACTCTAAAAAACGTGTTTAGGGATTAAACACAATTTTTGCCCCCACTTTGGAAACATGTTTAATTCCTAAACATTAGGTGTTTAATTCCTAAACATTAGGTGTTTAATTCCTAAACATTATGTGTTTAATTCCTAAACGTGTTTAGGGTGTAAATGTGTTTCCAAAGTGGGGCAAAAAAGTGTTTAGAAAAGTGTTTAATTCCTAAACACTGTTTCTACAGTGTGCATAAGATTAAACTGAATGACATTTAAGATCTAAAAGTACAAATGTATTTGTATCAGGGGTTGAAGAGAAGTCCCTACTGTAACTGTTAAGGTATATTATTTATCTACTTCTGTGTAGCAAGATGTAAAATATTCAGATTTATTGTCGTTTGTGTCAACTTGGCTGAATCGAGTCCTTTTTTGTATTCTTTAAGAAGCAAGAACTTTAAAAAAATGTGACCAAGGTCTTATTGTCACTAATTGATTTCAATGTATAAGGTTCTTTCTCAACAATCCTCTGAAAAATGGGTCATTTTCTAGTGTATGTTGTTTTGACTGCTACAAAAGCTGTTTTTTCACTTGCCATCGTCCCTTTCTTTAAAGAAGAGTATATCATGTTACAAACTCCATTTCCTACGTTCGTTTCAAATGCAAGGAGCTCCAAAAAGTATTTATGTGGAAGATTTTTGCGTTAACCAATTGCGTCTTCTAGCCCAATGCTCTCCCTGGGTCCTTTATCATAAAGAGTTATGATTGACCTAGGTTTGATCTATTATTCAATAGCTTTATTTAAATTAAACTTGATATTGGGCGTCAACTCTTTATGACAAGGGGCCCTCTTCTGTAAAGTCATAGGCAAAGCTAGGGAAGTGACAACTGCAAACTTTTAGGGAGGTCAACTAATCATGGAAATCTTTGAGCATATGGAAATGAAAATAAATAAAAAAAAGGCAGTCGGTTAAATGAGAATTATAAGTTGTCTTCATAACTTGTTGCGCAGCTTTCTTTTGCAAATAACTGTAAGAGACTCAGGATTGTCCATATCAGGAGTAACATGCGTGGGCAAAGAAGAAGGCGGCTTGATCAGTCAGTTACATTCAAAAATAGTATAGACAGTGACACCGCCATATTCATATGGACACCGTCACAATATATATTTGTAAGGGGAACACATCGACCAGTCCAATTTGTTTGATTTGGTTTGCTTCTTACTACGATCCACACAACCTTTTTATATCGAATAGACACAACAGCAAAAATAATCCAGTTAGAGTCCATGTTGACATTGTCATGGACAAAGTGGTTCATCACATTTTACCAGGCAGCCAGGGGCAGTTTTAAGTGTTCGCTAAGAATATATTTGGGCCTAAAGCATATATGATAAAGAATATTGTTTTGGCAAGCTACTATTCACAATTGCTAATTTAAATTGTTCTATTGATAACGCCAAAGTCTTGCTTTCTGGTTATTATTTAAAGTCATAATTCTCGTCAGTTACATGTTGAGGTTTGAGTTTCTTTTTGCTTTTGTTATGCTTACATTCCCTTTTTGTTATGTTTTTGTTTTATTTTACACTTGTGAGCGATAGTTTGATAAATTTTACTCAATTTTTGGTACCTGTTTGTACACGTAAGAAGTAAAATGAAATGGAAATCAAATGAACTGAAATCAGTTTTGTTTTAGTTTGAAGCTGTGATATAGACACATTTCAGCTACGTAAAGAATCTCACATTAGCGAAATAACTACCAAGCTGGAGATACCAGCCTTGTAACAATTTGAAAGCCAGTTCTTCTCTGATCAAGAACACAGGTGGGTTTGAAAATTTGCAATATTTTTCAGTTATATTTATCATCGTGTTTCCAAGATATCAACAGGCCCATAAAATTATGCAATGGTGTTCGAGTCTTCGTGTCTCTTAACCCTTACGCTCTTGAATGATTTTACTACGTTAGATGAGATGTCGGCACTGGAGAAGATTTTTGATCTCTTATTCAGGAGATTTGAGGGGCGATGATTGGCTATGGCGATCTTTTCAGTTTGGCAGACGTTGCAGAAGCCTGAATTGCTTTTATGGTAGTATGATTGGTCCACCTGCCTTTGAAGAAATTGCAGCCTCTCCGCTTGAAAGACTATATATGTTTTGAGAGGTCAGTTTCTTCTTCGAGACGTATAAGGTTAAAAGACTTCTTGTGCTTATTTTATCTTTCCTTGAAGGGGACGATAGACATGTCTGTATATGTGTGCTTTCCGCTGCTTCCGGTAGCTTTGGACTTCTTAACAGTGGCTGGTTTAAGGCATTTTCCTCCAAAGGTATGATATATATATATATATATATATATATATATATATATATATATATATATATATATATATATATATATACATATATATATATATATATAAACATTACAGACGTTACAGGCTACACTATTGGGGAGATGTTCTAGTAAAAAAGGCCTTGTTTAATTGCATACAATTTATGAATGAAGCTGACACAAAGAGAAATATGACTTTAAAAATGTTTATCAGTAGACATTATACTATATTACAGCCACCACCACCCCCCCCCAAACATAACTTCAAAAACTCCGTCAATGCACTTATGAAACCTAATTTTATTAAACGTTCGCTTGCAATACTTTTTCGCTAAAATTAGGATTTTAAGGAGTAGTACATGGCTTAATTTCTGAATAAAATTTAAAGTGGAACTAACATTGTTTTCATGCCAGGTGAAGTTACGAATTACGTTAAGAAATTTTGATAAACGTTAATCCAAGAAAGTAACATACATTAAGAGAAAACAGTGACATCACCTTCCTTTACTATGTAGGGCATAACATATAAAATTGCTACATAACGAGGGAGTCTACGGAAAAGGTTTGTATAACGTGATGAGAACAGACCCTGGCAACAAAAAATTTTCTGGAAATTTCTAATAAATAAAACTTCTTTGTAGTATTTTTAATTAACAGAATCCCTGATGAATCGTTGTAATATCTGTACAGACTCTTTGCAATGTGCATAAAATTTTCAACTAGAATTATACCTAATTCGAAAGTTTTACATCTATTCTTTACTTGAATTCAATTGAAACTCTGCATTTTGTAAACATTATTCATTCTCTGTTTCTTATACAGTTGAGGATTGTGAAAGCAGTCTTTATCAAAGTAGTCTAAGTTCAGCCCTATATCGAAAGTTTGTGTGCAAATAAATAGCGCCCTACCTAATATACCCACCAGTGAGGCTTAATACCATGCCTCCCCTTTTTCCACTACGAAAGTTGCGAGATTGAAGTAATAGCTTAATAGTATTGATATAACTGGATTAAAGCCGCGGTCACACTACAACGAATTCGGATCGGATTCCGATCCGATTTTTGTGAGTTTTTATTAACATCTTCTCCATTTCGGGTCAGAAAGAGCCCAAAATTTGCCAACCAGTGTAAATATATGATTTGCATCAGAGGTCTGTGAAAATGAAATGTTAACTGATTTTTTCGTGACGTCACATCGACGGACAGCTTTTAATGGACATGCGTAGTCCGATAAAAGCTGTCTTTCGATGTGACGTCACGAAATAATTCGTATAAATTTAATTTTCTTAGCCCTGCGATAAAATCATATAATTACACAGGTTGGCAAATTTTGGGTTCTTTCCGACCCGAAATGGAGAAGATTTTAATAAAAACTCACAAAAATCGGATCGGAATCCGATCCGAATCTGCTGTAGTGTGACCGCGGCTTAAAGCTTAGTGAATTACCACAAGAGCGTCCAACATTCAACCTTTAGTATCTTCTAGGCTAAGTAAAACAGTACGTTGAAAAGATGAAGAATCCATCTCTGAATACGAGGTCAGCAAAGCATCAACCTAATATAAGCCATGTAATGATCAAAGGCATTTTTAACATCAGGAAGATACATTTTTTTTAGACGAGTAAATAATAAACATTCCTATGTACAGATTATTAAAACTTGAAAACTAGTTTTACCCAATCACTTTCAAATATATTTTACAAAGATGCAACATGTTTATGTTTAACGAATTATAGGCCTATATATCATGCACTCGATGCGTCTGCATAACGGCTGGTCGATGGTAGCTGCAAGTGATTACACAAGCACATGCGTTTTAATCATAAAACTAAATCTGCATGAATTTAAATTCAAACTGATTCTTAAAGAAACACTACATTCTATTATTTTGCTTTTGGAATTTTTCTATCCGATATATTGAACTTGTTTTCCTTGAGATTTCTATTATTACACAAAAAACACATTAACAATATTGTGTTCAATTTTTATCTGTTAAATTAGTCAACAAACAAATAAACAAGTTCCTGACATAGAAATTTACAACCTTTGGGAAAACATATGCCCTAGTAAAGTGAAAATTTCAATATCCTTGCCTTGAACTTTTCTAAGCATAATAGTTTACGAAATACCAAAGAAATTTGAACTTCGTTCAGAGTCTTCCTTTTTCGGATGAAAGCATCAAGTTTTAATGCCCAAAGCAAATTTTGCTAAGTATGCCTGAATTACTCAGCAAGACTTTACATAACTGGATGTTTGTTGGAAACATTAGATGAGCAAATTGTCATTTTTCTGTTGCAAATTTATGTGTTACACGCAACATAAATTTTATTTATTACTAGAATTTTGCTTATCTGGACTTTTATTTGTTTACCATTGAAAATAGAATACTTTCGAGTCTCAGTGCCATCTGAAATAAGGAAGTGTCCATGTTTAAAGTAAGTTTTGAGATAAATTACAGAAATATTTCGTCAGAACACCTAGTTTACTTGACAAAACCAAAAGAATTGATCAATGTCTCCACTCTCAGAGATACAAAAGGTCTAATAGGGGGAGTCTTTTACTTAACATATATGGGAAGAGAGTTGGTACCAAAAATTCGATGAATAAAGCGAAATTGAAAATAATGACATGCAGTCTCGGGAGCAGCTCTGTAAAGTTATAAGAAGATACTTATCCAGTGTCTGTTGAACTTACTTATTTGTTCCCATTTACCACTCTAGAAGTAGTAAGTCTTGATTGAAAAAAGAGTTATGAATAATTTTAGTAAAAGTAAACTGAAGAGTTACAAAAGGTGGAATTTTTTAGAAGAGATTTGAGTGAGTTTCACACTGGCATTCCACCGTCTGGGGATTGCTGCTAAGATTTCATTGTAGAATGGTACTTTTTATATCGAACACTGCTGTGAATACATTATACGAAAACTCATTACCATAAGCGTTCGTAAAAAAAATATTGTATCAGAACGGATCAAACGGTTATAAATTGCAATACAAGAATTATTAACAAAGTATTAGTTTGCAGAAATCGAAATCAGATCAAGTACTCAAGATCAGTTATATTGTAATTACATTCAAAGAGATATTCTCCCCCATATTTTAAAAAAGCTAGGTGGAAAAGTTTCTATTACCCCCCACCATCCAACCCTCCTCCAATAAAAATTTGACCATTTCGATTTAAACTATATATGAATAACTCCACATTAAACATATTTAAACCACGGTTGCTTTTTATTCCAAAACACTGATCGTTTTATTTTGCTGGCTTGAGAGTATCTTCTTTTCTAAAGATGGATGGGAGGTCACGTAAATCCGACAATACATAAACTAATTGATTTATTGTGAATTTATTTACATTTGATGTTTTGCTAATGGGTGAGAGATTCCTACAAGATCATACACTCAAGAAGTTTTAGAACGATAAAATTTCGGTAATTAATTTTTTTAAAAGAACCCTTCAGATAATGGGTTAAAGATATCCTTAGGTATTCATATAATAAAACCATCACTAATTACTTATCCTAAATTAAAATTTATAAAACTAAGTGGCAGGGCTATGTAAAAAGGGTGAAGAAGGGAATGGTCAGATTTGCCTAATTTTACCGTCAAATCTGAGACTTTTGAAAATCTACTAAGTACAGACAATTCTCTAATCGAATTTTCAGAACCATCCGTAATAATGATAGTATTGTCAGAATAATTACATAGTTTTAAGATTCTATCACAAATTCTAATGGGCTAACTGAAATTTTAGTGAAACACTTAAATAATTTTAAAGTTCAAGGTAAGATTAAATACACGATTGATGGACAGCCTTGAAGAAACTTTCTAGAACTGAAAATAAGAAGAGAAACCGTTGTTCAGTTGATAACACTAGAAAACATATTCTATAAAATAGCCAGTCCAGCTAAAATTATTTCCAGAACAGGAAAGCATGTTATATAAAACTTAAGTTCTAAAATATCAAACGTCTTTTCTTAATCTAAAAATGGAGGGCGTCAAGAACAGACTGGGTTTTGCAATTACAAAAGAGTGGAAATACTCAAATCATAGTTGTCTGCTTCATTTCGTCTTATCACATGATCTATTATAAACCTGCCGAAATTTTGCCATCTAACATGTCATTCGTGTAAATCAACCCGCAGTCATTATCTGATGTCATTGAAATATGTTTAAAATATCTAGAAGGTATTTCCTCTGTAGAAAATACCTTTTGCAAGGTAGTTTAATATCTAGACATTGCTTTTCAATGCTTTATATACTAGGCATCGTTATCAGGCACTTAATTTAAGACGCAAAGCGACTGTGAATTTAAAAGGAGTCTTATTGAGTATATACAGTACATCGGGAGGCTTCAAATTTGCTAAAGTTGCAACATTCGTTGAACAATAAACAAATATCGAAAAGTCTTTCTGCGAGTTTAGGAGTATACTAGAAATCGCCTATTGCTTTTTGGCTCAATTAATGTGCCTGTCACTACAATGAATGAACTTGAGTTGCCCAGTTCACACTACACTTACTGTATGAAAAACTTTGGAGCTACCACCTACTTTTGTCCCATTTTTTCATATGCTAATAACAAAAGCAAAATGATACAATATGTCACGAAAAATAATTTACACTGAACTCTAACCATTCCCATCTCTTTTACTGTCCAAATAACCTGTGTAGCAATGGCTGCTGACCGTTGTCCCCATTTTCTGGTTTCACAACTAAGTGATGCAGGCCCTTACAGCTCCCTGAGTGACATAACCCATTTAAGGAGATCATGCCACCAGCCATGTTGCTGTATGTAAGTAAATGGAGAACAAAATACCACCCAGTTTGTGTGAACATAGCCCTTTAACGAATTAACACTAAATCTGGGATCAGTGCAGCGAAGTTTGTCGGTACCATTGTTGTCAAGGTAACAATTACTGTAAAGGAACAGCAGGGCCATTATTTAACATTGAGCAACCAATTTCGCATCAGTTTGTTTAGGGAGTTGATAGAGACCTAATTGAGAGACGGTGGCCGACAGGGTGGAACAACCACTGTCTCGTGCTTCTCTTTCTCTTGTATATACACTCTAAAAAAGTTGGTTAAAAAGGGTTGGTTAAATTCAGTGTGCCCATTCTGGGCAGTTTGGTAACCAACAAAGTGGTAAAACAGATTAACCAAGTGGGTTGGTTAACCTTCAGGTTGGGTAAAGTCCATCTCTCTTGCAATATTACCCAGGTTGGTTAAAGTGAACTGATTTGCGCGCCATACGTACGTACACAATTAATGAAAAGGTACTATACTGTACTGCAGTATTTGGACGGTACGTACGTACCTACGTACACTTGTACAATGTTGGGCAAAAGAACCGAAAAACCTATTGACCAACTATTGGTGAAATGGTTTAAGTGAATTTCTTTACCCAACACTGGTTCAACATGCCGCCAATTAATTCTTTTAATAACACCTATTTCTAGATTTTTACATTCACAATTAACATTTTGCAAAACGTTTACTTACACTGTGGGAATTTTTGCTACAACAATGTGAGAAAAGTGCATGTTTAAAATGCTGTGAAATGTTTATATACCTATCCTTTGAATGGAACATTCCGAATTTTTCAAAGGAAATTTGTGTTTATCCTTTATTGCAGGTCTAATTGATATAAATTGAAGCTGGCAATGGTGAATTCTTACAGAAAATTATGTTTCTCAGTTGTACAATACAACATAAAAAAGGAGAAATGAAATATCGTGAAGAAAATTGTATTTTTAATCGTTAGTAATAACAAACAAGTCTCACTGAATATATATAATAGCCAGACCATAACATTCATTTATATATGAATTCCTAATTAAAATTCTGCTACTTTTAAAAGTGGCGGACTTAGTCAAAGTTTGTCCCTTGGGGACGTTGTTACTCCTTCGGGGAGCAGAACTCCTTCGGGAGTATTGTTTGGTTTTCGCCCCTGGCTCTTCGCCAGAGAGTCAGGGGACTTTTGGAAAAAAAAAAAGTGGCGGACTTACCTGGCGCAGGAGTGTCCGTGATCACGACGGCGGAGCTCCCAGGTGGGACCTGTACTATTCAGCCAGTCTAGAACGGGGCCACTGTCGGGTAGTGTCAGTTAAGTCAGAGTTTGTCCCTTGGGGACGTTGTTACTCCTTCGGGGAGCAGAACTCCTTCGGGAGTATTGTTTGGTTTTCGCCCTTGGCTCTTCGCCAGAGAGTCAGGGGACTTTTGGAAAAAAAAGATTGGCTAGCATTAGCAATGCCGGTAGCTTTTAAAACTTGTATAACGTAACTTCTCTGAGATGTTCTAACCCCGTTGTGTGACTTGTTTCACCCAACCTTTGGTTCCGTATGCCTCCTAACCGAAACTGGGTAATAAATTACCCAACTTGGTTGGTTAAATATTTTACCTAAAAGTTGGGCAAAATTTTTGCCCAATTGGTTGGACAAAATGTTTGGTTAATTAGTTGGGCAAATGGTTGGGCAAAAAAATAGCCCAACTAATGAGTAAAACCCTTAACCAACTAAGTTGGACAATATTTTACCCAATTCCGGTTAGGTGGCATACGGAACCAACGGTTGGGTAAATTTTTGCCCAGGTTGGGCAATAATTTTTTAGAGTGTAATTGGGTATCTGCTTCTGACGTCTGCAGTGGACAGCTGGCGCTCACTCGAGTAATGGAACACTTCAGTAGACAATTCGTGATTTTTCGATGACTCACTTTTCATGTTACACACAGACTATTTCAACATTTCGCTGCAACTTTGTTCGTTGTTTCAAAATTGACGTTTCGGGCTTTCTTCATCCAAGCTTTGATTTACCAAAATCATTTTGACCTTGTTCCGATCACGTATAGACCTTAAAACCAAAGAAATAACAATAATGGTCATATAATGATGGCAAGTGAGCTGGACATAAGTTGGGGAAACCGTAGTAACGAACGATTGAATGTAATTTACAGGAAACAAAGTGGTATTTGTTTGCAGTAATTTCGGCGTAGATAACAGCAGGAAACGATGCGCTGAAGGACAATAGCCTAATGCACAAAGTACATAAGCCGAGAACATCGCGGTGGTGTGAAATCGGACATGCCAGTTTTCCCACCCCTTTCTTTGGTAAACATGGGAAAGAGAAATCAAGATACGATTTTTCCTTACCATTATCCACTGATAATGTGGACTGGAGAAAACCAAAGTTAGTGAGGGGGTACTTCAAGAAAGGACCATTACACAGTGTCCATAAATGGACCCGCCCGCACATGGCACGGATCCTCTTTTCAATTTAAATAACATACCTAGCTCGCTCGTCGACGATTTCTCCGTACCAAGGTGGGATCATCCCACGTTGGTAATAATATAACCAAAGTTATATAGCGTCAATCCGTGTCATGTGCGGGCGGGTCCATTTATGGACAGGGTGTTCGAAAATAGACACTGTGTAATGGTCCTTTCTTGAAGTACCCCCTCACTAACTTTGGTTTTCTCCAATCCACATTATCGGTGGATAATGGTAAGGAGAAATCGTATCTTGATTTCTCCTTCCCATGTTTACTGAAGAAAGGGGTGGGAAAATCAGCATGTACGATTTCACACCAGGCGATGTTCTCGGCTTCCTTACATAGGACAGATAGTGCGAGTGCTACGCGTACTCTCGTTCGCCTTGTGAGAGGGCAGCAGACGGCAATATAGACTAGAGACCCTATAGTGGGAGAGATTGGCCAACTTATTTCATGGGCGTCATTTTGGAGCCAAATGTTAACTATGGCCAGACATCATATACACTGTGTGTACAGTTTTCCGTACACAATGTAAAACAAAGTTGAGTTCCAGCATTATGTTCTCTTGTGGCAATCATTGGTATCGGTTGACTCTGGCTGGCGCTGTCTGCCGGATCCTTTAGTTTGTCACCCAGTGCAAGAAAAGCCGTCCTGGGAGGGGTCTAGAGGGAGGGGATAACACCCTCCATTTTGAGTAACTTTTGCTAATAGAAAGTGACGAAAATGCAGAATGGTATATGCTATTTTGACAGTTTTAAAAGTGATTTTATTTAAAAAATCTCATTTTAGTGTCTTATTTTTGAGCTTGTAAGGGGGGGGTCGGTCTATTCTGGGCTGGGTCTACCCCTTCTTTCTAAGAAAACTACTAGTACGTTAATGCAGGATGGCATACATGCAAAATGGTGCTTTTTTTGGAAAGTGCAAGCAAGTTGAACTAATCACTTAAGATTTTTCATTATTTAGTGAAAGATTCAGGAGAGGTCTGGGGGAAGGGGTAAATATAGGGGAGCACTTCCTAGTGAGACTTTTTCATTTTATGGAAAGGCCTAGGCATGGGCGTCAATCTTTATTCGATTGTGGGGGGACATGGCCACTTCTGTCAAAAATTTACTGTGAAAAAATCTTAAGTCAATGTGTTTTTCCAAAATGTGTGTATGTGGGGGACGTGTCCCCCTGTCCCCCCAGGATTGACGCCCATGGGCCTAGGCCTAGGTTTCATAAAATTGTGACTGACCCGGGTGTATTCCATGTAAAAGCCTACATCAAAGTCAAAGTTACGCAAATGTTTCAGTTTTCTCATGTTACTAATAGATCCAGGAGCAATGTTTGATCTGTTATTGTGTCCCCCTCCCCCTATGAAAATTTTTGAAAAACTGGGTGTCCTTACATGCAGTCTTGTGCCACATAGGCTACATTTGAAGTAAAGTTTGTGTTAAAAAATTGACGTATTTTTAGGAACTAAAACAAAAACATCGGCATCAGTGACTGTGGGGGGGGGGGAATCATGGCCCAATAGGGTGCTCCCTCCCCTTTGAAAATTTTTGAAAAATGAGGTGTCCTTACATGCAATCTGGTGCCACATATGCTACTATTTGCAATAAAATTTGTGTTAAAAACTTTACGTATCTTTAGGAAGTAAAAACAAAATCGGCATGATTGGGTGGGGGTATGGCTCAATGGCCCCCCTAAATACGCCACTACTCCTACACCTATGACTGGGGACTGCAGCTCTGGTATTCCAACGTATCTATCGGGATGTTCCGACAACTCTCCAATAGGGTTAGGATTAGGGTTAGCCGGTTAGGCCAAAGGGTTATGAGTTGTATTTGGGTTTATGTGTTGGCATATCAAGCAGTCGGAATAGGCTATAGAGATGGAGCCGCCGTACACGGTATAGGCTAGGCCTTGTACAGAACGTCGTAACTCTAAGGCTAAGCTTACTCTAACGATAGGCCTACATGTATTACTAAGTTGTATACTGTAAAGTTACGTCGCATAAGCGATCGCTATTTGATGGATTCCAATTGAACCTTCTAACTTTTACAGCCCACCGAAGCCTTCTTTTTGTACAGGATGGGAATCTATACAACTTGTAACCCTTTTTGGTCTGTTGTGCATCCAAATGCAGCACAACCTGGTCGCAATTTTGGAAACAAAACATGTCTGTCTAATATATAGGATGCGTACGTCCGGTGTAAAAGGAAATGGTGTCTCTCCTGGAAAATGTGTCCCACCAGACACATTTTCCAAAAAAATATGTCCCGCCGGACAATATTTCTCAGGAAATAGTGTCCACCCGCCATAGGAAAATGTGTCCCCGGGACACAATTTTACGAGGAAATAATGTCTGCATATAAGCAACAGGAAAATCTGTCCTTCGAAACGCGGTTACGGACTCCGAGGAAGTCGCCTTGAACATGTATGGCCCTGGGGAGTTGGGAAGCGACTTTCCAACATTGTTTTTTATTGCGGGAGACCGAAAGTGAACTTATGGGATGTCAAAGTGAACTGAGGGAGACCGTAAGTTAACTTTGACATAAGTGGACTCGGCGGAGTGTCAAAAGATATACTAGTACAAACTCAAGAATAAGTCCCAAACTTTGACCAAAAATGCGTAAAATTACTTTCCAAGATTCAAGGCAAGGCCATGTCCTTTGGATCAAATAATACTTTTGTCCGTGAGCACTTGTTTGGCAAAATTTGGCAATTTTTGAAGGTCATGATGGGTGGTTGTTGAGATCTGACATCATTTAAGCCTCAGTCGAACGGACACGATCACTGAACATCTTTCCTTTCTTATTAAGTCTCTGGGTCACTACCATGGTGTCATACAAAGATGATTCAGTACCACACTGTTACAAGGAGCTACTAATAGTTTTAAAAGGAGATTGCATTTTTCATTAAAAATTGCATCCTGGATCTGCTTTCAGTCAGCCGTATTATACAATTGCTTCTCCGTTCTCGAGACCGGCCTAGTCGAGGCCCAGAATACGGTCCCCGGCCTCGTCATAGGCAGTGGCGTATCCAGCGGGGAGTGCAGCAGGCCATGCCCCCCACTGAAAAATGAGGAAAAATAAATTAAAATAGGTAGGCGGTAGCATTATCTGATACTACGTAGGCAGTCCCTTTTTTCAAAAGTTTTGAAGTAATGCGTTCTTAACGGACATTCTGTCTTGTAATTAGACAGGTAGCATCTTTGTGCTGTGGAGTGGGGTTAAAGACCGCAGATACTTTGAAGTATACTGCTCTGTTAGGTTTCTGAAACCTTTTTACCTTTTCGTTCGCTTGGTAGTCTCACTTGTGTGCAAAGGTCCCAGCAGGTTTACTAGTCAGGCCAAGCACGCAGTGGAGTCCCCAGACTTTTCGAAGAGGGGGCACTAGGGTTCAAGCGTTCCTCAAAACGGACACCCCAAAATGAAGGACCGAGCTCCTCTGGAGGCCTCGTAGTGACGGGCAGTGCTCCCCTGTAGGCGTTGGGCCCGGGGTCCCACTGTAAGACCCCTAGTGGGTCCAGGGACCATGCTAAATTGGGGGTCCAAGGAACGGAGACCCCGAGACTCTAAGGTATTAATATTTTGTTATCATTCGATTAAAGCATTTGACTATCTCCAAAGTGGCATTGGATGTTTACAAAAATGGAATCAAAATCTGGCCTTTTTGGTAGTCTAATAGCACAAAAGACATAATGATGGGGAAAGGGTTGAGTGGAGACGACGGATCATGTTAAGGGTTGCCAGGCCCCCAGCTAGGTGGGGGTACGTGGCCCGTGTCCCCCCGTACGCATCACTGTGCCCTACAAGAAAAATCGATCGAAAATAAAATTTTACTACCTGTAAACGTTGGCCCTGATATGACTCCAGGATTTGACCAAAAATAATCCCAAAGGGTGTTTAATAAAGAACGTATTTTGTTTTCTGTAACTTTTTTCTTTCTAAAATTACAAAATGTCTCCCGCGCTAGCTACACGCGCTTTCATCTTCAGTTACATTTTGCTACAGGGGCGCTGCCAGGATTTGGTGATGGGGGGAGAACAGTCGTAATGCCACCTCAGTTTCCCCTATTTATGTGCGGCAAATAGGCCTGGGAAGTGCCATTTCCAGCGATCTGGGAGGCATTTAGGACCAAGATTTTCTCGCGCTCCTCGCCAACCGGTTGACGCGGAGCACTGGCAGCGTACTTGCCTACTCCATACCGATACCGGAAGGGGACAAATTGCACGCCTGAAATATCAAGAACACATGGTATCTAGTGGTAGGCCTATGTACAAAAGCAACACCTTACACTTGTTTGAAGCTGTTATGTAATTCTGCATACTTGTAGAATGATAAATTATTTACCAGCAATATGTGTGTTGTGTATTTGATTTCTATATAGTTATTCCATAGTTAATATGTATTAACTATGGTTATTCCTACAAAATATTTCACAAGATACATAATAATATGTCTCCTTTTGCATACAAAATATCGTATAAAGTATGCACCAAATCACATATTTTCACATCACCGTGGGAGGGGGAACTCCCCCCCCCCACACCCCCTCGCGCGCAAGTGCTTAAACGCCTTTTGGGATCATTTTAAAATTTAAAAAAAATTCTGAAATCGATTGGGGGGGCACGCCCCCCCCCCAGTGTAAATCCAAACTCTCTCTCTGTATTACAGGGCTGTATCCTAGTCCACCTGGCCCGAATCCGGGCCAATGAAGATTTAAGTGACCACCATTCATGGTCAATCCGGAATCCAGTATACCCTTCAATTCCGAGCCGTATCCGATTCCAGGTTCTTCAATTCCGGGCCAGTTCCGAGTCCAGCTGTTTGGCGAATGTGGCATCATGCTTTTTGTACTGTTTTGTAATTACATTTAATTAAAACCGGGCATTTTAGGAGTCAATTTCATGCCCTGGTTCAAGCTGTATTTTAATTGACTGTATGTGACCATTTATATGTTGAACTGTGCATCAATAACAATGTAGCCCTAGGGAACAAATATTTAACTTTCATTTTTGTGCACTCTTCTTGAATCGGTTCCGAGTCCGAGTCCAGCTGCAGCCCATTCCGGGCCAATTCAGATTCCAGAACCTCCCATTCTGAACCAGTTCCGAGTCCGACAAAGCATGGACTCGAGTCCAGAATCGAGTACGTTACAGCCCCGTTGCATTGTGTAGAATGTAAGCTACTCTTCATTTTCAAACTTTGCTCTTAATCAAAGAGCCGTCACCAACTAAGATTTTTGATGCCCCCACACTAAAAATATACTTTGGGGTGACGAGTGTATGTCTTTAAGTATCCAGAAAAATCAGTAATAAAAACTTCAGCTTATAGCTCCGTCCGTCTCCTTCTCCCACATTTCCTGCCTCTCTTCATTGTTCCTTCCCCTATTCAGGGTCGGGAATCCAGAAATGAGAGAGGGGCGTAAACGTCTGTAGAAAGTGCATGGTGCAATCAGATGGGCTTGGAGGTTTAAAATTCTGTCACAAAAATCATTGTTTTGCTGAAAATAGGGGCGTACGCCCCTTTCGCCCCCTTGGATTCGGCGCTGCCGTTACTCCTTATCTCTGTTTCCCGAAATTCCTCCTGCTAAGTTATATATCATGCTTTCCTGGGCGTTTCTTCCCCGCAACTGACCTTTTATTGTTCCTTCCCTTTCTTTTCTCTCCGCTCATTATTTTTCTCCCTCTTGCAAAGTCGGCCTTTCTGCAGCCCTTGTCCTTGTTCCATTCTTCCCAGCCATTCACTCTTTCAGGCTATTTCGTCCCGTTCGTTTTTTCCACCATCCCTATAGCCCTGTCTACCACAGAACTAGTAACATCCACATTTCCTTCCAAATTTATCAAGCCAATTTCCTCTTCCCCACCTTACCTAAATTCAGTTATCACCCCTATTCATATTATTTCTTTTCTTGTCTGTCGTTTTGATTTTCCCGGCTTTATTTTACTTTTCTTTTCTTTTAATTATTCTCCTTCTCTTTTCTTTTTCCCGGTATCCCGATTCTTCTTAATTTTTTTCGGCGATGCAGTTTTCCCCAGCCCCCTCTGGCGCTGTAACCTATGGGCCAGGGAATGCACAGAGAGTCAAAGATCTGGGCGGAAACATCACTGAAAGGTGTTCTGTATACAATACAAATCTTTTTTCATCCCTGCAAGGTAATCAGAACGTGAACTTAACCACTCAAGCAAACCTAATTTTCTGACCAGGGAGGCGTTAACACCCGAGTCTTTATTCTGAGTTAACTAGGCAATCCTACAGTCAGTGGCGTAGACAGGATTTCTCTCACGGGGGCCATGCAGTATGTTGTGTGATCGCCTGCCTGGGGAGGGGTCTAAGGGGTGGGGTCCCCTGCCCTTTGAAAATTTTTGAAAAATTAGGTTTCCTTACATGCAATCGGGTGCAACATATGCTACCTTTTGAAGTAAAATTTGTGTTAACAAATGTACGTATTTTTAGGAACTAAAACAAGAAACAATCGGCATCAGTAAGGGAGGACCATGGCTAATGGGGTGTCCCCTCCCCCTTTGAACATTTTTGAAAAATTAGGTGCCCTTAATACATGCAATCTGGTGCCACATATGCTACCTTTTGAAGTAAAACTTGTGTTAAAAAAGTTTACGTATTTTTAGGAACTTAAAAAGATCGGCATAAGTGAGGGGAGCATGTCCCAGTGGCCCCCCTAAGTACTTCACTGTCTATAGTACCACAACTGACTGTTTTGTTTGCATGAAACTCTGTAAAGTCAAAACTAAGTGCATTATTTTGTAGGTCCCGGTCTATCAAAGCAGTTTTACCGGTTTTCAATTTAACCCACGCGGGTCCAAAATGACACATTTCTCTTTGCAACATGCGTGTATCCGAAAATTCGACCTGAAATTCTGAAATTCCATGTACATTTACTCTTTCCTCTGCTTGTACGGATATTGTTTTCTTTAAATGTTCGCTGTTCGTGTGTACTTTGGTCTGCAGGCGTCCCAAACACACTGTCTGCCTTTTCAGCTAATGGTGTGGGCGTGTTTGTAAGTACTACTTTAATGTATTGAGAAACTACCGGTTAAAAACACTGTAAAATACTTTAATGTAGTACCACTACACACTACGCCATGTGGAAGAGTATTAATAATCAACCAAATCAAACCAAAATCATTTCATAAGTTCCCTCTGTTTTCAATGGATTCCAGTCTATCCCATTGTGTAATGGTATAACCAACGATCCGTGGATTTGATTGGTTCATGGTCTGTTTTCTACGCGTTGAGTTCAGTCCGTCTTATGTCCACCGCGGCCAACCATATACCGATGCCTTAGTTTATCGTTGCCAAAATCATTTGCGGATAATCAAAACACTGTGTGTTTCTAGCGGACAGTGGCAAAAAAGGACAGTATTTAATAGTGGGATTTGTTTGTAATTACTGTCCGGAAAAGATGGTAACAGTAAAATGTGTCTGACGGGACACAATTTCTTAATGTGGTGGGAAAAACTGTCTCTCCAGACACTGTTTCCAGGACTTAACCTGGAAATATCGTCCGGTGGGACACAGACTAATTTTTCAGGGTTGATTTTCAGAGCTTATGGCATAAATTCCGTCTTTCCACTTTTTATCATTGTCTCTGATAAAAAATGAAATTACTGTACATGTGTAGGCCTATAATTAAATCGTTTTCGTGAAGTGATGGTTATTAAAGAAAATTATTTGTCTTTCACCGCTGTAATGATGATTTTAACAAGGTTGTCTTGGGTAGAGACAGTAACAGTGTGATACCAAACTTGAGTATGTTGACTTTGTCTCACGTTAAACGAGTAGACTGACATGATCCCCCCGTTGTCACTAGTTAAAAAATGGGCAGGTATATACCCTCAAAATGTTTAATCCTGTTAGTTAGTTATTCCCTATGAAGACTGTGACAATACTATGTACCATACTTGATGGTCTTCAGTACATGGATTTTGTTTTGTGGAGGTACTGCTAAGAGGACTCTTTTTACACGGGAGACACATCTTCCCGCTACACCGGCCGTACGTACGCACAGTACAGCCTGCACAACTTCTGGAATGTACATAGGCTACACATGATCTTCCAAGCTCGTACTTTGGCTCCAAAATGGTGCCCATACATTTCGTCCAATCAGAATGCGTATCTGAGAACAATGGTTGGCCAATCTCTCCCACTATAGGGTCTCTAATATAGACCAACAACAGCACTGCTTAGAGTGAAAGAAGTAGTATACATGTTGAACGCAAGTACCCACTCTTGTAGAAAACAGGTTGGGGGTTGGTTGTCCCTGTCAGGATGTAAGCTATTTCCAACGGTGTAGTGAAGCAAAGCTTAAATTCAGACAGAGCAATATATGAGATGAACACAAAAGTGTATGATCTTCGAGCTCCGTCGTTAGAGGTACACCTTCACTGAGTACTAGAAAGTTACCCGGTGTAGCAACGCAAAACACAACCAACAAGAAACAGAACACACTAGATTTGGAATTAAGACCTGCATTTTAAGAATTCTTAAGGGAAGTGTTTAGGCCTGACAAATTCCGTGGAACAATATAATCTCTTTCAACAAAATCCAGCAATGTATTCCGTCGAAAGATGTAGATTACTGGAAGAAATAATATGTAGAATATTTAGTATATTAAAGAGTTCTGAAGTTTTCAGTCCGTTGAATTCACCGTCAATTGAATTTGCGTCTTCTATCTATCCAGTTAACCAATACAACAGGTTCAAGGCAAAGAAAAGTTGCATTGATCACGACGAATACTTCTATCATATACGACTAAGTACGAAGATATAATAACAAAAACATTTAATTACGATGATTGGTGAACAAGAAATGGCTCTTTTGCATCTCATAACGGGTATCCAATGAGCTTTGTCTTTTACCACAAATGAAACTATCTTTGAATTTCCAAGTACTAGGCTAAATGTGTCACCACAGTAATAAAGTTGCTCTCCTTGTAAGAGGCACTACTTAAAAGTTGATCCCCAATACTGCTTATGAAACAAGTAGTCATTTTACTGAGTATGTTATTCATCCTCCACTGTGATTGTATTCTATAGGTATCCAATAACTTGAACTTCGACAAAATTTTTTTTTAATGATTTTCAGGTTACGAAGTACATGTTCAATGAAACTGGCTTGACATACATGAGATCTTCTTACATGGTTAAAGTACACAATAAATTTTATCTGTAAAATATTCCTACATTATTCATAGTCAAAATTCATTCACATTGTATGTTAAATCCACATTGCTTTACTGATCAACTTTATCTCTCTACATGAAACCAAGCACTTCCAGAATGCAAATTAAGAACTTGTTTCCGGCTGTGTATCGAATTGTAAATCAAAAGTAGGTGTTAAGGGTAATTCTGATGATCACCTGTTCCATTAGTGTCTCGTAGGTGACATTTAAGATGGGATAAAATATAGCGGCCCGAGGGATTAACTTCATTTAAATACTTCTGAATTCATTTTTTTGTGATAATCTTTTATGGTAATTTAAGCATGACAAAATAGAGGCAAACTCGTTAACCGTTTAAAGGTATGTAAATGTTTCACATGATCAACAAAAATTTTAAGCTGGCTTTACAAAGAAGAATTTTCCTCTCAAACATAAGCCGCTAAATCGGAGTTAACCTTTAAATAACGATAACTTGATATCAGTTTCAAACCATTGGACCTACTCTTTCTTTCAAAGATAATACTTGGAAACAAACTTACAGAGATTCTATATGGAATTTCAGCAGTTCCTTGGCCGTTTATTGAGGTATAGGGCCTCAAATCAGCATTTATAACAAGATTTAATTATGTAGTTAATACAAAAGTGGGTACCTTCTCATGCGAAAAGTTTAAAGTTACAAGAGGAGTCATATTGAATGTTATTTCAACTCCGATGATTTAGTGTCATAACCACTCCCAGCCATATTTGGAAAATATACTCAAAAAAGGTTTTTAGGTTTATTTGAGAGTAGTTGACAAATGTTTCCCACCTGTTTCTTTGAAGAAAACATTAAGCAGCTTATTAAATGTAGTTACAGCCACCACAGTGCAATCATCTACCACAAGCAGTTTTTTTTTTTTTTTTTTTGGCAAATGTCCAGCAAATTTCCATATCCTTGGCCGCATCATTTGCTCGATGGGAGTGTGACATCTCCAAAATCATGTGAATGTAGATTACACAATGAATTGTACAAGCTGGTAATCCATACTTCCAACTTAATGACGATGCTACCTTTTAGGTTGGTGCGATCAGGAGAAAGCAATGGTCCCGTGGTTCTAAATAATATCGCTTTCATTTTGTGCCCCCGGAGGCCCTCCCGGCATATTTGGACACCACCACTGTCGTTATCCAACGATCTCCTATCCCAGACAAAACTGTGAGCCCTTTGATTCTGATATATAGTCTACGGTCGCCTCCAGGTCGCCATCTAGTTCATGCAAGTCTTTTTCTACAAGATTTGGGAGACAAAATTCTTTGTCATTTTAGTTACTTGCATATGATGGTCTGTAAGTTACCGGTTATCTTTCGTTCGGTTTCCCAATATCTCCGGAGAAAGAATCTTGGCATATCACTATAACCACTCCTTGCCTCATACCTCGTGGCTCTTTTGAGGCCACTACAAAAGAACGTCTGTGTTTGGTATATTGTCTTTGAAGCCTTATGCACTGACGTCATTAGAAGTAATTTTGGAGGATAAACAATGAAGCACACTGCACACCACGACGTAGACTTCGCACGTAGTGGATTTACGTGCGTAGTGGACTTATGTGCGTATCCGACCGGTACACAAATGTACGGAAGCCGAGAACATCGCGGTGGTGTGAAATCTGACATGCCAGTTTTCCCACCTCTTTCTTCAGTAAACAGGGAAGGCGAAATCAAGATACGATTTCTCCTTACCATTATCCACCGATAATGTTGCGTGGAGAAAATCAAAGTTAGTGAGGGGGTACTTCAAAAAGGACCATTACACAGTGTCTATTTTCGAACACCCTGTCCAGAAATGGACGCGCTCGCACATGACACGGATCCTCTTTTCATTTTAAGTAACATAGCTGGCTCGCTCGTCGACGACGATGGGACGATGGGATCATCCCACGTTGGTTATAATATAACCAAAGTTATATATTGTCAATCCGTGTCATGTGCGGGCGCGTCCATTTATGGACACTGTGTAATGGTCCTTTCTTGAAGTTGCGATGATACCATAGAGCAGGATATAGGAACTGGAGGGCGGACTCCCAATACCGCGTACGTAAATTCGCTGTGATTGCATGGGGACGCGTCCGCCATTTGTAAAAGGGGCAAGAAGTCACGCCGAGCGCGAGTACGTGTGTACAAACTGTATGACGGTAATTGATTCGGCTAAATCCCAAGGCGTTTTTTCCCTAGTAAAGTGTTATTTAAGTAAGAGAAAAATGTCCCGATCCTTAGAAATTATTAAAGAAGATTATTTCCACCTTCATATGTCAACACGAATTGTCCAAAAAGGGTTAAATCCGGTTTTCATCTGTAACAAAGTGCGAAAGTTCCAGTAACGCACACGTATGTAATGGTCAACTCGCCCCCGTAAGACATACTCGGCCTTTGAGGATCTCTCAGGTCCAATTTAGGCTCGGACATCTCGGCACATGTGATATGCTGAACCTGAGACAACTCGGCATCAAAATGAGAGATGTCGACCACTGCGACAACTCGGCACCAATGTCAACTCGGCGCTGAAGTCAACTCGTCCCCTGATTAATTTTTGTATGGATTGTAAAAATTTTCTCATGTTTTGCTTGCACTTGATCAGTAAAGATTGCAATTGGATGCAAAGAAGAAAGGTATATCCATACATCGTTCTATGTAACAAAAAACTGGGGGATTTATAGAGGTTTTCTCCAATTTTTCATTAGGATTTCAGGAATATTAGGGCAATTTGGGACTTCTGACCAGTGACCAGCACAGCTCTGGAAAATGATTTGCTGTAGGCCTAGGCCTGGAAACAGCAAGGGATATGATGACGAAATATTGATTAAATGAACAGGGAATCTCTTACAGCTGGATATTGACTGAGGTGTGGAAAAAGTGAGAATAATAGCTTTTATACTTCAGCCTATACTTTGCTTATGAACAGCATCGGACTGGTAGTAGAACTGCCACCGTGACTCTGGAAATATTAACAAGAAAGTATCTACTATAACTGTCATTGCTTTATTTTTGCTTCTGTTAATACTAACAATGGATATGGTAAAGGGTTAAGGATTTCAGTGCTTAGCCTCAACAACTGCAAATCAGCATATTTAGATTAAATGGGTTTTGATATTACCTACAGGCTACAGTGAAAGGAAACTTAGGAAAGGAGGTCCAGTGCAGATACCATTTCTTTAATTCTTTTGGAAAGAATGTCAGAATTAATTATAGCAGTTCATATCCCAAATGGAATATAACCATTGTGCCATCATGTTGCAACTTAGTTTTTGTAAGTTCTTGCATGTTAAAGTTCTCCATGGAGAAAATATGGGCCAATTAATGCTTGATACAATTACTAGTACAGTAATTGTAAAGTACAAAACAAGCAACAAAAAGTGAAACATAATATGTACAGTAACCAAGAATGTCTCTTTTATGTTGGCAATGCTGATGCTGCACCTTCAAACACTGAAAGCAACAGCTACTGCATGTAAAGCAGCTATCCCCAGCTAACCCCCAGGGAAAGACCTGTTGCCACTTAACATCCCCCATTTCCCCAAGCATCCCCGTCCCAGGGTAATTTTCCACTTTTGGCAGGAAGGCGTCGCTATTACTATACTAAGTAGTGATAATTATGCAGTCCTTAAAAGCGACTGGCAGTTATTGCTCCCAACAGTTACAGGTGCTTTAAATTTGGCTCTTTGAATTTGCAATATTCACCAAGGACAGCTGGTGATGCAATAATCATGTTCTTTCAAAATATTGCATTTTTTATGATCAACTAATTGAAGATTGACAGTCTGATGAAAGTTTGTAGCTGAAGTGAGTCTGGACTTTGATGGTGGTCACTCTGCTTTTCGTGCTAATGTGGTGGATAACTCAGCAACTGGCGGCAAAGTAAACACTGCGGCATAGGATAGACTTCATGCTTAGCAGCTGACACCAATATGGTCTCTTCGGTGTATCACTGTTAGAAACAAATAAAATGCATAAACAGCCATTACTGCTCAGGCAAAGCAATAAAACTGCTATGATATATACTGTAACCAGACTCATCATGAAAACTGAAGCACAAAGGATCCCTAACTTTTTAGGGGAATCCTATCAAATCCAGAATTGAGCATCCTTATTAGGTGTAAGAATGTCAACAAATCCCTTTTAAAATGTAACAACTGTACCTCTAGTTAAGGCTATAGCACTTATTACAGTCTGGCTATATTTTAATTGTTTACTTACTAGCAATGGTTAAAAAATTCTAGTAAATGCTTTCAGAATCTAGACAAAACCTAGCCTGATAGAAATGGAACGTTATTTTCGTATACGCCTTGGCTATGTAACATTATGCAAAGCTCAGCACTACCAGCAAGGGTAGTAGTCTAGTCATCTGGAATATGGGAACTAAGGTACACAACAGGATAGTAGGATGTCCTCAGCACCTCATCTATGTAGGCCCTATTCCAAAATACTGTTAGCTGTACACAGCTCTTATACCACAGATGTTTGAGTTGTGCTGTAAATCCTTCTTATTCTTGTGACTGTCTCACCATTTGCCTTATACCTGCAGCTGTCTCCATCCTAATATAACATGTATCCTTACCACTGACCCTGGCACAAAACTCAATGCAACCCCCAGTATAGGCCTAGTATGGTGCATGCAGTACAAAACAAAACAAGAATGACACTTGCAGCCAATGTCTTTTAGTTATATTAAGCCAAACCATACTGCATCAAGTTAATACTAGACCTAGGCCAATATGGACCTTTAAAATAAAAAGTGATGCTGAAAAGATTTGGGCTAGCCTGGACGCTAAAGCTCCTGCAATCGATTTGGTCATTTACTGAGTAATGGAGGCCTCGAGTAGACTAACGCTGACCTGTCGCTAAAAAGCTCCCTACACAAAGTTTGTACAATTGCTGGTTCAATGTGACTGGCCAATGTACAAATTCAGTGAAGAAAAACGTGCTTATTTTTAACTTCATTGTGACTAAAATACAAAATTACTACAAGAATCTTACTATTCAAGTCAGATGCTACTACCTCCTCGTCTGTGGTTGATGTAGATAACTTACAAGGAAAGATTTTAGCATGTTTCTGAACACGAAAAAATGGTGTAATTTGTACGTGTTTCAATGTAAGATCAACGGCGTAAGAGCGACTTTTGCCCCTTTTACAAATGGTGGCCGAGTCCCCATGCAATCACAGCTTTTTCGGGGAGTCCGCCCTGTAGTTCCTATATCCTGCTCTATGGATAATACTCGCTTGCCTCCAACGAGGAGGGTGGCGCACTTTCTGCTTTGTGATGTCATATGCATAAGGTCTCTACTTTGCAAGATTTGAAGACATCTTCTTTCCAGGGCAGTTGATGTATGTGTGTCGTCTCTCCAGCAATATTTCTACAGGATACTATAAACAACTGTGCTATCTTTCTTCACATCATCCAGGCGATAGAACACTACTGATTCCTTCAAGTTTTACAGTTTGGCCTTAGATTCACCATAGTTTCAATTTTTGTACAGTACCCTTGAAATAACAAGCAAGATATTGAAAAAAAAATGTTTTTTAAATCAAAATTGTGGGTTTTTAAAGGAAATAATGAGCTTTACACTCTGACTGTATACAAATTAATAATTCCCAGCCTTATGAATTAGATATTTAAAGTTTTCACCTTCTATGGACATACATACTAACATATACATGCATACATGTCATCGGTACCCGGTCATTTCTCCCCCTTGCCAGTTCGCCCCAGTCGTTTCGCCCCCTTGCCAGTTCGCCCCAAACTGAAAGTCGTTTCGCCCCCAAGTACCTACCATCCCCCCCCCCCCCTCGATTTTACTAACACTAACTGTTTTAGGCCTAGTTGTTGTAAAAAATTCAAATACAGTTGATTTTCTTTTTCGATTACTGTATATTTTTTTACGACAGCAGCAGCAAAATGGCATGAAATGTGGAAACGAAAGTGATGAGGGGGTACTCACTTGAACTGAAATACCACTACACCTGCATGAGGCCAGCTCATCACATCTTTGTCGTAGTTGAAGTCCGTCTCTGCCACGTCCAAAATAAATTAGGCACTACAACTCCTTTCTGCTAATTTTCTTGTGTAATTTTCTATATTTTGCATCAAAGGATGCAACACAAAGGGAGAAAAGGCACAAAATGCCGAAATAACAAAGGTATACTTACCAATCAAATTAGGGGGCGAACTGGTCATCACTACTTCACCACTACTTCAAGTTAAGGTGAATGTTGTCTGGGAAATGTCGTAAGAGGAAAGAGGAACCCACCCCTTTCTTTTAAACAAAGAACATAGCACGTTGATTGAAAATATAATGCTTCATATGGTTTAAGCTTGTCGGTTGTGCTAACATTCCAAAAACAATTTTCGGTTTGAAAATGAAAACGTGCTTTTTGAAGGCGTGTGCCATATGTCAGTCTCGGAGCCTGCAGGAATTGTGCAGCTCAGGCTTCTATTCAAGCGGGCCAAGGAGGCGAATCCCTGTTTGAAATTTGTTCGCCCCCCCCCCCCCCCCTAGCAAGTTTTCAAGTTGCCATTGGCTTAATGGCATTTGTACACATTTGACCCCCCTTAAAAATTGTTAGCCCCTGGAAGCCACTTCACCCCCACTCAGTACCTTGTCAGGCTACGAGCCTGGTGCAGTCACATGGGCGTCGACACTGCAGGAACCACCCCAGTCTTGTTCTCCGTTGCCGAAAGCCCCACCAAGTTATTAAGGAGAAGCCATGGGGGATGATATTTCAATAGCCTTAGACTTAGTATAAGTGTGCATATTTTCCCAACGCTCTCTACGAACTGTAGTTACCCTCCGGCGCTGTTGCGACACATTCACCGGTCCTAAAGCGATCGACGATTTATACCTGGTAGATCCAATCATAAAAATGTTATGGCAGTAAAATAATTTTTTGTAGGGAAAAACGGGACTAAAGAGTACTCAGAATTAGGCGCGTAAAGAATTTTAATTTAGAAAAAGAATTATCCCTTTATAATTGAGCACTTGAGCAGTTTTGGTTTTTCCAAATCATAGTGGCAACACGCATTTTTTGAACTTTTGTCCCTTGGACACGTTCAAGAAATATCTTTGAGGGCAAAATATCGCTTTTAAGACCTTTAACCATGTTGAAAAATTTCTTTATCGGAAGGTAACTATCTGGGTCTAATTATGGAAAACAAATGAGGACTTACACGCAGCATCACAATGGGACATTCATTATTTGTATAGCTAACATCTTTGCAGTATATAAAGTTAATTACTTTGTGTACCAGATTTAGTCCTCTGCAGAGACCCGGGAGTTCAATACATTATTTTCATTGCATTTAGTTTATATTTATCTCTTTGTTTTCTAACGTACGTATGAACAACATGAGTTACAGACCCAACCAAAATATTGACTGCAGACTTTTAGGTCAACAGGAAAAGCTGAGCTTCGGCAACATTGTTGCGCTTGTCTTGTGATGTTAGGAGGGCCAGTCTTGCCTGCCAGTACATTAAAGTACTTCTGACAAATTTCAGGAAACCTTTCAGATCTCACATTTGATTCAGAAGAGCTATTAATAAACAGACTGATGTAAATACAATGTTTTGACCAGATGAGTGCTAAATTCAGGACCTTGTTTCCCGAGGTAGAGGTCAACCTACCCCCCCACCCGTTATTCCCAATGTAATATACCAAAGTATAAGCACTGCGGTATGTGTTATCTCGCAGGCGGTAACGGTAAATTTTCAGATTCGACCCCCCCCCCCCCTGTTAGGACTCGAATTAACGAAATTTTACTGTGCTCGGAAATTGCCCGCAGAATGGGACTCAGTTCCGGAACTGGAATTGGCACGGCACAACTTGGCTGCAGCTGGACTTGTACTCTGAGCCGATTCAAGCCATTGCAGACGTTGCAGTGTAGACATGAGAATGTGTTTGCTTGTTAATTTCCTTTTAAATCTTCTTAAAATCAAAAAGTCATTGCATGAGTGAAGATTGTTTAAGCTGGCTCTGCCATTGCCACAATCTTTCGGCAAACGCATGATAAAAACCTTATACAGGGACATCATCACCTATTTGAAAACTGTCTTCCAAAGAGGACTCCTGAACTACCGGGTGTACAAAGGTGTGTACATGCGTGTCTTCTGAGCATGCGCGATTGGATTTTTATAATTGTGACGCAACGTGCGGACGATTTTTCAGTTCTTTTTAAGCCGCTTAGTTTCTTGTGAAAACGTTATAGCACTGTTTTCTATTCTGTAGTCTATTTAATGTGGATCTTAGTAGTTGTACTCCTTTTTTGAGTTTTTCGCAAAGGTTATTAAAGTAAGTTTTCATTTCAAAAATTTTTTACGAGTTCACAGGAATCCCCATATTTAGTCACGAAATTTTCCATATTTGTTTTACGTCACCACGACAATTTAGAAGCTGTAATTAAAGAGCTATAACTTCTATCATGGATCATTACTTACAAAAGGTGAAACCGTGTTGCAGGCCCGTAGTCCAGGGGGCCAAGGGGGGCGAAAACCCCTTGGAAAATTTTCCGCCCCCTAGAAGATCAAAAATTAGCATTGCTGTAATGCATTTTAGTATGTTTCGCCCCCTCTGGAAAATTTTTGAAGTCTTTAGTAGGTAAATACTCGAACGAGGTGTCCCCATGTACCTTTCCACTGTCCTAATTCCGTTTTCAAGAAAGGCCAAAGAAAACACCACAGGCAATTTATCTTATCAAATGAAGAAAATGAGAGCAAACTTGATCAAGTCATGAAAAGTTCCATCGCATTTGAATGATAATGATGATGAAGACGCCGACGACGTCAAATCTCTCTCCTCTTCCTTGCCGTGCTGAAGGCAGAATCAATTCTGGCAACGGCTTCCATTTTCAGTCATTCGCCCGCGTACTGGCCAGGTTAAAGAAAGTGTACTCCCTCTTGCCCCAGTCTATACTGCCTCTGTACGGAGCAAAACGTAGCTATACCTATCTTCCTTCTCAAGATCTGGAAATGGGGGGGTGGGGGGGGGGGGGGGTGGGGGGGGGGGGGGGTGGGGGGGGGGGGGGGTGGGGGGGGGGGGGGGTGGGGGGGGGGGGGGGTGGGGGGGGGGGGGGGATTGTTCAGAAATTTGTTTTTCGTGTTGTAAGGGAAGTGACATTTCTTCTGTTTTTAATAATTGGAAATTTAAATTTTGTGTTTATTTTGCTTTTTGACTACTGTTACTAGGGAAAATGTTTCCTAGCAACCAAAAAAGTGTATTTTTCATGCTAATTTAAAAAAATGTGAATGAATTGTTTTAGTTTTTTGAAAGCGAAATGACATTTTTTCTGTATTTTTATAATTGGAAGTTCACATTTTGTTTATTCTGCTTTCCAATACGGAACGTTGTCTATGGCAAGCGCTCAAAAAAATACCGCCTTCAATCTTTTCACATTGGCCGATTGTCACATGGGGTAGTTCAAAATGAATCGTAGCAATTTTTGTTAAAATAAATTCTTAATCTTATCTAAAATCCTTCTAGTGTTACTTAGAAGTGTAAAAAATAATTTAATACATTCCAAGTTACTTCTAGTTAGTTAAATTCAACTACGACAGACATCACTCTACGATAACTATTGTGGCTTGAGCGCTTAAATACCGTGCAGGGAGCAGTTGCGAGAAAGGTTTCGGCAAATTCATTGATGGAGGTATTTCTTGAATCCTAAATGGATGGAGAATATGCTATTCTATGTTTCATATTCCTGTGCCATGAACACAGCTCGATACAAACAATGCAGCATAAAAACCTCAATACTAACCTTACGTTTAATATGGAAAGTATGACTAATAGGCCTATACACTGAATTCTATTCTAACAGATACAAATATTAATAGTGCAAATGATATGGCAAGTTGTATACATATCACTGTCCATGTGAAAAGGGTCTAAGCTTTTATGCAAACTTATGTTGTGAGCTTAATTGCCTCTCAGCATGTATAGTGATGACGTAAATGGGATAAGGTGCATGCCTGTAGTGCACTGCATACTCTAAGGGTTGCACTGTGTGAGCCCCTTGAAAAATTTTGCATTACTGAAACGTACCTTTTCCTTATTTCAGGAAGCAGGAGGGGTATTAGTAGGGCAGTGTGGTTTGGTGATATAGGCCTAAAGTTATCAGCACGGTTAAAATGAACTGATGGTTGTTAAGACCTACCTTTTCAAGATAAATCATTAATATGAATGCTACTGTGTCCTGGGTCAGCCATATTTCATCATGACAATTCTGACAAATGCTTTCACAAAAGGGTAGTGTAGGGCTGGGAAATATTGCAGAATTTGGGGCCGAGCATTTTTCCATTGGTCTTCCAGCTTCTCATTGAACTGTGTTACTGCATAGAAACTCAGATGATGACAGCCAGGCTTGTACTCTAAGGAAAGTTAGGAATACACTCTCTGACAGCAGAAGTGACATACCAGTAAACAGCAATTGGCCAGTAAATAAATCACCTCTGTTTGCTCTGACTGTCATTGAACTTGCTATGATAAAGACTACTATACCTACTGAAGAATAAAATGTGCACACAAATGATTAAACAAATGCAAGTACTTCATTTTACACCACAAGGGGGAACTATTTTTTTATTTTGTTTAATAATTCATGAACACATGACATTTAGTACAAAAGAAAACTTGGCAAAAACAATTTGATAAAGAATATGAAGAATCGATTACCTAAGCAAAACACTGAACAAGACCTGTCTTAAAGTGAACTGTTTTCAAGTCTCCTCCTTCATATGTTCAAATGAACTTTCATATAAAAACTATAAAAATTCACTACTGTACATAACGTATGTGTAAGCAATCTACTTAGTCAAGCTGTTCGAACATGAAATGAGTTGGATAAAGAATACTGTACTTCTGCTGACAAATATTAGTCTAAAGCTAATATTACACATATGTTGCAGTTAGATATACTGTACCTATACAAAATTACTTTGCAACTTATCAAGTTAACAAGTTTATGAGTGATCAAAACATACAGTACTGCAGTATCTCTCTGTGTGGAAGAACACATACCAAACTGACCCATAGAAACCTGCTTTCACATGGACACAAGATTCAATTCATATCATCAAAGTTTAAAAACAACACATAAAATTTGAATAAGTAAATACAACTACATGTATATGAAATAGCTCTTTAATGTTAACATATTGAAAAAGGCAAGGCTTATAATAACCTGAGCATTAATACTGTTAATGTCAAACTAGTTTCTAAAAATGCTAAGTAGACAACTTTCAGACAAGTTTAAAAAACTTACACAACTACACAGGGTCATTAGTGAACATGCATTGAAGAAACTGAATGCAAAACATCTTGACTAATACAGTTCAAACTGATTTGTGTATGTGAAAGGCTATACTATACT
Source organism: Holothuria leucospilota (assembly GCA_029531755.1). Lineage (NCBI taxonomy): Eukaryota > Metazoa > Echinodermata > Holothuroidea > Aspidochirotida > Holothuriidae > Holothuria > Holothuria leucospilota. Next base: position 11,815,345 of record CM055962.1, on the reverse strand, counting down.
GTACCTACTGTAAGAAACATACAAATGATAAACAGTATATATATAATACATGCAAAATGAAAAATTTCTCAACACCACAACATTGGGAAACTTGCTCTTCTTGGTTTGATAATCAAGGTTTTCAATGTACACATAACATTTAAATTTATACAAAGGAAAACATGAAAAAAAAATTAATACCAAAGAATGAAAACTCAACACTGAACAAGACCTGCCTAACAGTGGATTGTTGTAAAGTCTCTTGCTTCATATATTCAGCTGAACTTTGAACTTTCACATACTAACTATAAAAAATAACTACTGTACCTGTACATTCTTTAAGTGTAAACGGTATTTCATTGTGAGTCAATCTGTTTGAACTGGAAGGAGTTGAATAAAGAATACTTCTGCTGAAAAATATTAGGGTAAATTTATTTATGCATATGTTGTAGTTAAGATATACTTGTACCTACACAAGACTATTTTGCAACATATAGAGTAAAGGTCGGTTCATACTCCATTATAGCGCTATAAAGCTGTGTTTAAGGATGTTAGCTGGGTCTCGATATGCCGATGTAAAATTGATTCATACTTTAGTTTTCTCGCATAGCTCAACTTTCGCAGTACTGCCATGCAATGCACAGTCTCCCAATACCTGCCTATGCAAAGGCCACGTACAGTACATATGTGTATGCGGTTTGATCGGCTCTACGACAAAGTACACTATTGATTACCATGATAATTTTAGGGAATAAAAGAAAATCCTGGCTTACTAACCTTTGTCTTAATTCGTGGGAAGCAATAACTGTTTCCCTCCATTCCTACAACTCTCACTGTCACAATCAGGCCGCCGATAGTTCGAACGGAACTCCTATACATGTAATGAGCCGGTATCTGGAAAGGTCCGCCATTGTTGTCGAGTAGGATCGTGAGCTCGTTTCAAAAGGTCGTTCACCTACCAAGCAGCCAATTAGAAGCCGTTTCCTTTGCGATATCTCGAGAGCTTGCGAGAAAAGTTGAACAATGTTCAACTCCAAGCGATGACCGTGAATCGAACTAGCGGCAAAGATATTTTGACCATATATGGTTATTGATCGCTATATCGCGCCAGAAATTTGGAAGTATGAACCGGTCTTTAATGTAAAGTTCCTGAGTGTATTCCAAAATATATATTGCAGCATTTCTCTGTTGGGTGAACCCGTACTATACTGACCCATAAAAACTTTTCACATAGAAACAAGATTTAATTTCATATCATCAAGGTGTAAAGAGAACACATACGATTTAGCTAATTGAATTGAAAATAGTAAAAATACACTTTTACAGTATGTTAATATTAAACAAGGCAAGGTTTTTTTTGAAAAAACTTCAGAATTAATACTGTTAATAAACTGATTTTTGAAAATATTCAGTATACAATTTTGTTTCATATACAGTACTAAGAAAAACTTAGACAATACTGTAGATATCAAAACATATTTTATAGATCTACAGTAAACGGTCAAACTTGGTGTAGGCCCTACATTGCAGGATTTGAATTCAGTAAATCTTGACCAAAATGCTATAGATTGAGCTGTAGTTATGTACTGCATGGATAACATGAATTTCCACTTCTATGTAATAAGCCATAGAAAGCATTTCACCAAAATTTAAACCAAAGAGTCTAGTCAAATAGTTTTTTACGTGAGCATGACCTTTTGTTGTGACCACTGTACTTGCACAAGCTGCAAGTTAACTCTTGTGTGACCAATCTTTTACAAGAACTTGACAAAAAATGTATCCTGTTCTGTTTCTGCACAACCTGACGGAAGGCGTCAGAATTTATATGTGATGATGATTTAAAATACCAGGAAGTTACACAGTCTTTCATTTTTTCAAGTCCTTGCTGAGAGAACAAGGATATATTACCGTGCTCCCTTAAAGAGTCTGGGATGTGATTCATGAGAACATGCATGTACGGTGTTACATCTTTCGATAAATAGACCTGTGTAAATAGTTTAAGCCATGAACGTGCACCTCTTTCGAATTTGTCAATCTGTGCAGGAGACAAAGGTCCCTTTACTTCCTTTATTAATGTGATGAAATTTGACCAAAGGTTTGAGATCATTGTCAATTTTGGATGATCAGAGATCAGCTCATGTAACTTGATGTTGTTCATGATCTTCCAGTGTTCTGGTAATGAAAAATCTCTTGACGTGATCAATTTTGATCCCTTATCAAGAAAAATTGCCATGTAATGCCAAGAGATTTTACAGAAGTTTCAAATTTGTAAATGTTTGTGTAGTTTGCAACTGAAAATTCTTTAGTATTTGCACATTTCTTAAAATTATCCTTGGTCTTTAATTCAACTAGTAGATGATTAACTAATTGATCAGCTATCCTCAAGAAAAGATGTAATGTATCAGGGACTACATTTAATACAGGTATTGTAGGAAAGAGAGGTGATGAAAAACAGTTAAATTTGTCTTTTCCCTTCTTTAATGCACAATTAGTAATATCTTCTACTGTTCTAGCACCTTTCTGTTTTTCATGCATAGACCACTGTTTCTCATAGTTACACCTCATTTCACTCGGGCAAGTGCACCATAAGCAAGAGTACTTAGAACTAAAACCTTGTATACCCATCATCTGATTCAAAAACTTCAAATCGCCCCCTAAATATAGCTGTACCTTGATTTCTCTTTCTGCCACCTGGACAGAGTCTAGTTCATTAATTTCTTTGATTAAAGACTGAAGTGCATCAGCCATAGCTGACTGTTTCTCTGGTATTCTGAGGATAGGCAGTAAGTAATTTCCATCCATGCTAGTACCTGTGTCCTCCCCTATCAACAAAATGCAAAATTGACCACATGCAGCTTCTTCCCTAGGGTAGTCCCATCTCCAGTGTTCTTAACCTTCACTTTGCCATCTTGCACAATGTTTTCATGCGTACTACTACTGGAAAGTAGAGCGGACAACCGATGGCAAAGGGTTTCCCCTAATGACTGCCAAACACCTATGTAATTCCCACTAACATCATAAATATTGAACTTTGAATTGATTTCTCTTTATCTAGCCATTATGCTGTACTCACTTGGAAGGGTAGAACTGCACATGGAAAGTTCATGATAGGCACGACGAGATAAACTCTGGGTGTCTCGTATGTATATTATCTGATCTATGAGTCCCTGTTTGTCATAATTTTGGTTACTACAAGGCTCTCGAATATCAATAAATGATTCTTTACCACGTGAATCACATACCTTTAGACTCACTGGGGTAAAATGACCACTACCCATGTCCATAATGGTCTGTTTTAAGACAGTGATGTCTTTCCTTTTCATCTTTCTGCGATGTGAGATACTGTAATTTAGCTTCCCCTTACCTCGTCCCCTGTTCCCACAAACTTTCCTTTTTGAGTTTGTTAGCCTTTGAATTTGTCTCTCTAGCTCTTGCTTTTCACAGAGCAGTTCTTCAATTGTCCGTGTAGCTTTCTTGACTTTTTTTCTGTCTTTTGTCTTTTCTTTTTTTCTCTCTCAGCCATTTCTTCACATTTTCGTTTTGTTGGCGAATCGGTTTTACTTTTCAACTTCAAATTATAGTCAGTTGTCTCCCATTTCTTGCTCATATTTTTTCTTGAGTGCCCATCCTTACACTTTCTCCATGAAAACAGCATGTTTTTCAATTTTTGTTTCACTGTAACAACCGCTTCTGGAAGATTAATTTTATTAACATCTAGTTTGTGTCTAGTGAGTAAGGTGCAAATTGCAGATTGCACACGATCACTTTCAATGACATTGTTAGGTGACACCTCAAACTGAAACAATACCAAATTATTAATAGGAATTTCAATGGTTTTACTAAATGGATCATTACTATTAATGCTAACTCCATACTGACAGTTACTTAAAAACAGACAGCACCACAGGGGGAACACCAAAACCTGTAGCTTACTCAAGGGGCAATAAATGAGAGATGACATCTTGGAAACGTCCCTACAGTATAGTGTCAATCAGCAAGATGTCTAGAGTACTATTAATGCATAACACTACAATATTATTGTACTGATTAGAAGTAGATTCTTAAGACTTCTTCAGAAAGTCCACAAAATCATACTTGTTTCCAAGTCCTTTTACAAATCTAATATTTGCTGTATATCCACGATGAATAAGTCTACTAGACAAGTTACCACCCTCATCTCTGTGAAACTCCTCTATTGGGGTGCGCTCTACCAGCCAAAAGGTGAAAGTTCCTTCCTTAACATATGCAAAGTCACCAAAATGGTTCACGACACGGAAATGTCACCCATGTCCAAGAAGGTCATCTAAGGCAGAGTAAGTCTGAATTTCCAACTTTACTTCCGGACCAGATATTTAGGTCCCACATCTTTTCAAAATGTCAAAGGAATCTTTTGGTACTGGAAGTCTAATTTCTACAAGTGAGTCACTCTTTCTGTTACTATGTAGTGACTCTTTAATTGCTATTAATAGATCTTCTTTAATTTTTTCTTCAGGTTGTTCTCTGCTAACAATTAATGACTCAGGAATGTGCACAATATCTGACCATTTTCTCCACTCATCATACCTTGAGGGCCAGCCAGTGTAGTGAACTTTAACAAGTGCTTCCCCTGCTACAGTTTTTTCGTCAACTACTTCTAAAGTATAAAGTTTTCTAGTCGACCATTTTTCCTTGGGCTTCACCTTGTTGGCCTGAAGTTTGGGTCCAGCAGCAAGAGCAGCATAGTCTACACGTTGGGCCCTTCGCGAACGTCTAGAAGACGTCTCCATATAGTACAGTATCTATAAAATGGCAAGAACAAAAGATGCAGTAAGTTATAAAGGTGAACAGTCAACAAAAAGATGTGGCTCATGTGAAAGTCTACAAGCTTTTTGTGTCTCTCATCCTTACCCTGCAAGTGCACACAGGCAAAGCCAGACATATCCTTTGCATATACTGTATCTCTACTGGTGGCAATCTGCAAAACAAGCGAGCAGCAAATTATATTACACAGTTTGATCATACAAAAAATTTCTTATGGTGGGTTATTATCATTGTAGCTATTACCTCTGTCTAACCCAGGCAATCCACCTTTCTGTGCTTGGTAGGGCATGTTTTGAGTTTAAATCAAATACAGTAACTTATATTGTTCATGACCTAAGTGAAGAAATCTTCTTGTATTGTTTTAGAGACGATTACCGAGTCAGTGGAGAATTGAGAGATTTCTTTGAATGAAAAATTTTTTAATTTACATGACACAGTGTGCATACTACATATTATATTATAACCCGCTAGGCCTAGGCCTATGCAGTGAGTCGACACTGCAGCCGGCTACACAATCACACATAACTTAAAAAAGTAGCTGGTGGAGCCTTGAAGCCTCTTCAATGAAAGTTTTTTGACTAACATATTTCCCAACATTTCTTTATCCCTGTACCATAGATGTTAATGCGAAGTTCTCCACCTGAAGGATGTCGCTACAATGTAGCTGGCGGCAATGGTGTAGCCACTCCACGAGAAACATTTCAACATAGCCTATGTTTTATCAATGTTTCTCATTCTAACATTAACCTAGGCCCGTACAAAGTGGTTTCTTCATAATGTACTGTAGCCTGTTGCTCTGAGCTATAGTATACTAAAGGGGTCAAAATTCGGTAGGGACCGGAATTCGTTCACTCCATACCAATTGTACAGCATCGCGCACTCGTAACGGTGATCGAATTTCCATCCCACCATGCTATTACATTAGACTGTAGCATGTAGGCGAGCCACTGCCCACTTCACGGGAAAGCTTGGAACTTAAATTTTACAGGTAGTGTTTAGCATGGCAGGGTATTATACAACAAAATGCCGAGGCCTAATCTCTTTTAAAATTTTGTGGAACCAAACACTAGCAGTACTATTTAAACACAAACTCGAGTATAACAGAGGGCCTATAGGGCATGGGCATACATGCCATATGGCCTACAGTATTCTCTTAGTCTTACTGTGGAACTTCACACATACTTCATAGCAGTAGCCTACACACGTTGTACATAATAGCCTAATGTTAGACTGAAGGCTACAACAGTGTTGATACAAAGCACTCAAATACCGGTTAACCGGTGTACAATTGGTATGGTCCAACAAACTGAGCCGTGCTACACTTGCTCTGAGAAATCTGCCTTTTGGGGGAAATTTCATAGCTTTCTGCATGTTTCACAAAGATATTTATGAATATTTAACATAAAATTTATACTTACTTGCCATTTATGTGGTAAGTGAGTCTTGAAAATTAGTTTTTCTTGCTAGGAAACGAGGTACACGGTGCAGGTTGTAGATGTTACAGGAAGCGTTCTGTGACGTCATCGAAATAGTACAAAACATCTTCTTCTTCTTTCGGAATACGGTGACACATCCAAAGTAGCCTGCGGAGCAGACTCGGTAGCAGCATCTAAAAGATGGCGCTCTCTTAGAAATCATAATACACAACCTGTATATATTCTGTACAGAGTCTGCAAACCTTCGTCCAGTTTTCATTTACACGAATCCCCAAAATGCGGGATAGATTATTATTCATTAGAAGGTCACATGGTGTTCACAGCTACAGACTATTCATGTCCATCAACGGCCTGCGACGACGCACATATATGAATACTTCTGAAGATACAGTGGCATCTTAAAAAGGTACGTAATTACCATGTATGCGCATGGGCTAAAAATCGAGCTAATCCTTGCAGTGAAGAGTCAAGCCTAACGTTAGGCGTAGGATTTTGTCCCAGATCTTGCCGGGTTGTACAAACTGGCCTGTATATAAGCCCTCGCATGGACAAGACGACAACGTTCCTTGCTAGCTGTATATGTACACGGTAGCAGCTAAGCCAGTAACTATACAGCAATAGCCGTACTGTACTGCACAACGTGTATACAAGCGAAAAGAGTTGCCTGCTGTAGCGAAGCAACCGGTCGCTTATGTTGACTCCACCTCTTACCAACGCTGATGACGTATGCATTAATTATCATGAAGTTATTTTTGTCTCGGAAATGAGTTTGGCTAGAAAGTTGGCAGGCTATTGTATTGTACTAAACTTCGTCTGTATACTGTACATTAACATTAAGGGTAAGCAGATATTAAGAATTGAACTTGTATCTGACTAAACTCAACAATAGCCTGCTTACAGCAGGCTACATCCAAAGGGACATTACTTCACCACGCATGCGTCGAGAGGTACCTAAGCCCTAATGCTATTTGTAATAAACTGAACGTGGTCTTTATGATGCATGGAATTTTCGACTAAAGAGGCAGGGAGACTATTCCAATTCTTGACTGTATTAGGCAGAAAACTATATTTGTAGCAGTTAGTCCTAGTATAAAAATGGCAAAAGTGTAGGTTATGCATACCGCGAATTTTAAGATTCTATTACCTTTATTACAAATAAATTGGACATGTTTATCCCAACTAAGGTAACTAGTAATAAAAACCCCTAAGTACTTAATTAAGTCAACCTTAAGTAACTTTTCACCGTTTAAGACATAATCGAAACAGACAGGCTTCTTTTTTCTGGCAAAGGTGATGATATTGCACTTTGAAGGCTGGAATCTCATACCCCATGTCTTAGCCCAGAGACCTAGATTATCAATGTCAACCTGAAGCTTACGACAGTCACTAGCATCAATAACTCGGTAGCAAACACAATCATCAGCAAAAAGCCTGACATTAGAACTGGCACTACTAACGATATCATTTTATGTGCGCTAAAAAGAGAATTGGTCCTAAAACGGACCCCTGAGGGACTCCAGACACAACATCGTCAAAAGAAGACCTAGTACCATTTACTACGACAGCCTGTTTACGATCAGAGAGGAAATCATCAACCCACTGGAGGATGTTTTGAAACACCAAGACTAAAAAGCTTGGTTTTTAAGAGCTCATGAGGCACCGTGTCGAAAGCCTTTTCAAAGTCCAGAATGAAAACATCAATTTGCTTGTTTGAATCCAGGGATGAAGCCCAGTCTTCAATGACTGACACCAACTGAGTATCGCAGCTGTGCGATTTTCTAAAAGCATGCTGCTTTGATGAAAGGACATTCTTGGATTCAAAGAAGTCCATTAAGTTTGAGCTAATAATGTGTTCTAACAATTTACAACAAATACAGGTGAGCGAGACAGGCCGATAATTACTAGGGAGGGAACTGTCATTCTTTTTGTAAATAGGGCAAACATTTGCCCTCTTCCAATCAATGGGTATTCGCCCACTTGAGAGGGATTGTTGATAAAGGTGACTCAACATAGGGGCAATATCCGATGCGGTTTCCCTGAGGACCCAAGGGTGGATGTTGTCCGGTCCAACAGCTTTATGGTTGTTAAGGCCTTTTAACAGTTTTTCAACCCCATGTGTGGAGATAGTAATATCAGCCATTCTGCTATGAGTCGGTCTACGGAATGGAATTACACTATACAAAGTTTTAGTGAAGACACTAGTAAACTGAGAATTGAAGGCTAGGGCCTTGTCCAGATCAGTAATGGCTAATTTGCCATTTGTCTATAGGCCTAATGACCTCCGAGAGGGCTTTGCTGATTGAATCTTTTTTATAAAAGCTAAAAAAGGCGGTACTTCCGATCATCCAATCAAAATTCTTCTTATATCACTTGAAAGAGAAAAAAATACTCTTTCATATTCAGTTTAAACCAGATCGCTGCGGTACGGAGTTTTTGAGTAACCGTTGAAGATACGTTTTGGGGTTATTTTGAAAGAAAATCACGTTTTGACCATTGGAAGTTGAAGCCAAGTACCCATTTTTAACTCCAAAACGCCGTATGAAAGTGAATTTAAATCATAAGAATTTTGATACCACCAGAAAGATAAAAAAAAATTCCAATAAATAAAAGTAATAAACTGGGTTTATTGTTGTACCATGGCTCAAGAAATCGTGATTTAAGCTTCTGATCTTGTGATTAACTTGTTGCGTTTTACGTGCTGTAGGAAACGTGGGCTCTTGCGAGCGAGCAGATGAGCGCTTCGTTCCGTATTGGATCACTGTTGCTAGGGAAAATGTTCCTTAGCAACCCAAAATGTGTGTTTTTCGTTATAAATCAAAAGAATATATGTAAATGTGTCTTCTTTTGAAAATGAAGTGGTATTTACTCTGTTTTCCCATCATTAGAAGTTTGGATTTTGTGTTTATTCTGCTCATAAGCTACCGTTGCTAGGGAAAAATTTCCCTAGCAACCAAAATAGCAATTTTCCCTGATTACTCATAAATGTGCAACTTTGGAAAGTGGGAACATGTAAAATATGTCTTAGGACATCGTTCCCAATGTATCTAGGTCATTTTTGAGTACTTCCCTGGGGGGGATTACGGAAGTCAAGAAATAGAGCACTTTTGGACCATTGGCCCACCACCTAATGGCCTTACGAATGAGAAGGTGATTCCGTGAGCAGATACGGCGATACCATACCAATTGACTATGTACAATTGATTCCTTGGTGTGACGAGGATAAAAACTATTAAAGTGAAGGTATGCGTGACGATCTGTAGGTTCGAATAGACAGATGTTTGTAACCTGTTTATTCTTAAAAAGTGAATGATACAAACTATGTTGTAATCTGGTTGTGAATATATTGATTTTAACTCCGACCTACGATGGTATGGCAAGGTATGGTTGGTGGTGTGGTATGGTATGATTGGTAGTATGGTTATGGTTGATGGGGCGAAGTGGGGAGGGAAACTGAAGTAAGGTAGGGATGGGTATGATTAGTTGTTTGTGGTGTTGATAAAAAAGCTTAGACCTTGTCTTCTATGTGATGTTTAGAATTTGGAAACCCCAAACGTGTGGGAAAACTACGATGAAAACTGCAACTTCCTGAAAACAGAAAGTTTACTCACCTAAACTTTGAAGAAATGTTCAAAATTTCCTATCACATTTCAACAGACAGCGAAGTCGTGGAGAAAAACTTTTGAATCCAATAAGGATAAAGGAGTACAAAGCTCGTCAATTTTTTAAAACTAGTTTTCAGGCGAGAGGGCGAAGTAGGGAGCCTTCTGCTGAGAGATCCTTGTTTTTCCACAAATTAATCAACTTCGCCACTTATCTATGTCGGGTAGCTGAGGGTTGCATGTGCTACCACATTGTAAGGAGAATCTAAGTATCGTGGTTCTGATTTTCAGGTCCTCGAATCCAGGAAAATTACTGTAATTTACAGAAAGTTTTTACAGGTTTCCCTGAAATTATTTTCGCCCGGAAATTCTGTTGACCTTGTACCCAGAGTGCTTTGTATGATGAACTTCCTTGCTGCATACACATGCTGGATCCACCCCCACCTTTGGTAGACAGGTGTATCCACGGAATTTTTCTCTATTTTGTCATTGACTTTTGCATTTCTTCAAGTTACTAATTTTATCTTTTACCGCAATTAGTTCTGGACAGCATATTCCGAAATTCCAGAGTTGTAACGTGTAAACACTGGATAGTGAGTAGTACACGATTCATGAAAATGCTCCTTTGTGTGCTTACCGTGGTTGCTAGATGCCAGGAAATCGCAACTAGCAGTGCTTAATTTCAGGTTTTTTTCCCAGGTTTTGTTCTCACGGAGAACCTCAGACTGCGGCCGAAGATATTTACCTCAGCCGCGCGAAGGCCTCTCCCTCCCCTTTTGTGAAACCCTATTCGGCTGATGTGAACCATGGTGAAAACCAACTTTGGTAACGTTCTTACGACATGTTTTACAAAGGGAAATGCCGTATATCTGTATATGGCTTATTGGAAAGTGGAACTGGAATGAAAGAGATTTAGAACCACTGCTATGTATAGTGAGAATCGGGTGATATATGGTATTGTATGGCATATTATCGTAACTGTACGCTAGCTGCGCGGAAAACACAGCACTGCCCTTAGGCTTACGCTGCAAATTGCAAGAATCCCTTGCAAACGTAGTAATGAAATTGTCAAGAAAACAGGTTCACGGATTAGAAATACTGTACTTGAAACAGGGAGGTGTTATTAGCCTCCCTGCATGAACGGTTCACAAACCAGGAAGGTTAGCGATTGGTGTACCCCCATGAATGGTTTCATTCTGAACCATTGCGTGGAATGATAGGGCATTATATAGAGGGGGATAACATTTTGCCCAGTGTCATATATAAAGGTGACCATAGTGACTGGAATTACTGTAACGGTAGTGCACCCTGTTGTTGATGATACTTCTTCACGTGAGCTTCTGAATATCTTAGAAGCAAAAAAACTAGCTCCTGAACTGAAATATTACACACAACAGAGTTTAAAAGTTCATTAAACTAGTAACTATACCCTTCAAGTCTTTTCGGTGGCTAAATGTTTCACTGGTTTTATGAAAAGATGTTTCAAAATGGTGAAAATGCATTGATGAGCTCTGCATGATTACACTTTTGTCCTAACGCTACCTTCGTATATGGCAGGTGTGATTATACTCCGCTTTTTAGTGACGTTCTAGTTTGTATTACGAGTGCAGCCAGTATAGCTGCAGGTTGTTTCTGTAATGAACTTGTTTCATAAGTACGTTTTAGGTGTATTTCGGTATATATATATAATCGAAAAAATTAAGATTTTTTCCTCTATTGCAGGGTTAAACCCCTCCCTTTAATGATTATGCGGGAAACACAGCGTTCAATTAAACTTACAATGGTGCGATGTTTTCTAATGTTTTAGGGTATAATCAGCGATAATGACCTTTCATAATAGTTTTGGGTGACTATGAGAAAGGTTTGAAAATGCATGTTACAGTATAAGTTTAGGGCGTCAGGTTGCAAAAATCGGGGGGAATGAGTAAGCCCCCCTAAACAAAACATGATGGGGACATAACTCTCTGCCCCATAATCCTCAAATCGACGACTTTGACATGAAGCGTGGGTATAAACCATCGTGTCCCAGGAAACCTGACCAGGGTAGTAATTTGTTCTGATTATGATCAGTTATCACATCAGTAAAACTTCACAACGAGAGCTATTATACCCCTATTTAGATAATCTTGCTAATGCTACTTTATGACTTGAAGCTAATTATTGACAAATTTATCCTAAGTTTTCAGGCCAAGTACTACCCTTTCATCTTTCATCAAGGAAATCCAAAATCAAAGATGGCATGCATACTTATACACTTAGAACAGGTCTGTCTGTCAATAATTGGTCCAACACAATAATTGCCCCGTTTGGGGTTGGTGCAGCTTAGTGGCGTAGCTAGATATTTTTTGTGGGGGGTGGGGGCAAAGCAAAAAAACTCCGACAGATTATTATCTTGATAGTTGTACGATACGAAATTCTGGAGACCATTTTTTTTTTTTTTGCTTTCCGGGCAATTTTGAGGCCGACTTTTGATTTTCACGTTGACATACCGATGTGTGATTCTGCTTAAAAACATAAGAAGTGTTGTAAGTGTTTCAAATGAATTGTTTTTATTTATTTCCGACAGGGACTACAAATTTCCGACAGAGGCCTTCGGAGGCTTTGTGGGGGGGGGGGGCGACCGCCCCCCCTCTAGCTACGCCACTGGTGCAGCTAGGGATCTAAACTTTGTTCCGTCCACTCCACACCTGGGAGAATCACATGGTGACCAGGGCCCCCAGTCCGACCATCCACCATAAACTGTGAAACAAAGAAGATCAAATTGAAGCAATTCTTTAAATATCATAGGGATATCGACGAATTTGAATAACTTGGATGACTTAAGGACAATAATAAAACTCAGGCTTTTTACTGTTTTCATTACTCATTAACGGCAGTCGCTGTGGTCGATGAGAAAGGTCTCACTCAGGGGTGGGGCAGAGGGCACCCCCTCCGTCGGTGAAGGCTACTCGCCGTCAGGAAATTTCCATATTTCGTCTGTGGGCATTATGGATACGAAAAAGCATGCAATCCCCGACGGCGACTTCGACGGAGGTTACTGGATAATGCTTTCAAGGAAAGTAGATAAGAACCTAAATTTCAAACTTTTGTTCAATAAAAGACAAAATTTTTAAAGTTTCTTTAGAAAGAAAACTCAAAATTTTTGGAGCACAACAAATGTCGCTTTCGTCATCCTTCCGGTAACCCCCAGCCTTCGTCGGGGCATCAAAACACACCCCTCCCCCCGTAGTTGACGGCTTGGGCTCTTCGTCTGGAAAATCCTGGGTGTAGCGGCCTTGATAATCCTCACTCAGAAAAAACAATTAGCGAAGGTGTTGCAGTATTTCAGTGATAAAACGTTTCATATATTTTAACGCAAGTATAGCAGGTTGTACTCCCTGGACATAATTTCTTTGGAAAATATAACTTACCTGGACAGACGCGTCTATTTCGACAAACTTGCGTTTCCGTGTCAACTCCTACACATTCAAGACCACCGTATTGGGGTCGGGGGTTGGTACAAGTTCTTATTCTGGTCTGTATTCCTTCTTCGCATGTCTGTGAACAATCTGACCATTCACCATAATCTGACCACCCTCCGTCCACTGTAAGCAAAGAGATTTGTTTCAAAGTTGACCTAAAACTGGATATGTGTAGGAACGCAAAAGAACCAATAAGTGGAGAAATTTGCACCTGAAATTAGTTATAAACCGCATTTATCTTTTCCGTAGAAAATACATTTTGTTGAACGTTGGTGTATTAACTTCGTAATACCCCTCAAGAGCAATCACAAGGAGCGGAATGCCTTCCGTGACTTCGTCGTAAAATATTTCGTCAACTGCATGATCAAAGAAAGTCGTATTGTCCACGTACTTAGCGCACATACCCCACTTCAAACTGAAGCGATGTATCTCCACCCAAATAACAGCTCCCTGGTTCAACTATACATACAAACAGGTACGTATGCGAATACGCAAAGCCTACATTTACTTGTTTGCATCTGCATAAGTGTACTTATATTGTTATACGCGTCCGTCTACTCATATATCACTGTTTCGGCCATCGCTGCCCTACGCCTATAAGCATTGTACTCGTCCAGCTTTATATAGGCCTACATATTTCAAGGAATGGACATGACGCTTCCCTTGTGGTAGCAGGAGACATATATGCGCCATGCTTTGGTAAGTCTGTCTAGAGGACTGGGACAGAGTTTCTTTAAGAGCATAATCAGTCACCACATACGTATTTTGAAACATGGCACTTCCTTAAAGTTGTCTGACTTCCAGGCTGCGATTTTCCATGTAAGTATCTTCCATGGTGTGGTAAAAAGAGAAATACATTTAAGTTAAAAGTTATTGACCTCCTTTTTACCTTGTGTAAATAAAACAGTTCGGTAGCACAATGTTGTTTACGTAAAAAAGAAGCATGATATACATGAACTGGAACAGGCAAGGAGTAGCCTATGAATATTCAAAGCTGGGTTGAATGCATTTGCCCTTGCTCTTCAATTCACTTGGTACTATTAGGTGAAAAACTCAAAAGCCAAATGCATTCGATACTTTGATCACCTATTTTGAAAGAATGACAAACAAACTTCTAGTGAGTACATATTCAGCCCCGTAACCAGAAAATTCCTGTACAGGTTCGAATTTCCCTTGGGGTGGGGATTGTCCGGAGTCAATTGTTGTGGTTGAGAATTGTTTAGAGTGGGAAATTTCTAACGCGATTGAAGGCTTCGATGTTTGTCCAGCCGTGATGGGACGTGTACGAGGGAGGGAAATAAACCCAGTGATAATAGTCGAGAGAAATCAAAGTGTGTGTGTGTGTGTGTGTGTCAAGGTGGGGGTGTTCAAAAAACCGAATCAATCAAATTATGCATCTAACTCGTACTATGAAACCGATTCATGTTGTCAAGTCAATAGACAATGTATATGACGTCACAGAACAAATTACGTCGGCGGGGGTAAGTGATCAGCATTGCAACTTGCACCAACAAATGCAGACAGCTTATTTTGTACCGTTCGGATACAGTATACGCACGCATACGGATACTACGAGGTGCACGAACGTACAGTGTATGAATACCAAAGTCATGTAGACTGTCTTATCTGACCTCGATTTTTGTCCTCTGACACAGTGACATGACGTCACGTGACGTTAGTGCATATGGTCTGTAACAACTGAAGAAAGGGATGTAGGCCTGTACAGTTCTTTCAGATATTTAGCACACATGTAGTTTGAAAAAACACTGCTGGGGCAGATGAAAGTTCCTTAAGTTACCGAGAGTTTCATTTACTTATGAAAATAACATTGATATTTAAAACGAAGACACACTTTTGAAAAAATTCTTTCATACTAATTATGTCAAGAGTTAACGTCACCACTATATTCCTTTCATGGAGGCGTGACGACTACCTAGTGTCCGTGTGGTTTGTTTTTTACCATGTTGAAGTCGTTACGCACAATAATCCTTCGGTCTTGGAGAAGACACCAACAGATAAAATGTCAGCAAAGTGAATGTTTTTTCTTAAAGCCCCCTAGACTCTTTGGCGAAGAGCCGAAGAGAGAAAAGTTAGGGTAACTCCCGAAGAAGTTCCATTCCCCCGAGCTAACATCCCCTGAGGGGACTCTAAAACTTAACACGACCAACAAGATCATTTACTCTTTGTAAAAAGCCTTGTATTCAAACAGCGACAAATATCACCTCATCATGAGGCCTCGAGTGATGTCTTGGTTCCAAAAGTCACGACTACAGGAAACACTGGCAGATGAAAATGTAGCTTGGTTAAGGAAAAAATGGTAAAATTCTGGCCGATTCGCTTATGAGCATACCTGAAGGGAATCTTCAGTAAAAGGACCACAATGAAAAACAGGATGTATTTGCTTCACCTTTTGTTCCGAGGGGATGGTCGTTGGGTTATGAACTCTGAAACATATATAACTTGGAAAGATCCTTTTACAAATATTCCTGCAATTCTTGAAATACGAAGACAGAATCTGATAACATAATCAAACTCGACCGCCAACAGGTGTTTTCGTAAAATTCATACAATGGTGACGTTAAACGTCCTGAAGCAGAATGTATACGTACATAAATTGGTCTACTGCTTGAAAATCATAAATAGCACAGACCAATTTTACTCCAACATGACGTCAGATTTTATAGCTTCTTCTGAAATTCGAAAACTGTAACAGTTAGTCAAGGGCGTAGGGAGCAGGGAGGGCTGCGGGACTAAACACCCTGTCAAAAATGTGTTGGGCGGAAGCATGCTTTCGTCCCCTCAATTCAACAGTAAAACCCCCTTATTTGTTCTCTTTTGTAAAAAAAAATGTCAAAAATTGACAGTAATTTTCCATAAAATTTGCTCAAACATGGTATTGTACTAAATTCAATCAATTAAGGGCCCTCACATGTTCAAAATTTTCCAAATGGGAGGAGGACACTCCCTCCCCTTAGATCCCTTCACTAAGATGACGTCCGAAACAACATTCTGCCCCCTCTAGTCGAGGGCACTTTCCTACGTCTGTGCAGTTAATGTTCTACCAATCCAAAGAAATTCATCCACGACATATCTTCCCTGACAAATTGAATCCATATTAATACGTGGGGAGGTCAGTGAGGACCATGTTGCTAAGGGACGTGCACATTGTGAAATTTGTAATGAACATGATATTAACTATTTGAGGTGCTCGATGTACTATAAAAGCGCACCTAGAGGACAAAGCCTCCGGGCAGCTCTCACCCGAACAACTCCCCTGGACAACTCCTTCGGGACATTTCGCCGCGGACAATTCCATCTGACAACACCCAGCCCGGGCCACCCCTCGGAAAGTTCTCACCCATTATACTCGTCAGACAATATCCCCACTAGAAAATTTAAAATTGTCTTTTTATGCATTCCTGTATATCTTTGCAGCTCTACAGATCAGGAAGTTGTTACCCAGGTATCAAATCTATATGGGCCCCATATGGGGCCCATTACATTTGCATCTAAGATTCATAAGGGGCCACATGGGCCAGTCCATATGCCCATATTACCCATATGTGATAGTTCTGGGGCCCGTGTTGGGCAGTTGTCCACACGGGCCCCAGAACTATCCCATATGGGTCATATGGGCTGACCCATATGGCCCCTTATGAGTCTTGGCTGCAAACACATATGGGCTCAATATGTTGGCCCATATGGGGCCCCAAGGAACCCATATGGGCATGTTGCCCGGGTTAGGGTATTCGAATAGCAACTCCTATCGTAAGAACTGCAATGAGTATATAGCAGGGCCGGATCCAATAACATGAGAAAGGGGGCGTATGTCACAGATGTGTTTCGAGGTTGAGAATGTTTTACTTTGTACTTTTCCTTTTGAATATTCATGCCTTTCAGAGTAAAAGGGTGTAAGGGCATACCTGCCCTGCTCAACATATTTCTTCTGCATGATCAATCGAATGGGTGGGTTTAATTGTATTGGGAAAGTTAGTTGCCTTAAGATCTTGCAACGGGGCGGACGTCTCGGTGAGGGAAATTGGTCGTCGTGTAGCCGCATGGTATTCAGGGTCGCTGAGGACTTTTGAGGGCCGTTGAGGGCTTAAACCTTAGGCACATGGTCGGACTGTATTCCTGTACGTAGTTTACGAGGTAAACTTGCTTTCGTCCCTCACCGAGCGTCCAATTCAAGGTCTCTACAGAGAAAAGCAGCTGTGAGTATCTTATTGTTTTCACCCGTAGTCTGTGAGGGCTCCATTAGGGAGGTGTATTATACTCTACTGGTTATTGTATATTTTGACGGTAGAAGTGAATATATTATTTTTGTGAAATGTTGAGGGAGTTTGTTACTAAAGTAGTATGGCTCGTCGTGTTGGAGGCACCGACGGCAACCCCCCCCCTTTACCGTAAGAAAGCTTTGTCAGGGGAAGCGAGGGCCCCTTGGGCGAAGAATTGTCTATTTTGTTGAAAAAGTATTAGATGAGGGTTTTAATTGTAATTTACAGGCCTGGCCGGACCCCCATGGCTGGACTGTAATGGTCTCTTAACTCCTATGGCTGGACTGTAATGGTTTCTTCCCCCGTGGCTGGACCGTGATGTTGTGCTCCACCCTTTGGCAGGATGAGCTGTAATTAACTCCTCATGGTGCCGTACGTCAGCCCACGTGACTGCATGAACCACAGAATCAGAGTAGCGTATAGTTAACTGTAAGAATGTTCTGTTAATGTTTACTTATGTTGCCACAAGACAGGTGAAGGCTTAAGAAGCCAGTTCTTTAATATATTTTTTCTTAATTTGTCAAGTAACAACTACGACTTGTGTACTCTTTCTGCCGTGTCAATGCTCTCACCATTAAGCAATCTTAAATCGAAAACGAACCCGTGACAGCGTAACCTTCCACAGAAAGTGGGTGGCGCAAAAGATGTGTGGTCAGAACTTTCCAGAAAATATGAAACTGTGTGATCATCAATGCACTTCTCAGCACTTAAGAGAAGAATTATTACTCTTTTCGGAACTACTTCATGCTAACATGATCATTGCTTTGCCGAAATAGGGGGCGTACGCCCTTACCCCCTTGGATCCGGTCCTGTATAGTGTCCAGTGAGGAGACCTTTCAAAAAGCTCAAGTGATTCGCACTTTGAAAACTCTTTAACTCTTGTATGGAAAACGTAAGGTGCCCAATGGTTGAGCTTTAATGCAATATGTACATTGTAACTACTGAGAACTACAAAGTACGTAAAAGCCGCAAAACGGGCCACAGTTGATGTGTTAGTCAGTGAAGATATAACTGATGTGTTTACAACATCGCTGTAGCTCATTCGTACAACCACGGTAAAACCTAACATAAACATTGTTTCGTGCATTATTCGAATAAATTAAAGCAACGTTAATTAGTCGTATGCAAAATTGCTTTGACTAAATTTCGTCAAATGGTGTCCTGAATGAAACACTGGTTTAACTAATTTTCAATTTTCCCTTTACGTTGTGTCACGGTTCAGAAACGAGTAGTGGATCTCTACGTACTAAAATTTTAAACACTGTGTTTGCCCTAACAGCTTAGCTTTCATGACTAGCAGATTTAACAGGCAAACAGAAATATAAAAGTGAAAACGAGCAAATGAACATATAGCACATTATCCAAGTATTTTGAGTTCGATATTTGAAGAACCCTAGTATGGTGAGATTTGGTGTTAGAACTTTGAAGCCCTTTGAAAACTCTTGAAGGTAATTAGAAGTGGTCCAACCTTATTTTGAAATATCATCCAAAGATTTTTGTAGCTCACAAATATCTTTCATGAAGTTTAGTAGATAAATATTGCATATTTAATAGCCACCCGTAAGAAATCTTACAATGCAGTCAATTAACTTGTAGTATGATTAAAACAGGTTGCTTCACTTTCCGACATCTCTGTGTTCCGACATGTCTAAATCCTCATCCTTAGACCCAACGGTTTCGGAATTAAGAAAACTTAGTCGAAACAGTGAGCAGTTACCATTACGAAGATTCGAATACATACACAATAAAGGCAGATGAAAACACCACAGTTCTAATACCACCGCATGCAAACGGCCCCAGTTTGGGGGCGGTATCATCATCAAAACGCAGATGTACATATATGCTCCAATTCTTCAAGTAAAAATTTCGGCTATGGTACTACTTCCGTTGTTAAAAATGTTAATTAAGCACCTCAAATAACCGACAGAACCTTTGGAGGCTTAGATCGGGCTCAGTCGCAGCCACCTAAGTTGCGTTCCTAAGAATGTCTGAAGCTACACTAACCAATCTCTAACTACTAAAACTTTTACACTGGTCAGTCCTGCCTGACTCTCATACTGGTTGAGTTAAAGACACACATTATTCACGGGGCCAAATATTTAAAGATAGACACCTAATCAAAACTCTCAATTGGTGACTGTTCTTTGATTGACATCAAATTCAAAAGACGCAGAGTAGCTCACAGTACACAGCATATACAGAGAATGTTCTGATTACACATTATGGCCTTGTATGCTCACCAGGGCATGGCCTTACGTAATACTAGGTTTCTGTCTACACAAGGAGGAGCTTACGACAGCTTTGAAAGGGGCTAGAAGTAACTTAGTTGGGAGAATTGGAACTGTCCGGGATGAGGAGATTTGCCTTTTAATTCTGGTTAATTTTTATTCTCGCTAATTTTTATTCTCGCTTTACTGTGATATATCATTTACTGAACATTAGACCGTATTTTGTAGTCTGGCTAAGTGTATTGTAACAGGATTGTGAAGTTAAAGTAACCCGAATAGAAGATACCGACGTTACTTGAATGGACAGATAAAACACATTTGACTGAAAGATTTTAGAAAAATGAAAAATACGTGAGAAATAAAAAGACAACAAGTAAATGTCACGCGCGGTAATCTTTCATTCTGAGCTCTGGGATTGCAATTGGCTGATGTAAAAGAAAACAATTCTTGTTGTAATCATACGTACTTTCGGTACATAATTTAACAACAAGCTTACTACAGGAATCGTGGATCCCAAGTATATAGCATTAAAAAAATATGTTTCAAACTATCAACTTTTTTCCTACCTGGACAATGCGGTAAGTCAAGGCAAACAACGTTTTTACGTGCGGGACCTCTACAGTCATTTCCACCATACTGAGGAACAGGATTGTTGCACCTCCGTCGCATATGCCGATAAACCGAATGTCCTTCGTAGTAGCAGGTAGCGCTACATTCTCCGGCATTTCTCCAGTCTCCCCATCCACCATGAACTGTGGATGAAGTATTTGAAAGTTTAAAGTACAGAGTTCGTGCGCGTGAACACAATTTACATCTGGCTTAGCCAGACTGATATAACGAATCATACTGTTTTACCGAAAACTAACATGGACTGTACATGTATCACCGTACAATTTTATGTCGGTAAATGCAAAAACCGAATAAATAGATAACAATAAGTCTGTGTTGAGGAGCACAATATGTTGTACAATTTCTCAAAACAACAAACGTATAAGGTTACTATTTACCATTAGAAAACAAAGCGATATACATATTGAATACTTCTACGTTATATAATAAGGGGGTCTTATAGAAGCTATATTTAGTCAAAAAAAAAAAAATTCTAGTAAGCTGGGAATTGAAAACGCCAAGTTCCAAACAGCTATGACTCCGAAGGGACACAAAACTCAGGTAAACTGTACAATGACCCAAACTTTCCAGCTTTCTATAATAAAGTATCGTATTTTTCAGGACGTTGCCAAGCACAGTATTGTATCTTACAGGTTATACCAGATGAGACATTTTAACAAATTTAGAAAATTGTTAAACATTATTCGACACGAGAAGAAAGACATCGTATCCAGAGGTGACGAAATTACCATTTAAAATGGAGGGGCCAGGGATATTGTTCCTGCTCCATTATTTCCCAATTGTCGTGACTTTTCAGCAGCGTGTCGCGACGAAGTAGGACATATTTAAAGATTATTTGTATCGTTTGACAAGAAGGACAAACAAAAAATGGAATAAATTCAAACATCTTTCTTTTTTGAAAATGAAAATTATTTTGATTACTGCACGTATTTACTATGTATAGTCCAATTCAGATGTATTTTAGTTATACCTGCTATAAATCGTGCAGCATTAATTCAGTAATGTGGATGTAGAGTGTAGATAAAGTAGCAATATAGTGTTATTCATTCCACGGTACGTAGGATGATACACGTGTTCTCATGAATTAGGATCACCCTTTCTACGCCAAAACAATAAGATGATGCTATTTATATTAAAAGACTTTGTAGAAACATGAAGAGACGGCCATTACTTGGACACGGCCCTTCGTCGCAAATCGCCTGTTCAGAATTTGGTCCAACGCAGTCATCACCGCCGTTTTCTGGCGCAGGGTTGTTACACCTTCTTCGTCGTGTTTGAATACCTTCTCCACATGATTCCGAACATTGGTCCCAGAGACCCCATTCACTCCATCCTCCGTGAACAACTGAGGAAATTTTAAGTAGAAATGTTGGAAAGCAATCAATAGATTCCAGAAATTTGCTCTTAACCGACTGTTATGTACTCTCTAAATGTAAAGAACAAATATTATTCCTTTAAAAGTACACACAGTGATCACTCTTTTATCGAGAGGAAAAAATGACTAAAATTCCACTCTCCTCGGAGTGGTGATTGACTTTAAATGGGTGAAAATTTCACACGAGGAAGTGAAATCTGTTTCCCCAACAGAAAGTAATCAGTGTAGACGTTCTTTTGGTACTCACTCTTTCACATTGACAGAGGGAATATTTACAAGTACATGCGTAGGAAGCTGTTCTCAATTGGGTGAGAAGGAGAGGGTTGAACATTTAAGATCGTGGTTCTGAGGGAGGGCTGTCCATACACTTTGATGCCACATTTTTTTATGTACGTTTACTGAAAAGGAGTTATTTTATTGAGTGGACAAATAAAGGATTTTCGTCCTTGAAAAGTGTTGGGGGTAGAAACATACTTAGGGCCTCAAATTTTTACTGGGGATAAAGCACCCACCCCACGTCCTCGCTACTAAAACCTTTGTTTACGAGACATAATGGAAACGTTTGCAAGCACACATGGGTAAGAATGTTCATGAGAACTTAAGAAGACGGTGAAGATATTTGGCCGCTGTTATCATGCCTAGGCTGAAAATTTAGACTGCGGCTCAAAAGGAAACACATTTTAGCTATCGTTCACCTGGCAGAGCCGGAGGGAGGGGGGGTTGCGTACAGAGTGGCGACTCGTAGAAAGGTTTACTTAACACCCGAAGAGGCACGGCAGTGTATAAATTCAAGAAAAAAGGAATATCTATGTATCGTAATCTTTCCGCATTAAAATCATTTAAATATGGGGATATTAGGTGTTAATTGAGCAACTGCACTACAAATCTTTCAAGAACTGAAGAGACAAATTCTCACTCTACCCTACATGCGAGCAAGCAGTGCAAGCGTTACTGTGGTGTTACCTTCAGTTTATGGACAGTTACTGCCAGGGTGGAGATTCTCGTTAAATCACATGGTAGTTTAGTAGCTTCCTCACAAAATGTAATTAATGTAATTGCTAGGTAATTAATTTTCACATGAACTTATTTGTGAGCATTCGCAAATTTTTGCGGAAGACCAAAGGCTATGCTGATTTTTGCACTGAGTTAAAAAAAGACACGGAAAGAAAATTGCATTTCTTTACCTTGTATACACAACGAACAATACTGTATTTCTGTGTAATAATTGTGCGCTGTTGATGAGGAGAATATCACCCCAGGGACACTGAAACTGTGTTATTGTGATAACACCATCAGTAGTACAGCAAAGGCGTGGTCAAATACAACTAAATGCTTGAATGCTTACGACCGGGATGAAGTAATGGATATGCGTTTGTATCCATGAAGACGTGCTTAGGTAGGCAATGTACAACTACATCTTATCATAAATGGAAGTTTAGCAGGCAGTAACTTACCTTGCCTAGGTGGCTCCTCGCAGGCGCTTTCACAAGCGCGACCGTTTGAATTAGATGACCAGCCAACTCCGCCATCTTGGCAACATTGTATCATGCCGCTAGAATTCAATAGGCTCGTTTAGCCAAAATTCCCCGGGAAAAGGCCATTTTCACGGGATAATATAGAAGTATTAAGTCGCCTGATTGCTAAATCCTACTATTGAATTCCAGCCTCATGTCCTTGTCTTCTGCCCCAGGGATTGAAAGCAGGGCCCTCGTGCATTGAGACGACTAAAACAATGGTGGGTAGGTCCGCTAAAGACGTCCACTGCCAGGACAGAGGTTAATCACACATGTTTACCATGCCCATCACATTGTTTGATTATAAAGTAAATGGAAAGCATTGCGAGTGAACAATTGCTTCACTTTTACTGCTTGATTTTACTTATTGTATAACTTTTCCTTAAAAATGCTCTTTTAAAATCTGTATCAAAATGTATCTATGTAAAGTACACAAGGAAATTTAGCTGACACAGTGTGCCTACTAGAATTCCTTTTAAAACTACTGAGGGACTTCTGGGTAAGAAATTGATTAGTTTTACTGCAACAGTTTGTAATATTAGTTAAATAGACACACATACCCCTAGGTGTATGATGCTGAAATGCAGAACATATTTACAACGTATATTTTATTGGGAGGTTTTACTTCACGCGGGTGGTATTGTTTCTGCACGGTTTATACACATATCATATACATATGTATGCTTTGAGGTGGTATACAGTGCATTCTATAAACAATGAAAACCTTAAAATCTTTATTTCCCTTTGACAAATTCTGTGGCTGAGGATTGACTTTTGGTTATCACCGGCTATGAAGTGGATGCCAAGATTTTTTTTTTTTTGGAAAGGATGGGGGGGGGGGTATTCTCTTAAAGTTGTAGGCATCCTTCTGACTGGATATTAACCTCTCGCGTGAATAATCATCAACAGAAGTACACACTCTCATGACGTACAAATGTATGTAGAGATATTCTCGATCAATATTCGGTGACGACCCATTTATTTTCCTTTTCAATATCTCGTTTTTTTTTTTTTTGTATAAAGATATTCGAAGGTTTTTAGCTCGACTTACCTCCGTGGCATGCATCTTCACACCTCTTTCCATTATGTCTGTCGGTCCATCCTTTACCGCCTTGACGACAGCAGTCCTCTCGAGTACGTTCTCCTATTAAATCCCCACAGCTCCCCATTATGCCCCTCGGCTCTCGAGTTAGGAAACAAAGTTTGACTAGAAATAGGAAAAGGAAAAAGGACGATATGAAACTTTTCCAGGATTGTTGGTTCCTTTTAGGTAGAAAAGACATGAGATCATGACTGTGTTTAACTTCTCTTTCGAAGGCGAAGCAATCGCTACATACCGACATTCATGACTACAAGCAATGAATCAAGTTCGTCAAATGAGACGCATGTTGCTGTACGTCGAAGGTGGTGAGATGATAATGGAGATGGTATCACCATACTCTATCTTTGCTCTCAGAAAGAGAAGTTTTTTCTTAAAACCCCGAATTTTCAAATTATCTTCAATTTAAGCCCGACATTTTCAAATTTCTTCAGTAAAATACAAATTGTTTTTAGTTTTTTCTCAATTAAAACCGAAAATTTTATCGCTAAGGAGCCGAAAATTTTGACTTCGCTTTCCTTCTGGCAACCTTCTGTCAACTAGCCTCCATTATCCGGCTTCGGGTTGCTGACCACATGTCGGGTGTTCCCCAGCTCGTCGGGCAAATACTGTCGCCACTACTGGCCAATCTCTGAAGGTGACAGGTTTGAATTGAGAGCCATGAATGTTATCGGAAGATCTTTTAAACCTGATCCAACAAATAGAGACACGTATGCTCTAAATACTAAACAAATCAGTATGTTTCTATATCAATTAGGTACCGAGTGTAAAAAGGTAGCTCAAAGAAAAATCCGTTAAAACAGAAAAAAAAATTGTTGTGTGTAGAATGGCATTTGATTTTGATTAGGGCTACAAGTGACCAGTGTTAACCAGGGAAAATGTTATAAACAATGCATGACATTGAAGCTGTATAATATATCCGTTACAACAACAAAATATCCGAATGGATAAACCCCCTGTCAGTGCATTGACGTCATCACCTACTTGATAATCGCCCTCTGTAAGGACATGCTGCACCAATGTGTGTACAAAAGTGACTTCGTGTGCGTAAGATCAACATACAGCAACGTCTACTCACTCACTGAAACCTGCATCTAACTGATAAAACCTGAATTTTGGTTTTACAGCCTAGGAAACTTGTCCCCATATTCATTCTCCAAATAGGCCAGCCGCTATTTTCTGCAATAGCTCATCATTCTATTTTTTCTGCTATCTTTGTAGCTTGTTTAGAACTCATCAATTGCCATATTTGAAAACAAATCAGACCTAAGTTTTATTTCCATGACGTTGTAAAGACTTAGCTTCATGAGCCAAATGGGAATGGTAGCCCCGATGAGAACAGAAAAGCCGCCATGGCGGAAGAGATCATCCTAACCCCGAGAGCTCCCTCATTCATGTACACAAGTGGGCACGGGGAGGGGAGGGGGGGGGGGTAGGGAAAGGAAACAAGAAAGAATGGGGGAAACTTTTGACCGTTACACTCCAAAATATTTTATATGAATTATTCATGTTTATAAACTCTTCCCTGCTCTTCCATTTATGAACACGTTTTAAATGCTAAACAAAATTTGCAAAGTTCCTGCTGCAGGTCATCTTTTGGCCGTCGCTGCTAAACATAAAGTGTTTTTAATTTGCTGGAAATGTTTAGTGTCTAAACTCGCTTATTAAGCAACAGCGATAAAAGTGTTTTCTTGCTTAACACCTTTAAGAGAAATTTGCCGGGACCATTTTAAATCGGATCAGAATCCAATCCGAAATCGTTATAGTGTGACTGAGGCGTTACGAATATTGTGTCACAGAGCAGAAAGTGCTCCCTCCCTGTTGCAAGTTACACCAACAAATGTAGACAGCTGATTTGTGCAGCGAGGGATACTCGTGTAAGTTTACTACACGCGCGTGCGAAATCTACGCCGTGAGCGCACGTGTGCTTAATTGTTTTCCTTCAAAATGACGTCAGCATTAGCGGCTCGCCATAGGGGCACGGGGGGGGCACTTGCCCCCCCCCCAAAGTTTGCAAAGCATGGTCTTCAATTTTCTAGAAAAATAATAATAAATAAATAAAACCTGTAATTCGAGATGAGTTAGGCCCTCCCATTGCCTTGACTTGGTTTAAAATTAAAGAAGTGAATAACTTTCCAATGCAGAAGCCAAAAGGTGTAAACCAGTTAACTAAAGTGCTTTCAAAAAACGACATTTTTTGGCGGCGCGCTTCTTGCGTGCGTTTTTTCTCTTACATAAAACATGCTCATGTGTTTGCTTACTATAAAAACATAGTACATCAGACATATAACACAAATGGACCTACCATTTAGCTGCGAGCTAAGGTAATCAAAACAAATGAATCACGGGTGTGATATTTGTCATCTGTTTTTAGCTTAGGCCATTCATAATGTCATTTACAAAAGGGTAACGGTAATGCTGGTAGTTAAAATGGCCCATGATGATTTGCAGACACTTCAGAGCTTTCGGGTTCATTAACTATCACAACCCATAGCCGTGTTGATTATCATCCACGACTTAAAAGCAGTTTTGCCCGGGGTGTCCACCATGACCGAGATGTAGAAGTAGGTATCGGTCTACAAAAAGTTGTAACGGGCATGTAAGCCTAAACGTACTGTTTTCCATAGAAGGAGAGGTTTCCCTTCCCTTGTCCAAACTGATAGCGCCGTTGGCCCACGAGCGGTCTTATCACTGTCAAATGGCCTGCTATAAGCAAAAACTTCTCCACCTCTGTGCTAAAGTATACCATTTCAGTTGATTTAAAATAACACACCAAACAGTCAATCTAAGCTCAGTGTAGTGACCCTTTTTGGCCTAGCTATTTAGTCATAATGGATGAGACCGTCGGGGGAAATTCCCCCTCCTCCTTTACAATAAATTTCGCTTCTTCGAGACGCTACTGAGATCCAAAATAGTGCTTATCATTACATCGTTTTCACTGTGGTCTTCATACCTCGAAAATTTTTCGTTTAGTTTTAGAAAACAATCCAGAAAACGCAACTGATTTATATGGCTTTCTTGGCTAAGGCTGAAAAACATATTGTTGACACAATTGAAAGAAAAAAAGCAAACAGAACCAAATATTTAAAGACAGATTTGCATCACCCCGAAGTATGACTTTTAGTTGGGGCGTAAGCAAAAGTTCTCAGTTGGTGACTACTCTCTTGATGGACATTAGAGTTACAAAATTCAAAAGATAACAGAGGCAGCTCATATTACACAGCAACACACAGTGAATGTTTTGATTGCACATGGGATCTTTTGTGCTCACCGAGATGTAGCCTTGGAGCAGTGAACTAATGTTGTTGTTTCTGCGAACAACAAAATTGAGAAGCGAGTAAACAAGACAATTATGGGCGGCGCAGGGGCTTACATACCAAGTTGACAACAGTCATTCTTGGGGTGATGGCAAAAACTCTCTCTTAAGTTTGGGGCTTCATGTATATACAAATGGATCAAGCTGCTTTTGCCCATTTCACCTGCCTCTTGACCCCACCCCCCCCCCATGGAGTCGCCCGATGCGCTGATATGGCTTGTATTTTTAGTTTTAATAGCAGTCAGACTCATGACTGACTGCCTGAAATGCGGTTTTTGAAGAGCTTTTGAAAACTAACAAAGGGCATCGCTGTAACTACATTAATAATGAACCATACTCTGGGGGGGGGGGGGGTGGGGTGTGTGGGGGGGTTGGGGGGTGTGGGTGGGGGGGTGGTGTGGGTAGTGTGTGGGGGTTGGTGGGGGGTGGGGTGGGGGGGTGGGGGGGTGGGGGGGGGGGGGGGGGGGGGGGGGGGGGGGCGGGGGGGGGGGGTGGGGCTGGGGGGGGGGGGGGGTTGTGGGGGGGGGGGGGGGTGGGGGGGGGGGGCGGTGGGGGGGGGGGGGGGTGGGGGGGGGGGGGGGTGGGGGGGGGGGGGGGTGGGGGGGGGGGGGGGTGGGGGGGGGGGGGGGTGGGGGGGGGGGGGGGTGGGGGGGGGGGGGGGTGGGGGGGGGGGGGGGTGGGGGGGGGGGGGGGTGGGGGGGGGGGGGGGTGGGGGGGGGGGGGGGTGGGGGGGGGGGGGGGTGGGGGGGGGGGGGGGTGGGGGGGGGGGGGGGTGGGGGGGGGGGGGGGTGGGGGGGGGGGGGGGTGGGGGGGGGGGGGGGTGGGGGGGGGGGGGGGTGGGGGGGGGGGGGGGTGGGGATACTAAATCAGAACAGAAGTAGTGATAAATTTCAGAGCACAATTGTCTATAAAAAGATCAAATCCTGGCAATAATCAAGTGTTATTTTAATGAGCAACGGATACACAAGTCCGCTCTTTCCAATTGAAACATGATGTTTTTGGATAACATTTAATTCGCCTAAAACACTTTAAAAGGCATTGACCTTACTGAAAATGGTTGGCTCCTTCTACTGACCCTTCTACTTTGAACCATGGAGCTAATACCCTACCAATGGGTAGCTTACATGCTTGAACGTACCCAATTGTATATAGGTAGACTGTGACATGCTTGGCCACGTCATACAATACTACTGGAGAGGGAGCGGCGGAGAATACGGTGATTGATTTACTTCTATTTACTTTAAGAAAAATGCAGTGAGCTCCGTGCCATCTTGCGTTTGTATGTAGATACAGAACAGGAAGTTGTCATTGCAAACGTGCATTTCCCTTTAGCTCTACCAGTGTAGGATGTACTCAAAAACTAGGTTGTCAAACACCGTCGACATTCCTCTCTTATTCGATGTATAGCTGTTTGCAACCAGAATGGAAATATTGTCATGAGGTATAGGGCGATAGGGTGGGTAAACTAGTTCTAACACCCTGCGTGGTTTTCTTCATGTGGGTTTGGAAAAGAACTTTCTTGAGTGCACTTTCTTGAGTGCAGGCAGTACACGATGAGGCTCTTACTGTAAGATGGAGATCATGCAGAATTCGGTTAACAACTCTTTTTATGCTGTATCTGCTGTGGGGATAATGAAAAGGGCCCAGTAGACCTCAGTCAAGCATTGAGTGGAGAATATGTACATGCACTGCTAATTCCCAGATACATCGCCTAACAGGGTTAAATCATTTGTAGTACCTGTTTTGTTCAACTCATTTTGAAGAGCTATTGTAAAACAGTTTTAGGTTCAAAAGTATGACTGAACGAAAGAGAGCGTAGTGCAAGTTTTGCGCTCCTTTGGAGTGGTAGTCTTTTGCTAGCAATTTCAGGTTGTCACCTTAAGGAAAACAGTCCGCATGAGTTCACTAAAAACATTTATGGATTTCAAATGAAATGGGCAATAACTTTGTGTATAAATTTCTACAGCGGTTTCCAGCTTTTGTGGGTGAAAAAAACCCCGATCATTATCGTTACTTGTATAACAAAAGTAAGGTACATGCACATATATGCTCTCCGCAGACTTGCAATACTCCGGATATGCAGACATATTTTTAGGGAATCCCCCGAGTTCTATTGTCCTTCCTGCTGGGTCTACCAGTCAAACAATCGTCATCCCACTAGTGAGCGGAAGAAACGAAGGCCGTCAGGTCACTGTTACTGCAACAGCGTCCTCTAATAATCCACCAGTTTCAATCAGTCAACCAAGTTTGACATTCACGACGAGTAACACCATTGTAAACCCGGGTAAGTGATGATTTCCTTTTTGAGAGAGTGGGAAAAGGTTGCAGATGATGAGTAAGAAATTACAAGACGCAAAAACGAGATAAAAATTACGTCCCTTAACGTTTGACTCTCAAAAACGAAGTCAAGATTAATTCTCAAAACGATGTGATTAAAACTTTCCAATTTATTACTTTAAAAGCATTAATTTGTGTGAATCAGACTTTGCCCAATCTGTTGCTCGCGTACTGACTGTCAGTCGATCCGGCGAGAAGCCTAGTGTCAATTTTACAAAATGAAATTTTGAGTTTAGCCTTCTTTTCAAAGTGTGACTTTCCAGAACCAGGATGGCCTACCTCAAAAGAAGAATGGTTAAACGCAGAACACAGGATCTGGGAATTTTCATTTCTGGCTGCAAATCTGGATGTCGCTTTTGTCAAAGAATTTTTAGTTACTTTACCACCATCGACTGGGTGGCTCTTTCTTTAGATAAAAGGCCATGCTAAAAGATATCGACAGAGTTATAACTGTTAAAGAATATCGTCATTCAAGAAAGGTATCCCCTGTGTTATACATTCTTAGACACTGTAGAAAATAAAAAAAGGGTAAGAGGAAAATAATAGATATAAGGTGCATATGGAACTAACAAATATTGAGCAGAACACGCCAAATCTATCATTTAAAAAATAGTGAAGAGATGATTTTCAGGTTTTGCTTAAAGACGCATAAATGTAGATGAGAACGAAACGTTAAAAGAAATTCGTTCCAGAATGTAATGACAAATGAGGAAAGGAACGATCATCAACAGATGTACATCTGATGAAAGTTGGGAATCTTCAGTTTCAAATCTTCGTAAAATATCAATTCATAGGCGTAGGAAACGGGGGAGGAGGAGCTGGGGGATGGGGGTGGCTAGGGGCTCTCCCCAGTCAAAATGTGGTGGGCGGAAGCATGCTTCTGCCCCTTCAATCCAAGGATGAAAACCCCTTATTTGTTTCCTTTGTAAAAATGTCAAAAAAATTGCAGTAACTGTCCTTAAAGTTTGTCCAACATGTTGCACCAAATTGGATCTAGGGACTCTCAAAAACTCAAAAATTCCCAAAGGGGAGGCGGGCCCAGCCACTCCCCAGGACGGCGGTCCGAAACAACGTTCAGCCCCCCCCCCCCCCCCGTCTCGAACAGCTTCATACGCAAATGTCTCAATTTATAAGGAAACGTAACCCACACTTCAGTCAAAGGTGTGGTATGATAAGAGGATGGCTGACTCAACAGAGTGCTACGCAAATTTTGGCAACTATGCTTTCCGACTTACTTTGGCTCGTACACCTGAATGTGGGTGATCGAGATTTGTGAAGCAAAACGAAATCATATTATACGAACATTGTCCTTCAGGTTAATTTTCTTACAACTCATCACAACACATCACAACACAACGTATCACAACGTGCACACCACAAAACACCACACCACACCGCGACATGTCATGATTACACGAAACGACACACCACACCATGCCAAGCCACAACACAAAACAACACAACACCACACCATGCCACTCAACATAACAAAACATGACATAACATGACATGACGTGAGGTGTCATGACGTGACATGACATAACATGACATGACATGAAAGGACATATATAGCAACAGGTCATTGTCATAAGGAGTTGGGCAAGGGGGGGGGGGCTAGAAAGTTTTTGGCCCATCTGAAAATTGCTGAAACAAAAATGGTATTGACTTAAAATAACTGTCCCACTGAAAAATATTCCACCCCATCGATTCTTTGTATGAACAGGGTATGTCCAATGACAATTAGAACTTTGAAAGTTATCGAGACCAGTGTAGGCTTTAAATCAGTTTCCTTCGGAGAACTTGTACTACTCTTGATGAAGAATCCTGTTTATTTAGTATGAAATGAAATATTGAATATTGGCAATTTCGTAAAATTTTGGAATCGAATACTTTACGTATAGCTACACTGCAATCGAGATAATTATTGCTTTTAAAGCCTGGCTCGTTCTGGCGTTAAGCCTAGGATGAAGGCAATGAGTCTTGCTACCATTCTCAGTTTAATGTCTTACCACATTCTTGACCACGCTTGTTTCAACCCTGCTTCGAATAAAGGTAGCTTTTAAATATTATGTTCATTTTTAAATCACCTTAATTAATTGTTCAGTTCAGCCGGTGTGATGACGTCATCACTGGTCATAAATCACAAATATTGAGCACACTTATTTACCCCAGAAATGAAATACGACATCTGTTCTATATTTGTTTCATCGATTCCAGTTCGCATTGGATTTTCTTCATCCTCTTACGTTGTCACCGAGGGGGAAACAACCAGAATTCAATTGTCGGCATCAAGTCCAGTTCCTGTGACTTTTCAGGCAGGTAAGCACCTACCCGTACTACGCGGGAAGTCTGGGCGGTAACTCCCCCTCCCCCACCTCCCCGCCCCAAGAAAATTGCGATCTGGAGTGAAGCCACTCATCTAGCCGTTTCTATGGCAACAAAGCACTGGCATGTTATCCAAACATTACGTCACGAACTTACGACATATCTGGCATTGTAAAATTGACATAGATCTCTCTCAACGATAATATCGTGTACTGCATTCAGGTGTCCGATCAAAATCCCCACAAATGTGACAATGGACAGCAGCAACTTTTAGAAGTGATATGAAGCAAACGTTATACCAGGGAGGTATAAGGACAGCTTTTACTAGTGTCACGTTCTCAAAAGGGGTCTATCTATACGACCAGTACCTGTAATAATAGCTAGTAGGCTACGTTAGTATGAGTATTAACTTTTGCGATTGATGTCGTTGCTCTTGCCCCAGTTATTAGTGGGGGAACCAGTTTTAGACGTAAAAAGTATAGATCTTGGCGCCATCTGCAGTCTTTGAAGAAGGGGCAAAGTGATATCTAACTTTAAAATAGAATGAATTCTGTAGGTTTGCGGCACATAAGTCACCTGCCGGATGTTTGTCGTACAACCGAAGCCTCCTCACTATTTTCGTGGTTTTTCTGTCTAAATTTAGCACATAGCAATACACAAGGGAGTCAACTCCCAGGATACACCGTGTCAGCCTTCTCACTTGCTTCAACCAGGGAGCCTACAACACCTTCTTGCCTCAACAGTTCAATTTCTATGATAGGTACATAAGAGACATTCTGCATGTAGCTCCAAATTTTTGCTCTTTCAAACTTCAGACAACAACGCGATTTTTCTTAGTTAAAACATTTTTCAAATTGCCATCAAAACTCCCTATCGATAAACATTAAATATTATTTTAAATTCATGATCCTGTGAGTTTGGTGAGAATGAAGTCCTTTTGGATTTATAGTGTGCTTTTGAATTTTAGTTTGTAGTGTGCTTTCGAAGTTTTATCATATCGTGCCAATCATTGCAACTTAAGACACATTCTACTTTCAATGTGAAGCAAACCTTAATGTAAATTGTCGTTTTGGGGAGGTAGGCAGTTTTGCTGGGTGTATGTTTTATTTCTTTCTCTAGGTGTCTTTTTTCTGTTAGTCTCCGTAGTTGTAAATTTTCTTGAAACTTTTTGTGTTCCGTATGGGGGAGGGGTAAGGGAGCAACCTTCTTTCATCCTAGGCATACTGGCTCCTTTTACAAGGAGATGAGCGAATCGTCAGAAGAAATGATAGATATTTGCCAAAAATTTGTCCAAGAAATAGGTTTGTCAGAACTCGAAGGGGCGGGATGGGGAAGGGGGTTTGTAGCGCCCCGACTTGGAGGCCTATGATTTCACCTCATGTGTTTAGGTCAATCTTTGCATATCTCCATCTATGCCATTTGTATTTATGTGTAAAACTTACCAGTAAAGTAAATAAACAAATTGAACAGCCCAAAACTAGGCATTTTTCAATGCTTTTTCTATTAACGCGGTACGTTGCCAAATTGCCAAATTTTTCTCCTTTCATTTCAACAGGACTTGTCGCATCGGGTAATGTCAACGAAATTGTCATTGGAAACACGGCAACATTTACTACTGGGCAATCGATCACATCTATTCCTGTCACAGCGATTCCTGATTCTTTTCCGGAATCAGGGGAAATTGTAGTGTTGTCCATTGATCCTTCAACCTTCCCAAACGGCATTATCGTCGACCCGAACAGCGCCACGGCTACGCTAGTTATCATTGATGCGACTCCAAGTCCTCGTAAGTTATAAATTAAGGTCTCACAGGAGTTTGTAATGTATGCTCGGGAAGGCTGGTGTCGGGGTGGGTGGGTTGGGAAAAACCGGGGGGCTTTACAGACATTTATTACTAAAGGCCACGTGCATGGACATGTAACCAAAACAGCTGTTTTACTCAACAATGAGCCATTAGAATCTGTTGATTGAAAAGCCGTTGAAACTGTTTTAAAACTTCTTCAGAGTTGAACCATTTCTATGACTTCTCTATAGCCAGGGGCGGCGCCACAGGGGGGGCAGGGCAGGCATTTGCCCCCCCTATGGTTTTTGACCCAAAAAATAAAATCGTCTAAATAACGTTTTAAGACACATAATTTTTGTAGGGGGTGGGGTGAGGTGTAACAGTATCATGGAATAAAGTATTGTGATACATTATCCGTCGCATATAGGACATTTTCGGTGTAAATCCTCGAAAATTTTGCGCGCTTCGCGCACGTTGTCTTCTCTGTCTAACTCATTGTACATCCGCCTCATACTGCAATACTGCATACTGCTGTATTGTCTTTCGTGCAGATAGTTGGAATGTTCGAGTATACACCTATTCATCATTTGCTATCTTTGCCTATCTTCATCCACCTCAAAGCTTACACTTAGGCCTCTCCTACATCACAGAAGACCCATGACTGAATTTCTCTCTGAGTTTTTCTTTTTTTTTAAGGATTAATACCTAGTAGCGTAAACAATAGGGGCGCCAAAATACAGTATATCCCCTGGTGAGATTCTGTGAAAATTGCTGTCTATTTGAAAACAGGCAAAACATAGTATTCAACACTAAACTGACTGATTTGAGTGATTAAAAGTTAATTCAAATCCGTATTTGACCGACGTATTTATCAATATTCTGTAAATTCTCGGACTACGAGCGAATGTGGTATCTATTACGAATTCCATGGCTACCTTCACGACCGTGGCTCACGGAGAAGTAGGCCCACATCATATTTTAGTGTGTAAATCCAGTACGCATGGACCTACCAGCTCTAGTTCTACACTTGCCCTACACATGCAGTGACATGTCTGTAGTGCAGTATCGTATCCAACCAGGGGAGGAAGGGGGAGGTAGGATTTTCATTCCGTGTACATTGTTCAATCATGTCACAACAATCACAAAATGGTTAAATTGGTAGGCAGGGAAGGTTATACCAGAGGAAGAGTAACAGTTCCGTGAAAGTGGGAAAATATATATAAGGCGTGTAACACATCTAGAGGTCTTCAGCTTCAGTGCAATTTGAAAGATCTGGGAAGGGCCATTTCTTGCGCTCTGGGAGCTGTTTTGGCAAAACTTTTATCGGCGCAGTCCGCGCCATCCAATAGAAATCATGCCACATATCAAGATGGCTTCAGTGCAATTTGAAAGGTCTGAGGAGGACCATTTAATTGCGATATAGAAGCCATTTTGGCAACATTTTAAACGGTACGCTCCGTGCCAACCGCAGTAGTGGCGCTCCGCTTCTATACCAACGCAACCAAACGCCGTTCACCGCTCATGGCTGTCA
Organism: Holothuria leucospilota; assembly: GCA_029531755.1. Taxonomy (NCBI): domain Eukaryota; kingdom Metazoa; phylum Echinodermata; class Holothuroidea; order Aspidochirotida; family Holothuriidae; genus Holothuria; species Holothuria leucospilota. The sequence goes on along the minus strand of CM055962.1, from coordinate 11,779,655 downwards.
GTCGTCACGTATCAAGTATCGTACGGTTCAAAACTGCCTCCAAGATCCCGAGAAGTGCCATTTTATGCAGTCTGGGGGTTTGTAGGGCGAAAATTCTCTTGTACGCTTCGCACCAAACTATGATTGTCTCCGCTTCGATGGCAACTTCCATTCTGCGCCCCTCCCCCAATAGCCAACACAAATCGCCGCCCTTGCCCGTTTGTTATGTAATCGTCGACAATAAGTGCAACAAAATTGGAAAACTATAGTCGGCCAAAAGTAAAGAACGTTGGATTACTTACCTAGAAACTAGATTTCTCGAGAAAAAATATGACTTCAAAAGATGCAAACTATTGTACCAGATTGCGTCTAAGGCTTCCCGGTGGTCGAAAAATCTTTCACACCCCTCCCCTTAACCCCTCCCTCAGAACTGCGATTACTCATCTCATGCCTGGGGCGGATGCAGGGGGAAGGATGCAGTCGCACCCAAAAAATTCAAGAAAAAACGGCAAAAACGTTTGTTAAGCTATAGTATGAGGAGGGGACAGGATGCAAGTACGCTGCATCTTCGGTCTATGTCCGTCCCCTATACGTTTCTTTGCCTCTGTTTTTTCGTTTCTTTAGTTAAACGTACGTTATCTATCCGTTCATTGTCAGTTCTATTCCTTTACGCTTCCTTTACTTATGCGTCTGTGCGTTAGTGTCCGTCAAACATTCGGTACAGGTACTGTACTTCTACGTTTCATCCGTTTGTTGTCCGATAATGATCGGGTGAGCAAATAGCAATCACCGGAGACGAACGGATACTAACGGAGAAGTCCAGTATGAGAAACGCACGAGAAAATGATGAAACGGAAGCTTAACGGATAAGTAACGAATACGTAAGGGGACCTTTTGCGGTCGACGCCGGTCCAAGTTTTGTGCATGTTCAAAATCCCTCGCCGTTCATACCGGACGTTCCCGGTCATGAAACGAAGTCGGCGAAGGAGAACAGGAGACTAAACGGATACTAACGTACATCAACGGAGTGCCATTTTGGGTCTTCGTTTCCTCTTCGTTACTGCAATCCGGTGAGGTGTGACAGGCGCTTAAAGACTGACGTGTGTTATGGTACGGTATCCCCCTCCCTCCTCCCTCCTCCCTCCTCCCTCCTCCCTCTCCCTCCCTGGTGACGCCATCCCAGCCAATTATTTATACATCTGCCTGTGAATCCATTCTTAAGGTTGAAGTCCAAATTTTACATAAATAATACTGCAATAACATAAATTTCAATCAGTTTTGTCTCTTATCCCATACATGCACGTTTCATTATAGGAGTTTAAAGTGGACCTAAAGTGTAGAATTATAAGAATATATATTTTAGACGTTGGAAACGAATTTCACTCATCCAACTCTCATTTTCATAGCTCACCCTGTTGCTGAGATATCAAAAGTTAAAATTTATTCACTTTATTTGAAATAGTCGATTGAGCAATAATTTGTGATGCTCTTCTTGTAAAACTCACATTACTTGCTTTTGTTTCCTTTTGAAATTGAAATATGTTTATATAACTTTGCAAAAATTACTGTTGTACGGAGAGGTTTTGTACAGTCAAGTCACCCTATAACAATGAGAAAGTGATCACATTTTGGCACAAGGTGCAGAGGCTTTCGAAAAAAATAAAGAAAACAAAGAATGTAATTTGAGTAGTACAAGAATGACATTACAAATTATTGCGCCATCTACCATTTTAAATTGGATAAGCACCAACATTTTATATATCTCAGCTCAGGAATTCCTGTAAAAATGGCAGTTAGACTATTTGGATTCATTTTTCAAGCTTTGTAACATATGTTTTTGAATTTTTAGCCTTTAGGTACACTTTAAATTTAGCTAAAATTTGGCAGTTCTTTGTAGACCAAAAATGCATTTTCTATGCGCTTTTCTTTCATAAAAAGTTGATTTAACTGTATTTTCAAAGCAAAGTGAACTCAAAGCAAGCTGGAGTGATTTCACATTTTCACATTGATGAGCAGTTCTCCCTTTTCTGTGCCTTTCAACCGTTTTGACTTACAGACCCTTAACGGTGCAATTTGCAAAATTTCAATATCTCCTATGCATATTACGTAATGATACCATACGATAATGAAGGACACTAAACCGGATTTAAATTTAACGATATACATAAAATCAGTCTATTAATGTAAGGAAATGACGTCACTCCTGTTTGTGTAAAGTTCACTTTAGCTTGCAAATTTGGTTACATCATTGGTTCAAAATCTCGAAAAACTATAGGTAAAAATTTAATGTTATCTCATAAGAGTTATGATTCCTCTCCCTTTTATAAAATTCAATTTTGCGTATATCCCTTCCTCAGTGATTCGGCTTTTCTATAAGCAAGAAAAAAATCACATGATGAGGATTAATTTTTTCTCATTAAGAAATTGCAGACATGAGATCCATATTTCAAGGATGAATACATACAGTTTAGAACACTCGGGAAGTGCCGTTTCCAGCCATCTGGAGGGTTTGCAAAGTCAAAAATTTTCTTGAACGCTCCGCGCCAACTGATGGTGGCGCTCCCCTTAGAAATATGTATTACCATTTTTCATAGATTTATTTTTTTCTCCTTAATCGAGAAATTGCAGACATATGATCCATATTTCAAAGCTGGGTACATGCAGCTTAGAACACTCGGGAAATGCCATTTCCGGCCATCTGGAGGGTTTGTGAAGCGAAAAATTTTCTTGTACGCTCCGCGCCAACCGATGGTGGCGCTCCGCTTAGATAGTCTTGCTGCATTCAGTCCCCCCCCCAATATTTTTTTCGTTCCCCGCGCCTGCTGCATAGTTGAATCGTCTTATTCAGTGAGGGGCCGCTTTTCACTGACAGACAACCAACCCTTCTCACAGTTCGTATTTATTTTAGAAAAAAAAAAAGTTTTTTTGAGAGAAAAATAAAGTCCAAGAAAATGAAAACGTCAAGATGCAGGTTCTGACACGGGAGGGGTAGGGAGGGGGTAGGGTGAGGCTCGGAAGTCTTCAATGCCTGCACCCCCCAAACAATAAAGCTGGGTCCGACCCAACATGCTTTGCCCCCCCTATCGAAAAACCCTGGCGCCGCCCCTGTCTATAGCTATGCAGAAAAGGTGATGTTGAGTGCCGCACAATATCTGTATTTCTTTTGTTAATCCTATATTAATGATCCCTTAATTATGTAACAACTAGTTTTAATTTGGTGTGTAATAAAGGAAGTTTTCAAGAAGACACTTCTTAGTTGAAAGGAAAAAAATAAATAAATAAAACCTCAAGGCATGCCAGCATCAGGTTAAATAAACAAAGGATAACAAGACACATCTTGCCTGTTTCTTTTTCACAGATTTGTATATATACCTCATGTTTATTCATAACTATGACGTTAGAGCAAAAGCAGTAATTATATTGTAAAATGGTTCATATTTGATAGATTTGATGGAAATTGCGGCTGATTTTAATGTTTTTAATGCCTTTTAGATGAAATAAACAAGTGCAACATTACATGACCACAGATCTTAAAGACAGACACTCAGCACCCCAAGTACATTTTTGGTTAGGGGTAGGCCTGAACCTTAAAAATCCAGTTCTACTTACTGAGAAGGCTGTGCGAGCCTGTGAAAGAGGTGCATGTTCTGCAGTAGCTATTTTTGTATAAAAAAGTGACATTTTGGCCACTTCACTGTTCTAAGTGGTAGAGTGACGGAGGGGTTTCGTCATTACACGGTACTAAAAGCCACTGTCCCACTGAATTGTCCGGGATGGGAATTGCCCAGGTAAAAAATTGCTATGGAAAGGGGTTGTCCGGGAACCGTTAATGCTATATGGTTGTTGACAGAAGAGAGAACGTAATGAGGTCCTTGCTAGGGTCTCAGAGTCGTCCATATCAACCGCCGAACTTTACCATATCCTGTATGTACAAGTATGTTATAATGGGGAGAAGATGGTGCTATACAATTCAAAACAAACATGTTTGATGGATCTTCTGAACATTCCGACAATTTTTTCATCATTCCACCACAGGAAAAGTTAAAATTTCTGTCGTATAAGCGTGTTCTTCGTAAGTGTACCATGATAGTTTTATTGTTTGCATCAGTATTAAAATGTCTTGTAAACCATTTTTAAGTCTGACAATAAATACTACTGAGATAGGCAGCTGGCTTGCAAACATTTATACGCTGAAAACCTACTGTTCTAGAAATCTCATGAAAAATAATGCAAGGATGGTCCAGAATTTCAAAAAAGGGAGGAATGAATTGACCTTAGATTAGTCCTACCACATAACTGCAGTGATGTAATAGTACTGTAATACCATAGTTTTGGCTAATTATGGTACCAGCGTGGTTTAAACGTTTGCTTCATCATCGTTTAACATTGCTGTGTGTCAACGTCATAACAGTGCCAATGTAATATCATAGCATTGTCATACTACTTTTTTCAACAGGATATATTTAAATACCGTATATGTAAGCCTAGGCAATATGTTTTCTCATATTTATAATGATGAAAGCCTAACTATTTATTTTATTTATTTGTATTTCTTTCTGTTCTGCCAAAATATTTTTCACCATCATTGTGTCTTGACAATGTCCAGGCACGCAACCAATAGTGGTGGTGCCACCGTTTCCAACAGTGCCGTCAACCGTAGCAACCACTCCGAGGTTGGCTTACATAATTGTTGGGGTTGTAATAGGACTCCTCTCGTTGGTATTCATCATTCTTTGCGTGGCTTGCTGTTGCTTGTATTTTGCCAGCGTCAGACCAATCGGATCTACTGGGTCCTATGACGTAAGTGTCTCATGTTTGATTGACGTTCATCAAATATGTTATAGAATAATTTTTGAGTAGTTGTGGATCCGAATAGAGAATGAATGTTAGGGGTGAGAAAGGGTTCATTTTGGAAGGCGAAACCCTTAGGCTGATGTAAGACCCGGGAGCCCGGAAAAATACCGGAGAAGAAACTTTTACGTGAGGACGTTTTAGTTCCAGAGGGCCTTACAATCATAATCAAGACAACTTTAAGGAATTTTGTCGGCAACAAATGCAAAACATACCGATCGATCTAAAAACAATATGGTCAAAATTGACCATTGATTGGTCAACTATGCACCGATCCAAATGTGGTGAAATTGTTGACCTAAATATGGTCAAAGTGACCACTTAATGGTCAAATCTGACCATGAAGTGACCACTTAATGGTCAAGTCTGACCATGAAATGGTCACTTTTGACCATACTTAGGTCAATAATTTGACCATATTTGGATCGCTGCATAGTTGACCAATCAATGGTCAATTTTGACCATAGTGTTTTTAGAGGCGTATGGAGTATGATTGCTTTAGACCTCCACTTCGATTCGTGACTGTTGATTATTAATTATCATTATGTTTGAAGAAATAAGAGATGTGCAGTGCTATGTTATCACAGTTAGTAGGATGATCACGCCGACAGAGCACTACGTTAAAAGAAGGATAGAATTAAAGGCGTCTGACATTTTAAACTTGGAAATGCATGTTCCAGATGTTCAAAATTAAAGTCGATGTAAGGTTTGCTGAAAATTGTGATGAATGCACTCCTACTAAAGATGAGATAAATTTTTGCTCCACTTCTCACCAAATGCTTTGGAAGAAATAGACTGTTTAGCAAGACCAGTCAAACATCTTAAGTATAAAAGATAAAATCACAGAAACACAATACAAAAATTACACTTCAGATTATTGAATAATCTACTCGGTTTCAATGAAATGAATAAATTGCAATGGACTCATCTCAGTACAAAATTGTAATATGAAGAAGTAAGCTGAACTGCTGAATGTTATTTTACTGTAACAGTAATTTTGGCAAGTTTTCCTTGAGATGCCCTTCCAATGACAAAAAGGCTAACATGGGGTATCCTTCCGGCTGTGAAAAGTCGAATGTCAGCAGGCCCAATAATTTTCACCAATAATGCAGGCCCATTAATTATCAATTTGAAGGGGTTGTTGCCTAAAACTTCCAAAATTACCCTAGAAAATGTCAAAACTTGGGAGTTGAATTAGGTTTGGCCCCCAATCTTAGACACCTCAAGAGCGCACTTTGTACAAATTTGCCACTGTGGATTCCACAATTCTCCGAAGCTTTTAATTCATTAAGTTAAATTCTTAAAGTTTATATTTGGTTTACTGTAAAATATGCAAATTCATCCTTCCATGTAAAATCCTCTTCACAGGTGACGCCTTATGAAAGACACCCTAACTTTAGATTTGCACGGAAGCGATACATTGATGACTTCTACTTTTGAAAGCTTACCAGCCACGGTCGAATGATAGTACCGCGGTGCTGCATGATGTCGTCCGTAAAATACGACTGGTGTATACATTCCACGGCTTGTTTCCTTTGTGCCCATGGAGGGGTCACTCCCAGACTAATCCAGCTTGAGGCTTTCATAGGGTATCCTTCTGTGAAATGTTGAATGTCAGCAGAAGTTTTCTGCATGGTTTTGCAAGCTCTGACTTAAGAACATCTTTCTCGAAAGTAGTGAGCTATTGGAAAAGATGACCTTTCTGCGAAACTATTTTGAGACGTCACTTACAGGAGAAAATTTTGCGATCTTCGAACAGTGAATTATCTGGAATGACTAAATCAGAGTTGTGTATTGTTTTATACATATCAAGCCCGTAGCCTTGCCATATGATGCACTTTAGTGTATCTCGACCCTCCTCCCGAATCAATCAATAACACTGTCGTTACTCAAGCGTGTCTGCGCGTATCCAAAATTTTGTCATGTGAGCATCGAACCAGCCATCGGCGCTGAAGGCGCCCCTCCAAGGTGTGGTTCAAGGGGCCGAGGCGACTACCTTAGGGCCCTTGTGAGGGTAAAGGGGCAACACCCCGGCCGGGGGTGAAGCCCGCGGGAATCCCCTGAACTTTTTTGGACTTTTCTTGAAATTTTGACATAAGAAAGAAACACCTGTCTTACCAGAACACCTCAAAATTATAATTTGGCCATTAAATTTCATAGCCTTACTCGGACTTAAAATCACAGTCATATTACAGTCGAAACTAAAGCACAGTGTTGATGTTGTTAGCTTTCACTTTGTTTATAAATTGTGGCTTCATCAGGTAGCCTACATTTTAGTAAAATGCTGGATTCGCATTCGCTATGCTCTCATCTAGTCAGGGGCGGAAATCCTGTGGATGGGGGTGAGGGTGAGGGTGAGGGAGATGAATTGCCTTACCAAAATAAGGGAGGTGGGTTAGATACGACATAGATATTCTCAGAAATCTGGTGGAAGACTTTTTGAAATAATGAAAAATTAAAGAAATTAAAGGATAGAAATTGGGCAGGATATTAAAAATAAGATGAATGATTGATTCACTACCTTAGTGAATTTGTTATTTATTTGTGGTCTGTTTAGTGCGTATCTAGTGCCATTATAAAAATCGTTTACAGTACATGCTTCGTTCTAAATCATGTCATTTTGGAAATACACCAGAGTTTCAGGGGACAGCGTCTTTGACAAAGACTTTGCCTGTGGAACCCAGAAGGACACCTGCATTTGAAGGGAAAATGCAGTTATCCCAATTTGAATTCAGTATACCAGGCTATCTTAGTTCATGAATGGCTCTTTTAATCATGTGATATTGTTATTTAATTACTTGGATCATCACGTGAAATAACTCCTTGGTTACCTTTAATATGCAATATGTTTGTTCTGAAATGCCGTGAAAGATACTTTCAAGAAACAAGAGAGGATATTTGCGACATTTACACTGTAAAAACGCTTGGGTCAGTTTGACCCAAAAGTGGGTCAGGAGAGAACCGACCTAAATTATTGGGTCAAATAATGACTCAAATAAGACTTTCTTTGACCCAAATTGGGTCAAAATTTGACCCTAAATGTTGGTTCAGTTGCCTCGTGACCCAAGTGTTTTTACAGTGTAGCTGATGTTTCAAAATAATTTTGGTGAGACTGCCGATTTCCTTTAACTTCTAAGATCGAAAAACGTAGATTTTTATGAAACGGATTCTACGTTTGCATCAAGAGGGAGGCAGGGAGGTGTTTGGAAGGAGACCCAACATTCTATAAACACTTTTTAGTAATGTTCGTTTCAGATGTTATGTTGTCTTTCTCCTTAAAAATGTTTTATCACAGTACCAAGATCAACTAGGATCAGTTACTTATTATCAAAACGACAATGAAAAGAATTACTCATACACTGAACCAGTTAACTTTTCGTTGTCAGTCGTCATACGAAAATGTGGAATTTTACACTTTCGTCGTTATTGGCCTCAACAAACATTGCTTCAGTTAGCTTCATTGAAGAATATCCATATAGCTTACATGCCGAGTATATGTTTATTAGTAATGCGGAATTTGCTAAGTGAGGAAAATGTGAACAATATTGAAAGCAGACGGCGAATGAAAGTCGTAGAAACACAAAGAAAATGCATTACTTAAACTTTCATGAACAGTCGTTTAGCTTAAAATCTCGATTACGGTAGCAAACATCATATTAAAGCATTTTCTTAAACTACTTGTAATAGTTACTTTAGTTTCAGCCATCTTGACTCTTGCAATGACAAACAAGGAACACAACAAGAGTTGTAGTTTCATCTTGTATTCAAAATTTTCGATCCACCTCTAGATCATCTTCAGTTAGACTGGCAGTCAGAAGTACATACATAGACATATAAAGCTTTTACAACACTACTTGAACTTATTTACAGTATCTACAGGTTTAACCAACCAAATCTAATCCTTAGATTACCAGGTCTTACACAATAGAGGTCTATTTATTTGTTGACACATCTGGGTTTGGCAGGGTAAGTAAGTCATGGTTGTTGGGTTCTGATAATAAGTCTTCCAGTGGACCATTCATCTTTTCTATTTAACAAGGGTTTAAGTTCATCTATACAGACACCTTCTGCAACCTGGCGGCGCATAGGGTCCCCAGTGTGGGAATTAATTATATTAACATTAAATTTTAAATCTTGTCCTTCATGAATATTTACTTTATGGTCATAGAACGTTGAATTGGTATCGTCTAAATTTTTAAAGTGCTCCAAAAACCTCTCTCCTAAACTTCTAGATGTCTCTCCTACATATTTAAATTCACCTTTGCATTCGGCACATTCTATGCAGTAAACTAACTCTCTCTTCTTGCATAAGCCTGGACTGAATTTACATAGCATACAATTCTCATCTAAGCATATTCTTTTAGAATTAAATGGGTTTGACTTACAAAGAATTTCATTTAGTCGAATCCCTGACTTTTCTACTACTTTCACTTTCAATCCAGTTTCTCTCAAGATCCTGCCTATCTCTGTTTTTAATCCACTGTTTGGCGTATTTTCAACAAACATCACAGTCTTAGCTTTATCATTACCTTTACGAAACCAGTCATGTTTCTTACTAGACTTGTCTTTAATCCTTTCAAACTGTTGCCAAAATTTTGGTCTATACAAAGGGGCTTTCCCTTTTTGGTACTCAGCTACTACATTATCAAACCTAGCTTTTGCTCTAGTATAAATCTTAAACCGTTCAGTCTTAGAGTAGCCACTAATCTGTAATCTCAGCATGTAAACCTGGATGGGGAGTATTCTCTCAGTCTCTGGTAGATCGAGGGAAACATTTCGCATTATTCGAAAAAGGTCATTGGCTAAAATAACGATCTTTGTTTTATAATCAAGGGCAGTATGGCTGAGAGTAAAGACGAAATTGGTGCCCCCCCCCCTTAAGACCCCATCTGTGGTGCTGTCACTTCATGTAATAGAGCATTGGCATACTTCCTATGCCAATGCATTAGACCACTTATAAGTTCAGCACCTGAATCGTGCGACAGTACAGAAGACTTACTAGCAAGAATTTTTGAATTGAATGGAGAGAAAAAAGAAATCATTATAGGAAGTATGGATGTGAAAGCATTATACCCGTCTATTGACATCGACTTAGCTACCGAAAAAACCTGTGAGCTACTTGAAATGAGTGACATCAAGTTTGAAGGTGTTAACCCCATAGAACTAGGACTATTCCTTAAAGTGATAGAACTAGAATCTAACATAGTGTTACCAAGTATTTTTACTCCCTTCTGCCCGACTAGAACTTCCAATAGAGGTCGAAAACCCACCTTGGTTGGCAACATTAGTAAACCCAACGAAAAAATACGTTGGAGTAATTGGGAAAAACCTAAACACATCCCAAATTACATTACTCTCCGGAAGATGGTTATTTTTTCCCTTAAATATACCATGAAGTACGTTTTGAATAACCATATTTGCCAATATGATAACCAACTCTTCAAACAAAAAGAAGGTGGGGCTATAGGAGTTTCTTTAGCAGGAGATGTGGCCCAAACCTTCATGATCTGGTGGGATCGGGAATTTAAAGAACAACTTGATCAGAGAGGAATTAAATGCTTGTTGTACTCTAGGTATATGTGGATGACATACTAACTGCGGTCCAAAAGACTAAGTACAAAGGGCCCGAAAACAATGTGCTAGTAGAGTTTCAGGAGCTAATGGATATAGCCAATAGTCCATTCACACCAGCATACAGGTCACTCTTGAAACCCCCGGATGTAATGCTGATGGTAGAATGCCAATTTTAGACTTGAAAATTTGGCCAGAAAATAAATGTATAGATGGTGAGACTTATACCGTCATCCATCATACCCATTATTCTAAGCCCATGGCCAACAAACAGGTGCTAAGCAGCCATACTGCCCTTGATTATAAAACAAAGATCGTTATTTTAGCCATATTTTAGCCAATGACCTTTTTCGAATAATGCGAAATGTTTCCCTCGATCTACCAGAGACTGAGAGAATACTCCCCATCCAGGTTTACATGCTGAGATTACAGATTAGTGGCTACTCTAAGACTGAACGGTTTAAGATTTATACTAGAGCAAAAGCTAGGTTTGATAATGTAGTAGCTGAGTACCAAAAAGGGAAAGCCCCTTTGTATAGACCAAAATTTTGGCAACAGTTTGAAAGGATTAAAGACAAGTCTAGTAAGAAACATGACTGGTTTCGTAAAGGTAATGATAAAGCTAAGACTGTGATGTTTGTTGAAAATACGCCAAACAGTGGATTAAAAACAGAGATAGGCAGGATCTTGAGAGAAACTGGATTGAAAGTGAAAGTAGTAGAAAAGTCAGGGATTCGACTAAATGAAATTCTTTGTAAGTCAAACCCATTTAATTCTAAAAGAATATGCTTAGATGAGAATTGTATGCTATGTAAATTCAGTCCAGGCATATGCAAGAAGAGAGAGTTAGTTTACTGCATAGAATGTGCCGAATGCAAAGGTTAATTTTATGATGTAGGAGAGTCATCTAGTAGTTTAGGAGATATGTTTTTGGAGCACTTTAAAAATTTATACGATACCAAATCAACGTTCTATGACAATAAAGTAAATATTCATGAAGGACAAGATTTAAAAATTAATGTTAATATAATTAATTCCCACACTGGGGACCCTATGCGCCGCCAGGTTGCAGAAGGTGTCTGTATAGATGAACTTAAACCCTTGTTAAATAGAAAAGATGAATGGTCCACTGGAAGACTTATTATCAGAACCCAACAACCATGACTTACTTACCCTGCCAAACCCAGATGTGTCAACAAATAAATAGACCTCTATTGTGTAAGACCTGGTAATCTAAGGATTAGATTTGGTTGGTTAAACCTGTAGATACTGTAAATAAGTTCAAGTAGTGTTGTAAAAGCTTTATATGTCTATGTATGTACTTCTGACTGCCAGTCTAACTGAAGATGATCTAGAGGTGGATCGAAAATTTTGAATACAAGATGAAACTACAACTCTTGTTGTGTTCCTTGTTTGTCATTGCAAGAGTCAAGATGGCTGAAACTAAAGTAACTATTACCAGGACGACTCTGTCTACAATTAACAGAATTCTGTGGAATTCTCAGATATTAAACTACTTGGTTTTTAAAGAAGCAGATTATCATCAGTAAGAAGGGGAACTCAAAGTATAGCAAGACAACAGAGACAAAGATACTCGTCAGTCGTCAATCACAGTTTAAAACCAGAAAGCGATTACATTATTTTTAAGGACATTTTGGCTGACAGATTTGATAGTTGTGTCTCCATTCTAATATTTCCCTGCCAATAATGTCACAATCCCTTACATTATTTTCAAAGTAATGGTGTAATTCTTCTGATATTTAAAACTGTTTTATTGAGTTACCGACAAGATGCAATCATGTGCAAGGAAATGCAAATTAGGTTGAAAATGGGATAACAGTAACGAGATGTTAAGGGAAATTGTTCCGATCACTGTGATAATAAGTGCCCAACGTAACTCTTGAGGTATTGGTGATTGACTGGATTCGAAAAGTAGATCGTATGACTCGAAGCAAGGAATTTCATACGACTTTGTATATATACTGAATGTTATCTCAAAATGTTTGTTTTTGTATTCAACCTGTAAAAAGAAAAGAAAACGGAGGATGTTTAAAAAGATGTCTCTTTGTCTCTTTTCGATTGGCAAGTTGATTGCTCTTGAATGGCGGATATTGACATCACGTGAAATCAGGGGAAGGGGGGGGGGGATTTCCAACCTCAAAGGTACCCCTTTATTCGGGCAGCAGGGATTAACGTGTGCCATTTACATCTCTTTCTGTGCTACTTGTGGATTTAATTCGCAATCAAGGCAGAAATACTGTAAGTAGACCAAAGTTGCTTTAAGCCAGCGAAGAAATTAAAAAAGGAAACACATCCGAAAAACACACACATCTGCCACAGGGGTTTGTAAAATTTTGTTTGCAAATTATTTACAAAGCTTATTTACAAATACTAAAGACAGATGATATTGACGTTAGATAAAATACCACTTTCGGTCGAAAATTAGGAATATTTTACGTGTCAGTGTAATCACTGTTCCATACGGAATGACAATCAATGAAATAATAAATAACAGTCACAGATTGTTTAAAATATCTTTATCTCATTTACCTGAATTGGCATTTTTTGAAGTTGCAAAATCAAAAAACTTTATCAGCAAAATAAAAAAAAACTTTATCATCATTAATCGTCACAGTTCTCTTGAAGAAATGCAAAGAAAAAAGACGTAGACAATAAATCGTCTGTGTTCTTACGTATAAAAAGGTGTTCGTTAATCGTTCTCAAACTAACACTGCATTTCTCCACGTAACTATCCACATTTTTAGAAACTTAACATTTTAAAAAAGGATGCGATAGGCTTTGACTCTGTCTTTAATCTATCGGTTTACTTTGACAAAGTTCCTTTGCTAGCTGTCACTTTGAGTTGTAGATTCAAGCATGCACAGGCAACGAGACTTCCACACCGTCAATTTAGTTACACAAAATATGAACGAACTTTTATCGAGTAGGGCCTACACATCTTGTGCAAATGATTTCGGAATAACAATACGTAAATAAATCGTTCTGAAAACTGAATGCGCTGTCCAGTAATTTTCTAAAGAATTTTGCTATCCACTTTATTTATTTTTTTTTTTTTTTTTGTTACTCTGCATGGGGTACTTCCAAGATACATTCTATATATAACTAATCTATCTCTGCACAACCCTCTAACTGGTAAATACCGAAAGAAATTTTCATAGATACTTATAATACCAGAATTTTCTGCTCGCTTCGAGCGTACACCAGAGGTGATCTCGGATGGGGACAAACCACCTTTTTTTCTTTTATTGCTGAAGAAAGGAAATTTTCATAATTATAATTTTAAGGCACGTAAAACCCAAATAAACTACATTCAAGGTCCGCTTCCCCCAAATTTTCAAAGCTAGCCCGCAGCCGTAGATAAACCTTCGATGCTCTGATGTGACCTGGATGGTAGTTGCCTCAACATCAATTCCTATCAAGCAGCATGAGTGGATTTATTCTTAAAGCACAATGCAAACCGTAACATGATCCGTCGTCCCCACATCCTCACATTCCCCGCCTGTTGAATCATTAAATCATAACTGCGAGTAAGGTTATAAAATGGTCTAATTGTGATTTTTGGTTTAGATGAGAAGAGAAACCTATGCATTCATAAAGGCTTGTTTGTATGTATGTGTGGGTGCGTGTATGTATGTGTATGTGTTGTGGCACTGCTTTTTTACAAGATATCTCAGAAAGGAAAATTAACTGACAGTTCTCAAATTTGGTACATAGATGCCCTATGTTAAGAAACAAACCCTGTTGTTTTTGGTGGTCAAAGGTCATCTGGGGTCAACGGGGTCAAAGTCTGAAAACCTTGTTAACACGATATCTCAAGGTATAGAAAAGCTGTGATGCATTTCATATGGTAGTATGTGGATTCGTTATGGTAAGTGCTTTTATTACATTTTATAGCCTTGTATGCTCACCAGGACATGGCCTTAAGCAATAAAGCAGGTTTATTCCTGCACAAGGAGTAGCTTCATACAGTTATGGGAGGAGCTATAGAAGTTGCATAGTTGGGAGAATTGGAACTGTCTGGGATGATGAAAATTCCCCTTTAATTAATTATTGCCTGTGTTTGGGTGGGGCCCCATGCATCTGGGGTCACTGCCGGCCAAACTCCGAAAATTTTGTTAACAAGATATCTCAAGTTAGGAAGCTTGGATAGATTTCATTCTTCGCAGTGTGTTGCATTAAATCCAGTAGAGAACTCCTATGGGTTTTGCTGGATGTCAGAGGTCAGCTGAAATCACCAGACGGCCCAAAATTCCCAAGAATTCCCAAGATTAAATATGCATGAACATAAAACTCTATCTTTCCGACATTCAAACAATGACTGAAAAACTGTACATCTTGTCATTATTTGGGATTACACATGTAAGTGCTAATCATGGAAAGTATTAATGCATTTTGAATTCTGGTTATGTCTGCATAATGCACATCCAAAGCCATTTGGATATAATAATATGGTTTATTGGCTTCTGTTTTTTCTACCTGTTTGGACGATTGGCGTTTCATAATGATGATTCCGTTACTAACGAAGCGATCCTGACGAACTGCCTAATGAGGGCTTTCATTTTGCCAACCTCTTCGCTTTTACGTTGTTATAGACCCGGGGATCTGGCAGGAAATGGCATTTATAAGTTTTCCAGAGCGCTTTTCATAAAAAATCTTGATAGAAGCTAACTTCTGAGGTTCAGTATGGCTCACTGGAGTGTAAAGCAAACAGTATGTCGGTATTGAACGTTGGTAGCTTTTAAGTATCGTAGATAGCCTTTCCACGAAAAAGGTATAGCGTACACCCAAGTTGCGTGTAAGCCTAGGCCTAGGCTCTAGGCCTATACATTTGCACAAGTATACTAACGTTAACTACAACTAGTACTAGTAGTAGGGGTATCATCAGACAGTTACATTACGAACACTATGACAATAAAAATACAAAAACATTTACTAAAAATAAATCAGTAATATTTTCCAATTAGTATTCCCTGAAACTTGAAAATTTTTAATGATGATAAAAGTGGATGAGAACCACAGGCGTTCTGATCCCTATTAGCCTACATGGGATCTTGTCTCAGATCGTGCCGGTTTGCATTTAAGAGCCTAGTTCATTACATACTAATGAATAACTTACTTTTTACTATTTTTTGTAAGATTAGAAAGAGAATCGTTCTCAAAATGTTGCCACCTACTTGCTCTATAAATGTGGATAAATAATTATAAAAGAATTATTTTGAGAACAACACATCATTCACAATGAAAATAATCATAATTAAAATAACCACCCCTACTGATATAATAGTTGAGGCCAATTTGTAAAAACCGGCAAGATATGGGACAAGGTCCCCCCTAATCCTATGTGTACACATCTAGGCCTAGGCTAGCCTGTTAGTCGCGATACATAATGTTGCGCAGTAGGCCTAGGCCTAAATAATGTTGCGAATTCAGAATAAATTTAGCAACACTATAGGCTGACCGTTATCATGAACTTCTCAAGCGTTTCTCTTCATCTGCTTAAAAATGAGCACGGTCAAACCTGCAAGCATTTTATATGAGCATTTGTGGCAGTTGAACAGCTACAGTAGCTACAGTTCAACTCTCACAAATGCTTAGTAGAAAATGCTAGCACTTCCACTTTCAAAAAGTTTTCAAATTTTATGAAATTTAATGTTCAAAAATCGTTCATATTAATGCCAATATGTATCTGCAAGATTTGTAACAATAAAAAGTGAATCATTATTGACAAATTTTGCAAGTAACCTTGAAAGTTAAGAGAGCTTTAGACAATATTTCAGGAGTATTTAATTTTATTGTGAAAGTGCTGAATGTAACATCAGCAGCAGTTACCATCTTCAAACTGTAACTCAATCAAAATTTCATCCTTCAGACAATGCAGTGTGAAATTATTCAGGAAAAAGAACTGCCTTGACGTACCTTATGACTTGAAGTCTCCATGCAGGCAAATTTGGCGAGAAAAGTGTGGTAATTTTGCCAGAAACTTAAGTTAGTTGTTTGAGCTAGGAAATTTGTGACATGCCTTTAATACATAGTATATGGTGTACTATACAGTACAGCTCACGTACAACTGGACATGTCTACGCGCAGAGGAAAGCAGAGGAACGTAGAAACAAGCATAACAAAGTTGAATCACGGAGACAGAAAAAAGCCGCGTAGACACTGAGTATACAGTGCGTATAATCGTCTACGTTCCTCTACGCTGATAAGCCTCATTGTGTTTGCACAAAAGGCAGTGAATCGATCTGTGTAGGTTTGCTTACTCTTTCCCAGTCGTTTTGAAAGTATGTGAAAATAATTCAAGAACGAAGCTGCATCGAATTCAATGCGTGTTAGAACCAACCCAAGTTCAGTGTTTCGGTACAAATGAACGGGGAAATCCCACTAGGCCGAAGGTCCGCGAGACCGATATTGTTTAACATCTCCTGTGTACAAGTTAAAAGTTATTACTGTATAGGTAAGCACAGAGGGGAACGTGCGATTCGGTCTCGCTGAGCCAAATAAGCATTGCCTTAAGTTTGCTATTTAACGGTAATTTACTTCACGCCCTTGTTCGGCATCCAGAAAGCTTCCAATGATTTGTCAACACAATTGAGTGTATTAGATGTCCCCAGGATGAAAATTTACGGTACAGCATTTCTCAAAATAATCGCGATCAAAGTACTGTAAAATACAGTTCTGAGTATAGTAATATGCCGACAACTGTAATATAGTACCGATTGATTATACCACAGCTTCAAGCAAACGTCAGTCGTGTACAAAACATTCTGCATTGGCTTTAACGAGTTCACATAAACTTTCTTGATAGTGGGCATAATTTTGTGAAATTGCAAGCCTCGAGTGCATTAGTCTTAGGAATATGAAATAATTTTAAAGGAATTCCACTTCTCACAAAATGATTTGCCGTTACGTTTTCTCATCGAAAGCAATGTTCCTATTCGTGACTGCAGTTAAAAAATAAGTACGGGGCAAAAGAAAAAAGATGTAGAGGACCTTTCTAATCGACGTTCTGACACCAAGCACACATTGCTTATTGACAAGGCCGACATTGCCGACAGTTTAGCGGTTGGAATGTCCTAACTTTTTACCGTATGTAAGGCGGAACACGAACTCAGGTCATACTGTGCCGAGTCTTTTGAAACCTGAAGTAACCACTATTATTTTAGGTTTCACTGTTTGCAAGAAATATCCAGGTCCAAAAATCTACGATATTTAAGTTAATGCCTTTTATGTAACTGTTTACCGAGGATTTGTGATGAGAACGACCGAAATGTCATTACTCGACAAATTTCAAACGTACAGTGGTACAGTTACGTCGAGGTTGACACCACCCGGCTGAAAAAAAATTCTGCCGTTTGCTATAGCAGAAAATCCATTGAATTTGCTGTTTCTTATTTTGGAGGCTTTAACTTCACTTTGATGAATTTAGATTTAAATGTGGTTTTACCAATTGGTTTCAAGTCGGGCGGGCCACGAGTCCACGACTACCACAATGTTAGAATACTGTCTTGAAGGGCACACGTATGCTACAAGCTTGGAATCCTGTCAGTTTCATTTTAATCTTAGAAAACGTTTTGTCAACTTTTCCATGCCTCCTAAATTAAAGAAGTCCTCCCGCTAAAACCGCATCCCTGATTTTACTAACTTTTACAGAATTTCCGAAGTTCCTTACATTCAGCAAATGATGTGTGCATTTCGGTTGTCTAAGACAGTACGTATTCACATGAGCCTAGGCATATTAAAACTTGCCTTGCCGGGCTACCGCGAAAATCAAACTAACAAATGATGTAAGAAGAGAAGAATACAGTATTCTACACATGGAAACCGCAAAACAGGTTGTAAAGCTTTGTCTAAATATAAAAGGTCGAACAACAAAGGAGAATGCAAACTGCAAATGTACTCCCGTACGTAGTCCCGTTCATTATTTTTTCATTATTTTTTAATCCGAACTTCGAGTGTAGTACAGTATTTTACTACTGTTAGACTGTTAGACTGTAGGCAGAGAAATGAACGGAACCACTCACCTCGCACTTAATCGTTGCCGTGAACGTGGTGACCTTTCGCTAAGTTCCAGAAAAACATAGGGCCTAACGTCGGCAAGGTCAAACAAAAATGTTAATCCATTAATTATCCGATTCCATGAATGTTGGTCATGAGCAAGTTTCTCTATAAAGTGAGCCGTATAGAAACACTCTAGTGTAAACGAATAGTTTCGAAATCCGTACCTCAAATCAGATTTACTTAGCATTTGGTAATCCGATTAATTAATCAAACAACGGTGCACTGCAGAACGTGCTACAGCGAATCGTACAGCGTGGGAAACTCAATCACTGCACAGAACAGCTACAGGCGCGGCCCTCGCACATCCAGGAATGTTGTGTCTATGTTGTATGCAAATGAGCATGACTGTACCTTGGGCCGGCGGCGACCAGTTTACATGATCGGTTTTCTTGTACTTGCAGGTTGCCAGTGAAACTGCATGGTGTTTCCCACAATTATGTTTAGAGCCCGCGGGGCCTGGCCATTGCATACTGTATACAGTAACTGGGAGAACTTGGCAGATACGTGTCGCTCGCTCGACTCGAAAAGCAGGCCCCTTCCTCGATTTAAAAATTTAGTTAACATCTAGTTGACTGTCTTTCCCATGTTTCAGGTTGTGCGGGAAATCGGAACTCTTTTCTTTTTTCAGTTTTCTTAAACAAACAACGTTCTTTTGCTGGTGGTATATGTTTTCTGCAAAAGTATGCAAAGCATTCCTTAGTTGTGGAATTATATCTACAGTATCCTAAGACTAAATTTTCACCCAGAGAATATGCTTAAACCTCAGAGCTCCCGTGGGCTTTGCCCCCTTGCCATAAGGCGGCCCCTTAACCCCACCCGCTAAAGCTTGCGCTTCGAGCTCGATTAGGCGCTACGCGCGAAATTTTTTTGCCGCCCCTAACGTTATCTTTTGCTCTTCATTTGCCCAAATTTAGCCGCCCCGGGTAGTAAAGCTAAAGCGATCTCTATTTTTTAAAGCAGTCCTCGTAATTAGAATGAGCTTAACTGCACCGCAGTTTCCTTTTTCGTGCGACAAAGTTTCATTTTATTTACGATTCGAATATCATTTGAATATGCATACCATTCAAAACATAAAGTCACAACCTACAGTTGGAAAGTTTTTGGGTAAATTTGTGTATTCCCTTTTCGAAAGCATGGTTGAAAGACTTTTAAGTCTCGACAACTTGCCAGATACGTGTAAATGCAGTAGTGATAGCATGCTGCAAGCTATATTTAATTACAAGGGGGTGGGGATCCCCATGGAAGGTGAAATGCTATTGACTTTGAAGACACTTCGAAATAAGTGTCCTCGTTTTTCTGCATAATTTTAGGGGCTGACTTTGATCGTGCCGTGGCTTACAGTGTCAGATAAATATGTATAAAGAACACATTGTTTAAAATAATGTAAATTGAATCGATAACCCGCAAGTGGGCAACTTCCTGCTTTAATGTTTTGTAAGGTGTTAGTTACTTATCCCAGAATGAATACATTCAACCAATATGCCCGAGCCAGAAATGCTTTGTCACATTCTATAAGCTAGTTACTGCGGTTAACAAGTCTCGCCGAATGCAGGCCGCGCTGTATTGTTAACCAATTTGTTTGCCGGTAGCAGGAGCATTTGAGAACTTAGTACTGTACATTGTTTTCCCCATAATCCCCAAAACACATGGTCCTTCGAAAAATATCAAAGACTGCCCAGTGTCAATACGAGGTTTGCGGGGCGATTTTCAAACGCCGTACCGGCAATCCAGCAAAGTGAACCGAAATTTGTGATTAGGGAACAGGGGCGAAAAGCCGATAATTACTGTATCAGTCACTACTCAAACCCTATTGAATACCCCAATAGACGAGGCAAGCCCTACTATCGATTTCTTCAAGTTTACTTCAGTGATTGAATAGAAAAGTCAGCAGAGACGCATACACCCAAACAACTCACCATGACGCATACTCATATTAGGTCAGCGATAGCGCAAAAGTTTTTTTTTTTTCGCCAACCGTCAAAGACTCGAAGTCGTTTACATGATGGTGTTTTATAACTTTCCTTTTGTAAGGGGACTTCACAACCATTTTGTATGCAAGGAGATCCGAGTCGGTGTAAAGAAAAATTATTTTCAAAATATTAGATTATGGAGAGGCTTAAAAATTTGCTTGTGAGACAGGCCCGTAGCCATACATAGGTACATGAATGGGGCCAGAAAGCTTCAAGGCGGCGGTGGCGAAACATACCCAAATTTTGAACCAATTTTTCTTCCAATGGGGCGAAAAAATCCATGTGGTTTTCCCCCTGCACCCCCTGACTACGGGCCTGGTGAAAGGTAAATTTTATCAAAATCTTTAACTGATTCTGAATCTCCATGACACAAGGACAAACTGATATGCTGGTCTTTGCGGAAACCGCATGGCTAGCGATCCTTTCTATCCTTTTCGTGACCGTTTTAAGCTGATAAAGTTCTCACTCGCAAGTGAAGCCCACGTGTCTATCCTTGTCTTCTGTCTTCATGGTTGGCCGTATTATTGTGATAAAATGCAAAAATTTCATTGTCCTCAATGTGATCGTAAGGCCCTTTGAATCCTTGAATTTACTTTTCCCGACATGCAACCTGCGGAAAACATCCCACCCCGTTGTAATTTAACGTCGTGGATTTAAAAGGTGGCACGAGATATGATTTCAGATGGCTCTGATACCTGTATTCAATTTAGGAATTCAGAGTTCACAAATCGACACGAAAATGGGTCACATCTTTCGAAATTGGGGGCATGTTAAGAAAAATTACAGCGAAACAAACAAATCCGCCTTCTCCCAAATACAATTTTTTGCATTATCCTACTTAATAAATCTAACAAGTTTACACTGCAACAATCCTGAAACTGGCGAAAGGCGAGTTAAGGTCAAGTAAGTAACGGAGAAGTATAGATTCAAGCGGCCCCCATTTTTTGCAAAAATTTCACATTTCTTATCCAAGCTAGGTTGCTGAAATCTGTTAGTTCTCAAGCTGCGGCAGAGCCAGCGGGCCACGGCAGAAAACTCTCCACTGGGGCGCATGTCTCAGTGTCTGGGATCTTTTATTTTTATAGTAAGAATTAGACAAAAAATTTCCAAGCAAATTCGTCATTTGGCGAGCAGCATCAAAATCAAAATCCCATGTAATGTAATGAAGATTTTGATGATTAAAATGTTACTCGTTGACTGATGGGGGTTTTGTCGGGGACTGGTCGCATTTAGGCCCAACATCGTTTCGGTGGGCACCTTGAAAATTTAGGACCAGGTCTTAACCAGGTCATACGGCGCCACAATGGCTAGACAGTTACACATCGCGTCTACTCGCGGTGGATGATGAAAGATACCGGCCGTGAGAAAAATATGGTCATTGACCCAGCTGCGCGAAGTGTTCACGTATGATTGACAGATTCTAAGAAATTCTTGAACCCTGGGAGAACGGGCTTGCATTTATGTTTTGAAAACAATAGCTGACAACTTTTTACATCAGACACGCACCTAGTCTGTGCTGTGCTGTATGAGCAGTTAGTGCCAGAGTATAGCTTCTTGTCGTTTGATTTCTTAGTTCAGTCAACGTGTTCCGTCCATATTGACGAGGCTTGATTGATTTAATCGGATTTAAGTTGGACCATACAAGTTTTTTGTGTGGAATATATATTCTTTACCTAAGGTAAGACATTTTTAACAATAGTTTCAAACTCCAGATTTCCTTAGGCCTACGGGGAAGAACGCCAAGGGCAGCTACGGGCCGAATGTTAGGCGTTCGGATGCTAGCAGGTCAAGCATTTCGGTGATTTTAAGTTTTGCCCAAAATTTGATTGATCCATGCTGCAAGTGTTGACTTTATTTCTGCCCTTTGTTTAATAGGCGTTTAAGTTGGCATTGGCAAGTGAAAGCGTGAAAGTTGTTATTAGCATTGTAGTGCGAGACCATTTAAAACAACATGGCCGCGATAGGGACACTGAATATTAAAATCGGGACTGTTTGCAATTTATACGAATTTCCACAGAAAGGGGACATCGCTCGCAAAATTGCGGGTTTTATCACGGGAAGATAAATTAGCGTTACCGAAAACTAATTGCAGTCCACCTTCTCAAAAAGTATAACTTACAAGGCTGCAGTCGGTTTGTTTTGTAGATTTCGTCAATGGAAGTTTTTCCATGATTATGCAATGCGTGCATAAATGGCCGAATGGGACAGTTCTCGGACAGCCGTGCGATAAAGCAATTATCCAACAAACTTGGACCACAAGTAATTTTAGTGTGCCACGCGACGGGACCTGCAGTTCAATCACGCAGTCTAAAGTGGCGTAAACTAGGGTAGGAATTAAACGAGGGCTCAGGGCGATTAGCCCCCGGAACATGTTAAAATAGCCCCCAAAATGTAGTCACGATGGCGAAATAGCCCATATGTTTTGTGTAGGGCAGGACATTTTGAAGGCAAATATTGGCTAATCAGTCAAAAAAGAGCCCCCGTGAGTTAAAAACTAATTCCTACCCTGGCGTAAGCGTTGCCCTACCGCCGGGATGTCCAACTTTCAGCCAGGAGGCAATGGGTGCGGCGGCCACCGCAGGCTCGATACGCTGTTTAAATGGAGTAGGGTAAATGAAAAAAAATGTCTTTTGATGGTTCTAAAATCATAGATTTTTGGTTAGGCTACAAGTGTGGAAAAATTGCAATAATGTTTTGCGATTATGTCTGGAAATTGAAAACTGCATTGACAGCACTTGAGAACATGTTTGTTTCATGTGTCCACACTATGTGATGATCTAAAAACGAGTGCGATCTTGTTTTCTATCATTCGTAAGGCATAAAAAAGTAACTTGATTCTCATCACCGGCTGGGCTGACTTTGGACGCCGTGTGAGTTTTTTATATTTTTTATTAATGAATCAACGGAACCTTCGATTTAGTTTCACCCTTCCCCGGGATGATGAGACGTTCAGAACAAGTTTCTGTACGTGCAGCATTCTACAGGCAGGGTTTACAGTACTTTACCCTCCTGCGCTGGAGCGTTAAGGACGGAGGAACTGACGGAGAAATGGTCACAAAGTAGGTCAATGTTCCCCCCTCAATATTTACTCAATTATTATTTATTTTTTTTTTTGGCTGGGCCTATTTTAGCTTGTCACATTTTTCTGCTGGCTGCCGGGAGCAAACCATCAAGTTTCCTACTTCCATTCATTTTGGTCCGACATGATGTAGTTCTTTCAAGGAACTTTTAAATGCAGTCGATCGGTAGTATTTTGAGTCCGACTGTCTCTAAACAATCACATTCAGTTTACACAAAACAAAAATAAACTAGTAAAAAACTACCCACTTTGATGGGAGAGTAAATCGCGGATGCTGCAATTATACATAAAACGGACCTTTGAATTGTTGATATGCATGCATTCTGGTCCAAATAAACATGATGCAATTTTTAACGTAACTTTTTAAAGCAATCAATTATCGGTAGTTTTTTCAGAACCTATCACAAAATGTACAAAAGAAGTTTACTGCCCCTTAGTCATGTTAGAGTAAATCCTGAATTTTGTGTAAGTACGGAAATTTCTCCGAACCAACAGTACATGTAGAAGCGTGCCGTCTTCGTCAAACAAATTTACTTTTGGGTAAGAATGAAATAGTTCAAAACATAACTGATACGAATTTGTACTAGAATTACGAGTAAAATTTTTTGTTTGCATTTTCATGTGGTATTTTATCCGTAACTCAAAACTTTAGTTACATAAACAGTAAAAATCATTTTAAAAACAATGTTATCTCCGTCCGTTATTTAAACGTGTTTATTGCGCGATCTAAGTTGCAATTACTGAGGAAAATTTTTAGACTTCCAACCGGTGAAACTACTTCACGTAGAAACGTAATGTTGTCTGCAAATAGCAGAACAACGAAGAAAACAGTAATATAAATTAGCTAGGCTATTACAATTATATCGCGAGGTTGCGGCGTATACGGCCTACTTCTTAAATGGTGCAACAAATTCCTCAGTTGATGTGAGCATGGTTAATAACAACAAAACTAAATCAATACACGTTTAGATCAAGTCGTTCTCACGTTTTGTAACTTTGATAAAAACAAAACTCGTAGAACTTGCGAAGAGCACCAAACATGATTTAAAACGACTGAAAAATTCCTACGGTCAAGGATTAAACGAGTTTCAACGTTCGTATGCCCATTTAATCGCTATTGTGGAGAAATCATGTGTGACCATGGTCTCTTGGTGTCTGCGTTGACGGTGCGTATACACTGAGTATAACAACGAAGACATGAACGTAGAGGAACGTATAAACACGCAGAGGAAGGTAGAAACAAGTAGAACGTAGACACGATGGGACTTGTACGTGAGCTGTACTGTACAACTTAAGGGGCACCTGTGGCCAGCATCAGGCAAAAAATATATGTAACATAAAAATTTGAAATTCTTACTACCCAAAAGGAGATGTTCTTCACTACTCGCTCGAGCTTACATCCAGACCCTGTACATAGAAGATATACCCTGAATCTTGCTAGTAAGGCTGTTCGGTTTTCCGAAAAGTGAAAACCGGTTTTTCGGCAGGCCGAAAAACCGACTCTTAGTCAAAACCGGTTTTACGTCATAATCAGGGCTGTTAACTTTACGCACTTACACATGCAGCACATAACACGTACGATCGTGCACACACACTATAATTTCACGTTATAGCGGCATATAATGTAGTTCCCTGCAGACGCCGAGTAATAAAAAAAAAACATAGACTGCTTAAATGAAAATTCTGTTAACAAAATGTAAATTAGCATGTACGTTAATTAGTGGTCAAAGTTTTACCATTAGTGCATGTTAAAAAATATTATTGGGCTCGGGAATAGATTTACTGTCAATAAAGTTTTCGAGTTCTTCAACTTGAAATCATAGACAGAAAAATCGGGTGCCCTAAGTTTGCTTGAGGCATATCGCAATGATTTTATTGATGTCAAGATTTCTTTTATTTCCTGAAGCCACCGGCAATTATCGGTTTACCAAGCTCAAAAAAAAGTTCTATCCCATAACATTTTAAAATTATAAAAAGCTGCAATATTTTGGCACCTCTCAAAACGCTAACTTCACAGATACGCCTGTGTACAGACGTCACAATACAGATACGTAATTCAATGAATCAGGGCCAAGCAAAAAGTTAGTATTCTCGCGTCAGTAGAATCGTCATACGCCGAGTTTCACACAGAACGTACTGCAATTCCTTTCGCGGCAGCTTCACACAACGAACCGAAGGTACGCGTGCTGCATGTTATAATTTTGGGCGGGAACTCCCCAAACAAATGTACAGTACATAGATACAGCGTGGTGCCACGTGGAAGCTCTCCGGTACATATACACGGTGTGATGCACTCGTTTCTTCGTGGCATGCGAGCTACAAGCACTGTGCACAGCCTACTGCCACAAGTTTGTTTACATCATCATTCATTCATACTGAGTACGCCTACTATTTTCTTTTTGGTGGGGGGGGGGGGGGGCGGGGGGGGGGGGGGGTGGGGGGGGGGGGGGGTGCTGTGGGGGGGGCGTGGTGGGGGAGGGGGGTGGGAGGGGGGGGGCAGGGTGGGGGGTTGGGGTCGGGTGGGGGCGGGGGGGGGGGGGGGGGGTGGGCGAGTGGGTGGGGAGGGGGTAGGGGGGGGGGGGGGGTGCGAGCATGTATGCCTGTTTCACTTTCAGACCGTGAATCGAATAGCACGTTTCGAGTCAAAATTTCATGTACAAGAAACGCTTTTGAAAGTCAATAACAAAACCAAAACTAAAAAACTCTTGTCTGGTAGCTAATTGTGACGACTTCGTATACAGCCTGCCTTCCTGAATTAATGTCTCACATAAATGAAAACATGTTTGGTTGTCGCTACGTTTGGGTAGTATGACTCCTGCAGCAAACTGAAATGTACATCAATTGTAATTTTCTCTCTGCATTGTCGAGACCATTGCACATGAAAATGTTAAAAAATTTTAAAACAGTTGTAGAGTTGCAAAAGTGACTACACTTTATTTAGCCTTCTTACTGTAATTGTTTCTAATGTCTACAGGTACCGGATGTAGCACGGTGCCCATTGACAAATATACTGCAATGGAAGAGAACATTGATGTTGAGTTTGGTAAATATTACGTCAGTAATAGGTCATGTGTTTTGACACCATACAACTATGGCGTGCCAATAGGTACAGGATTCGTAGACAAATCAGAATGTGACCGTGAGTGCATTCATGGTAAGTCATTTTAAAGCCATGAGTAAACATTATAAGTGTCACAGTAAGTTCTAATCAAAGTGTCCAACGTGTATATAGGCCTATGTCCACTGACTGCACTGTGACGTTGACCAAAGGCATAACCCCTCGGTCCAGACATCCTAGTTGCTCGACTCCATGGACTAACTAAATTTGGTCGGTTCCGTTGCCTCTGGGCCCTTGTAGAAGTTTTCATCACGTGAAAGGTACTTCTCACACCAGTAGCGTGTTCAAAGGGGGGGGGCCGGGGGCACAGGCCCCCCCCCCCCACTTCCGAAGTCAGTCGGGGGAAAATCCCTTAGTCGGGGGATTTAAGGGTTAGGTGAAGAGAAAAAGATTGAAGAGACACACTGAGCACTCAACAGGGATGGCGCCAGGTGGGAGCAGGGGGCCCACATCGGGGAGTCTTAATCGATACGATAGAGTATGCAGTCCCCAACGGCGCCTGAGAGAGGACAATTTCTCTAATAAGAACCCAAAAGTTTCGGCGCGCTACGCGCGCTGTACAGTCACTCCAGGATCTTCAGCAGTTCCATTCCACATTGCTAGACAGCAAAAGTCCTGCCAACCTTACCACGAAACATGTAGGCAGAGCACACTGTTTATGTGGAAGTCGAAAGTTCCATCCCATGCCCATCCCTAAGCCTAGTTCCTGTGTGTGTCATGCGGTACGGTCAGTTTGGTTTGCGAGCGACTCACTGACCAAAGTTTGGCTATTTCATAGGGTGTACTCCAGGTGTTCCAATAAAATGTATGTTATCCTCGATATGGTCTTAATCCCTTACAGTATTTCTTTTTTTTTTCTTTATATTCTTAATGATCACATATCTTTTTTGTGTAAGCCCCTTTTGCAAGTTCAAGTTTCAGATTCCAAAGAAATACTATATATAAACGTGGGCACTCGACTCATGAAGAATTAAGTGATATTATTCAAAATATGCCCTGAAATGGCATGGAATAGTAAGCTATATCCCCCTGTCACCGCCTCTTCGACAAAAGGGCTGTCAAAGCTTGGGGTCGCTGGCATGGCCCAGCCCTCTGGCGGGAAATTATGTAGCCATTTATGATCGGTTTACTTATTTTGGCTTTCAAAGGGTCGTTTCTGCAATGAAACCCAAGATTTTCGGTACGCTTTGCCCACTCTTCCTCAGTTCTGTTACTTATAGCTAAATATAGTTCAAAACTTCAAACCATTTCCACCTTTTCAAGTAACTGAAGAAGTTGAATACATGAATTTAGGTACAGTAAATGTTGGGAATTTCACCTCATAGGGCCTATCACCTCATTTAGTGAATGTTCTCTTGGGTCTGTAGTGCGGTACGGCTATAGGACACGAGGAGAAAAGTACAATTTAAGTGATACCCGATAGGGATCAACTGCCAGGACAATTGACCTTTATTAGCTTTTAATAAGTACCGATTCTTTTTAGTGTAGGATAACCCAAAAAATTTTCACTCGCTTCTCGCGCTTTGCAATTTCACTCTTTACATTCTGGGCCGAAAACATTAAATCAGCGCCGAAACTACGTTCCTCTAGTATATACACATTTTATGAAATATATGCCCTACAATGGCATGGTTTAGTACACAGATTTTCTTCAGATCCCTCCTCAACATCCCCTTGACGGCATCGGGGCTGTCAGGGCTTTGGGTCACTGCCTCCGCCCGTCTAGCCCCCCTTCGGGCAAAATCCTGGCGCCATCCCTGGCACTCAAAACTTAGAAGTTGCCTACAGGCCGAAAATTAGGAGAGAATTTTTTCATTATATGGTCGTTTACCAAAGGATAGAGCTCTTCCAGTTGCCCTTCAGTGAATAATCAGACAGGATATTATCAATATCAATATCTGGCCCGTGGTGTAGGTAGGCCTACTATCATTTCCTTCGCGCTTCGCGCTAATAACTTTAACCATCTGTAATGGTAAAACTATGTAGGTTTAAGGATGAAACCTTTTGTGATCATCTCAGGCAGCCTTCTTGACTGGCCTCGTGATCTTACAGTCCTCGTGATCTTACAGTCCTGTCAATGTAGGCTATGTGACACATACTGTAGCATACTGCAGCTTACAACGCATAGAGGATAACTTGAACTCTCCGTCATTGACATCGAATTTCACAAAATCTGAAACAAACGAAACCTGATCAATAAGGCCTCTAGAACCAATTTACGGTGGTCTTATTACCTTATATTGCAGGAGCTTCCGGGGGCTTCGCCCCTGGACCTCCACCGGGGCTCTGCCCCTGGACCCCGCCAAGGGCCCTATCGCGGGCCCCTGGACCCCACGCATGCAAACTGGCGCTTCGCGCTCGTGGTGCACCTTCGGTGCACTTGTGACACCCCTCCATGTCAGTCGGGGGAATCACAGGTTGTGCCCCCCACCTCCGAAATCCTGCACACGCCACTGTCTCACACAGAAGCTCAGAGAGCAGACTTTTCAAACTGCCTCCAAAATTCTGTACAAAAGGCCTTTAATTTTGAGCTACTTAAAGGGGAAAATGCAGTCCCCCCAATTTGAGTTAGTGCACCCCGTCATCCTTATTCAGGAATGGCTCATATCAATCATGTGACAATATTTTTGTTACTTATTTGCTAAATTCATGCAGAGAAACTTCTTGGTTTACCTTCAGTATTCAATGTTTTTATACAAAAACATAATGAAAGATACTTGTGTGTGAAATAAGGAAGATTTGTAAGATTCAGCATATTTTTTTTTAAAAATAAACTTGTGGAGACTGCTTTTCCCTGTAATAGGACAGTCAGCGCCCTTGTCTTCACTCACACCGGAGATATATAACCCGAAAAGCGTTTTATGTTCCTTTTTAGTCCTTCATTTCAGCGTTATGAGCACTTAAATTTATTTGTATTTATATATATATATATATATATATATATATATATATATATATATATAATATATATATATATATATATACATATATATATATATATATATATATACGTAATAATTATTGGAATCTTTTGAACTGAGGTGACCAACCGTTCAGCAATATACTATTCTTCCAGAAATAGAGGGAGCACTTTCAACTTACCATCAGAAGCTCTGTTACCATTTAATATAGAATCTTAGCTAAATTATACATTTGCACAAAAACACAGCAGTATTAATAGTAATGACACGGACACGATGAACCCCATGGCATACGTAGAATGAAGCGTCGACTAATTGACGATTTCGGTATCATTACGACAGAGTTAAAAAAATTTTTATTTCTTCCCTTTTTCAGAATATACGACACAAAAGATTTCGGTATTCTTATATTACGTGTTGAAAAGCCAGTACAATATCCAGCACCAAAACTTATTTCTATCTGCAGATGTTGAAATCTGATAACCTCGACAAACTTTTGAACATGACTAGACAACTCCACCCCCGGAAACTCCCACCCAGACAATAACCCCGACAACTTCGACTGGACAATTTCCATCCGACAACTTCCCCCGGATAATTTCAAACCCCGGACATTTCCCACCTATGACATTTATCCCCGTCAGACAACTTCCTCCACCATAAAATTTGGAATTGACCTGGGAGGGAACTGTCCGGGGGAAATCGTCCTGGTTGGGAATTGTCCCGGTGAAAATTGTCCTGGGTGGGAATTGTCCGGGTGAAATCGTCCTGGGTGGAAATTGCCCGGGGGAAAATTGTCCTTGCATGGTGGGAATTGTCCAGGTGAAAATTGTCCTGGGAGGGAATTGTCCGGGTGAAAATTGGCTTGGGTGGGAATTGTCCATGTGAAATCGTCCTGGGTGGGAATTGTCCGGGGGAAAATTGTCCTGGGTGAGAATTGTCCGAGTGAAAATTGTCCTGGGTGGGAATTGTCCTATGGGAATTGTCCGGGAAATCCTTTTGAATGACGTTTCCATATGTGGAGCAGTCCTTATATCTTTAAGGTTTAGGACATTTTTCACCGTATTAATGGAGTAGGTATTTTAATTTTTCATAAGATTTATTCTATAAAAACGGCATTGTTCCTTTTATTTCTTTCAATAAAACCCTACTGTGATTCTGTCCCTACATATTTTGGGTCCACTGGTGGGAGGTGGCTTTCGCTATAGCGCAACAGTGTGTGTTTTACAAGTGGGCCCGAAATTCGCTCGAAGTGCGTGGTTTTTCTACGAATACCTTTGATTGGAAAATATTGGTTTAGGGGCAATATCTCGGTCAGTATTATACAGCATGTTATCATATTTATTATATAAGCCTAAGTATTCGAGTGCCTCATTAGTACATAGAAGAACATTTCGCTTGCGAATGGGAGCGGACATGACATAAGGGGAACCCAATTATTGCAACTGTCTTCATTTTTCGTTGAAAAAGTTAGGTGCATTTTCGAGCAGCAATATTTCTATAAGGATCATACAAGATGCTATTATTTTCAATGGCCAATCAAGTGCCTCAATTGTATTAAAAAATCTTTTGACTTGCAAATGAGAAGGGTAATGAAATAAGGGAATCCCAAATATTGCAATTTTGTTGAAAAATATGGGTGAAGTGGCATTTTCGAGCAGTAATATATCTATGAGTACCATACATGGAATGGGTATTCAAGTGCTTCAGTAATACTAAGAAAAGGTTTTGACTTGCAAATGGAAGCTGGCAAATGTATAGTAATATTTCTGCAAGGATCATACAAAATGCTATCATCTTCATGGAATGGGTAGTCAAGTGCCTTAGTTGTAAAAAACTTCTGACTTGCAAATGAGTAGGATATGAAATAAAGAAAACCAATGCAACTATGGCAATTTTTTTATCTTTTGTTGGAAAATATGGTTAGGGGCATTTTCAAGCAGTTTTAGGGGCTGCATCAGTAAAAGTTGTGTTAGTTTTAAAATTTTCAAAGTTGTGTGTAAATTAACAATCTACTTTATTTTTAATTGGAGAGATTTGTACCTCTGATTGTTCAATTTATGACAATTGGGTCTAAAAAGCTATCCCAGATGCCCAAAATTGAATGAAAAACAAAAGAAATTGCGTTTTTTTTTTGTTCCACTCATGTCATATGGGTTTGGGTGTTGGAGTCCAAATTTTTCCCCAAACATTACATTGCCCCGTGGCTATCCATAAACAAAAGATAAGGTCGTGAAGTAACCTGTTTCACAAAAATTTGGTACTCGGATATGGCCCCAAGCGTTAATATTGCCAAATATTGCTGTTTTTGGCAGAAAGGGCCACATTCGACAAGTCAGTGCCCCCCCCCCCCCACCCCCTCCAAAAGGACTGGCCTATTTTAGAGAATTTGTAGTTTATTCAGGGAGACTATGCTAATTTTCCAACTATCAATCCTAAAAAATTCTAGACCCCAAATGTTTGAGCAAAAGGGTATATCTTGAGCTACACTAACATGTGCGCCATTTTGAATTTGCGGGCACATGGAGCACATACTTTCTTTTCTGATGCTCTGGTGCCTACTCTACATCTCATCAAAACTTTTGCAAGTATAGCGAAAACAAGCAACCTGTCAATAGGCTACTTTCCAGCCTGGACTATTGGATTGCCATCAAAATAGAGTCGACTGCGTGGCGGACTAAAGCGCCCTCGTTTGCGTACCAGTTACCAGGTTACTGACTTTGTTTTTCTCTATTTCAGAAAACTTTTGTCTGTTACCACGCGATGCGGGGATATGCAATAATCACTTGCAAAGATGGGCCTATGACGCCGTGCGCAGAGTATGTGTGCAGTTCGACTACAGCGGATGCGGTGGCAATCAGAACAATTTCATCACCAAAGATCATTGTGCCCAGACTTGTCCAGGTGACGTAACTTTGCGAGGCATTTTAAATGCGCAATTCTCTAATTCACACGTCATAAAATCAACAGGTTTCTACTTTTAACTATCTTGAAGTCTTCTCACTATGGTCAGTTCAATGCCATGATAACGTGTTACATTGACGTGCGGGATACTTCTTTCTGGAGGGCTAAGCCGTCTGTGCCAGAGAAAACCTTGGGGAAAAACGAGAAAATTAACATGATTTTCATATGTTTTACTTCAGAAATTGGTTTGCCGCAACTCCAGGGGTCTGCATTACCCTAGTCTAGACCCTGGCTAGTACTCCTTTTACGGGTTTAGTAACAAAGAGAAGGGTGGCATTACGAGCAAACGCACGAAATATGATTGCGCCAACAAAATTTTAGCAGCTTTCGCACAATGAAATGGTCCAAATGACGGACCCCTTCCCCAAAATGACGCCGTGCAGGTGCCTACAAACTTGTGTAGGCACCTGCTGACAGTTGATTTAGACAATATGGCGGAGAATGCTTTGCTTGCGATCTTTACATGGAGTTACACTAAAGATTCATTGACGAAGTATGAGACCGTGCAGGCTGTAATGAAGGCTACACCGTAGCCTTTGCCCTCATAAGGACTGTAGATGGTCATTCGCCGAAAGCTCACTATACACAGTCCCTACTACAACCAGGGGCGTCAATCCGTATTCAAATGTGGGGGGGACGGGGGACATACATGACTTAGCACAAACCAATTCCTTTGGTTTTGAAGAGGGGGCGTCTTCTATAGGCCCTTTCCCCCCCCCCTTTTGATGACTGACGTTGTCCTATTCTAATAAGAATTATCATTTCAAAGTTAACATGGCTATCATAGATGATCTGCCAGGTGAAATACACGGAGTCCACGGAATTACTTCAAGATGTTATTTTCATCATGTCCCAAAATAGCTGAAACAACGCTTTGCAGCGTGGATCATTGTCGCAGATCATGGACCCGACCAGGCCCGTTGCTAGGGTGATATATTTGGGCGTGTGAAGGTCCCAAATTCCGACCGGCTGGATGTTTTTTCCAACTGAGTGGAGGCGTTTAAATTGCACTTTGTTATGTGCTCTGCGTTTTGTATACAGCAGTGGGAATCCTTCCTTTGTCACTACATAAATGTGTCGTCCTGGGGGAGGGGTCTAAGGGGACACCCCCTTTCCTTTGAGAAATTTTTGTTAATTTAAGGCTGCTAAGGTGCAAAACGGTGCTATCTTTGGGATATTTTTGGAGCTAATCGTACGTGACTGGAAAATGTCCATAATTTAGTGAATTCTAATTTTTCCGATTGGCTGGATGTTTTTACTAACTGCAGTGGCGGCGTGTAAATTGCACCTTTTTTATTCACCCTGCGTTTGTATACAGCAGTGGGGATCCTGCCTTTGTCACTATATAAAGGTGTCATCCTGGGGGAGGGGTCTAAGGGGAGGCCCCTTTGAGAAATTTTTGTTAATTTAAGGTTGCTTAGATGCAAAATGGGATATCTTTGGGATATTTTTGGAGCTGATCGTAGTATAGCAAAGGTGTGAAGGATTAGCAAGGGCGTTTTCAGGATGCTTTGTAGTCGTAAGTGTGTTAACAATCACCATCTGCAGGCGCGGATCCAGAAATTTTGAGGGGGGGGGGACAAGATGGAAAATCTCATGTGCACCGAAGATTCACCACGAGCGCGAAGCGCGAGTTCCTACGCGTGGTGTCCAGGGGCCCGCGATAGGGCCCCTTCGGGGTCCAGGGGGCGAAGCCCCCGGAAGCTCTCGCAGTATTGCATTTTAAGAACACAGAAATCGGCTCCAGTTCTTATGTCAGTGAGATTTTATACCTTTTCATGTTGCATGGAATTTGATGTGTATGGCTCAGTATAAGTTACTATATGTACCTGCAGAAGTTCCGGAGAATCTAAGTTATCTTAAAACTTACACGCCAACATTATGAGCTACTGCAGGTAACTTGAAATGATTTTGCCATAATGAGTGTTTTATTTTCGTTATACGGTATTCAGGTATAAGGACGTCAGATGAAACAATTGCCCGCGAAAATTTGAATTTACATTTAAAACCATTGCTATTACAAACGGTGTCAATTCCCTTTACGTGTGTCTATCAATTAGAAGGTGGGTTCGATACTAATTTTTCAGTTCTCATAAGAAGAGGAGGGTGAAAAAATGAATATCAGTTGCTTTACATCCTTACAATGCTGGCTCCTCTGAAATCACGTTTATGCACATGAATAATTGGCTTATGGTAGAACCCCACCGATGAGTAATGCGAATACTTTTGGGACCTTATTGATAGTAAGAGGAGTAATTCAAGGCTAAAACTACGCAGATCAAGCGAAAATCAAGAAATATTG
This sequence comes from Holothuria leucospilota, assembly GCA_029531755.1. NCBI lineage: Eukaryota > Metazoa > Echinodermata > Holothuroidea > Aspidochirotida > Holothuriidae > Holothuria > Holothuria leucospilota. The sequence continues at coordinate 11,744,821 of CM055962.1, read as the reverse complement.
AGAAGACTTTGCAAAAGTCGTGTAAGATGTCAAATGATTTTTCGTAAAAAGTGATAAAAATTAATCCATCACTCAATAAAAACATACCTCTCTCCGTAAGCGTAAACAATTGCGCGATGGTGCCGGCTGGAGTTGGTGATTGGGGGAACAGCAGGTAACTGCCAAACCGTGCCTTTTTAGGCAGTGGGATTTTGTATACGCTATATACAAGAGTGGAAGAGCCTTTTCTTGTTAGTACATGAGAGTGCAATCCCAGGAAGAAGTTTACCCTCCCCTTTGAGAAATGTTTGATAATTTTAGGGAGCCTATATGCAAGATGGTGGTATCTTTGGGTCATTCTAAAGTGATTGTATGTTTAAAAAATGTCCACAATTTAGTGAATTTTAATTTTCGTTCAGGTGAAAAAGGGGAGTAAGAGACGGTTTATATACTGTCTTCAAACCTCCTAAAGTCCCAGGAAAAATCATGGGCGTGGATCCATCTCCAAAAGTGTGTAGGGGGAGGGGGGACTTTTCCACATTTGTGAATCGCCGTCCTGGTGGAAGAAGCAGTGGTGGTAGCCAGAATTTGCGTCACGGGGAGGCAATAAGTTTTGTGATCGTCGGCATGGGGGAGGGGTCTAAGGGAAATTTTTCTAGAACTGAATGCCCTCAGATGCGATTTGGTGCAACAAAAGTGTAGGATTTTTAGGTTATTTTTCTTCTAAAAATTTCGTTTTCCTAGGCATAATTGCAGTCTGTTCCATCATTTTTGAAAAAGTGAGGAGGACTTTTTGACGATGTCCCCCTTTCAAAAAAGTGAGAGGGACGTGTCTTCCCATTCCCCATGATCCACGCCCATGGGGAAATTGTACACGCAATTATACTGTACCTGCGTGGAATCCACAGAAACACTCTTGGACTATAATAAAATATTTCCTTTACATTTTAAAAGGATATCCAATGTTGACAGAGAACAGTATAGCGCCTTCCGGGAACTCTGAATTAGTTACAGTATACAAAAGAGGGACCAACGGGATTCTCACTACCCGACATCCATATGGGAGGAGATATATATCACCTTGTCTTTTCAAGTATAGCAAGAGGGATGGTGGACAGGCAAAAGTCGTTTCAGAAAAGATTTTCGTCGTAATTGAACGTCGCGGTAAAATGTTTGGCTGTTTGGAAAATAAGGCAATTACGTACTTTCAATCTTTCAAACCATGTGCTAGACTAGATTAGTCAAAGATCCCATAATGATGAATGCCCTACAGAGAAGGAGATGTACTTTTTAGAAAAATGTTTGCATTTGAATAATTTCGTGCGTCATAGCTTTGTCAATGATATATGAAATCGGGTGTAAACCCTGTCGTATGCGCGCGAAGCGCGCCGAAATTTTGAATAAGATATTAGTCCATGACAAAACCTGCATTTAGAACCTGCATCGGACACTGTCATTTTCCCACCAACCTATGCTATTCAGAAACGAATCTTCTGACTGAGAATTCTTAAAAACCACTTTTGCTCCTTGGTTCCCCCGTGAGTTTCCGAAAGCTATTGAAAATAAGGACAACTCTGACCCAAGGCTTGACGCTAGCGGAACGTGCGAAAATTTGGAATTTGTCAAGAATTTCCAAAACTTATGATAGTTTGAGAACAGTTTGTGAAAGAAAAGGGTAGGAAAAAGTAAACCAATCATCAAAATACATCTCACCCTACACCCTACACAGAAATCTGTAGCTTAAACGACTTTTGTGACCATTTTAAAAATTTTCAAAAATCGATGGGGGAGGGGGACACACGTCACCCATTGCCCACTGTGCCGACGCAACTGTCTGTAGCTTAAAAGCCCTTTGAGTTCATTTTAAAACTTTTCAGACAGTTTTGAAATCGAATAGGGTATGCACGCCGCTACTTTGCCTGCAACAGCTGGTGCCACTGTGCACAATAGCACGTCACCTGAGAGCTCGTCTTCTGTATTCATTCTGCAAGGTCTGTATGGCGAAAACTTTGCCTCTCAATCCCTTTAGATTACAAAAACTTTCACTCTTTAACACAAAATTGTTACTGATTTCAGTGCAACTAGCAGGGCCCATACTGCACATGTCACGATGTTTACTTATTTAGATCTTAAGTAAAGGATCATTACTCAGCTATTCACCTGTTTTCGAACATTATGTGAAAGATATCTAAAGAGATAATCCAGCTATAGCTCCACCCAACCCCTAGAGAAATATATACTTTAAATATGTTCTTGGACACTTTTATTAATTTTTTGCTCTTAATTTTTCTTTCTCCTTTTCTTTTTTCTTTTTCTTCTCTTTTTCTCCTTTCGTGGGGGGGGGGGGGCTCCCCAGGCCAACCTGGATCCGCGCCTGCGTCATCTATACCGATAATGGCTTCGGCGAAGCTCGGTTAAAATAATGGCTTCGGCCACGCTCGGTAATAATTCTTGAAAAGTGTTTAACGGCAACAACGTACTTTCAACCTTCCACAAGGGAGGGGGGGGTATGCAGTATGTTGTGTGACGGCTGGCCTGGGGGAGGGATCTAAGGGGAGGGGGTGTCCCTCTCCCCTTTGAAATTTTTTGAAAAATTAGGTGTCCTTACATGCAATCTGGTGCCACATATGTTACCTTTTGAAGTAAAATTTGTGTTAAAAATTTACGTATTTTTAGGAACTAAAAAATTAGGCATCAGTGAGGGGGACATGGCCCAATGGGGTGTCCCCATCCCCTTTGAAATTTTTTGAAAAATTAGGTGTCCTTACATGTAATCTGGTTCCAAATATACTACCTTTTTTAAGTAAATTTGTGTTAAAAAATTTACGTATTTTTAGGAACTTAAAAAAATCGGAATCAGTGAAGGTGGGCATGGCGGAATGGCCCTCCCCTCTGCGTACGCCACTGATTGAATGATCCCATATTGATGCGAGGCCCCTTCAGATGTCTGGAGATGTATGTCTGTTTTCGGAAAGTGTTGTGATCGGAATTGTCCCATGTACAATTACCTTTTTAACGGTCATGAGAAGAAGTGCAAACCGTGACGCATGCGCGCGAAGCGCGCCGAAATTTTGCCATTAAATAAGATTTCCCTGACGAAATCTACATTCAGAATCTGCATCAAGACACTTAACAATTGCCCAACAAACCTACATGTCACTCAAAAAGCCAGTCAAATAGAGCCACGACACTACTCTTTTACGCAAATGTGGGGGGGACATTTGATATTGTGTCCCCCACCCATCGAAATGTGGGGGGGACATGTCCCCCCGTCCCCCCCAGGATTGACGCCCATGACTACAACCAATGGAAACAGTGGGGTGGTCGGTCGTCTGTATGATGGAAGAAATTGACTTTCTTCTTACAGCAAATTTTGAACCGAAAAATCTTAATTTACTACTACGACTGTTCTTCTTCAAATCGTACAGGGGTACTGCAGTTCGGTTTATAGTCACTGGGATTTTCTTGTCAGGGTAAAAATTTTGAAATGAATTCAGCATCTTCACAATTTACTGTGTGGCTAAGGAACTTTAATTGTTTACATCGATATGCTTGTGACCCGTAGCGTTACGTCATTATGGGCTGCTTGCAGAGACAACTTGCCATACGGATACATATACATACATATGTTTGCTCAGCCCCTCTTTTAAGCTTCCCGAACAAAAGAAATGACTTTAACAAGGAATATACTGCACAGCCTGCTACGTAGGTAATATTTAAGGTTACTTGTCAGGGGACAAACGGTTTTGTTTTCTGGCGAACACTGTACCGACCAAGTTCAAATACGTGACTCAGAGATGGCACACGGAATTTTCAATGTATCTATGTTAGGTCTGTGGCTACAGAGGTTTATCATTGGGGAGGGTTCAGAAGGAGCTTGTGGTGCGAGAGGATAGGTGGTGGTAGGAGCTGCCGATGATGGAGCATTGGAAAAATAGTCTCTCTTAAGCTGACATGTAATAACAAGCCACAATGATGCGAGCGATGAGCGCCTAAAAATAGCATTTTTGTAGCCATCCAAGATAAGTAATGGTTTACTTTATTTCACACTGTTCAAAAGTATGAATTTCATAACCCAAGATAATAATACATACGGTATTTTGTAATATGTTTGAAAATCTGGGGGGATGCTTGTGTAGACCATCCCTCTTGTTAAAAAGTGGGGAAGATATATTTCCCCATCCCCTGGGATTTCCACCTACGTCCACCACATTTTGCAGGCTCTAGGTTGCTGCAGATTACTGCATGCTTTGGGTTACTGTAGCAACTCCCTGTATGGGCGCAGTGCGTTGTTTACATAATAACATTAAACCAAAATATAAGCAATGTAGGAAGATTTTCATAATGTGGGGCGAGTAGGGGAGAAGGATGGGAGAAGGATGGAAGATTGGACCAGTAGAGCATTGGAGGGGACTTTGTATTGTGTATTGGGAACGCAATCGCCCCCAGCATGAGGCATTTCCTCGTATCCCTATCCCTGAAACCATCATTACTAAATTCTCTTTATACAGATCGCTGTCCGGCGTGTGAACGGAAAATGTCCCTCTCCGAGTCATGTTGCGCCCAAAAGACGAGTGAGTATAAGCAACCATCTGTGAAATGTTTATTGACTTTTTCCTTAACAAACCTGACAAGGTAAGTGTATTACTGTAGTCGTAGGTATTGCAAGCGGGTCCGGGCACTCTGAGACAAATGATTATCTCTCAACCCATTAGGGTGGTTGTGAGTTCCCCTTCCCCCTGCCGAAGGAGAGTTTCTGAAACTCATGTAAGCCCCCCCCCCCCCCCACCATTACGAAAGTTGAATTCAGGAAACCCACGTAAAAAGCACGATTTTGAAAACCATATTGTCTATATAAACATATTATGCGAGTTCCAACCCAGGGGACTTGTGCTATTGTTGCCGTGCCGTACGCGCAATTCTTTACCACGAGGTTATGGGCAAATCATGTCAATGGACCAATCAGCTTATTGGAAATAGGCCACACCCCTAGTTCCAAAATGACAGCTTTTGGAACCTTTTACTGTAATTCTGATCCTGGATTATGAAAGAACAGGCCAAATAACCCTAGTCCACATAATCCTAACCCTAAATATAACCCTAACCATGATTTTGAAACAAATTTGAAAAATTTTGAAAATCAAATTTGCCCATAACCTCGTGAGGAAAAAATGAGGCGTGAGGCGTACGGTACTGAGCAAAGTAACGAGGCTGAAATCAAGTCGATATTAACATAGCATGTCCGCTTCTCAGAGGACTTTTCACTCTGAGAGGGTGTGCTCCCTATTCTCTTAACGTAAAAGAGTGAAATTCGCTCTTCGACGATTGCCTACAGTGACCACTCTTTTCTCGTGTGGAAATAGACTGAAATTCTACTCTGCTCGGAGTGGTAATTTACTCTAAATGAGTGCAAGTTTCACTCCGCCGAGGAGAGTGGAATTCCACTCGAAACAGAGAGTGGTCACTGTAGTCAATCTTTTTGCTTGATTTTCACTCTTATACATTTAGAGAGTGTAATGTTCTCAACACATGCATAGGTTTTTTTGGATCACCAGAGGTCAAAAACTGAAAACCTCTGAATTACCATATCTCAAGTTAGGAATCATCAATACTTTTCGTACTTTGAATGTGGATGCAATGTACTTACAAAAAATACCCCTTGTGTTTTTGGTAGAGTCAAGGGCGCCGTTTCCCGCAGGGACACGGGGACGCGTCCCCACCACAAATTTCAGGGGTGGAGACATGGTATACCATGTCCCCACCATCTTTTGAGTGAATTTTGGAAGTCCGACTATCCATGATATCCTGCTATACCGCGTTAGTCGTAAAGATCTCAAGTACCCATTAGGCGTTATCAAAATAAGCAACAAAACTAATAAATGAGCGAATGCACAAGATGGAAACAAGTCTGATACGTTAATTGGCAGCCTTACTTGTTGCTTGTTTCATTGTGGTGCACATGTGTCACACTTGATGACTTCCAAGTCTATTTAAAAATCGGTTACAATGCGGGATGCCCTGGATTGCGTTCAAGAGCTCGGGAAATTTTCCAATCATTCTGGCAAATTCAGAGAACTTTTCTCAAACTTGCCTTCAGAAGAAACAATGTAATCCCCTACCTCACTGAAACCAGGGAGTTGCTAATAGCAACTCCCTGCTGAAACCAATTTGCCCAACAAGATGGCTGACCCGTGCGCCTGCGGTCATATCAGTATTAAGCAATTACGCAGCAGCGTTAACTGCGCTTAAGAACTTGGCTGCGGACATGTTTGGCACGACGTCGGGTGCCCGTGCTCAGGGGCGGATCTAGGGTCTTTTCTGAGGGGGGGGGGTCCAACATAAAAAGGGCACATTCATTTTTTTAAAATTTTGGTTCCCATAAACGTCAGCGAATACACAACTTACCGCATATTGACAAAGAAAGGATAGTTTTAAACCAAAAGACATGAAAAAACTGGAATCAAAACCTGGAATCTAAAAGGTGAAATTGCAAAGCGCGCGAAGCGCGCGAAAATTTTTTTGGGTAAGCCTACACTTATAAGAATTTGTACTAAATTAAAGCTTACATCAGTATATAGAACAATTGAGCGGACAGTTGGGCCCTATCGGGCATAACTTTATTGTACTTCCCTCCTCGAGTCACTAGTCGTACCGTACGACAGACACAAGTGAGCGTTAACCAGGTTTAGCGAAATGCGATTCAATTCCCGACATTTACATAAATCCATGTATTCTACTTTTTAACTTGAAAAGGGGGAGAGGGTTTTTACCAAGTATAACTGAACTGAGGAAGAGTGGACAAAGCGTACCGAAAGTTTTAGGTTTTATCCCAGAAATTACCCTTATGAAAGCCAAAATAAGTAAACTGACCATGGGTGGCGGCAGAATTTTTTCAACAGGGGGCCGGGCCATGTCAGCTACCCCAAGTTCCGACATTCCCTATTTCGAGGGTATGATGAGAAGGGCAAATGTGGAAGCCTCATTATCCCATGTAATTGCAAGCATATTTTGCATTATATCACTTAATACTTCCTGATCCGAGTTGCGCACTGATAGTGCTCTTTGAATCTGGATCGTGAAATTAAAAAGCACGCGAAGCGGGTGAAATTTTTTGATAGGCTTACACATAAAACATATGACGAAACGAAAGAAAGAACTGTAGGGTTTGTTGACCGTAACGGGTGTAACATACATTGTATCGAAAACACCTGGACTACACGATGAAATAGCCAAACTTTGCTCCGTAAGTCGCTCACCAACTGACTGTACCGCATGACACACACAAGAGAACACCAACTAGGTTTTGCGATATGGGATGAAAGTTACGACCTTTACATAAACTATGTATTCTGTCCATATGTTACTTGGTAAGGTGGGCAGGACTTTGTGCTATCCTGCTATGTGGAGTGGAACTATTGAAAAAAATAGAGTGACTCTACAGCGCGCGTAGCGCGCCGAAAATTTTGGGTTCTTATTACAGAAATTATCCTCTTGAGGGCAAAAAACAGGTAAACCGTCGATTAGTTGTCGTCGGAGGCTTCGTACTTTCGACTAAGACTCCCCTACGAAACTGTTAAACTTCTTCAATAGGGGGCCAGCCTTCCCAGACGGTAGGCATGAACCCTTCCCCTACCTGGCGCCACCGCTATCTCGACTGGGGAGGAGGTTAAAATACTGTATGTTGTGTTCCCTATAAAGTTGCGGCGCAACTGTCAAAAACACTGTCAGAACAGATGACTGAAGTCGAATGTTTGCTTTTCATTTGCGACAGCAAACCGGTCATCGGTTCAAAGACGTCAAAAAAATTGAACCGACTGACATGGCGTTATTTGACCTGGTGGTGATTTTATATAGTAATTTTAAAATCAAACAAATACCGATTCGTCTATTGTGACTTCTGTTCAACTCTTGGCTGTGGACTTTACCTAAGACTGGCTTTTTATTCCCATCACTAGGTCAACACTATAAAAGAAGAGAGTAATTCCAGACTATAAATATCGTAGCGAAACATATTTACCTACTCTCTCTTGTTCACGAGAGGATGGATACTAGAGGGTGGAGGGAAGGTTTCGTAGATGTAGCGTTTAGGGAGTGTGAACAGATCATTATTTTGTAAGACCAAAAGACTGACTAGCAATGACCTTTTGGAATCAATATTAAAACCCAATAGTAATACGTTGCATAAAGCACTAGCTAGTGAGTATGACGTAATATCTGAATGCCCAAGCACGCCACACGTGGTTCCAAGCGAAAAGTGATTAGAATGCCTGATTGTCACGCAGACATACTGTAGTCACATCCTCTGTAAAACGATTGCACTGTTCGGGTTTCGAGGCGGCCAATATAGGCTACCGTAGTCAAATATATTGCCGAAAGTTTCTGCGATACATGGCTAGACTAGTGAATTGGTCGATACTGGATGAAGGGCTCAGAATTGGACAACACTGTCATTACCTGTGAAACTGTCTCGTTTTTTTTTTTTTTTGCTAGTATGAAAAAAAAAAATTTGAAAAAGGGCACATTGGAAAATTTGAGGGGGGTCTGGACGCCGGCGACCCCCCTGGATCCGCCACTGCGTGCTAGTGGGCTGTATAATAATCTGATGAGTACCAAAACTCTGGTGGGTTTGAAAATGGCGCTGCCAATACTTCAAGTAATGGAGTCTTTCAATAAGTCACTGCAGGGGAAGAACCAGACCGTTGCGGGGATGTTTGTTGTGGAGGAATCCCTGAAAAGAGAACTCCAGTCACTACGCTCAGAGGATACGTTCCACAAAATATTTGTAGAAACAGAAGAAATGGCAGAGAGTCTTTCTTTGGAGGAGTTGTCTCTACCACGGGTTCGCAAGATTCCAATGAGAATTGAAGGAGGTGTTGCAACACACAATTTTAACACTGTGGAGGAGTATTATCGACCTCAATATTTCCAAGTTTTGGACTCCGCACTCGCAAATCTGAATGCATATTTCACATCAACGGATCTTACGGAATATGGAAAACTGACCGATATGCTAGTAACTGGGGTGTACAATGACATTGTATCTGAACGCTACCCGGAACTGACTGCCGACTTAGAACAGGAACTTGCTTTCTTTCATAGGAACTTCACAGTTACGTACATCAGTGACCTTCAAGATGAATTTGAATCGATGACCCCAATAGTCCGAAGGATGTTTCAACAAGTTGAGCGATTACTCAGAATCATCCTCGTCAATCCAGCCAGTTCTTGCACAGCTGAGAGATCATTTAGTTCATTGAGGCAACTAAAGACATGGTTGAGAAGCACGATGACACAATCAAGACTCAACCACCTCATGCTGTGCAATGTAAACAGTGACCTACTGGAGAAGATGGACCATTGTTGTTGTTGTTGTTGTTGTTGTTGTTGTTGTTGTTGCGTCAACTTGCGTGTAGCTCCCAGTACATATTAATGGGACCCCACGTGAAGGAAGGTGAATATGGACTAATTTCTTGTTTTATATCGGCTCATTATGATGTTTGCATTTGATAAATTTATCATCAGTAACTCTTATTCTTGTATTTTTTAATTACTATTTTTCATGAAACATTTAAAACCGTGAAATATTAAAATGAATGACCCATTTTTGATCATAATTGTGTCTGGGAAATGCAATTTCCGGCAATCTGGGGGGTACATCTGTCCAAAAAATTTCTGGTACGCTCCGCGCGAACCCATGGTCGCGCTCCGCTTAGATAGTCACGTCCCCACCAATTTTCAAAACAAAACGGCGCCCTTGGGTAGAGTTCAAAGGTCGTCTGAGGTCATCTGAGGGGAAACTTCGAAAACCCTGTATACTGATGTATCTCATACTTGGATGCGACATTCCAAGTACAAGAACCCTTTTGTTTTTGGTGGAGGTGGACGTTCATTTAAAGTCCCACTATACAGAGGTCGTACGGTAAAACCTCGTTAACACGATAGATCATAAAAGGTAATCTTAATTTGGAAATGTCATAGGTTGGCATGTGAATGGCCCCATATTGCGTTCAATGGTTCATTTGTTTTTGGTGACGGTCAACGGTCATTTGAGGTCAAAAGAGGTCAATCTGTGAAAACCCGTTAAATAATTGTGAAGTGATCTAATAAGCAGCAGATGGGAGGCCCATTATATTTACGAAAAAACCCCATTGTTTTTGGTGGAGGTCAAAGGACTTGTGGTCACCAGAGGTCAAATTGTGAAAATATCGTAAAACATGATATCTCAAGAAGAATAACTTTGAGGGATAAACCTCAGTGCGACAAATCACTTCCTTTCGGTAAGGAATCACTAAGCTTTTGGGCTTTCTGCTTATTGCTAGCAATTTACTGCACCACCAAATAAGCAAGATAGTAATAATATTTGTGGTTGATTCAATTGTAATGGCTAGAGCGCATAATATTTAGATTATTTGAAATTGTTGAAATAAGTAAATATTTCAGAAATACCCTTTAGCAAAAGAGAAAAGGAGAAAAAAGGACTGCTGGCCCGATTAGTATGCTAGACGGTAACTGCTTTAACAGCAGTAAAATACTATAGCTATTAGTAAGTCTTTATCTGTTCTAATACTTATACGTTTTTCTGCAGTTCTTCTTGTGAAAATTACCCGCCTAAATAGGTTCCCAACTCGAACGATCTTTACAATGACTGTTCTCAACGGTACACTACCTGTGGCGTGGGAGAGCCTGCGAGTGAATGATCTTGATGATACTTACTCTGTGATGTCGACCACTCTCCTTTACCGTGATGACCCATGTATCTGTCCTCGCTTGATGGCACTTGACACAACCTTCCTCATCATCGTTGACACAGATAATCCGCAACTGGAAGAGAACACATTTGCTGAGCCTTGGACTGCGAAATTGCAGTCGGAATTTCTGGCAACAAAAGCTTGTTCTGGCTACATTAGCATGTTAGAGTTTGACAACGGACAGTCCGACTTTTGTCCCCCAGTGCCAAACTAAATTTGCAATAGATAGTGGTCATGCAAATTTTTGTATTTTTGTATTCTGTAGGATATCAGAGTAGGAAGTACTGTTCTGTATGGAGCAAGACTAAGAAAATCGTCATTAGCCATTTTTAATTTAAATTACCATCAACACTTTACAATAAAAGATGAGTCGAACTTAAGATTTAGTACTAATTGCAACGGTGTATATTTTTGAACTTAACTTAGGTAATATATCTTAGTAAATATACACAATTCGTAAATAAAATTATTCAATGATCACAAATGACGTGTCACATTTAAGTTTGTGACGACATACGCTTTATATTAGCTGCAACAACGTATTTTACACTTAACCACACTACCGCTGCATGTGAAAAGTTGCATGCCCCAACCATACTGCCAGAATGACTCAACTGTGACGAGACTGAGACGGGTGGGTCTCTTAATGGAGTTCAGGGATTCAGTCCAGGGGTATTGTCCGGAGCATCTGGTGGTTATTACGGAATTTCGCCCCTTGAAAATGGGACAACCCTGCCCCCCTTGGTCCAATGACTAAATAGCAACATTATTGCGATTAATATACATACAGTTCGACACCGATCCACACAATTTTTTACCAATTTAATCTAACTTACAATTATGCAGATATGTTTGCCAAAATGGAACTCCATTACATGCCTTGGCTTTACATCAAACTTTGAAAAAGTTACCATTTGTGGTAAGCATATCGACAACACATTTACAGTAAAATATCAGGCAACAAAGGAAAGTTTGTAAAAAAGCAAGGTTATGATTCAAATTTGTGTGATATCGTGACGTCAAAATATCACCCGTTTCATGACGAGGTCGCTCAACTTGTGTCGCAGGTTGTCAAGGGAGAAAATAATTTTCACGTTAATGTATGTGGGTTCAATATTGACATTGTCATGTAGTCTTACAGTTGTTAGCACTATGAGTGACCAACAAAAGTCGGATTTTTCATTCGTGTAGGATGTAGATCATACTAACTGCTTATCAATAAATGGATTGAAGGAATAAGAATGAAAGAAACGAGGATGACCAAAAGGACCCCAAGAATCTTTAAGATGCTGATGATCAAAGAACTCTTAAAGATGTTAATTGAAAATAGGTTGCACTCTCATTTCAAATTGCAATTTTACGTTTAAAATGTATATTTTACACTAATTCTTCGAAAGCATGCTTATTAAGGAAGGAAAGCGGACAGTCGTCACCTCCCCATACCTCTCCCGTAATCCCGCCAATACTTGAATGTCACATTTTATTCGGAGCAATATCCACCAACTCCCTGGTTATATCATAGCTGTGCTAGGGTCATATAGATTACAGCCTGTTCTAGCAAAGGGAGCTCTTTTCATGAAGTTCATTTCACCTGTTTTTGACGTGTCACGGACAAACGTGACGAAAAATCTGCATTCTGTATAAACACATTGAAACATTTTTGTAATACACTTAATATATAAGTTATTCTATCGCTATATTTATCTTTGTACAATATCTAATATTAAATATGATAATGACTCACATTAAGCATTGAATAAAAAAAATAACTGATCACAGATTTGTAATTTCGCAATATGTTTTTTCTCCCTTCTATCACATGCCATAACAACCCTCAGTCAAGGAAAGGGAGGAAGGATGCTGCCCCCCCCCCCCACTAAAAAAAGTTTCTCCAATTTTTATTTCTTTTTTTGAAAATGCTTACAATTGCCCTCAACCTGTCTCGCCCTGAGTATCTATTACTTTTGAGACGGTTCAATGACACATCTCGACGACAAAAAATAACAACACATTCGCACGTACAACATTTTTACATCCTTTCAATTTTCTAGTGACAAATGCCGACATATTGAAATCCCAACCTTCGGAATTACTGTATATACCGACTATATTTCAATACAGCAGCTATGCTGTATCGGTGTATTACTTAACTCTAGTGAAGAACCCCTGTGCTCAAGCCTTCCTCACTGTATAAAAAAAACTTACAAAATAAATAAAGATCAATACATTACTTAGAGATAAACTTCTTTGATCGGAGCAGGGAATTGCCATTTGACAAATAGCAACTCCCTGATGGGAGGCAATATTGAATTTGAGTATAGCACTTGACGATCTTTATAACAGAGAGGGCCTACAGTAATGTGCTGAATTTTTAAAAACATTTCTTCTCTGGCATTCTTATCTGTTACGTACATATGGGCCGGTGCTTCATCATGACTAATTTGCATCTTTCAAGTAGGCTTACCATCAACTCTACAGGTCCTCAAAACTTCAAAACAAGGTTACAAACAGCTTGCTGTTTTACAATCACGCAGTAAGTGGCACACACCTTAAAGAGAGATGAAGAGAAACTTATTTGGCTAGGGACAGAGAACTACACTTCCCTGATCTATACAACGGTAATTAAGGGAGACTTGTCTAGATTGAGCCATGTCTTTCCATTGCCTCTGTTGATATATTTCTAGTGGGGCATTTCACAAAATCAACCATCATGACACCAAAGATATTATGAGCATTGATTTCAAACTTAAAATGGCGCGTTGACTCCATGGAGCCCAAAATATCGGGGCGAAAGTGCTGATTACTGTCCAGTCGTTTTGAAAACATACAGGGAAATGAATGTCTTACGAAAGTATTAATACTTGTTATTTCGAAACATTGTAAATGTAAGTAGTATCACTCTGCAATACTAAATTCCACTTACAAGAAATTTATTTCTCCCTGACGGCATTACAAATAAGTACACTTGAACTTGAACCACGGACTTCTTATATATGGAGAGAGCATACTGCACTAACGTCCTATGCGTAAATTGTCGCCACCGTACGTACACGAGTAGGCTTACCAATATGGCTGCCTGCTATAGAGCTTATGCACGTGACGTCAGCGCGTTTCAATTTGGCTTACTGGATGGAACTGTCATACGTAGTAGGTGTGTTAAAGATACGCGCTCACGATAGCACCTTAGTAACAATTGTTGCACAATGTACGCTTGGATGGAAAAATAGAGAAACGTGACGTAGGTGCATAAGCTCTATAGCTTGTGTGTAAAAGTTTGGACTTGCTCAAGTGGCTAGGTATCGACAGATTGTGTGAGAAACTTGCAATATTTTCGAAAGAATGCAAGCTAAGGTCAAATTCAACAAATAGAATGAAGGACTGTGATATTGTTCTCTTATCCATGTTTATATTTTGTCTAAAATGCTGCAGATTCATCGTCAAATTGGGCAAATGGTGGCAACCGGACGGCCATCTTGGTAAGCCTAAATTTATTCGAGCGGTGGCGACCGTATTGGGCACGTTATCCTCTGTCCATGTATATGGGAAGTCCGTGACTTGAACGCACAATGACTTTAACCAACTAGATGCAATTTTGAAGGGCAAGATCGCGCGTCTTTTATGTTTTGAAGGGCAAGCGTCCATTGTGTCACAGTAGTATCTATGGTTATGCCGTGCGCGTGAGTTGTAAATTCGCTTACTGCGTGTGTGTTTTGCCGTTCAGTGCCTGGGAACCCATTGCACATGACGTCACATGAAATCCCTCTATAGAGGGATTTCATGTGACGTCACGCGCAATGGATTCCAGGCAAAACAAAACAAAATAGCAATTGTCAAACATGTTGAGGGAGAAATACTGATCCAGAATAACTGAACTTCACCTCCATTTGTCGAATATAAGAAGCAATGATGTTATACATGGTTACACATTTTCGATTCCGGATCTCAGTGAAAGCATGGTATTACAGATATGAGTAATTTATACAAATTAAATATTAAGTAAAATTAAATTTAAATTAGAAGGAAGAAGAAAAACACTTTTTTGACGAAACTGTTCTATTTTGATTTTTTGAACATTAATTTGTGTACACGGGACCTCTGTATTCTAAGCAGTCATCAGAAGGCCTAAACTGATAGTATATTTCACACGTTTCCCGATTTCCAAGTTCACAACAAGCCACCCATGGTAGAACGTCATACCAAATATGTCTCCCGAAGTTCTTAACACCATCTGGAGAATATGCATCAGCCGTTCCGCCATTTTGTTCTATTCCGATGAGTATATTTCCGTCGTCTCCATAGCAACATTGCTGCCCTGATTCAGACAGTGATGTCTGAGAGGGTGCACGGAAGCAGTTAGCTGCCCCATTGTGGTAATAGTCAATCAAAAAGTTGCTAAGTATGAATTTATCGTCGTTAATGGCCTGTGAGTACGTGCACGGACAAGGTGGGAGTTCTGTGATATAAACTAGTCTTAAAACACTCATCCAGTCGCTACAATTTGATTTACCCATAATACTTAGCGTCAGTTTCGAAGAGGCTGAGACAAGGTAATCTGAGAGGCTTGCGACAACGCACGTGATAATCGCAAGTAATACTAATTTCATCTTCATGTTGTAAGGCGGTGTTTACTAACAAAAAGAAAAGAAAACAACTGTGAGCATAGGCGAAAGTCTCAAGTGAGTGGGATTTACATTTTTCCTTCTTGGAAATGCTTTAATTGACTTTCACTTTTTTCACACAGTAAATTTTGTGTCACATCTCCACTTTTGACTATGAATAACACATGTGAATATAAATGAAAATCTAGAACGGAATCTTTTATCTTTCGTTCTCTCACATCAGGTGCGTAGCCAGGAATTTGGCAAGGAGGGCGAAGCCTGTAGAAAAACTAAGCGTAGCGCCACCATAAGTTGGAGCGAAGCGTACAAGAAAATTTTGGCCGAAAGTGCCTCCTATCGCTCGAAATGGCACTTCCCAGGCCCTGCAAGTTGCATCTAAACATTTTTTTTTTTCATTTTGAGTTACTAGCAATATCATAAGAAACATTAAAAAATACAAAAAATATGTTCAAGGAGGGGGAGGCTTCCCCTTCCCCCTCCCCTTGGCTACAAGCCTGTCTCACCTACATATTTCAAAATGTTATCTTCTAGAGTAACAATTTTTTTTAACTATATCAAAGAATCAAAGATTTAACTATGTCTCAGAAATACCTTCCTTCATACTCATCTCTTCATTTATGAATACTGCGTGACGTAATGAAGTAAGCATGGATCAAAATGACGTCCCACCGTGGATTCTGCTTCCTTGGGTCAGTAAGACCCACACGGTAGATCCTGATTATGCGCCTGACTCGGCCCCCAAACTTTCCGACACGGATTACCAGCCCTTCTTTCAGCCACTTTATCCCTACCCAATCCACCAAATGTATGTATTTCTCCACTGGTGTACCCTGTAAATTAGTGGAGTTTTGAATGGGTAGCTTTTAATCCCATTTTTGTCCGTCAAGGGTTATAATATCCTTGTGGCGTCTGTTTCGTGAAATATCAATTAGAAAGCACTGGCAATTCTTTGCCCCTCCCCCCGAAATGAATGAATCTTACCTTTTGTGCCTCACAAGGACTGAGATTCCTCCTAAGTGACATACCACGGCATGCGCAATTCCACAAGTACAAGGCAGCGGCGATAATGGCGATTTCTGGTCTGTGCTGATCCAAGTTGATGCTGTACTTTATGTAATAGTTTCCCTGGACAGAAAATCTGCAGCGAAAATGGATACCAAAACGAACTTACTCCTGTGTTTACACCACTGATATGGATGCTGTGACTTCATGACCAAACTTCAACGCCAGGATAAAGTTGCACTGAACTACAGTTATACATATAAGCTGTGAACGACACTAAGGGCCGGTTTATATTTTCAAATTTTTCACCCCTTTAAAGCTACAAGAACCTTATATACCGCTATCTGGTCATTCCTTGCTCTTCCGGGCCAATCAAGGACATAGCTCAGAAGTGAAGAGTGTTCAACTTGCATAGCCATACAGCGCTATACTGAAGTATGAATCGGCCTTAACTTTGGACCACCATAAAAGTTTGCTTAGCTTACTTTTATATTTTATCTATGCAATAATATGATCGAATATTGCACGTAAACTTCAAAAATGAAATCATCATTATGAAGCTTATCTTGAGGAAACTTTTGCTTTCGACTTTCATTTTGCCGTTGACAACATACTGTGGCAGTGGAAGGGCATTCCGTGCATGCTGAAACAACTCTGAGAAGTACCTCCTGATAATTCTACAACTTGTGAATAGTTTAAACGTGTGACACACATACCATACTAACTTTATGGGGATTCTTTAACCAGGGAGCTGCAAATATCAGCTCCCTGCTTTGTAGCTACTCCCTATAAAGGTAGTCTAACTGACCACAGTACACCAAAGCATGAATAGACAAATGTACGACAACCAAAATAAAGCTAATTAGAAGTGAGTACAACATCTTGAAGATCTGTGGGCGAATCTTTGATTATAGCTGGCAAGTTCGGAGGGGTGACAGCCCAAAGAGAGCCTCTCGGCAGCCTACCGATTATTTTGCACTCCAGGGTTGGTAGACTTGTACAAAACAGAGTAACCTTCATAGCAGGTGTCGAATATGTACCTCTTTTTGACGTACATAACTCTAACTCTAAAGTTGGTATTGCGAGTGCAGTCAGTCTGTGTGCAGGAGCAATACACGTCCGCCGGGGGGGGGGGGGCAAGGAAGAGAGGGAAGAGACAGTCATTACCAATGAAATCGCACGCAATATGCAATGGATTTGTTGAACAATGGACAACATAAATAAAAGACAATTGATCACATGTTTTGTGAGGAGTGCAGGTTTACATTATGAAAGTTGAACTAAGCAGTTGCCCCAAATTTGTTTTGAAACATAAGATAAATCTGTCAAATTTCCTCTTATTTCACTTTCAAGTATCTTTAACGATGTTTACAAGCTTAAACATTGAATATGTTTGGCAAAATAAAGAGTTATTCTGCATGAATTTAACAACAATTGTCACACTCTTAAAAAGAGCCATATCCGGGTACACTAATTCAAGTTGGGGGACTGCATTTTCCCTTTAAGTATCTTTACATAACTAGAGAGACGGACCTAATGGTGCGGACTACTTCTGAAATGGACGCACTATAACATGATATCTCGTCCTAGCATATTCTTGTTCTTGTTGGGCAATGGTGGTTCCCTGTTACTGTTGACAATATAATAATATTGCATCAAAGTTACGTTAACGTGTGTGCTCATTTGTAAATAAATGAATGGTTAGTTATGATAACACACTGGTCCTCAGTAACTTCCCCAATAATCGACACCCAAGCACATCATTTCTCATTTTCTTTCAAATTTATTCTTGTTGAAGTGTTAAGTTGTATTGAAAAGGTTTCAAAACTGAGAGCAGTAATTCTGTAGACGGCTCAAACTGTTTATTTTGGCAGATGTCATTCTTTCCAAAGAATTTTTGTTCACACAAATCTACAACCCTTAAGTTGCTACAATGGTAGTTCGTGTCAATGAAAAGGATTTTCAAGTTCTCTGAGGGTCTGCCTCAGGTTTTAGTTTGCCGTAATTCTTAGCCTGGCCCAGTCGTCTATCACTATCAGGATAATCAGCGTTTTTAAGAAACAGACCCCTCGGTCTCTGAGACGCACTGTCGAGGAAAATAAGCTCTCCTTACCTTAGGTTCAAGAACTTCAGATTTAGAGTTGTAAGAACACAAACGAACTAGGTGTTTTTATCCTGACTAGGCCGTTTCTCAATGGCTCTTGAAACTGATTTGCTTTTCTTAAAGGTGACAGCAGGTGCGGATCCTGAGGGGGGTTTTCTGGCTCCAGACGCCTCCCCCATTCTTTTTCGGTATCGCTTACTTTTTTTGAGACGATCCTAAAGCTACACAACACAGTTTATGTATACATGTTCTGATTGCCAGATACCACGAAATACTACTTAACGATGTTTAATTTAATTTTTTCCCAATGCCCCCTACCCCTATCGAGGTTTCGTACATTTGACGCTCGTAGGTTCGAATTTGCCCTTACGGATTTAGCCCCCCCCCCTTTTTGTGTAAAATCCTGGATCCGCCCCTGGACAGTATGCCAGTGTATTTGGAGGATATAACATCAATTGTTTCAAATAGCTTTAGCCTGTAGGTTAACACTGAAACTGATAGACCCTACCCTTAAGTTCTCAAAGTTCCTACACAGTCAGATGAAACCATTGCGACAGGCTTAGATGCTGTCATACTACTCCTAGTGGTTTTAATGGACCTTCTCCTGTTTTCCCAAAGATAAACTTGGAGGTTATTGAGCATTTTAAGGTCTAGAGCAGGGGCGGCGCCACAGGGGGGGGGGGGGCAGGGCAGGCATTTGCCCCCCCTCCTATGGTTTTTGACCCAAAAAATAAAATCGTTTAAATAACGTTTTAAGACACATAATTTTTGCAGGGGGTGGGGTGAGGTGTAACGGTATCATGGAATAAAGTATTGTCATACATTATCCGTCGCATATAGGACATTTTCGGTGTAAGTCCTCGAAAATTTTGCGCGCTTCGCGCGCGTTGTCTTCCCTGTCTAACTCATTGTACATCCGCCCCATACTGCAATAGTCCTTCGTGCAAATATTTGGAATGTTCGAGTATACACGCATTCATCATTTGCTATATAGCCTATCTTCATCCATCTCAGAGCTTACACTTAGGCCTCTTCTACATCCCAGAAGACCAATGACTGAATTTCTCTCTGAGTTTTTTTTTTTTTTTTTTTTTGTCGTTTAAGGGTTAATACCTAGTAGCGTAAACAATAGGGGGCCAATATACAGTATATCCCCTGGCGAGATTCTGTGAAAATTGCTGTCTATATGAAAACAAGCAAAACATAGTATTCAACACTAAACTGACTGATTTGAGTGACTAAAAGTTAATTCAAATCCGTATTTGACCGACGTATTTATCAATATTCTGTAAATTCTCGGACTACGCGCGAATGTGGTATCTATTACGAATTCCATGGCTACCTTTACGACCGTGGCACTTGACATTCAAAAGGAATGCTGTGGCCGAGTGGATTAAGGCGATAGCATTTGAAGTGATGAAGCTTAGCAACAGGAACTGCGGTGGGTCAAAGTAAGGGCGTTTCATCCAAGAGCAATCTACAGCTTTCCCATCTGGACTGTCCTTTCAAAAGACTCCATATTTGAGCTAGATTGTTGAGTTGGTTAGCTTATGCATGGAGCTACTACTTGGACAGGAGAAGAAACTTCAAAAATCCCTTTGAAGACGACGATCATGCCGCGAAGGTCAAACTCATAAAACTAGTTAACACTATAATCCCTCTCCCTTTATACTCCATTACAGATTCAATAAGCTTAAAAGGTGTTAAGAACAGATCACAATAGGTACGTGTCGTCTGCTACATCTTGAAGAAGACATGCTTATCACTTCAGCATTGCCAGTCGCTGTAAATGAAAATTAAATTGCTCGTTTCGTTCGTTCGTCGTCGTGTAGTTGCTCGCTTATAACATAAGTGCTGCTTTGATTCCTTATTAAAAGCTGGAAATTAGGTTTAAGAAGCCTTTTTCAATATGGGGGGGGGGGCGCCAATAATGGAGAAATGGATTAAAATTTTAAACACGGCTCGAGGTATAGACTCGATATTACTAAGTCGGCTCATTTGTATACGGCGATTAAACCAGTACTCACATCTAGCACCAGCACCTATTCGTACAAAGCCATTACACCCTGGTTCGTGTTGGAAATTTTTACTTCTGATACATTTCTCCTTATTTTTATGTGTCGCTGCGACATTCCCCGGCCTAGATCAAATGATGTTTACTGGGGGTTTTAATTCGCATAACTAATCGTATCCATTAGTTAGGCTTATTCAGTAAAAGATGGCATGAGGTGTGTATATATCGAACGATAGGATAAGTCTAAATTGGACAATACAGCGAATACAAAAGAAATAGAAGGCAAGTGAGTCTCATCAGCGATTATTTACGAAGACTAATCTCCTCACGTATGTCTTGAGGCCTAATTGGATGTAGCATAAATTAAAAGGTGTTTCGAAACTTTTCTTCTCCTGATCCAACGTTTATGTAAAGCTCCGAAATGGCTTAATGTACTATTCGAGTAAGCCGATATAAGTACCTCCCAACATTCTTAGCTAGGGTTTAGCTTTTGCTTTGGTTAAAACAACTTTCCAGGCGCGTAGCCAGGAATTTGTCAAGGAGGGGGCGAATCCTGTATTAAAACTATCTAAGCGTAGCACCACCATAGGTTGGCCCGAAACGTACAAGAAAATTGTGGCCAAAATGCCTCCCATATCGCTGGAAAAGGTACTTCTCAGGCCTTGTAAGTTGCAGCTAAACATTTTTCATTTAGAGTTACTAGAAATATCATAAAAGAAATCATTAAAAACTACAAAAAAATTTGCTTAAGTAGGGGATGACTCACCCCTATACGCTAACGCGGGTCTGCGCCCCTAACAACTGCCGCTTCAAGGCCAGTTGAATTATTAAATTGAAGATCTTGTTGCAGTTGCTGTGCTTGATTGAAACTTTCGTCGTATGTTTGCGTATATGAATGTATCATCTACAGACAGCTTTCTGCGAAGCGAAACACTTGGAGGGGAGTTTTTTGGTTGGAGGGTTTGCTAATTTGTTTCAATCCTTTTGCCCAGCGTAAAAGTGACGTACTTCTTTGTTTGTGGACATAATGGCGAAACACTTTCGCCCTTTGTTATCTCGTGTTCTAGAGCCCACCGCTCTAAATTCTGCCGCTTTATCCCGTGGAAATTTCGGACGGGAAGCAGACGAGGGGGGGGGGGGAAAAAGCTCTTACATGAAGGGTAGGAAAACACGCGAACAAAGTGAGGGGCGTAGGGGAGGAGAAGACTTGGCTATAACTTTAGGATATATTTCACTTGGGGGGGAGGATCCATTTTTTTGCACTTACGGGGTTGAAAAAATAAACAAGCGAATATATAACTTCAACATGGCATTTATTTCAATTTTCGAATTTAAGTAATCAATAATATCGTACGTATCGTATCGTAAAAACGTACAAATTATGTACAAAACACACAAATCAATGCAATAAATGGGTGAAAACGCTAATTTACCTATATTTATCGTGTTATAGGTTTAACGTTACGCCAGTTCGTATGCTAGGCCCCGCCGCCTATACACAGTGCGTGTACAGTACCTGAGTACACAAATTACCAGCAGACGTTAGTGGCGATACTTGTAACACGATTAAGAGCGTCTAATATTTTACACGTACAGTTGCCAGTCAAGTCACCCCTACAAAGTCGTCCTCTGACAAAGTCGCCCCTCCGCCAACAATTTTGTCAAGGAGGCGAGTTTGTCAGGAGGGGACTGTGTAAGAGGCTACTTTGTTAAGGGTCAACTTGTTGGCCAGGGGTTGTCTTTGTGAGGGGAGACTTTTCTGGGGGGACTTGACTGGTCCCCACAGGTCTACATACACGTCTGGTAAACTACGAATACATTCTGAATGCAAAAATTCATACACTTTAACACATAACAGCACAGAGCTAGTGCAGGAAATGCAACAATTAATAAAAACATGCTCACTGTCACACTTAACTATTAAGGAGTAGAATGCAATTAACAAATAAAGGCTGATCCTGAAGCCTGGTCTTGACATATGAATCTTTAAAGAATTATAGATTTACATACACATCAGAAACAACCATCGATTGCAAAAGAGTAGAGCAATTACATAAATATGAATACATGTTAACTAATAAAATCTAACAACTTCAACAGCTTTTTCTTGAAATCGTAAATTGCAAATGAAGAATTCACCAGAATGCCCTGCTGCCAAAACACTTATTCTTCTTTTTTGTCCACAACGTCTTTTGTTGTGACCCTTTCTTTTACAGATGCTACACTGAGTTGACCATTTTTTCTTTCGTGTGCACCTGTCAGCTAAAATGTGTAATCTATACTGCTTGGCCATAATTTGACCCATTGCATTTCTTCCAAAATTTGTTGAACGATGATACCATTTTGTTACAAGATCATTCACTTTCTCTAAGCCCTGTTGACAGAAATGTGAAACATTCCCATGAAGTTTCATAGCCTCTGGCAAGTGAAAAGCTAAAACTTGCATATATGGTGTTATGTCTGTACTGCAGTTTGCCTGGTAGTACAGATCAACCCATTTCTTTGCAGAAGTCTGAAAATTTACCTCTTGTACTTCTGACAGGTGTTTGTCCATTTCTGACATTAACAAAGGGAAGTCTCTCCAGAGCTTCTTTAATTCTAGTAGTTTGGGATGGGATGGTATTAATATGTCTAAACCAATGTTTTCCAGTAACTTCCTGTGTTCCAATTTCCCGTCATTACTTATTAAGTAGAACTTCCAGTCATATATACCAACAACATCATGGATAAAATTCTCAAACCTGTGAATATGTTTGGAGTTTAACAGCTTTTTCTTTGTCACTGAACACTTCTCAGTATTATCCGTCTTTCGCAAATATGAGATAACATGTCCCGCAAGTTGATCACTAATGCGTAAACAAAGATGCAGTGTATCTGTAATAACTTTATAGATTGGTACGGATCGAAAAACTGGTTCTTCAACGCAGTTATACTTCAATGGATCGTTTGCCCGTTTGTGTGCGCATTGAATTATCTCTTCTATTATTCTTGCACCCATAGTAGTATCTGTCATTGACCATGATTTCCTCATATCAAATCTTTCATCACTTCCACAAAGCACCATAGGCATGAAAATTTACTTGCAAAACCAGCGATACCAACAATCTGATTCAAATACTCTAGATCCCCACCCAATTATTTATCAATTTTTACTTCTTTTCCATGAATAATTACACATGATGATGTATCAAATTTCTGAATGAGATCACGAACAGCAGATTTTATAGAAGCATTATCTTCCTTGCACTTTGCTATTGCAAGAAGATAGTTACCATGTTCTGACATGCTGACTGCTTTATCTACTAATGTATATGATAGGTTAACAAATTGTTGTTTACAAGTTATTCTGGTTCTATCACCACTGAGTTTAATGCGTACCACCCCATCATTTAGCAAGTTTGCTCTCTTGGGTTCAGAAAGCTTTAAAATCAGTGAGTCAGTCATAGAGGTATAAACACCTGGGCATTCACCACTGATTTCTTTTATATCAATGCCTGCATTAAGACTGTAGCGCCTTTTAATAACTTTGCCAGCACTGGGAAGGATGGATGACTTTGACTGAGCCAGTTCGTGATAGCCTCTGTCAGGAATATTATATTGGTCTAAAACAAATATCAAGTTGTCAATATCTTCATCTGAGTATTTCTTAGGTATTTTCTTTTCAGTGTCAAGACATATGGCAACTTCTTCATGAAATTCATCCATAAATTTAAAAGAGATAGACTTCCAACCATCACTTCATGCATCCAACATTGCTGAACTAATCATGTCATTTTTCTGCTTTTTGTGCCTTAAATTTTGGGCATAACTGTAATTGAGTTTGCGTTTGGCTTTACCCCTTTCACCCAATTTCTTTTTTGTTGGATTTGTTAGCCTATCAAACGTTCTCTTCAGCCCAGCATTTTGCTCTTGAGCTTGGGCTAGTTGCTGTTGTGTGTTCCTAACCTTACACTGAGTATCAGCCAGCTCTTCTTTTACAACTTTTAATGCTTGTTTTGTTGGAGATCCAGTGCAGTGTTGAATTGTCAAGTTGTAAGCAGTTTGCTTCCATTTCTTGAACAGTGCATCCCTCTTAAATCCAGATCGTTTTACATTACGCAACTGCGGTGCATAAATTTTAACTTTGACCCTAATGTCTTTATTACAGAACACACATTGACATGAGCTTTATTAATATGGTGCCTAGTAAGGATGTCTTGCAATGCAACTTCAACATTTTTTGGACTAAGTGGATCAGTATACTTGCATGTTAAGGTAAATAAGTACAGATTATTCAGTGATATACTGACAACATGAGGGTACAAATTTACATTGGTGTCAGACATTTTGCACTTAGTGGTAGGATTAATGCTGAAGTGTTACTGATGGTCTACTGTATCGTTTAATACACCTGCAGTGCTGTGTTGATTGCTGCAGTGCAGTAGCTACAGTAGCCTACAGTGCAGTAGCTACAGTAGCCTACAGTACAGTAGCTACTATACAGCAGGCTGTCCACATCACAGTGAAAGTCATTGTATGTAGATCTGTTTCATACTGAATTCCAAAACTTGAATATATTCAAGCTATCATTCCGGTAAAATAGGAACAGGAATACATGAACAGCAGTTCACTGCTAATCTGTAATAAACTACAACTTCCTGTACCATGTGTATGGACATGCATGGGTCCACACACTTGAACCAATCAACTGCATTTCATTTCACTCCAGTGTGTAAAGTTGCTACAGTATATAGAGTGACGCAAAACATCATGACAGTTCCACCAATTCCTTACTCAGTCATGGTCCATGAAATTTACAGGTGTTAATGCATTTCCACGGTCTCTGACTAACTTAAAAACTAGCAAAAACCCACAATCGGTAACGGACCGTACCATCCACAATGAAGGCAAAATCCCTGTTCTGCTTAATAATACGAAAATGTCAACTGATTCCCAGCAGGTCATTCAAGTCTGAGAGCTTTAAATTTCCTCAAATGATTCCCTCTGAATTGGCAACCGAATAACTACCAAACTATCTGTTTTACGATGAATATGAAGGTTTTCCTTTATGGTAGTGGATAACTGCAAGTAAAAGAGAGAAGTTCCCTCTGGATTAGAAAAGATGTATTCATTGGGAATTCTTAAAATTTCTCCCAGTGGTTTCCATTCATTATAATGATCGTCCCAATCAACATATGTACTAAAATGTGTGATACGTCATTGACTACGTCTTCATCTAATATTTCATTCCATTACTATACACTTGCTAGATGCTACCAAGTTTCTTTTAACTCGTACGGCTACTAGGCTTAGTTACCATAGCAGCTCCACTGATATGATAGCATACGTCTGCAGTATTTTAAACTGTATTTTAGCGTTAGTACATCATGTGTTGCCTGAATAGTTATTTTCACTGGCACTTTACATACAATGCATGAGTACTAAGTATATTGTATAGCCGGTTTAGCAGAAAGCTAACATTAGGGCTAGGCAAGGCAAGTAACGTTGTACAGTGTACTGAAACATGCATAAATATATATTACCCGTGTCAAAATGGTAGGGCCCATCGCCATGTTGTCGAAGAAGGCGGCCTTCACTTGATGTTTTTTGGTCCTTTCCAACCCCACTGAAACCTAAAAATACAGCTCAAAGCTGACGTATGTTGTTAAATTGTCCCACAAAGTAAAACATTAGAAATTCATGCATGATCAATGTACAAAACGAGTGATTTTAGCAACGTTAGTGCACGAAAAATGATAACAGCAGATATCGATTTGTGCGACAGCGAAATCACGTGACTAAGTACAACGCCAAAAAATCGAGGGCTACGGAAATTTCATGGAAATTTCTTGAACATCTTGAATTTTAAAATGATCACTGGATTTTCGACCAATCAGGTCGATGTTACCTTAACTAATAGATGAATAATTCATAAATCCACTTTTGTTCGCCCCGTGTAAACAGCATGTACCATTTTGTAATGGTTTGGTTGTAAAATTAGAAGGACGGTACGAAAATTGAGAAAAACTTGCATTGTTTCATAGATGAGACAACAAAAAGTCCAAATGTATTCCCAAAATGATCACTTAGACTTCGGTAAATCTGTTCACGTTTTATCCAGTTTTAAACTAGTAATACAAAGCTTTTATAATCTATTCACCCCAAGATTATCAGATGGCCCTGGACTTTCATTAAAGTTAGAATCTAAAAATACCAGAAAGCTACGTAGTGTATTATACGTAATACTGTATCATATAGCACATGATACCGAGTTTTCGACATGTGTAAATGGTCATGTCAATAATTAAATGAAGGTCTGCTTGAGCTATCACATTGGTTTGCAATTCATCAACAACATATGTCCTGAAGTTCTGCTCGTAAGAATTTTCTCACTAAAGCCAAAATGGAAGCGTGACGGTAAGCCCGACGGTAATATCACGGTGAAAGGTCAAAGAGTAAGGCCACAAAAGTGTCAAAATTGTAGGGACAAGCAAAGTCGGCTGGCCAGCTAGTTAGCAGAGGGAGCTTTAATTTAGTCCTGCTCAGAGTACCTTTATAGGGAGAGTAGCGACAACTTAACTTTGGACACCACTTTGTTTTCATCGGGTAAGTGTCTAACATACACTGCACAATGACTCTCGAGTCCCATGTAAGCGCTGTGAGCTTAATTTTTATCGTTTCTGGTGACAATGGAACGGGGGGGGGATAGAGTATGGGGTGACAAATCTGTTGGGTCCCAATCACAGTAAATGGGTCAGGGGGATGGGAGAAATGGCCCTAGGGGCCTTATCATTAGTTTCAATTTTTTTAATGCATGGCACTTACGACCGATCATCTTTTCCGTTTACACTAAAAGTTCACAAAATGTTTTCAACATTTGTTACGTGATGTCACGGTGGAGACCCATATGACTGAAATTATGCGATGAAGTTTTTGGCACCAAATGGACATTTTAATGATCTAATGTATCAAATTCAGAGAAGAGTAAAAAAGGTTTCCTCTTTTTACACAATATGGCCCTGAGGTCTCTTGGTTAAATGAGAGAGAGAGAGAGAGAGAGAGAGAGAGAGAGAGAGAGAGAGAGAGAGAGAGCGGGCGGTCTTCATGCGACTATTCAATACAGCGTTGATTCACTCATTCATATAAAGTCGCTACGTCACTCTACCTACTCAATATTACATCGGACGCGTTCCTATGACGTAACAATGGAAAACTTAACCCATCAGTATTTAAACTTAGGTGGCCGCGCTCTATCACATAGGCCTCAATGGCTCAGTGGTAAGAGCATCCGCCTTGTATGCGGGAGGCCACTGGTTCGAATCCTGCTTGAGGCTAAGTTTTCCATTCACATATAATTATCCTCTTTCAGTGTAAGGCAAGTGTCTATGTTGGAGGAACAATGGCCTAAGGTCTACATGCGACCATTCAATACAGCGTTGATTTATTCATATATATATATATATATATATATATATATATATATATATATATATATATATATATATATATATATATATATATATATATATATATATATATATATTATATTATATATATATATAATATATAATATATATATATATATACATATATATATTGAAAGGATGGAACTATAGGGAACCACAAGGCAGCTTTACAGCACTGCTTCATAAGGGCCAGTGTAGTAGGTCCTCACTCTTCAGAAGCCTGATGTAGAATTGCGTCAACAAAGGTTTAGCATTTGTTTTGTACGTGTCCGTTTTTAACCGTACATTGGGTGTCATGCTCGTCTTTTGAAGCACGGACACGACCAATCCGAGTTAACAAAGGTACTCTACCTATTTGAATAATTGCACAGGAGGTGTTTATTTAAGGAATAAATCGCATTTGGCGGACTATTATTGGTGAATAAACCGTCGAGACTCCAAATTTGGCAAAATAACGGACGAGGAGAAGCCGAGTCCGTTATTTTGCCAAATTTGGAGTCGAGACGGTTTATGAGTCAATAATAGTCCGACAAATGTGGTTTATTCCTATTCTACAACCGAAAATCCGAGAAAAACAGAAAATAGGCCATTTTTTCTTTCTAAGGGCGTCATTTGGCAGTCTACTAGGGCAATAAATAATTTCAGCCAATAAGAGATCAGGATTCGTGATGGTTTCTAGTATCATCATTTCTGCAATTTTTATTTTTCCGGCGAACAACAAAATGGCCGACTTTAACGAGATTGTTCAGATTGTTACATAACATACATACATATATGGCATTATTACGTAACGATACTGTGACTACATGTATTTGGCAAATAAGCAAAATGACGTTTTCAAAACTCTTCAAATATTTTAGTGAAATGAATAATTCAAACAACTCTTTTTGGAACAGATTTTATAGGAAAAACTTGAAATTCTTAATTAATTTTTATTTGTATGGAACTTTAATATTGATCGATTTTTGCAACGCTAAAGGATCTAAACTCGACTGCTCGAAAAGTGCAGAATGCGCTTACTTCACACATTTTACAAGAACTGTTTGACATGCAGTGCAGACGACATGAATACATCAACTGTGGGAAAGAATGTAACGCGGCAAACCTGCTGAAGACTGAAGTTGATCAATATTGAAGATAAAACACTAAATTTTTCACAAGGTATGATAATAACAGTTTATGATGACTTGTTGATGGTAACATTAACAGGCGCACGAAAGTTGCAGTTATGGAATAATGAAGAAAGAGATGTGCTCTGTCTCTGTTCATCGAACGACATTGTAACGTGAGTGCTACTGTTACTAACGTTAGTGAAGCGTTCTGTCTCGCCGTGTACACCCTGTTGTATGACAGCATTACAGTTGGCCATGTTTGTTAACATTAGGCTGTTCGCAGTGGAAGTGTTGCTGACTGTAGCACCACCAGTAGCAAGTTGGGCACTCATACCAGACAAACTTTCTGAGAGCTTTCGCTTTTGTCCAATGCTCAGGCGATTTACATAGGACCGTACACTGCTTTCGTTCTTGTGGCCTGTTACCGCCATTATCTCGTGGGTTTTGTGGCCAGCTCTGTCCAGAATTGTACAGGTGGTTGCTCTGATGCAGTGGTTAGTATATGTACAAGAGAGGCTTGCCAGTTGGGAAATCTCTTTCATCATACTTTGCAGCTTTTTTTCTCCGACAACTGCATTCATGAACCACGGGGAGTTTTCATTAGTTGGTTTGATCGGATGGGGACGCTTGGAAAAAATATGTCCATCTTGGGGTTTAACTTTGATAGGTACAATTTAAAAGCGTAAAACAGGGGCACTTTGCCTGATCTTCAGGAAGGTCATACATTCTAGATTGTTTGTGCTGACCATCAGATGCCGTTCCTGGATGATTCTTTTCTTTTTCATTGAATGGACATTTCAACAAATTCTCTTCCTGTGTCATCTTTTCCCACAATGAAGGATTCTTGGTAAGATGTCGTTGCCCTTCACTTCCCCTACGTCCAAAATAAAATGTCACATTGAACCACACTTTTCTGAGCAGACTTTGTGGATTATCATTGCTTAGAACACCAGAGGAATATAGTTTCTTGAAGTCTTCATCGCTAATAGGGGTGTGGTGCTTAGTTTTGTCTAAGCCTTCTCTTTTCATTTGTTTGATAAGCCCAATGAATAAGTTGTTTGACCGACGGAATTTTGGATCTGTGATTATGTTGATATTGCGGTTGAAGGGTGCACTTGTGAGGTGCTCTGTTTATTGCCGACCTCATACCAGCCATAGCTGATTTTCCATACTGTTGTCCCTTCTTAGTTCTGACCTCACCATAAAAACTGTCGCAAGAGGTCATCTAATTGGTCCGTAGGCAGCTCTTCAAATGACTCTGACAGTTCTCTCTCTTTTAGCCAATCTGTGAAGAAATTATAGGCCTAGGTTAGCAAGAAATTCCAGTAAATAATGAAATGATTTTCCTGAAACTGATTGGTAATCTACAGTAAGTGGTTATTAGAGTTATAATTGGGTATGAACTGAATTTGGCAGCTAGGCCTGTGGTATTATTATCTCATGAACCTTCTTGACTCCAAATCTGGCAAAATAATGAACTCAGGTCTGCCTATCTTCTGTTATTTTGGCAAATTTAGTCTGGTTAGTTTGTTCGCCAATAATATATCTGCCAGATTAGATTTTACGTTCTTAGTTCCTCCTATGGAAATTGTTGGTGATTATGCCTCTAATTCAGCAACATTAAAGTGCAACCGTAGCCAAAATGGCAATGCAATTGAAAATTATTTTATTTAATTGTTACATTTACTGTATACTGTAAACAAAGGCTTGCTATTTATTATTTCTCTAGATAAGTGAACATTCATAATTGTCATGTCTCCATATTTGGCAAAATAACAGACTGGACTTTGCCTCATCTGTTATTCTGCCAAATTTGGAGTCTCAGCAATAGAAAGCCAAATGCAGTTAATTCCTCAATTGTAGTGGTATTTTAAAATGCCTAGCCTAGGCCTCTGCATAGCTTTTCGACTGACCTTTGAAAACCTGAACTCCCCACTTGGTTGCTCTCTTAGTTGATGCCTCTAATCTTGCTCCTTCAATGCGTTCTACTTCATTTTTGGACAGTTGTACAAATCTTGTTTCTTTTTCTTCTTTATCAAGGTCAGATGGCTCAAAATTTAGGTCAAAGCAGGGAAGTTGAACATCCATCTTGGATTGATGCAAGCAGTACAGTGTGTATATATATATACTTGTGCAGAATTGCTCAGTATATTTGCCTTGGTAATTTTTGACCAATTTGTACTAGTGCTGTTGCATAGCAACAGGGGACAGTCTCAATGCCCTCCAGTAATGTTGTGTTGCAAGTGATTTTTGCATATCAATGAGATACTGACCGTTATTCCAAAAAATAACGGATGGTCATGTGAGCTATATGAGCCAATCAGAGCCAAGGAAATGAAATAACGGATAGATAGGGGTTGTAGAATTCTGTGTCTGCAGGAGCTTATGAGGTTGTTCCGTTTGTTAAGAGTGGCTAAGGAAGGTTTGTGTATGATGAAAAAAATTTTCTTTGAGGCACAGGTTGCAAGTTTTAGATGATGTAGTGTAGGCACAGGCTTTGCTTGTAGGTTTCCACTTCACAGTGTGCTCGACATTAGCATCCTTTAGCTTCCAAATATATTCGTTGAGTGTAGTTGCATTTCTTTTGTCTTTTGTGATTGAAGCTGGACTTGTGTGCAGTGTACCTGGTTTTGAAGGTGCTTTCTGTTAAACCAATGTATGATTCTTCTTTGTTGTTGTCGTGGCGTGTTACGGTGGCTTGGTACACTATATTGTCGGCAAAGCAATACCCTCCAGTGGGCATTGGGTTTGTGACCTGCATTTTAAGTTGTTTTGCGTTGCTGATTGTGTATTATGTTTTGCCAGTATGTATTTGTTGTGCGCTGATAGTACTTGGTCCATGTTTGACATGCAGCTGTAGCTCAGTTTTACCGTGTTTCTGTTGAGTAATGGATATAGTTGACCTAAAGGGGGAGAAGAAATCGGTACAAAGAGTCTATCACTTTGCATCAGTCTGGGTAAATTTAAGTTTATAACAAAGATGGCTAGCTAGTCCTCCAGATGACAGTGATTGTAAACAGAGATAAAATGAAAGTATTACTGGAATTTGTGCATCAGTTAATACTCAGAGCCAAGTAAGCAAGATGGTGCCAGATGGGGTAAGGATGTAAATGGCCTCTTGTCGGGGAAGGCTCCCCTCCCCCACTCCCGTCGAGGAAATTTTCCAGGTTAGTTGGGGACCTTAATAGGTACTGTGACTAAGTAATCCCCGACGGCGACCAGAAGACGTTACTTATTTTTGTTCTCAAGTAGGGCAGACTGAAACTCCAAATTTTCAATTTTTCTTGAAAATGACCCCAAATTTCAAATGTACTATAGGGGATTCCGGTTGCCCGTCTGGCAAATCTTGGTACCATTCCTGCAAGTAAGCTCCTTACAAATGTTTCTTCGGTTGCGTGGCTCCTTTCTAGAATGGCTGAAAAAGGAATACTTCAGTTTGATACCTTTAAAAACCTCTGGAACGTGGTAGACGGTTCAAAACGATTAGCACGAGGGAATACCGATGGCAAACTAGCAACCACTATGGAGATTCTCCATTGACTACACGTTACTCAGACCAGGGAGCTGTTATTCAAATAACAGCTCCTTGCTCAGACAGTACACTCCGAAATCCACTGACACCAAAGAATTGGATTTAAATCACCATTTGGGCACTCTAACAATTTCCGAAACGAGTGAGCATTTTCAGTTTTAGTTAAAGGACAAGCTTCTTTGAATTTTTCTTTTTGACTTTTACTCGCAAGATTAATTGCGTTGATTGTACGCAAAACTTGTGAAACCGCCTTGATACAATGTGCCAGACAAATCTATGGCAAATAAGAACTAAAGCTTGTATATTGGATGAATATCTACACATTCGTAAAGCTTTCGACACTTGTAAGTATACGCTCAAGATGCAGTTTTGTTCAAAGTATGATCAAAGTATGGATCCATTCATATTTGTAAAACTGAAAACAAAGTGTTCATATTAACAATATACTTTCTATGAAAATATCTCAGTCATCTTCGGCTCCATAATAATCTGTTCTTTCCGTTGTTCTAATGACAATCAAATTAAATGACTTCAGTGTAAGCCCAGGGTTCTTTTATCTCTACAAATAAATATCTCTGTATTCTCCATACTGAAAGAAAAATGATCATTTTCGGGCAAAACATATAAAGTTTCCAGCCAACATGCATTTAAATTTCGGGCAAGAGTGCTGCAGCAGGTCACTCCCCCTCCCAAACACACACACACACACGCACATTGGGAGTATATAGTTAGTACGCTTGCCATAATTAATGATATAAATTCCACTATGACTACGTTGCTTAGATGAATGGTGCACATCTTTCCCATTGTAATCTACTTCGGAATTATGTGCACATTTTTTCATTAGGAGTAAACATTAAAAGGGAGTGGGGCGTGGGGTAGGGAGTAGGGTGAGGGGTCAGAGCAAATTTTGTTAAAATTCCTGTGAAAGTTCATATATGTAAATGCCAGTAGGTTAAAAGCTTCTGTGTATGTTAACGAAAGTATTGAAAGAAAAGTTAGTGACTATCTTGGTATAATTTATAAGAACTGAACATTTTTGTTATGTATATACCTTTATTAATCAGATAACGTTCAAATTTGTTCAATGAATTTATCGTTGTCATTAACAAGAATCTTATTTTGTAAAATAAGCTGGTTGTCTAGAGGGCAACAAACCAAAAAGGGGAATGACAAAGTGCTGCCTGAATCCGGTGAAATTTAATTTCGTATTCCACAAGGCTCGAATTTGCAGGTATTTTTATTTACTGATTTTATAAATGAACCAGTAATTTTATTTAGGTATGATTGAATTCAAACGCATGAAGATGTCACAGTATTCGTAAGTGGTAATAGGCTAGACATCGTTGATATAGATTTCAAATTAACGGGCTGATATGGTCACAATTACCAATTTTTGTTTCAGTTATAGATTAATAAATCTATCGTTACACTTAACGTTACACCAGTCACGTGTTTATATATTACTGACAAGAAGACAAGGGAGATTTCTAGACAAGGATGGTTACTTGTATGGTGAAGGTACGAATGCGAAATAGAATATGTATAATATGTTAAATGTTGAGGTGATATGGTTTATAAAAAGTTTCCCATGAAAATATTTTTTAAATTTGTACTTACTGCTGCAAGAAAATGGTAGTTTTCCAAAGTCCCCTCGACTTCCTTGCGAAGAGCCGAAGGGCGAAACCAAACGATACTCGCGAAAGAGTTCTACTCCTCCAAAGGAGCACGTTCCCTGAAGGAACACGAAGACTTAACTGACCAACCTCCCAGCCTTCAGACCTCTACATCATGGGTCTGTCATGCGTGGCCCCCGTTCTTGGCTGGCTGAAAAGTTCAGATACTACACATGAACTTAGCCAAAAGACCGAAGAAACGAGAACATGGTTGGCTGAAAAACCAGTAGCGTGTTAGATAACCAACATTGACACGTGAACCTATGCCATGCCTTTATACTACACACATTAAATTTTATAGCACGGTGTGGTTGCTGCCTGATTAACTACAAAGTGGTCCAAGGAAAAATATACATTTTTTAGAAAATAAGTCAAGGAAAATTTAATATTAACTTAATATTTGACTAAACATTAGTCGGACTGGCATGGTAAAATACGTTAAATTAAACCGGGGTGTTGCAACAGATTAAACAATGATTACGTTTGCCTTACGTAAATGAAAACACAAATACAAGAAAGACTACTGTATAACACAAGGAAATTTGCGTAATTGGCTTACGAACCGAATCTTAAAAAATCCAGTAGGTCCATTATATATATATATATATATATATATATATATATATATATATATAATATATATATATATATATATATATATATATACAAATATGCAACTGTCACCTTTACAGCACTCAACATCTCAAGTGTATAAGCGTAAATCCAGTAATAGATAAAGAAATATAGGAATATACACGTAGGACAAACAAATGACGGAAAAATACTTCAACTTTATTACATTATATACATAAATAACAGACTGTTTACCTTTTGTAACGTTTGGTAGCCACAGCTTTTTTAGTTTTCTGGTAGTTGATATACATACGTACTAACTTCTTTTTGACTCAGAGCTATCTTGCACCTGAAGAAGATAGGTAGTGCCTATCGAAACGTCGTAATAAAGTTGAAGTATTTTTCCGTCATTTGTTTGTCTACGTGTATATTCTTATATTTCTTTATATATATATATATATATATAATAAGTCGTGATTGGTAGATCGAGTTAGAATATTCTTACGAATATATATATATATATATATATATATATATATATATATATATATATATATATATTTTGCTAATTTGGGATTAGGGGGAAATATTGTATGGAAAAACGTGCTAAAAGGGGAAATCGTCTAAAAGGGGAAAAAAATCAGGTTCGACTTTACGAAAATCACACGCTTTTTATATAGGAATACGAAAACGGATGGTAACGTCCGTTTCACCACATGATTTACATGCTATTACTTCAATGTTGACCAAGTTACGTACCCGTATCTTTAACACGTACGGATGGTGGGCCATTGAAAAAGCGTTGTTGTATATCTGGTTTCCAAAAGGGGAAGGGAAATATTTTTTAATGTATTTTATTGTTTTTTTCTTCGCCTTAACGAAACCGCGATATATCGATTTTCCCCGTACAGTAGGAATTAGCGTTATATATATATATATATATATATATATATATATATATATATATATATATATATATATATATATATATATAATATATATATATATATGTTGTTAGCCAAACAAAGCTGTAAAGTTGGTGGTGGCATCAGGTGTTTGTTTTTCGATTTTTGGAGCAAAATTCTCATTTTTGTTTATTTTGCTTAGGAGAGGTAACCTTCCGATTCACTTTCCGTTAATGACATTTACAAAATTAGGTTGGGTAGTAATTTTTACACTCCACCGTGCAGGAAAATAATCGTACAACCCATAAAGCCGAGTACACTTCACCTTCAAGAGGAAATTTTTTAGACTTTTACTGTTTTGATCTTTTGCTGTTTACTTTTTCCAGCAACCTTTCATTCATTGTCACGCAATAGGTATCATAAGGTACATGTACTTCTTAGTAAAGGAATAGCAATGCACGCATAAAAACCTTGTTTCTGTACAAAGTCTGCTCAGAGGAGGGAGTTGTTATTACTTGATACTTACATTATAGAGTCATCTGAATCTAATAGTTCTTCTCCCCCATGTTGGTCACCCCTACCCCTAACTGAGGGTAGCGTGACGTCTATTGGTATCACAGAAAGGACAAAATGCAGATATTAAATCGGTAGCTTTTGTTTCGGGGAAATTTCTTCTCATATTCTTTTTTGTTTTCTATGTTTATATCTTGTTCGTATAATTGTAGTTAAAATGTATTTTCAGAATATATATAAATTTTGTTGCCAGTATTTTTTCTTGCAAAGATAATGTTGCAAACAAGCTCTCTGTAGGGCTTCTTATATTTCGCAACTTGACATTTTTGTAGTGAATACATTTTCAACAACTACTTACTTAAGAAAATAATTATTTTTCAAAGTGATGAAATGTATTCCAATATAATATTACGGAAATGTTTTCGGTTTTGGTAACTCTTTCATTTGCGTTTATGTCAGCAATTTTATCATGTGACAATGGACATGTATGTAAATGAGAATAAATAATGCTACAACAGTAACAACATTGAACAGAAAGGTAAAAATGTGTTGAAAATTTTAAAGTATAACGTAACCGTTTTTCATGACTGTGAGGCTACTACGTCACCTGCTTACGTCAAGTTCACTTTAGGTTGAACATGTGGCAAATTCATATTCAATGGATATCCAGGAAAGCTTAACATCTTTCTTAAAATGACAGTAATAAACGGGATCTCTAAATGATCACAATGTGATTGATAGATTGATGGATTTTGGTATCATCGTTGTATACGGTCAAGTATTTCTCTATATCACGAAAACGAAAGAACGTTTTCAGTGGCGCCGCCAAGAGGTGGTGATAGGGGAGGGGGACAGCAGAAGATTATGTTGGAATCCCACTCCAGAAACCCCCACCTTGTTTTTTTAAAATTTTACATATGCGTACATGCCATGGGTCGCACCTGCAGAGGATCCTTCCTTTTTCCCCTCATCGAAAGTTTTGCAAACCATGTGCTCGAAATGCGCCAATATTTCGAATCGGAAATCTTTTCCATGGCAAAATTCTCATGCAAAAGATTCACCGGGAAACTCTTAATTCCCTAACAAAATTTTTCTGCCAATAAGACGGCGAGTCTTTTGCACCTGGTAATTTCGTAAAAGGGTTCAGTTTTCATAAAACAATGTCTTCTCGTTGAATTCCCGCTCTGTCCCGCATATTTCGTAATTGAGGTATGCCCCTCTGTGCATAATCCTCCTACGGACACGAACACCTGGGCCTAAAACATTCACCCGGGAATAGTGCGAATACGTGCTGAGACGGTATTACATAATAAGCGCAGCGATGATGGTGTTGCTGAGATTCTAAAAAGCGCGCGCAAAAAATGTCGATAGTTTGAGAAGGATTTGAGAAAATACTAAAGGTTCAGAACGACTTGAGACAGAAATTGATTAAAATGGATTCATCACTCAGTCGAAAACACCCCACCCCAACAGAACTTCATAGCTTAAACGCCTTTTGGGCTCATTTAAAAAGAAAGTTCGAAAATCTCCAGAAAAAGATTATGGGGGGGGGGGGCTGCCCCCGTGCCGGTGCTACTGACGTTTGCATGTTAAAAAATGTTAGTAAATACCCCCAAGAAACCCCTACATTTTGCCGATAACGACAGAAAATTGGTTCAAAGCTCCCGAAACGGTTATTCGTTACCCATAGCAGTTCTTTCAAAAAGTCTCAACGGATAAAGTCCATGTGCGAAGGCAAACATTGCCGATAGACTATGTATGTCTGTGTGCTGCTATCAACAAAATCATTAAGGCCAGGTGGTACCTAAGTGATAACTCTACCAATACCGCCCAGACAACGATAAATAAACCCTTTGATTTTCTGTATTTGAAAAGGGCCATAATATACTTAAAATCCATCACAAATTGACCACTTTGAAAGGTGGTGATGTCTATTTTTTATCCCCGCAAAATGAAAATAAATAACACCAGCCAGATATGCAATACTTGAAGTGGGAGTAGTAATTGACCCAAAAATTTCTAATGTTATCCTTTGTTTATTCATTCAATTTTTATTTCAAGGACATCGGCCAATGTTCATAATTATGACCCGCGGGCATTTTTCGAAGCGGCAGTTGCCTTTTTAAAAAATGTTCACATTATTTACGCAATAAATGTAATCATGCTGGCAAGTAAGGAACGATTTATTTAAAAGTTTTTACAATATGACCAAGCTTTGAGGACATATCTTAGGAATTATGACGTATCATATTTCGAATAATTCCAAAGGAGTTTGCGTAAGGGAATTTTAAATTGTTAAGTGGGCAGTTAAAGACGGCCCTATTCAGTTGTAGAATCCATATATTTCAGTCTGCACACACACTGTTAAAACGCTGGGACAAAGTTTTTGTTGGGCAAAAGCTATGTGCTTAAATGTTGGTCAATGTTTGCTCACAAAAATGGTTAAAATTCCCTTCGCATGCACGTGTATTGCGTTAATACCCAACATTACTCGGTTAAACATAGACGAACAACCTTCCCATTCAACAGTTTGGGCATATTTCTCATCTTTACCCACTTGTGGGTACAATTGTTGTGCTGCAGTGGGTTTGCGCCAAACCAACAGTACACTCGACTCGATTTGTTTTCACAATTCTTTGCATAATCGCAATTGGTTCCAAAATCTGAATGATTCCCTTTGGCATCTTTTATATTGGCCAAAGATGTTGAAAAATACTCGTGACATTATATTAGACCATAAAAGCGACCGCTATTTCTATAAAAATTGTTAAAATAGTAGTACGAACTAGCACACATTTTGTATGAAGGACGATTCGACGATTCGTATTTAGCGGCCTAAAAAACGGCTATCCAAATTGAAAGTTTCAGAATCTTGTATATTCTCTTTCACGTCCGAATAAGATTTTATATATTGTAATTTGGAAACATTTCGGCTATAAAGAGTAAACTGTCTTTGAATGCCTGCGGAACAGCTAGTTCTCAGGATGACTGTTTCTTATTGACTGGAAATACTACCAAAAACTTCATTTAACATTCATTTTACAGTGCCTTAGGAAAATGATAGTTTTGGGACTAATTTATATACGGGAGCTCAGGGTGACAAAAACGAAACAGATTTATTAAGCCAAAGATTTTTAACTGGGGCCGGTGGGTTGCCATTAACCCACAATGTACCTATCAATGTGTAGATGCATTTTTTCTAACGTCTTTTTTTAACAAGACTGTTTGTTGCATAAAGACACATTTCATGCAAAATATATTATAGTATACATTAACGTATTTTACTCATTAGATATGACCTCAAGTTACCAGTGATTCATTAAAACATAAAAAGAAAGCTCGAAAGGGATAGATATCATTAGCCAATATACAGTGCATAATATATATCAAAAAATAAGCCCCTGGGAAAGAAATTCCCAGTATGCTATGTATCTGGAGAGACTACGACCCTTCCATATTTACCAAGTATTGGTTAATACGCTTTGTCCAACAAGAGGAGATAAGCGCATCTTGGCTTTAACCAATACTGTGTGGGTAATATAGGATTCCGCATTTATTGGTAGTACACAATTTCTTTCATAGTTGGTTAAAGTACTACCCAACTACTAGATAATAAACTTAAACCAACTGAATGGTAAATTTTTACCCAATTTGTTGGGATGTTGATATTTGGACCAACGTTGGTTAAAAAGTTGGTTTAATATTTGCCCAACATTTTTAACAGATTGGCAGGATTACACCGACACCGTCGATGATCCATTTACCATTACTGGCATAACAGGATCTTTTTCGGCCATAACTACTATTAGTCGGGTAGATTTGTGACAAAATATACCATTAACCCCCAAAAAAAAATTCCTACAAGTGAGATTTCAGTAGTTTTTTGGTAGATTTGGATGTGGGGGGGAACAATATATCAAAAATCCACCAAAAAAATCGGTTCACGAGATCTTTATTTAAATGGGTCATTTCCAAAATGGCCTTTTTTTTTACGTCATTGTAACGGTAAATGCACCTAAAGTATAACACTTGTTTGCTGATTACAGGAAATTTTGCTGTACTCAAATTTTGTTTCGGCATGATGTTTTACGATTAAATTGACCAACAGTTAACTACTGTTAGACCTGAAGCTTTCATAATTCTTCCATGATCTTACAACTAAGTCCCCAAAACGACTGCTGCTCTTTGCCTTACTACTAGAATTCATGCAAAATAAAAAAAGTTTCTTGATTTCTTGCATTTAGGTTTCCAGGGTATGTTATTTTTACTTAAGCATTTTTTTACAATGTCAGTATTGTGCAGCTAGCAAGTGGCAGAGCGCACTGCAGAGGAGACAGAAACAAATTGTGGCTTGGTCCTTGCAACAGGTTTTGTCCAGGGGTTCTGGCATGGCCCCAGGATTGGCTCTAGAGGGGCCTAAACTCTTTGGCGGTGAGCGAGGGCGGTCTTAAGACTTGAAAAGGGCGATGGGGTTGCCGGAAGGAGGAGCATTGAAAAAGAACAAGACAAAATTTTTTTTTTCTGGCTCCCCGAAGCGAGCCCAAAATATTTGGTTTCTTTTGAAAGAATACTGAAAGTTTGGGGTTATCAGGAATGAAAATCTGAAAAATTGGGGGGGGGGGGTGGACTATCGTACAACCTACCTGCTCTACATGGAGAGGAAATGTCAAGTAAGTTTTCGGGGGGGGCTGGACGTCTTCCGGAACTTACATATTTTATCGTACCTATAAAGGCTCCCTGACGAAATTGGGAAAGTTCCTCGAGAAGGCAGCGCAAAGCTTCCCCGATGGGGGCCAGTCCCCCCTAGGCTCCGTACCATCTGGGTACCACCCCCTTGTTTTGTCTGTGCCTGTCCTTCAAAGAACGTTAATCAACCAGCAACTATGTAATCGTTCAATCCAGCACACGGCAAGTGAATGCTTAGTAACCTGATTTAGTGTTGGTTAATTGTTGGAATATTCGGATGTTCATTTTTCACAACAATTGATTGTCATGGTAGCATCGCTGTTTGTGGTGTATAAGTTATGAGCCTATCCCCGTAGAGTTTTACACTAGGCACTCTAACCCACCCCAAGAGGCTACCACATGTGCAATTAATGGGCAAAGCCAGTCATGTTAAGTTGCAGTAAAGCTTATTAAAAGATACTCTTTAGCCTACAGGTTAAGCTGCTACATCGTTTTGGTCACGACACCCTTTATAATCAAATTAGCAGTGTATAACCTACACAATGCTAGTCACATTTAATAGTTAAGCTCTACAATTGCAGTACCTGCCATCGCTACGCGTGAGTTTCTAAGATTGGTGGTTGGACAATTCACTACCTGAATTTTAACATTTTCTAAGGGTAGGCTGCTATTTTTGGACATTTTCAGAGAAAACATCTTCAAACTGAAAATTATGTGGGGCTTCAGTCCCCCTCCCGAGCACGGGCCTGAATTAAGCTGGTTGAAGTTATACGGTACTTTTTCACTATATAGAG
This sequence comes from Holothuria leucospilota, assembly GCA_029531755.1. Lineage (NCBI taxonomy): Eukaryota > Metazoa > Echinodermata > Holothuroidea > Aspidochirotida > Holothuriidae > Holothuria > Holothuria leucospilota. Next base: position 11,703,119 of record CM055962.1, on the reverse strand, counting down.
GTAGTGAAACATTTGAGTGTGCCGATCTCAACGCCCATTACTCTGTTTTAAAGTGCAAATTGCTATAGTGGTGGCAGGTCGCTTTTTGCTCCTTTAAACACATTGTACGTTACTTGAGGTATAGCCTTGTACCTACTTGGGTGGGAATTTGAGGACAAAATTGTACACACCCAGCTCCCAATTTATGTGGGGTGGGGGGGGGGGGGGGTGGGGGGGGGGGGGGGTGTGGGGGGGGGGGGGTGGGGGGGGGGGGGGGTGGGGGGGGGGGGGGGTGGGGGGGGGGTGGGGTGGGGGGCGGGGTGGGTGGGGTGGAGGGGGAGTGTGGGTTGGGGGGGGGTGGGGGGGGGGGGGGGGGGGGGTGGGGGGGGGTGGGGGGGGGGGGGGGGGGGGGGGGGGGGGGGTGGGGGGGGGGGGGGGTGGGGGGGGGGGGGGGTGGGGGGGGGGGGGGGGGGGGGGGGCGGGGGGTGGGGGGGGGGGGGGGTGGGGGGGGGGGGGGGTGGGGGGGGGGGGGGGTGGGGGGGGGGGGGGGTGGGGGGGGGGGGGGGTGGGGGGGGGGGGGGGTGGGGGGGGGGGGGGGTGGGGGGGGGGGGGGGTGGGGGGGGGGGGGGGTGGGGGGGGGGGGGGGTGGGGGGGGGGGGGGGTGGGGGGGGGGGGGGGTGGGGGGGGGGGGGGGTGGGGGGGGGGGGGGATTATATATATTATATATATAATATAATATATATTATAATATTTCTCTAATTCGGCACTTAGGGGGAAAGTTGTTGTTGAAAAGTCGACCTTAAGGGGAAAAAATTTTTCGGGTGTAATATAAGTTTCGCCTTAACGTTTCCACACACTTTTTCTATAGGAATACGTAAACTTACAAGAGCGCCCTCTTAGATTTACAAGCTAGATGCCATTACTTCAAAGTTGTCAAATTTACGGACACCTAGCTGTTAACACGAACGGATGGCTGGCCATTGAAATAACGTTAATTTATATGTTTAGACGTTAGGGCGAATTTATTTTTTATGTACTTTATTATCTTTTTTTCGCCCTATGTACGAGCAGATATAAGAATTTCCCCTTAAGGTGGGAATTAGCGTTATATATATATATATATATATATATATTATATATACATATATATATATATATATATATATATATATATATATATATATCTCTAAAACACACGGTAGGGGGAAAAAATTTTAGAGGGCGCTAGACGCCCTTTCAAAAAGGCGAAAAAAAAACAATAACATACATAAGATTATATTTCGCCATTTGGTAGAATTTGAAAAACAGATATACATCAACGTTATTTCAATGGCCCACCAATTGTACGTGTTAACAGATACGTGTACGTAAATTGGTCAACATTGAAGTAATGGCATATAGATTATGTAGTGAAAAGGCCATTACCATCCGTTTACGTATTCCTATAGAAAAAGCGTGTAGTTTCGTTAAGTCGACCTGATTTTTTTCCCCTTATAGACGATTTCCCCTTATAGGCGGGTTTTTTCATACGATATTTCCCCTTAATCCCAAATTAGCAAAATATATATATATATATATATATATATAAAGTATACATAATATTATATATTATATATATATATAAAGTATACATAATATTATATATAATATTATATATATATAAAGTATACATAATATTATATATAATATTATATATATATATATATATATATATGCATGCATTGCATGCATGCATGCATGCATACATACATACATACATACATACATACATACATACATACATACATACATACATACATACATACATACATACATACATACATACATACATACATACATACATACATACATACATACATACATACATACATACATATATATATATAACGCTAGATCGACCGGTTAGGCGAAAGGTCAAATCCGGCAATACAAAAGGCGAAAACAAAAACAATAAAAAACATAAGATTATATTTCCCCTTTCAGTTTTGAGATATATATGCACGTTATTTCAACGGCTCCTAAGTCATTAGTGTTAACGGATACATGTACGTAAGTTGGTGTGCAGTGAAGTATTTGCATTAACATTATGTGTTCAATCGGACTTGCGTATGCAGTTACGCATTCCCATATAAAACAGTGTGTAAAACGTTAAGGCGAAACGGTTTTTTCGCCTAAAGGTCGAGTTTTCCTAAGAGTCGCGTTTTTTCATACCATATTTCGCCTAAATCCCAATTTATAGAAATATATATATATATATATGTATATAAATATATATATATATATATGTATATGTATATGTATATGTATATATATATATATATATAACGCTAAAACCCACGGTAGGGGGAAAAATTTTAGAGGGCGCTAGACGCCCTTTCGAAAAGACGAAAAAAAAACAATAAAATACATAAGATTATATTTCGCCATTTGGTAGAATTTGAAAAACAGATATACATCAACGTTATTTCAATGGCCCACCAATTGTACGTGTTAACAGATACGTGTACGTAAATTGGTCAGCATTGAAGTAATGGCATATAGATTATGTAGTGAAAAGGCCATTACCATCCGTTTACGTATTCCTATTAGAAAAAGCGTGTAGTTTCGTTAAGTCGACCTGATTTTTTCCCCTTATAGGCGGGTTTTTTCATACGATATTTCCCTTAATCCCAAATTAGCAATATATATATATATATATATATATATATATATATATATATATATATATATATATATATATATATATATATATATATATATATATATATATATATATATATATATATATATATATATATATATATTATGCTAATTCCCACCTTAAGGGGACATTGTTGTATCTGCTTGTACATAGGGCGAAAAAGAGATAATAAAATACAAAAGAAAAAAATTCGCCCTAACGTCTAAACATATAATTAACGTTATTTCAATGGCCAGCCATCCGTTCGTGTTAACAGCTAGGTGTCCGTAAATTTGACAACTTTGAAGTAATGGCATCTAGTTTGTAAATCTAAGAGGGCGCCCTTGTAAGTTTACGTATTCCTATAGGAAAAGTGTGTGGAAACGTTAAGGCGAAACTTATATTTCACCCGAAAATTTTTTTCCCCTTAATGTCGATTTTTCAAAAACAACTATCCCCCTAAGTGCCGAAATAGAGATATATATATATATATATATATATATATATATATATATATATATATATATATATATATATAACGCTAGATTGACCTGTTAGGCGAAAGGTCAAATCCGCTAGTACGAAAGGCGAAAACAAAAACAATTAAATACCTAAGATTATATTTCCATTTAGTTTTGAGATATATATGCACTGTTATGCACTATTTCTGTAACAAAGCAGTAGAGTTTTAATTTGCATATGATGTAAATAAGTGAAATGTTATCACCTTTGTGGAACATAACCTAGCGATGTTGAAGCTATGTATATACACTCCTTCAAGATATATATACATATACATATATATATATATATATATTTCAATAAATTGGGCTTTAGGCGAAATATGGTATGAAAAAATGCGATTGTGGGGAGAACTTGACCCTGAGGCGAAAAAATCGTTTCGCCTTAACGTTTTACACACTGTTTTATATAGGAATGCGTAACTCTATACGCAAGTCCGATTTACCACATAATGTTTATGCAATTACTTAACTGCACACCTACTTACGTGGATGTATCCGTTAACACTAAGGACTTATAGATAGATAGATAGATAGATAGATAGATAGATAGATAGATAGATAGATAGATAGATAGATAGATAGATAGATAGATAGATAGATAGATAGATAGATAGATAGATAGATAGATAGATAGATAGATAGATAGATAGATAGATAGATAGATAGATAGATAGATAGATAGATAGATAGATAGATAGATAGATAGATAGATAGATAGATAGATAGATAGATAGATAGATAGATAGATAGATAGATAGATAGATAGATAGATAGATAGATAGATAGATAGATAGATAGATAGATAGATAGATAGATAGATAGATAGATAGATAGATAGATAGATAGATAGATAGATAGATAGATAGATAGATAGATAGATAGATAGATAGATAGATAGATAGATAGATAGATAGATAGATAGATAGATAGATAGATTAGATAGATAGATAGATAGATAGATAGATAGATAGATAGATAGATAGATAGATAGATAGATAGATAGATAGATAGATAGATAGATAGATAGATAGATAGATAGATAGATAGATAGATAGATAGATAGATAGATAGATAGATAGATAGATAGATAGATAGATAGATAGATAGATAGATAGATAGATAGATAGATAGATAGATAGATAGATAGATAGATAGATAGATAGAGATATTACGCTAGATTGACCTGTTAGGCGAAAGGTCAAATCCGCTAGTACAAAAGGCGAAAACAAAAACAATTAAATACCTAAGATTATATTTCCCTTTTAGTTTTGAGATATATATGCACGTTATTTCAATGGCCCCTAAGTCGTTAGTGTTAACAGATTCATGTACGTAAGTTGATGTGCAGAGAAGTAAGTGCATAAACATTATGTGGTAAATAGGACTTGCATATACATTTACGCGTTCCCATATAAAACAGTGTGTAAAACGTTAAGGCGAAATGGTTTTTTCGCCTTAATGTCGAGTTCTCCCAACAATCACATTTTTTCATACCATATTTCACCTAAATCCCAATTTATAGAAATATATATATGTATATATATTTCTTGAAGGAATGTATATACATAGCTTCAACATCGCTAGGTTATGTTCCACAAAGGTGATAACATTTCACTTATTTACATCATATGCAAATTAAAACTCTACTGCTTTGTTACAGAAATAGTGCATAACAGTGCATCTTGTGTTGTACAAGTAACTACAAAATGTTTACTTTTGGCCTTATTGCACTAGTGTAACATGTAATTTAGTACACTGTTCTGTGTAGTGTAATATGTATACTAATATACAGAGCCAAGTCTTCCTCTTATGATGATTATAATAACATGTACATCATAAACAAATGATAGTGTTGTTCTTTGATGTCCATATGTATGGATTTTGGATACAAAAATGGGAAGGGGGGTTGGCAGGAAGGATTTGCAAAAAAGTGCCAGTACACTTTTATTGGGGATACTGTGAGGAAATTTGGGCCTGTTAGAATGTGCCTTTAAAGACAGACAGTCATCATCCCAAAGTATATTTTTGGTGTGGGGGTATCAAAATTCTCAGTTGGTGACTGCTCTTTGATTGACATCAAAGTTTGAAATTTTGAAAGATGCAGAGTAGCTCACATCCCACATAAGGCAGAGAGAGTGCTTTTATTACATTTTATAGCCATGTATGCTCACCAGGACATGGCCTTAAGCAATAAAACAGGTTTATTCCTGCACAAGTGGGAGCTTCATACAGTTATGGGAGGAGCTAGAAGTTGCATAGTTGGGAGAATTGGAGCTGTCTGGGATGATGAAAATTCCCCTTTAAACTGAATTTCACTTGTATGGTTCACATGTGACTTTTAAAATGATCTAAGAGTTTTGGAGTCTTTGTATAACTGTTGCAATATTTCTTTTATTTCAACTAGGTTGTGAAAAAATCATGTCATAGTTTTTAGCGTTTTCTTCATAATCTTGGAATTACAGCTCAGATGTAGTGACTCCAGGCTGTACATTAACACACAGGCGAATACTTGCTTATGTCAGCTTTCTTGATTCTGATGTGACAGTTGTCATCTAAATTAGAAACAGTGATGTAGTGGATGGAGAGAGAGTTAAAGTGGTTAACTGTAAAATACTGTAACTTGGTTTTAATTTTGTAGGTAAAAATATATTGATCATCACACAGCTAGGATCTGAAAGTCCCAGAAATAATCAGTCTTAGCTTTATTTCCATCCAGGGCATGTAAACTCTAATGAGGGTAAGTGAATCCTGGAAGCTACCTGCCCAAACGGCCAAGTTGTTTGAAAGTTAATGTTCAGCCTGAACTTTATGCTCACATTGCACATAGAGATTAGCAAGGGAAACACTTTATGTTTTAGGCTAAGAAATAAGATATTTTTGTTGGAAACAGTCTTGTGACTTGATTTTAACAGATAAAAGAGTAAGCCATTAAGCAAAGGCCACATATACCTAAAGATGTAACTTTTCAAATTAAAACTAAAGTAGTTAGGGTTATACTTTGGCCCCTGTATCTCTTTAGATAGGATAGGTGATTAGTTAGTGTATCAAACTTGGAAACATCTCCCACTAAATGCATTGTAAATTCTTTGCACAATTGTATACATAAAGATGGCTGAATATTTTGATCACTTCTGCTTTTTAGAATCTTTTTCATTTCCTAGAATTTTTCATATTTTGTGACTTTCAAATTTTCAATGCAGGTGAGGTCAAAAAATATTTTAGGAAAGCATAATCTAGAGACGATTGGAGAACTAGGTTATTTGTGATGAAGTACATGTAGGAATAGGTTTGTGAACTCTGTCTAACAGCAGCCTGATAATTTGGGGGGCAGGGGTAATATGAGAGTGGTGCAAACTCATTACCTTGAAGTGTTAGTAGCTGTCAGATGAGTATCTTCCAGACTAAAAGTCAAATGATCTGCAATTTTTGGTTTTGATGATGAGAGAAACCTATGCATTCGTGATGGCGTTTGTGTGTGTGTATGTGCGTGTGTGTGTTTGTGACACTTTGCTCGTTAACACGATATCTCAAGAAGGGAAACTTAGACGGTTCTCAAACTTGGTACATAGATGCCCCATATTCAGAGGAAGAGCCCTATTGTTTTTGGTGGAGGTCAAAGGTCATCTGGGGTCACCATAGGTCAAACTCTGAAAACCTTGTTAACATGATATCTCAAGATAGGAAGCTTGGATAAATTTCATACTTAGTATGTAGATGCATTATGGTAAGAGGAAGAACCTAATGTTTTTGGTGGAGGTCAAAGGTCATCTGGGGTCACCGGAGGTCAAATGCTGAAAACCTTGTTAACATGATATCTCAAGGTAGGAAGCTTGGAAAAACTTCATATTCAGTATGTAGATGCATTATGGTAAGAGGAAGAATGCGATTGTTTTTGGTGGAGGTCATAGGTCATCTGGGGTCACAGGGGGTCAAACACTGAAAACCATGTTAACACGATATCTCCAGTTAGGAAGCTTGGATACATTTCATACGTAGTATGTTGATGCGGTATGGTGCAAAGGTAAATGCTTTCATGTTTGGTGGAGGTCAAAGGTCATATGGGGTCACCGGCGGTCAAACACAAGACTGACACGACTGACCATCCGAGTTACAATTAATTCTGCCAATGTTAATTGTAACTCGGACTGCTATCAGTCGTGTTTTGAACCGCCTGATGAGTGGGTCATCCCCACGAAACTCAGAGTAGCGATAAATATACTCATGAAGTGCTAACTGGTCTGCATATATATATATATATATATATATATCTTCAAATCGGTCCATCAGTTAACCTGGCGTAGATATTTTTAAGCTACATGTTAACCCTTGCAATAAGTTAACCTTTCAAAGGTTAACATTAGTTTGTGTGTACGTTACATGAGATCTACGGATAATTGTGGTAAACATTTGGCTTAAATTTATTAGTTACTATCAAATCCCTTTATTATGCCAAAACTTGATCCGAAATTTTTAGTCACCATGGAGATATTTTGAAGCAAATATTGCAAATTTTTGGCGTGTATATGAGCCTTCTGAAGTATATTTCCATCCTTTGAACGCTTGTAACCTTTCAGATATGCCGTATTAATGTACGAAATTTGGTGTAGATATTTTTCATTCATCAGTCTTACCATTTCGTCACTTTTTTAAAAAAAATTGTTATCACTGCTGATTAAAATACTGATACAAGAAATGTTAACATTTGGACTGATCTGTAGAAAAACATGAATGGTTAACATTTAGCCGGAAGGGGAGGTATATATACATATGTATATATATATATATATAAATATATATACATATATATGGATATATATATATATATACATATATATATATATATATATAAAAATATATATATATAGATATATATACTTATATATATATATATATATATATATATATATATATATATATATATATAGTAGGTAGAGTGACGTAGCGACTTTTATATGAATGAGTCAATCAACGCTGTATTGAATAGTCGCATGAAGACCTTAGGCCATTCTTCCTCTAACATAGGCACTTGCCTTATACTGAAAGAGGATATTTATATGTGAATGGAAAACTTAGCCTCAAGCAGGATTCGAACCAGCGACCTCCCGCATACAAGGCGGATGCTCTGACCACTGAGCCATTGAGGCCTATGTGACAAAGCGCGTCCAACTAAGTTTAAATAATGATGGGTTAAGTTCTCCATTGTTACGTCGTAGGAACGCGTCCCATGTAGTATTGAATAGGTAGAGTGACGTAGCGACTTTTACATGAATGAGTCAGTCGACGCTGTATTGAATAGTCGCATGAAGACCTTAGGCCATTATTCCTCTAACATAGGCACTTGCCTTATACTGAAAGAGGATATTTATATGTGAATGGAAAACTTAGCCTCAAGCAGGATTCTAACCAGCGACCTCCCGCATACAAGGCGGATGCTCTGACCACTGAGCCATTGAGGCCTATGTGAAAAAGCGCGGCCAACTAAGTTTAAATACTATGGCCTAAGGTCTTCATGCGACTATTCAATACAGCGTTGATTCACTCATTCCTATAAAGTCGCTACGTCACTCTACCTACTCAATATTACATGGGACGCGTTCCTATGACGTAACAATGGAAAGCTTGACTCGACGGTATTTAAGCTCAGTGGACCGCGTTCTACCACATAGGCCTCAATGGCTCAGTGGTCAGAGCATCCGCCTTGTATGCGGGAGGTCTAAGGTCTTCATGCGACTATTCAATACAGCGTTGATTCACTCATTCCTATAAAGTCGCTACGTCACTCTACCTACTAACAGAGAAATCCTAAGCTTTAGCTGGAAGGAGCGTGTCAATGCAAAGACGCGCGTTAAACCGTGCGCTGCTGGAGGGTCACGTGCCGCGGGAATGTAGTTGTATGGGAGCTGTAATATTTTTATTCACCCAGATTCTGCGTATGCATACGGAGCGTTGCTTTTCCTTGGCGTACGTGGGGACATTGTGGATGCTATTGCAAATGAATGCTGGTCAAGCCTGACGGCAGAACTAGAGTCAAGTAGTTTGGGATTTTACAAAAGCGTTCTCTCTGCTAACTTCCGACTTTTCTTACCTGAAGCATATAAAGAAGTACGCGGCCCAAACAGTTTGTTCACAAAACTGTAGAGACGATACAGCAAAATTTGGTTTTGTTAATGTACATAAAATGGTGAGGATGAAGGTCAAAAGGGGAGGTTTATCAATCACTATGACCTACTAACGAGGTTGCTTACGGTAGGCCGGGTCCCCTTCCCGTGCACAAAATGGTCTATGACTGGGCGTTAATTTCCTTCATTTGGACAAACTTAAATAGGCTTATAAAGAACTTTTGTAACGGTCTATGGGACACATGATAAAATCAGGGCTCAGCTTTACAATATTGTGTTACGGTTTGAGAGCATGTTCTGTATCTTGCAATAAAGATGAAAGCTGTTTGCCTATTCAAAGCAGTGACTATCGCTACGGGGGAGCTTAGGGCGCCCCTTCGAAACTGGATGGAAAATTATTTTTCCAAAATAAACTAAATGAACTGGTTAGTATGTGTGGAAAGGTTTCTGAATTTACAAGAAGGATATTTTTCTGTTTGAGGAAGTTTCTCGAGTACCCCCGCCTTGACAGGTGTTTTCCCTGGTAAAGTGAAAGCCATTGTTCTTTGCCGGTTTTTATATTAGCTTTGATAATGCAAGTGTCTGACTGAGTGACCATTTCCTCTAATTATGCAAGTGCTCAACCCCATGGCTTTGTTAACATTCTGAAGCCGAAACTATTGGCCATGTTCAGTTATAACGCTAATGACTTTTTAAGTAATTTGTTTGACATTTTCTTATGACTGAGTTTATACACCAACACCTTCGGAAAAAATCTGCATAGGCTAATGTCTACCCCTCGAAAAAGGCCCAACTGCACAACTACACCAATGTACCGACAGCCTTTGATTTGCTTAACAAAATTTTTCTTATTACAGTTCAGGACCGAATCCAGGGTGCATTATGACTTGAAACGGCAAGAAAGAAAAAAAAAGAAGAACTCGAAGTATCATTATGCAAGCATCGCGAGACAATTCGCCGCTAGTTTAACTTGAAAGATGACTTTGTGGTCGCCCTGGCAGTACGCGGTCTCCCCGCTGAGCTTGGCTTAGTTTCCATGAACGCTCTCTTGAAAACAACGCGTTACTCATTCAGGAGAATATACATGGTCGGTTACGCAAGCAGCTCTGTGGGTGTATAAGACTAATACTTGAACCATACAATTACATTCCCGCGGCACGTGACCCTCCAGTGCGCTGCATTTTGTTACTGTGGAACGCACCTTCCAGCTAAAGCTTAGGATTTCTCTGCCTACTAAGTTTAAATACTGATGGGTTAAATTCTCCATTGTTACATCATAGGAATGCGTCCCATGTAATATTGAGTAGGTAGAGTGACGTAGCGACTTTTATATGAATGAGTCAATCAACGCTGTATTGAATAGTCGCATGAAGACCTTAGGCCATTATTCCTCTAACATAGGCACTTGCCTTAGGCCTATACTGAAAGAGGATATTTATATGTGAATGGAAAACTTAGCCTCAAGCCTCAAGCAGTGGTCAGAGCATCCGCCTTGTATGCGGGAGGTCGCTGGTTCAATATTGCCCTTATGCCATGATGTTAGGGTTTCCATTTCTTCTTCATTATTTTCAAAACAGTTCAAAATGTATTTTCAGACCACTTCGTCACTAAGAGGGTGTAGTTTATGAATAAAAAATGGTTGATCGGCAAACAATCATCGTCATTCATTACACTTTGATGAAGCGTACGTGGGTCTTCGACCCCCTTCCCCAGTTCCTCAACGTTTGTATAATTAGCTTCGTAAAAACGATAAAAAATGGATTATCCCGTCAGGCCCGTAGTCAAACAAGATGCTGAAGGGGAGCGATATAGCTTCCAGGGGAAGGGGGTAAATATTTTGTAGAGTTCAAGATACACTTAAATGCATTAAGGCAATTAATACTTTTTAATTTTCTGTTGCGAAATTTTTCTAGGTGGTGCAGCCCCCTCTGCCCTCCCCCCTTCGTTACGGGCCAGGATCGCATAAAACACCCAGTGCACTGGAGAGAATCGTCGGCTTCTGTCTATACTGTACCATCTCCTTGAGGTAGGCTCTGCATCTCTTGTCTGGCAACGGCAGCAATTGCAGAGATTCGTTTGCTATAGTGGACCCACCCATACGTGCTCATCACCTTAATTAAAACAGAATATCCATCACAAACTCATCAATATATTCTGATTCTTGTGCGACCATTTACAGAAACGTACTTTCGCCTGATTCCCATTGATTGACTTAAAGTATACCTTTAGTCTAGAATTACAAAGATATATATTTAAGAGTTTGAAAATAGATCTCATTCATCCAACTCCCATCTTTAAAGCTGTTACATTGCTGAGATATAAAATCATGTTGAAAGATACTTAATTTGAAATAGTCGATAGCGCAATGATTTGTTACGTCCTCCTTGTAGAATTCACATTACCTGCTTTTGCTTTCTTTTGAAACTAAAACGTTTACAAGACCTTGAAAAAGTTACTATTTTCATACATAGCATGTTGTAAGGAGAAGGTTTGCATAGTCACGTCACCCTATAACAGTAAGACAGTGATTACATTTTGGCACCAGATGCAGCAGCTTTAGACAAAAAAAAAAGAAAATAAAGACGATAATTTGAATAGTACAAGACTGGCATTACAAATTATTGCACAATTACCGTCTTAAATTGAGTGAATAGGCTTCAACATTTTATATCTCAGCTCAGGAATGTCTTTTACAGATGGAAGTTGGGGCCACTTGAATTAATTTTCAAACTTTGTAACATATGTTTTTGAATTTTCGGCTGTAATACTCGTTCGAAAAATCCGACACAAGGGGTGCGGTTGATTTGGGCGTTTCGACAGATGACAAGCTCAAATGACGCACGGTCCATAGCATTAGACCTTACACTGACTAAAAGAGGGTAGAACATTCTCGTCGTGTGTTTGGAGTATGATAATGTATTTGGGTCTGCTTGTCACAAGGAAGAGTTTTGCAAACTTTGGCCAGCCTCGTTATGCTGTCCGGAAGCTGCTGGAAAGCTCCCTGACATAAAAGTATAAAAGTAGGCTGTTCTTGAGAATGGCAGATGGCCAATGTTTATTAATTCTAATGGATGATTCAGGCCATGAATGGCAGTTGTGTTAGGACGCTATGCGACCACAGCTGCGGAGGAAGTCCATGGTTTATAAATTACAACTTCACTTCTGGTGACTAACTTTGGTTCCTTCTGAAGGCTAGTTGAGATGGGAAAACCGTCCTCTTGGGTGAAAAGCTACTATGACTGGGCGATCGAAGCCCGAACCTCTCCGTTACAAACTTTATTACTACAGCACCTGTATATGGCAGGTGTGACTCAAAGCACATCAATGTGGCAACAGGGACAGGTAAGGGCATTTGCGTCACTCAAAAAGTTAGTCATAGTTTCGAACTGAGGTTCTTTAGCTACACCATTTTATCGAGGAACTCTTGTAAGTTCCACCATGGGTTAGAAAAATGCATGATCGCGACAGGTATAATAGTAAGGGGCTATTAATGTGATCAATGTGATCACAAGTGATCCCATCTTAATCTGACATGACCTCCAACACTCACGACGAAAAGCATTCTCAATCAGTCGCATATTAAGTTCTCGTCAGTGGAAGGGAGGAGGGGCCGGAGGCAGTCGGAGTGAGTGAAGATCACACAGCAAATTTCCTCTGCAAAACTGTAAAAAAAATCACATTTTCACTAAGGCCCATATTCCAACTATGCCACCGTCGGCTAGCGAGTACTCAAAAGATAGCACTGCCAAATTAATTGTAACCATCTACTGCATTTGTTTTTGTGTTTGTTTCTTCAGTTTTGTTTCCGCTATCTCAAAGTAATTTACAAATAATTGACAAAAAATAAGGAATTACAAAAAAAGGAAAGTACTCTACAAAGCATACGGTATAATACGGAATCACGAAGTGAAAACTGACAGAGAAGAAGTTGAAACTTTCGACAAAAGTCCAGGTGACCATCACTGTCACTCTGAAGTACACGACCAATGAACGACCCACGGTAAGGAAATTGAAAGAATAAATTTCATTCATGCTCTATTGACTGTGCATAACAAGCTGTTTTTCAAACCCCAACATTTCCTTGTTTAAGTGGGGTATATTACCTTACCCACCCAATTGCCTAAGATCGTTGCAAGTGCAAGGAGCTCTGAAATGTATTTCTGTGAAAGAAGTTTGTGTCAATGAATTAGGTCTTTGAGCTGGCACTGACATGAGAAATCCGTATACACCTACAGGCCAAAACTAGGAATTTAACAGCTCACCATTGTAGGTAGACCAATTCGTCATATTAAGGTCTGTGTTCAAACGGCTAACGGGGTATTTTGAAAATAACACTTGACTTCAAATAACTTACAATTAATTATTTTTCTTGTTATCTCATCTCCCTACCTAACATCAGTAATGTGAAGCTGTGTCTGAGTGTTTGATTGTGTGTGAATATAAAAGTGTGTCGCGAACTCCTCCTAGACTGTAAGTCGGATGAAGGTCAAACTTGGTGGGAAGGTGACTGACAATACAAACTCGTGCATGCGTAATTGATGACATCATAGGATGACAAAAGGTAAAATTTACTAAAAATTGGGTACTTTGCCATTATTTGCCTATCATTATGTTAAAAAAGTAATAAAACCAAATGATATGCTAGGTCTGATATGATAATTTTTGAAATATTACGTTTTGGTTGGTAAGGTTGTGGTAAAAGGTCAAAATGTTGGTCAAAGATCAAATTTGCTGAAAATTGGGGTTTTGTCATTGTTTACCTATCAGTATGTTAGAAATACTAATAAAACCACATGATATGTCGATTTTTTTATTCAAATGAAGTCTTTTCGATGTGTTACGGCTTGTGGTCGCGAGTCAAACCAATAACAGCGAAAGATCACAGAAGAACGAGATTAAAATTCACAACTTAATGATTATTTACAATCTCCTTATCTTACTTAAATTTACAATAATTAATTAGACGTACTCACAATCCTTTACTTAATATTTGCCTGGTCTGGTCCAAGGGCTGGTAGTGCATGCACGTTGACGATGGCACAGTAGTAGACCTGCAGCATGCTGTAGCGTAGGAACTGGTTCCACGAGCGAATAACGACAAGGCTAGGCGATGATGGATGATAACAATATCAATGCACAGTGTAGAAACGGCGTAAGGCAATTTATCATAAGTGTCAGTGGCTGGCTTCTCAATAGCGTCTGGACTCGATGAAGTATTAGGGATCTCTCCTCGTTAGCAGTTGTTGAACTGCCTTTTATATGCTAGGCTTTTATTCGAGAACTCTCCAGAATTTAACAGAAACTTCTAGTGTACACAGTCCAGCAATTACTAGAACGTTCCTTAATAGAAACTTCTAGAACACACAGTAGTTGTAAACAATTGTTGCAGCTGGCTAGGAGTGTTACCAGGTAGCTGCTATAATTGGGACATAACGTAAACAGTTCTCACTTCTAGACAGTTCTAGAAAGGCTGCGTTGAAGTTGAATTCTCTGGAACTTTCCACTCGCTCGTCGATGGATTCAATCCAGTGTTCCTGACGGGTCGTCTTGTAACACTCCCCCCCCCCCCTTGAAGAAGTTTTGGACGTCTCGGACAAAACTTAAGTTACAGTATTTACAATGTATAACTTTACAGTAATAACTACAGTATGTATATTATGTAGTCCAATATTCAATGGAAGGTATAATCATAACATATAATTTGTCTTGCAAGGTGATGATACATGAATACAGTAACATTATCAATACACATTGTGCCATAGTTAACACAAAATTTCAAAACTTACAGTGAGATTTTCAACATACTGCATCAAATCAAATTCTTGACAAAGAGTCTAGTACAACATTGTCTTTCCCTTTAATATGCTTAATATCTACATTATATGATTGCAGAAATAAACTCCACCTCATCAATCTTTGATTCTTATTCTTCATCTTAGATAAAAATGTCAAAGGGTTATGATCAGTATATACAGTGATAGGGAGACTAGTAGTTCCCAAATAAACATCAAAGTGTTGAAGACCAAGTATCAAAGCTAATGTCTCTTTTTCAATTGTTGAATAATTTTTCTGGTGTTTGTCAAATTTCTTAGAATAATAACAAACAGGGTGATCAACACCATGCTCATCAGCTTGAAGCAAAACTGCTCCTATGCCATTGTCACTGGCATCTACTGCCAACTTAAATTGCTTCTCAAAATCTGGAGCAATCAACACTGGTGAACTCATTAGTGCCTTTCTCAATAATTCAAATGCTGCTTGGCAATTATCCGTCCAATCAAACTTTTCATTTTTCTTTAACAATTTTGTCAGTGGTGCAGCAATGTCAGAGAAATTCGGACAAAAACGTCTGTAGTAACCAGCCATGCCTAGGAAGCGCATGAGCTGCCTTTTATCAGTTGGGGCAGGGAATTTGTCAATGCCCTCAACTTTAGCCTTAATTGGTCTAACTTTACCCTGACCAACCACATGCCCTAAGTACACCACATGGGCACAAGCAATCTCACTTTTGACCAAATTGACAGTCAAATTAGCTTTGGCAAGCTTGTCAAATAATGTCTTAATATGTTGTACATGTTCATCCCATGAGTTGCTGTACACAATAAGGTCATCAACATATACTTCACAATTATCTAAATCTGACGTAAGGTTATTTACTAAGCGTTTAAAGGTCATCTGTGAATTTTTCATACCAAACGGCATAACCTTATACTGAAATAACCCATCTGGCGTCACGAATGCCGAGATTTTACGAGCCCTCTCAGTGAGTGGTATCTCCCAGTACCCCTTTAGTAAGTCAAACTTTGACACATACGTAGCTTTCCCAATCCTATCAATGCAATCATCGATACGGGGTATCGGATAGGAATCCGTTCTTGTGACTGCATTCACCTTTCGGTAATCAGTACAAAATCTGTACCCACCGTCTGGCTTGGGGACCAATATACAAGGGGAAGACCATTCACTATTACTAGGTTCTATAATGTCATGGTCTAACATATACCGAACCTCATCCCTGAGATGTTGTCGTTTTCTAGGGTTAACTCGGTAAGGATGCTGCTTGATTGGTGTGGCATCTCCCACATCAACATCATGTTCAATCAAATTTGTCCTAGTAGGATCATCTGAGAACAAGCATGCATATTCATAGATTAATGATTTCATTTCTGACTTTTCTTTGTGATCCAGATGACTTAATTTCTGGTCAAGATTTTTCAACACATCAGAATTTTGTAACTTAATACAAATGTCAGGAACATTATTAGCCTTGATTTCATCATTACTGAGTTCATGATCAGCATTGATAACACACACTTGATCACCTGTATCATTAGTGTTACTATTTACATCATGTACACTTTCATCCTTAGAAATGTCACAATCTTCTCTTTCATAATATCTCTTCATCATATTAATATGACATACTCTTTTAGATTTACGCTTGTCAGGTGTCAAAATGACGTAATCTGTGTCACTGACCTTTCTCTCAATGACATAAGGTCCTTGAAAGCGAGCTTGAAGTGGCTGACCAGAAACAGGCAAAAACACTAGCACCTTATCACCAGGCTTAAACTCTCTTTTCACAGTGGTCTTGTCATACCACGCTTTCATTTTCTTCTGAGAGTGCCTCAGATTTTCCTGAGCAAGTTCACATGCTCCATGAAGACGATCTTTAAAGCGGGATACATAATCAAGTAGGTGTATGTCTTCACCTAGATCTGATAACCACTTCTCCTTTAACAATTTCAATGGTCCACGAACTGTGTGTCCAAAGACAAGTTCAAATGGACTGAACCCAAGTGACTCTTGTATAGATTCCCTGGCAGCAAACATTACAAATGGAATGCCTTCATCCCAATCTCTCTCATTATCATGACAATATGTCTTTAACATATTCTTCAATGTTTGGTGAAACCTTTCTAAAGCCCCTTGGCTTTCAGGATGATAAGCCGAAGACTTAATTTGGTCTATGCCTAACTCATACAACATCTGCTGGAATACAGTTGACATGAAATTAGACCTTGATCTGATTGGATCTCTTTCGGCAACCCAAACAATGTGAAAAATTTAAGTACAGCTTGTAAGACTGTCCGAGCCTTAATATTTCTCAGAGGTATTGCCTCTGGAAACCTTGTAGAAGCACACATAATGGTTAATATATACTGATGCCCTGCCCTACTCTTAGGTAGGGGGCCTACACAATCAATGATGACTCTACTAAACGGCTCTTCAAAAGCAGGAACTGGCTTTAAGGGTGCAGCCGGAATATTCTGATTCGGCTTCCCAACCATTTGACATGAGTGACAGGTCTTACAAAATTTGGCCACATCACTTTTAAGTTTTGGCCAATAAAGGTGATTTAGAATTCTGTGGTAAGTCTTATTGACTCCTAGGTGCCCTGCAAATGGCATTTCATGAGCAATACTCAGTATTTCCCTTCTGTAAGTCCTAGGTACCACAATTTGATGGTAAATTCTCCACTCTTCATCTAATGGTGCATCAGGTGGTCGCCATTTACGCATCAAAACATTGTTCTTAAAATAAAAGCATACTGGGATGTCTTTCGATTCATCCTCAGTGAGTGCACCAGCTATTAATGGCTGAAGCTCTTCATCATGTTGTTGTTGGACTGACAACTGGTCTCTGTGGAGTGTGTCAGACATTTTTGATTTTTCCTGTTCTACCCCCTCACTATGTGTGGGGCCAGGAGACTCACAATCCTGACTATCATTAAGATTAGTCATAAAAGACTGGCTGAGATCATACCAAGAATCTTCACTTTCGTGAATATTTTTACTAGAATCTTTTTCAGACTCTGACTCCTCCTCTGGGAGTGTTGTTCCATTTTTGGGAACTAATTCCTCAATTTTAGAGGGCAGATGATTAAGTTTATCATCCTTATTTTCGGAAATCATACCCTCATTTTTAGAGAGTGGATGTTTAACATTATCATCCTTACATGATTCCCTACTTGTTCCACTTTTGGGAACTGTATCCTCACTTTTGGAGGGTGGATGTTTAAGATTATCATCCACGGCGAGCTTTTGTGACATAGCTCTAGTGACAGCACAGCCAGGGAATAAATTTGGAAATTCCTTTTCTAATTGCTCTGTGTTGTTATAATCACATGGTTTATCTGTCAAAATTGCATTGGCTACTACCTTTCCACCAGCTAGGTCATTGCCTAGCAACAGAGATACTCCCTTTACAGGTAGAGTAGGTCTGACCCCTACTATGACCGACCCAGAAACTAAATTTGACTTCAAATTAATTTTGTGGAGAGGGACAGAAATAAATCCACACTCAACCCCCTGAATTAGTACATTTGCCCCTGTGGAAGTAGAGTCCGATAATGGCAAAACTCCATCAAGAAGCAACGACTGAGTTGCGCCTGTATCACGCAAAATCTTAATTTTGACGGGTGGATGAGCTGAATTCCCATCTAGGGAAATAAACCCCTCAGACACGAATGGAAGGTATTCTTCCTTAATTTTGTCGTTAGAATTAGGCCGTAAAGTCACGACTACCTCAGAAGAGTTCTCTACATTGGCTAAGGCATTAGAAGCTGTTTCAGTCTCCTTTAATTTTGCCAATTTGAAGCAATTTGCCATTGTGTGGCCCTTTTTGTGACAGAAACCACAAGTTATATCTTTAAAGGCAGCTTTGTTTGAGCTGACCTGGTCGTTCTTTTGACGACTTGAATCTGGTTGTTTTTTACCAGAATTTGTTGGAGAGATAGAACCAGACTGAGATCCACTGTTACCTGTTGTGCCACTACTGTTGCCATATTTCTTATTTGGCTTACTAAACTGACCCTTGTTTTGAGTCTGACCCACTTTACTGAATTTATGGGTAAGTGCATACTGATCAGCCAAATTTGCCACTTCCTTTAATTTGTCAGCCTTATTTTCCTCAAGGTGAGTCTTAATGTCATCATTCACACACCGTTTGAATTCCTCGACCAGCATCAGTTGTCTTAAAGTGTCAAATGTGGAGACCTTCATGGAAGCACACCATCTGTCGAAATGCCTTTCTTTTTGATAAGCAAACTCTACGTATGTTTGTGTATCCGCCTTACGATACTTTCTAAATTTTTGGCGATAAGCTTCAGGCACCAATTCATAGGCTTGTAATATGGCCTTTTTAACCTTATCGTAATCCATGCTGTCCTCTATTGACAGAGCGGAATACACTTCTTGAGCCTTGCCTGTGAAATTACTTTGGATGAGTATGGACCATTTATCTCTTGGCCACTTTAGTTGCTCACCCAGCTTTTCGAAATGGTTGAAGAATTTCTCCACATTATCCTCCTGAAATTTGGGGACAAATTTTACGTGCTTAGAAACATCGCATCCCCCAGCATCCAAGCCTAGTTTAGGGTCTGAGCCTTTTATGGCCCCTAACTCTAGTTGCTTCAACCTAAATTCATGTTCTCGTGCCTCCCTTTGCATTTCTCTTTCTTCTTTTTCCCTTTGCATTTCTCTTTCCTCTTTTTCCCTTTCTCTTTCCATTTCTTTTAATCTTATCTCCTTATTCATTTCCATTTCAAGCCTTTTCAGTTCAAATGTGTTGTCAGTTGGCACAGTGATAGCTGTTTCCAATACTGTACTAGGTAGGATACTTTCATCCACAAGATATTCTAAAACATATCTTTTAATCTCGTCTTTCCGCATTAAAGGCTGAAATTCAATGCCATAATGTTTTGCGACCTTTACAATCTCAGACTTCTTTAATGAATCTAGTTCCTCGACTGAGGGACTAGCCACGAATTTATCTAAGTTGAATGGCATTTTGAAGTTGTTTACGATTTACAACAGAATTTCTCGAATTTTCTAGTACTTTTCGTTCCCGGATGTTCGGCCACCAATTCTGTTACGGCTTGTGGTCGCGAGTCAAACCAATAACAGCGAAAGATCACAGAAGAACGAGATTAAAATTCACAACTTAATGATTATTTACAATCTCCTTATCTTACTTAAATTTACAATAATTAATTAGACGTACTCACAATCCTTTACTTAATATTTGCCTGGTCTGGTCCAAGGGCTGGTAGTGCATGCACGTTGACGATGGCACAGTAGTAGACCTGCAGCGTGCTGTAGCGTAGGAACTGGTTCCACGAGCGAATAACGACAAGGCTAGGCGATGATGGATGATAACAATATCAATGCACAGTGTAGAAACGGCGTAAGGCAATTTATCATAAGTGTCAGTGGCTGGCTTCTCAATAGCGTCTGGACTCGATGAAGTATTAGGGATCTCTCCTCGTTAGCAGTTGTTGAACTGCCTTTTATATGCTAGGCTTTTATTCGAGAACTCTCCAGAATTTAACAGAAACTTCTAGTGTACACAGTCCAGCAATTACTAGAACGTTCCTTAATAGAAACTTCTAGAACACACAGTAGTTGTAAACAATTGTTGCATCTGGCTAGGAGTGTTACCAGGTCGCTGCTATAATTGGGACATAACGTAAACAGTTCTCACTTCTAGACAGTTCTAGAAAGGCTGCGTTGAAGTTGAATTCTCTGGAACTTTCCACTCGCTCGTCGATGGATTCAATCCAGTGTTCCTGACGGGTCGTCTTGTAACAGATGCATCTCAATATTTTTAGTCATTGTTGACATGGTATCAACACTATAAAGTTTATGAGAGTTAAAATACTTAAAGTTATCTAATATAGGTAATTTTAGTCCCATTTTCAAAAAAATATGAGTTTTATGAATAAAAAAATAACTTTTCGCAATAACGATATTTGAGTGCCAGGCTTTATTTCAATAGGCAACGTTTGTTACATTTTAATCTCAAATAAAGAATAAAAAATGTCCCACGTAGTATACTTTAGTTAACTTATTATGTATCCAGTCTCTGTTTACGTTTAGATGCCATTACCTTGCAATGCTTTGAAGAAACCTTGGGTGATTGGAATACAATCCCGGAATTCCGAGCTTTGATTGTAGTCCGATATCTATCCCACATCTATCCGTCGATTTACTTACTGAAGGATATATGAGGTCTGGATTCAACTTAACCCTAGTAAGCAAGCTTCCGTAGCACTCGTTCATGCCAGCTGCATAAAATTCAAACTACAATAGAATGCACGTCATTTACTGGGAGACTGTCGTTTTTCATAAGCGGATAATCTTACGAAAAGCTTGTAAAGTCGAGAAAGTGAATATTTTAAAGGAAAAGAGCCTGCGTGAACAGCACTTGTGGAGCCATCGACCAACCATGTATTTAAAAAGGCAGACGTGTTCCCTAGTTCTCCTGGTGACATTTATAGCAGGAGGTAAGTTTGAAATTGTTTCGATATGACGAATCAACGACATTTGCCGCTCAACCGGTTTCAATAATCGGAAATTCCATAAGTTTAGTTTAAATAAGAGGATAATTGTTGTTGATTTTAGTTCCATTAATCTTTTGTGGAGTGTGATATTTTGTTGATCCAGGGAAAAATTCTGTGGTAACAAATGAAAAGGGAGAGAAGAGTCTGTGAATTTACGGACTTATTGTCTTACTGATAATTATGATATTTAAAATGACTGTACTTGAACTTACCTGCACGTCAGTGAGAAGTCTATCTACGCTGCATTTTCTCTAGAGACTGATAGCATAAGGATAGCGTCCTCTGTGCTTTCTCTAGCTAACACGACTACATAACAACGGCCCATGCTTACTCCACTATGTAACAACTGATAGGCAATTAAGAGTAACTTTTAAGTTACTGTGTACGAAATGAAAAATTACAAAGCTGATATCTGACTTGACCTGCATATGACTTAATAAAAAACGTGGACTCATCAGCTAATACACACTGAAAATACCTTGCTTAAAGCTATCTAGGATCTTGGTCACCCGTTACCAACCATTTACTTATTAAAAACAACCAGAAAATTTTCAATGAAATTACCATTTTCCTGGTTAGTTTGAAGACTGGATGACAACCCTAATCAAAATGGACATTTTCTGGTTATTTTTAGCCACGAAGTTCTTGTTTGTTTAACCAGAATATGATTAGATAAACATATCGATTGGAAGTGGCTCTTATACTATAGTATTTGCCCGACGGGGGCTACAGTAACCTGAAGCTGAAAACTGAAGAGTTGCGTAAGGATGGCCAACCTGAAATTCCCTTACAAAGCGGGCTAATTTTTATTTTTTTGGGGGGGGGGGTGTTATTGAAATTTTTTAATACACTGGATTTTCAGTAAGAAAAATTTGGGATTTTTTGTTAAGCAAATTTTGTGTTTTGTTTTTTTATGTTAACAATAATTCCTTATAGGGATGAACCATGTTTTCTGTATGCTTGAATATTGATGGTGCAAGACGGCTGAGTAAATATATTTGGGGGATAGGGGAAATCTAAATAGCAGTAACTCTAGAAAAAATTATCATTGATTAATAAATGACCCCTCAAAACTGCAAAATGATTGTCTTGATCTTTTCTATCAAATTAAAAAGTCAAAATGCAAATTTCGTGAATAATGAGGTCACCAGAGGTCAAAAGGTCACAAATTTTGGACGCCAAAAATGTAGCACTCTCATATTGATACAGCCATTTCACCCTGAATTTGCACAAAATCACTGTTAACCAAATGGGAAGTGTTGTTTAAACATCCTCTTGCATATTTAAACCACCAAAATTCAGTTATTTTCTGTACATTTACTTCTGCGACAAACGGAAGTAGGTCAACGGTCAAAAAGTGGATAGTACAGCAGCAATATGGTTATTACTATGTATTGCAAAGATGCTCCATATATATAGCTTTCAAAAGCTTTTCAAAAACCATCTCAGGCAGCCAATCATGAGCTGACTGTTTTTAAAGATAAATACTACCATATCAGCCAATCGCTACTCCATAGGGGGGAGTAAAAGTCAGGGGGAACAGGCAAAGCAGCTTGATCCATTTGTATAAAATGAGCACCACCTTGAAATATTTTGTTGTTTCTTTCATTGTGCTAAAGCTTTGCCAAGAAGCCATAAAAAGTTAACCTTCTGGATTGTTTTCTTGAAACAATTAATTTCGAGCATGAAAATACTTGAAAACGATGAAATGATAGCACTATTTTGGATCTCAGTATCGTTCCGAACGAAAAAAATTTTCAAAGGGGAAGGAAATTCCTTAACTCAGAAAGACAGTTCATCGCCTATACAAGTTAGGCAACTAGTCAGAAGTCTGACTAAAGCTTTGACTGAGGTTGTATGTTGTGTTTATTTTAAATAAACTGAAACGGTATACTTTAAAACAGAGGTGGAGAACCTTTTGCTTATAACAGGCCATTTGACAGTTGTAAGACCGCTCGTGGTCCAACGGCGCCGTCAATTTGGACGAGGGAAGGAAAAGCTCTCCTCCTATAAGAAACACAGTACGTTTAGGCTACATGCCTGTTACGGCTTTTTGTACACAGATACTAATTTGGCCAAGTGACACCCGGGCAAAACTGCTTTTAGTCGTGGATGATAATCAACACGGCTAACGGGTTGGGTTCCCTATGACCCCGATAGCTCTGAAGTGTCTGCAAAATTATGGGGATTTAACTCCAGGATTACCGTTACACTCCGTAAATGGCATTATAATGCGCCAAGCTAACCAGATTACAAATATCACAATGTGATCATTTGTTTTAAATATCTTAGCTCGCACTAATGGCAGGTCCATTTGTGATGTCTGAAGTATATATAATAGCAGACAAGCAACTAAAAACCAGCGAAACGCGCCGAGAAAATACTGTTTTCAAGGCACTTTATTAATGTTTGATCTTCGCATTACTTTGAAAAGTTATTCACTTCTTTAATTTTTAACCCACTCAAGAGAGGGGGTCTAATCCATAGAATCCACAGGGACTGATACGATGCGAACTGATTTTCGCATAGTTTCCCATGAGTTTGGTTTATGTGTAAAGACTTGCTTGACAATGCATGCTACATTGTGCAACCTGTGAGGTGTAGCACTACACCAGAAGCGGCATCAAGCAGCTTATTTAGCCTATACCGGATGAATTGTAGATAACATTATTAGAAGTTGAATTTCAAGTGTTAATGAGATACGTTCATGAATTACGGTACCTCGCGGCCGACCAAATGGTCTCGAGGTTCCCCAGTCCTGTTGTAAAACATTCTCGCAACTCGGTTAAAAGTTCTTGCAAAACACAGCTTTAGCCCCCGAGTTGTTTTATGTACTACTTCTAGGCTACTATGTTAAATTGAACACTGAATGGGTGTAACTTCAGAACTTTCAGCCAAGTCATGTTTGATCAGACACCGATGCAGCTTTGAATTCAAACATTCTGGCATTATACATAAATCCTCACACACGCTAGGCACGTATGGCTTTAGAAGACTAATAAGCGACTTTCGTGATCATCGGTGGTGAAGGCTTTAGTGATTTTACCAAATAACGTTTCCTTATTCACCCTTTTTGGGAAGTTAATATTTTTGACACATGAAAATACAAAAAACCAAATGTCATGGAGTATCTTACAACTTACGTTCCCAGCAATGGTTTTAGGAGACATTTTTAAGAAAAGAAATTCCTAAGTACTCTACGTGCCAACTGATGATGGCTCGCCTATATAAGACAGTGTGCCATTTTATCATTTTTCTGTATCACAAACAAGAATCCCCCATTGAAGGAGCTGCGAACGAGCCTGAAAATAAATTGAAATCATAACGACTTGAAAAATATTAATTCACATGTCCAGTGGCCGAATGACCCCGTAAATCTAGGCTGAATCTTGAAATTATCACGAAATACATACTTGACAATTACGGAGAAATTTTGCAATACTACACACAACTTCATAAATAAAATATGACATTAATTTCGTCCAACTTTAGAAATATATTTTATTTTAAACCATCTCGAATTACATGTCTTTTTATCTTTTTGAAAGATTGAAAACCACTCTTTGCAAATTTTTTCGGGGGTGGGGGACACTTGCCCCCCGTGCCCCTATGGTGAGCACAGATGATTGTCAAACATTATCGTTCCTTTACAGAGTACCTCTTTTGACTAGAGTTTCATTTCTCGCTAGCATAGGCTATGGGAACGTCTCCCCTACCTTCTCTTCTAGTAAAACGGTTCCTTTTCCTGGATCAGATGCGTCCGTCCTCAAAAACTCTTTATTTAGATCAGGTAATTTGCAGTGTTGGTGAACCAGACAATTTTACTTTTCTGAAATGCAAGATCTTTGCTGGTGTCTCACGCAATCATATTTGATTGACACTTTCTTGTGGATTCTGGTAAAGGGGCTGTATCAGTTGAAAAATTAGGTACAAACTTACGATCGAACTCCACGAATCCCAAGGAAGGCCGAATCTGAGTCTTTGTTTTAGGTCGCTCTGCTTTTCTCGTGTCTTTCACTTTTTGGGGTCTTGGTTTGGTTTCATGATTGCTTGTTCCACTATGTGACCTAAAATATTCGATTTCCTTGCATCCCATAGAACATTTCTTTGGATGAGCTGTCAGTCCTGTTTTACGCAAACATTTGAAAACTCCCCTATTCTGCAGTGTTTTTAGTCCGATATGCAACTTGCTATTCCCAGGAGGAAGTGTGGATTAAAATACCATCTATATAGTTATGAATCCCTTCTAAACTGTAAGAGAGAGGGGCTAAAAGGTAACTCGGCAACCTCGTTAATTATTGGAGGGCCGAGCCCCCGGCCCTCTGTTCCTTAAGGTTATGTGCTGACTATATAGACACTTATTTCCTTCAAAAACCGCGTAATTAGTAGTCACTACAATGTGCTTTATTTTTCACATGATGTTGTATTGACCAGTACTTCTCAGAATTTTCCAAAATTCCCGGAAATTTCTGGTATTTCCCAGTACTTCCCTCCTGTCTTGAAATATTAGCAATTCACGAGTATATCCAACCGTAATTTCGAAACTGAATTTGTAAAGGAAATGGCTTATTGATAGGTATAATATAACTTCATTGCTACCTCTTTACTAAAATCTGAAGTATTTGAATCAATTTTTGTTGAGCCTTACCTTTGGGGAAAGTTTCTTCTATTGCGCTATTTTTTTTCCCTTTATAACAGACGAGAGAAGTTGACCACAACCAGAAGAAGATCATAATAACCTCGCATTGGACTGAAACATGACCCGACATGCTTACCCTTATACTGATGTAGTACATTACTCTTGCTCGGGTCGTGATAAAGACATTACAATCCATGGCCTTGGTAACCGAGTGTGCACTCGTTGTTACTCTTGGACAGGCAATTTAATGTGTGAAGCAGCAAAAGATTATAGCTACTATTATTAAACTGGAAAAGTCATTTTGATCCCGACCATTTGTTATTTAGGACCATAAATATTCGAGTAGTTAAATTTGTTGTCGGTGATATCATTGACCTAATCAGCAAAATTCGTAAGTGCTTCAAAATTACCTTCAATTTGCTGTAGCTACTTCTCAAAGCCAAAGTATTGCATATTCATATACTGTTGATGATAAAGCCCATGGTTCCAGAAATTCTTGTTGTGAAATTATTGCTATTCGAAACTTTTTTTGACAACAAACCTGCGATACATGTGGTAGACCTTTAGGAAACTACTACGAAAAGCTTTAAAATGACAGAAACTTGGAAAAAGTGTGTTCTGGACAACAAGAAAGGTGGAATTCCGATTATGTCATACATTTCACAAAGCTCGATTCCTGAACACGGAAGTTATGAAGCCTATTGATTATTGGTGGTACTAAGAGGAGAAGAAAAAAAGAAAAAGTTTGTAGCAATTGAAGAAGTGACGTGGCTTCCTCGTAAATGATAACTAACTTCAAAGGCTGAAATCTAAACTACTGACTTACGTTTAGCTTAAAACATTACATGAGACTTAAATATACTATCAAGGATGTCTGTACATTTACACGTTATACCCACTCAACAGTGTCCATCAGTATCTGCTTTTTTATGGCAACGTAGACTTTGTTACTAAGAAAACCCAAGCAGTAAAATAAAGACAGGTAAATACCTTTGAAACTGATGTTATGGGAATATTTTTGAGTTAAGTAAAATGGTATATTTTCCACACCGTGACATTTACTGGCAACTGAGATCTTTTTTGACAAGGTATCTCCTCGAACGTTCATTTACACTGACGATTAACTGGTAAAAACGTCACCCGGAAAGTTACCGGTAATTAGTAGATATAATTTTGATACTTCTAAGGCAAACTTCTTTCTGTGCATTCAGTAGTTTGACTGTCTGGTTCCTCGAAACCAACGGTCTGAATAACTAGTTACCAAATTGGCTTTCGACGGGGCCACAGCACCACTGATCAACTCGTCCGCCTAGTGGCCACAGGTCGGGACGGATTTGTCCGTGGACGCCATATTGTATCGGTATTTTTTGACCTGGAGAAGGCATACGATACCACTTGTAATTGCATTCTGAAAGACTTGCACAGTGCTGGTCTGAGGGGCAGAATGCCGCTTTTCATTCAAAATTTCCTAAAAGATCGTGTGTTTCGTGTACGTGTGGGGAGCGTGCTATCAGAGGTACATAATCAGAAATGGGTGTTCCTCAAGGTAGCATCTTGTCAGTGACTCTTTTCATCATGAAAATAAATAGCATCGCCAATGTGGTGAACACTGGGATTGAGAAGTCTTTGTTTGTGGATGATTTTTCTATTACCTGTTCCTCACATAACATGAGATCTATAGACAGACTAATGCAAAACTGCCTTAATAAGATCCAGCATTGGGCTGACAAAAACGGACTCCGTTTTTCTCGGACCAAACCTATCCGCATGCACTTTTGCAACAGAGAAGAGGTGCCCATTGCGACCCAGACTTGAGTTTGAACGGTGTCCACATCCCAGTTGTTCCCCAGACTAAGTTCCTTGGCCTAGTACTCGGCAATAAGCTCAACTTCAAAGCCCACATCGATCATCTCAGGCGGAAGTGCCAGGGAGCACTAAACCTGTTGAAGGTCGTCTCAAATATGGACTGGGGCGCTGATCGTCACGTTTTGCTTCGACTTTACAGATCCCTAGTGAGGTCCAAACTTGATGATGGTTGTGCTGTTTAAAGCTCTGTACGTTAGTCAAACCTCAGGAAACTCTTGCCAGTACATAACCAAGATCTTAGGAACTGCCTGGGAGCTTTCCGTACGTCCCCAATGCAGAGACTCTATACATCGAAGCGAATGAACCACCCCTCCATCTAAGATGGAAGAAGTCACTCCAGTTTGCCCTCAAACTGAGGAGCCATAGAAACAATCCGACCTTT